>CM014090.1:7884276-9293702 GCA_004119915.2 Collichthys lucidus
ATTTACAATAATTTTATGTAGGTTGTGCAGCTCTGATTTATTGTCAGCGTACTTGTGGCTGCTATGGACAGGCAGTCTCCAGTTTTAGGGACTGTGATTTATAGGTAGCAGTTAGTCAGCAGCCTCGGCCTGCAGGGAAGTGTTAATTACCACAGGGAGAGTGTGCTACCCTTGGTTTTAGTGTAACTCCCTCCAGGGAACTGCAGGGAGGATATGTCTCTTTGTTTTTCCTCTCAGTGGAGAACTGGCTCGGTAATTTGTTTTGGTGCTGCCATGAAAGTATGGGCATACAGACGTCCCTCCTGTCCGTCCCCATCATTCAGATGAATTTGTTTCACCGAATGCAACATGTTGGGTGATCTGCTGTCAGTATTATTATTGAAATGTGTACTCAAAGGGTAAATTAAGAACAAATGCATGATATCTAAGTTGCAGAAAATTGTTTGAATCCATTTGCCGCATTAGCCTGCAGCAAAGAATAGTAAAAATCTTTTAAAGCCCGACAGAGCAAGAGGCATCGACTTTTCTGTCACTGTAGCAGAGATGGACTCCTCAGGTGGAAGCATTTGTCCAAAAACTAAAAGGTCCATCAGAGCGTGGCGCTTAGCTGGCATTACGGATGCAAAAGAGAGAGAGAACAAACATTCCCATCAGCCCACGCAACATCAATGTCAGACCCATCAGACACTTAGCTATTTCGGATTAATCATCAAGTAAGTGATGTGCTGTGCCCAACGAGGCAGCAGAGTGGCAGAAAGGTAGACGACAGCAGATGCTTTGATTTGTGTGAGGACGGATTAGGTGGTAATTGTGGGGTAAGTGTGGATACAAACATTCTCCTATTACTTCTGTGTGTACATCAGTTTGATGATACATCAGGCCAGTGCTGTGTGTCGAAGCGTTCCCAGCTGAATCCTGCATTAAATATCTTTCAAAGCTAAAAACCTTTAAATCTTGATTTATCAGATGATTACACAATAAGTTTTCCTGCAAGCTGTTTCATTTACACACATTTATAAAAACCAGACAGCACTTTATAAAGTTTGATGTATTCCACTGCAGCTTTGTAGCCAGTTCATAAACACTTTGTGTTATCATGTGTGACTATTTAAGACTGACTCAGACTTTCATTAGTGGCAGAACGTGTGAGTAAAATTCTTTGGAAACATTTTAAAGTCGGTGTAAAAGCAATTTCATTCCAACATTAAATATGTTGGAAAATAGTTGCTGAAAAATGGTATATTACTGAAATGTGGAGTTAGAGATTAAAACAGTTTCAGTTCAGGACTTTGTGGGCGGTCCTTAAAGGGTGGCTCGATGACACGCTGAGGCCACCCTGAGCATACCCCTGCACCCCTAGCAGAGATATTAATTAATCTCGCTTCAAAGTTAGTTCAAAGTTAGTCATGTCATTTTCTGAACTCATCCAACAGTCCTGGAGCTGAGAATTCATTTTTACCAGATTTTGACACCTGATTTCATAAACTTGTTAATATTTTTAATGATTCAAATTTGGCTGAACACTTTCTTCTTTGGTCTGACAAACTCAGAACACATATTTATGCTTACTTTACACAGACTTAAGCAACAATTTACTCTAAACTAGTGATCATTTCGAATCAAAATTGCAAAAATTAATCAAACATTTAAACGTTTAAGGAGGTTGACAGGCTAACGTTTTATTTATGCTACAACATAGTTCTAATGAACTCAGGAAGGCAACATTTAATATCGACATGCTTCTTTGAAATGCTATTCAGAAGTCTAGTAACCATCTACAAGACTGTTCTTGTAGGAAAAGACTGTGTTCAACCCAACCCCCCCACCACGAAGGCCTTTATCTCAGATGATAGAAGACTGTAATAATGGGAGCTGTCACGAATGTCCCATCTCTAATATCTGACCCTGCCTGCTCCTGCCTGGCGTCAGACTGATTGATGGCTCTCTCATTAGCCGAGCTGTAATGAGTCTCTGTTTCAAAAATACTCCACACGCTTTTCCAACAGAAGAGAGTACAGAGTTATGAGCTTGAGAGAACTTTGCTACATAATAAAACCTGCAAGTGTTGTAAAATGTTTTCTGTTTTTCAGGAGAAGCCGTTAACAAAGTCACTGCAGAGGGGAGAAGATCCTCAGTTTGACCAAGTAAGCTGTGTAAAATGCTGAATGTTAGAGGCTGTTGTGATGCATTGAACTGATACTCACTGTATTCATTTCACCAACATGATATGTTATGGTTGTATTTTTAATCCCACTATGTTTTACACTATATAAAAGACAAACATGTAACTGTTTTGCTTCTCCCTATGAGCACCTAGGCGAGTCAGTTTATACGTCTTAAATACTGCTCTAGTACGACGCACTGTAACATGAAAGAGCTGCTGGGTGAAAGCCCTGCTCACATCCCATAAAGGTCTTTCACATCCAGTCAAGGGCAGGAGTGTTTACCTTGAGAGCTGGCACTGGCTCCGTGCTAGGTGTGTCCAGCAGGTCTGTGGCTGTGTAGAGAAGGCCCTTTCACAGCCACAGGGGTGTGTTTGTGCTGCTGCGTGAGGCCATTCAGTAGCCACACAGAGCCAGGATTCTTCTCCAGCCTTGTGCTGAATGAAGGGCTCGCTGTGTTCCCCCGGCCCGACCAGACTCTCCTCCCTTCCTGTGTGCCCAGCCCATCCCACCCGTTCCTTCCTTTTTCCCTCTCCCTCCCCCCTCAAGACTGAGGGAGGCTGCCCCATGGGCACCTTGACTCTGCATAGTCCCCATGAGGACCAGCTTAACCTTCAGTCTAAACCCTTTCCTGTAATGTAGCTTTGGATTCCTCGTTTCATTTCTTTTCATTATTCAGATGTAGGACATATAATAAAAATGTTCACGAAGGAATCATCTTGTTTTGATTTTCACTTTATTGCCGTGCAAATAAACAAAGGAAACTCTGATTGCTATCTCTCACTTTGGTATGTTAACTGGCTGCCAAACACAAACATGCATTAGCAACAACGTATGTCTCGTTCTTCCAGTTGATAAGCAGCATGAGCTCTTTGGCTGAGTACTGTCTCCCCTCCATCCTGCGCACTCTGTTCGACTGGTACAAAAGACAAAATGGACTAGAGGAGGAGCTGCACGAATACCGACCAAGAGCCAACACCAAGTCCAAAAAGTGAGAACTGTGTCACCTGTGCAATGAAAAAAACAAAACAATGGTGTACTGTACTATTGTTGCAAACCTGTTGCTCTTGTTTCTCCTCTCTAACAGCGATGAGCAGCAGAGGGATTATCTACTTGAAAGGAGGGATTTGGCCATTGACTTCATCTTCTCTCTTGTGCTCATTGAAGTTTTGAAACAGGTGCTTTGACTCAACTCTGTACACAAATGCTCCTCGGTTTATTTTTATTATTTTTAGGATATAAATCTCCCTCACGTAGAGCCGTAATGATTTGCTGCTGCAGAGAGACTTATTATGACTGGTGCTCTGTGGAAATGTTGTTTTTGAACATTCTCACGTCTCCTGATTCTTAACTAGATGCCGCTCCACCCAGTCCTTGACAGCTTGGTCAGTGAAGTCATTAACTTATCCTTTAAGCACTTTAGATACAAAGAGGGGTAAGCGCTTGTTTTTTTTCCAGCACTTTTTTTTCTTTCATCGTTGAACATTTCTCTAAGGTTTGTTTTTTTTGTCTTGTGTTTCCCACAGGTATCATGGTCCTAACACTGGCAACATGCACACTGTAGCAGACCTCTATGCTGAAATCATAGGAGTACTAGCCCAGTCCAAGTAAGTAGCAAAGACACAACTATTATTACGTAATATACAACACATTGTTTTTTTTCTGTCTCCATCTTCAATTTCTGCTCTGTTGTGGTTTTTGGTGTCATGCCACATTACGGCATGTTATCATTCCTAATGCCTTCCAGTAAAACACATCCCAGTTCAAGAGGCTGGAGCGTACTGTCTTTTGGACAGGCCCCCCTTCTCACCAAACTAGGACTGGAAATTGATGTCTGTTTATTTGAAGTTTTCAGATCATTGCTGCAAGGCACAAACCCTTAAGATAGAGATATGGTTGGTGAGCACACTGCATACCTCCTTTCAAAAAGTGCCCTCTGCTTAATTTCCTGCAGGAGATACTTCACCCGAGAGGTTTTTTCTCTGAGGACAAGAATGTTACCGTAAACTGAAATTATTCAGTTATAATTCATGGTTATATTTGGAGTGTCTTCAGAGAGATCGAGGCTGTTTGAAATACCTTTAGCTGTGGTTTCTCAGTCACTGTTTGTGCCTGTAGAAATAATAAACAGTTTGTCCTCCGAGTTGTAGAAACAGCTGTATTCGGTGGTTGGAGTAGCAGCCACCAGTGAAGAGGTTAAGAGATGCTCCAATGAGCTCCATGATGAATTATCTTCTAAATTTAGACAAGCTGAAGAATCTCATCTCTGGTTCAATTTGGGCAAAGGGATCAGGTGCTAGATGAGGAGTTTATCTTGGGGCACAGACTCGCAGTCTACACTTTGAGGGGTAAGATGAGGGGATGATATTTTTGGGAGGCGTGCTCTCTGATTATTGTCACTATATTCTCTCTGCGTCATGACTCCAAGTCAGGGGGGGACTTTTTTTGTGGAAGTGCTGATTTGGGATTTGTCTGTCTGAACTACTGTATGCAGGCGTTTCTTTATATAGAATCTCATTTAGTTTTTTTTCTCTCTCTCTCTCAGGTTTCCTGCTGTGAAGAAGAAGTTTATGACTGAGCTAAAGGAGCTGCGGCAGAAAGAGCAGAGTCCATATGTAATCCAGAGTACCATTAGCCTCATCATGGGGGTCAAGTTCTTCCGCATTAAGATGTATCCCGTGGAGGATTTCGAAGCCTCTTTTCAGTTCATGCAGGTACAGCAGACATCTTTAGACTCTGCTACAGTTTAAACTGATTATATGTTAGAAGACATACATTAAGACTCATGTATTGCCTGTTTAGATGTTTGTTAAACTATGATATAAGCACCACTGTGTAGAAATTAAAATATATTCTCAGACTATCAGGATTTGTTTTCCTTTCATCTTGACTGTGTTTCCTATTAGCTTTGGCTCTTGGGTTAATCTTTTCACTCTTTACATGTATAGTAGATTTAAAGTGAACTTTTTAATGCATGTTAAGTTATATACGATTTTCTTTTTTTTAAAGGAGTGTGCCCAATATTTCCTGGAAGTCAAGGACAAAGACATTAAGCACGCCTTGGCTGGTCTCTTTGTCGAAATTTTGGTTCCTGTTGCAGCAGTAAGTTTCTTTTCTCCAGTACGTGCTGCATTACATTAAATGCCTTATTTACAAAGGTAAGAGTAATATTTGTTTATGATGCTGTCCTAGGCGGTGAAGAACGAGGTGAACGTACCCTGCCTGAGGAACTTTGTGGACAGCTTGTACGAGACAACCCTGGACTTGTCCTCCAGGAAGAAGCACTCACTGGTTAGAAAACAAACTGACACTGATTGTTGGCCCTGTTTGTTTTTGTACATCCATTTTCACTTTGACACCCGCTGCATGCTTAGATTGCCTGGATGCCTGTGGCCTCTGTGAATCCTCGAAGCATTTCAAGGTCACCCTTGTGTAATGCTCTCTTGCAACGTCATTGTCCACGCTAGAAATAATTTATGAAGACAGACTGCCTCTTCAAAGCATAAGAAAGCGAGCATGAAAGCAGTGCAGTATACAGACATGTAGGCCTGTGTTGAAAAAATCGATTTTCCGATTCTGAATCGATTTGCATATTAATTCCTTAAGATCGATTCGTACATCCAAAGATCGTTTAAATTAAATTTAAATTGTAATACATTTTCCTCGGTTAACTTTAACCCCTCTAGGCGCGTCATTGAATTGAAACAGGCGTGCACCGTGTTTAATCTACACTACGGCGTCTCACGCATGTGTGGCGCGTTCAATGGCCGTCCGAATGACTATGATGCATTCATGAACGTGGGAAAAATGGAAATTCACCAGAAATATAATAAAACTAGAGACAAAAGAACACTCAAGGAAAACTCTACAACTACCAGCCACTTTTGTACATTCTCTTAAAATAACTGAGGCG
Organism: Collichthys lucidus; assembly: GCA_004119915.2. Lineage (NCBI taxonomy): Eukaryota > Metazoa > Chordata > Actinopteri > Sciaenidae > Collichthys > Collichthys lucidus. The sequence goes on from CM014090.1 coordinate 7,890,352, forward strand.
ATTGCGGGTTACATTTCCAAAGATATGCGCCCATATTTCGTTGTTGAAAACGAGGGCTTAAGGCGACCAAAAAAATGGTTTTAATAACACTAACCCCTAATCGAGATTGGATTGGATCGGATTATGATAATCGATTCTCAGTCTTGAGAATCGGAATCGAATCGATTCTTGGAATCAGAGATGTATGCAATGCCCGTTCCCTCTAAACGGTCTTCAAAAAAGCATGTAACCACAGCAGTTCACAGTGAAATGTAAAAGACCACAGCCCTTATGGAACGGTGGTTTGCTCTTACAGAAGGTCTGCATTCCCCTGAGGCAGCAGTCCTGGCTGAAAGCCACATTTTATGAGCAATGCATTGTCAGCAAAAAGTATAACAAAAAGAGAAAACCTCATTATGTCTTCAGAAGAAAATTGCTTTGCATCTTAAATTGCACTTGTGTGGATATGGTTCAGAGATAATTCCTTAAAGTAACCACTCAAAGAACAACCTCAAAGATTAAATGTGGAAACTAAACCCAATTTTAAGTCAGTGTGAAGCTATTGTAACAATGCCGTATGTGACGAAGAAGATTTACACACAGACTGTTCTCTGCTCAGGCTTTTTACCCGTTGGTGACGTGCCTGCTGTGTGTCAGCCAGAAACAGTTCTTCCTCAACAGATGGCACGTCTTCCTCAACAACTGCCTCTCAAATCTGAAGGTAAATCAGCAGCTGTTGATTCAGAGCACAGGTGTCTTTGTTTAGGACTAAGAAGTGTGAGAAGTGTGTTAATCTACATTATTATATTACATAATAATAGTGTACTGAATCAACCAGTCTCACCAGCCTTGAATCTGTTATATAAGTGTTATGTGATTACGGTCATCAACTTTAATTTTTTTTTATTGTATCATAACCGACTATAAGCTTGTTGCAAAGTGATTTTTATGACTGACTGTCTTTTATATTGTAATTTCATCACAGAGCCGAGACCCTAAAATGGCTCGTGTTGCGTTGGAGTCCCTGTATCGACTGTTGTGGGTCTACATGATCAGAATCAAGTGTGAGAGCAACACAGGAACACAGGGGTAAATATCTTGTAACTGTTTGTGTAACGTGGTGAGGCTGCCTGTGTGTGGATTGCATTCTCAGTTGTTTTCGTCAGATTTCAACTTGGCATGAATGAGAATTTTGTTCTTTTTATAGTGATTTTATGTAGCCGTAAATAACTGTGAGGGGGCGATGAAGGTCATGGGCTTATACACATTTGCTGGTACTAAAAAGATTTGGGAAAATATTTCTGGATTTTCGAAAAGAACAAAAGGATTAAAGAAGCATTTTTTTACTCCAAATCCTCCACCCTTGTTACTGATTTCATTGCTGTTTGGGGAAAGAGGAATGCTCTGTTTTATTATGTACACAGACCTGGGGGCAGGCCTACACCAGATTGTCAGTGCCGGTGGCCCACGGGTCTATCAGCAGCTTACAGACGTTATTATGAGCCTGAGCCCACATGAGAAATCCCAAACAGGTCAAGCCAGACGTGTTAATTAGGCCCAGAATAAACTTGTCCTGAAAATAAAACTCCTTTTAAAGCAATGGGAGTACTGTGCAAAACAATTTGTTCTGTGTAATTTTACACAGCTTTTAAAATGTTTAAAATGTCAGAGGTATCCTCATAACGTCTTCTCTTCTTTCTGCAGTCGCCTCAACACCATTATAACAACGCTTTTCCCCAAAGGATCCCGCAGTGTGGTACCGAGAGACATGCCTCTCAATATCTTTGTGAAAATCATCCAGTTTATTGCACAGGTGCTTTACTAATGAAGTTTTATATAACTTTATTTAAACCAATATGTATTATCTCATTAAAACTTGTATTAAACACATTTTTTTCCTTTTATTTCATTACAGGAACGACTTGATTTTGCCATGAAAGAGATTATCTTTGACCTTCTTTGTGTCGGAAAACCCACAAAAGCCTTTAGTCTTAATCCAGAGGTACACATTCAACATTCACTTATATCATATATCATGCTATAATAAATGTAGCTATAATAAATCCTGTTGCTAGGTAACTCCCAGTTACTGAAGTAACTGCTGGTACAATTGATTTTTTTTTTTTCTGCTGAAGTGATGTTTCAATGTCATGATGTTTCCCAGCAAGACTAACAATGCAACAATGGAAACTGATAGCAACCCGGTGAACTTGACTTTTATTTTTTTGTGTGCAGAGAATGAATATTGGTCTGAGAGCATTCCTGGTCATAGCTGATAAACTGCAGCAGAAGGACGGCGAGCCTCCCATGCCTAACACTGGTTGCACTTTACCCTCTGGACATACACTCCGAGTGAAGAAGACATACCTGAGCAAAACGCTGACAGATGACGAGGCCAAAGTCATTGGTGAGAGACACTGTGGTCATGGATGTTAGATTAGATTTTAAATAAGATGGACATCAGGACATAATTAACAGTTTTTCCTCTGTCATCTTCTCCAGGGATGTCGCAATATTATTTCCATGTGAGGAAGGCTATTGACAATATCCTCAGACACTTGGATAAGGAGGTGGGACGCTGCATGATGATGACTAATGCTCAGATGTTGAACAAAGAGCCAGAAGACATGATCACGTAAGCACACACACACATCGCTTTGTCATTACTAACGACCAAAACCTTTCAAGTTGGCAAAACTCCAGAGTGACTCAGCAGTGTGTTTAATGGCAGATGAAAGTTGATCACAGCCCAACACATTGAAAGTTAAACTTTAAATCTGCCCTTTTCAGAGGTGAAAGGAAGCCCAAGATTGACTTGTTCAGGACGTGCGTCGCTGCCATTCCCCGCATCCTGCCCGATGGGATGTCCAAGCCAGAGCTCATAGACCTGCTCTCACGGTGAGTCGCCTCTGTTGGTTAAAGCCCCTTCATGAGGCAGACATAACACTGACGGCACACACTCTGATAAGAAACTGGAGATCTAATCAAGTTAAATCATGTTTGTTTGGAGAAACAATCTTGTATCATGCAGGGTAAAAACTTCCTGCTACTCCAGTTTGCATGTCCAGCCTAGTTTTTTATTCTTTACATCCAACATTTAGTGCTATTTTCTTAAGCTACAGTATGTATAAAACAAAACATCCATTTTTCTATGTTTGAAGACTCAGACTGTCTGATAAAAATTGCACTTTCATCCAATAAACCGCACTGTAGTTTCAGTTCTGATCAGCACTTTTCACGTTCATTTTCTTACACTTAAGGATTATTTCAGTTGTGAGGCAACTGGATGCTTGGCAGCTTATCTTATTTTCTGCAGCAAGCAGATTTAAGGTGCCTAAATTAACTGACAAAGTGCTTTTGTATCAGATGAGACAGACGAGATTTGTGCACTGTTAAAATCCTGCCTGGAAGGTAATCTTCAGGCTGAATCAGTCCAAAATGAAAACGAATCATTGGCAGTAGATCAGGGACTCAGTGAAGATGCTTCTTTCGATATTGTTTTCTTTTGTCTTGTTTGTCAGATTGACAATCCACATGGATGACGAGCTGCGACTCATAGCCCAGAATTCCCTGCAAAGTCTGCTGGTGGATTTCTCCGACTGGCGTGACGACGTCCTGTTTGGATTCACTAACTTCCTGTTACGTGAGGTCCAAGACACTCACCAGGGATTGTTAGACACATCCCTCAAATTACTGCTGCAACTGCTCACACAGTGGAAACTAACCCTGGCTACCCTAGGGAAGAGCTATGACACCGCAAAAGTACACACTGCAGAGGTACACGCCTTTGTGTCAATTATGATCAATTATTGTGCCTTTAATTACAGTTTGACTCATCCGTGTTTTGTCTCTGCTATCTCCCCTTCTTGTAGAAAGAGATTATTATATGTTTTTGTTACCTTAAAATGAGATACTACAGACACTGCAGTATGTCTCTAACAAATACACACAGATCCTTGAATCACGTAACCAAGCTTTCATTTTATTTTGATGTTTATGTCACAGCTGCTGCAGACCAGCTCAAGTCTCAAGATCCCTGCAGAGCGCGGTCCTCACTCCACGGTGCTGCATGCTGTGGAGGGACTGGTGCTCGTGCTGCTCTGCTCCTGTCAGCTTAGCACGCGCAAACTCGCCATCGCCATCCTCAAAGAGATACGGAGTCTCTTTATGACCATCGGACAGACTGAGGTAAAACTGGACAAAGTTAAAGAGCTGACAGGAAAGTTGATGATGAAGCGTTACAGACTCTGATGTTATCCTTTGTCACATGCAGGATGATGACAAACCGATGATAGAGATTATGGACCAGCTCAGCCCAGTAATCCTGGAAAGTTTTGTCAACGTTGCCGTTTCTGACACCGTGAGTTGTTGGGAACTTACGTGTGATTCAGTCTCAATCAGGACGTGTCTAGAGTTGTAGAAATTTCATGTGATATTTCATCATGTTCATCAGGTGTCATTTAAATATCACAAAACAGTAAATCCTTTCTACGTTGACTCTAGGAAAGGAGCTCGATTTAGTTATCTAACATGTAAAAACTGAACAAACAGCAGCTGTTGGCCTTTTGACTGTCATTTATGTATTATGTAATCATCAAGCTGCCAACATGAGCCGCAAATATAGATTTATTGAGAATGGAATAGAGTAAATGTCCTTGTACGCAATATTAAATAGTTTTTTTAAATATACATCTTACATTTTGCTTAATAACCTACCCTATTTATATTCAAAGATTTATTCTCAAACATAAAGATGAATGGTGAGATGGCAGAAATGTTGCTAATCTAATCCAGTCATGACCTCTGACCTCTGCCCCCCGCTGTGCCACTTGCTGATCGCAGGCCGCCCTGCCAGCTGGCCATCACATGGACCTGCAGTGGCTCGTGGAGTGGAACGCGCTGCTCGTCAACAGTCATTATGACATTAGGAGCCCGTCACACGTGTGGATCTTTGCCCAGTCTGTGAAAGACCCCTGGGTGCTGTGTGTGTACAGCCTCCTCCGACAGGACAACCTGCCCAAACACTGCCCCACGGCTCTCAGCTATGCCTGGCCCTACGCTTTCACTCGAATGCAGATGCTCATGCCCCTGGTAGACCCAAAGTAAGTGTCCTCAAAGACTGAGACCATGAAACTCTTCTTCTATTTTCTGTACATCTGTACTTAGCGCTCCTTTTTTTAGGTACAGACGCCTGACGCCAGTTCCTCATTGCATTTGAAAAAGGAGATTCCATGTTTAAAAGCAGCTCAGATAAAAATAAGGATCTTATTTTATTTCTGTATGACTCAACAGCAACCCAGTGTATGCGAAGAAGACCAGCACGTCTGGAAGCGGGGACAATTACGTAACACTGTGGAGAAACTACCTGATCCTTTGCTTTGGGGTGGCCAAGCCCAGTATCATGAGCCCCGGCCATCTGAGAGCATCGACACCTGAGATCTCGGCCGCCACGCCTGACAGCAGTGTCAGCTACGATAACAAGGTAGCTGCCTCCCCACCCTCTGGCCTTATTAATTCCCTCAGTGCTTTGTCTCTCCAGGATCAGGTGTTCACACGGGGCTTGTTGACATTCAAACTCGAAGCATTAAATTACACAGCAGCTACCTTACATGAATGGAACAGGAAGCTGATATATTCTCAACTGTACGGGCACTTATCTCAATGCAGCCCTGTGTAATTAGTGGTGTTCAAGCAGCGTTTAGAGGTTTATATGTCTGACTGAACCATCGGTGTTTGATGTTTTCAGGTTATCGGGAGCCCATCTGTGGCCTGGCTTCTCAAGCAGTTGGTTCCACTGATGAGGGCAGAGAGCATCGAGTTGACAGAGTCATTAGTTCTGGGATTTGGTCGCACCAATTCACTCGTGTTCAGGTATATCAAAGAATGATGTTGCAGGTGTTTTAATGTGAAGGATTTTGCCCTAACAAACCAATTTCAGTTCAAATCTGATTTGTTTTCTTATGCGATTGACTTGTTGGTTTCGTAATATTTTAGCTGGCGTGTGTAGCTGTAGTGTTGTTGTTTGTCTTTTTTAATGGGACACGACCAGCCAAATGAAAGTTGGTGCTCAATCCATTATTTTCTCTGTGGTTAAAGTGCATGTTGACCTGCATTTGTGTGGATTTAAAATGAAGATAAACAGGGGATTAGAGCTGAGTGGTGCCTTGTTGCCATTTACAGCCACATCCAAATTGTTCTCTAAAAATCTGATTTTAGCTCAAAACAAAAATAGACTTACTACAGTTTAATCTTGTCCATTTAACTGAATGTTTACAGTATTTTTTTTCAATTATTATTAAGTATTTTACATTTTACCACATGATGACCTGTTTTTACTTTCACCGTCTGCACACAGAGAACTCGTGGAAGAGCTGCATCCTCTTATGAAAGAAGCGTTAGAAAGAAGACCTGAGGTTGGTGAAATGTATTCACAGCACAATACAAACACAATATTTACCGTTGGATTTAATTGGTTGACGAATTAAATAGTGGGCTGTCATGGTAGCAGAAAGCTGGCGTGTACAGTTTTAGAAAATCTGTGTCGCTAAATATAAATTCATGATACTTTCACCAGGAGTTCTGTCATTAAGGATGTTTCTTTATGATCTTTCACAGAACAAGAAGCGACGTGAACGACGGGACCTGCTGAGACTGCAGCTGCTGCGGATCTTTGAGCTTCTGGCTGATGCAGGTGTCATCAGTGACAGGTTAGTATGGCACCGTTTGACACATTACAGACCCACACTGCACAGTGTCACACTCACAGTGCACTTGACAAGAGTCACAAAACAGAGTCATCATAACATGCTTGACACAAAACTGCATATAATTAATTGCTGTAGTACGATTTGCGCCTTGACAGGTGGGAAAAGTAAATGAAATATTGCTGTTACTGTTTTGGTTTGGGATTTCTTTTTATTGAACACCTCCCTGTTTTCTCTGTGATCCTGAAGTACAAACGGAGCTCTGGAACGTGACACCCTCGCCCTGGGCGCTCTGTTCCTGGAGTATGTGGATCTAACCCGGATGCTCCTGGAAGCTGAGAATGACAAAGACGCCGAGATCCTCAAGGACATCCGAGCTCACTTCAGTGCCATGGTGGCCAACCTCATCCAATGTGTACCAGGTACTCAGAAGAGATTCAGCCTGAGAGTTCTCTCTTGTCGATGCACTAACAAAAACAATTTGGCTGGGGTTAGCACAGCACATGGAGCACGAGACTCTTGACATTGATCTTAAATTGGACATCGCCCAAGGGAAACTGCAAAAATAGTGCTGCTTAAAGACACAGCAGGCCAGGCCAGATGATGACTCATGGGTTGCTAAGCATTCACAGGTCCCCACTGACTGGCTAATGATCCGTCAAGGGACAACAACACCTTATTATCACACTGGAAAATGTCCTTTTAGTAGTAGTGAACGAAGATACTTCATATTTCTGCTGACTCTTCACTCTGTCAATGAGCTTTCATGTCTCCGTCCCCAGTGCACCACAGACGCTTCCTGTTTCCACAGCAAAGCCTGCGGCATCATCTCTTCATCCTCTTCAGTCAGTGGGCCGGCCCTTTCAGCATCATGTTCACCCCTCTGGACCGCTACAGCGACAGGAACCACCAGATTACAAGATATCAATATTGTGCCCTAAAGGTAAACACACTTTCTGCAATACATTACGCAAGCTTAATAATATTAACAATATTCCTGATATTTAGTATGAAAAGAAAAGTGTATCCACCAGAGTACAAAGCTGACATTTGAGAAACAACTGCTGAATAAATCCACAAATGTATTCTGTCTGTTGTGACACAGTAAAATATGTTTTTGCATCTAATGATCTAACCTAATTCTGTGAGCAACAATCTTGTAAAACAGCCCAGTGAATCACCAAGCGATAGAAAAATCCACCAATCCTTTCTCTGCCAGCCGAGATATTTCTTAAATGTAAATGCGATATTTGTTGTGGACTGTTCTCCACCCACAAGACAAATACAAACTTCTGTGAGCAAGGCCTCCACCCAGATAATCCTTCTTTCACTGATATTACATTTTTACATATTTCATCCTACTGCTATCTTTGGGTCTGAAGAAACAGCAGACATGAACAGTTTAATGTCTCATATTATGAGTTGTAGTACCACACTGGGCTGTGTGCAGAAGTAAACAACACGGCTAATTCAGATATTTAATAAAACTAAGACCAATCAAACGTTTGCTTGTGCAGTCATGTGCTGAATGACTACATTGGGATTAAATATGTTGTTATTTTGGGGTGTCTGAGGATAAAGATGAAGTGAAAAAGTACACGTGTGAATATGTTAATCTTGGGTATTAATGTGAATACTGTCTGCTGTTTGTTCTTACAGGCCATGTCTGCTGTGCTGTGCTGTGGGCCTGTGTTTGATAATGTTGGCCTCTCTCCAGACGGATACCTCTATAAGTGGCTGGATAACATACTAGCCTGCCAGGATCAGCGGGTATGTGGCCAATACTTAACTGCTGCGGTGCATTAAAACAAAGATCTGACCCAGAAAGCCCCTCTGATAGCTTGCTAAAGCCCACTTTGTAAAAGCCCAACACTGGACCTTGCCAAGAAGTGACCATTATACTTGCAGGATTGTTGGCAAATAGCGAAGAAGAGTTTAGTTTCAAACTGAATTAGTCTTTATTTCAGTTTACAGAGATACAAGATAAAGCACCTGCTTTATTTTACACATTCTGCCTCTGCAGAATTGACTTTAAGCCCTCGTATTTTCATTACACGGCTTGAGGAGTAGGATTAACTGGGCAGGTAGCCAAGAACATGTAATTTATTATCTTTTTTTGTATGACTACTGGAATCATTTTACACTAAATCACAGAATCTTTCAAAAATTCAGAAGGTCAGAAGATATTTCATGTCGTGATAATGTCAGGAATACAAAGAATCCTTAAAAAAAAAAAAAGGCGAGTCTGTGTTGATATCTCTCCTCCTCCTGGCTCAGGTTCACCAGCTTGGCTGTGAAGTCGTCATCCTGCTCCTGGAGCTCAACGCTGACCAGGTCAACCTGCTCAACTGGGCTGTGGATCGCTGTTACACAGGCTCCTACCAGCTCGCCTCGGGCTGCTTTAAAGCCATCGCTACAGTCTGTGGCAGCAGGTACAAAATCCCGCAATCTCTCTCTCATCTTTTCAGCCGGCCTGAGAACACTGAGCAAATATGCTCACATCTGGTTTGCGTTGTTGCTATTTATGTCACGTTTTAGATGCAGTTAATTACCGATTTGTTTTTAATGGGTTTGCATACTGTATTCTCTGGATCACCCAGATTTCTTGTCCGAGTGAGGAAACCACTGGCAAATTAGCTTAGACTTCAAAGCGTCACCTCAGCTAATCCTCTTAAAGAGCTCGTTATTCATCTGTTGGCCTCCTAGCTTTATTTTACACTCACCATTGATCACCTTGATAGTTATTTTCTCTCTCTCTCTCTCTCTCTCTCTCTCTCTCTCTCTCTTCCCTCAATAGCAGAAACTACCCAAGTGATATAGTAACACTGCTGAATCTGGTCCTCTTCAAAGCATCAGACACCAACAGAGAAATCTATGAGATTTCCATGCAGCTGATGCAGGTGAGAATCACAAAGCACCTGCTGCCCTTTGTGCTCCTGTGTGTTTTTTTTAATGGTGGTCAGACGGAGACGTCACACTTTCTGCTCTTTCTCTGAACAGATTCTCGAAGCTAAGTTATTTGTGTACTCTAAGAGGATTGCAGAGCAGAAACCAAATAGCATTCTCTACGGCACCCACGGCCCTCTGCCACCTCTATACAGCGTCTCCCTGCCTCAGCTCTCCAGCCAGCTGGCCCGGATGTACCCTGAACTCACGCTTCCTCTATTCTCAGGTAGCTGTTTGTGTCATATGCTGTAGAGTGTGTGTGTGTGTGTGTGTGGCCACAGTCGGGTTAGTCATGGTATTTCAGCCTGCTGTAATACTCTAACAGGCCTGTCATCTTCTTATGGCTTCCCACTAAATGCTGGTCGCTTAGACCTTACTCTATCTGTGGACACTCCCACTAACCGCAGAAACACTGCGAGCTTAAGTCAATGGGGACTCCCAGATTTAAGCTGAATTCATATGAGGATCAGGACTAACTGGCAATTATGGTCAAAGCGGAGTATACAGTATATATCGTATTTCCATGTAAATATAAACACCGCAGTCCCCACTGATGTTATTCTGATGTTAATATTGCCTTTCCTCTTCTCCATCCAGAGGTTAGCCAGAGGTTCCCCACCACACATCCCAATGGGAGGCAAATCATGCTAACCTACCTCCTGCCCTGGCTCGGTAACATCGAGCTGGTGGATAGCGGCCTGCTGCTCCCGGTCTTCACACCGTGCACCTCACACTACGACGCTTCCAGCCAGACGACCAGCACAGTTTCATCCCACCAGTTGAAGGGCTCAGGCTGGGGCTCCTTACAGGCCACATCTATGGTGCTCAATAACCTCATGTTCATGACCGCCAAGGTAAAGTCATGTTGGGGAAATGTGAAATAGGTTCTGGGTCATTTAAGGTCAATGCAGCTACTTACTTGACAATATTTTTTAACCCCTTCTGCTCAGTATGGAGATGATCTACCTGGACCAGAGATGGAAAACGCCTGGAACGCTTTAGTCAGAAATGAGAAGTGGAGCAACAATCTGAGAACCACACTGCAGTTTCTCATCAGCCTGTGTGGTGTGAGCAGTGACACCACCCTCCTGCCATATGTAAGCTATATCATTTAGGCCCGACCGGAAAAATCTATTTTCTTTTTACTCTATCCAGTTTCTCACGGATATTTTGTGACATATTTCTGCTCAGATCAAGAAAGTGGTGATCTATTTGTGCCGGAACAACACCATGCAAACCATGGAGGAGTTGATATTTGAGTTACAACAGACAGATCCGGTGAACCCTGTGGTGCAGCACTGTGATAGCCCTCCTTTCTATCGCTTCACTGCCACAAGCAAGGTCTCCACAGCAGCTTCAGGTACAACTTTTAACAACACAGCCTCTCTGAACAGATTGAACACCAGCTGAATTTTCTATTTATTTTAAAAGGGAAAACCAGGAAATCCTTAATGCTCACTTAGTGGCCAACCATAGAAAGCTTGTGTTTGCCCTGGATGGCAAATGTGAAGCAGTGTTGGTGACTTTTTTTTTTTTTTATTCATTTCTAGGCACCACTTCAAGCAGCAACACTGTTGTTGCAGGCCAGGAGAGCTTTCCTGACACAGATGATGCTAAGACTGTAAAGGAGAACGAGGAGAGGTAGGAAACAATATAATGAAGATTATCATTAGATTAATTACAGTCCAGGAAATGCTCATCATGATTATTTATTTATTTATTTTTTACCCCAGGCTGAGCCACATAATGCGAGCCCACAACCGCCTGGAATCACGCTACAGCAACAGCTCAGGAGGGTCGTACGATGAAGATAAGAGTAAGTGTATTTTTGCACCAGACGCCCTGTGAAAGAATGTGGTTGTCATGGTCTGGTGAGTGCGGAATACGCAGGCTGGGTTGGAGGGTAAGTTGGGGACCGGCATGGTGTCATTGATAATGCATGAGCAGTGCAGAGTCGCCCGGGGTTCTTAAAAGGCTTCTGTGAGAACTGGCACTGAAATAAAAGTAGTCAAGCCCAGGGCCTCTACAGTGCTGCCAGTGACCCAAAAACAGCTTTGTTATACTGTCTTGGTCTGTTTTAGTCCTGTGGACTAATGTGAGTCGGAGTAATTTGACAAAAAAAACAAACTTAAATACCTCTTTGACAACTTAACTTAAAACTGAAGTCTCTTCTATGTTATACATAATTTCATCCACATGCCACATGGAGAATCAACAAACTCTCTTTCCTATGTGCGTGTGAAATAAATGTCAGCTTATGCTATATTTATCTTCTGTAACCATTTAGGTGAACCTCTGCCGCCCTATGCTGATTGGCTGATGGTCGTCATTGAGACCAATCAGCCTCATCCTCTGCCCATGCCTCTAAATGGAGGATGCTGGGCTCCACTTGTGGACTTTTTGCCAGAGACCATCACTCCCAGAGGACCCCTGCACAGGTTAGACTGCTGCATACATTCATGCAAAATGTGCTAATTGTGAATGTAGTTTAAAATGTCAGAGACTAAATCTGCAGCCAGTCACACAATATAGAAGACTGCGTACAATCAAATTAGTCATTGGCATTTATAACCTGCCCTTGAAATGGCTGCAGATAATACAGTTTTCATTTTGATGCACTTTAAAGTCATGTTTTTGTAGATTTTAAATGAGTGTGTTTCATCTAACTGAGAGACTTTTCTGTTCATGTTTGTTACAGGTGTAATATAGCCGTCATTTTCATGACAGAGATGGTGGTGGATCACAGTGTGAGAGAGGACTGGGCCATGCATCTGCCTTTACTGCTACATGCCTTGTTTTTGGGTGAGTTCACAGTTCTCTGTTAGCCCTATGACCCCCAAGTAATTCCATGATATGTACAGTATTTATAATACAGTATATACCTATATAAACACTTTTACACTACATGTCACCTTCACACATATGCATACACTGATGGCACAGTGATCTGGGGTTCAGTATCTGGTAGACTGGTGGAGCTGGAGATCAAGTCTGCTGGTTGTCTGCTTACCTCAGGTCCTGAGCCAGCAGGCCGCTCGCCACCTAATAACATGGTTGGCTCAACATTTAACGACTATGGTTGAGTTCAAATTTGGAAATGATAATTTTCAGTTGTTTTGATACAAGATGATACATTTTTGATTCATTTCAAGTACAAAGAGTTAGCAAATTCAATTAAAGTCTCTCCACATGTAGAAATCTTTTGTTCGGTTTCAAACAGCTGATATCAGACAGTGTAATTTTCTTTTCTGATTGACTCAGAGATAAAGGTTGTGAAACCAGGTTGAAGGGAACATGAAAAGAAACAGTAATAGTTCTCGCTACAACAAACAACAGCTTGTGTTCGAGTTCACGGTGTGCTGAAACAGGCTGCCTGTTCTGTTCCTTTCTCCAGGCATGGATCACTACCGTCCAGAGGTGTTTGAGCACAGCAAACGTCTCCTCCTCCATCTGCTCATCACGCTGTCCTGTAACAACAACTTCCAGGCCATCGCCTCAGTCTTACTGCAGACACGGGAGATCAACGGCACCAAGACTCTCACATGCAAACCAAGTCTCCAGCCAGAGTATTCACCTTCAGGTGAGTGACTCTTTAGCAGAGAGTGAGTCTCCCAACTACAAATATATTCACACTTTACCAAAAGGTTGTAGTAGGCCGTGGTCCAGTTGACAGAGCAGCTTGGCATTTGACACATTGTTCGACTCTGTGGTTTATATACTGTAAACTTGAACATCAGGGGGGAGTGACTAACATTCCTTTCAGAGGATAGATACGCTTCTTATCAGTGGAGAAAAATTTGGACACTGTGCCAAAAGCAATATTGAGTATAGAGGACATCAAAGGTCTTGATTAAAGCATTCCTTTCTGCTATTTTTAACCTCTTTCCCAAATTGGGGCCATCTGCGCAGGGTTGGATACTGGTTTGACCCCCCCCCCCCCTTTCTGTGCCAATGATTTGTTTTGCAAATGTCTAGACATTTTGAAATGTCCAGAGTATTTGTTGCCTATTTGACCATTTGGATACAAGTTCCAGGCTAAAAATAGCAACACAGCAACACCACACAATGATAACTCTGCCACTGACATCCAAAAAAAACATTTTTCTCTGTTTCATAACAGCGAGAACAAGAACATTTGGTGTGTTGCTAAATAATATTTAACTTTCACACCTCCACCCCATTACTGTAAATAGTAGATAGATAGAGGCTAATTGGATTCAAACAGAGTCATGCTGCTCCCTGCGTGTCCTCTTCTTACACTAATTACTCTTAGGAAGTAAATCAAACATGCAGATGAACCACCGTAACCTGTTTCTGATCACACACTTGTTCTTCTGTTGTGCTCAGGAGGGTGTTTCGATTTCCTGCGGGAGTGTCAGGCATCTCCTGTGCCAGACTCCGGTCTGAGTTCTTCCTCCACATCGTCCAGTCTGAGTCTGGGAGGCAGCAGCAACAACCTGCCTGAGATCTCACATGAGGTGGAGGAGCTGGTGGCCTCCAATAAAATGGACGAGAAGACGAACAAGCTCATTGAGTTCCTAACCACGAGGTACTGTGGTCGATATGCTGTTGGGAATATTTCCAGCAGGTGCAGGAGTTTTATTGACAGGGTTTTAAAGGAGGGTATTTACACAATAAATACATGTTTATACAGCAGAAAATTCTGACGCTGATATGCTTTCTCATATTTCTTGCTGTAGATTACCACCTAGTGGTGCTGTATGCACAGTGCAATACATTCTGATAACAGTAGATTAGATTTGATCTAATAATTAAGAAAGTTGTGCTGGAATTTATCATGATTAATTGTACTCATTGCACATTAATCTTGAAATGTTTAGGAGTTTCAGTACAGACAATACGTAATTCGAGGCTCACAGGTGAATTTGGGGTTTGCGTAGGTGATTCTAGTTGCCCCACTTATAAACAGACAATATGCAATACATAAAATATGTTGTTAGTAACCAATAAACGGTTGTTTTATAGAGCATATGGTCCACTGTGGTGCCATGAAGACATTTCCCCAAAGAACCAAATCTCAAAAAGCACCGGACAGCTGACAAACTTTCTGCGACATGTTGTATCTGTGTTCAAAGAGTCCAAGTCAGGTAACCCTTCAAACATCATTGCTAATAACTGTTAATCAACTATACTACAGAACTCTGTCTGTATCACTCGGCTCTCAATCTTCTGTCTGTCCTTGTCAGATTTCCATCTGGAGCAGCAGCTCAGCGACGTGGCCTTGCAGACAGCCTTGTGTAGTTCATCGCGTCACTACGCTGGCCGCTCCTTCCAGGTGTTTCGAGCTCTCCGTCAGCCCATCTCTGCCCGCGCCGTCTCCGACCTGCTCTCAAGGCTGGTGGAAGTCGGTTGGTGAACATGGAGAAGAGGTGCAGGTTAGTGGTCTCAAGTTTAAGTATTTAGGGATAATCAATGTAGGTATTCTTTATTTGCATCTTTGCTGCTGCTGGTTAACTACAAACTGATGAACTGCCTCAGTAACAGTATATGTTGATTTACTGTATCATTTATATTCTGAGTTTGTTTTTGAAAGAAGTAGGCACATGATTTCGCTGCTTTTAGGAAATGACTCGGATGTCCCAGATGTTTGACCTTCTTATGCGTGCATGAACGCAGCATTAAAACTAATAATCATCTAATGGCAGCATTGAAAACAAAACCTCTTTCTAACTCCATTGGAGTTTTTTCATTAATCAATCAACTAATACTTCTGATATAATTAAATTCTGTAAAAATACAATAAAATCCTCCACAGCTCTGCTCTCTGTTTCCTCTTGCAGGGCTATGTGATGGAAGTATTACTCACACTGGAATCTGTGGTGGATAACTTGGCTGAATGTCTCAAAAACAACGATCTCATGGCCGTCCTGACGAGGTTTGTATCTCCTTTATGTATATTTATGTTGAAAGAGGGTTTTTGTTGTTAATATATATTTATTTATTGTATTGTCTTGTTTGATTCCAGAGCCTCTTCTCCAGATTTCCTCACCAATTTCAAGCTGCTGTCCAACAGAAAGAGCACAGGGCAGCTCAATCTTAGAAGAGAAGATAGGAGCCGACATCAGAGGAGCTCTTCTGTCCCCAAAAAGTTTGGAGAGGCGGACCGGTGGTCAGATCCACCTCGCAGTGCTACACTGGACCGTATCCAAGCATGTGAGCAGCAGGTTTTGTTAGCCAAGACCCGCAGCTCATCCTCATCTAAAGACAACATCACCGACCCAACCAGCATCAACCACCCCAGCAACCTGCTGGCTACCATCTTCTGGGTGGCAGGTGTCACTGATGGAGTCAGACTTTGAGTTTGAGTATCAGATGTCTTTGAGACTGTTAAACAAACTCCTGGGCCACATGTCGCTAGGACAAACCGGAGAACAGGGAGAAGTTGGAGAAACTGCAGAGCCAGCTTAAATGGAGCAGCTTCACTGGGCTCCAGCAGCTGCTGCTGAAGGGCTTCACCTCCGTGTCTACGACTGACCTCACGCTGCAGCTCTTCTGCCAACTCACACCTGTGTCACGAGTGCCTGTGGTGGACACTTCACAAGCCATAGGTACACTGTTGGGTGTGATCGATGTTGGGTTTCAAAGACAAATAATATGAAAGTTGAAATTCTTAGATTTTAGGATTTTAGGTGTCTGTAAGCTGATATTTTGTGGCAATTTCATAAAATTCCTGAGAATGACAGTGAATCGAAATGTCAATATTTTAACAGTGGAACTTTAAGTGATATCAGTTTGTCTTTTCATCCACAGGTTTTCCCCTGAACGTTCTCTGCCTGCTCCCCGAATCTCGTGCAGAACTTTGACGGCCCAACGCAGTTCTGTCGAGATGTTGCAGAGAGGATAGCCCAGGTTTGTCTCTGTTCATGGGTAAAATCTCACTTTCACTCAGTGATATATGTCATAAATGAGCTGATGTTCTTTTTTGTGTTCAGGTTTGCCTTGAGGAGAAGAACTCCAAGCTCTCCAACCTCGCTCACGTCATGACTCTGTATAAAACTCACTCCTACACACGAGACTGCTTCTCTTGGGTCAATGTGGTGTGTCGATATCTTCACGAAGCTTTCTCGGATATCACCCTCAACCTGGTCACGTACATGGCAGAGGTTTGCTTGTTTGTATTTTCTGACCTACATTAAAAGAGTTGTATAGTAATTATTAATATTGCAGCTTTTAAAAAAGGTGCTCAATGAATTGATGACCTTTAATTCTGTTGTAACAGCTGTTGGAGAAAGGTCTTCCTAGTATGCAGCAGACCCTTTTACAAATCATCTACAGCCTGCTCAGTCACATGGACCTGATTGGGATTCAAGCCAAACCCTTCAACATGGAGGTGCTCAAGACAATTGAGAAATTCGTCCAGGTGAGTTAAAACACCTGTATATGTATTCTCCTGCAGATTAGTATGCCTTATACTGATTTAACTAACTTCCTCTGACATATACTGTACGTGCTCAGTGAGATAAAGCATTGAAATCAGGTCCATCAGATGAGATCATTGGAAATCTTTAGGCATCATGCTCTGAGTCTTAAGTTCCCTATTCCTTTTGTAAGCGTTCATGTGGGGAAAAAAAAGGAAAAAAGCTGTCTTGTGTCAGCGCAGTAAATTTGTAGACACACCCAAACTATAAACAGTCTGCCTTTCTGCCGCAGGCCAGGCCTCTGCTTATTCTCATACTGAACCCATTTTCCTTCAGCTTCCTACTGTGAGCCAACTGCCAAAACACTTGTCTCCAAAAATAGACCTACATTAATCCACGCAGAAAGACATCAGTGCTTGTTTCTTCCTAAACATGCGGTTGTGTTGGTTTCTTTCTACATGTATGGGTGAATTGTACATATCTGTGTTGACTGTAGACCGTCCATTGGGGGGAAGCGTTGAATATCCTGAAGCTGGTGGTTTCTCGATCAGCGAGTTTGGTGCAGCCCTCATCCCCACATGGTGACCTCTCCTATGAGGACATCAGCCGCGTCTGGGACCGCTCCTCTAAGGCCTTGCCTGGGAAAACGCTGGATTTCCACTTTGACATATCTGAGGTTAGAGACTCTTTGTCTGATTTTCTTTCTACCCTGTGTGAAAGTTTTGAAAGCGCCTTTAGCTCAAGGAACATGTAGCGCTTGTATTTTTTCCTGTATTTTCCAGGGTGTGGTGCTTGTTGAGGTTGTGTGGAATCTTGTTAAGCTTTTTTGGAAAGGAAACATTTCTTCCCTTTCCTCAATGCTGATATGTCTTTTAGCCAAACCTCTTGAGATCAGCTTGAGAGCTTGAAAGGTAAACACAATTAGCCAGAGCAGTGCAGAGCTGGAAAGTGATGTCAAAGATACAGACGGAGTGGTGTATGTGTGGGAACTGAACAGGGAGCTATTTGTGTAGTTCATGAATGGCAGGAAATGATGTCAGCCCTTTGCTGCCGTCCTTTGTATGTGGATCAGTGAGTCTTAGTGGATAGCCAAAAGCGTGTGTATTTAAACTTGAGGCACACTGGACAAACCACTGATATTCCTTAAAAAAACAAGATATTTTTAGACTGAGGGATAAAGCCGAAGAAAAGCAGTGTTATCTTACCTCAAATGCTTCACGCAGTTGGAATGCCAAGTGTAATTAAACTTGTTAACCTTATTATATTGAAACACTGATCGTTTTACGGTCATCCTAGACCTGTCAAAGTCCTGACAAAGCAGGAGCTGCTGTGGAGCCTGAGTCATCGATTGACTAAGCGGAGAAGGAGACCTTCTCTTCTTCAAACTTTCCCTGACTCATCAAAGCTTCTGTCTGCACGTCTCTTTGTTTTTTTGTATCCATGCTGTTAGACACCGGTGATCGGTCGGCGTTATGATGACCTGCAGCGTTCTCCAGGCCAAGATGTGAAAAGCAGGACCACAGCAGTGACCCGCAGCACCTCCTCCACTTCCTCTGGATCCAATTCCAACAACGTCTTGGTGCCGGTCAGCTGGAAGAGGCCTCAGTCTTCACAGGTGAGCACTTCTTCTTCTCATTCTCTCTTAGAACTATGCTCATAGTTTACATTACCTGGATATATTATGAAAATGCATGTTATGTGTCACATCTGAGATGACAAGAACTCATTTTAAAACAAGGTGTAAATGCAAAGATCCATCAATTGAACGCCAGGTATCATGATACAGTTAAATTAAATTGCAAACTCCAAATTTTCTTCACAATGTTTCCATGTTTTCTTTTCAGAAAAGAACAAGGGAAAAGCTGGTGAATGTTTTGTCTTTGTGTGGACAAGAAGTGGGGCTCACAAAAAATCCTTCGGTAAGCTACACC
Organism: Collichthys lucidus; assembly: GCA_004119915.2. NCBI lineage: Eukaryota > Metazoa > Chordata > Actinopteri > Sciaenidae > Collichthys > Collichthys lucidus. Next base: position 7,909,291 of record CM014090.1, read on the forward strand.
TCATGCCAGCAGTGTTATGGATTTATTACTGTCACACATCTAATTGCCTGTGAGCTCTTTTCGATTTGTGTCTATATGTTTCTTTGTGTAGGTGATCTTCTCCAGCTGCGGGGAGCTGGACCTCATGGAGCACCAGCCTAGTCTGGTGTCCTCTGACGATGGGACCCGGGAAGCAGACATCATGGACGACACCACCTCAGAGCAGCAGTTCAGAGTCTTTAGAGACTTTGACTTCCTGGATGTGGAGCTTGAAGACGGAGAGGTGAGTCTCGGAAACGTATACGTTTTAAAACACAGTATAGGATATGACTTATCCTCCTTCTCTCTTCTTCTCACATTTGTGGGACAAAAATATTGTCAGACTTAATACAACACAGTATACAATACAGCACAAAGATGCCAGAGTTTGTTTCCTCCAGAGAGCACTCTTATGCTGTGTTGGGTCAGGTCTGCCTGCCTTTGTGTAATGGGGTTTCTTTTTTTTCTGTTTTTCCTGTCTGTGCTATCTAGGAGCTACAGGTAAGTTTAGTCATGTCACATTTGTACTTGCTGTGTTTTAAAAGTGTGTTTGCTTATGCAGATAATTTAGTGAACTGCCACATTGATGGCAAAGAATACTAAATGTGTGTGCATGCTGTGTAAAACAGATCCTGCAGTGTTCATGTAGTGTAAAGAGACACATTCCCTCAGCTCTTACGTATTAGAAACACAGGACGTTCCTCGTAGACGTCACATAAGACTCGTAGTCTTTTAATCCAATAGTCACCAGTGAAATGCATGTCAACATGAGATATCTTTAACCTGCATTACTGATTTTTTTTTTTAGCTGAGGTATAATCATTTTTCCTGGTTAATGAGAGAAAACAAGTATCACTTATATTTACACAAAACTTCCCTTTGGCATCTGATTATATACTCATAGTTGTTTTTATGCATGTGTCCAGTACTCAACCCAGGATATGATTTTCACCAATGTTCATTTTCAACATAGTTGCACATTATGATACTAGAAGTCTGCGTGCAGTTTTCTGCATATGAATATATTATCTAACCTGCAGTAACTTCAAATTTCAGTTTTTCTCTTGCACATCACGCTCACAATCATTATCACAATCCAAAAAGTTAATTCTACTTTATACTTTTGCCCTTTGTGCAGTGAAAGTTTCTGTTGGTTTAGCAGAAGAACATTAAACTTCGCTCATCATATTACACTGAGGCCCAAATGCTGATGATTAATGCACACGATTTTTCATATTGTTACAGCAATAACATTGTTCCTTCCATTAACAAGGTTACATTTACTCATGTTGTCTGATCATGAATCATTTTAGTGATAGTGTAGAAATAACATACATGTATAACTATTTCAGGGTATCTCAATCTGCAGACTTTGTACCCTAGAACACAGCGTCAGCTGTTCTCTCTGTGCCTGATAAAATTTCACACAGACTGAGAACTAAAAGATCTGCAGCGGTCAACAAAAGTGCAACACAGACAGTTTTAAAAAGTTAATGACACCACCACAAGTTAAATGGCCTGACGAGGTATGAGGAAAGTTTCCTGCCCACATATAAACTTTGTTTTTTCATCTCAAATGTTGGATGATTTGCTTTAAAAAATAAGAAGCTTATAGTCCGGAGTCGAAGCATTTGCTTTCTTGCAGCAGTGGAAGGTATTAAGATAATCACCACAGGAAGTCGCCCTTATTTGATCTGTTGATGTGGAGCTTTAGTGGAATGTGGAAGTTGGCTGACATCTCCGGAGTCATGTCCAGTTGAAAAGTCTCCCTGTGATTTAAACGAGAAGCAGCCAGACTCAGACGGATAAAACCTGTAAATATTTAAAGTCTGTCAATATCAAGGTGTTCTCAAACACAAACTTTTCTGCCAGTTTCACCATCATCTCGGGTACTTTGATAGCAGTTTGAGGAAATTCTTCAAGTGAGGATAAACTTTAAAGTGCTGTGTCAAGCTGTACTATTAGCTATGAAGGGACAGACTGCTCCCATCCCTGAACTTGAACAGCATGGTTTGTGTGAATGCGTGTATACAGTATGTGTGGGTGCATGTGTTTGTGTCAGAGAAGAGATTGTGCTTTACTTTTTACATACTTGGTAACTCAAGGCCATTCTCTGTCGCAGGGAGAGACTATGGACAACTTTAACTGGGGAGTGCGTAGACGCTCCATGGACAGTCTGGACCGGAGTGACCTGCTGCCCCTGGAGGAGAGTCAGCTGTCCAGCAGCATGCCCAGCCTCAGCAAAATCACCCATGAAGACTCAGACGAGTCCTCTGAGGAAGATTCTCTCACTGCCAGCCAGATCCTCTCCCACTCACAGCTTGTAAGTTCATCTTTGTTTGTATGCCAGTAATCTAAAATCAAAAATGAAGGGAAAGCAAAATAGTTTTTATCAGAATTTGCCAGGAAACTGTGAAAACACTGCTGCTTAAAAATATCTTAATTTTAATCTAGTGTTGGAGACGTAGAAGTCTCATCGGTTCGTCCAATCCTATTTTCTGCTGCTTATCTGGGTGGATCACTGGAAAAGAAATGTGATGGAATAAGAAATAATTCTAGGGGATATTGTCCTTTCTGGTTTTCCATCATACTTTTATACTTTGGTAGGTCTTAAATTGAACTTGGTGAACCCTGCATAAACCCATTATGATATTGATGTCAACCATAATCCTAACAAAAACTATTCAAATGCAATCGGCAGATACGCTCAGAGGGTAAATTCTTTCCGTCTTGAACTCTCTGTGAGCTTTCCACTTGTGCCACCCTCAGGTTAATGTCAACTTTGCACACAAGGTAATTGAATTTGCTGAGCACATTCATGCTCCCAAGGAAATATAAGGCATCAATGATTGTGATAGTGTCGATCACAGGACCAAATTTAAGCAACACAAACTGTAGCTTTTAATAAACAGTGAAGTGTCCAGCACTGCTTTAAACTTTAGCATTATTATTTGTCTTGTTTGCATCATCTTTTTGTTTTTCCACGAGTACTGGTCCTCGTGTTGTATTGGATAAAGGTTGTGGAACTCGTAGCAGCAGATGTCCACGCAGCTGTCGTCCCACTCCCCTCTTGTGGCTGCTCTCTCAGCCACCGTCATTGCTTACAGGCAGTTCAGGAATGTTGTAGATTTTGCAGTGTTGTCTGAGCTCTGCTGTGTTCAAAATGTCACGTGTGTTGTTTAAAGAAGACTCCAACCAGTTTGGTTTTGTCTCTTTGCAGATTGTCAATCTCTCTCCAACAGCAGAGATCAGTATGGACTCTCCTTCTACCTTTTACGATACGACTTCAGCTGAGTCGACTCCTCTGAACACCAAAAATCCTAGCTTTGAGAACCAGCTGCCAGAGGACTCGAAGCAGCGGGTGAATAAGGGCTTCAGAGTGTCTGAGATACTGGGAACTACTAATTCCTATCACAACTCCATACTAGAATTCTTTACTAATTTTGCCAAATAGGAGCTTTCCTGTTGCATCTTCTCTTGTGAAATGTCTTGGATGTTTTATGTGCTTTGGGCTCAGTCTATGTTAAGTATTATTTTGTGGTATTGTGACTTTCCTACGTTTCCTCTCTTTAGAGTAGAGCATGAGAGGCTCTTTTCTTGATATTTCAGTAGTTGCATGCTAAATTTGAATGAACTAAAACCTGCAAGCAGCCAATCCGTAATGCTTTGGGCTATGGGCTAGTTTGTGCCTTATTTTAGTTGTGGTAGAAGTTGTCTGGGGATGTTAAGGGGGGTCGTAGCCAGCAATAGAAAAAGAAAAAGTCTCTTTCTTTCTGTCTGTCTGTTTAAGGCAATGTGTATACCTACCTATTGCTTCAGTGTGGGTGGCTCTAAGCAGCAACTAAAATCTCTCGGCATGTGGGAGGTGAAGAAAGGTTTACACATTGCCTGTCCTAAAACACGAGTGTGCAGGGCCACGAATGCTGGCTGAATGAAATTATTGTATAATCTATTTAATTGGCACAATTTATGCACACTAAATTTAACAAATAAAAGAAAACACCACAAGGAGTGTCCATAGGGTCCCGTGGCAAGGTTAGTGTATCCATTTACCCACAACATTATCTGTTTAATGATTAAATATAACAGAGGGAACACATTTTAGTTAACAATAACCGCATGCTGCCTCAGTATTTGTTCATGAACTTTAGTTAGTTTTGCCAACTGCCCAGAAGCGTCATGTCCCTCTTGCTCTCTTTTAGCATGAGGTGTCTCAAGAAGATGAAGACACCAACGTCCACGAGGACGACGTCTCTCTCTCCATCAGTGAGATGCCCCCTGAATTTCACTTTGGTGACACTTTGACAATGGACATGGTTCACATTGATTACAAAGGAGAGCTAGATATCGACAGCTGCTTACCCAGGTACCTACTGACAACTTTCCTCTCAGTAACAGGTAGTTAACATAGAAACGACATTAACATGGCTTCACGTCCACTCAGTCTCGCAGAGGAGGAGAGAGACGACATGCTGGAGTCCCATTCTTCACCACCGCCGTCGCCCTTCTTCTCCGCCATCCTCGCAGCTTTCCAGCCAGCAGTGTGTGACGATGCAGAGGAGGCTTGGCGGAGTCACATCAACCAGCTCGTGTCTGACTCGGATGGATCCTGTGCGGTCTACACGTTTCATGTGTTCTCTGCACTATTTCAGGTATTGCAGCACGGCCTCGTTGCCAGCATACAGTTAAAATAGTGTGCCTTGTTGTACTGAATAATTAAACTGAAAGGGTAACAGGATTAGTTTTCTGGCTGATTAACCTTTAAAGAAAGAAGCTTCCTTTCAGACTAGGTCTGCTTAATTACAAATAGAGGACACTCTGTGGATGTGTTCAGGTTGAAAATCCTCCAAGATTCATTAACCAGATGTTGTTCACTTCATTGACCAGAGCTGACAGGGGAGAATTTCAGAGAAAAAACAGAAATCCTAAGAACCTTAAACGATGTAGAAGTAACTTTGACAGTGTCACAGCCAGACTTTTTTCTTTCCTTGCAGAGTATTCAGACCAAATTCTGTTCCTTGACCTGTGACGCTGTGAGTTACCTCGGTGATGGCCTCAGAGGATTAGGATCAAAGCTTCTGAGGTCTTCTCAGATGCTGACGTCGTGCTCAGAGTGCCCGACACTATTTATTGATGCAGACACAGTGAGTAACCTGACATTTTCGAATAAGGCTGTGACGATAACAACATGATTCCAAGACCCCTGTGATTTCCGTCATTGCCATAAATCTGTCACACACACATTATTTTTGAAGACCCAACTAATCTGACTGAATCTATCTGGTTGCCAAGTCACAAACCTCTGGTCTACAGACTCAGTCCAAGGCACCATGGCATTGACAGTAGTAACTGTTTTCAACATGGAAATAATAAGAAATTATCACTTAAGACTTCCAGTTTTGGACTTAGAATTGTGGATGTATTGAACAAAAATTGGATGTAAGAAAAAGTCCATATCGTCACAGTCCTAGTTTCTGAAAAGTGCGACATGTAGTTCGACCAAATTCAACAATGAAACTCTTGTTTTTACAGATTATGTCTTATGGGCTCCTGGAAAAAATGAAATTCAGTGTGTTGGAACTTCAAGAGTATCTTGATACTTACAACAACAGAAAGGAGGCAGCTCTCACGGTAAGATTAGATATTCTGCTTTCCAGTCTGGATGTCAGCTGTATGTTGATACAGATTTGTTTACATTGTTGTTATGTTGTCTCTGTCACCTACAGTGGTTGAGCAACTGTAAGGCAACCTTTCCCAGGAGCCCTGGGGGCACTGTGATTACATGTCAACCAGCAGAGCATGAGGAAAAGGTAAAACTTCACTCTCTGACATGCTGTCATATCAGATAACACTAATGTAAAATACCGGTTTGGTATTTTCTGCAGTGTAGCTGGTGTGCAAACACAAGAGACTGTGTAATTTTAAGGAAAATAGAAGTTCAAGAAGAATGAAAATGACTGAAAATTCCACTTCCTGACCTTTCACACTGTACTTTCTGCATTACGATTACTGTGTGGTACTGTAGCTCTGTGAGTGTTACCTCTAATTTTCTCCCACTACGTTAAATGTCGAGTTTCTGACAACCTTGAGTTGCTGCACGTCATATTAATAATCTCATTCCAACGGGCATTGTGATTCTTTTCAGCTCTGCTGGGCATGGGAGCAAGTTGTCTTAAGTTGCTTTTGATTTAAAAAAAAAAAATAATGCTCACTTCATAATGGAGGAAAGGAAACAGCAAAATGAAAGGTTTTGCTGTTTTATACTGATATAGCAAAGAGATTCCCAACAGTGAGAGCATTTGTGCTAATTAACAAGCAAAAATGATGCTTGGCTTGTTTCACTTGGCTTTTTAATTAAAGAGGCCCTGTGGAGTTTTCGTGTTATTCATCAAAACGCTTTGTGCATCATTAAGAGCTAACAAATATCCTCTTTCATAGTATTTTAATCCAGTATTGTTCATATCTGTGTTGCCAAGCTTGCAGTCTTCTTCCTGTTTATGTTGACATTGCAACATCTTGGTAAATTACTGCCACCTGTTGATCAGAGGAATAATGTAACACCTCTCTGTCCTCGTGCACATGCACAAGGTCAACGTGACAGTGGCCCACTCATTCAAAAAACAGCCCCATAGGGGTCAGAAACTCCACAGGGAACTTTTAATTTATAGCGATTACCAGCCCTCCTTTCAGTTCTAATTCACATATACATCGATCCTCACTTTTCTTACTCTCTGCATGCCGATAAAATGACCTGTGCTAATATTTTTACCCTCTCTTAAATGATAATAATGAGGAATTGCATGCCCTCCTTTTGATTCTCTGTTTTCCTTACTTCTTTTCTGTCCTGTAACATGCTTGCTTTGTAGCAAATGGAATCTATGGCTGTAAGTTGGAAAGACTTGTTCCTCTTTGTTGTTGAAAATGGCCTTTTTCTGCTTATTATTATCCAATTTCAGCGCCTGTCTCGCGTTGTTTTCGCTATGTCTTGCGTATAACTGCTGCAGGTTTAATCTATTTTTCAAGTAGTGCCACAGTAGTTAATAAGTGAGTTTATTATAAAATGTAAAGTAATACCTAAGGAAGAGAACCTACCCCAATTAAAAAGAGCTTTTGCTAACAACCACTTTTCTCCTACTTTCAGCAACTGGAGCTCTGTCAAAGACTCTACAAACTCCACTTTCAGCTGCTGCTGCTTTTTCAGTCCTACTGTAAGCTGATTGAACAGGTCCATGCAATAAGCTCTATTCCCGAGGTAGGTACATCATGCCCTCTTTTTGTGGAACCATGACAATGGTAGATCTACCACCTAATCCATGTCCCTGTTTAATAATATTAATTCCTCTCAACCTTTAGCTGACAAATATGTCCAGAGAGATAACTGAGTTGAAAAGCAACCTGAGGGTAGCAGCATCCGCAGTGACCAATGATGAAATTGCTGCCTGTGAGAGCGCCTGCCATGAGCACACATTCAGCTCCGCTGAGGCTGCTGTTCAGGCCATCCTGGAGTGTCTGAAGAACAACGAGTTTTCCACAGCCATCCGCTACATTCGTGAGTGCAGGTGAGAAAAGAAAAAAAGGCTTGTTTTTCTGTACATGTGTATGCTGTCAAAAATGCCACGAGTCAGACACATAACATTTTCTTTTTTCTATTTTCTTTTTTTGCAGAACAGTGTGGCCTAATGACATCTTTGGCAGCCCCTCTGAGGATGAGGTCCAGACTTTACTCAACATCTACTTCAGACATCAAACCTTGGGTCAGATAGGAACTTTTGCTCTAGTGGGCTCAAAACAGGACCTGACAGAAATCTCTATCAAGTTGATGGAACTTAACGGGGAGATTCGGGACATGATCCGGCGAGCCCAAGGCTACAGAGCCATCACAGCTTTCCTCCCAGACTCCAGGGTTTCAGGCTCAACTCTTTGATGCCGATTCAGCAGCGTGTGACATCTGCACAGCGCCCTGTCCCATGCCTAGTCTCTGGTCCTGTCTGGGATTGCTGCTATCATCTCAGTGGTTACCAAGCACTCTGCTCTCTCCTGGAAATACCCAAAACCTCTTTCCTCTTTTTTGCTCAGAGATCATCTGAATGTCATGAAGTCAGAAATTCAGATGTGCAGCAATACTGTTGTTTTTTTTAGAAAGATGAGAGACTTTGCAGCTGCAAAGAAACGTAGGCTTTTATTGCACTAATAATAGAAATTGTCACAAAGCGACCACTTGCTACTGAGGTCAACAACTTTAACTTTAACAAATGACATACCAAAGCTAAGTGATTCTCTTTCAGTTATGTTGTTTTAATTGTCAAGGGAAAATGTGCAATCCTTCACAGAAGGGGAAGACTTTTACTGTATCCTGAAAGAATGTATTTGAATATCATAGGATTGGAAAAAAAAATGAATATTGTGAATACAGGAAAAGGGAGGCCTCATCACTTGGTGAAAGTAATGGGTCTTTTTGTGTGTTTGTGTGTGGGTGTGTTGTGTGTGGGTGCTCGAGTGTTTGAGATATAAACTTGACGACCATCACAGATGGAATAATGGATACTGATTTATATAAATTGTTCACATTTAACTACATCGAGATGCTGCAAAACTACTGTAATGTCTCCCAAACCTACACTACATGCTGCTGTGTGGGTTATCTGTTACTTAAAACATCTTACTGTACCTTTTAACTGTGCAGCTTTTAGCAGTTAGTTAAGTTATTTATATTATTTGCAAGAGAAAAACGTGCTTTTATCAGATTAGATTTATAGAAAACAAATATTTTGTTTCATCTGTTAAACCTGCCAAGCTTGCAAATCCTATGTACTATAAAGTGTAATAGTAATGTTTATGAACAAATATAGAAACTATTTTAACTGAATAATTGTACATAGTGCAATGGGGGATTTGCTCAGACTCATAAGATTGTATTTTTATGAACTTACAATTTGAGTTGCATGTAGAGTGAAAGAGATAGCTACATATTTGTAAAGCTTCCACAATAACTGTTGGTGTAGCCTCTCGCCTTGTAAATACTACTGCCTTTGCAATGTACTGTACTTTGGTGTTCTGTACACTTATGTAACAAGGAAAATAAAACTTACATTTGTTAACTGTGGTTTCACTTTTGATTTGTGATATTATTATTATGATTTGTATATCATGGTGGATGACAACGTCAAAATCACTTTTATTTGCCAGTTATGTGTGCACATACATTTTTTTAGGCATACAAAGACAGGAAGCTTGACAAAGTAAACATACATAAACATTGAAGTACTATATATACACGCATAGATATACAGTATACAAGACGCAGAGTGCATAGGATGCTGAAATAAATAAGTTTCCTGCAAGGGGATGTGACAGCATATACAGTATAAACTGCATGCATTGATTTGAGTTATAATAATTCTAATTCTAATAATCTAATTATTTTAGATTTAAGCATCCAGTAGAAGCATGCAAACATACATTAAACATACTTTAGGATTAACCTATAACACAGTAACCATACCTTAAAAATAACCTGAGATAGATCTAAATTTAAATATGTACAGAGAAATTAAACATCTGTAGCAAAATTAAACATTTGCATAGGGTTTAAATATGTACAGAGGAATTGAAAATGTGCAGAGGAGTTAAACATTTGCATAGAAAATAAATATATAACTTAAATTTAAATTAACTTAAACTTAATAAAAAAGTTGAATGCTATATTTATTGTGGAGAAAATGCGAGCACAATCACCAGCTATCGTTTACAGTTCCATCCTATAATATACATGTAATAAGTACCCCATAATAACTGTAACGTATGTAGAGATGATATTACATTTAAACCAGACTCTTATTTTGAAGTCGTTACGTTAGCTTCCGGTTGTTGGCGCGCGAGGTTTGTTTTCGCAGCAGGCTCGAACTAGCTAGTTTAACACGCACGAGACATTTCGCTCTTATTTTGTCGTCTGTCGTCGACATTTAGTTTAGGAGTTTAATCGCGACAGCACGCTCACGCACCGTCATGGTGAGTTTAAGTTACTTTAAACAGCTGAATCTACTTTTACTGGTTTCTTTTTTGTGAATGAGCAGCAGTGACTGTGAGTTAACCTGGATGTTTGTAGTCTGGCACGGCTGTGAATCAAACATTGGTTGGCTTTTCTCACTTCAAGTCGTGCTAAGCAGGTTTATTGTCACGATATGTCTCACGTTAAAACAAGCTAACGTTGTTAGTTAAAGCAGCAGCAGGCTGTATGTACCGCATCATTAATCTGAAAGCTAACGAGTTTAAACCAACTTCTGCTTTTTTAAAATCCGAGTCCTGATGAAAATGTCTTCTCAGGTGATCTATACGACACACTTCAGGCAGTATGCAGGCAGCTGGGATGGATTTACCCTCTAAAACAATGTACGACACATTCAAAGGTGACATCTGGAAAGGTAAGGTGCGGTATTGTAATGTATTACCTAGCCTCTAAACCAGTGAGGCATAGACTCACAGCAGGGGGAAACACTGGGGGATCCTAAGTTGAATTATTATATATTATTATGTAGGTAAAATAAATAAAAAAGACTTAATTAATTTCACTAAAATTTATCTTTTATAATTAGAGCTTGGCATTGTCAATGTTCGGTTAAAACCTGTGGAGCTTCTAAAGTCAGACATGCCAGAAAAAAGTTTGTTTTCCCTGCTAAACCCATCTGCACAATTTAAAAAATATATATAGTTGCTGATCTAAATTTATAAGCCGTTCTAACATTCAGAGCTGGGACCCTTGGACCCCGACTGGTTCGAGGCACTGACGGCTCAAGCGTTCGCCAATGATGGAAACGTCTCTGATCAAGAGGACCTGTGTGCCAACCAAGAGGGACATTTTAAAACGGCATTTGACAAAACTGCTGTAGACAGTCAGCTGTTTTCAACCCCCAAAGTTTTCAGACACAGTCGAATTGTGTCCCCTGAAACTGAGGATGAGAAGTCGTTCACTGCTGAACAAGGTAACGTTTCATTTGAGTTTGACTGTTTTTGTATTTATGCAGTAATATAAGTTAAAGATTTATCGCACGTCACATAAACTCATGCCCAACAGGAACATGGATGGTCTCCATAGGACATTTTGATTTCATTGTTGTAAATTGTCTTGCATCTAAAAAATATGTTGTAAGTATGTATGTGTAAATATTTCTTTGTGCTACGTCCTAGAAAAAGAAACATTGCCATGGATGACAACTCAAAGTCCATGTTTGTTTCAGATGTCAAAACAGGGGTGAGTGCAACAACTCTTGAGATATTAAAACATTTTATTTTATGAAGGTTTCATAGGTCTTCCATTATTGGAGAGCTATAGGCATTTCAAATACTGATTTAAAATACAACTCTTTATGGCAAAGATTGTGCCATGAGAGAAGACCATATCTTTATTTTTAACATAATTTTTACTTGTACTGTAACTGCTGTCCGTCTTGTTCTTTTTAGGGTTGAAGGTGTGAAATATGGAGGTATCCACCCTCAGAGTCAGGACAGTTTTGGTGAGCTGAAAATGTATCCATATTTAATTTGTTTGACAAAAAGATTTTATCAACACTGGTTAATTATTTGTTTGCTTTTGTCATGCGTACAGATCTGCTTAATACCCCAGATAAATCCTCAGTAAGTTCACTTAAGTGTAGCCGTGATATTCCAGTATTTGAATGTAGAGCAATGGTTAACATTAAAGTTTCTCCTCTTTATATTATTTTAAATGAAACAGGTCAGCTATGCCAAGAATATACCTGAAAGTCTTGGTGCGCAGATTAATCCTGATATTTCATGGACCAGTTCTTTCAATACTCCACCAGCAATACCGTCCACCCTGATCTTATGTAAGCAAACAACACAGATAGTTGTTTTTTAAAACATTGAAATGAGTATATGTGGTTTGTTAAATAATTAATATTAATCTTAATTTCATAGCTAAACATGAGAGCCCCTGTCCAGCGAGTCTGCCTGAGGACAAAAATGTTGTTGTGAGTAAAATATGACGATATTTTTTGCTTATAGGTCATTTAGAGACATTGATATAAATTTGAGACAGTTTTATTACCAGCTAAAAACTCATACACATTTCTTTCTGGTATACAGAGGAAACATGTCATGATAAACTTAACATGAAACTCTTTCTGTTTTATCTTTCCCAGCTTGTACGGAAGCTTTTCCCTTCTCTTTCAAATTCATCCAGACTGGTATCACCCAAAAACAGTGACTTGCCTTCCGGTCACCAAGGTACTCTGTTTTTTATTTTACACTTTGTTAATATTCAATATGTTGCCATAGCTCCGAATGTAGATTTAGGTGCAAAATGCAAAATTACACTGACTGCTGATCTTTGATCAACAGGTGTTGTTTCCCCTGAGCCTGGTCAGAATCCAGAGACCCACAACTGCCCCCAGAGTTCACTGAATCAGAGCGACTGGAAACAGATGCTACCAGATGCTATTGAGGATGCAGAAATGCGCAGTACCATAGCAAGTGTTCTTGATGGAGCTGAAGATGTTCTCTCGATATTTTTCACCAACAGTAGTTCAGCACTGAGAAGAGTGAAAACTGAGAGAATCAGAAGAAAGCAAATTCAAACAAAACAACATGGCTGCATCTCTACAGACATCTCAACCACAAACAACACTGCGTCCAGTGAACAGAGACCAGCTGATCAGGATCCTGGCAGGCTTCCGTCACCCCCACCTGTCAAGCCTGGAGATATTGGAATCACTCAGTGGTCTCCATTGAGTTTATCTGAAATCCCACCTTGTACTGTCGATACTTCTTGCCCTGATGATGGTGCTGCTACACAAGTGGAAAACAATGTTTCAACAAAACAACTGCAGAATGACTTTGAGTCTGTCCAACTAGTCAGACCACCAACAAAAATCACAGACTCTGGATTTACTAAGAAAAAGAGAAAATTTGTTTATACTGTTCAGAGTTCGAAACTGCAAGTTCAAAGAGAAGCTAGGCCATCTCAAAGGATGAACTCATCACCAGGGACCCCAGATTATGGTAACACATTTCTCATATATTTTTTATTTAAAGTGGGGGGAAAAGACTATAATATCTTTTGTATTTCTACAATGACTGAATTATCCTGTATCATCATGCTTTATTTCAGGGCAAAAAGTGAATGCGAAGCAGTTGGTGAAGGCCCCAGATGAAACAGACTGTATCAGGAAGAATGAGATGAGCGAACAGGGGAATCTTGTTGAAGAAAGTCTACCTCACTCTGTACAAGCAAAAGCCCAGGATCTCGACATATCGCAGCTTTCTAAAGATTTTGCACAAGACTTCAGTCAAATGACTGAACCCGGTAACCCGAGTAAAGTAGCAGTTCAAAATGTTTTCTCTCCATCAGCTTGTCTGTCAGCCATAAAACAAACTAATCAGAGAGAGAGGCAAGCAAAGCTTCAGCGTGACTGTGATGGCATCAGGAACAGAGCATCTGTTTTTACCCCTCACCAAAATAACTCCATCTGTGAGGGCGCAGTAAGTGACAGTGGATTCCAGTCTGGTGTTGGAGATATCAGTCATGTGACTGCGTCATCATTTGTCCTTCCCAGCTCTGAGAACAATGGTCAACAGTGGACGGGCTTTAAAACTGACATCTACAGAACTACTCCTTTTCCATCTACAAATAAAGAAAGCGGAAAAGCACATTTGGATGATATTTTACAAGAAGCTGGAATTGATGCCAAGCTGTGCAGTACAATCAAAGAAAGCCGGACACTGAGCCCCAGTGAGATGTGCATGGAGAGCACTTCAACACAACTACACAGCAGTGCAAAAGGAACAGTTAATACTGTTAATTGCACTCCATTTAATGGTCAGGCTCATGGCAGTCTGCCAGAAAAAACAACAATTTCTCTTCCTTCCGCCCATGCTTCAGGATTCAAAACTGCTTCAAATAAGGGTATACAGATTTCCTCAGCTAACCTGGAGAGAGCCAAGCGTCTCTTTGAAGAGACTGAAGGGGAACAAACTTTAAGTAATCAACCCATCAAATGTGACCGTAGTGTGAGTCATGGATCACTGAAAAATACAACCTCTAACTCACTCCAGCCTTGTTCTTCAAGTGTAACATTTGTGGATAACAGTTGTCAGCTAACAGCCTCACAAAAAGCTGATGTGACTGAGCTGTGCACTCTCTTGGAAGAAGCAGATAGCCAGTTTGAGTTTACACAGTTCAGAACTGCAAAGCCAAGACAACATTGTCCGGATAATGCCACCTCTCCCCCAAAAATTGACAAAGAACTTGACCCTGATTTTCTTACAGGTATAGATTTTGATGACAGTTTCAATTCAGATGCTGAAAGGCAACCGACGTGTGACCAAATGACCTCAGTTTCAGATGATAAAACAAAGAATAAAACATCTGCTACGAGTAAATCCACAGGTTTTTCATTGCCACGTGCAATCAAAAAAGAGGATTTCTCTACTGAAGATGTGTCTTCCTCTGTAAAGCACATCTCTGAAGGCAGTAGCGGTATTGTGTCATCAGGATCCAAAAGCCTTGACAGATCTGGGCACACTGAAGCAAGCAAGCTCGATAACAAAAACGCTTTAATGCTTGGTGTTGGATTTAAGACTGCAGGAGGAAATGTTTTGAGAGTTTCAAAAACGTGTCTGAATAAAGCTAGAGCTTTGTTTGCAGATTTAGAGGAGAATCCTGTGACGTGTGAGAAACCCCAGGAAAAACAAAGTAGCAAAACTGATACTAAAACAGGGCATAGGCGCAGTGCTGATAATAGCAATGGCAATAGCAGTACCCTGGTACGTCATAAAGAGGATAGACGACCAGCTGTGCAGCACACAGAGGTTGTGCAACATAATGTGGAGATTCACAATTTTGTGTTGAAAAATACACCAGCTTTAACCAAGGCAGCTTCTCCCCATGGAACCCCATCTTCAACTGCAAAGGCACCTTCATCTCTCCCATGCACAGCGACATCAAAAAACATTGGCTCCATTTCCATCAATGAATTGAGCAACGCTGGTGGATTCTGTACAGCCAGTGGGGAGAAAGTGATTGTCTCAGCTGATGCAATGAAAAAAGTAGAGTGTCTTTTGAATGACATTCACGAACTCGAGGGCGCAAACAAAGAACTGAAACAAAAAGAAGGTGCTTTAAAAACAGGACATACCATCAATCAAATTCAGGTTTCAACACCCAAAAGTGGTGGATTTCAGACAGCCAGTGGCAAAGGAGTTACCATTTCATCTGAAGCTCTCAAGAAAGCAAAATCATTGCTTGAGTGAATGTCATGAAGTCGAGGATAAAATCTGTGCAAAACCAACGCATTCCAAAACACCAGTTCCTGGTCCTCCACCCAGGAATAGTGGATTTCTTGCAGCCAGTGGTAAGCCAGTGGCATTTTCTTCTGAGGCCCTCCGGAAGGCCAAAGCTCTTTTCAGTGACATCAGTTTGAATACAGAGATCCCAGCCATTTCAGACACAAGGAATAGTGACAAGAAACAAGACAACGTCAACAATATAGAAAAAATACATTGTGGTTTCTCAACTGCAAGGGGAGAAAAAGTTCACGTTTCACAGAAAAATCTGTTGAAAGCAAAAAACCTTTTAAAAGAATTTGATGATGGTTCTATTTCAGCAAAAGAAACACAAGAATCAGATGCTTTCTTTAAGGACTGTGACAATCAGGACGGTAAAGATGGAATGTCCATAAATCATTGGAAAAGTATAGCACCGGTCAGTGATAACGGTAGCGAGAAGAAAAGCCTTCCAAAATTTGAACAAGATCACAAAGTGACAAACATTTCCGAAGAATCTGGCAAGTGGACACACCAAGTTGGAAAAAATGTCCATGGAACGAATTGTATACTATGAAAAGATGCTTGATAGTGATAATATGAAGATCGACAAAGTGGTTTTAAATAATACACCAGACCCTGATTGCTCTTCTGGCAATAAGTTGAGCAGCAGTGGTGGATTCTGTACAGCCAGCGGG
Source organism: Collichthys lucidus (assembly GCA_004119915.2). Classification (NCBI taxonomy): domain Eukaryota; kingdom Metazoa; phylum Chordata; class Actinopteri; family Sciaenidae; genus Collichthys; species Collichthys lucidus. The sequence continues at coordinate 7,925,286 of CM014090.1, forward strand.
AAAAAGGTGTCAGTGTCGGATGAAGCCATGACAAAAGCAAAGAGTCTTCTGAATGAAAATGCTACATTGGAGGACAAACAACTGAAACAAAAAGACACTTTACCACCACAGAACGCTGGCTTTCAGACAGCGAGTGGCAAAAGAGTTGCTATTTCATCTGCAGCCTTAAAGAAAGCAAAAACTCTGTTGAGTGAATGTGAAGGAGTTGAGGATCAGATTGCTGCAAAACCAACACATTCAAAGATGCAAGTTCCTGGTCCACCACCCAGGAATCATGGATTTCTTGCAGCCAGTGGTAAATCAGTGGCGTTTTCAACTGAGGCCCTCCAGAAGGCAAAAGCGCTCTTTAGTGACATGGATTTTAATGGAGATGTCCCAGCTGTTTCACACAAAACAAAGAGTGAACACAAAGATGCTCAAAATGATACAGAAAAAATACATTGTGGTTTCTCGACTGCAGGGGGAGCAAAAGTCCACGTGTCACAGAAAAATCTGTTGAAAGCAAAAAACCTTTTAAAAGAATTCGATGATGGTTCTATTTCAGCAAAAGAAACACAAGAAGCAGATGCTTTCTTCAAGGACTGTGACAATCAGGACGGTAAAGATGGAATGTCCATAAATCATTGGAAAAGTATAGCACCGGTCAGTGGAAACGGTAGCGAGAAGAAAAGCCTTCCAAAATTTAAACAAGATCACAAAGTGACAAACGTTTCCGAAGAATCTGGAAGTGGACACACCAAGTTGGAAAAAATGTCCATGGAACGAATTGTAAACTATGAAAAGATGCTTGATAGTGATAATATGAAGATCGACAAAGTGGTTTTAAATAATACACCAGACCCTGATTGCTCTTCTGGCAATAAGTTAAGCAGCAGTGGTGGATTCTGTACAGCCAGCGGGAAAAAGGTGTCAGTGTCGGATGAAGCCATGACAAAAGCAAAGAGTCTTCTGAATGAAAATGCTACATTGGAGGACAAACAACTGAAACAAAAAGACACTTTACCACCACAGAACGCTGGCTTTCAGACAGCGAGTGGCAAAAGAGTTGCTATTTCATCTGCAGCCTTAAAGAAAGCAAAAACTCTGTTGAGTGAATGTGAAGGAGTTGAGGATCAGATTGCTGCAAAACCAACACATTCAAAGATGCCAGTTCCTGGTCCACCACCCAGGAATCATGGATTTCTTGCAGCCAGTGGTAAATCAGTGGCATTTTCAACTGAGGCACTCCAGAAGGCAAAAGCGCTCTTTAGTGACATTGATTTTAATGGAGATGTCCCAGCTGTTTCACACAAAACAAAGAGTGAACACAAAGATGCTCAAAATGATACAGAAAAAATACATTGTGGTTTCTCAACTGCAGGGGGAGCAAAAGTCCACGTGTCACAGAAAAATCTGTTGAAAGCAAAAAACCTTTTCAATGACCTTACTGGTGTGGAGTGTCATGACTCAAACTCAACAAGCCCAGCAGACACCCATAAATTAGATATTTTAAAAGTGATAAGAGCTTCAAATTCTAATCTCACCACAGCCAGTGAAAGAGACATCCCTGCTAATGAAAGTGCCCCTCAGATGGTGACATCTTTGCAAGCGACCGACCATGATAATGACACTCTTCAAAGTTCAAGTGTGCATGATTGTGTTTTTATGAAAGACAAGGCACCTACAGATGCATTTAAGATTGAAGAAGGAAGAATTACCTCATCAGGGATTGGCAGCCTCCATGACAACCCTAGAGAGGAAATGTCAACTGTGTTGAACTACAAAATAAATCAAACAAGCAGCAGTGGCGGATCTAAGGTCAACAGAACAGAAGAGTCTTCAGTTCTGTGCTTTGAGTTATTCAACCTAAGTGGCTGCACTGAAACTCAGCAGAGGTTACTTGCCCAGGAGGCTTTGGACTGCACTAAAGCTTTGTTAGAGGATGAAAATCTGGCTGGTCAGAGACTCTCAATGACTTTAGAAAATGTGCCACAGCGAGATAACTCAAAATCCATGTATGTAGAGGAACAAAGGGGAAGAGGGAAAAGACATGTCGAGGACCCAGATATCACTGGTAAGTATCTGTTATTACACAGTGTAGTGTAATATATTTCTGTTAATGCTGCACAGATTAAATCTTGTTTTTTTCCGCTTATTAAATCTAAATTATTTGACTGATTAGATTTATCTTATCATGCAACTTGACGATTGACTATTTTTGGATATTGTGTTATATATGTATGTTTCCTTGTTGCAAATAAACAATTATTTTCAGTAGTTCAAATTAGTGAAGTAGTTAAAATTACTAACCTTAAGCTGACTATTAACCATAAACTTTTGTCTTATTGTTTTGAAATATTTTAGGTCAGCCTCCCCTGAAGCGACGATTACTGGAAGAATTTGACAGGACTGTTGAGGGTCCAAGAGGTTCAACACTCCATCCAGAAAAAAGCATTCCCAATGGTAAATTACAGTAACAAATTATCTAAAGAGCACATATTGTGTTTATAAATTAAATAACCATTGATCTGTATTTTTATGTAATTAAGGTGTAATGAAAGATAGGAGGGTTTTCAAGTACGGCATCTCTCTTCATGCAAACATCACAAGGCCACATAGGTAAGTTGTGAATTGTTGGCCATGTTTTCAAGCAGCTGACACAGGGCATCATCTCCCTGTTATGTTTTATGTCTTGTAGGAATAGAAACAGCTATGTGGAAACTAGAATTCAAAAGACACCATCACGACACTCAATCACAGGGGACAGCAGATCAGCACATTCCAAGATGCCCATGTTTGTTCCTCCATTCCTCAAGAATACAGAGAGTCGCAAGAATACAGTGATCAAGGACAGCATAAGAACACCGTCAGCCTTTGTGCCTCCATTCAAAAAACAAAGGACTATTGTCAAAGAGAGCTCCTCTACTCCACAGGAGGAGGAAATACTCCAGCACACTGTAACGCCCTTTAACAGCAACACTTACGTACCACCCGCTAAAACAACACAAAGCACCTCAGATGTAACTGGTAATAAAAGCAAAGAGGACATTCAGATGGCGGCCTTGGTTGACACTACAAATGATAATGTTGTGAATAATGAAAAGACTCCTGTTGCCTGTGGATCCAAGGGCTCTTCTGCCGAGACATTATGTGCGGAGGACACATTATTCAGAAGTCAAGGTGCAGTAACCATTTTAGATAAAGTAAATATGATACACTGTAAACTCTGCACAACATGCATAAATAATGGTGTGTACACGTCTACAGACATGTTTCAGGATGTTCATAACATTGAGCTGGCACGAGATATGCAACACATGAGGATCAGGAAAAAGAAGCGGCAGACCATTCGGCCTTTGCCTGGAAGTTTGTTTCTGACCAAATCGTCAGGAGTGCAGAGGATACCGTTAAAAGCTGCGGTGAATGGAAAGCCCCCTGCAAGATTCTCCCCAAAACAGGCAAGAACAGAACAGTTCGGGTTTTGTTGTATTTGGTTAAAAACGGGCTTACTGTCATGTAAACATATTTCTGACGTGTTCATGTTTTTGTCTTTCAGCTGTATAGCCTTGGAGTTCATCAGCATGTGTGTGAGGTCACCAGTGAGACTGCCGAATCTTTTCGCTTCGCTTTAAGGCACTTTGTCAAACAGGAAGCATTTATAGATGGAGGTGGTGTTCAGCTTGCTGATGGAGGATGGCTGATCCCCAGCAATGATGGGACTGCAGGGAAAGAAGAGTTTTATAGGTATTGTTGCATTTTAGTTGAAGTTAAATCAGGATTTGTGAATTTGAACCTATTATAATGTTCTACACTCTCCACAGAGCATTATGTGACACCCCGGGTGTGGATCCTAAACTGATCAGTGAGGAGTGGGTGTACAATCACTACAGATGGATTGTGTGGAAACAGGCCTCAATGGAAAGATCATTTCCAGAAACACTGGGCAGCCTCTGTCTCACCCCAGAACAGGTTCTGCTACAGCTTAAATATAGGTACGTAGGAATTGTAGTTCCTGTAATAGAAGTTAATTTCACTGTGTGCTTAGCAAGACTCCCACACATCTTGTTGCAAAATGTGTGTAGGCAAATCCCTAACCCAACAATTACACATAGTCTACTGCTTCTTTGTGTAACATTTAAAGGCTTGATGTAATTGATTTAAACGCTTGTTCTCAAAAAAACTTTTTATGTGTATCAGATATGATGTAGAGGTGGACCACAGCCGCAGGCCAGCACTGAGAAAGATCATGGAGAAGGACGACACAGCGGCCAAGACACTGGTCCTCTGTGTTTGCGGTGTCGTCTCCAGGGGTCACTCCCCAAAAAGACACAGTTGCAGTGACGTCAAGACTCCAGGTGCGGTTGCCAAGGTTGAAAACCCATCTGCGGTTGTCTGGCTGACAGATGGATGGTACGCTATTAAGGCCCAGCTGGATGAACCTTTGACTGCCATGCTTCACAAAGGTCGACTGGCTGTCGGTGGAAAGTTGATAATCCATGGAGCTCAGCTGGTGGGATCACAAGATGCTTGCTCCCCTCTGGAGGCACCTGATTCTCTCATGTTAAAGGTACACAGAGGCCACAAGTTATTCCGTTTGTCCACAAGGCAACCAAATGACAAGGCGACATATTAATTGTTCATGTGTTTAGATTTGTGCCAATAGCAGCAGACCTACACGATGGCATGCCAAACTGGGATTTCACAAGGATCCACGGCCATTCCTACTTCCTGTCTACCTCTTTGTACAGCAACGGAGGACCAGTAGGATGTGTGGACATTATCATACTGAGAAGCTACCCCATTCAGGTGAGATTAGTCTCACATACATTATGATATACAGTGGTCCCTCGTTTATCGGGGGGGGGGGATACGTTCTAAAAATAACCCGCAATAAACGAAATCCGCGAAGTAAGTTTTACAATTATTATACATCTTTTAAGGCCGTAAAACCCCTAACCACACACTTTTATACCTTTTTACACGCATTTGTAAAGTACTCCCTTAGTTAATCAGGACGCAGAACACAATGCACGTTCATACTGTACAGCACGCTGTAAAAAAAATGCATGCAAAATGTGAAAGTGAACCGCGATATAGCGAGGGACGACTGTATTTGAATTGTTTCTGCAAGAGGTTTATATGTTTGTCACACGTTCCAGTGGATGGAGAGGAAACCAGATGGAGGTGTTGTGTTCCGTTCTGTTCGTGCAGAAGAGAAGGAGGCGAGACGATATAACAACCACAAACAAAAAGCTATGGAGGTCCTGTTTGCCAAGATTCAAGCTGAATTTGAAAAGGAGGAGAAAGGTAGAAATCATGTTTGTAGTATGCTACATACAGACTGAAATGGAATCTATTCTAATAAATCGTCATCTTCAGGTAATAACAAACCTCAACGCAGAGGGCGGACGATAAGTCGTCAGGATATTGCAAGTCTCCAGGACGGAGAGGAGCTCTATGAAGCTGTGGGGGATGATGCAGCATATCTTGAGGTGAAATTTTCTTTACAGATTGTTGACTTCATTTCTTTCAAATATAGAGTTTTCATTGCACATCTATTTTACTTACATGCACAAGGCTCATTTGAGTGAACAGCAGCTGGAGGCTCTACACACTTACAGACGTTCTCAGATGGATAAGAAGCAGGCTGAGCTGCAGGATCGGTACAGACGAGCTTTAGAAAATGCGGAGGACCAAGAAGGTAGCTGTCCCAAGAGAGATGTTACACCTGTGTGGAGGGTTTGCATTGCTGACTCCATGGATCAACCCGGCAGTGGTATGTCTTTATTCTTATTATGGTCACTTTATTATATGCGATGTGTATTCAAGTACTGATTTTAAATTGTGTTCTTGTTTTAGTTTACCAGTTAAACCTTTGGCGACCTCCTTCAGATCTTCAGTCTTTACTTAAGGAAGGCTGTCGATACAAAGTCTACAACCTCACCACCTCAGATGGAAAGAAACATGGTGGTAGCACAACTGTTCAGCTGACTGGCACAAAGAAAACACAGTTTCAAGACCTACAGGTTGGGAGTTTGTAGGTATTGTATTTATACATTAAGATAGATGAAATAAATCATTTATAACACTTGTGATTTGTTTTATTATTCAGGCTTCCCAGGACTGGTTATCAACACATTTTCAACCGAGGGTGTCTACCCATTTTGTTGATCTTCAAAACCCAGAATTTCAGTCGCTGTGTGGAGAGGTTGATCTCACAGGATATGTCATCAGTATCATAGATGGACACGGTGGGATGATTATTTTTTTCTTAGCTGTTTTTCGGACAAGAACTTAATTGTTCACTAAATGAGTGCTTGTCCTCTGGAACACAGGTTTCTCACCTGCATTTTATTTGGCTGATGGGAAGCTGAACTTTGTTAAAGTGCGCTGTTTCAGCAGCTTTGCTCAGTCAGGTTTGGAGGATGTGGTAAAACCACGTGTCCTGTTGGCTCTGAGCAACCTGCAGCTGAGAGGTCAGTCAACATCTCCCACTCCCGTTGTGTACGCTGGAGATCTGACCGTCTTCTCAACAAATCCCAAGGAAGTTCATCTACAGGAATCTCTCAGCCAACTCAGAAACCTGGTCCAGGTACAGTGAATGAAATCTTGAAACCTGAATAGCTGACTATACAAAGACGAGACAAAACTATAATTATAATTTTTTTTTAGGGTCAGGAGAACTTCTTTCTAACTGCTGAGGAGAAGCTTTCACATTTATTAAAATCTGATGGCCTGAGCTCCATCTCCTCTCCAGCTCTGCAAGCACCAACCCCAGCAACAGATAAAAAAGACACAAAGAGTGTGAGTTCATGTAACTTTCTGTGCTCTCTGTGCCTATAACCACATCATATATGATAAAAAACTAAAAGGTTCTTTCTATGCAGGTGACGTATCAGCAGCCTGTCAGAGGCTTTGGATGCTTCACACCTGTTACAAGGAACCCTCCTGCAACAAACTGTTCAACAGAGAAAGACCCTATCCGTCTGAAGAGGAGAAGAGCTTTGGACTATCTGTCTCGTATCCCATCTCCGCCACCTCTCTCCAATCTGGGCTCAGGTGGCTTCTCCGTGTGTAAATAAGACTTTCAACCCCCCTCGGAGGTCTGGGACACCTAGCACTTTAAAAACTGTACAGAAGCCAGCCTGCAAACCCGTCAATGCACCGTTGGAGGAGGAATGGGTGAATGACGAGGAACTGGCTATGATCGATACTCAGGCATTGCTTGCTGATGATTAAGTCTAAGACTGTAACGAGTGAATGTAAAGGCTAAACACATTAAAGAGATTCTTCACTTCACTCTAATGTTTTGTCTGTTTGTACAAGTTGCATACCAGGATGGGATGTGTTTAGGAGAAACTAATGGGAAGTCGACACCTGTAAAATGTAAAAAAACAAGACAGAATAAGGTGTGAAGAATGGTGCTGGATCCTTAATGTAGATTTAAAAAAAAGATGAGGAGAGCACTCCAATTTTAACTTTTTTGATATTGTCACAATAGGCATAAGACAATATTAAAAGGTCAAACACTGTAGTAAATTCTGTACTGTAACTGTACTTCCTAAAATATACATGTACTACTATATAACATATACTGACTAGGATAGTGCAGTTTTAAAACAGGCTCAAAATGTTGTTGCTACTTTGGAAACATAAACGGTGATTCTCTTTTAATCGTAAAGTTGCTTAATAGTAACAAAGTGATACAAAATGTTTAACCAAATATACAAAATAGTTGTTTATTTTAAATACATTCAAAAATACAAGTATATGGCCTATAATAACTTTTATATTTACATTATTCATCTTTTATTTCACCTTATTAATCTATTCAGACGCTGGGTTATTATAGCGTATATCAAATCAAATCAGATTTTATTTGTATAGCCCAAAGTCACAAAGTATATTTGCTTCAGAGGGTTCCTTAGACCCTCGGTTCGAGTGAGGAAAAACTTGCCCACAGTATTAAAAAGTTCATATATTATATTAAAATTATTTATTTTCTAAATAGTTTTTGTCAAAAGTAGCATATTATCGCATATTAATGTTTGCCGTTTACCTTAATATATATATTTTCTCAAATTATTTTAGTAAAAATTTTGAGTAAAATATATATATTATTAATTGACTCCCCTCAGTCCCTCTGCGGACCCGCTGGGGGTCCCGGACCCCCGTTGAGGACCCCTGGTGTGGGCAGTATTGTGCTGTGAGCAGCAGGTGGCGCTGACGGTCCTCCAACCATTAATAAGGAAGCGAAGAAGAAAGAACGACCCTGACTTCCGTAAACACAAGGCACCTGCTGTCTGGAAAACGTGTTTCGTGTTTTTGTTCATGTTTCCATCACTCATGTGTCCTGACTGCACATGGTGAGCATTCATAAACAGCTTACACTCACTCTCTGTTGTTATATTGACGTATTAGGTTATTTAACGTCACATGTTTACGTGTTTTATGATCCCTGTAGCTCGTGTTAGCTAACGCGTGGTTTTAGTTTTAACTTGAGCTTGTGAACACAAACAATCCTAAAACTCGCTGTAGCTGATGGATCATTTATATTTGTGTTGTACAGCGCATTAACTCTGTTTTGACATGTGTCCATGCAGATGTCTCACCCTGACTGTGTGGGTGTGTGTGAGAAGACAGAAGATGGGAAAGATGACTCTCCTGACAAATGCACTACATTAGTGAGTAATGGGTCCAGCAGTCCGGACAGGCAGCGTGTGTTAAAGGAGGTCGGACTCACCAGCACCACTTTCATCGGTCCAGCGTTTCCTCCACAAACAACCACGGTCAAGTCTGACCTCGAAGACACGCTGAGCGAGTTTTACAAAGAGCTGGAGAAGATCGATACACCAGATGGAGCTAATGATACAAAACAAGATGCCATACCTCCAAAAACATCCACCAGCGAAGAGAGAACAGAACCAGACCACTATCAGAGAAGCAGTGGGCACAAGCAGCAGTCGTGGCCTCACTGGTATCAAAATGAGCCGTACTACCCCAGAAGGCAGAGGCCAGACGTGGATCCAAGCTCTGGTAGAGCTGCTTCTCCCCAACATCAGTGGCATTATCCTCAAACACTGAACAGACCACCACTGCGTCATTCACCGCCCCCAACTGCGTTCCAGGGTCCACGTAACCCGCCGTCACACGCCAATCCTAGCTGGCCTGGTTCGGGCATGACAAATCAGCATCGAGAGGAGTCGCATCTTCCAACGTTTTATAGATTCCCGCCTCCGAGCGTATGCAGCCATCCGTCTCAGGGCTTTAATGGAGGTTCTCCGAAGAACTTTGACAGGGATGAGCGGGGTGGTAGCTACGATGCATACTCAGATCACGTAAATGTTGCAGTGGTCTAGAGACAGAGAGAGAGAAGAATGGCGTCAGCTGGGGGAAGATTATGACAGGCGCCAGAGATACGATTCACAAAGTAAATCCTGGGAGCATTATTACCAAGCCGCTGATAACAATAATGCATACGATTCATCACTGGTGCTTATCTTGATGAGGGGATTACCCGGATCTGGGAAATCAACCCTAGCCAGGTACGTCTGTCTTTGTGTATCACAGGTCTCATATCGTCGGTTTAAAAGGGTCTAAAACTCTGTTTACAATCTTGAACGTATCATTTTTTATGATCTACCACACAGGGAGCTGCTCTGCACTGGTCCCAGTGGGCTAATACTGAGCACAGATGACTTCTTTGCACACAGAGATGGCTACCGCTACTGAAGCAGGACTTCTCCATGCCGCGCATGAATGGAACCAGAGGCGAGGTAATCTTCTTCTCAAATGCTCACGCAGCTTAAATAGTTTGTAAATAGTATTTCCATGTCATCAAAAAAAAAACCTTTGTCTCGTGTTATGCCAAGTATTTCTGAGACGCTTCTGTTGTCTTTTAATTCAATTTTTTTTGTGTGTTCAACCCTCTCTCAGCTAAAGACGCTATGGACGATGGACGATCTCCCATCATTATTGATAATACAAACATCCAAGCCTGGGAAATGAAGCCATATGTCCAGATGGTAGGTTTCAGATTTTCCAGTTTGACTGTTAGTTTCTAAACCACCTTCATAGATCCTAATTACTTTTTCCGACTTGTTACACAGGCTATGGACAAAGGATACAAAGTGGACTTTTGTGAACCCGACACCACCTGGAAGTTTGATCCTCGTGAGCTGGAGAAGTATGATTTCTTAAATTATCATATTACACTGACAGAACAGCGCATACATTGGAAAGAATATAGAAACGTGCGTCATCACACTGCTCTGTTATCCCTCCAGGAGGAACAAGCACTGGCGTTCCACCAGGAGAAGATCGCGCAGATGATGGATCGTTTCTCATTACCTATATCCGTAGACATTGTCATGAGTTCACAGGAGCCGCTTCACGTGAACCAGAGACATCGACCAGAGCAGCCACGAAGGATGATGAGACGCCGAGATTTCTATTAGTTTTTTTTACAAAGAACTTTAACCAAACAATTTGCATTGAAGAACAACACTTTTGTAATGGTGTGATTATTAATTATTAGCCGCTGTTTTCCACCTGACTTTTAATTATTTTGTAAATTTATACAATGAGAGCTTATAAGTATTTTTTCTAAAAAAGTTTTCTAAAGAAGCAACATTTTTGCTAGGAAATAAAATCTGCATTGTTTTTGCATTTGGTATTACATTCCTGAATCTATCTATCTATCTATCTATCTATCTATCTATCTATCTATCTATCTATCTATCTATCTATCTATCTATCTATCTATCTATCTATCTATCTATCTATCTATCTATCTATCTATCTATCTATCTATCTATCTATCTATCTATCTATCTATCTATCTATCTATCTATCTATCTATTGCCAGTTGGTTGTTAAAATTGTTTTTGACATGATTCTCAGTCTTCATTAGTATATTTACTTACACCTAGTCAAGATGTTTAATTTTCAAGATAAGTTTACATTTTTTCAGGTCTGTCTTCAAACAGCAGACAGGTGCACAGTCATGAACACTGAAAGAAAGTATATTAAGAGACTTACTAAATGTGTTTTCAGTCTAACAGATGGAAGACTGAATCCAATGTTATGTATGTGAACTGTTGAGTCTTATTACTGTGGGAATAAATGTATAGAGACCAAAGCTTTGTTATAGAGTGTGGAGTGCAGAGAGAACGTCTGAGAGCATTCATTATTGTGTCTCACAGGAAATCACATTTTGCTTTTGTATTCCCTCAGGTGTTCATTAAAGCAGCACACAGAGGTGCTGTTTTGTTGACTTTCAGTTTTTTTTCCGCTCTGAAGTCCTGCGGAAAGCAGGAAAGGATTTTTCTCTGGACCTCTGACTGTTTCCACTCACACATGTCTCCATGTGAGCATGAACATTTGATCCAGCTGGTTTGGAATGCTTAATAGATGTAGCTGGCTCAAATCTTAATATTATTTTATCATGGTGATGGCCACTCGTGTTTTATTGCTCCCTTTGTAGTCTGTACAAGTTAACATTTATTTTCCTGTGGGGCTTTATGTGACAGATATGGGTTACCTCTCCTGCTCTGTGCTTCACATTATGCAAAGGAAGAAATGATCTGCAGAGGCTTAAAACACTAACAGAGGGTTGCGGATAAAAAAAACTGTCTTACAATAGCAGCTCTGCTGGAAACTGTAGTTAATTTGGTGAATTTAGTGAAGTTCATATTCTCATATTGTCATTTTTAAGTCTGTAGTTTGTGAAGCAAATATGCTTATTAATTCTTGTTAAGTCTGCGATGGAGTTGTCCTGTGATCACATTTTCTCATTTGGTTTTTAATGTGTTCTCTTGTGATTTTTAAGATTTCCCCCAGCCACTGTGTCAAACCTTTGCAGTGTTTTAGTCAAACGCTGATTATTACATTGTTTCAGTTCATCTATCCACCTCCTGTTGGACAGACTCAAACATCACACAGCTTTCAGCAGCACTGTCATCATGACAGCCGTGCAGCTTTCAGTCCACCCTTGTCCGATTGGTTTTCAAAATGCTTCTTGATTTATGTCGGCGCATGGTGATCCCTCTACCAGCAATGGGTTTACTTTATTTCTTCTTAATTAATGTTTGGTAATCTTTATAAATGCCAACGTGAATAAGAACAGTAGATTACTCGCTGCCTCAAGGTTGACTGATGACTCAGGCTGCAGTATGAACTGTACTTTTTTTTTCCCACGGCTTCCCTTCTTTTCTTTGGAGATTTATTAACACAGCACTGACCTTGATCTACAGAATCCAGTGCCAATATGAAAGTGCAAGCCAACCTTTAGCGGTGAAGGAAATAATGTGATGTGATTTAGGAAACTGTGCTAGCAGCCTGAACAATGACAACTCTGGGGAGAAACAAAAGGACATGCCTGATTTGGAAGGAACTGGGAGACTAATGGGGATTTTTGAAACGAAGAAAAAAAGGGTATTTTCAGCTTGGCAAGTAAAATGATGGATTATGGTGATTATGTGAAATGCGGTAATCCATCAACTTCAGCTGCAACATTTATAAAACAGCTAAACTGAGCTGTTTAGTTGGGTCTCTGTGAGATAATGATGACCTTGTGTAAGAGAATCAATGTGGAGGCAGTTTCAGATGGGCTTACCTTCTGTCATGTGGATGGCAATGACTCTCCCTCTCCCCACTGTAGCTTAAATCACAGTTTAAATTGCTGCTTTAATTTATTTCACTTGGAACCTAAGACTGTAATATCCTCAATAAATATCAAAGCTGTTCCTGTAGCTACGAACATTTGACTCCTCGTTTTCTTTTAGGCTAACAGATTGAGTAGATTCTTTATATTCATGGACGTGTCAGAGGCTTTGATTGCCCCATCCATCCTGAGTATTTAATGCATAATTAAATCTCTTATTCAAATCAAATGAAGAACACCGTCATATTCTCAATATGAAGCCGGGTGTCAGCCGACTTCTATGTCTTTAAAGTAAGAGCTTTGACCTTTCGAATCCTGAAGCAGCGCGGCGTCCTGGGTCTAAATAAAGCCGTGGTCCGTACATGAGCAGGGTGATATTTTCATGAAAATGAAAAGCTCATTTCCACAGAAAACTTGTAGCGAACACGGCGCTCCTAAAACAAAATGCATCTTTTATGCATATTACCTAAGATCTATGAAACCAGAGAGATTTCCTTGTGATTTACAAAGCTGAGATTTCTATTTCAACTTTAATTATAAGGAACAGAACAGCTGCACACTCTGGTCTGTGCTGGTAATCATTTCATGAAGCGAGCTTTCAGTCAGAGACCCTCTTCGAGGATTCTTAGAAATGATCCTTTTATTATTAGAGAGGATAACATGTTCTTCTTATCATCATACGCTCCTCCAATCCGCCCTTTTCTGATTGCAACTATGATTATAATGGGTGAAGTTATACTTGTATTTAATGTGTTGCCCTCCTTATGCACAATAAAGTGTCGGCAACCCTTTACAGCACTATATTTTTCTGGATACAGCAAATCATCCGTACTATGTTCTGCTATGTCAGCACTCTGCATGGGGCTCAGACAAGTAGAAATACTTTCTTAGACAAAAAAACTACCAGAAGGGCTATGCCAAACATGAGCTGTAATTTATACATCAGTGACACAATATCCTGCTGTTCCAACAACAGGATGTCAGAAACAGGAAAAGTCGTACTGGAAGTGCTCAAAGTCGGCACAACAAGAATCACTGTCATTGTTCTTTGAACATCTGACAACTAAAAACTGTAGACAAAGTGCATTAAATATATTAACTTGTGCTCTTTTTGTGGTTTGTTTGTGTGACTACCATTCATTCAATACAGTTAGAGGTGATGCAAACATAGAGAATAGACTGTAGATATCAGTGGCTTTAATGGTTTTACTACTGGTGATTAACCTGCTCTTCTTTTATGTCCATTTCCATTGTGCTTTAGTTTCCTAGATAGAGACTCTTTTCCATTTTCCTCAACCTGTAAGATTATTGATTACTGACCATTTGCAGCTCTATAACAACACAGGCCGGGGGCTGGTGAGAGTCCTTGAAACATTATGATGGATGGAGCCTTCTGTCTGAATTAATGATTGAATAGATTAAACCGAGCGAGGGAACAGAAACCGCCAACAGTGGCAGCGATGTGGAGGCTGAGGCTTTGCAAAGTTGCTGTTGTTCATCAGCCTTCAGGGGACGTGTGTGTTCACAACATCTCATGGCTCGAAAGCCTAACGGCGTGTTTGTGTACTTCCCAGGTGTGAGGGTTTGTAATTGTAATGTGAGGCAGCCGGCGACAGGAAAAAGAGCATGTGTGCTCTGAATGGCTGATGATGTGAGGGAGATGTGATGAGCTCTTTGTGCTCCCTGAAAGGCCGTGATGAGCCACAATTAAGTCACTGCCATTAACCATCTTAGAGAGGAAAAGGGCAGATGAAATCAGAGCTGACACCCACACGGGGAGGCCGAGGACAACAAAAACTAGGTACGACAGGCTAATGTGTGCTAATTGTCATCTAGGTCAGCGATGCTCAAAGCTGTCTTTAGTTTGCTTTTATTTTTTTTATTGTTTGCACAGTAGCTCCATTTTATTTCTGTCTTTTCAAGTGGAAGATCAGGATGAACGGGAGTCAGTAGCAGCTCATATATATTTTATGCTTTATGCCAAAGAGAAGAAGTGTTCTTTGCAAATCTGCAAACAATACTTTATTTATTTATTTATTTATTTATTTATTTATTTATTTATTTATTTATTTATTTATTTATTTATTTATTTATTTATTTATTTATTTGTTTGTTTGTTTTAAATAGGCTCATCAGTTGACAGCAGCTCTTATAAATAAGCATTAAATAGTGACCACACTTTGTGAATAATGATGATAATTTGTTTAATAACTAAAGATATAAACTGTAAATCCCTCTAGTTTTTTCTACAGAGGCAGCAGGAGGTGTTGTCTGTCGACCAAACACTTCTGTTTATTGTGGTCGTCACGTGAGGGCGACAGCCAATGACAACCGTGGTCTGCAACCGCACAGCGTGTCATCTTTTTTTTTTTTTTTTTTTTTTACAAACCGATGACCACTCTGCAGAGTCAGGTCCACCACAATAAGACAGGAAACTGTGACATGCATCCTTCAAAATAAAAGCATAAAAATGGCCAAAGGTGAGCAGCTCATTCAACAAACACATGAACATGAAGGAAATACTGGACAGGGCCTATGATGAGTTTCAGTGAATGTAATCAGATTACTACACTACAGATTTTTACACCAAAAGAATGTATTTCAGTATGAAACCTCAATGTTGGTGTTATTATAAACATAAATCCACCCCTCTGCTCATCATCTTTGCCAAACAAAGACAGCTTTAAATCAATCAGTGGATCAATAGGGTAGTACAGGACAAGACAACAGTATTATAGAGGAAGACATGAGCCGGTTATGAATCACTGTGCTCATGAAGTCATTTGTCTGATTTATTATCCAACATGCTCGGTCGGTGCACGTCTGTTGTTTTCTGTTTAACAGAGAAGCTTCTTCATCTGGGAGCTGTGATTAATATCGACTGTCACATGTGCATCACTTGCATTTAGATTAGATTAGATTCAACTTTATTGTCATTACATAAGGCAACGAAATGCAGTTTAGCATCTAATCAGAAGTACAAATAGAGAAGTGGTATACATACAGTTAAATGCAGTATTTACAGTAGCAGCGCAGGCATACAGGTGTGTATTGCTATGTGCATAATATGTAAGAGTATCTGCAGATAAAGTACAATTAATAAAATCAACAGAGTGCAGGATACAGATGTAACTAGACTAATATTTAAGTGACCTTCAAGGAAATGATCTTCCTGCCATTATCATTAGGAAGCAGTCTCTTCCTCTTATTACACTGACTTATCTCATTAACATTTGCTTGTGCCTCATGTTGTTTTATTCATTATTAAATGTGGGACATTGTAATTTAATTTACTCCTCACTAATGAAGCTTTAATTTTGGAGCACCTCGTCCGGAAGTCTGTGCTGTGTACGTCACGGTTACCTTGACAGGTGTGCAGCTCGACGTGCTATGGCTCTGACACCGTCCCGGCGGCTCAGTGCGCTGCTGGCTGGCTGCCTCGCGCTCCGGGCAGGTGTTTAAATCTTCGGCTTCACGTTATCCGCCCTCGCGATGTCCTCGTCGTTGATAATGATGATGATGATGATGATGATGTGCTCGGTGCCGCCGTGTGCAGCGCGTGCCTCTGATCCCGGTGACCGGTCGATGCTGTAGATCCATCATCGCATGTGCGGAGAGGGAAGTTTAGCACCGGAGACCCGAGCAGGGAGGCGGATACATCGCACGGCAGGATCCACGCTGCACGGTGAGTCTTTGTTGTTTCTGCTGGATGTGTAAATATTGACATGAATGCATCACTGGATACAATGTGTGTGAGCATTACACTGTGGTTGCTTTATTGTTTAAAATATTTCTTATCTGGATTTTAATTCATGTATTAAACAAACTTTAATGCTTATATCTCAATATAGATCCTTAAAAAATGTACTTTGGAATATGTTTGCAGCTAAAATAATTTTTCCTTTGGATACATGAACTCATCACATTCTGCATATTTAAACATGTTCCAATATAAAGGTCCTGAGCAGCTGCTGTGTTAGGACATGAGAACCTTTCACCACATGCTGATGTTGACTCATTAACCGCTTGGCACACCTGATGGGTAAACCTGTTCTCTGTGGCTGTTCTCCTGTTCATCCAGCAATAAAGCGGCGGCTGGCAGAATGACTGGGAATCCCTGTCTGTTCATAGTAACACCTATCATCACCAGCCGAGCGCTGTCTTGACCTGAGGGCTCTGGTCAGAGGAACATGTGTTTAAAGTCAGATGTGTGCAGAGTTGTTAAAAGAAGCTGCTGCTTGTATTGTGAGAGATGCTGAAAGCCTGAATGCTATAAATAATGTCTGATTTTATCTTCAATCCAGCGAATGTCCTGTTCCTCGGACAATCCCTGTGTGCCAGCCTCCGTCCCCTGATTTAATTTGAGTTCCCATTGTCAGTCAGAGGCAGTGCTCCCAGCCTCACCAGCTGGTTACATAATGTCGGCTGAGGACTGCCACTGTTTAGTGAGCAGAGGCAGAAAAACTGAGGTGAAACTGAGCACATAGAATACTGAAGGAGGACAGATTACATTGTTACATAAGGGATGCTCCTCTTGGCTGGGATGATGCAGATGATGGTGGTCCAGAAATAAGTCTGAGTGAAGGAAGATAGGATGCTGCACGCTCTATATTTACCATCAGGGGAAGTACACAGGAGCAGCCTGTTAATGCACAGTGAGAGTCTGGTTTATAGAGAGAAAAGCTTTCGTTTCATGTAGCATATGTTGACCTTTGTTAATATCCCTTGGTAAATGTTCTCTGCAGGGTTCATTGTGTACAGTGGTGAACACAATGAATAGGCACCAGACGGCATAACATTCAAGGACATCTCAGTCTAATGCATTTTTAGAGAGGTGGAGGGGAAACGTCTGATAGCTTTCCTTCTGCTCTCCCTCATCAGCAAAGTGCACTGTGGCATTACACGGTTCATTAGGGTTGCATTGCTCTGTTTTGGATTTGTTATTGTGAATTTCATTACGGGAAGACATACTTGTTAAAAAAAAAACCCAGGTAGAGCTGCATGACGTCTCTAAAAATGCAGGAGATGAAGTGAAAACGACCGCCTAACTTGTTAATGTTCCAAATTCGGTGTGATCTAATGAAACGCTAAAACCATCACGAGCAGCTTTCCACACTGTGTTAGGAGCTGGATGTGGATGGAGGGCAGCAGTGGGTGGTAATTAAATATTATGTAATGCAACCAGGAGATCAACTTTTCTCAAGTGTCTGCCGTCAGAGTTGTTTTTATTTATAGCACCTATTGATTTAGCGACATATGGCAGTGATATATGACGTACCGAGAATTTGAATCCATGAAAAACAAAAGCAAAATTCTCACTATATAGCAGTCAGAGGAAATCCTTGTCACGTTGCTCAAATGGGTTGACAAGGTTGAAGTGTGTTGCAGCTCTGGCAAAGTCCCTGTCTGTGATTTCAAAGCAGCAAACATGAGCACTGATCAGTGTTTGTACAGATCAGATGTTGAATGCAGGCAAAGAGGCCGCCTACTCATCTGCACCGGCTTTCATCAGTTGTTAGAAAGCAGACTGTGTTTTTGTTTTAAGCTACCTAAACGAACCGATGACACGCAGCCTCTCCATCATAATGTTTCAGAGAAAAGGCAGCTCTGAAAAAGATTTTAAGTTTGCTACAGCTTGACTAAATGCTTCCCAAAGATCTCACCGTGATCGTTTATGTGTGTCAGGAAATTAATTAGTACTCATGATAATATGTTCGGAAAGGGAAAAACCACACGGGCCAAATGAGAAACTGTGAATATTGAGACAGTTTCTTGACTAAAATAACAATGTCATCCTCAGGATAATGAGGTAGAAAAGGTCTTTGTACATGTTGTGCTCGAGGGAGTCGCAGCAGCACCGCAGGAGCTGTCGGCCGCATCCTAATAAACTGAGATGACTGCAGTGGGAGCTGTGAGAACCAGACATAACACAAACATCACAATTACATAATCTCCAAATTTGCAGACAGCAATGAAATTCTATAACGCACCTCCTGAAGGTTAAACGGTAAAAATCATCATTATGTGATGAGCTGCCGATGTCACGGACGGTTTTCAAACCGTGTGACCTCAATTGGAATAATTTCTCAGCTGTGAAGGGACTGGAAGTAGCCACAATTATGTATCAAAGGAAAATAAAGATCTTTTCAACATCTGACAATCTCAACCAAAGCCGCAGCATCTTCAATCAGTGCAGTGAAATCTATCCACGTATGTAAATATTAGCCTTGAAATTCCAGGATAATTGGAAGTTGAATCAAGAGGGTCACCCGAGGGTAAAAGACATTCGGCGAACGTGAGCATGTGCTGAAATCTTTCATCGACAATGAATGAAATATTAGGATGTATAACGCTCCGTGTCCACTTACAGATTGTAACATGCATTTTGTGAAAGGGACTTTTACTCAAACATGATTGATGTCATTCGTTTGGCATCTTGTTGCCAACAGAAATGATTTACGTGTTGACCTTTTGCCTCCGTGTTACCGGAAAAACAAATTTGACAAGGCCGCCATGGGAATGGACTGCCTCACTGTTCAACTCGTTAATTTCTAAATCCCAGCTTAGTTTTTTCCACTTATAGACGACCGATGACAAATTAAACCTGATGACTATTAGTACCTGACACCGCTCTCTGTCCTTCTGGAGGACTGCAGGGTGGATGTAAGAAGCGGACTGACCATGACCACAGCGGGTACTTGAAATAGAAAGCAGAGGGACTGGTGTTAAATTACCTCTGCTGCCTGACAGATGTTTGAGTGTGTCTGCTGATTAAGACTTCCAGTTGACCTTGTTGGACGGTAACGAGCATGTAAAGAGGAACACCACCGCGCCGTTCCCTTCAGGTGGTCCACAGTGCTTTTTTTATTTTATCTTCCTAATGAAATAGAGTTACTATATGATAAATTTGTCATTTGGATTTGTGTTTGTCCCTGCAGACATGATACTGTGAGGCCCCTGCATGAGGCAGCCTGGACTGACATGATGGAGGAGGCTGCCAGTCAGCTCGAACGAGACCATGTGCACAGCGTCTATGACAAGATTGCTCCATATTTCAACGACAGCCGCTATAAAGCCTGGCCCAAGGTACGCCAGTTCCTGCTGGACCTGCAGCCGGGGAGCATCGTCGCTGACATTGGTGGGTGTCACCATCTAATCTTGGCAATGACATGATCATTAGTCACTACTGTTGTAGCCGACTGTCTTGACCTTGACAGGTTGTGGCAATGGCAAGTACCTCCACATCAACAAGGAGGTGTTCAAGCTGGGCTGCGATGTCTGTCGCCCTCTGGTGGACTTTGCCTGGAGCCAAGGACACGAGGTCCAGATGTGCGACGGGCTGCATTTGCCTTACAGAGACAGCTGCTTCGACGCCGTGCTCTCTATCGCAGGTAACAGACAAAACACACACAGATAAACGGAGGTCTGGATGTTGTTGATTCTTCCCTTATCACTCACTTCATATGCATGAAGTTGAACTGCTGCAGCTGCCATTTGCCTCAGATTAAATGAACTCACAACAATGATAAACATCAGTTTATCACAAGCCCGCGTTGCCTTGCCAACAGTGTGAAATAATTAATGCGTCCTCTGACAAAAGAGTGTAATAAAAACCAAAGACAACAGCAGCCACTCACGCTGTTTATTTATGTTATGTGCCATACACAGTGTACATAATATGTTTTGGAGACTTCAATGTGACACATCATATTTGAATACATGCCTACTCATCCTACTTTGTTCTGACAAATTAACATTTCTGTCACAGTCATCCATCACTTGTCCACCAAAGAGCGTCGCATCCGAGCAATAAAAGAGATGGCTCGCACCCTGCGAGTGGGCGGACGCATCATGATCTACGTGTGGGCCATGGAGCAGAAACGTCGTAAATTCGAGAAGCAGGACATTTTCGTTCCCTGGAACCCCAACCCTCAGTCGCCCTCAGGCTTGAACGGGGAGCATGCAAAACCCAGGCGGAGGCCCGCAGCTCAGAGTGTGAGCGAAGCCATAGACAACACCGACAAGCACAGGAAGGTTAGAAGCACATCCTCTGTGGCGGACGAAGAAGATCTGGCCATCACCACGCCACAGCAGAGGACACAGAAGCTGTGGTTCTTCTCCAGGTCTCTGGATTCTGTGTTCGACTTTGGAAGCTTAGCCATCTCCCGGTCGTCCTCCAGAGACCTGAGCACTTTATCTTCACCCACAGGGGAAATCGAGGGGAACAAGTCCAGCCAGCGTGGGAGAGGACGAGGCCTCATCAAGCAGGTCTCAAGCTTCTTTTCCCCGCCGTCTGTTATCGGATCAGAGGAGGACGTCTTTGACTCAGTCACAGACCTGCACAAGGGACAAAACGACCCCGGAGGCAACAACAACAGTAACACCACCAACAACAACAACGGCACAGAAAACCAGAGCGTCTCAGTATCTTTAACCGAGGAGTGTGGCTCCCTGGCCCTGCCAGATCTGGTCCCTTTCCAGAAGGAGCACCTGAAGCAGTCTGGAGATGAAAGCGACGGCGAGTCGCAGCAGCAAAGCACAAGAAGTCCTCAGGGGAGCAAGGAGCAGGTGGAGGGCTCCTGCCTGAGGTACTATCATGTCTTCAGGGAGGGGGAACTGGCGGAGCTGATAGAGAATCATGTTGAGGAGCTTCATGTCAAACACACTTACTTTGACCATGCCAACTGGTGTGTGGTGGCAGAGAAAGTTCAGTTATGGAAAATATGATTTTTTTAACTTGTTTTTATTTTTGCATTAACTCTGCCTGAAGTTTTGGCACTGAATCACACATTACACTCCTGTATAAACATACAGATGTAGCCATTGTTGACTATGATGGTGTTCGACAATGGCTATCACTGTATACTATACCGTCTTTTTAAAGTATTTATTCTATTTCAATACATGAAACCAACAAGCAGCATCCAGATATCCATTGTGTTCATTCTTAGTGTCGAGAATTTTGTTTTTTATTATCAAACCACTTGATTTTAAGTCTTTTGTCTGCAGAGAAATGCACTGTTCTTCTCTTTGGACTTTTAATATTAGCCAAGGAGGAATTTGTGAGATTACAGTCTACTTTTCCATCTGCTCTTAAATGGTTTAGTACATTGCTCACAATGAAAAATTCTTACTTTTAATTATTATATTTTTTTTGTCTGCCTGTTTTTACAACCGCACGTTCTTGAAGCAAGCATCTGTGACGGACGTCCTTAAACTGCTCATATGTAATCTATCATAACACTGAAACGTTGTGCAGAATATCTTCCAAAACATTTGTGCATTTGCTTGTTGTGTTTCAAAGAACGTGTTGCCCAGTTTGTATGCGTGTGTGTGTGCGTGCTTGATGTATGTAATAGCTGTATACTGTCTTGTCTTGTTGACGTAACAAGCTGAACCGTACCACTGGTATGTTTCAGGAAAAAAAATCAACTGCCTCATATACTGTGAATAAACATTGCACTGTACCACTAATGTGTTGCTGCTTGAGGTCAGTGGATGACATAGAAATAGGTTAAAACTTGAAACATACTGGTTATCTGTACCCATCGTGCCAAGGACAGTACCCAACCTTATCAATGCAGTATGAGTGGACCAACTGTGCTTGTTCTCACGTGACACTGGTACCTTAATGTCTGATGTGAGCTGACGTTTGTTTTTCCTCATTAAATATTTTTGTTCACGAATGACGCCTGGAATTATTTGGTAGGTGTTATTTACAAATGATACAGTTCAATAACATTATATTTAATAGTTGCACAGTTATTGCTGATGCAGTATCTTGAGGTAAACAAGTTTAACATCTTAAATCATCTCTTCAGCTGACATATTACATACAGTATTTTCGAGCCATTTGCATGATCGTGAGCACTAAAAATATTCTGAGTAGAGCTCACTTCATACACTGGATGGACAATTATATAACTACTACAAATATCCTGTCCAACATCCAATACAACAAAGGCTCAGAAACATTTGTTAGCAATCCACTGTCTGAAATATATATTATATCAATATACAGTATATAAAACAGGTTTCCTTTATTCCCAGACTTCAGTATTGGCATTGTCTCAGTTGGGATGTGATGGTCCTCTTGACTTGCAGTATAAAAGGTTTTACATTCCACACTCCCTCCACACCTGAAATATTAAGATTGAGAAATCGTTCATGACGTTTTGCACAGATTGAATAAATTGTACTGAAAAGTGTCATCCAACAACATCTGCGTGTCCTGCACCTGAGCTGCTGCTCTATGCAGGATGGAGTGTCGGAGGGCCAGTTTGTCGATGCCTCTCGAGTATCCTCCTCCGATCACAGCGGCGACAGGAACGCCCCTGCTCACCACGCTCTTCATCACATACAGATCTCTCTGAAACAGCCCTGACAGACGCTCACAGTCACTCAACAGCAGTTTGAAGATGATTCGTAGGTGCCTGTTGTTTAATCGCTCACCTCGATCGGTCAGACGGAGCTTCCCGAGTTCATCTTCCCAATGAGGGTCGACACCGGCGTCGTACAGCACCAGGTCTGGACGGAAAGTCTCCAGCAGCCAGGGAAGGTGAGCCTCCACTGTGGAGAATATCAGATATGTTAGTTCATGGACTGATTAGAATTGTTTTATGGAGAGATTTTCATTGAAGTTTTGCTTTTGGAGCATCCAGAGAAGCCAGAAAAAATGTCAGATAGGATATTTAAGAGATTTTCTGATTTGATGTTGCACACATATTACATTTATCATTACGTGCCTGTAGAGAGGTACTCCTTGTCTTCCAACCCAACCTCCACACTGATATCTAGGTCACTCTGTTGTTTACGGAGGGGGAAGTTTTTCCCACAATGCACCGAGAATGTAAAGACACATGGTTCCTCTTTGAAAATGAAAGCAGTGCCGTCACCCTGTCGGATAAAAAAAGATGTTACTAATGATGTTCAATATGAGCTTATTGATTAGGAACAAAGACACATTGCTGGTCTACCTGATGCACGTCTAGATCCACAATCAGAACCTTCCTTTCAGGTGAGGACATCAGGTATTTGGCTGTAACTGCCAAGTCATTGAGGAGACAAAACCCCGAACCAAAGCTTGGGAAAGCATGATGTGTCCCTCCTGCTGTGCTGCAGGCCAGGCCTCTCTGCAGAGCGACCTGAGCAGCCAGAACGGTGCCACCTGTCAAACAAGAGGAGAAAAAAAAAGTGAGCAGCCTGAGCAGTATCTTTCCAAATCATCTTCTTCTTCTTCTTCTTCTCACCTGTCTCATATCGACAGCGTCTCACCAGGCCTTCGCTCCAGGAGAAACCCGTCCTCCTTTGTTCCTGCTCATTTACATTCCCGTTAATGAAGTCGTCCAGGTATTCCTCTGTGTGCGCACAGCTGAGTAAATCTTTAGAGGCTATTTCAGGGTACCACACCTACTGTAAAGAAGACGCTTTACATTAACAAAGAAATGCTCTGCTACTACTACTAATAATGTTTTCCTGACAGAATACCTATGGAAACATCTTTAAATGTTAAAATATTTAAAATTATAATGATTTGAAAGCAGCACTGTGATCAGCTGATTATTCTGGTAAGTTTCAGCCCCGATTAGTTGAAAACATCACAGTGCCTCACCTGTTTCTCTGTGATCACCTGATCTTGGAGCAGAAAGTGGAAAACTCGCGGGAACTTGTTCATGGGGAACCTGTGCTTGGCTGGGAGCTCACACACATACTGGCTGTGATGAATAATAGGAAGCCCGCTGGATTCAGGTCTCACCTGCAGAGTGAGGAGGTCAGTTTGAGTTCTGTGCATTGAGTTTGTAATGTGCATGAAGCTCTCACCAGTTCAGCGTGGAAACCTCTGCAGGAGGTGACAGCCGCACGGAGCAGCTTCATGCGCGCTCCTTTAGAAAACACGCGGCTCATTTCTCTGAATGTCTTCATGCAGCTGGATGTTATGAAACGCGCTGAAGGTGTCCTGCTGGCTGACGGATGTCTGTCCTCTCTAACAGCGCCATCCTCCGCCATGGAGTCAAAACATAGCGCACACAGACACAGTGGCGTTACATGGACGATTAGCACCATCTATTGACCTGGGCTGAACACTGCGCATGTGCAGCATGATGGTCAAACATCAGTGAGACATGTTGGATTTTAATCTCAGGTTAAGATTATTATTACAAAATATAAATAAACTAATGAATTATGATGTATTATTGTGGAATCAACTATACAGAACAATTAGCTCAATCTTTATCAGCTGCAACATTAAAGCGATTATAATTTAACAATATAATATTCATTATTCAGAAATCAGACACATGGAGGTTACTTTTTGGTACTGTGGTATATTGTGATGTTGTACTTTTGTACTTTTACTGAAGTATTTCTACTTTGTGGTATGGCTACTTTTGTAAAAGTAATTTAAGTAAAAGATCTGAGACGAACCTTTCCTGCAATAATTTGTGACAAAAGCCTATATGCTGTATTTAATAGTGCCTACTGTTTATTCTGTAGGTTATATAATGTCTTAGTACTGTTATAATAATAATGCATTGTACCTGAGATATATACCTTTTTGAATATCTTTTATGTATTGTTTGGTCTGAAAGTTTGTCTATTTTCACGCAAACCTGGAAAGTTTGAAGTTTTTCTAAGCATTTCTTTCTCAAATCATGTTTCTTAAGAAACTCTGAAACACTTTGTAGAAACTGCATCTGTTGCATCCAAAGCACGATCAGCCTGATTTAAAAAGTGACCACACCACTAAAAGATCAATACATCGATCTTTGTTCCCTGAGAGACAGAAAACCAGCTCCATCCAACAGAATTTGCTAAATCAAGAGGACAAGACGTCCAGTGCTTTTAAAAAAAAAGGCAGGCGAGAAGCAGTTTATAAACCACTTCACAGGAGGGGGAATAAAGCCAAACACTTGGGATGGGATCAGAAATACCAACAACAATTTCACACTTGGAAAAAAAAGTCCTACTGATGAATCCAAGTTTGAAATTTATGGCAGTAACAGGAGGGTGTATGTGAGGAGACGAACAGGTGAGAGAATGAGATCAAACCCACAGTGAAACACGGCGGTGGGAATATTCAAGTCTGGGGATGTTTTTCCTGCACTGGAGAAGGATTCATACTACAGCAGGACACCTTAATACGAGTTAATATCAAAAACTAAAATATTCTGAAATTCATGTACATTTTTTCAAAGGTTCAACCATTCCCTCACATTGTTATACTGTTATTATCATTTGTAAGGAAAAAGAAATGAACTTCTTAACTATGTACATTTATCTATGAGAGTTGTTTTTCTCTCCATTCGCCAGATTTCCTCTCTGATGTTTGTCTGTTCGCTGACCATCTTCATCCACTCCTTCCTGTGTCAGTCATCTCCCACCCTGTCAGTCCAAAGCGCGCTGTGGCCGAGCTGGTTCATCACAGTGGCAGAGGATCGTTTATGGTGTCACACTGAAATCGTGAGTCTGAGTCTGAGACGTTTACTTCACTCCCACAGGTTACAGCTTAAAGTGACAGAGGTCTTTTGCATTTTAATATCTGCAGAACATTTTTAGAATTTGCATTTTTACATATTGGTGCTTTTTTATCATGCAAATCGTATATTTTTATACTTAGCTTGAAGAAATCATAGTTTTGTTTCCGCCGTAGCAAAGTGGCCTTTGATCAGATACTTTTGTGTCTGGTTTTGCTTCTCCATCTGTCTCTTTCACATCGCCGGCAGGCTGCTCAAGGCACTGTCTGGTTTACTGCTGACTGTGGGGTCTCGCTCATGAGTGTCTTTGTCTATGTGTGTGTCTGTCTGTGTCTGTGTGTGTTTGTGTGCATGAAGACTGTGGTGGATGGGGGATTAGTGCATCCCCCCACTGGGGCAAGTGTACTCACAGCCAGATAAGAAAAAAAGATGAGAGCTTATGCCCCAGGTGCAGATAGATATCTCCTCATAATAGAGAGAGGAGATTAGAGAGGTAAAATCAATTACTTCTGTCAGCCTTGTTAACAGCTATTTCAGATGGGAGAGACGGAGGAGGAGAAGGGGTTCACTTTCCACAGACTCCAGTCTATCCCGAAGGAGAGGTTGTTTGCTTTGGGCAGCAGATGAAAATTCTATTAATTCATACACGTATAGATATTTTGTTATTTAAATTTCATCTCATCTTTTTAAAGGACCCTCCAACGGCTTTAGGTAGTACACCTTCTACTGTTCCAGGCACCACTTCCATATATTATGGAAATCTAATCTGCATCCATTATTGTTGTGGGGTGCAAAATAGGATGCATCTATTAATCATTATAGATTAATCTATCCTAACTCACCTTAAATGTTTTGGATTATAAAATGGTTAAAACAACAATCCACCACAGTCTATTTGCAGGAAATAAATATTTACAATTGGAACCATTATTATTATTATTATTCAACTCATAGTTTCAACTCGTCTGCAGACCCTTCTAATCAGTCCATATGTAAACGTGCAATAATAAAATAACATTGTATAATAAAGTGTGACACAGGTCAAACAAGTGCCTTGTCTCATCTGCTTGAACAGCAGATAAAATAATATATATATATATATATAAAAAATTGATAACAAAAAGAATAAAGCATTTGAAAATGATCAACAAAATCACAAGTATACATAATTTGTTGGGCCGTTTATCCCGTTATTTTACAGAAAGCACAGCTGGCAGTCAGCTGTGAGTCTGCTTCAGGGCAGCTGTGCTCAAAGCCTTGCAGCTCTGTCTCATTCCTGGCAGAGACAAAAGAAGCTGACAACTGCTCAGCTTTGATCTGACTCCCTCGTCTCTCATCGGGCAAAATAATAGCAGGCCGACTTAATTCAGCCTCTGAATACAGTGTGTCTTACTCTCAGCATTGTGTTGTTGTAAATTACAGTGAAATTATTTCAGGGGTCACCAGGTTGTTTTCTTGCTTTCATAGTAGTTTGTTCAACCAATAAAGCCACAGCGACTTGGACCATATGTATTGTCTTTGATTCACACATGATGGATCAATGATTTACTGCACGCAATGTGTGTTTAACCAGATGAATAACCCCGTCATCTCTAAATAGCCCTGCCATCTTCGGCATGTATTTTCACGTTCCTGGAAGCAGACGTGTTTGTTGTCCGACCTGAGCAGGGGAGTGGGCGGTGTGAGGTTTGCATCAGACGCTGGATTCAAACATACCTGTCAATTACACAACATCACAGCCACAACGCTGAGCCCACAAACCCCCCAGTCCTTCACCTCCACCTCACAACTCAGAAGCGGAAGGAATTCGCTGGTTGATTGCGAGCGCTGGCGGAGCGTGTTGCAGCAGGCGAGGACAAGGGTTGTTGTTGGAGTGAATTAATTTGTAGCTGCTTTCTGCGTGTGATGGTGACGGCCTGTCGCCTCGTCCCTCCGAGGCAATCCCCTGGTCACATGGAAAAGCCAGCGCTAATTCACCCCTGATGCACCCCCTGTCCTCCTGTAATCATATACATGCTGGAGCCGTGAAATCATTGCACAGCAGTATAATTTACCATCATTTCAGTCATTGTTTTCATTTCCCCTCATTATCACAGGAACTGACATCTTCTTCCTACTCTCTGGCATGGCTCAGTGTTTTGGGAATGTCTTTACAGCTGTTAACTAAGTTTTGGCATCTTGTAGTGTGGCTGCTGTGTGGTACAGTGGTTGCTGCCGGCCGCATGTGTTGTCAGAAAGTGCTAAAGTGTGAGCAGATAAAGTAGCAAGATGTCATGAAGAGAGGCAGGGCCAAAGCGTTTTGTGAGATCAGACATTTCCTCACAGTCTAAGTGTACTGTTGTGTTTTAGTAGTTTATGACTTAACGGGCCAGTGTGTAAGATTTACAGAATATACAGATGAGTTGTAATATTTGTGTTACCTAAAAATATGTACAGACACCACAGGTCCTCTTTTGTGGGGTCCATCATGTTGAACCACCATGTTTCTACAGAAGTGCAGAACGAACAATCTAAACACCGGGGGCCTTTCACGCATTTGGTGGCCATTTAGGCCAGAGGAGAGAGGTGAAGAGAGGAGATTGCAATCATCAACTGCATTGCCACTGAATCCGAAACACTGGTACTTCACGTTTTGAATGGGAGCATATAGGGGTGCCGTTTGTAAAGCGTCTCGCTCTGAAAATAACAGCAACATTATGTCACATTTAGCTAAAAACAATGTTTAAAAAACTGGTTTGAGTTTTTGAAAGTCACTTTTTTGCACATTTAGAACAATATTTGTGAACTTAGAGATATTTTAAATATTTAAATCCAAATGTTAAATGTAAAATCTAAATGCTAAATCTAAATGTTAAATATAAATTATTAATATAAATCTAAATCTAAATGTTGAAGCTAAATGTTAAATCTATATCTAAATGTTAAATCTAAATGTTAAATCTATATCTAAATGTTAAATCTAAATGTTAAATCTATATCTAAATGTTAAATCTAAATCTAAATGTTGAAGCTAAATGTTTCGGGTGAAACTAAATATTTAGCTAAAGTGCACATTTAAATGCTGGTAACCGGAAGTGCCAAAATAAATGCTCGAGGAGGTCAGAGCGTGTTTATAGTGGCAAATAACGAATAAAACCCATCTTATCCGGGGAAATGTTGCTGTTATTTTCAGAGCGAGACACTTTACAAACGGCACCCCTGCGGTGCTTGATATAAAGTTTCTAGGTCAGCCTTTCAGTTTAAGTTTGACAGAATTCTGTCAGAATAAATCAGATTAAGCAGTTTTCAAAATGTAAGCACACCGGGGGAAGGTCCACGCTAATTACTCGCTGCTTTTGCACAAATTACTTTGATTACAGTATCCAAGGCTGTTTCTATCATCGAAATGTCTGTCTATCTTTTTCCAACCAATCATCAATGTACATTCACATCTGTTAGCTGTCAGAAATAATGGCTCCCGCGGGGTGTTATAGGAGCAGGTGGGATTCGACTTAATTGAACAATATGTGTGATTTCCAGTCCATACTTTAGATGATGATGATACCACAGATGTTTCATTTGGGCGTGTCGACCACTTTGCATGCAAACTCACTATTCTACTGTGAGATAGTCTCACATCAGATTCAGCACAGTAACGTGAAGTACGTCCTCTTTGTATTTGTTACCCAAATTAGACATTTTCCCAGGGAAGTATTTCGACTCCTTGCACACTCTTAGCTTCATTATAGATGAGTGAATTTCTCATCTCGATGATCGTCCCATTTGTTTCAGATGCTCTGTCCTGAAAATCAAGATCAGTGTTAAAAGGAGCAGTCTGCTTGTGGTAAGAACTAAATATTGAATTTAAGCAACCTCTGACACGATCAGTGGGAACATGGAGGACATTATCTTATCCCTAACCACTCTGTGGGGATCTGATCAGCTCCGAGGATAGAGACAAAGTGAGACTGCAGAGAGAAGTTATAATGCAGAACATCTGCCCATGATCTGTGGTATGCTGGGAATCCGTAGGGGAGTCGAAAAGCTGCACCGATATTGAGTCAGACTGTGGTATTGCTGGAATGTTTTCTAATGATGTTTACTTTTCGTATTGTACTCGCCTGTTTTCCACAGCTGGGTATGGTTCATGTTACATAAGAGTGTGGCATGCAGCATAACAAAACAAACAGAATAAATATGTTTTCATGCTTTTTTACACGTACTATCCTTAGATATATAAATGCAGCAAATGGAGCAGATACAAGTTAATAATTTTCCATAGCGTGCATGTAATTTAACCCTGTCAGTCTTGTGCTTATAACAAACCGCTGCTTGTTCTGTGCAGCAACAACACGTTGCTGGTGTTGCTGGCAGTCAGACCTGCAACCATACAGCCACATGTTTCAGCAACACAGCTGGCTCCATCCTGCTCCCCTCACTGTAATCTCACTGTGCCATGTGAAGACCACAGGCACTTCAGAACGTCTGCCCCGTCTTGACAGCCGTGTTGATACTGCTGATAAGGGGAAGAGGGGGAGAAGAGACGGCAAGTGAAGTGACAGCGCAGAATGTGTTTCTCCCCGTACACTGTAAAACATTCTTGTGAAGCCATAAACCATTCAGTGGCTGGATATACAGTAACTGTTTACAGTGATTTATCAGTGAGACACCGGATCTCTCACCTGTATCAGATTATATTTTTAATAATGTATATATTCATCATTGTATCATGTATTGGTGTGATACATTTCCAATGACTTTATGCTCAACGCATCCACAGGTTCTCCTGTCAGTATATAAGCATAGATATAGTTGAAGTCTCTAGTACTTTAACGGGGTGTGTAGCTTTTTTTACCATCTTATTTTGGTATTTTAAAGTGTTTTGAAATGTCAAAATTGTTGCACTGGAAGCCGAAATATCCTAACTTTTATTAACTATGTAGGTCAAACTCTAAAGCTCCTATATTTCCCATAGGCGACAGCATTTTTAGATCTTCTCTTATTGTCTTCAGTAGAAAGTGAATGTGACACAATTAGGCTAGAGAGTAAAAGATAAACATTTAAACATTCATGTATACTGAAAAAGATTTTTCCGAAGCTCATATTTAAAACTGTAAGTTAATCTAAAAACTGCACTTGATTGGCAGCACTGAGATGTTTTTACAGTATTTTTACAGCGAATCAGGCAGCTGCGTGCACTCGAGGGCTGAAACTTCTTGCACAAGCTTGAGTCAGTATGTTTCCTGTGTCAATCTGTCATATTTTTCAAAGTCTAAAACGAGAACAGGCCAGAAGAAATTCCTAAAAAGAAACAAATGTGTTTAAAAAGGTTAAAGTCTGATGAAGTGTCTGTAAAAGCGAGTGTATATTTAGAGTCTGGTTTGAGATTAATGCTTCGTTGAAAAAGGTGTTTTGGTACCCTCAGGTGTTGCAATTCTTTAGTGAACAGGTCGTGAACTCTGTCACAACTGGACACACTGGAAAAAATAATCATTCTTATCGCTCTGTAAATCAGCCAAAAAACAAACAGTAATATCCTCTTACACTCACATTCGCTTCTTTCTGGAGGGGTTGGCACTGAGCTTCTCCGCCTGCTGAGGATCCGCGTCCAGGCCTTGGTATGTCTGCCTTCCATGGAAGTTTGCTTTGGCAGCCAGTCCACTTTCCCCCCCACCTACACACCTAGACACACACACCTACACACACACACACACACACACACACACACACACACACACACACACACACACACACACACACACACACACACACACACACGCAGTCCTGTCTTGACATAGTTGTCATAGCGGTGATCTGCAGCAGGAAACCTTGTTCACAGCTCTGCATATGACCGTAGTCAAAGTTAAAGACTGTCGTGAAAAAGTTACTTTCGACCACTAGAATGTTGCTTTTTAGGATCATGCCATTTAAATCTAAGTATTAACTGTATTATTTATATATCCAGGGTTCCCACGGGTGCTTGAATTCCTTGAAAATGCTTGAATTTCAATTCAGTGTTTTCAAGGTTGTGAAAATGCTTGAACTTTTTGTGAAGTGCTTGAAAATTCTTGAAATTTCACAATTAGTTAAAAATCAAAACAGTCAATCTACCACCATATGAAATAATGCTAATTAGACCCATATTATTATGCCATACAGTGGCACCGCTGCGCTTCCCATGACCATCATGGCAAACACAACTAGTAGGCTACCTATTTAAAGGTGCTGGAAAAATGGAAAAACTGGTGCTTGAAGGTGCTTGAAAAGTGCTTGAATTTGTTCATGAAAAAGGTGTGGGAACCCTGTATATCCTAAAATCTCAAATCACACATTTGCAGACGACTAAAACTACAGTAAGGAGGAACAGGATGATTAGTGCAAACAAATATGAAGATAAAAGTTATTAATCATCATCCTCAGGTGTACCATGGTAACACCCTATATGGTGAACATGGTAAACATTATAGCTGCTAAACATCATCAGGTGTTATTATTGTGAGCATGTTGGCATGCTGACATTGGTATTCAGCTCAAAGCACAACCCAGCCTCACAGTCTTATCCTTAAAAGTCATAGTAACATAGCACCAGCAGATGATTTTTAATATAAGAGAGATTTTGAACTCGATAAAGCGTAAAGGAGAGTGCGAATAAACTGCCAACCCCAGAGCAAAAACCAGTCATGGTGGTGACAGTCCATCAAACATGACACATGGAGCACAGAGACAGTTTGCCGTAAAGTGAGCTCTTTAAAAACACAACGGCTTCACTGTGTTTCATGTCCTCCTCCTGCACCCTGCAGAAGAAAAGTCAGTTCTTTTTGCTGTGCCACAAACAAGGCTGTTGTTTCTTCTTTATTTCCAATAGAGCAAAGGGCCGTGTGAGAACATCCAGCTGTGTTTGAGCTGAGCTGTTTTCACTCCCTCTGGCCTTGGACTGTTCACCTCCACGGCTCAGATAGACCAGGCAGAGAAAAAGGCTGTTATTCATTAAGTGCAGCCAATTGTTCAAGTTGATGTTTTTTTTTCTACTGTAAGAGGCGACATAAGGGAGAAACACATTTTCTCTCTGTTCCTGTGTTTTTCACTCTTTCTGTCTCACTTCCACTCTTTGCACCTGCACGCTTTTGTCACCTTTCTCGGATGGAGTAAACAAGACCACAGCACATTGTCCGCCACACTTCAACTGTATCAGATTGTAAGAAGATATCTTTTGGTTTTAACTCATTTAAAAGAGTTTGGTTTCTAGAAACGTTTCCTACTTTACTTTTCTGATTAGCTGGCAAAGGCCAAACCTCTTGTGTGCCTCCTGTAACCTTTGCAATGAACAGTTCAGATACAGAATAGGGGAAGTGTAAACACAGATACCCAACAAGGACATCAGGAATGTCACTCAGTGTGAACAAACCATCAGGAAACATTAAGTTTGCACACATACCTTATCTCAGCGGTCAAACAGTAGATTCAGTGGCTGCTGTGTGGAACATTCACAGATATACAAGAGAATATATGTTTCGTGATCTGTGTCTGAATTTTAGTTTTTCAAACACCCTTTATTCTGCATGTTGTTAATATGCATGTACAGAAGTCAGTTTAAAGAGAGACAAGAGCCTCATTGATGGTGTTCTAATTAAAAGAGAGTGTGCGGATGATTTGTAAGAAAAAAAAAACAAAACTGGAGGAAGCTTTGAAACATCACTCAGAGAGAATGACAGCCACGGGCATTTTGCAAAGTGTTTTATGAATGAGAGAAGTCAGTCAGCGTTCATTTTCTTCCCTCTGGCCAGAGGTCAAACTGAGTCCAAACGTTATTTTGTGGCCACGGCTTCACCACCTCACCCACTCCCGGTGAGGAGACTGAATGAATGAGTGGATAAACAAATGAATGTATAAATAAAGCACCCCCCCCTCCACTTCTCCGTGGTATAAAGTCAAGGACAACTCTGAGAGAGGGTGAACTCAGAAATTCTTTCTGCAACACTTCTGTCCTATCAGGGAGCCCAGGAGCTGCATAAACAACAAGTCCTCAGCCAATGAACAAGCAAACGCTCCGACATGCCCCTTTCATGTTTACCCTCCATGCTCATCTCTCACTTTCACTCCCACAGCTCCTATATGTGGTAAACTTGGCACTTCCTACATGCATTTTTAACGCACACTGAGTCACAAGAGGACTATTGTTTACCGAGGAATGTCTTTGGCAGAAATTTCCAAGATGGTGTTGTTATTTTTGCACTGTGCTTTTGCTTTTGTTTATCATTCATGCCAAAAGGAACTCGCCTGTAGCTTCTGTTCCACCCATCATAAATGTATATACATATATAGATACAGTACACACACATATTTCTCAAAGGATGAATGCAGGATTTGAAAATGAATTAGGAACATATTTAACTTGTTGATTATTCCCTGCTTGTTGTAAATTCTTGCTCATTTAGGACACCAAAAAAATGTGGATCAGCTATTTATAATGAGCGATTTTTTTGCCTTAGTGTACAATTAAGAATCCTGTCCGCTCATGGTTTACGATTTATAATGTGACTCCTGCACCACAAATTGGCTCGCTGTCTCATAAACTGGCAGTTCTTCTGCATTAAACGTCAAATAAAAACTTGAGGAAACATGCTTATGGTTTCAGTTCAGCATCATATTCCTCTCTTGGAGATCATCATCTTAATCTATGTGTAATATGCCCCCAGTAAATCATGGCGCTTTTTGACTTGAAAGCATTCCTCAGCCCGGTGTTCTGAAGCCATAGGTCACAGCCGCGGTTCATCTTGCTCCCGTACAGCTCGGGCCGGTGAAGTTAGCCATTCCTCACGGCCTGTTTTGTGAGAAACCCAGTTCACCTTGTTCTTTTACAGTGCCAACCACCGCTGCGCCCTCCACCACCCTCCCTCTTTTACACCCCCCCTTTCTCCCTGTCTCCTTTCTCCTCCTCTTTCCATCTACCAACAAGTACACATTCTCCCTGCTCTTATTCTGAATGGTTTAGTCACTGCACACTGAACACTCCTGCAGCAGCCCCCCCACCCCCAGGGAAATACAAGAGGAGGGGCGTGATAGTTGTGATGATAAGCTTGCCTTTTAGCAGAACAGGCCGCTGGGGACATAAGTGTGGCTCTGCAAGGGGCCGTCCAACTCTCTGCTCCTACAGGAACGAGCCTCACCGCCACTGTTGTGCCATGATCTCAGTGACACCGCTTGGGCAACACAGACGGCGTTTTTTTCCACTCAGCAGGTGAGTTTTTTTTTTTCTGCTTTCCCGAGAATCTGACTCAGTGATGACTGGCATCTGTTTATGATGGAGAAACAAATGACAACTCTCTCGTTCCCTCCTTGGCTGAGTGGAGAAAGTTATACTATAGGTTGTTTCTACATGAGGGGACTTGTTCAGGATCTTTCGGGGTTGAAAATTCTCCAACGTTGGATGCTCTTTTTTTTTTTTTTTTTCACTCCTCTAAATAAGTTGTGGTCTCGCTAAGTCTCATTTTCAGTGACTTCTTCCCTCTATTTAAATCTGCTCTGCATTCATCTGAGAATAATGAGACCTTCTTTGCAGAGTGTGTTTTTTTAAAAGAGGGGTTTCTTGGAAGGAACCCTAATCTCCTGTACGCTTGCTTCATATTCACCATGTAGGGACAGGTTTAGGAGAGGGTGCTATACAGCGCTTAATTTACTCAGTGATTAATCTTGCTGTATGGGATTGTGAACCACATGCATACCATGTGCAGCTTTCGTTGTGTCTGACTTATAAAAAGTATCTTTGGGGTTAGATTTTGTCCATGTCTGAGGTTGTTTTATCTGCTTGTGTCCTAAAAGTAAATGAGCATGTATGCATATTTGCGTGTGTGTGTGTACGTGGGTGTGTGTCAAGTGTCTCAAGGCCATGATAAAGGTGCTGCCAACTGCAGCTCTCTCACAGAAACAGTGTGAGCAGAAGTCAGGTTACATAAATGAACTCTTGTGAATTTTACTCACGCTGAAATGAAATATTTAACATTTATACAATCAAGTCTATTGTTGCTAAAACATTAGAGGACAAACGGGTCTATTGGTCGGAACGGGCGTGTGTGTGGAAGTTATATCTGTTGGGAAGTTTCCCATCTTAAAAAAATGTGTCCTCTGAGGAAAGTTTGTGGTCGATTGAACAAGATGATAATCATCTGTAGCTGCACAATAAGGCTTGTTTTTCCGTCTCTGACCTGTCAAACGTGTGTTTTAGAGAAGGGCTTAATGAAGGGGTGAGCGGGATGTTAACCACGGTTCGACCAGGGGCATCTTCTGCCCTGATGAATGGTGTGAGGCGTAGTAAATCACCAACTGGGGAAGAGCAGTCGGATTCCTCTGCGCAGTGATGTCACCACGATCGTGTGTGAAACAGATCCAGACTTGAACAGCCCAGCCTGAGCCAGATGTTGAATTTCACAGCAAACCTCTCGTGGGGTGGCACGCAGTCAGAGCTGCTGCTCATATCTGGATTCAAACACTTTTACATGAAACTCTGGTTGGATACCAAAGCTTTGATCATCACAGGACGCAGAGATGTGGTAACACTCAAAGAAGTATGTATAGTCCATCTTGTTTTGTCTTTGGAAATAATGCTCATCTCTCTCTGTGCCTGTCAGATGTGCTTACATGCCATTCACATATTTTCGTTTCTGTTTATTCCAGGTTGTCTGCTGTGTGGTTTGACTGAACAACTTGGATAAAAAAAAAATGGCCATCCGGTACATCAAGCACAAGTATCTGTGGATTTATGTTTTGAATTATGAGAAACTGTAGAATAAAATAATAATGGAGATTCCACCTGTGGTGAATTTGGAGGGTGATCAGTCTTGGACAGCTTCAGGATTACAAAAACTTGCAACACAGGAGCTGACCTCAGAAATCTCTACTGTCTCGGATAGCGGCTCAGCGGACCACGGAGGGGATGATTGTCTCCCTGAAGCCCAAAGCTTGCCGTTGGAGCCAGACGAGGACGTACACGAGCTGGGGAAGAGTTTTCTTCTTGTCAGTCAAAACAACACTGAAGATTTGGAAGCTGTGTGCTTACAGGAGCCAGAACAAGCGTCAGTAATTTCTAGTGAAGCACCTCCGGACCAAAGTCCGCTGGGCTCATCAGTTCAGCTTCATGAAGCAGGTATTGTGTTCACATCAGCTACATCTAACGACAGCTGCTGTGGTGACGTTCCTGTTCCTGATCCTGGCGCAGATCACAGGGTTCAGGATGATTCTGGTCAGGCAGCGGACTTGAACTCTGGAGGTGTAAAAACAGACTGTGAGAGGTTAGAACCTGTCTCGAATGGCCACGACTTTAGGCCTCCACAGGACCCCATCCTTGTCCCTGCAGCTGCTTCTGATTCAGGCCAGAGATGCCTCGATCTGCCACGCATTGTGAAGCACAAACCGAGCTCCATCACCTTCTCACACTTCACCTTTCCATCCGGAACCAACAGCCATGCTTTTGTCAACGAGAGCTCGGACGAAGGAGAGTCTTCACCGGAGGAGGAGGATGATGGCGATGGTGATGACGACGACGACGATGATGTGTTCACAGAGCTGCCTCAGAGTAGAGATCTGCTCGTCAATCACAGACAAAGGAGCAAAGACAAAGCGAAGAGGAGAGGCGCTGTGGCGGCCCGGCCAGAAATCGATCACACGGCCACAAAGTGTGGCTATGAAGCCGAGGAAGAAGGCAGCAGTAAGGAGGTATGCTGCTATTGATTTCAAATAATGCACAAATATTCAGCGTTGCCCTTTCATTGTGGGATTAATCACATATTAACTAATGTCAAAAATTAGAAGAGATGTTTAATTATTATTGATATTTAGATTAATTTTTATTTTATTAGTTTATTTAACAAGGACAGTGTTTATTGATCCAATGAATGTTATAATAATAATAATAGTACATATTTACATATATTTAATAAAGTCAGAAGGACACTTAAAACCACACGTGCAGAAGTTGCATGTCTAAAAGAAAATGGTCCATATTTGCCAGCTCTGAACAGCTGACTTCACAACACTGTGAGATAATGCATGGTTGGTTTAAGGAGTGTAGGAGTGCACTGACTTCACATATTGGTACGCAGATCCAGAAGGAATGCAAACAACTTCTGCTTTGCCTCCACTCCCCGAGCAGGCGGCGGTGTTTTGACAGAGCCCATTTCAGTGTGTTAGCACCGAGCCGCCCATTACGGCCCCGTCCCTTCATCTTAAGTCTTAAGAGTTTATTTTTCACACAACCTCTACTCTGACCTTGGTTGTAACTATCCTGTTATCCCTGCTTTTTTTATTGCCCTATTAAAGTCTCATATGAACATTCATAAATCCCTCAGATATGTTTTTCGGAGGGAACATATCCAGTGACACAAACTGTCACCCTTTTTTTGAAAACAGTCTGCAGATCACATGTAAACAGGGCAGAGGATGGATGTTTGTAGCTTCTCTGTCTCAAGCTCAGGTTCCCATTGATTTCACAGGAAAATAGTAACAAAAGCAACTAGATACCACCAAAAAATATTGATATATATACACGCACATTGATGTTTTGTGCATATTCACTTGCATAAACACAAAAAAATCTGGCCAGTCAGTGCATGAAAGACCTCAAGCCTTCCTCTTAAACAGATCGAATGGGATCTCCTCTTAAAAAAACATTCCAGCATGAGACAAAAGCTAAATCAGAGCAAAATACCAACGTCAATATCATGAATGGGAGTCCTATTTGCATAAAAATAACTCTTGAGCTGCATCCAAAACAACCACACAAGTCAATGATTCATAAAAACAAAAAAAAGACAAAGTACCGACAGCATTGAAACGTGTATGAATGTGTTTTTTTGTTAATGGAACAACTCCAAACAGTCTAAAGAATGAGGGAGTAAAAAGTAAATATCTGAGTCAGACATTACTTAACTGGATGTCTCGGGATAGTTTTATCCTCGTTAATGTCTGTGTTAAATCACTGGAGCAACACATAGATGCAGTTGTTGACATGAGCCATATGAGGGCACTGTTTGCATAGTGTTTCCTCTCCGTCGTCTCATGACTCCCTGCCGCTTTCATCTTTTAGCTCAACTGTGATTTCTTCACCGATTCTTCCCGCTCTACAGACGTGACTGTAGCTGTTGACAGTTGACATTTTGCATCACAGGATATTAAAGAGTGTAATTTATTCCTCCAAGTAGCCAGGTAGCCGTTGGCCTTTCGCATGACCGCCCGCTACATTTGGATACCTCCATGGTGATCTCTGGCACTCTCTGTGGGTGGCGCAGACTAGGCACCAAGCCCAGAGCTCACACACTTAACTCCTCATTTCCATGTCAAAGCCGCTGTGTTGGGGTTCACAATGTGGCCAATTTGCGCTGATAAAGTTATAGTCAGCTCACATTTTGTTGTACCCCAGAAGATAACATTAATGCATTTATCTAAAGGATTGACTCATACCAGCTCAGTTGCCATGGCGTGAGGACTTCACACAATCGCCGGGGCCGGATCGAGGGGAAAGGCACGGAGAGATGAATCAAGGGTAGTGTCTCACTTGAGCGTCAGGCCCTCTCTGGAATTTGTCTCATTTTAAGTAGAAGTGCCCACATTCCTACACAGCACCTTGTGGGGATGTCACTGAAAAGAGACAGTGTGAATGTGTTCCAGATTTGGCTCAAGCATGTGCCAGAATGGGGCATCTGTTTCTTGCATTTGTGTTTGTCTGACTCCAGGGGTTAATTAGGAGTCCAGCTCTCAAGATCTTCAGCTTCTTTTTCTTTTTTTTTTCTTTCCTTTTCTCTTACAAAATACATTTTTCACATTTTTTACCTAAAAATATCTCTAAAGATTTCCGAAGTTCAGCTTTTTGCTCTTGATCTTTAAGAGACTGTCCAGCTAGGACCACGGAAGCTAGAAGTCTGTTTCTTGCTCATGCAGGATTGGTGCAATCGTAACAGCTTAATCCAAAGGCTTGGTCAGTCTCTGTCATATCTTTAGCTATGAGGAATGTACGCCTGAGCATGCAGACATGAGCATTTGTTCAGATCTCACACATGAAAACAATTTCGTTTGCACACACCTCTCTCCTTGTAATTTACTGTTGAACTACTCTCTTCTAAATTTTGGCTACAGGATGATAAAGATGAAACTACAGCAGGTCATTTCATATATGACCAACCAGATCAGCACAGTTTTATTGCGACTCATGTTAAATACTGTATGTAAGGAAATATTCGTAAATATTTTCTCTAATTGCAATTAAGAAAGATGTCTTGTCCTTTTCTTTAAAAAACGCTGTGCCAGGTCACAGGACTCTATGTCTGACTCATGTTTTGATCAAATGATTAAAAAAGGATTGAGTCGCTCGTTTCTTCTTTCCATTATTTATTTTCAAAACGAACAACAAAAATGCTCTCAAATTAAACATAAGGTCAAAAACCGTGTCGGTCCTCTCTCCTCGTGTTTACCTGTGGGTTCAAACAAAAAACCTCTTCCTTCTTCTAAACACGCCTCTTCCTCTCTCCACAGCTGACCTGAGCTAATAAGTTAGTTAATTAAAAAAGCTAAATACATAAACAATTGATAAGTCCAAATGACTGTTCTCATACCATATAATTCATCCAAATTACAGAATAATTAAACACAAAAAATTGGCTCCAACAAAAGAAGTCTTCAAAATTCCATCATATATTGTGAAAGAAGCCTGAATCTCAACCGTGTAAAGAAAAAAATATATACATATATACAATATACACTCAACAAATTACACATACACCTTGTCCTGTAATCTGCCTCCATTGGTCATGATAAATAGATCAGGATGTCCATCTTAACTCAAAAATGACAGACTGGATAATAGACTATAAAATGCATTTCATTCTCAATCTCGCTCACAGTGTTTACATCTTTATGTCTCTGGGACAGGAAGACATCTTGTCTTAAATCTACGATGACGTTCGGACGTTCCCTCTAACAATATCTAAGATGGAAACAGAAACTGCAAAAGTATTTAGGAGGATTTGGAATCTGGGATTCATTTGGTTGATTTCTTTGAAATGTTATTACGAAGCGTTCATGGAGAGCGACGTTTGAGCAAATGTTCACCTCGTCTCATTTATCACAGCGATAGCTCCGGTGTGAACATTAGCATGCCATTACAGAGGCGAGTTTGTGATGTTCGTCATTCGTCACTGATCTGTCTTTACATCAGAGTACGCAGAGCATTAAAGTACGTGATGGGCTTTTATTAGACTCAGAGGATTGAGCTGTCTGAACGATCCACATGTCAAACTTTTTATATTCCCTGATTAGCACCACGCTTACAGACATAGCAGAGAAGAGAGGCTTTATTTTTTCCTCTCTGTGACCCCGGGTGACCCAGATTTAGGTCATTCCTCAGGGATTGAGTGGAAAAAAAGGCACTTTCTCCTAGCGCTAGGTCAGTCAGCTGACGCTGGGTGGTCAGCAGGGTGACTGGACCGTCTGGTGTCTGGTCCCTTAATTCTTTACAATTTATGGGAAATGCAACATATTATAAACAATTCAGATGAAAATCTATTTGTGGCATCTTAAACGGAACAATATTTCAACAGTTACTGAACGTAAACAGTGACCGCAAACCCTCTTAAAATAGTTCACAAGAACGTCCTGCTTCCCATTTTGTCTTTTTTTTTGTCAGTATATTTTTAGTCTAACCACAGTGAATCAATGAAAACACCAAAACAAGTGTCATACTTGTTTATTAAAGTCCCTTCTGACAGGAACCGCGCCCTGTCCAAAGCACTGCGGGGGTTTCCCATCAGAACATTTATTGACGAGTCCCATCAATGAAATGATTGTGCATCGAGAGCCTCAATGTTGTAAATGGACAAATGGCTTGATTTAGAAGTGACCGGTAGTAATCAGCGCTCAGTCACATTTTTTTAGTTTGAATTCCACAAAAGGAATTCATGGTTTGTTTGGGGTTTATTTTGATGCTTGGTGATGGTCACCTTTAACTTTTCTTCGTACTCTTGTACTGTCATTTTTTAAATTAAGCAGAAGTCAATCACTGTGACATAGATGTATATCTTTCATGTGGCTTTCTGGGGAGACAGTGTCAGTCGTACTTTAACCAAAAAAAAAATTCCAAATTTGAGCAACATGATGAAGCCTGGAGGGAATTCAGTGGAATAAACAGTGG
Source organism: Collichthys lucidus (assembly GCA_004119915.2). Classification (NCBI taxonomy): domain Eukaryota; kingdom Metazoa; phylum Chordata; class Actinopteri; family Sciaenidae; genus Collichthys; species Collichthys lucidus. Next base: position 7,967,557 of record CM014090.1, read on the forward strand.
CCACTATGACTCCGGAGAGAAATCTGGTTATTTTCTCACTTATTTTGATACAATTTTTGTATCTTTCTGCAGTGCTGTTCATGTCAGGCTTCAGTTAAACCTCTCAATATTTACGATGATTTTCTTTACTGGATCATTATACTCAATTAATTGCGGAAGCAGATATGAAATATTAAAGATTTGTCTTTGATGCAAATTTCAGTTTTGTGCAAAGACACTGGTTGTAACTACGAACTGATAATCTTCTTCTTTAGGTAACACTTTAGTCCACTACTTAGCATTCATAAACAGTCAATAAACATTCAATAAATGGCTTAATACACACTGTATTATAGCTGTCCGCAGATCTAAGTGGTAAAGAGATAATGTACAACAATATAATAAAATCATAGAAAAGGTCTTCATAGGAGATGCTATAATTCTAGACAAATACTGTCTATTAATAAACACTTGTCTGCATACAGCTCCATTATTTTGTGTTATAAACCATTTATTAACTGTATTATTGTATGTACTGCTTAAAAAACTTAAAGTAACTCTGATAAACTGAAGATTAATCTCTCTTGACCCAAAAAGTCAAACTCTTTTTGGCCAAACAATGTTAACAGACTTTCAGCAGCCACCAATCAAAAACATTTCAAGTCCTCCTGATAGTCGTCTCCTCGGTAGTTCTGGGACTTCATACCGGGATTCTTGACAAGGGTCCAGAATGATGCTGTCAGGGAGTATGTAGCGTACGTGACCCTCTCCAGGACGAGGCATCGCTCCTCTCCGTTAGTCCCCGACATTCTTCTCAGATTGAAGAGCAACAATGTTAATTTATGGTTTGGTGACTGTTGATTTATGAGGCTAGACCTCCAGATCCTCACACACAGCTCCTGTCTGTGGGTGAGGATGGTCTATTTATATACACGGTGTGTCTGGGGAGTAGTGAAAGTCAGGTGCAGGGAATTCCATCATGCGCTGTATGGCACACATGTCTGGACCCTCCTCCTTTGCTCTTTCACCCTGAGACACGGCTGAGGAGATCACATTTCCATGTGTGGCAGCAGTTTAGTCCCCTGATGTAGCGTCTGCAATTTACAAGATACTTTTTTTGAGTTTAAGAGAGTGTGGTAAATTGACAAATGCTCTCACCTTACTTGAAAAAGCTCTCATGTGTTAAATAAGTCTGGCAGAGATGACAGGCAATTACTGGATTAACTAATGAACCAGTTACTTTTAATGCAATGTTTAAAAGTCAGATTACTTTCGAATTTAAAGTTTAGCTGGAGCATGTAATTAAGATACCGAGCAGTGTCAGCAGCTCAACCTGACAACAACCTCAAATTAATGCCTTCAAAAAAAACCCTGCTGTGTTTAAAACTGTGAGTGTGTGACAATGCAAAATATTTACACACATACTCTGCTTGATTGAATAAGAGAGGTTTTTTTTTTCTCTTTTATTATCGCTGTGAATGGTTTCAGCTTTCCGTGTTGCAAAGATGATGAAATTTAGCGAAAGAATTTGAAAATGTGGGTAAAACTGCTCCAGTGTTAAAAAAAGCAACATTTCGCAAAAGACTCTGACAATCAAGATAAAATGAGGCATGATTTTGGTTAAACTATGAGTTGTGTTGATACGTTTCAATTTAAAAAATCCTGATTATACAGGAGTGGATAACTGTGCTCAAATAAACGAATTTGGCAACAAACAACAAACCCAAAAAGCGTATCAACATGCTGATATCAGTAGCTTATATTCACTTCAAGCAACATTATGTAAGTTATTTCTGTTTGTTTGTTTGTTTTTTAGCTTTACATGTGCATTTATCTGAAATTGTGCCTAAAAAAAATGTGTTAAATATTCCAACATTTCACCAAATGTCATAATCAAAAACTAGCAAGCTGCCAGCTTTACTAACAGTCAAACATCAGGCAAGAGCAGCAAGCTAATATTACTATAGTAATCTATTACTATTCCAACAGCAAGAAGCACAGCTCGGCATCTGTCTTTCAGCCTTTGTTTCTCTCTGCAAAGGGAGCAAAGGTATATAGCAGTAGCAGGGGGTGGCAGAGGCATCATTCACAAATATATCATCTAAATGATGGTGAAGCTGATATTTTTAAGGTGCAAAAGTTCCATAATGTTGTTTTGAGTCAGTGCTTCTGTGGTTACCAACAGGTATCTCCGCAGGTTAAGTCTCCATGGTCGGAGTCGATGAGCCAGCTGATGAGGAAACTGGATCAGCTCAATCTGGACATTGAGGAAGCTCTAAGTGCGAGTTCCTCCCCCTCCGACACACCCTGCACCACCCGCAGGAAACAGGTGAGTGTGTTTGACAACAGTTTTTCTCCCTTATGCTCAACATAATCAAATGTATACACTCTGCAAATATAAAGCAGCATGTGGACTGCAGCACTTCAGCCTTTACTGCCTAATGGCATGGACACTGTCACGGTTGGTACTGTACACATTCCTGTAAAGCGTACGCCGCATACTTGGTCATGCTCGTAGACTTCCTCAAATCAATTTACTTTGCTCTGTGAGGAGAAAATCCCAGTGGATTATTCGGACCTGTGAACAACAGGTGTTCAGTTTTAAGAAGTGTTCCACATTAGGTTTAGATTCAAACGAGCTCTCTCAAATCAAGCAGCAGTAACCCATAAACCCAGCGAGTCTGTGAAGGGAAGGGAGTCGTAACTGTGTCTCGGACTTGTGAGATATGGGGATATAGTCTGTCTGCAACACTATGGGCTTTGTCAGACCGTCATATAATGTCCTTCTGACTTGGGTCTGTTTTTATGATGTAGGTCTGTTGCCCTTCAGCGTGATACTGGACTGTACAGTGCTTTAGCGGGGTCACAATGGTGTGACAGGAACAGGCAGCTATTGTGCTTTTGAGGTTGTGGCTGGGACCGTGGCAACTCTGTTCCTAAAAAAAGGGCTCTTCTCATGGTGGCATGTTTCATGAAATATCCCACTAGAGTTAGCAATCGGGAACAAAAGCGCTCTTTCGGGGTCCATATGTATGTTCTGCACAGAGGAGCTATTGTATCGAAGGGAGTTTGTATGATTTAGTCCATTAGGAATGGTAGAGAGAGGCTCACATGCCTCCCAGGCATCTGCATAACCATTCCAGGCATTCACTATTACTTGCTTTAACTAATGACAGGCGACTGGGCAAGACAAGACATCTTTACTGGGATATCTGACAAGGTCATAATCTCTGTCCTCTTAAAAGAAGATCCACACACACAGGCTCCTTTTGTGTACTTCTGTCAAGCTGAATTGAGAGTGGAGATTTCACTTCCCCAGCAGTTGACCTCAGCCTCTTGTTTTCTTTTCCCCTTGGCCACCGTTGAGACCATCCTGTCGTAGTCTGTTTGGCCAGACGGAGAAACGGACCCACAGCCTTGATTGTTGTTGTGATGTTATTGCAGTGGGGTGCTGTTTCAAAGTCCACGTTAAACCAAAATCTGAAGCATCTCCAAAGACCGGACAGAGGGGAATGTCCGAGCCAGGACAGATCTTCTGCTCCTCGCAGCTCCTCGGCGGGAACAAGAGCAACGACCAAGAAAATGGTAAGTTTCTCTGAGAATAACAGGTCTCGCACTGGTGTCCTTCGGTTTCTTTAAGCCAGCACAGTACATGCAAACTTGCTTCATACTGTTGTACAGTTCTAAACTTAAAGGCTGCGAGCAACGAAATCCCTTCGAGTATCCGCAACTGTTTGTTTTTTGAGTTCAGATCTGTCTTTAGCATTTTTGGGGTGACTGCCATGACCTTCTTCTTCCTGCACTGCACAAAGTATTTCTCCTGGATAATTCAAAGTTCTTTCTTTTTTAGATTCAAACAAATCAAATGAAATCTATTGGACCTTTTAGTCTTTGTTGTTATTGATTTCCTGAAAAGATGCTGTATAAAAAACAATAAAACAACGACGAAATATTTATTCTTATCGGTTATCTTCATGATGAATAAGACCACTCTGTGAAGCTTACATTTCACACTCACACATTCGACCTCCGTGTTATCATCACAGTGTTAACAGATATACACAATTATATTGCAGAAGTGGATTTCTCTAAGATAAATCCATCACCGCACTGCTGAAATTCTGCCATTCCCCTCCGTGCAGCTGCTCGTCCTCAACATCTGTAAATATTTGAGGTCTGCGTTGAGAATAAGGTCAGCTTAGGCATTCTCAAACAAGCAGGACTCTCTTCTGCTGGACAAAGTATATAAATGTCACTATTCAACAGCCCTAAAGGAAACAGACAACTGAGAGATTTGCAGAATGCAGGGCGGGTTTAAATTCAAAGCCTTTCAGCTTGTGCTTTGTGTGTTCCTGATGGCTCTGCTGATGGCAAACAACCCGCTTATAGGAAAAGCCATCTGTGCAGATTCTCTCACACTTTCCTATTTTATCTGTAGATATTTGGGACCTGTCTGCCTTATGATATTGGGGTTATCAGTATTTCTTTATAGGTTGCATAGAAAAAGAGGGGTCACACAGAGTGGAGTGTAAGGAAAGATTATTTTGTCTGCAGGCGCTAGACTTAAATGAAATGAGGTTTTGTTCTCAGAGGTGTTGCCACCTGTCTTTTTTTTGTGGTACCCATAACTACCTCTTGAAAATGAGAGCGGCATCGGTTAAAAATTGGCTGGAGGACAGCTGGGAATGTTCACATATGTTAAAGACAAGAGTATTTTGGCTGCAGTGTAACCTTGAGTATAATGAGATCACATGTTGTTCAGTGGTGACATATTTTAGGATTTTTTTAAATGATTTTTTTTCCTTTCACATATGCTGTTTTTGATATTCTTGTAAGCACAACAGGTTTAGGAATAGGTTTACTTATTGGCTGAAAGCTAAAGTCGAGGAATAGTTTGACAACTGGAAATATGCTCATTCGCTCCCTGAGCACGCTCGCGTCTTTAAATATGAGGCCACAGCCAGCAGTTGGTTAGCTTAGCTTAGAATAAAGAAAATGTCAAACTATTCCTTTATCTTTGTACTCTGGGTTAAGGATGACATTGCACAGTTTCCCATAACAGACAAGACGACATCCCAGCAGCATGGCACACGCAGAGAGATTTCTCTTACGTAAGAGCTCTGGAGCCAGATTGAAACTTCTGACAACAGGGAGCGAGAATGCGATACGGATTGAATCACAGTCTCGGAGTCTAAGAATAAACAGGCCGAACGTGTGAGCCAGTACGCCCTGTTTGAAGAGGCAGTTACAGCTTCACTGAGAGATGTTTTTGGAAATATCTGGTAAAAAAAACTTTTGGCACCTGCTCGACAACCTTTAACTCCTCCCCCACTACCGCTGTGTGATCTCTAAAAAGTGGAATGCACCTCATATCTGGCTCAATCTGCTGCACATCATGCAGGCAGAGCTAATCTTAGCAGGAATGTGTTGGGTGTTGGATTTTGTCTTGTAGGAGCAAGAGATATTTTTTAAAATATTTTTTCGTTTATCCTTCGTATTATTACTTACACAATGATTATGGAAGATGTTTGTGAGCAGCCATTGTCCTAAAACAAAGCTACCGACTGTTCTGTCGTTTACAATAAAAGTTATTTTTCTGACTCTTCTGTGGCCGATGTCCTTTGATACAGAGATTGACATGAGGCCAACAAAACAGAAATGTAAGGTCTTCAATGATGAGATGGTGTCAAACATATTCTGATGATCATTTTTATTCTACAGCGTTTAGATTCATAGTTTTAATCTTTGTCATTATTAACCTTTACCAGTGTCTCAGATTTATGGGGCTGTATTAACAGATACTCCCCTAAAAATAGGAAGAAAGATTTATTGACCACTATGTTTCTACAGTAGCCCAGAACAGACAAACCAAATACTGGCTCTATATGGGTCATTTTTCTTCCTTCACACTAGAAAGCAGAGGGTGAGGTGAGGGGGCTGCAATGCAGAAGCTACAACACTACAACACTAAATCCTACACACTGGCCAGCACTGGTAAATATGTTTTTATCTGTGTTGAATTTTGCTCAGTTCCTGTGTAAATTTATCAAAAATGGTTTAAAGGTTTCTCCAAAATGTTATTTTCTAATTCTCAGAATCAGCCTTTTATGTATTCACTTATTTATTAATTATTCATTATTTATTCGCACTGTATTCAGAGAGAAAATGATTCACTGATTAATCAAATGTTTCTTTCTTTTCTATTATTCCAAATAGATTTATCAGGCTCGGATGTAATGAGCATTTTCCAAACAAAAAAATAATCAAGAGATTAATCAATGAACCGTTCTAATTAATTTATGCATGTAGTGTCTTGACCTTGCTGTTCAGCACAAAGTCTGGTTGAGGCCAGCTGTATGCTGTGTTCTATTATAGGTGGATAGAGACGTATTTGGGTTGAGGATTCCTACTTTTAATTGCTGTTGACAGAGACAGAGGACGTGCTGCTCTGTCATTCGGACTGACCGGTCCTGTAACTGCCCTGTTGACTCTCAGGCAGGGTGTCATTTGTGCTGGGAGAGCAGCTATCATTCACCCACATAGACCTGTCAATCCATATAAACATCCTTGTTGGCGTAAGCGAAAGGAGGAGCTTCCCTCTGACAAGCCCTGAAAGGGACTCTGAGCTGCTCCAGCGTGGAGGATGTCACTTTTCCTGACCTGCAACCTTTGACATGTGTCCACCGTCAGGCTGAAGTAGGGCAATGTTTAAAGTGGGTCAGCGTTCGAGATGTGCAAGGATGAAATACTTTCTCTTAGCCGTTGAAAAAGAGAGAGCGAGAGAGTGATGCGCTCACGTCTTTGAAGCCTTGTCAAATCGGCACATCTCCGCTGGGGCCCGGCATCTGGTTTTTGGAGTGCTAATTTTCACGAGTTTATTTCTGAAACTGGGTCTGAAGCTGGTCCGTGGAGACTAAACCTCTCAGGTCCGTCACAAGACAATCCCATCTCCCTGTCTTCAAAGACACATGTAGAATATAATATTGAAAGCACAGAGATGATTATGTTCCGGTGCATTAAACCTGGCTACTGAAGTGTTTAGATATGGAATTCTGCCAGACTGTGTCAAATCTCACAGTCAATAATGAGGGACACATCAGTGGCTGCACCTCGTAGTTTGCAGAGGCCCCACTCTCTTCTTCCATGTGTAAACAGGGGTAAAAATACATATATAAGTGCATGAGTCATACTTTTATGACCTGTTTTTCTATTTTCTCATTTCCCTGTTAAGTAAGAGTCAGGAGGTGGATTTTATGGCCTTGGATAACCGAGTGGTTGAGCCCGATGGCCACATGGACACCTCTAGTAGTTAAAGCCAGAGATGTCTTGGCCATGACTCTCCCATTGCTTTAAATCTTCTTCTTCTTCATCTGAATAAATCAAAACAGGACTACCAGGTGTCCAAAGTCCTCCGGCCTCATTTGCCATGCGGCTTAAACACATTGTGTAACCAAATCCACCTGTCCTGTCTAATCCAGCCAGTCACAGCAAAGTGGCAACCATACAGGTCACTCATCCAGCCGAGCGCTTCTTTACGCTACAAGCGTTTCTGCTGCCATGACAACACAGAGGGGCCGTGGCCCTCATGAAACACGCAGTACACGAAACAACTTATAGCGTTGAGTCCAACTTGACAATAAAACCTTTGCAGATATGTTGATAGAAGTTTGAATCGGCACCATGTGAGCTGATTGCCAATTGACTGTCATGACGGAGAATCAACAGTATTGCAAAAAGGCAGGCTGGGAGTTTTTCGTCTCTGCCAGGGGAGAAATGTGGAAACAGGGCATGCAAACAAGAGTTTAAATCAGACCAGTGGGGCACAGAAGGGAAACGAAGGAGAAAGTCTGGCAAGAAAAGGAAAGTAGTTTTCGACTGGTCGAGATCAGGAAGACACTTCACCAAGTTCACAATAAAAACCAAGGACCTGCATCACCCAATACACGGTAATCCTATTAATGTTACCACGTCTTTCCATTTCCTTATAACACCACTTTCCCAGTGTGAACGTATTCCTGGGAAGCAGTACACGGCTCAATAAAATGTCCTTTAATCTTTAGCTGAGAGTTTAAAGCTCCTGATGTTTCCTTTTCTTTTATTCATTTCCTGACTTATCAACACTGCGCTGACAGCACGTACTGTAACCGGGGAGAGCATGAGCAGCATGAGAGTGGTAAACCGTGCCACCGTCTCTACTGTGGATACTCTTTATTGACTTTGTCATTAAGGGCAGTGATTGCACTATAGAGGAATGCAGGGAGACATCCTCTAACCCTGAATTGAGGGAACTGGGTGTGTGTCTCTAATGGTTTTCACAGCCAAATAATGTGAAACGCTTTTCTCAGCTTTCACAGTGGAGCCACGATGAAGTAAAGCCAAAATCTCGATTTTATTGTTCACATCTCTCTTTCATAGTTATGATGAACAGCCTCCTCTTGAAATTAAATAAAACATCACAGTCGCTAATCTTCTGTTATTTCTTTTGTCTTGTAGATGTTCAATAAGATGACCAACGCAGCAGGGGCAGGTAAGAATATATTTATACTTTTTGTGCTTTTTGCTCCAAACCTTTTGCAGTGCGATATCCTGACATCGCTCTCTCTCTCGGGAAGTTAACACTCACTTCACATGTGAGACAGTTTTCTCTCTGCCCCTAATCCTTTGTATCTCACCTTGCACAAACATGTAATCCAAGTAGAGTGAAGAATCTAAAGTGTTTCTGTCCGACGAGTCTGTGATGGACTGACAACCTGTCCGTGGTGTTTTTTCTTCGTCTCTGCTCACTGCATGCTAGAATAGCAGCCAGCGATGCAGGTTAAGCAGCAGGTAGAGAAAATAAATGAGTAAATGGATATGAAGAGTACATTTAGACCCCAGCACACTTTGCCTGACTATTTATAACATTGATGTAACGCTCATTTGCTTAACATTCACTGGAACTAAACAGGAATGTCCAGTCAATGGCGCAGATGTTCCATTTCTGTTTGCTTTGAGTGAAAGACGCAGCTTTGTCTGGGAGAGCTCTACATCTTCTTGTGTGTCACATGTTGTTTTTTTTTAGTTGGAAATTAAATTAGAAGTGTGAAAACAAAATAAAATGCTGAATTTATGTGACATTTTCTTTTACGCACGCTGAGTCGAAAACACGTCTGAGTTCTTGGCAGATCTTTTACGTCTGAATCAGTTTGATGTTTGAGGGGAACAGCTGCACAGAGTGGAGCCAGGTTTGGCATGCCATAAGTTTCGATTTAATGTTTCTAACAAACAAAAAAAAGTGACACTTTGTACAGGAAGTCAGTTAAAGGAAGTACTATTTTGCATTTTAACAATGCAATACAATAGCATTGGTGTTTGCTTTTGGCCTGCGGTACACTATTAAGTTTCAGTTTTGGCCTACAGAGGGAAAAACTCACCACTGTTTCAGGCAATCGGTTCAGTCTGATCTAAAGTCGCTGCTGTGTTGCAACAGAACCAGTGTTGTGCTGCTGTCTGGCACATCAGGAAAAAAAAAAATCTCCCTCTGAGTCGATCCTGCACTGTGTCCTGGCTTGGCTTGCATGGGTGGCATGCAGGATTCAGACAATGTTAATAAGACTGATGGCCACAGGTGTGTGTGTGTGCAAACTCCCTCCCAGCCTGTGTCTCGAGAATGTCCAAGCGCAGTGTCTCTTTATTTTAAAGGCCTTCTATATATTGGTCACTTGGCGGGATGCAGTTAAAATTAGGCAGCGTGCCAGATCATTGTTTCTGTTCTGCTGAGGGGAAATATTTGGCCTGGTGTGATGTGGCCCTTGGGGGGCAGCTGCGGGATTTGGGTAGATGCCATTTTAGGCTCAGGTTGCACTCTCACATGACCTCTGTTGTGCACGATGGTACCGCACAAGTGGACATTATGGTCTGGAAAAATTCCATGTCACTTTTATGCAGCAGTTAACTAATGTGTGGTCTGCCGGTGCATATGAGATATGCACTGTGACCGATCGCTGGTCACTCCTAACTGTAATTCTTGGAAACCCGAGTGTGAGACCACCGTGAGTAACATAAACAAGTTTGTCAACACGGCTATGAGTTTCTCTTTAAATACATTTATCATTATGTGAATTTCAGAGCAAGCTGCCACATGTTTTCTCTTTAGGGTGCTTATCTTGGCTGAAATAAACCATCGCAGAGACAGTGTCACTAGTAAATGAAATCAACATATGGCTTCAACTGGAATCTAATGATAAAATAACTTATAAAGTAATAACGTTGTAAAAAAAGGGACAAAGCTGGCAGGGAGTCCGACACATTGAGTGCGATATTCCCTGTTTGTACTTTACAGCTGGGCTGAGGAGACCTCTTTTATGACACGGATACAAGGTGGCCAGATGGTTCTGAGTATCGACCATAACAACACTGTCCACCTCATTAAAATGACATTGTCCAGGAGAGGAAAGCACATTCTTTGGGGTTCAGATCCAAAATAGCAGAGCAGCAGTGAGAAAAACGTTTGGTATTCTGTCCTATAAATGTGCAGCGTCTTTTTATTGCTCTCGTATGCATATGGTCTGCAGATTACTCACATGATTTCCATCAATAGCTGCCGGTAAACAAAACATTCTGGTTTAACAATAGCAGGCTGTTAAAGGACTTCAATGCATTCATGCAAATATTTCGCAATTCATTTAAGAAACATTCAAGTAAAGTTTTTGTTGTTTGCAGTGATATCTGCAAACTATTTTTCATGGATGTTAGTGCGTGATGGGTTCGTGCAGATCATGTTATTGTCCCGATTCTATAAAAAAAAAAAAAGTTACGTAACATTTAAACACTCTAATCCGAGTAGCTCAGTGAAGGTCACAGTGTCATTGAGTTGTTGCAAACATTTAAGGAGCGGCCTGTAGGAGCCGCCAGTGGGTGTTTTTTAAAAGTCTCATTTATTTACATTTCACTCATCTCTGCGGAGCTTTTGACAGACCTGAGCTGTGCTGAACAATGGCCTGCTTGTTTGGCATGGACAACACTGATAATAAGCACTGCACCATTTAGAATAGAGATAGGGAGCAAAAATACTTCAGGGGATTTCTAAACTCTTTCAGCTTTTATTTATTTAAGAAAAAAAGCATTTATGGAAAAAACACTAGACCTTTTAGCCCTCTTGACTTGTTGTTTTTTATTTTTCCTGAGGCAAAAAACAAAACCTAAAACCGCATATGGATATGCTCAAAGAACTTTTTGCTCCGAAGGAGAGAAGAAAAAAAAAAATCTTAATCCTCCCTCTCAAATGTTTATTTTCTGAAGGCATTACTCAACGTTTATAGAGCATTTTTCAAATCTTGAGTAGCTGATGGGCCAAAAGTGCCTTATTCCCTCTCACACAGTAATTTGTATGGAAATCTATTCCCTGCAGTCTCTTTAATTGCAGTGTGGAAATTAATGGCTTCCTCTGGTGAGAGGAGGCAGCTATGTTCATCCTCAAAAGCCTGCTGCCTTAACTGACATTAATCATAGAATTAATGAATCCGCAGTGACACTGCGAGCCGAGAGCTCCATATCCAGCCAGGTCTCTGTCAGAGATACAGTACAGATAAGGGCGGTGAAGCTGCACTTATCTGTCTGGCAGAAAACCTGTATTTAACAGTAGGTATAATATTTTGTAAATGTAATTATGTAACAGGAAAAATAAAGATCGCAGTGGAGAGGTTAGACAAACAGAGACTGACAGGGTCCAAGGAGAAGCAGTTATGCAGAACCCGGTGACTTTTAACTCGCATAAATAAATGGTCCTGTGCTTTGTTATGATAAACATCACCTTCCCCAAAAGCCAGTCTGAGGGAAAATGACACGAGTGAGGCTTAAACGGCACTTTCTGTCAGTTTCCGAAGCTTCCCACTCTGCCTCCGAGCTTTCAACAGACAGGGCTGTGTGTGTGTGTGCGCGTTTACACTGATCCTCTTTCTGAATTAATATGCTAATCTACTTTCAATGTGGAAATCTCCTGCTACTGATTATAAGAAAAACAAAGAGGAAACTTTGTGAATCCCTTGGAGGCTTCTTAGGAAAGTAACGTAAAGCCCTGTGTACCTCACACGTTGGCGTGAATGACGCCCGGAGAAAAGCTGCAGAGAAGAGAAAGGGAAAGGACGTTTGGAGTGTTTGAATGAGGCCAAGTTTTCATTCACTGTCAGAGATGATTCTGGTTTCAAGGTCGTCTAAAACTGTAGACCGAGTCTTTGGCGTGAAGTAAACGTTTGAAATGTGTAAATCGAGTATCGTGGCAAAGGTTTCTAATGAAATAGAAATAATAGTTGTGGTGATGAGCAGTGATAGCTGCGGTATTTTAGTGCTGTGCTTATTGGAGGTCAGTTAAATAGTGTCAACAATGCTGTGACGCACTTTAACTTGAACTAACTGTTTAGTTTTGCTGCTTCTTGTAACTCGGATCATATCTCAACTTTTCCTGACAAGTGTTTTTGCTGTAAAACATGAATTTATTCATGTGAAACATCATCACAGTTTTTTTTTTTATAGCCTGAACGACTGGAATGAAAAATGTTGAATCCCCCCGGACAGTTTCGATTTTGCACAAAGGAAAAACTTCAAACATTCCTTGACGATTTGGATTAATTGCAGAGCAAAGTTACAATCATTTAGCAACTTTTTACTCGTGACTCCCACAATATGTGACTGACCAATATGAGCATCCATCTTCGTGTGGAATGACTCTGCTGAGAGCACACTGCTATATAAATCACCTGTCCAGCTATAGATGAAGCACCAGTGGGTATTATATAATATCCATAGCTGCGTGTGCGTTACAGCAGGGCTGTCTTGTCTGTTTCAGGACTCCTGAGCGTTCCTCAGCTGTTCTCAGAGTCCAGCAGGCCTTTAGTCTCACCCAGGGTCACTGCCTGCTGGTGGAGGCTGACTGTGACCTCAGACAGCTGCAGTCCCTCTTTCTCTCCCTCTGGAGGCCTGTCCTAGACCATAATATACACATCACAAGGGCTTCATGGCAACAGAAGAGGGCATGACATGATGAAATAGCCTGTCACCTACGTAGCTGTAATCAGAACATTCACAACAGTAGAAGGCTGAATGTTGAAATCATAGGTAAGCAGGATTATTAACTCTGTTGTTATTCGCTGGTCTCTATTGGATTTTGACCGCAGCACTATTTTTTATTATTATGAAATCTTTTGTCTTTTCTTGTTGTGATAGAAAAGTCCAAACGTCCTAAATGTCACATAGTTCCCAGGGCAAGGCAATGTTGTTGTTTTTTAAAGGAATATATCATTCTAGACGAAATTGTACAATTCGTCCTGTTTGTCTAGAATTACGATATGCCGTTAAATCCGCCTCCACTCTTCTGGGGCGACTTTCCAAAAGATTTTGGAGCCTGATTGCAGAGATTTGCTCTCGTTCAGCCACAAGTGAGAGGTGAGGTGAGGTGAGGTGAAGTCCGGGCTTGTTGAGGTCAGTCAAGTTCCTCCCCAACAACAACGTTTCTTTAAGTACTTTGATTTTTTGTGTATGTGTACTGTCAAGTTGAAAACAGGAAAAGGCCATCTCCAAACTGCTGCCACAGAGGTGGAAGAACACTATTGTCTAAAATATCACTGACTCGCTGTAACAATCAGGTTTCTTTTAATCGGAAAGGATGTCCACATACTTACAGTCATAAGGTGTGCATTGTAATCATTTTGTAAGTCATTTCCTGACTGATGGGGAAGAGACACTCTTCTTCTCTGTGAAGGGAATGATGCAGGAGGCATCACAACACAGAAAAGTTTAAATAGGAGACGTGTCTTACCTCTGTGTCGCCCCAAAGAATATTCGTGGTGCGTTAGAAGTGGCTTCGGTATTGAGCAGAACCGGCAACGTAGCACATTTTTTCCACAGCAGTCTTTGAATATGGCCAAGCATTTTCATCTGCTCTGTGACTATTTAAAGACAGGACCTGGACATTGTGAGACGTCTTGATTTAAAGCATACGCAGCCTTTTAAAAACGCTGCGTATGCAGATCGTATCGTTATATTTGCTTCTCGTCTGTCCGTGGCCTGACAGGTGCCAGATCAGTGACATCATGCGCTAAATTTACAACCAAGTCGTCATTTGTAGCTCCAGCTCCAGACTATAAAGGGTGCTGCTGGCATGACGAGTGCATGAAAAATTCCACACATGGAAAGATGGAAAATGACTTGTGGTTTCCTGAGTGCAGAGGCCAGCTCGGCTGTTTGACAGGGAAAGAGGAGGGGGGGGAAGAAGCCTAGTAGTATTTCTAGACTTTTCTTTGTATATACAGTAATTTGTCAAGGTTGTGAAAACATTAGAGAAACTATTTGGTTAACCCGCTCTGAAATCTTTTAACGTTTTTATTGCGATTTCAACATTTTCGTTGCAATTATCGTAGCTATCATACATAAAATAGAACATAATATCATTTAATAACGCCTTCAAGGCCCTTGCACTCAGTGAGATCATCATGTTCGACAGCTCCCATCATGTTTGGGCATCATTTATTGCCCAGTATAAATCATCCGGTTTGATTGTGTCATTGTGTGTTCATAGAGCTGTTTGTCAGTTTTATGTTCCTCAGTGAGCGGTTTATTGTTCTGATTCCCAATTATATCCACACTGGCAATTAGAAAAAGAAGCAGTCAATAAATCCTTCAGGGAGAACAACTTCCTCAAAGCGACCAAGGTGAGCGGCACTTTCTGTGCGCATTGCTGTGTTTATGTCCTCAGGAATTTAGGCCTGGGCTTTGTAAAGAAAGTGGAAGGAGACGTGGGCAGCCGTGTCAGGATGCAGGCCAGTCGCAGGAGGACAGGCACTGTGTGTGTGTCTGTGTGTGTGTGTGTGTGTGTGTGTGTGTTGAGACACAAAGGCTAACAGGTTGGTCCAGCACTCAGCTGCCAACTGAGAAGAAAAGCAGAAACAAGATTTAGGAAGTAATGAGGCAGGAAGGGCCACAGTACTTCAGGACCCTGGACCAGGATGTAGTGACTAAACAGTCAACATGCTCAAGTCTTCTTTTGTGTTTGTGTGTGTGTGTGTGCCTTTCCTATGAATGCTCACCACTGAATCCAAACAATAACTCCTTTGGCTTTATCACATCTTGTGCTCCACTTTGTAGTTCCTCTGTGATCCTGCAAACACACACACACACTTTCCAAGCCAAGAACATTTCCGCAGGGTCGGTTTAGGTACAGTAACCACATTGGCTCTGTCACCGGCCTCCCAAATTTCCCACATAAACCACAGAGATTCCAGATGTTCCAGGGAGGCAAAAAGTCTGCGCCTCCACTGAGCCCGTGGCCCTTCGCCTCTCCATCTTTTGGTTGGCCAAGCACGTGGCACGGCTCACACCAAACACTGCGTACAGAGTGCACAGAAGCAATGCCGCAGGGTGACCGTGCTACTGGAGATTTACATAGCTGTGCGCTTCCACCTGTGCCCTGATAACAAAAAAACACAGCCCTCCGTTAAAACAGGGCTCTGTCCCGGGGCAGTGTAGCAGTGCGGCTTTCTTGTGGTTTCAGACCTGATTAAACAATTTGGCTCAGTAATCAAAGAGTAGTAGCAGGCAGAGGCAGAGGCAGACTTCCTGCATCCTCTCCGGCTCACCGGCTTTAAAAGTTAAGGGCCCAGCAGGACCTGTTTGTGTCTCGGTTTGAAAACAATACCTGCACTGTGCTTCCAGTTTATCACGGCTGATGAGTTGAGCAGAATCGTTGGACAAGCTTCATAACACGGTCCACACATGCACGCTAATAAAACTGATCATTATTGCTGCGTTTTTTATTGGTGTGGAGGCATAAAAACTATTTGTTTTTTTTTCCTCCCTCGTAATCCACAAAAATCATTTTCCTCTGCGTTGCCAACATAACTCAGCTTTGTAAACATGCGGTCAGAGTGTTCACACAGATGTCGATCGCCACAATTTGGTTCCTATTAGGCAGAAATGTTTTGTATGCCTCCTTTGTAGCAGCTCGAGACCTTTGGAGCTAAACCTGCAATTGTTTCAAATAGAGACTGTACACATGAGATATTCGTCATAGGAGCGGAAACTAGCAGACCAAACTGTAGGTTTCATTTCGAGCAGCTGTTATTTTCTCCTTTGGTCTTTGTCAGACTCCAGTTTCTCTCTCGGGACAGCGCTCATCTTGAAATATAAACATCCACTTCCTGTTTGAATTTGTTTCATGGTGGCTAATGTCATGCTATACAGTGTATCATAAAGCGTAGCGTATGACGGGTCATCCTGTCAGCTGTATTTATAGGTGATTGCTGTGAAGGTGTGCACATGTTCACATGATCAGAAAAGCTGATGGAAATTATCCCCCGGGTGGAGAAAAAGAGACTTATAACCGGCTTGAAAATGACTTAAAATCAATAAAACATGAGCTTATTTTACACGTGAGCGAAAGAAGCGAGTCGGGAGTTGCGAATAAGAGTGATTGAGAGAGAAATGTACCTCTGTGATTAGATCCTCGTTGCTCTAATAGAAACCAGGTGCCGAACAGTGGTGTAAATGTTTTCCCATGCACTTTAGTGGGCAATGCGGCCCCGACAGATTCAGACCTGACAGCATTACATGCTTTGTCATTCAATGAAACAATAGCCACGTACGCTTGTCATGCCGGTTTTACGTTCTTCAAGCCTCTTTATACAAACAACTGTGACCCCTGCCAGCTCTCACTCCTACATACAATCCATGATACTGAAATAAACGTTGGAGTCTGCATTGTAGGTTACGTAACAAAGAGCGGCAGAGGGAAGATTTGGATAAACACGGTGGGTGAGTAACGTGAAGATCTTTGGGGTTTTTTCTTATTCATCTTTTGTTTTTTTGAGAAAACAGATTTCTCATAGTTGATCAACGGTTTGGGAATTAATGACTCTATGAAGAACAACCTCCTCTAAAGGAAGAAACTATGACGTTACAACAGACAGCCCTCTAAGCAAACAGAATTAGTGGCCGCTTTAATGGATTGGGACTCCTCCTTCCCCAACCCCACAATCTAAACCCAGATATACACCACATGTGTGGCTCCTCTGGAAAAATGAACTCGACTTGGGAATATATGGTCAGGAAATTTATAGCACATGCCTGGGACGAGCCCTTAGGGGCCGGGGAGTGGAGGTGGAGGGGGAGATCTCCCCACTCCCCGCTCCCCGAGCCTTGTTTCCATTAGGCTGGGAAGAGCAATCTCCCAGACTATTCAAGGGGGCCTGGTGTAAGACCTCCTGGCCAACAACATGACCCAATCGCGGAGGAGAAATCAGTTTCCTCACATCTGGGATTTTCCCACTGCAGCTATGGGGCAGAATTCCACATCAGTCACCAGACACCGAGACAGCACGCACACAAACGCTGGAATTTAGATAAGTTGTGTACAAATAAATATGTGAGTGTTTATGAAAGAGGGGGAGGGAGATGTAAGAGAGAGCGGATAAAAACTAACCCAGAAAACATGCCGGTTATTTCAGGGCAAAACGAGGAAAATGAGCGTTTTCTAAAAGCCGCCTGGCCAAAACAAACAAGTGGGTGAATCAGCGAAGGGAAAACATTCTCAGGCTGATTGATGTTTCCTCTCCTCATCTGCTATTACTTCCACTGCCAAGCACCACTCCAGAGGCTAAACCACAATCATATTCGCTGCGATCCCGCTCATCTTTATTGCACGAGGTGATTGTGATTTTTTTTAAATGAAGAGAGAGTGTTTACCTCCCTGTCGATTCACGTTGAGCGAGGTTAGAACCTCGCCGCTGCGCTCACTCCATCACTTTTACTGCCGGGGGGTTGACAGGGACGGTATTGTCTGTGCGTCCATTCCCGCATTGTCAGTCACTTGGCCTGGACATTGATACCTTGTTTACAACTTTGACAACTAGCACACTCGTTCATTATCCTGTTTTTCAACCCACGTCAACCTGTATGAGCCCAAAGGATTAGTAAGATGATAGACAGGTGATGTTTTGAAGATTGTTTGAGGCATGTTCTAATCTGTGTGATTTCTTTTTAGATCAATCCTTTTACTTTTGTAGGGAATAAACCGCGGCTGTTATCTAAAGTTTAGGACTTCTTTTGTGTTAACTTCTTTGTTAACTTTCAGCTTTTTCTCTCTGTAAGCCGCCCCGGTTCATGTGACCGGCGTAAAACAAGGTACTTGACTCGGCCTAACCCTGACCCTTCCTGAAAAGTCACAGGCTCAAATGAAACAGGTTCTCTAGACAAGTGTGTGTGTATATGAGTGTGTATGTGTGTGTGTTTGTCCCCCAAGCTTCATTTTAGCCTGGGGTCTGAACAAGTGAGGCTGAAAATAGCAACGTGCCGATCACTGGTCAACAGGTTCCTCCCTCTGACCAACGCTGAACCAGAAAAAAAAGCGTCCGTGTTTTCTCACATAGTTTTCATTCCTGTGATTCTGTAAACTTTATATATAACGGTGACAAATTCAGTTAGATCCAAGTGCAGATGAAAACCTGCCACACTTTAGTGCGTTTACTGTGAAATGAGCAGAAAGTTGTGATGTTTTGCTTCATAGGAATCTTTGACATCATTCCTGTTTGTAGCTGAGAGGGGATGCAGAGACGTTTGCAGAGTCTCCGAGTCAATTTTTAAGTTTATTCCACAGCATTTCTCCCCTCAGCCTGTGCACACCCCTCTGGCACTCAGATATCTCACTATGTGACCTTGTGATAATCTGTGAATCACCCGCCCGGCTCAGTGGCAAATGGGGGGGGGGGTCTATCTGCTTATTGAAATGAAGTAATGTTAGCTCAGCTTCATACAGAGAGGGCAAACTGAGGTCAGCGGAGATTTGCTCATTTAAGAAACTGTCAATCTTCAGCCAGCCAGTCACTCTGGGTTAAGAATGTGTGTTATAACAGCAATCCCAGCTGGCGAACATGAAATTAATGCAGCCGATATGATATCACTGCTTTTAGGTCACGCGCAGCCTGAACGAGCGCACAATAATAGGAGGAAATTCCTTAAATAATTCTGCTGTAATGATTACTGAAGTCTAGCGGGCAGCAGCAGCCGTATAGAAGAACTTACTGTGTTTATTCTTCAGACATGAGCTGCCTCTTTTCTTTTCAGTATCTGCGGTGCAAGATATTGTGACAACAAAAGTAAATGGTGCTGAAACTGAACCCATGTTTCTGTTGGAAGGGTTGAC
Source organism: Collichthys lucidus (assembly GCA_004119915.2). Taxonomy (NCBI): domain Eukaryota; kingdom Metazoa; phylum Chordata; class Actinopteri; family Sciaenidae; genus Collichthys; species Collichthys lucidus. Next base: position 7,986,704 of record CM014090.1, read on the forward strand.
CTACTCTAACCTACCTGGGGAGGACTCGCTGAACTCTCACTAAGCTTTAAGAACAATAGACGACATCATTGTGTTGGGGAATTCAGGTCAAAATCCTAATAATAGTTAATAAATAGGTCTCTCTCTCTCTGTCTTATGGGTTAATGAAATGTTTAGAAAAGTGACACATGATTGCAGATGTTTCCTCTTACGTCTCCTTGTTTTGGGGAGGACGATGAAGAGAGAGAGGCCGCGCTGGAGAAAGTGGTTGCTCAGATTTGAAATGTGTCATTGGAGAGCTGTGGTGAGTGTTTGTAGTGGTGGTGGTGGGGTGTTGTGTGGTTTGCAGCATGCGATGCCTTCAAGTGCTTTCCGTACAGCTGTGTTTCCTGCTTCATGTTGGAAATGTCAGATCACTGTGGGGCTAAACAAAAAAAAAAAAGACTAATGTCTTTTTGGAGGTTGTTTTTATCTGGGTTGAGCTGGATCGCTGTTGTTTCACACATCACAGGATTGTTATGTATGTATTTTAGTTGGAAGAACATTCTTGAAAGGCTTTTTTTAGGTTTACTTCACTGACGCATGTTTTCAAAGTAAGATTTATAAGCAGTGCTGTACTTTTAAATGTTACGTTGCTTCCCTTTTGATTGTTTTAAAGTATTTTTGGGAGCCATTAAACAACAACAACGTTGGAAAGAATAACATTCGCACTATTTTCCAGGTGAGTTTTCTTCCCGACGACCCTGTGAGATAAATGATGTAGGCCCAAGAAATAGTTTTTAACCTCACGAGAACATTTCACAGTTATGGAAACCAGCGTGGAATGTTCTCATAATGTTCTCCGTCATGCAGGAGCCATCGGTATCCACATAACCGTGACCGAACATTAAATGGAGACGTCCTTGTGATGTTCTTCAAAGGTTCCATGAAATATTGCCAAAGAGAGAGAGAACCTTCATGGAACATTAGAAAAACGCACAAAGTGTGTGACATGTAATATCAAACAAAAACTGAATCATCCATTCATGAGATGTATATATTATGCAAGAGATTATAAAATGGTAGATGGCTTCACCATATGTTGTTGCCATCAGTCCTCCACGCTCTCTGTTCCTCCTTTGATGGGTGGATCATGCGCGCTCAGCTGCTGATGCTCATATTTCCCGCAGCACTTGAAGGCACCGCATCTTAGTAGCGCTTGCGGCGCGTGAATCCCTTCACACACACACACGCATAGTCTCACGTACACACACATCTGGTGTGAAGTGTGAAAGTCTGTCCTGGTGCTCCTCTATCACTTTGTTATACTTTTACTCATTGATTTCTGACCGAGAGGAGTTTATTTATTTTATTTTTTCCAATATGTTGACAACTGTGTGTGAGGAGCAGACAGCAAAGTCAGCTCTGCTGCTGTGACAGAGGGAAAAAGTGATTCTTCTGTCTTCTGGGGACTTCTTTAACTTTAAACGGGACCGAGAGGATTGTGTTATTATGAGCGAGCGGAGGATTTGCGATGACATCTAGAAGAAACTCAGCGAGACTGAAGCTCCGGCGCTCTTTCAGCGAGCAGCTGCGGAGCTCCACATCCAAAGCCTGGGATTTACTCTGGAGGAATGTCAGGGAGCGGAGACTGGCAGGTCAGTAGCCCGCTTACAGGCACAGCCTGCCCGCTGAGAGCGTGTGGAGAGCTGGGGGGGTCACTTTAAAGTTTTTTGTTTTTTGGGATGGAGACTTCATTCATTGTTTGCATTTTTTGTGCATTTTAAACAAATTGTATTAATTTGTCTTGTCTAATGGAAAGTTCAGCTGCAGTGCAGAAACATATTAACATTAAAATTTATTTAAAATAAAGGTGCATGTGGTCCGATTCATTTAATAATTAAAATGGGATCATGATTGAAGTTGTTGAGTTTAAAATCCCGCCGATTTTTTTCTAACACGGGCTGAACACTCCGATCAACTGTTTGCACACGTGTAGGAAATCGTTGAGCACACACACAGTCACACACTGTACTGTGTTCATTTGTCACACCAGCTGTATTAGAAATGACCCGAGCACTGCTGCTGCCTGCCGCAGAGTGGCGCTGATGAGTCATTTTTACACATCTATCTATCTATCTATCTATCTATCTATCTATCTATCTATCTATCTATCTATCTATCTATCTATCTGTCTATTAGTCTGTCTATCTCTTCTTCTATCTGTCTTCTGTCTGTCTGTTGTAAAACTCTTCAACAGTCTCTTCAAACAACTTCTATTCCTGCAAAGTGTATATATGAATTAATGAATTATACACAAGTGGTCTGGAATTGTATAGTACATGCTGGGACTGCGTATTAGAATATTTAACTCAATATAAGCAAGTGGGGGAAAATAATATGTGGCATGTTAAACAGAGTAGAGAAATGATTTAATAGAACGACTGTGTGAAGCTACTGCAGGATAAATCTGAAGAAACACTAGAAGATTTTGGCGTGTATATAATTAATTGTCAAAGCTCTTCAGAGTTTCTGTGCCTGGAGTGTTGAAATCAATCATTTGTGCTGTAACCACCAGAGTCCACCACTAGGCGCAGTGAACTCACCACAGCAGCTCCTCATGTGGGAAAGCCAAAAACAGCTCTATCTTCATTAATAAGAGTTTGGAGTGCATGACGTCATGCAGACAGAGCGTGTTCGCCTTGTGTGAGTGGATTCTGTTTTGTTGTGTTTTGTGCATTAGGTTTGATACATGCCTGGCTCAGCTGTGCATGTTTTCAAGAGTCCCGCGCTCTCTGGATATTTGACACATTAATCTTGCATTCTTTGCTATATACAGCGTGTTGATGTGTGCCATGCGTTTAACGGTCTCCGCATTCCTAAGGCCTTGAGCTGCTGATCAGTGGAGAAGGTTACACTGACGGACTAGATGCAGCTGACCCGCTTGACAGATGCATTGAAAGTTGCTTGAACATTGATCTTTTTTTGCCAGGTGCACCTGATTTTTACAGTTTCACGTGCCTCTTTGTGGATTATGAATATCACATCAGGCTGTATGCAAAGCTGATGACAGGAGAAATCTCAACTTTTCATTTGCAAAACAGAAATCAGAGAGAATTTGTTCAAAATTCACGTCACGATGTATAAACCCCTGCTAAATCATCTCTAGCTCATTAGAGATGATGTGGCCAATCAACAAGGACATTCATGTGTGTCAAATCACAGATGTTTGCTCATTTACAGCCAAATACTGATGAATGGCAGCTGTGGAAGTCGGCTTCCGGAGAGAGAGGTGCATAAAATCTTTTTGCTCGCCGAAGCACGGACTCCAACCTCATAGACTTAAATTATGTGCATCAGTCCATGAGATAAGATGTGTGGGGTGCTATCCGCGGAGCATTTAAAAAATTTAAATCTGTACCCAGCTGCTGTGCTGAAGGTGACTCTGCAGTAAGCATTTAAAAGACTCAGCGGGCTCCACACACTCCGGTGTGATTAATAGGTGTTAACTGTCACGGGTTGACCGAGAAGCAGGAGTCAAATACTGATAAATGTGAGCTGTCATGCTCTATATAGATAGATATATATCACAAAGCTTTTTTTAATTACAGGGAGATATGCATGAAATCATTTAACAGTGCAAGGGTGTGACTTTGAGTTGAGTCTATTGTTCCCGGAGATGAATATAAATGCAGGGTACTGCCAAACTGGCATATTATTTCCCCTTGAGCTGAGATTTAGGCTGTGAATCAGAATATGCACCACCTGAATGGTTTAATAGTCTGCAGGTTGTGGCTGAAGGTGTTTTTGTGTTTCACTATAACATTAATATCATGAGAACATGAGTTACTGCTCCCACAGAGGTCACAGTAATCTGTACATGCTGTGTTATTAGATTGGTTGTTAAATAGACTTTCTTCTTCTTTCTCTGCTATATTTCCTCAGTTTATATGTATGATTAAAACCTATTCTATTCATTACCTTTAAAAATATTTGTATTTCATATATTTGTACTCCTATATTACTTAATAATTAGCAGGTGAGCAGCCTAAATATCGCGGGCCACACCTCTGTTTTGGGGAAAACCCGGCAGCTTCATGCAGCTGCTGGAGGAGTGCCTGCTACTAAAGATGAAATTAAGGTCTGAATAATTACGCATGGAGTGATCCTCACTGGGTTGAGTCACAGTCGGAGTGGGTAAAAACGTCTGCAGTAGAGCACCTACCACCTCATTCAGCGAGGCGTTATTATTAGATTATCAAATGCTTCAGGTTACCTGCAAAGCAACACGACCGGTCTTGCAGTATTAAGTGTGATTCACTCCCAGACCTGAGCTCAGAATTCAGACATTCGGTGGAAACCTTCAGTCACTGGTGCTATTCTTAAGCCTTAACCACAGGAAACGTAGGCACACCAGAGCCAGAACTGCCCAGTGCAGATTACATGTGTCTGCCGCTGAATCAAACCACATCAGAGCAGTGTCTAAACCCCACTCCACTGCCTCCTTACTCATCATCTGTTGGCCCAGAGCTTCGACTCCATGATTCAGTGTATTTTCCCTTTTTGTTGTCACACCTGGCTACAGCTGAGCGCTGGAGCAGAGACTGAATGAAAGCTGGACGTGCGTTAAATGCCTGCAGTATAGCTGCATTTCAGCGTGGCTTACTTTGTCATCGAGTAATAACGTTTACTACCTACATTGTGACGAAGGATTAAATCCACTCTGTCAAGCCGGCATCCTGCAGCTCCTCGGTATGTGTTTGTGTGTAATGTGAGTCTGGATTCCTGTTGCCATGCTGTATAGTATTTGAGTTCTAAGACCCAGACAGAGGCGTGTTAGGACACGTTTGATAAGGGCTGGAGTCACTGTGCCTGACACACAACACTCCCTGCTAAGGACACGCCACAACCATTTCTTCATGGCATGCAGAATGAAGTTAAACACAGAGACATCCAAAGAGAACTGAAGATCTCGTAGCTATTGCACAATGCCTACTGAGGTATTTGAGTGCGGACTGACACCAAACCACCATTCATCATCATGTTGCACAGCGGCGGCTGATTGATTCTGCAATCGGATATGTATGATGTGCTCTGTTAGTTTCTTGGTCTAGACGTGAAGAGGAGAGGAACACACAGAAATGAGTTCAGGGAGATCACGCCGCTGCCAACGTGCCGCCAATCATTTTTTAACATCTGACACCTGAAGCAAAGCTTGTACAGTATGAATGAAAACAGGTGTAAAAAATGAGTCACCGTGCCATGAAATCATCTGAATAGTGTCGCACCGCCATCTAGTAAAAAAAGCAGCAATCGCATATTTAAATAGCTCCACCTGAGGGTGTGGAGAGGGTCATTAAACGCAGGAGGAGTTTATGAAAATGTGCAGCGGGCTCTGAAGTGTGCTGCTGAATTGTGGTCTTTGTGAGCTTAAGCTAGGGTGGATTTTGCCAGCCAGAGGAGTGAAACAACCAGGGGCTGTGTTTGACTTGGTCGCTTGCCCGTTTGTACTCTATTCACATGTATGGCGCCATGCTACACAGGCATGCCTGTATGCAGAGGCCAGGTCACAAGGAGAGTGGCAGGGGCCCTGATTGGTGCTGGGTGGGTCGGCTTGTGCAGATGAGGGCTTCGTTTCAGGAGTGAGGACGTTATTGTTCCATGTTGTAAACCGACTGATATGAGTGGACAGTTTTAGTTTTCAGTTACACCAAATGGTGTAAATAACTTTTATTTCTGCATGTTGCCAGATCGTTGTTTCTTTCATTTGTGACTTATTTTTGGTTTTAAATATAAAGACTGTTTCTCATATCACATAATAACTATAAACAGGTTTTTGTCGTTCACACAGAAGAAGTTGCTGTTGATGTTCAGCGTTGTCCTTCAACACACATCGTGGATGATGCGGTTTTATCATCATCCTCTTGAAAGATCGATTTGAACTGTCATTTTTTCAGCTCAGTTTCAGTCGTCAACTCCTCAGTGTGTATAAATACATATGTAAATACATTTTAAACAGTTTTGATCGAGATGATTTCTTTTTATGATACACCTAATCCCATCGTATCCTTATTTGGTTTTTTGTTCAAGAGTCTTTGGTTCATGTTTGATTGATTGCCATAAGCACATCACTTCCTGTTATACAAAATGGAAAAGCACACTGGCTTCTTGTTAAAAACTGTAACACCAGGGCCGATAGAAATAGAACATAGCAATTATTGCAATTTATTAATATCTAGTATGGATTTTTAAAAATTCCTGCAGTCTATTTTCTTTTTATTTGGCTCTTTACAACTTTATTCAGTCTCTTAAATCACACCTTCTGCTCTCGACTGTAAAAACGATATAGCATGTGACAAGTGCTGGAGATTTTAGTTTGCAGTAACGGCTGGGGACACATTGTCAGAAGAAGCTCTACTTCCTGTCACTGAACGGCCACCAGAGCCGAACAGATGACACGCCGGAGCATGATCTTGCCTTTTGTATTGACTCAAAGGGGGATATGGGTCAACCTTATGTATTGGAGCTAAAATTTCGTTTCCCCTCTGAGGAGCTGACACTTTGAGGAGACCTGCTGAGAGGCCTTCCTGTGGCTGGGATGTGGGGGCTATGGTGGTGGGGGTGGGGGAGGCAGAAATTAGCATTCTCCAACCGAGAAAACAACTTCTCCCACTCTTTCTTTCTTTCTTCTCTGTAGTGTTTCTCTAAAATGGCACAGACTCACTCTCACCCAGTAAACTTGGCACCTGTGTGACCGGCAACAGCAGAAGAGTTGTTCTAGCGCAGGGCGGATCCAAAACCACTATTTTTGTAAGCCCTCCCACACCCGTCTTTCTTCCACTCCTGCTCTCCTTAGTCAGTTCATAGGCATTCCAATGGTATTTATATTTCCCTCCAGAGCAGGGGGAAGTTGACAAGCGTTCACACAGGCATTGGATTCAGCTCAGCAAGGTGGGCAGTACTCCCACTGCTTCCATACCATTGGCCTCCCAGTGGTCACATGAGCTGCATAGTGTTGGCACTCCTCCCCCCTAGGCTCGGCTCTGCTGGTCCCTCTCAGCTCACTTAAGGCTTTTTGCGCCTGTATGTGAAGTTTTCTGTTGGTGGGAGAGTGTGTGTGTGGGTGAGTGTGTATCAGCCAGCGGTCAGGGGCTTGTTTGGGGGTACAGTGTTTTTTAGTTATGTTCCGAGAGATCTCAGAGTCCACGGGCAGCGAGTGTCTTGGGAGTATGACCCCAGAGACTCAGGATATCTACCTGAGAATGGACCATCACCGCAGACGCTCTGGGTACAGGCTGGGCAGGATCATTGCCAGACAGCAACTACTCAAGAGGATCGCTGGAGGTAGGAGACGTGACAGTTGAGACTGTGGACTTTTGGTTGGATACCATTCCTTTTCTTTTTTTTGGTTGTTGTTTTTAAGAGTCTGCGGTTACGTATTCTGCTTGATTTAATCCGTCTTTGTCATACTTTCTGGAATGCTGGGAGTCACGACTTACCAAGCTGGTAGTCAAAACATGCACTGAATAAGATATGACACATACGTATGAATATGAGATTGTAAAGGCAGGATAATCTAGTAGAGAGTGAGCAAAGGCAGTCTTTGTTCATTTGTTTCCAGACAAAAGGTTGCAGGTCAATGGAAATAAACTTTGGAAAACAAATATAATGATAAGTGTGTTTGTGTTGTGTGTGTCCACACTTGACCTTCAGCCAATAAGAGTCATGGGTGGTAAATAATTAGTATTGACTGACTTTAAGGAACGCTGATAGGCGATAAGCTGTAGGATCTGTTACATAACAAGAGTTCAGGCCACGACGTAAACAAAAAGATATCAATGAATGTCTGGCCTGACAGTTTTACAAGCCCTTAAGCTCATTCGTGGGCTGCTGTATATAGCTAGGAGAGCAATGGAGGTGTTTTCTTTGACCACAAAAGGGCCTGACCTCCCATTCGTCTTCTCCAAAGGCCTGTAACCTTCTTCTCTTCACTACCATTTACCTGGTCAGCCCCCTGGAGAGGGGGAGGGCGGCATAACAATAGAGGGGACAAAGTGCTACCACTCCCGCTCTCGCTTGCAGGTGTGAGCATCCTGCCTCCGTTTCAAAGGGTGTCTGTGTTTTATACATTGACAGTATAACAGTAGAAGTAAGAAAGTTCAGACATCAGATAGCAACACACGCACAGCATGGTTATCTTGTCAATCACACTCTAAAAAGCATCTTGTACGTGCTGTATCAGCGCAGAGGAGTGAGGCAACACATGATGCATGTGGTTATGACAATGTGAAGGAGCTTACTTTTGGATTCACATGTGAAGACCTCCCGGAAGCTGTGTGTACGTAACATTGTTTTTTAAGGAGGACATCTTCATGATCTGATGCTTGCAGGCATGTGCAGTCATGTAACCCGGCATGTGTTTTCAGATCACAGATGTCTGGTTTGACAGCAAACCAACAATTTAAGTCATCCGTGACAAAGTCTGAAAATATGTGCGTGTTTGAAGTGGGATTTTTAGGATTCTTTTATCTCGGTTAAAAGTCATTTTTAACAACTTTTACTTGCACGTTCTTAGTCAGGGGTGACGTTGTAACTGCTTTAAAATATAATGTGTTATTTCACTGCAGTCTGGCACTCTGTGTGACCAAAGGTGACTGTTTCACTTGATCCTCATCTTCTATAAAAAGCTGTCAAAGTACTTTAGCTATAACATATATCAAATTTATCACATATCAAATAAATCACAAATCAAAATGCTGTAAATGTAGAAAAAACATATGTGTAAAATAATAATCTTCCCAGTGTATTTCACATAATATCTGTCAGTATAAGAAAGTAAATACAAAAAGTAATGTTCCTTAAATATGGTGGATAATATTTTATCCAAGCTGTCTATTTCTGAGACAAAATAAAAGATGAATCTGTAAGACACTTAATGTGTTTAACATCTCTTTTCATTGGCTGTCTTAAGTGCTGCGATTATGCCTAATTTTGGTAATTGTAGTTTTTTTTAATCCAACTTCTCTTAAATGCCTAAATTGAGCAATTTTCTCTCAATGTGGGAGTTTTTCTTCATCTTTCCCAGGAGACGAGCGTTTCAGCCACGACATTAGCCGTCTTTACCTCCATACCTCGGCTCTCACCTCGTGCGATGCATACCTGTTTGAAACGCGAAACAAAAAGCGAGGCGGTATTTTAAGGGACTGACTGCAGACTGTGCAGAGCCACAAGATTGATCTCCATGTGTTGCAGTGGCTTCTGCATTCCAGCTGGCTAGCCCTGTTGACATAGCAGGTTGAAAGTGAGTGGGGGCCATGGTGATGGGCAGAGTTACTCAGTATTGTTTCACCTCAAATTCCAGGCAAGCCTGTGGGGGTCTTAGTCATGTTTCCGATTTGATGGCATTTCAAAGCCTCCATAGCTATGTGTGTGGGTTCTCATTCAGTCCACTATGATAGGTCGCCGACAACGTACCAGGACCGACTGAGGACCCACAAGTTCCTACTGTCCAAAAATTCTAAAGCAGCATATCTCATCAGCTTTCAGAGTTGATGGATAAAAATGCACAGCTGTTTAAAATAAGATGGAAAGAAACAGGCGTTTGAGTGCTGCACAGTGGGATTGTTGTGCGAGGGAAAGGGCTTGTTTTCATTGTGGAGGAATGTGTCTCCTTCCCTCAAAATATTCCTCGCATTTTGGAGGAATATTCCATACGTCTTCATCTCTCTGGAATGGCTACTCTGTTTCTGCCGCTTTCTTCTCTGCTGCCTCGATTCCTTCCTGCTCGGCCCATCTGGAGTCTAGACTCTCAGGATCTGTTGTTGCTACTCGTGCACTTCCTATAAGTGACCAATATATCCTTAATTTACACATATTTCTGCCCCGTTGTAAACATTCGAATAAATGTGCTCCTTTATATGCACTGCTGTTTTTGCCTTGAAAGTCTTTACCAAGTATGTTTTTGCTTTTAGGTCTGGAATTAAAGGAATATAATGAAATGCTGGAATATATTAAGGCCTGTTTCAGGTCTGAAATTTGACTGTTTCAATTGGAATTCAAGCAAAGATCAGGATATGAATGAATCATCTCATACGAATATGCCTATATATAGTTGCGAAAAAAGTCCTGGAAACTTCCTTTGGACGTCGGTGGAAACCCTGAGCAGCTGAATGCCAAACCGTGACTAAAAGTGTGCCCGCTGACTGCTTCTTTTCCTCACTGAGGAGCTGTTGTGTTTCAGACAAGAAGCTCTGTCCAGTGCGACCCCTCCGCGGCCCTTCTCCATGGCTTATTGACCTCGGTGCAGCCATCAGGCTCCGATCTCTGGCCCTGGAAAGTCCATTAGTGCGTTCTGCCATGGTTGAAGGCGTCGTGGTGTTGTTGTCAAATGACACAAGTTATTGCGTGGCAGCTGTGGGCTTATCATGAATGTGTCTGTGTCCCAGAGTTACAGAGTGTGCCTTTTATTTGTCTGTCATGGTTGAAGGGCTTATGTCTTTCAGGTTAACGTGCTATCAGCCACATTTGTTCCTGCTGGCACGTACCAGTGTTTGTACTGTACATGTACGGCGCTGTCTTACATTTGCTCAGCAGATATGTGCACGCCGTGTCGCACATTTTTGACCAACAGTGTTTGTCATATCAACCCCATTGCCTTTATATGAAGGTTAACAGGAGTTCAATGACAAATCTTTATCTTTAACAAGCTTTTTTTAACAGAGCCTACTTTGGGGGAAGCAAAACGGATGTAACACTTACACACTTACAGATTTTAAATGCTTAGCACAGAGAGGACAGGAACACTTAAGCTTGTTAAGAGGACAAGCTCTACCCTTCTTCCTCTGTTCTTCCTCTGACTAGGAGGTGGATCATTGTTAGAAACCAGCTCTGTTTTCGTAGTGTTTTGTCTTCCGAGAAGTTGTAACATTAAAAAAAGGGGGCTCTTCAAGTTGAGGAATTTAGTTAGACTATGCCCTCTCCCACTTCAAGACTCCTCTTCCAAAAGCGCTGAATTATTCATCAGCGGTCGGCTGCTACATGTGGCGTGTTAGATCATCTGTGTGTGAAACTAAAGTGCTCCTTCGTTGAAAAACAGGTCTGATGATAAGTGGAGATGTAGCCTGGAGCATTGTTTACTCAGTACACATGGACCCTGTTTATTTTTTATTCATGAAGCTCTCTGTTGTGGACGTGATTGTTATGCAGATTTTGTTTGCTACCTTCGGAGAGCAGTAAATAAAACTGTCAGGGAGCGAAAAGCAATTTTTACAATGTGATTAGCATGTCGTCTACCTCCAGCACTACCATCATCACACCTCAGCTAATTAAATCTGAAGCTCGTATTTGTTTTGGGTTTCAATTATAACAGGTACTAAATATGTATTAAAAGAAATAATGTAACGATATGTCACATTAGGGTTTAATGGCTGCATAATGGCTCAGTCCCAAATCAGTATAACATATTCCTTCTAATCATAGTTGAGTATTTCGTGTGATATTAAGTAAATAATATAATAATAATAATTAGTTCAGTGATTGGCTGGAAACCTGTCCAGTGTATGTGGGTTAGAGTTGACTTATGACTCAAATATACATTCCCGTGTATGAATAACTCACAGATAATATGTGAACAGATCTGATTTGTTTAAGTTGGTTGGTAACCGTTGGTTCTTTCCTGCCCTGCTGATAAAAAACGAGGAAATGATTCAAGTCTTGTAACGGCTGAGAGCAGACTGACTCAATCCAACCAGCCTCCACTAAATAAAGGTTACACTAATAAAACCCTGACACAGATTCCCATTTTATGCCTGTAGATGGCAGGCTGAGCTCACATCCTTCCTGCAAATGTTTCTCCTCTGTGTGTGTGTGTGTGGATCAGTGCACTCCCTATACACAGTCAGAGTAGCTGACAGCTGCCACATGTGCAGGGCTAATCATTTACTAAGAGCAGATTTCAGAAATGCCTCTGCTGCACTGTAACAGGAACGGAAAAGTCACACATTAACAGAGCCGTTAAGGAAAACTTCTCCTGTTCTCACGTCTTTTACATTCCACAGATTAGAAAATGCTAATTCACTGAAAATAAAAACAACCTTAATAACCTCTTATCCAGCAAACGGTACACTAAATATGTTTTGACCTGCTAATCACTTCTTAGTCATGAGGGACCTACAGGAAATTTGTCTTGGATAAATGAAGCTTGTCAGGATTTTAACTTTACATTCACATTTTATGGACTAAATGATAAAAACATCTGTTTATCTATAGAGAATGGGTTTATATACATTTCAAAAGACAGTATAGATAACTGATGCGGTGATTGATTAACTGACAAAGCACATTACCTTCGTGAGATAGTGGCTGTCGTGCCTGACACGTGTTGGACAGTCTGTATTTCTTATATGTTACATTTTCTCTTTATTAGCGCGTAAACCATGCCAGAGTTTAGCACGCGGCTGCCCTCCTGTGGTAAAAATGTACATCGCATGTCATTAGCTGGAAAAACTGACAGGCGCAAAAGGCAGCATGCATCCAGACCACAGACATCCAGCCGCTGTCTCTTAACTTTATAGGCCTGTCAGCCGGGGAGTGACTGTCTGAACACAGCCGCCTCTCTTTGATGGCCACGCAGTCCTACATTTTCTGTGAGTGCTGTGCTGCTGCTCTGATAAAGCAGAGAAGTCACACAGCTCTTTCAGTGGGTATATTTTCTTGCCGCACCTCATCATACACAACAACACACGCCGACTGTATCAGCATCTCTGCCGCGACTCACAAGTCTGCCGCTGCAGTGTGAGCTGCGAGGCTCCTGAGGCAGTCTTGTGGCCATTCACTTTGATGTTGTTAATTAGGACCAGCGTCCCAAGGGATGGCTCCATGCTTTTATTGTGGAGGTCTTGAAGGGGTTTTCTCACGGTATGGGCTCTTGTTCTGACATTGGCCCTCTCTCTACCCTCTGACTCTCACAGGCCATTCTCAGAAAAGAAGGGAACCCCAAAGAGTCCCCTTTGGGATCCAGTCCAAATGAGAGAGGAGGTGGACCTAATGGAGGGAGTTTGGTCTGGATGTTTTTCTTTCACCGTATCCTGCACTTTACAGAGCCGTGGGCATGAATGAGACATAATTTGTTGGTTTAAGGAATCTTTGCACTTATTAGCACTCTGTTAAACTTAAAAAGGTCTTTCATCTTCGAGACGTTTGATTTGTGCGGGTGCCAGGACTTACGGAACATGTGTTGATAACTTTTCCAGTCAGGATTTTAGGTCAGCTGACTGTTAGTAGTCATCCCACTTCAGTTGTGTTATACGGCACTCTCGGAAAAACCAAATTACAGTGTTTATATAGACTATCAAAGGGAAGGAAGAATTACAGCCACACAACCGTATATTATGAGTGGGAAAAACAGCATGACATGGCAAGGCATGGAGCCTACTGTACTGTGTAACAGGGCATGCATATACTTCAAATCAGGATGCACAACTTGAGGAACTTGTGCGGCACAGTATGCTGGTTGGACTAAAGTGAGGTACGGATAACTACATTACCTCATGAGGCTTAAAAAGAAAACTGAAAGCTCAGATGAAAGAAGGAAATTGAGCTTCAAGGGGATGTTAGTGGGCAGAAAGCAGAAACTCAGGCAGGTCCAACGTTGAATTTTTCCCATATAATGTAAATGAGCATTACATCTGGACAGAGCTCAGACGCCCACAGGTACAATAACTGCTGATCTTTTACATCAGGCTTTTTTGATTGTTTATATGCTCCCTTGGAATATTTTCCAGACTATTATTAAGTTTTAGGAGCCCACTTTAACGAATAGAATACGACGTCGAGATACGAGTGTTTGTCTAAAATCAGACACTAGATAGCAAGCCTGTGATGTGCGTTATCACCGAGCAGCCCACATTATTCATCCCTATGCTGCGTTTGTTTATTATATCTGGGAAGAGAGCGAATAGCAACTAGCACAACGATTGGTTGAAGAACTAGTCTAGGCATTTTGGGGAGGTAAGCCTGGATGGAATGAAAAAGGAAATCTCCAAAAGCCAAAGTTAATGTTTTTATCACCAAAGAAAGCAAATCCTCCATGAAGGCCTCCAAAGATGGTTGCCAAAACACTTTAACATACGTGGGAATGTGGCTGCGGTCCAGTGTCTGGAAGTGTTTAGCTTGTGCATCGTGTCTTGGAATCACTGCGATATATATTTCACAGAAAGCTCCGCTGATTGATTTCTGCTCTGCTCAGAGCTGCTGGCTGTAAAGTGGAGGTACTTGGGGAATTGCTGAGATTTCTCCTTCCTCCTTCTTAGCTGTTTGAGGTCAGAGGTTGCTTTTTTCCTTTTAGTAACGGACCATTTTCTTGAAGTGTCTGCTGGAAGTCATGTGCCTGAAGTGTCCTGTACTGTGACCAAATAGGACAAAGGAGAACACCTGTCTGTGAAGCTGCAGAAAAACTCGACACTTCGTTCGTTTTTTTTTTTTTTGCTGTTTGCTAAACGACCCCGGGGGGAATCATCATGTGGTTGTTAGAACATTTTCTCAAAACTCAGTGAATGTGAGACACTGCAGCAAGCTGGATGGAAACACAGCAGAGCCAACGGTTTGAACTTTGACGTCTTGGTCAGCCCCACACATCATTCAGCCCATTATTTGTTTAAATACACAACTTAGATTCAGGGATGGTTGTAGTGTGACGATACAGTGGCTCTTACCTGTATCTCTCCCAGGGTGAATCAGAAGACATAACATCTGCACTTAAGTGATTTTTCCATAGTTTAAAATGTTTACGACATCATAGTAACCCCACGTGGTTGGAGCCGTGCAGCCCTCCTTCAAACAGTCATCATCCTTTATTTTACGTCCTGAGGCAGGACTGTGTGAAAGAAATGAATCAGCTTTGGCTTTCAACACGACTACCGGTAACCGACGCTACACGGGAATAACGTTATGTGAGTGCGCGTCTCGGTATTTTAATCTTGTCACTTGTGCGTTGTATTGTGATTAGTAAGGTGAATGATGCAAACGCTGCGATTGTTTTTTCCAGGATTGAGAGAGACAAAAATAGAGAGAGAGACACAGAGAGAAAGAGAGAGAGAGTTTAAGGGTTGTTAACCCTGAAGATGAAAGAAGCTTCTCTCTGGGTGTCCTTCAGAGGTGAGGGAGAGTGTTACCACAGCTGTGCTGCTCTTGTTTAAATTCAATACAGGACCCTCAAGAGAAAAACACAGCTCTGATGACTTTTGACCCAGCAGGCTTTAGCAATGGTCAACAACAGCAGCTCCCTAGCTCACATAGTCATGTTATTTACTCTCAGAATCAATAAGCTCTTGCTGTGAGTGTGTGTGTGTGTGTGTGCTGTGAAGTGAAAGGTGGATCTCAGTCTTTCACCAGTGGAATCATTAAAAAAAAGATTCTTAAGGCTGTGGCTGTTTTATTTAAAACAGTATGTACCTGCTGGTCGGACACATTGAAGGACAAATGATGTCGTTATTTTAAAAGGCTGATCTGTAATATATGAAGTGGCCCCTTAAATGAATCCTGACTTACGCAGGTTCAGAATACAAATGCCTCCTTTGGCATTGGCTTTTTTTCCTTGGCTGGCGCTGTGTTTGTCCTCAAGTCCCCGTCCTCCAGGAGGCATTGATGTCTGCTTTGTATATCCACTTGTTACTGGAGACCTGTGGTCCGCTAAAAAGGAGCTCTCCCCAGGTCACTGTGGACCACAGGGCAAAAGCAGGCCCAGGATTTGCTAGCTCATTTGTATCTGAGGAAAATTTTGCTCTGTCGTCTTAGCAACGCAGCCTAGAGCTGATCATTTTTAAACCTGCATCCCATGTCGACTGCAGGATAAACAGGTCCACCCCCCGTGTGTGTCCCACGGGATCAAATGAGGGGGGCTGGAAGTCTGTGGGTGATTCAACACCGACTCTCTCTGTAATTACTCGGCCTGCGGAGCCAGCCAGCTCATGTGCCAATCACCGCGTCAGGAATAAAGTCACATCCACAAAGGCACCGCGTTGTTACTCACCTTTGCAGACAGATAATCTTTTAGATTTGGCTATTGTCCTTTGTCTCAACACCTCGCCCCGCTTTGCAGGTGATGAGAATGCTGTGAACTGGAGACTTGTTGTGATAATAGTGAGCAGCGCCTCCTGTTATGCTGACTGACTGCGGCGTGTTGGAGTCTGAGGGACATGTAGAGCTTGGTTAATTAAAACCTGCTCTTGAAAATAGGCAGGCTTTATTCCCACGACATTAGGTGAATTACATGGGGCACTGCATTATTAATCCACCTTGTGCATTTCCAGCATTCCCCGTGATGGGACCTGAAATCTCACAAACAGGGAACAGATCTCCTGTACAATCCGATTACGTCTTTTCTCTATTCATTCATCATTATTTGCGCTTCCTGTTTGACCCCCCTGCGCACAATCGCAAACCAGTGAGACAGGAGGAAATGTTGTGGGCTATTTTGGGCATGAGACATCAGATGTTGTGGTTACTGGCTGAGTGTTTTCCCCCTGCCTGTCTGTCTGGTCTTACTTTTACAGTAAGGCTGACTGCTCTGTGAGTGGGTGTCTGTATGCAATTAGCATCATAAAGGGGAAGAGAGGCCTCTCCTCCATGCCTCCCAGCATGACGACACCTCTCTGCCAGTCAGTGGATTTTTTTTTTCCATATTGCTGGCCCGCTCTGTTTTTCTCCAGGTGTTTCTGATACAGACAATCTTAGCACTCAGTTGCAGTCTGGGTGTTTTTTTCACTGATATATTCGTCTGGCTGATTCATTCAGTCGTCTCTGCGGCGGTGTGACGTTGGGGGAGGAATGGACTGGACACATTTGTAAGACAAATAGTTTGTTTTAAGAGTGCTTTTAAAGCGCTGATATGTGCTGAGTGTATTTATTGTTAAATTTTGAGGTGACTAAAGTGGACTGCCTGCGTCACTCTGTCTGTGTTTGCAGCTTTAATACCCGGTCCTGGCCCCAGCAGGTCAGAAGAGTTGTGTTTTACAAGAGGAAATGGCAGGATCATGAAGCGACAGGCGCTGTAGACGTGGGCTACATATGGACTTCTACTTACATTGTAGGAAATTATGGACGGATGTGATTTCCCTTGCATAATCATCATGCCATGGCAAACCCCAGTTAATACAGTGCTGGTCATTTTATCCACACATTTGTAAATAGATCTTACGTATACATCATAGATTCATGTGATCTCACTTTTTATAATATCCTGTGAAAATAGATCTCTACTTAAACAGACGGACTACTGTACATACAGTACCTTACCAAATAAGGGAAATATAAGGGAATATGTAATGATTAATAACTAATCCCTAATGTATTCTAGAGGCAAACCCACTTTGATCTGGTTTTATTTGCAATTCAATTTAAATCAATTTTATTATTGCTTTTTTTTCTTTGCCATATTTATTTCTTAATATTTTACCTTAGAAGTTTGGATAGATGATGGAAGTTGTCGCCACAGTCTTTTAGATGCATTTTAAATAAACAAATTATGAATGAAATGATTAAATTATGAGTATTTCTTTTTAATTCATTCATTATCTTTTCACAAACTCTTGAAATAACTTGTTCTTTGTTTAGAGTCAGGTGACACACAGCAGCAGCACTGTCCTTGTCTCAGATGACACAGATCTCACAATTCCTCTCATTCATGGATTTTTGCCTCAGACAAACAGACTGAGAAGAAGGCGAAACAGACGAATATATCACTCCGATGATGTTAGCGCATGAGTCGAGTGCCTCAGCGTGATTCACTGCGGCTGATTGCTGACAGTTTATGTCATGGTTTTCCCCCAGCTCAGCTGCCTACGTTTTTCCATTTCGAAGATTTGCCGGAACAACATCTGGACTCTGCTGAACCCTGCTTCCCTTTCTGTTTGTTTAAATAAAACCTTTCCCACAGTGTTAACACTTCTTAGACAGGAGTTTTAGAAGATTGTAAAAGCTGACATCATGTAATCTGGCCAAATTGACAATGAAAACAAAGAAAACACATCAGGAAACGGTTTTTAAAAAAACAGGGTCTTGAAATACAGAGATTTCCAGAAATTCAGGGGAAATTCTCTGCTTACATCTTTGCCAAAAATGTGCTGAGCGGGGCATAAAAGAGTTGTCGTGGGCAGAGCTGGGTAGGAGGGTCGGGCACAAGAAACTGATGGGGGAGGGAAAGGGGGGTGAACGTTAGAGCGCCTTCCACAGAGGAGGGGTGGGTTGAAGGAGAGATTTAGTGTTGAGGCAGGCACATGGTGGTTGGGGGTAGATGGAAAGAGAAAGGGGGGAAAGAAGGAGCCGTGGATCTGAGTTCAAACTGCAAGCTGTGTTCAGAGAGAGAGCAGGAATGTGGCTCAGCGTGGGAATGAAGATGCTCTGACATGTTGAGAGACACACTTTGAGACTTGACGGATATATGAACCTCTCTGGCTGTATGATGAAAATATCCCGTAAGTACACAATGATTTGTAAATAACTTCTGCTGTAGGCTGATTGAAGGGATTCAGGGATATTAAGGTCTGTGCTTCAGTGATGATGATTGCTTGTTTTTATTCTTAATAAGGCTGAATGAATGACTTCAATATTGTTGGTTCTGTTCTACAAAGGATGATTACTGTTTGTCACGAAGTGCTGCTGTCAGTCAGACGCAGAGCACATCGTAAAATCTTGGAAAGTCGTCATGCGATTGGCCTGTAAATATTTAGTGTAAGAGCGGAATGTGAATGAGCCTTTAAAACTGTCATATTTTTGGCTTTGGTTTGTGTCTGCTCATTGTCCAAGTATGCCATATTCGTACCTGCGGCACTTTGTAACATGTCATATCTCAGCGATGAATTGCATAACCAGTGTTCGTGATAGTGAACGTTGCATAAAGTAAAGGAGTCGCCCCTTGCCATAGATACTTTACTCGTACATTGTGGGCCATTGTGTCACGGCCAAACTGGGTTTCATCTCTTTTGTGAAACTGTAATTTTATACTGTACACAGTTTTAAAGCTGTGGGTTGTGGAGAGCAAACACAAGTTCTCATTCATTGGCATGATGCCCGCCCAGCCTTTTATCCACAAGAGATTTCCTTAGAGAGAGGATGAGAGGACAGAATGTCTCGGTATCGTGTTACAGAATGCCAAACAGAGAGGAATTCCCAGCTCATGTTACTTGCTCCCAGTGGTCCAACCTGCGGCAGTGGGACACAAGAGGAGCTGGCAGCCCTCTCACTACGTGCTGCAGTTGAATAATACAGGCCTGATATTATCCACCTGGGAGGGAAGCCTAGCTGGACAGAAAGCCTTTAGCTCCTAGTGATACAGGTGGGAACAGAGCACACAGGCTCCTAGCAGCGCACACATGTTGACTCAACTGCTGGTTAAAGGGGTAAACGGTAGTAGAGGGTTTTTTTTTTTGTCATCCAAGGACACGGGGACATGTTAATATTTATTCAGTTGTTGGTCAGTCTGAAGACCAAAGTCACTTCCCATTGATTTCTCTCTGTGACACAGATGTGAAGCAGCTCAGGTGAGTTTTGGAAAAAGGAGCCGATGGAGCGGTATCTTCATTGCAAATTTACAGTCGCTGTAATTACACTAGTATTGTGCGATGAATGACCTTGGTTCATGTTTCAGCCGTAGTGTGACAGGCACAGACAGGGAGTGGAACTGAGACCGTGGACGTGTGATGGGAGAGCTGTTTGTTACTCGTGGGTGCACGGGATGTTTGTTCTCTTTACATGGTGGAAAGCTGGTTCAATCTCGTGTGTATAAGGAAATGTATTAGCTGTGTGGTTTTGAAAGAAGCACTGGAACTGGTAAGAACATTTAGATTTAAAGTCAGTGTTATAGATTTTTAATCTTTCATTCACCGCATTGTCATCAATGAAGCTGTGCATTGACTGGCTTTGGATAATAAGTTAATAATCATGAATGTATTTTGTTGTAGACGTGCTTACGTGTTTTCTGACTTTTAAATGAGATTTTTCTGTTTACTAACACTTTCAACATCATTAATCATTAACATTTAGCAATTATTTTCTTAAATAGTTGATACATTAATTATGAATGAAATGTCCACCACAGTTCCAGAGCCCAGAATGATATCTTTAAGTTTTTTTGTCCAACCAACAGCTCAAAATCCAAAGATACAGTTTATAATAAAAGGAATCAATTAATCACTTGTGAAAATTGTGAATTTCAGGAATTGTCAGTCAACTAATGCTAATTAACTGACTATTTGTTTGAGCTTTACTTTTGTTACAATTAAGTGTCTCTAGATCTGTTTTCAGAGGGGGAGAACTTGACCTTACTGGTGTGAGAGTTTTAGGTTCTGGTGCTTTTATTTAATAGTTTCTTCAGCATAACTCTTATATTTTCACTTTTAATGGAAAGCAGACTGTATACTGTAGCACTGGTGTGTCGGAGAGTATATCTCACTGAGGCGGTAAATGGCACCCAACTCTATTAGCATTAATGGAAAGGTGCCAACGGTCTGTTTCCTCTCCTTGTCATCAGCGGCTCTGAAGCCTGCAGACGGCTCGGCCTGTAGTTCAGCAGGACCGGCTCGTGATCCTAAATGCTGCCGACATTTCAGAAAGTCGATGCGATAGCTTGCTTGGACTTCTATGGGTGTTTTTTTTTTACTCATACTTTTAATTTTATTTTATTCATATTCATTCAAATGTGTTATTTCCTTGTAAACAATACATGGTGGTCTTTTTTTAAAACCTGTTTGTCCTCAGCTTGTGTTTTTATTTAATGTTTTTTTCATATGTTGTCCTAAAATGAAAAGACAACAGATGGTTATATAAAAGCCCCATGTTGTTTCATGTGAGTGAGCTGGGATACCTCCAGCCAGACAGACTGACCGGTCATCTTCACATCCATGTTATCTCACAATAATCAGACAGGAGGGGGGCTCCGTCTGAGAGTCACCCCCAAGTCTTTTGTATTTGTAGGAAACCAGATGTGTTTAATGCTCCAGTGGGTTTTTCTTTTTTTCAAAAAAGAAAATGACTTAATGTGGTTTGAGTTTGACTTTTTGTTTCTGTTTTTAAACACACACTTTCTTCTGTTTCAGAAATCGAGGCGAAAGAGGCGTGTGACTGGCTGAGGGCGGCAGGATTTCCCCAGTATGCTCAGCTCTTTGAAGGTAATAAAAGCACTCAGTGAACTCCCACAGACATTTATCACAAAGAAGGGGAATATTGTTTGGTTAAAAGGATAGAGATTGATGAAGTAGCACACCAATAAAAGAGCATTTTTGTTTTAGTTTTGTCTGTTGTGAAATTAAACATTTTAATGTGGGCTTTTTTAAGATGATGACTGAATAATCGTACACAGTGTTATCCGGTCTGTCACCCCGAGTCCTCTAATACTATACACAAAACCATGTATTCATGGACTGCATAGTGAGCCTCATTTACACAACTGTCCTCAGGAAGCCTCGGAGCTACGGCTCCAGCCGGATCCCCAGACGCCACAAAACAAGCAGAACATCAGCTGCTTTTAAGGTCTAATCTTTTCCAAGCTACGGTTACTACATAAACACGTCTTCTGTGCTTAAGGACTGAAGTCATGGGAAGAAATGGGTTTTATCAGAGCTTAAAGTAGCTCTACTCCCTCAGATCTTTGTGTCGAGGCCAGACTTTTGATGTGCTTTGCCGCAATATATTTGTTTGCTGACAGTTTGTACAAAGAGCTCAAACAATGTGCACTGATAGAGGCTGCTGTGGCTGACTTTCACTCCTAATGTTGGGCGTCATGTATTAGAAATGGCATAAACGATGAATCTCTTTATTATCATGCTTCAAAGCCTATAGTATATCTGAATGTCGGCCCCCTTAAAGAACAGACCGAGCCTTGTCGAGGTCTCAGTGTTCGACCGCTGCTTCTGCTTTTCATAAAAAGTTAACGACTTCTCATGAATGCGGTGGAATGTTCGATTCAGAGGGTCTGGATTCAGTCGCTTAAGTTATGTAAGAGGAGGCCCATACCCGGAGGAAGACGTAATGCCTGCACAAGCCTGAGCGCTGTTATTTGGGCAAATTCTGTCTCTTCTCATTAGCATCACATACAAAACAAGTTTGATGGCCTCCCAGCCTTCATTGTACTCCTGGAAAGAATGTGGTCTCCAGATCGTTCTTTCCATTTATCCTATCCATCAACACGTTCTGTAGAAGAACTACTGAAATATCAAATCTAATTACGACACTTTAAGCTCATTTTTAATATGTTTTTTTCTTCCTCAGATTCCCAGTTCCCCATTGACATCACCCCCGTGAAAAGAGATCATGACTTTCTGGACAAAGATCTCGTGGAACCTCTGTGCAGGTAACCAGACGTTTGATTGACAGTGAAATGACAGTGGCTCATCCATGAGTCATGAAGTCAATGCCACAAATAATTTCTTTTACAAAAGGGAGTGGAACTATGTGACAATCCCTATTTAAACTTTACAGTAAAAGCACATCTCATGATGTTAAAAGCATAACATTATGTCATCATAATATATTAATAATCTCCGATTTTCCACATGCTGCTGTTTCATTTATTAAATCTGGCAATGATTTAAAAAAGTGCAAGAATATTTGAATCTTCTCTTCAAGACTCTTCTCTCTGACATAACTGCATAAGAAATATTGGACATGTGTTTTTTTTTCCTGATCAGCCAGACGTAAAATAAAAGTGGACTGAGCCAACAACTGGTGGCTCCACATCACTCCCCTTGTAGGCAAAGACTACTCATGTACTTTTTCAAAGCCGAGATGAAAACAGCATTTCAGTTACCAAGTAACCATGGCGACCATCCCAAGAGGGAAGCAGGAGGAGCATGAGGGGTTGCCTTGCACAGCTCAATATACTGTGACTCTAAACAACCCTAAAGCAACTCATCTAAATTCCAAACTAGCCACGGGATAAATAGAAGACAATTGGAAACAGTTCCACCTCCAATGTGATTTTGTCCATGACTTCCCGGCATCTCTATGGTAACATAAGGATGGCTTTGTTGTACGTTACGCCATCACAGTCTGCTGTGCAAAAATAAATACCATCCTACATACTGTGGGTGTCTTTGATAGAACTGAAACTGAAAGATATTTCATGTATGCGAGTGCTCTCCCTGATCCCGGGCTAAGCAGCCTCCTATTTTAGCCACCACATTCAAAGCTCTTTAGGCCCTGTGGAATAAAGGGCCCCCAGCTTAGAAATCCTTTCTTCATTTTGGTCCCACTATCTACAGTAACAATCATGAGAACTTTTTTGTTTGGCTAACCCCTATCAACCACAGTACTGGGGGATAGTTACAGACCTCCATCTGAGGCTTTTTACTGTTACAGAACAATACAGTCAATGTGTAAAAAAACACTGTTAGCAATATCTGGGGCTGTTAAAGCTTGTGATTATCATACCACAAATGAGTTTATTTTTGTGTGAAGCCAAGGGACAATGAGCCAGAGTTTATTTTTTTCATCACGTCATGTTTTCCCCTTGTGCTATTGTGGGTTCATGTAGAGTTTCTCGTGCTGTTACTTTATATATCCCAGTTTGCACATCCACAAAACCTCTAATCACTAAGCACATGCTCCAAGGGCTGAGACTTAATGGTTGATTACAAATATTGAAAATGTTTCATTGCTTCTCTGAGAGGTTTTTGGAAAAATGAGCTCAAGTACAAGTTTTCATATTGTTGAGCAAAATGTTTTTAGAAACTGTATTTACAGACAGCTGTAGTCCTCCTCAAAGTTTTTAAAGAATCAAATGATTAGTATGCTTACTTAAGTCCAATGTATCTGTAAATTAAGATCTACATCAGACTATTTTGAATTAACTAGGCTATGAATAGAACACAAATGTGGCTAATCCATTGGTTTGCCTTGAATTCAATCAGAACGGAGCAGCAAACAATTACCGGTATTCATTAGGTTTCGGATATTGTGGTACAGACAAACTGAATTTCCCTCTGGTCTGGTTGTACATCCAGACCAGGAGATGATCCAGTTAACACTTAAATAGCAAACAGAATGGGATTTATTTGTGGAGAGCTTATTAGGAAACTATTCTGGTGTTCTTGGTGTGTCTTGTTTGTTCATAACAGTTTTTCATCCTCTGGCGTTTTTTTTCCTCTTAGGCGGCTTAACACCTTGAACAAGTGTGCCTCTATGAAACTTGACGTGAACCTTCCAAAGAAGAAAGTAAGTGTTGACTTTAGATTACGAGCTGTATCACTACAATGATGCTTTTGATGAAAAAAACGTCCCCCAAAAAATCATCAAGACACTGATGAAAAAATATATTTTCCGCCTAGAGTTTAGGCTTAAGTGGATGTCATGTATAGACTGTTTTGAAATATAACACTTTGTATGCAGCTCTTAGGGTTTGTTGTCTCAAAAAGCTTATTCCTTGACTTAAATATCACAAGTGTCATTTGAACTGTGTAAGAAACAGAAGACAAATGTCAACGCTTCCGTAAGAAATGGTATTTTCTTACACAGACTGCCTTAAGTTAAATACAACTGTAATCTGCCTTCATTCCTTCAACCTAGATTCTGTGATATCTGAGATTGTGCCATTGTTGTATTCATGTCTATTGAGCATGATTGCTTTTTATCTGTCCCCACTTTGGAATGTAGCCCTGCTGGCTCATATTAATGATCTTTTCTTGTCTTGGTCTATTTATGGAAAAATCTTCAAGTCGCTGGGATCATTTGTCTGTAGTTATATCACTGTCGGCTGATTGTATAATGTTATTAATTCTGAGCAGATACATCTTGCAGCTTTTTCCTGCATTTCTTATGTCACTGTTCTTTGTAGCATAGATAATATACATGATACTATATATATAGATTATTTTTATGTCAATCTCAGTTATGGTATTTCCATTCTGTGCGTGGTTGTAATTACTGTGTGTGTGCAGGACCTTTTTAATTTAATTATATTTATTAATATTTAATTAGGTAGTTATTAAGACCTTTCTGCAAGACCTAAATAGAAACATCCATTGCCACAAATAGGATTAAAAATGCAAAATTAAATCATGTAGACCAGAGTAACTGACATTATCATAATCTCTCTTTCCCCAGAGTGAAGACTCTGATGAAGAAGACCTGTTTGCTATCAGTGACAAATGGACCTTTGAGTGGAGCAGCCGGCGTTGGTCCAGGTTACAGGACATTGACTGTCTGCTGGGAGACCACGTAGAGGGTCAGCCCTCCAGGGACGGCGTGCCTCTGAGAACCACCACCAGCAGCGAGAGTGTTCTGACAGACCTCAGCGAACCAGAGGTCTCTTCATTGCACAGCGAGAGCAGTGGAGGTAGCGGTCATAGGGGCCTCAGCACAGAGGACTCTGATTGCTCCAACCGCACCTGCTCAGATTCTGCAGCAATGCCAGACTCGACTTCTCTCACGATGCCTCACATCCCCAAAGAAATTGCTCACTTTGGCTCACTACCTGACAAGCACGGCAAGGCGAGCCGCATCCGTGCCAAAGACTTCCTAAAGCGCATGGAAACACTGCGATCCCGAGGAACTCTGGGAAGGGGTCGTAAGACTTTGGTCATCAGCTCTCCAGTGATGCAACATGAGGCCCAGGCTCTGAAGACGCTACGGTGTGTCGAGATCATAAATGGAGATGCTGGGGCTCCAGAAGCACCGCCCAACAACGTCCTGCCTTCACAGTCCAGTAGTGAGGGTAGCAGCCATTCCAGTGGCAGCACTGTCAGCACGCCAAGCCTGAAAGAGCGTAAACCGCACCGGGCTGACTACAAGCGCAGTGGCATGTATTTGGAGGACATAGACATCTTTTCAGGCACCCAAGTGAATAAAATCGCAGAACAGAACCGCAGAAATGAATTCTGCTCCTATGAAGACCTGGTGGTCCACATTCCCAAAGACCATAAGCCAGGAACTTTTCCTAAAGCACTGTCCATAGAGAGCCTGTCGCCAACCAATGGGGCCTCTATCAACTGGCACACGGGCAGTATGCACCTGGACTCCCCACTGATTTCATGCAGGACTGAATCTAGGCCTGTCACCCAGTGCTGCACCAGAGGAAGCCGGATCAGTGTATATGATAATGTTCCTGGCTCGCATCTGTACGCCAGCACTGGAGACCTAATAGATCTAGAGAAAGAGGATCTGTTCCCTCACCTGGACGATATCTTGCTGCATGTCAATGGGCTACAGCAGATAGTGGACCACTGGTCCAAGAACGTGTTGCCTGTCGGAGAGGTACAGGCACAGGTGGACGGCAAGGGGGAAGATATAGTGTGCCTTCAGTCCTCTAGTCAGATCACACTGGACTTTGAGGGAAATTCTGTCACAGAAAGCCAAACCACACCCAGTTATGGGGACAGCAGAGACAGAGTATCACTTGCTGAGACAGAATCTACAAGGCTCAGGGAAAGGAGGGACTCAGGAGTAGGTGCATCACTCACAAGACCTAATCGGTAAGTCTCAACTGTCATGCAACTCTGTGTAGTTTAGAAAGAGATTTTCTTTTCTTATTCTTGGCTGTTTTATCTTTCATGGCATTAGGTTACGATGGCCCAGCTTTCAGATATCTAATCGCCTAAGTCACTCGGTGGCATCCCTTCAGATTACCAACCAATCAGCAGGTCAGCTGAGTTTGTTGCAGAAGTTTTCTCTGCTGCGCCTTACTGCAATCATGGAGAAGTACTCCATGTCCAACAAGCATGGCTGGACTTGGTAAGTGACATTTTGATGTCTAAGATCCAGTTGTGGTGTGATATAGAGTTACTATAAACAGATTCCTTCTGGCTCACGAGATGTTTGATAATATGTAATGTTAAGTAAATGTATATATTGTATATTCTGTTTCATACTACTACAGCACAGTCTCTTGTTGTCCCAGTAGAGCAAGTTAACAAAGATGTATTGTTGTCTCTCCTAGGTCTGTGCCAAAGTTTATGAAGAGAATGAAGGTACCAGACTATAAGGATAAGAATGTGTTTGGAGTGCCTCTCATAGTGCATGTGCAGCGTTCTGGACAACCGTTGCCCCTTGGCCTGCAGCAGGCTCTGCGGTACCTGAGGAGCCAGTGTCTTGACCAGGTCAGCCACAGTACGCGTACTCTCAAATTGCATGTGACCTTAATTTTCACCTGTGATGTAACAAATGGCTGTGTTTGTATAATGTGGTGCAAGGTTTCAAAGCACAATGACTGATTCAGGTTGTAGGCGGATACAATAGTAGTATGATAACAATACCCTGAGTGGAACGTCGTTATAATGTAGTTACATATTTTGGTCAGCTGTCAAGTTAACATTAACGTTTCTGTTTTGCTTCCAGGTGGGTCTTTTTCGTAAGTCTGGGGTGAAGTCTCGAATTCAAGCTCTGAGGCAGATGAATGAGAGTTCACCAGACAATGTGAACTATGAAGATCAGTCTGCCTATGATGTAGCTGACATGGTGAAGCAGTTCTTCAGGGATCTCCCTGAGCCTCTGCTGACCAGCAAACTGGGGGAGACCTTCCTCCATATCTACCAGTGTAAGGAAATACGTCTTCGTCATATGTCAAAATCTAGTGACAGTCTTTAACAGATCATAGTTGCTGCTATCGCTGCGTCTGAAAAGCGGAATTAATAGAAATCAATTCTCTCAAATGTGCAGATGTGCCGAAGGACCAAAGGTTGCAAGCTGTCCAGGCAGCCATCATGTTGATGTCGGATGAAAACCGAGAGGTGCTGCAGACGCTGCTCTGTTTCCTCAGTGATGTCACTTCCTCTGTGGAGGAGAACCAGATGACACCTATGAACATTGCCGTGTGCCTCGCTCCCTCTCTTTTCCATCTCAACATACTCAAGAAAGACAATCTCTCACCGAGGTGACTTTTTTTTTTTCTTGTGTCTTCTAAGTGTTGCAGTTGCCCACCATTCCATGCCTGAAAACTAATGAACAAGACATGCATGTATTCTATTAACTGCTGCATGATTATCTTCACCTATGACTCCATAAAAATAGACATAAAATGGGTTATAGAGTTCGCTCCGCCCTCTGGGGTGCAATAGATTACTCTTTTTCTGGGACAGTTTTAAAAGGACATGGCACTCTTTTTAAAGCTCAGTGTTTTATGAGATCATGCTGTCTACAAACAAAGCAAAGCTCTCTAATTTACCATGCTGAAATTGTTGCTAAAGGGATCAAAGGAGTTTCCTGCAGAGCGGAGGAAGGGTTTATATGCTGTGTTTGGTGGGGGACGTTGACCTGGGGACTCTGCTGGCCTAATAAGTTTTCTCTCCCCATAATCCCCAGGGCCATGCAAAAGAAGTATGCCACTGGCAGACCAGACCAGAAGGATCTGAATGAAAACCTAGCAGCGACGCAGGGCCTTGCTCATATGATCATAGAGTGCAACCGTCTCTTTGAGGTACAAGAACCTGTAGTTGAAATGATGCAAGAATTTCAAGCCTGGATGCAATATCCACAGGCGTCTGTGTATATTTACTGTCAGTCTTACCACATGCTTTTATGCATCCATTAGATCCCCCATGAGATGGTTACTCAGTCGCGTAATTCATACGTGGAAGCTGACTTGCATGCACCAACAATTGGCGAGCTGTGCAAACAGCTGGAAGATGATGACGGAACATACCAAACTCATATGGAGGGGAGACTTCAGAACTTGCTTAAAGAGGCCCGGGAAAAGTCCAAATACTGGATGTCTTGCAGCAGCTCTGATAACACAGAACTCTACTATAAGAAGGTTGGTGTTCCTCCTTTGATGGTGGAGTTGATTTGTCATTGGTTCATATGTAGTATTACGTCAGAATAATCAACTTCAAATCATCAAGACAAAAAGTAATATGCAGTAGTTGATATCTCAATCATGGATGTCAGATCCGCCAAGTTGATGTAATGGTTTTTGTCTTTCTCATCAAGGTAGGAGACGGGAACCCTTTGAGACGCTGGCGAGTGTCAGTGGAGGTGGAAGCGCCGCCGTCAGTGGTGCTGAACCGTGTGCTGCGAGAGCGCCATCTGTGGGATGTGGACCTGCTGCAATGGAAAGTGTGTGAGACGTTGGACAAGCAGACAGAAGTGTTTCAGTATGTCCTCAATCGTATGCCCCCTCATCCCAGCAGGGACTTTGTGGTTCTCAGGTGAGTGGCGATAAGAAAGAAAACACTCAACAACATATCATACATTTGTTTGGATGTGGCCACCATTTACGTTCCTTTAGTTTATACTTAACCTCTTTCTGGTTATTCAAGGTCTTGGAGGACAGACTTGCCCAAAGGTGCTTGCTCCCTGGTTTCTGCGTCTATAGAGCATGAGGAATGCCCTCCTGTTGGAGGTGTACGAGCTATAGTCCTGGAGTCCAACTACCTACTAGAGCCCTGTGGCTCAGGAAAGTCCAGACTAACTCACATCTGCAGAGTGGACTTAAAGTAAGTCCCACAAGCATCTTGTTAAAATATTTTCTTGGTAATTCCTAACACAAGCAAAAGCATAAAATACATCAGCACATTTTTATGTGTTATTTTAGTAGCACTTGAAAGATATTTATTTGAACTCTATTAAACATGCTGTTTTGCTTTCAGGGGAAGGACTCCGGATTGGTACAACAAAGCCTTTGGTCACCTCTGTGCTGCAGAAGCTGCCCGAATCCGCAACTCCTTTCAGCCACTAATCACAGACGGTCCAGAGACCAAAATCTGAAACTACTTGCCAGTTGAGTCTGTTCAGCCTTGAAATCAACATTGAGCCTTTGAGTCATTGCTAATAGGCAGACACGATATATAACCAGGGCCCCAGAACTAAAGCACAGTTTATTCAGCTTCAGTAGAAAAATAATGTCGAGCTCCTCTTGTACTTGCACAATGACAAAAGAGGACATCTTATAGGTGCTGAGAATAATTACTCAATGGGAAATTAATCATCCTGCCAATGTCCTCAGCATTAGGATCCTATTTACTTTCATGTTGCTAAACCTGTATATTATGATAATTATTATCTTTAATAATATTGTATTGACATTCAAGCTCTTAAATGCTTCTGGGAAGCATGTGTATGTTATTAATTTCAGATTTGAAGCTATAATTGTTATGATGTAGACTCATGTGTCTGTATATATGTGTGTGTGAATATACTGTACATGCAAACGAGATGTATATATTGTCTATTTGTGAAGGGAGAAATAGTACATATGTTAATATCCTATATATTGATTCTTTCATCGTGTTAACCTTCCTGTTATACATGTGGTACAAAATTGTAAGCTGGTTTTACTTCAGTATTGCCATTTTGGAATGGGTGTAATTTTATTAAATTTTGACCTCTTATGGTTGTGAAAAGAATGACTTAAGGTTTGACTTGATCATACCTGCTTAAGGGTACTGGATTGCACAGTCGAGTACAAGACACCATTTTTTAATAAAACCATCCAGATTTTAAATTGTTTCTATGCGCTGATTCTTAATCTTGCTGCCACATCAAACCGATAAAACACTACTCATATGCACTAACTTCTACTGAGGCATAACACAACTCTCCCTGATCTAGAATGAGAGGGACCTCTACTGGCCTTTTACAGGAAACACATGGCTGCAGGCTGTCTACATGGGAGGATGGACTCACACCTTATTTTAGCTGTCAACTGTTATTAACAGAAATATAAAAGTGATTCAAAATTAAAAAGAAAATAATTTAACTCAGTTTGTTTGGCATTTCCTTACAAACTGTATGGAAAGGGAAAACTTGGATAATTGTCATTTTTGTCCACTAGGTGTCCCTTTCTGATCAGCGGAATATTCATCTTGACTGTAACCATGTTTTAATTTCCCCTGAGACAACATTACTGAAATAAAGAGCAGACCCTTTTCAGTCATTTCCAACAGGTAGTAATAGTCAGAAGAAAAGATATCAATGCTACAATATCTAATAGGGAAGTGTTCATGCCAGTGGTAGTAATCGTTTTGGTCTTAAAGGATGCTACACTAACAATATACCCATTTTGTAAAATATTAAAATACGTCTTAGTCGATGGCTTGAAAAATCATCAGAATCTGGTGTCTATTCAAAACCTTAGAGAGATAAATTTAGGTGTCAAGACAGCTCAGACATGATTAAATGATATAAATGAATCATTCACCAAAACCATTATAGGACACAATGAGAAGCTGCTGTGCCAGACATGAAACGATCATTCCATGAACAGGTCAGGTCACTGAATCTGGATCTGCTCTTCTAAATCAGTTCCCTTTATTGTATGAATGGCAAAGTCAAACCCCCCTCCATTGACCTCTATTCAGTATTGGGAGGTTTTATGGTTCTCATTTGAATGGGGAACAACACGTTTAATATTGTGGATTGTAGGAAAGATATAACATTTTTAATACTGCATAAATGTATTTGCACTAGAATAAACTACAGTCAGAAAACAAATCACTTCACAGAGTGAAATTATATTTAATTTACCCACAGGTGAAGTGGCTAAACAGGCTATTGCCTATTACTGTTAATTAAATCAAGCTTTAAAACTGTAGCAATGATCGGTAGCTATATAAAATCCGACATTATTTCTACCTCTTTTGAAGCCATGCTGACACAGATCAGCTTAATGAGGTCATGAAATGCCAACTCAGCTTCTGGCTGTCAGTCAGGACGATGGACAGGATTGTTGCCAAGCTGTCAGTGTCAGTCTCTTTCATATAACCACAGGGACCTGGTGGCTTTTCTGTTATGCTATTTACTGAGTATCTCTTTCCATATGACTTTGGGCAAAGTAAAATAGGCCATATTGGAGAAATTACCTTTCTTGATAATCACCTCATAAAACATCTAAAATAAAAGGCAGTGAAACACATCATTTAAAGGAATATTTTGAAAACCAACATGAATAACAACTGGAGATAACATAACAAAAATCTCTATTTGTTACATGCATGTTTTACAGTAATGGATGCAAACCAATTTTTAAACTGTTGAGTATTAAACCCGGCAATTCATGAACTTCCATTAATGCCAGTAAATTCTTAAAATTCTGCCTGTATTACCAGTTCAATTTGTCAACAGGCAGACCCTAATACCAACTCACCAGGAACACGACTTTGCTTTGTAGTTGACTAGGGGAATTAATCTCAGCGAAATAGGATTTGTTGTATTGCATTGCATAGATGGCTATCCAGGGTCACCTTTGTGCCAGACTAATGAATGTATTCTCCACACTTGGAGCTCCGACTCTAACGTCAATAGCACACCGTTATGTGAAGGGGGGGAAACAAATTTATAGGGTAATACAAGTCAGATGGTAAGGTGTACGTTAATATATGGTCTTAAGCAAAAACATTTCTTGAATGGCTCAATCACTGCCGTCTTAATGAAATAACAACCTTTAATAAACCAATAATAAAAAAGGAAACCATCACACATTCATAGGTTCTATTAACCTAATTGCCATTGTAATAAAATTATACATGGTCATACAACTCGATTCTCATTTAGTTTTTGGCTAGGCTCCAGATCCTAATAGACCAAGATGACATTAGGTCTTTTCACTCTTCAGCATGGACCATTTATTTATTTACTTTGTAGAGAACTGAATCTGTTAGACCCAAAGCACCTAGAGATAGCATGATATAAACACAGGACTGAAAAATATGACACTGTTTTGAAATCCTTCAGAGCAAATTCAGCTCGATTAATGTGCTCTGGTGATCCTGTTGCCCAGAAGTTTAATTAAGAGAGACACCTGGAGCACAGCACCAATACAGTGAGTAACTTATAACCTTGCATTTAATTCAGGTGTGCCAACTCACTACTGGGACACATAAATGGAACAAATACATTTTTAATGTAATCAGGTCCAACTGTGCTTTCCTGCCACCACTAACTATTGTGTTAACTATATAACTCATTAGACTTTTTTGTATTACATTTATTTCAAATGGTTGTCAGTGTAGCTATACAATCTGATCTCAGTAACTCTTAAGTCTGCACTTAAAATTGCCTTTTCCATCTGATTCAATTGCATTGTCCTATTTTAACCTGTTTTTAATGTTGCATTCTTGTAATTTGATACTTTTATGGATTTTTTTTGTTTCTGTTATTTACTGTCTACTTTTATTTGTTGTAAGGTGTCCTTGGGTGATAGAAAGGTGGCTATGAAATAAAATGTATTATTATTATTGATTATATTTTTGAATAAAGACAGGAAACGGAAGCGAGGTAACTTCCTGCGGCCATCTTCGTTTTGGATTTAAATTGGCTAACTTGGTGTTGTGTTTGTTCAACTTTCACCGGTAAGAAGTTTATAAAAACATATGCTGAATTTACATACTGAATATCTCTTTACATATGACTTTGGGCAAAGTAAAACAGGCCATATTGGAGAAGTTACTTCTCTTGATAATCACCTTATAAATCATCTAAAATAAATAGCAATATTTTAAACTTTACTTGCATCTCTGAGCAGCCATGCTTAGCTCCATGAAGCACGTCGCTGCGTCCAACCGACCCCGGTGGACAAGCTCCGAGAAGCGGCCCAGCTTGCGGTCAGTTTCCCGGCTGTACTGCTCCATCGTCGCCGGCCAGCGCAGGCGTGGTGAGCGGGACTGCAGGCAGGGGGCGGCAACAAGGCGGTGACAGCAGCCGCACAGTCACGGAGAGACGCACATCCAAGAGAGCGGCACAGACACACATCTTTGTGTACACACTGCATGTCAGTCCGCTCAGTTCACCGGCTGGCACAGACAACACACCGGACTCCCCCCTCCCATCACCGGAACTCTCTCATGGAGTGGATTTTCCTGACAGAGTGATTTCTTGTTTGTGCTTTTTTCATTTCTTTTTTTTTTTTGGATGCTCCAGTAGCAGTCCAATCTAATTTATCATAAAGGGGGATAAAGCGCGTAACTAGCCGCCCGTTTTTTTTAGGGGGGTGGGAAATGACAAGCGAGAGAGCGGTGACAATGCCGGGCTCGGTGTCGCTCTCGGACCGACAACCTCCTCCAGGTCACAGGCAACACGCGGCTGCAGTCACCGGTGAGACAGTCATGATGTCCGGCTCAGGTTCAGTGGTGCTCCCGGCTGGGATTATCAATCCATCGGTTCCGATCCGGAATATCAAAATGAAATTTGCTGTTCTCATCGGACTGATCCAGGTTGGAGAGGTTAGCAACCGGGATATTGTGGAAACGGTGCTGAATTTGGTAAGTAAACGTCTCCACCTCCTTTCTCCTTTAACTCTGAACGCCTGATCCAAAATCTGAAATGCTTTCAACAATAATACAATAATAATAATAATAACTGTTCTTTCAACATCGAGACGGTGCAAAAATAATAATTAAATTATCTGCAGTGCAAATATGAGCAAGCGCTCCGGGATGTGTGTGCGTAAACACTGAAAAGTGACACATGCACGCAGACAAAGGTGTGCTGAGGGATGAGCAGACACCGACACAAACCCAGTTCTCTCAAGTTTGCAACTTCACCGTGTTTGTGCTTGTAAATGGAGCATGTCGATGTGGATGAGGTCAGCAAAGAAGTGCATATTTGCTGGGATTAAAGTGTAATGGGGAGTAGTGCATAACCTGCTGCTGCACAGTTTATTTCCAATAACATTTTATATATTAATGTGAAAGTGATGCAGCTGAATGAAATCAGAGGGCATCCCCTGCTGTGTGTGTGTGTGTGTGTGTGTGTGTGTGTGTGTGTGTGTGTGTGTGTGTGTGTGTGTGTGTGTGTGTTTGTGTGTGTGTGTGTGTGTGTGTGTGTGTGTGTGTGTGTGTGTGTGTGTTAGGAGATCCAGGGGGCCTAGACCTGAGGGTTCCTGTATTTAGGATGTTTTCAGGGAATGGGGGTTCAAAGTCTGGTCTGCGTTTGGTGTTTGGCAGCTCCTCAAATATTCACGCTCATGACTAAAGTGTGATGATCTTCACCTTCACCCTAGATTCATACTGACCCAGGGAATATGTTGTGTACAGCTCCCCTCCACTTTTTAACCATGCATGAGGAGCGTGTTCTCATAATTTAATGTATGCCATTATTACAGATGCAGCAAAGCGAGAGGAGAGTCAGAAGTGATGACTGTCAACACACTGTTTTGGGATTTGAGCCCATGGTAACACCAGGGTTAAGCAAACAAAGCCAGTTCCCTCCAGTGGTACGGTGTAGCACGGTATGAATAGAGAGCGTATAGCAGCAGTTAATGGCCTTACCTTGGCTTTGACTGTCTGCAGTAATACAGCACGGCCTGTTTGCAGTGGTCTCGCCTCTCCTTGTTAGCACACTAGAGATTAATTACGACCTGTTCTGGCACAACTGAAATCCACTTTGTGGAGCAGGACAAATTGTAGCCCTTGGCATGTTCAGACATGAGAGCAGTTCTACAATGGCTGGAGTCTCGGACACCTTTGCCCTCTCGCACTTTGCCATGCTGTTTTCACAGGATGTGCTCGAGCAATAGCACGCTGTTGTCTAAACTGACTTCTGTTTTCAACAGGCAATAGACTATAGATACATCTGCACTGGATACTGATCTTGTATTAATAATTTATCCAGTTTGCTTTGTTCTGTTGACTTATTGAAGACAGAGCTTGGTTAATGTCATATCTGCCTTTCGCTCCTGATATATAACATACAGCAGAGTGCACTTTATCTGTTTTCACTTGTCACATACAGGTCCCAATTGTTTTTGGAATAGCAGATTTAAATAACAAAGCGTATTGCTGGTTTGCTGTGGATAGCCATCAGGCCAGTTGGATTCCACTTGACTTGTTTGCAAACAGAAATACAACCTCAATATCCAAATTATGTGCATACAAATGAACCACATATAATGCAAGAATCTTGGGACCAGATGACACCGTAATTGTTATTATGTCTGCCTCTTCATCTAAATTACATCACAGAATGTGCAGCGACGAGGGTGGAGAAAGCTGTCGTGCAAACAAGCTGCCTGCTTTGCAAGATGCCATGACAACAGAGATGTTTATACTGAGAAATTCATATTAATTTTGAAGTGCACAGAGGGTCTGAAGATCCCGAAGAGTCCTTAACTGATTCTCATGGGGTCCAATTTAAGGAGTAATGAAATAACAATGTTTTTCTCCATCTCCAAGGAGCATATTTTAAAAAATCATATGCAAGGGATCCTGGTCTGAACATCTATCATAAAAAAGTCTCTTATTCTGTTTGCTTTGAATTTTGTTATATTTAGCCTTGTCAAAAGATGGAAAATTTGAATGTTAAAATGGATCTGGTATTACTGCTTCTTTACTAAAATGAGAGTCTACATAGAAACCTACCATCACTTTGTAGTTTATGGAACATCAGGTATGTCATTAGATTCGGGAAATGGGTGCAATCTTAACTGAATTAGACACGAAACACCTTCAGAAGGTAAAGCGATAAATTGTAGCGCCGCAGGACTCTCAGCTCTGTACCAGTACTTCACTCATCGAAATAGCATTAGGTAATTTGTTCGCTGCATTATTCCCGTTTAGGCGAGATCTGGAGTCCTTTGTGGGCAGCAGTTGAAACACTGTTGACAGTTTGTCTGTTTATCTCATACTAATCATATAATATCAAAACATATCTCCAATATGTTGTTGTTGTCTGCCTTTAGGTTCAGGTACACCTGTGACCTTCTATAGTAATAATGATAATAATAAAAAGAGTGTGTGTTTTCTTATTAGATCATTGGATCAAATTATTTTCCCTAAGGTGTGAAAAATGACGGCAGCCGACATGTTTATTTTTAGTCAGAACACACAAGGCTAATGATGCTCTTAAGCTCCGATCATAAATAAAGGTTACATCTATACAGCACATGTAAGTGACGATATTTCTTGTTGTCTTGTACTCATTAAGTTGGATTTGGCTCACACTCAGATGTGTAATTTACAGCCCACTTTGTGACTCACTGCTTTCTGCACGATGTGAAAATAACAGAGGGTATTTTTTTTTTTTTTTACTTTGCTAATTGTCACTTGGTGAATCATTCAATGAGCAGTGCTCTGATTAAAGGGAAAGTCACATTACTCAACAGCAAGTCAAGTATGATCTGATGGATAATGGGGAGAGGTGTGAAAAGAAGATGGTGTGTGACCTATGAAATTAGGATATGGCTTTCACAGCACATCTTCATCTTCATCTTGACATTTGGGACTCACTGGGTTCTCATGTACTGTCACCAACTGGTTGATAATAACACAAAAAGCATAAAATACACTGTCACTGTCATGTCAGGTCAGAGTTATCACCGAGCTTATTTTGGCTTTGTTGCTGCTCCACCCGAAATCTATTCTACTACCACTCACCCCCTGTAGACTTTAAAGGTCGCTGTTAAAAGTGGCAGAGCTTGTTCATAAAGAAGCAACTGTCCCACTGTGCTTCAAACTACTTTTTTTTTTCATACCAGTTGCTTGGATTCCAGTGGTTATGTTTCTATAGTGGAAAACATCAAACCACCCATAGAAACACTTGGAACATTCCTGCAACACAATCCACTTATTCAAGATCCGTGTCTATGCTCATGTTTCACATCTTCATATTTTTCCCAATTATGCCAAAAATACAGTTTATGTTTGTAGCTTGTGACCATAAATGCCCATGCCCGTCTCAAAGGACTGCTTAAAAAGAAAGATACAAGCAAGTACAGTGCAGTATTTGATGTAGTATGTAAAAAAAAAAAAAAAAAAGTTAATGCAGTAGGAATGGATTGATAAGTTTCTACATTATGAATGTGCAAATTAATGCACAGAGATATTAAGTGAAGCTGACCAGAGCTACTATTTTGCATTAAGAACAGAACATGGTCTTTTAAGCCTACAGGGGTGGAGTGTTACTAAAAAGATTTTTGGTGGATTATCACTTTAATGACATGCTTCAAAAAAAAGCTCTAAAAAGGGGGAATGCAGTTTGCCAAAAAGGATTTTACTAAAAAACATTTACATAAAATATTCTGCTGCGAGGGACACGTCGCTCTTGCTACTATTCCCTTCACATCTGTCAGTGATTTTACAGTTTATTCATTCTCTTCATTTACAGTTACTTGCTCAGTCCCTGCCGCATGGAGGCCAATTTATTGCTCATTTGATATCATTTTGAATTACCAGCTTAAATACAAAGCACACCCAGCGCACTGAGACCCTTTTGAATGAGAAATTGACAGATTCTCAGTATTTTCGTACGCCCTTCCTGCTTCATTAAATATATGATCACCAATAGTTGCCAAATCAATTATTTTCATTAGCTTAATGGCATTACACACTGCACACACACACACACTGCAATTATCCTTATGACAGGCGCAATGACCCACGTTGGGTTATGATTTGTAATCACTCATCCTTGCTGTTTCTGATTACAAGATGCTTTCGAGAGCAATTTCCCTGAATCAGAATCAAATAAAGAAAGTTAAAGCGCTACAGTGATTTATTCATATGAAACTTATTGTTGCTACATCAGACAGGGTGCTGGCCTTTTGTCACAGATGAGTTGGCATGCCTGAACTATTAGACTGCTCTTCAGGTTAATGGATTATATTCTCTAAACAGGACTTTGCCACTGAGCCAGTCATAATTCATGGTCTACTAGTTGAAATACATAAGAATCAACCCTGTCTTTCTTAGAAACTATGTTTATATATTTCTAAGTTCAGTAATGTATCCAGGAACCACCCCTGAAACCTGATTGGCCACCCCATTATCCTAAACTATGACTGGTTGTGTGCTGGGTCAGAGGTGGGACCTTAGTTTGAACCAATTATTTAACAAGTAAACTGGACTTTTGTTTGTAAAACGTTATAAAACTTGTTCAGGATGCTTGACAAATGTATCTTGTTGCTGTGTTGCAAGAGGCAGCTAGTAGTTTTTGTGACGTTTCATTGTGGCACGTTTTCTGTAAGAGGTTTGAGGCTTTGCAAGATTTTAATAATACAAGCAGATATTGAGTTGTAAGACTGGATGTCAGATTTGTCTGTCAGAAAACAAATGAAATATGTTGTTAGTGAACATTTGACTGGCATGTTTACTATCAATGTTTCTGAGACTTGTCAGATATGTAAATTAACATCTCCTCATTTCCCTCCTCAATTTAGTTGAATGCAATTTAGAACATTGGGTTGCTCTTGTTTCTTTTTGAGTCTGGATTATTATTATTCTTTGTACCAGTTTCTCACTGGAAATCTTCTGTCATACAATATCTCTGCACGGTATAATAACCTGATCAGTATCTATAGGAACGAGTTTAATCTATGCAACCAGCAAACAGTGATAGTCTGGGGTTCCTTGGGAACAAAGGGCGATGCTTTGTGTATCACAGAGAAACCTGTGCATCTGAAGCTGAATTGTTGTAGTTGCTACAGCATGCCTCTGGCTATAGGAAGTCATTTATCCTACAGGCAGTTGGCTCGCTTCACTTTTAATCTTCTCTCAGTATTCTGTTACATTTGTATATTTCTCTCTCAGTGATCTGATGGAGCAGTACCTAGCTGTCAGTTCAAAACTATAAGAAAACTATATGTGTCCAATCCACAAGTCTTCTGAGGATGTACATTTACCTCCACCAAGGACTCTATATTGCTAATGGGTACTACGTGAGAGTGAGTCTGTCTGTCTAAGGTAGCCCCAACGATGGACTTGCGTACTTCCCAAAGAGTGACTGAATTCTAGGATCAGCTCCAGCCCCATGCGAGCAGAAATGTAGAATGTATATTTATTGGGGTGCAATGGCTGCCTGTGGTGGGTGTATTGTGTGACCCTCAACTTTCCAAAATTATTTTTCTAGTGAAAACATAGTTATGAGATTGACTCATTAACACTTGTGCAACTGCAATAATTCATTGTGAGCATTGAGGACAACTCTCATTGACCACCATGTCCAAGAAGTTTCCTCTGACTTTGAACTCTGTATATTCCCTTTAAGTGACTAACAGTGGCACATCATCAATATTAACAGGTTAAAAAATAATTGCACGCCATGATTGTCTCTAATAATAACCCTACCCTGTTGGTGTGACAATTAATAACAATTGAACGTCATCAACACCTGAATACATCACAAAAAGTGAGAAATGGTGTGAAGGATTTTTGCCAGCTTGATTATTGTAACATTGTTTAGGTGTTACACATATTTTTTTTGTCTCATTACATATCTATTTAAATTGTCACTACATTTGTTTTAACATAAAATCAGTCTCAGTAGACTTTTAAAATTTATAAAACAAATGCAAATGTAAAAGACAAACAAGATTGCAATACAACTCCAAAAAGGGTAGCAATTATTCAATTCAGTTACAGGTGACAGAAAATAAATAGGTTTTCAGTCTCCATTTTAAAATCTGTCAAAGAGAGTGGTGGTAATCCATGAAGACTTTTGTAGATAATAAGTAGCAGATTGTAGTCTGAAAAGTGGAAGCCAGTGACGTGAGGTTGTACGAACTGTAGCCGCTGCGTTTTGGACTAGTTGCAGTTGTTCTTCTGCTACAAACCTGAGAAGAACATGTCATAATCGTCCAGTCTAGATGAGATGAATGCATGAATTTAGATGTTGCTAATTGGTGAACTTAGCCAATGTGGGAAAAAGCTGTTTCGGCTGTGTTGTCAATGTGCCTCCCAAATATGAGTCAAAGGGGACTCCCAGATTTTTTTAGTTGTTGATTTTGGAATAACAATAATACCGCTATCGAGGCCAGGAGTGGCATTTGGGCAAACCTGCTCATGAAAAAACATTTTCAGTTTGAATTGTTGCATTCATCTGGGAGAACAGACTTGGTTTTTGCAGAGGAATAGATGTTCCTTCACTTGCAGTCAGAACACGGTTATGGTTAGTTCTTGAGACTAAGGGAATTTCCTGGTCTGGGTAAACAGCTTGTCTTCATGTTGCTGTTGGAAAAACTATTACTTTTACCATCTACCTGCACATGCTGCACTGAATATCACAATGCTTGCTTCCCTCCTCAAATAAAGTTGCTTGACATAAATTTACACCAGTGTTCTTTGAGGCATTTAATTCACTGTAAGCTCAATAGCCTTGATTGAAATTATAGATCTACGATCACACCTGTCAGAGGCAGAAAATAAATGTAAAAATAAGTGACGTCATGCTGACAACACTTTATATTAACATTTTTGACTAGATCTGTCCTCTGCGGTGATGAGGTCTGAAAAGTCACCGGATCAATGGGAGTTGGTATACTAAAGAAGTAAATTATAATACAGCATCACATAATAGTAGTAAATCACATTTTTTGGCTCATCCTCAACTCCTGTCCTTCGGAAAAAAGTAATGTCTCAACTTTTGAGCCATTATAAAGCTCTCTTTAACAGTATATGGTACAAAATGAGACATCTGGAAATTATCCATTTTTGGGCTGTATAGCAGTCACCCAATATTCACAGATTCAACATAGATTTGTGGAGGGGTGCTGCTATTCATTCAATCACTAATAAAACTATGGTCTCCATGGTTCAGTCCCATGTGAACCTTTTTAAAGGTCATCAGGTGTAGCCTCTTAGATCATCCTGCCTGACACTGCTTGTCATGCCAAGGTCTACATTAAAAAACAAAGACCCATCAGGGTCGTCATTGTATGGAACGGCCTCCACAAGGAAGTTTGGCTTGTCCGTTATTTATTATATTATTATACATCATTGACTGAAGTATATTCATTTCAGTGTGATGTTTTGTGTTTGCTCTTTGGCATCCCGCTTCTTCTAGTCAGAATCTGGTAGTTTGTTCTGTGGCAAAATACTGATGTGTGTTTGATGTGCCTTTCCTATCTGCCGATTTAAGCCAGAGAATGTGACAGTTTAAGACCAGCTGGCATCTTTCACTTCCCTTTCTGTTTATACAGACTTTGGACTTCAATCTGGTAGAAGAGTCTCTTTTATCTCAATCACAAATAAATGTTTTCATTCATATGATGGCTTAAGGGAAGGCTTTCCATCTCCTGCTCTGTGAAAGTTCCTCATGTTGCGCCACACCAAAAAAAACAAGCCGGCAATTTGAAGAGAAGCTTTGTCATCATAGCAAGAGAAAACTGTGTTTATTGCAAAAAAAACATGTTTTCATATGGGGTATTAATCAGAAATGGAATCGTAGCTGGCTTGAATTAATTCTTTTTTGTTTTTATAGTGCTGAGTAAAAATCATTTGAACTGTAACAGAGAGAAAGCATTTATGTTTACATACTGCCTTTTTTCTAAAGATATAAAAGTACTTGAGTCTGCAGCTTTGCTGTCAAGAGACAATCAGTGCATCTGGAAATGCACGATAGATGAAAGACAAAGATTGAGACTTGTGTGTGGCTTAAGCTGCTTTCAGTTACGGTTAGCCTTCACTGTAAGCATCCCTCTGCTGCTGTTGAGTCAATTGCGCACTTTGATCAATCTTGGATCGATATCACCTCTGGGCACCGGTACAATTTTGCAAATGTCATACTCCACAGCTGTTTTTCTGTGTCGCTCTTTACCTAATGGGTCCTTGCCTTTTTTTTTTTTTGCTGTTTACTGCAAACCCAACTGCATGCATGCATGTGTTTCATTACCACGAGACAGTCTTTGTAATTGATTTACACTCTCCTGTAGGTCATGTTGCAAAAGATCAGCTGAACAAAAACAAACCGCAGACAAAAGTTCGCAGCGATTTGAAGAATGCTACTGACATTTCAGTTTGGTTCTGGATTTGTTAGACGTCATATCAACCGATTTTCAAATAATCTGAAACTCGTCATTTTTATTCCATTCGGTAGCAGACCTCCAGAAATGCCCTTGAGCATGATTCTCTAGTACAGGACCTTTGTGCACCCAGATGTCTGAGTAGATGGAGTCAATGAAAGATAATTTAGCTACATGGACCAATTAAGTATCACATTAATGCTACATGCTCTATATGGTGAGATAATTAAGTCATTCATCAGGAAATACAGCGTTCACCTTTCATATGTTCCAGTTTGAACCTCATGCATCGCGGGGGGGTAAAGTTATTCTCTACTAAGCCATCCAATTTCTGCCGAGAGCTGTTTCCTCTGATCTACTTCATGATAATCTTCCTAGGATTTGAGGGAAAAATTGAAATTCTAATTCTGTGCAGATTTGTTTGTGTAAAAGTGATTTACCTGAACTGTTTGTTGATTCAGGGAGCATGCTGCTGTATTTTCTTGTCCTCAATCAAGGACAAAGTTTATGTGTGTGTGTGTTTTTTTTTTTTCTTTTCCTCCAGCTTTTTGAGTTTATTCTTACACTCACTGCTCACCCTTCTTATCACGCCGCTACTCTCCTGCTACTCTGCAAATTAAAACAATTCTTTAAACGTGTATCCTCTGTTCGTTGTTTATAATGTTGCCAGAATAGGAAATAGGATAGTATCTCCGGATAACAACATGGGTATAATGGAATCACTGTTGGGTATAGACCCTTTGCGGTTTCATTGATAACCAACAGCCAGTACCTTAAGGAAATGCTAAAGAGATAGGTCAAATGACTGTGCAAAGGCCATGGATCTATTTTCTCTCTGCTCTCCCTTGGGCCTTACTCTCCTCTTGCTATTGCTCATCCCTCTTACTCACTCATCCAGTGTTACCCCGGAGAGATGCTGATGTATATTATTTGGCTGCTGCCTACATTTGTGTCAGGGTGCATTCAGCGTTGCATCTCCCAGCTCAGTGGGACGATATTTACCACAGGCACAACTGAACTCCTGGTTGGCAGAACTCTGTTGCTGTCTTTCAGGACTTTTTAAAAATGTATTTTTTGATACAAACGTGTTGTTGTGCTGCAGTGTGATGTGCAAAACTGTGCAAAATCCTGTTGTCGGAGAGGCGACAATGGAACGGCCTGCGATAGTAG
Source organism: Collichthys lucidus (assembly GCA_004119915.2). NCBI lineage: Eukaryota > Metazoa > Chordata > Actinopteri > Sciaenidae > Collichthys > Collichthys lucidus. The sequence continues at coordinate 8,030,481 of CM014090.1, forward strand.
AAATTTCTACATCCTTTTTGAAACTTTCTTTCTTTGTGCTCGGCTGCTTATTGTGCGATTGTGCGGTCACACCCACTAGACGGAGCTTTGAAGGCTGTTTGTGTTTGTGACCTTTTTTATTCAGGTCACATTTGTTTGCTCACAAATACACGGCTCACGAGTTCACAGTGTATACCAACAGAATCTTACTGCGACTTTCTTTGGGGATATTAGTCTGATTCTAAATTCAAATGATTATTATTTCTTGGCCGTAAGTGTTCTCAGCAGAGAATCACTCTGTTTCTATCAAAGGCCGTCTGATTGGTTTTCCTTTGATAGTTCTCGGTCTCTCATCGAGAGGACATACATTGATGCCTAATCCAGTTTGGCAGTCCTCCTTCATCAACCAACATCTGAAGGGCATATTACAAGAAAGTCTGTTCAAACCATTGTATATATTAGATCCTTTCCTCAAATGAGTCTGTGCAAGCGCTGCATTACAATATATAAGAATAAATTCAATCTCATTTTACTCCTTTGGATTTAGATTTTTAAACATTGCACCTTATATAGCAAAGCCATAGAACAGCAGACTACATGTTAGCATGGTCAGTCACGGAGCCATTGTTAAGCAGACATGTTTACAGCAAGGGACAAGTGTGTTGGACCAGCAGCAGCAGCAGCAGCAGCAGCAGCAGCAGCAGCAATGTGCTTGCTCCCGGGTGGAGGTTGGTTTTGGCAGTCAACCAAATCCCAGCCTGGGTGTTAATGCCTTGTCTAGCCCCATAGGGATGAGGCCCTGCACACACACACATGCTCATTTCTATGGAGATGAGCGAAGCTGCATCTCTGATTAGGCAAACAGGCAAAGTCATATTGCTTTGCCGCGGCAGGGTGACAGCCAGCGAAGGTAGCAAAGCGTCCACATCACAGAGCAGATGCAGCAAAGGCAAAGACTTCTTTATAATTAGAGGGTGAAGGTGCAAATAAAATGTATGCCGCTGTTCCTCATGATCTCTGCTGATGAAGTCATGCCTGGAAATGGAAATGTTTATCTAATTTGTATCTAATAAGATAAGTTTTTCGGAGTATATGGATGGATGTGCTCTAATGTTAGAATAAAAGTTTTAGCAAATGTTACATGTCGTCCATCTTGAATACGAACTTACAAATGAATCCGAAAAGCAGCCAGCAGTGTAATTGGATGTTAGGCTGTGAGTGATTTTGATGCTTAAATTGTCTCTGTGTCGAGGAATTAATGCTACATCCTTAAGTCGTGAAATCTAGCAGATGGTTTTAAAGGCGGATAACAAGTGAAATGCCTACAGTGTTTTAATAACGGCAGCTATCTCGCTATGACATCTGTCGACCTCACCGCTTGCACCTCTTTTAATCATTACACTGGGAAAAAGTGATTTATTCAAATTTATTTAAATTATGGGAGGAAAAAGGAAAATCAAGATACTTTCTCAGCTTCCTTTACTCCCTGTGACCAGGCTGCGAAAAAGTTACAAAAAAGTGAGTTTGTGAAGCAAACCAAAGATGTGCACATATATAACACATCTCAGAGCACAGGATGTCAACATGGCTACATTTGATCTGAATGATTTATTTATTTATTTATTTGATAATCGTGCAGCTGTGGTGCCCAGCCTGTATTGCACGAGACAACATGACAGATGAACACATGACAAATCAAAACATATGACATTTGAATTCATTCAGCTTCATGACAGAAATGTCTTTTTATTTCAGATACATATTCTTTGCCAACTCAATATATCATCCAATGTCATATCAGCTATTGCATACCACCAAAACAAATCCGAGATGGCATTTGGTTTGATATGTAAAAGTTCCTGATCGTCTCTCTTTTGAATGTGGCCAATTTCTCTTCCCATCTCCGCTTGTGACAGAACTGAGAGTAACCCACTTTATTGGCGGAGCATAAGGCATCTGAGGTCTGCATTAGAGGAAGTGACAGATTTATAATTCTCTGATGCACACGAGCCACTAGGCAGTTAATGATGTGTGCTGTGAATACAGATTTCTACATTATGCCTGACAAGGCTGGCGTTGTTGATGGGAATGGTTCTGTTTCGAATATGTTAGTGTTATGTTTTCATTTACACTTCATTCCCTTTTGGTCTTGAAGTGCCGCAGCGCTTGTTGCCCTGCAGTGTGTTGCCATTCGATGACTGAGGCCAGGGTGCCGTGTTCATCCTCGCTCTCCTGCGAAGGCTTTGCTTTTTGATAAAGGTTAGTGTAATCAATCTCCTGGATGTTTATATTTATTGCTCCAGTACAGCTGGGATGTTTCCATTTCCTGCTGATATTGAAGCATGAAGGGCTTTATAAGAGTAGATCACACACTGATTTAATATGGCTGAAGTAAAGGGGGGGGGAATAATGGAGGGCTTAGGGGTAGTTAGAGTTTTGGATTACAGTTAATACTCAGGGATCAGCCCTAATGAACGAAGACACCACCCATTTTTATGTCTCATTATCCCCCCTGCCACACTCTTAGATCTTTTTATAATTAGTCACTCGCGCATACTTTGTCTGCTGTCTACGTGTTTTTCCATCTCGTCCAATGCGGTAACTTTACAGCAGCTTGCTATTGAATATTTTAGGTATGTGGCTAATAAACCATCAGCGACGCATAGCTTCTGATTCAAATACTATTAAATGTCAGATTTTCTCAGCACAAAAGTGTTGCTCATGCATATATTCATGAGAGAACACCTACATGGTCTACCTCCCTTGTTTAATTATAGGATGGCAGCTTTTCTTCTTCTATGTAGTCAATCAATTTCAGAAGTGTTTTTTTTTAGTTACAGGCTCATCAGGGTTTGTCTCTATTGTCTCCATTCTCTATTGTCTGGGATAATAGATCTAAGAATGATTCATGGTGTCATATAGATGTGCCATTTCTAATTGATTTGAATAGAGAAGCGATGTGCTTTGATCACTGTTGTAACCAATTCCACTACCTATTTTCACTCTTCATCCAAAAACATGTGTAATTATGTGCAATTTACCTCGTCTACAAACACGATGGAACAACAGTGGATACATTTTACTGCTTCAAACCTGCGCTGCAAGTCTCTGTTGTGCCTTTAGGGATGCGGTTAGGTCTCTGTGTGCTGTTGCATGGGCATATTGACGGCCGATTTCAAGCAAAGGCTAGATGCTAAATGTGTGTCTCTGGTTAATGCTATTAGCTGCAGAGAGCTGGATTGCTTTGAAAGGAACATCTGGCTGGAGAGACTCACTGTTGCTCCAGAGTCTCAAGCAGAGACGGATTACTGCAGTGGCATTTGGTTGAAGATGATTCAGCATGGAATTAGATGGCCTATATGGAACACGGCTCGGGACAGTGTGGCAGTCTTACTCTTGTCGTTGCGATGAATGCAGGGTGTTAGAAAAGCCGTGGAGATTGCTGAATCCCGGCATCATGCCTCTGACTGATAATGCATGCTTTGATTAATGTTTGAGTACTTTATCTCATAGCTGCCTCGTGGCTTTGGGCAGAAAATCCCCCACGTTGGACACAGCTTATATTTGACTGTTTCTATGAATTGTGTCAACCATATTTTATTTCTCTGCATTGTTCATACAGTGTGAGTCTTTTCCTGAGCTGCGGGCTGTTTTTTATTTTTTATTTTATCAGTATCCCATTCTCATCTCTCCCTACAAGCGTTACGCTATACACACAGTATAGGCGGAAAGATCTAATCCAACAATGGGAGGTAACGATTGTTATAAAATTGATTCATATCCCAATAATAACATTACACAATAGCAAAGGTAAAGTACAAAAACAAGTAAAATAGTAAAAATTTCTATTTTTGTCTAAACCAGGGGTTTAATTTAAAGTTTCAGCTGATTTTTTAAAAACATGTTCATCATCAGACGTTTGCACGCCGAGGAGCCCAAAAAGTTATCGCGCCTTATTGGCAGGACCCAAGCCTGGCCCCGTCTCTGCCAGACTAATAATAAACATCTCCTCACTAGTGTGGCAGAAGAAAGAAGACTTCGAGTTTTAATACAATAATATAAATATATAAAATATATATAAATATAAAACAACACAGAGTGTGGATGATTGACACCTGTCACCTGTCGACCAATCAGAGTCAGGAGAATCGATTAGTACCGCCCACATTCACCTTTGAACCATCAATGACGATCCAGAAAGAAGTAAACCCAAAGGTAGTATATCGCACCAAGAGGTCTCACTTCACTGTCAAAGCCTCTTTGTCTTTATGTAAACAACCAGATGAGACACATATCTTTGTAAGATATATTTTTATTTTTTGGATGTGGATAAGTTCGGCGGGCCGTATTGAAAAGCCCAACGGGCCGTATACGCATAGTTTGCCCATGTCTGGTCTAAACACTTTACTTTCTTACGATAACATCAAGAAATACACAGCCTGGATGTCTAAATGGGCGGCAGTAGCTCAGTCCATAGGGACTTGGCTTGGGAACCGGAGGGTGGCCAGTTAAAGTCCCACATGGACCAAAATATGGAAGGTGGGCTGGTAGCTGGAGAGGTGCCAGTTCACCTCCTGGGCACTGCCGAGGTGCCCTTGAGCAAGGCACCGACCCCCCCCAAATGCTCACTGGGCGCTAGTCTGGCCGGCTGCCCATCACTCTACCATCTCTCTCCACGTTTGCATGTCTATGCTGTGTACTGTATGTGTCCGGATTAAAAATGCATGTAAAATAAAGAATAGAGTGAAAAGACAATTTCCCCACTGTGGGATTAATAAAGTATATCTTCTTCTTAATAAAGTATATCTTCTAAACCAGCTAAAATGGTCGAAAAACACATTTCCAAGGCACTGAAAAGGTGTTTAGACCACTCAGCAACCTATGCTGTGGGATCATTTCTATATTATTGTCACTAACATCACGGTTGTGTCTGGGAAATGGACAGCTCTTGTAGAAAAATATAAATTTAGGCTTAATGATACACAAAGAAAGTTAAATTCTTAGGTTTAGATTTACTGTAGTATTTTTTTTTTTTTTATTGCCGCACTCACATTTCCATTCACATCCATACAAAAGCAAGTCTCCCTCTATGAATGTGCAATATTTCAAGGGGACTGCGCCGCAGCCAAACGAGCAGTGCAGATATGCCTCTTCAAGAGAGGATAAAAGTGCTTACCGGAGAGAGAGAGTGGCTCTGTATCCCAGGTGTAAGTTTTTGGAGGTGGCATATTTTCTAGTAGAAAGCACACCATTGTGATTATCCTACTGACAACCTTGTCTGCACACAGTTTAAATATGGGACTCTAACTGTCTGAAGAGAATCTGGGTGCACTATTTAGTTTACTGGTATTGCAGTATTGTCTTGTGAGTCCATGGATATGTCATCTCCAACTTAAAATGGTACTGCTGGTTTTCACCCCTACAGTACCAAAACTGTGTTCACCGGGTGTCCAAGGTTTAAATCAGGAGATCCAGACTGGATGAAAGCCAACAATGCTGTTTGGCAATCATTTGCACAGTGTGACAGATACAAAGAGCATTGTAGTTGGTCATCAGTACATAATGCAGAGGTCCTTCATATCATGGTGTTAGTGCCAACACATTTTGTACACTGAATGCTGATTTTGCTGCAGAATGTACATTTAACTCTCTAAATCTATATTTTTTGGACTAGAATGATTATCCAGTAGAGTATTATGCTGCCTGGCTTGTTTTTGACAGCTGATTTTACAGTTTTGTGTTCGGTCAAAGCATTGAAAGCCTTTTTTTTAAGTCTCGGAAGAGCTTTCTTTTCTTTCAGTGGCATATTGCCAGCCATAGCTGATGCAGGACTGTGTGTTGACCTTGAAGAAACCGCTGTTTCACCATACGAGGTAGTAGATGGAGGATTGGGAATGGGGTGAGGAGAAGTTCAGGACAGCCTCATTGCTACTCCAGGGCACAGGAGGACAGCAAAAGCTAAATCCATGCGGCAGCTGCGCCTTCGCTTTATAACAACAATGTGTCCACAATGTAAGGCATTAACGATGATTAGATTGTTCCGAGTTCATCTTCACGGCTAACAATAGGAGGGGTCCCTGTGGCTACAATCCTGCAGTGGTCATTGTTAACGTTTCCAATCAGCCGTGCAGCTCTGTGTCCATTACTCACAGCCAGCAGATGTGGTTTGTAGCTGTCCTAATATTTTTTTTTCCCGGTTTAAAGAATGGCTCTCCACTGCTGTCCCTTCTGTTTAAATTGGGTTCTTTTTACAGGTAGTCTGTATCCGACAGTCTCAAAGAAACATCAGTGTGATTGAGTTTTTTTATAAAAACAGTTTATGTTCACTGATCCAGAGGTCAGTGTTTTTTTTTTTCTGTCTGTTTTCCTTGCCCTCTGTCTGGCTGCGCTGGAGTCAAAGCCACTTCTCTGGAGCGCTTTTATCTGCCTGACTTTATTAAGAGTGTGGAACAAATTAGTGAGACACAACAGGCTCCGAAATGTCCTTGAGGCCTAAAAGTAAATTTGCACTGCCAAGTCTAACAGAATTGTACATCAAATCTCTGACAGTCTGAAACTTTCTGAAACCCCCAGTGATCCTGTGTCGTGCTGACTAATCTCTACCCTCTGTCTTAGAGCCACCTGTAGATTTTTTTTGATTACTGAACCACTTTTTTTTGAAAGCGGTAGCAAGTACAGATTTTGAAGGTGGAACTGGCTTGCCTGCAGAAACCCGAGACACTACATTTGAAGAGATACATTTTAAAAATTACAATGTGCCGCTGCTCGAGCATCAGTCTCTTCATTGTTCGGCCACTTATCTGTGGAAATGTCAGAGAATGAAAGTCTGTATAAATGAGCCACTTCATCAAGGGGCTGCACCTGACTCCGAATTCTGTCACTCCGATCAGATTTAGTTGTTAAATACGAAGCTTTGACTATTTGTCATTTATTATTTTTTCAGTTCAGCAGCACATTAAAGTCATTACAGCCTACCTTTCCTCACAATCTGTCATATGGGAACATCCAATTTCCACACAGTCCGAAAAAGTAAAACTGTGCATCCTGCTCATAGTTCAGGTGTCCACTGCTGACAGCTGACAGCACCATCAACTGAAGAGTCAATCACAGCGGATGGCAGCAGAGGAGGTTTGTACTGGCCTCTGTTTTTATCACCCTTCTCTCCTGGTTGGGTTTTGTGGTCACTTGTGGTTTCTAAAGTTTACAGCCTGCCATGCTGTTACTCCTGCACTGCTCTGCGTGCACTGACACAGCTAAAAAACAAAAACAAAAGTGCAATTGAGATTCAGCTGACAAAATGCAAGGCTTCACAACTGATGACTCGAATCGATTTTTTTTCAGGGGCAGCTCAAAGTGTTTTTTTTTTTTTTGGCATTATAGGTGAGACACAAAACATCAACCATTTCAACAACACAAGAGAGTGACAGGCCCCAAAGATTTGACTTTTTCTGTGGAGTTAAGGAATAAAATTCATCTTTCAGAACAGACTAATGACAAGTCTAAGCATAGGAGGTCTGCTGCTGTGAATTATGGTTGAATATATTTGTTTTTGTTGTCTACCTTGGGTGTCTGTCTGTAGTGTTTATGGGACGCAGAGTTTGGCGTATCGTCTCCCTCCTCCTGTGGATTCTTTCTCTGCGAGAGTCTTCAACATGCAGCTTTGAATGACAGTTTGGCCATGATGGAGGAGTGGAGCGAGCAGGGTTTAAAACTGAACACCTGCCATGAGCCATATGTTGGATAATAGTTTAAGTTTGGTGGGTGGTAGTTTAAGTGTTTGTCTTGGTAACATTCCATGCATGTTTTTTAAAAAGATCTTCATGGGAGGCAGACAGAAAATGGTGGGAGAGAGAGGGTGGGTGTGTCATGCGACCAAGCGACACCCTCGTGGAGTGGAGCCAATGGGAAAGTGCCAAAAACTGCAGTTGCGCCCCCTGAATGGCCACTTAAGGCTGGCGAAAGAATGGGTCAATCTCCATGAGCCTTTATGTTAAAACGTCCAACTTTACAGCAGAAATAATCTTTGTTACAGACTGGTACAAAAATAGTTTTTTGGTCTCTATAGCTAATTTCCCCATTCATGACAACATGACAGAGTTGTGCATGGCCGCATACCATTACAGGTGGCTTGTTTGAGTACCCAGGCATCATTCAGCCTGTCTCACTGACAATCCATGTCTTTGCTGATTTTCTAAAATTAGCTGGGAGGCAGAAGATTGCCGACATGGCGGCGGCCAAAGCCACAACATTTTAAAGTGTCAAAACGGCTCTTCGGAAACGTGTGGGTGAGGTCATGGATGTGACGTCCATTCTTTATATTGTCAACACTAAAGGTCGCTGTGTTGATGTTGTTACGTGGCATGAGCTGTAACCACTCGACTACAGGGCTGCGTGTATTCGCACTTTGTCCCTGCTGACCGATTATTGTGTGAACAGAAGCATGACTCTATTTAACAGACAGTCGAGTGTCCATTGGTTTACCATGAAGTAAAAGCAAAAACTCAGACATTTTTTTTATTTTTATTTCTGTATGTTTTGAGCCCCGTGAACAGACCTCTGTAAAAAACTTTTCTTCAGGTAGGGATCTTTTGGCAGGTAAACTTTTTTTTAATTTACTGACTTGGCTGGTGAGTCGAGATGTAAATTTTAGTCAACCAGAATAAATATGTGCAAAACGTCGTGAAATTTTGTCCTTCTTTTTGGAAGGCAATTTTGGCAATCTGTGCCCACTGAACAGCAGCTCAGAGGCTGACTTGGATGATCCACAGAGCCCCATGGACCCGCTTGGCCCCCGTTTGAAACCTGTCCCGAACCCAGAGTGCCCTGTCTGACTAAACAACATCATTTACTCCTTAGACCTAAAGATCTAATTGGTTGGAAGAGGCATCAGAAGAATCTTTCAGCCAAAAAAAGTTTGCAGTGCTACTGAACCAGAGAGAGAGAAAAAGGAAAGAATTTCTGTCAGTGTTTGTAGTCTTTGTATGAAATTAGACCTGTCATGTTAGGCACATTTTCACTACATGATTGTTGTAGCTATGTGATATAGGAAACCATAAGAACAGCTACTTTTCTCCTCATCCATAATGATAATATAATGAAACTCTGGGGACTGACGTGACTTATTAGCTGATCGTTTTGTAGACATGGCACTCACTTCGTTGGAGTTGTTGTATATCAATGCCGTCATGTTACAAGAAGTTTCTTCCCTGTTTGAGTACAGAGAGCACACCAACCTGGCAAAACAGCCACTTGTAATTTGGGCCTGTCATTTAATTACTGATGGGATTCATGTTAATTAACAGCTGATGTGACCTGCCGCCGCCATTTGTCGTTTTTAACCAGTGAAAGTGAGTCAGTGCTGGCTTTAAGTGAGAAGCTGCTCCGAAGCTGCTTTTCACTACATGCCACAAATAATTTTACATTACTTCTCACTGTGAAAACCTTCACTGTGATGAAAAGGGCAATGCATTTTCACATTGCATAGTGACAAAAACACATTTCAGCATGTCAACTGCATTTACCGCACGGCGTCTACTATTGTGAATTTGTGAGTGTTCGGCTGCCGTGTCGTCCCAGTGAAGTCTCGTTCATTCATTCCCTCCGACAGCTGTCATTTCAGTGAGTGGGAGAGATTTTTTTTTTTTTTTTTGTGTGTGTGCTTCCAGCGGGCCGAGCATGTTACAGGTTTGAAACCAGTGTTCTATTGCCGGTTTATGAGATTGAGTGACCTGTTATATGAGGGGGTCATCTTGAGCTTGGCAGGAGAAAAAGAAAGAAGGAGCTGGGGGAGTGATGGAGGAGAACAGAGCGTGGTGAGGAGGAGAAAACGTGCTCTGCACAGTTCATGAAGCAGGCTTCATTACCCTAAAGCCTCTAGTTTACAATTCACAACTCCATCGGTGCACACATTTATTTACAGCCCTGGAAGTATATTAATACATATCATTGATATTCATAAGAAAATTTTTGCAAGAATGCATTTTTGTGTCTGTTGAAACAAATACGACACACGCAGCATCATTAACATTAATGAAGCGCGCTGCTGTTTTACTCGATGCTTGTAAACATTCAACATTACTGTTGATCCGTTGCTATGCAAACTGTTATACGTTTATAAATGCTTGCTGGACTCCTTGTGAATATGAATGCAGAATCGTGTAGTCTGATGTTCCTTGCTGTCATACTTAGCTGTATTTGTTCCTTCAGGCAGCCTGTAGCCCTTTTGACTGCACGGCTGGACCTCACTGTCGTGTTTCAATTTGTCATCTGTCATGTCGGACTACAGATGAATCTCATTTTAAATGATGGATCTAAACGTGCATGCATATATTTACTGACATTACTGCTGGATCCATGGTTTTTTCTGTGTTATTATGATAATGATATTAATTTAATGTTTTATATATTTAGATCTGACATATTTTGAGAGAAAACATAATCTGTGCTGGTTTTCTGAAAACAATCACACACGTGATGACTTCATCATGATTGGCAAATAAAGAAACATCTGTATTTACGACATTTACCCCAAAAAAAGAAAGAAAAAGAGCATTAAGGTGTTCACAGCTCATGCTACAGTAACCAGTTTAAAAGTTGATCTAAGGCAATCCAACTTAATCCTGACGGCAGCCAGAGCTTAACCAGGTTTTTTTCTAAAGAAGTTATGATATTTACACGCAGCACACAATAACTGGATTAAGAATGAAACTCTCCAAGCCTGTAAAGTGCGGCCACTGATTGAATCAAACTCCCGCTCTTAACACTCGTCGGTTCAGCTCCGAATAACCTCTCGTCTGTCTGCGAAGCCTCCAGAATGACACTTCAGGGGGGGTCGGTCAGTCCCTGTCAGTACATTCATTCTCAGTCAGAGGGCAGCTAGTCCTTCCAGGTCCGTCTCTGAGTCAGTGGTGTTGCGGACGACGTGCCTGTGTTTCTGCACTGAGCCGTGTGATTGCCATGTGTCAGAGAGCATGGCCAAGTCTCACTCTGGGCATCTGCAGATTAGTGTGTGTTGCCTGAGTGACCATGTTTCCTGGCTGTCCAGTCCTCTCCACTCCTTTCCTTCCACTCAGTCTTAAGATGCTGGCTGCTATTCTGAACACACTCCAACTGTGATACTGTTTACGGCACATAGACATTAAATAGTGCAGTTAGACTCTTAGCTTTTGGTGCGGCTGCTGTATTCCTGACTGTTACACCTGTTGCAAATGTTGGCATGTAACTAGAGCTTAGCTATGGTTTACTTGCTCAGTTAGTGGCTTTAGCCCAGTGTATAATTATAGAAGCATTGAAGATTTTCTTTTCCCTCCTTTTCTGGAGGTAATTGCTGCATTTTTTTGACAACAGATGATGTGAAGGGCTTCGCGCTGTGGGAAAACTCCTCTCTTGGCACCGTAGGGCGTCTGCTGTTTCTCAGCCATCTGGCTCCTCTGTCTGTCTGTCCGCTTAGACTCAGGTTGCTACACCACATGCCAGCCTATCTATGATTTAATAAATGTCCACGTGCATTTATGCCCATAAACTAGATATAACTAGCAGACTAAGGAGAAAATTGCACATGATTTCCATCCTACGCTTGCAGTAATTCCTACACGTTTTTTCTCTGTTCATCACACGTGCTGACACCGCTGGGGAACACCAGTGGTGTTTTGAGCCGTTGCTGCTTTTGTTCTTGCTAAAGCTGTGGCAAAAAACATCTTTGGGAATCTTGCTCGGGCCCTGAGCTGGCAAACAGCTCTGTTTTACATGAAATACTGACTGTGGCTCATGTTGAAACGTGCTGCTGACACATGAAAGCTTTAACATTTTCTGTTTTAGTTCAAGTAGTTTTGAGTGATTCACGACGAACTAAAGCAAATTACAAAATGAATTTTGCTGACGAGTGACGCTGAAACATAATTTGAAAGTTCTGCTGGGTAGAAATCCCCTCAGCTGTGGCAACATGATGAAACAGCATGTCAGTCACGCAATAATTACTGTGCCGCGCTCATTTCTTTTCGGGATACTCATCTATATACTCCTACCCCGAGCAATGAACAAACAAACTGCACCATTTAAAGTAGGTAAATCCAGCTAAATATCCATGCAAGCAAGTCCTGCATGTGCACTGTCTGCAACACTGTCTGGTGCATGTGCATGGGAAGTATGCATTGTTGACATTGCTCCTGCTTTTAGGGAGCCACATTCTGCTCAGCAGCCTCGTGATGTTGGGCAGATTGAGGCTGACAGGCTGTGTTGATGCAAGTAATTACACAGTAGATCAAATAAGACTATAATAGAGCCATCAATCACCGTGCCGAGACCACGCCACACTCGTACACATGCGCACACCCACATAAACACACACAGAGTCGACACACACAGGGTCTGCAGTCTGTTTTTTTCTTGGACAACCTTCTTAAGAAACAGCGAGTTTACGTCTGATAGGTTCAGTTTTAATCTTATTTTCCGAAGCATCTGTTTACTCTGTCGGAAATGTTGTTTTTTTTTTTTTGATTGATTTTTTTTTTTCCAAGTTGTTCCTTCAACACTTCAGTGTCAACAGACTGTCAGTAACAGCAGTTCCATGCAAATGACTCCAGCTTGTTCCCGCTGTCATTTATTTGTTTTGGCTGTCTGATAACCTGTTTGACATTCAGCTGGAGAGAAAAGTGAAAAGCACTTTGTCTTTGCTTAATATAACCTGAGCACGGGGCTGTTTTGTTTTATATTGCGGTGGCTCAGGTTCAGAGGAGCTTTCAGAGCTTGTAAAATCTCTGCGGCAGGAAGGAAGAAGGAATTGCCTCCCTCTCCGACTTTGTCACAACAGGGTCCAACAATTGTGGTAACTGGGGGGCGAATGTATGATATCACTGAATATTCTGGCAAAGCCTTGCAGCTTGTTACAAGATGAGACAGAATTTTTCTTTTCGTGTTGGAGTACATATTCGCATGCTTTAATACATGATACATGTATGTAGCCTTACCCTGCTTTTCTCCATAGAGCAGCGACGCTGAGCTGTGAATTATTCATTCACTCTTCATTTCCTCCCAGCATGAACACGACAGACCACGTGGAAAAGGAGGTTGAAGTATGAGGACGCCAAGGAGAGGTGCACCTCTTTTTCTCCTGGTTTGCTGTCCTGTTCATTGTCACTAAGTGAATATAGCAGCTTGGACTCTGTTACTGAACCCTATAAATATTTGGACAACATCAGTTGTTACTGGATGTGAAGCGATGATACAGTGACAGAGGTTAAAGTGTGGACTGTCAGTACTGACTAGAGAGAGTTTTATTATATATTACTGTCAGGTTTTTTTTTGTTGATAAAAGAGAATAAATATTTCTTCAGGAAACAATATTTTCCGAGACGATCTGATTCACGCCTGGTGTTTTCTTTATGATTTTGTTTTTCACCCATATTTCTAACCCCAGAAAAAACCTTGATTCCTTACTAACACAACCTCATTCTTTACCATGAGTATTAAATAAATACATAAATGAATAATAGAATAAAATAGCCAAAAATACAACAATAAGGTATTTTAAAATGATTTTTCATATTGGCTCTTTGTTCCGTTTTCTTCTCCGCTGTGCATCTTCGCTTTGTGATTCCAGACTTCATCCATGTTAGGCGTGAGGGTTTATGTCAGCGCACCAGCAGCATGCATCCTTTTGAATTAGAAGGATTAAAGAACCAGCAACCTGTCTAGCCGGCCTCAGATACAATTCAGCTCCACTGATTTCATATTCCACCTGGCATGAGAAGAAGAATTGCGGATGATACGAGTAAATCCCCACAAAGGAGCAGAGATTTCTTCATTTTGCTGTAAATGCCGCCCTTGAATACACGACTAGTTCTGTAATGGACTTTCACTGCATGATGGAATTCTACTGCATTGTCTGACTCAATGTTCATGCCTTCGCACTTTAACGCAAGTATGTTGTCCGTTCTCAAGTGAAGCATATGGGGTCCAGCATGGGATGACATTTGTGCTTTTGTCACTGGGTAGTAAGCATAAATTTTTTCCTGGACTTGACAGCACAGGCAGGTGGGGCAGGCAGTAAGCAGTCAAGTAATTACCCTGCAGGACCAGCGGGTGAGGGAAGACAGAGCTGTAAGGACGCAGAGGTGTGGATATTGGCTGAAGTGGCCTGCCTGTCCTTGTGGAGGTGACTGAGTGGTGAGAGAGGGCAGCTGGGGCGTGAAGAAGCAGTCGAGGGCAAGGCGCGCAGCATTTGTCGTGGGCGATGAGCATACGCGCGGTTAGTAGATGCCTGCGGATACGGCATACAGATTGGAGCGACAGTATTTGACAGTAAGCAGACTGACGGACGACAGCAGACAGAGACAGACTGTCAATCACATGAAATTGTCAGTCAGGTATTGTCTGGAGAAAGCCATGCAACATCCTAAACCCTGCTTAGACACACTTCTGTTCTTATCACTGTTTACTCCTGTTACTCAAGCTTAACCATCCCTCCATTTTCCGTAACCACTTATCCTCATCAGGGTCGCGGGAAGCCGGGGCCGATCCCAGCTGACTCTGGAGTCAAATTCTCTAGATATAATTGGCCAGATCATTATATCTATTAGACTGTGATTAACATGAGGTTTTGGACATCAGTGGCATTAAAGGACAGCGGGGCCCTCCCTCCCTCCCTCCCTCCCACTCCCAGCAGCAATGCCGTTTGAAGTTCCCATGAAGCTGTTAATGTACCTGCAGTGAGAGATGACAGGGTACCCTACTTAACCCCTTGCTTCACCCTCACGCTGAATATGCAAAACTCTCTCTGTTCATTGCTGCTACAAAGGCACTCATAATGAGCTCGGACATCTGAATAATTGTGCTCATCCGATGGCTATTAGAGAAAGCTCTAACTAGTATATAATGATACTTGGACGACCAGTGGCTTAGTTCATTTCATCTTTAGCTGCCAACCCCTTTGCTTTTTGTGTTGCCCTTCACGATGCCACAAGACCCGGTGCACACTAACCCCTTTCATCCGTAATTACTAATGTCATTTTACACTGCTGCAAAGTATTTTATTTGTGTGACGAGATAACGTTAGATGTTTTTAGACGTGATTCTACATCTCTTCATCCTAATAAACCTCCTTGTGTCCAGATTTCCATCCAGTATCCTGAAGATGTTAGGATTGGTACTTCCCAAAAGCTAGGACTCAGAAGCACGACTCGAAAACAGTTCAGGGTTGAAACGTAATCCGTTTACTGGTCAGAAGGTTCGGTACACGGTAGAGGCAGAGGTCAGTAAACAGGCAAAATCCGAAAAACCAGGAAAATCCGATCAGTAGAAAAACTCACAAGGCTGGGACGAAAGGCACTGGGGTACAAAACGAACTGGCACAGAGAGGAGGAGAAACACAGACTAAACACACAAGAGAGGGGAGTGGTAACAAGACACAGGTGAATCTAATGAGGGCGGGGCAGACAATCAAAACTGGAGGGGAAAAACACAGGGGCAGGAAGTGAGGCGGTCTGAGACGAGAGGAAGGGTAAGTTTCACAATAAAACAGAAATCATAAAGTTTCACAATAAAACAGAAAACAAAACGCATGACCTTAGGATGATTGACGAGATGTGTCAGAAGAACCTTGACGTTACAGGAAAAACAAGCTCTTCTTGATATTGTGGACTTGTTGGGTTTACATTGTCCCCAATGTTCGAGAATCTCTGTCAGTAGGTCACATCAGGTATCTCCAGCATTTGAAGTATAGCCATTGGATAGTTGCTTGGTGCTACGTGTAAACATTACAGAGAGAGAAAGATTAGGGGGGATTTATATGCGCTTGCCCCAGGCGTGGATCTCTGCGTGTGGGAATCAGGAGAAACTGAATTGAGAAAAAGGGAAAAGGGTGGGCGGGTGTTTCATGATGCTCATGCTGCTGTGAGTGTTGAAAGTAAGAGGTACTGTACATTAGAGCTCAGCAATTTACATTTTCCCTTCTGAATTTTAATGAGAAAAAAATGTATGCTTTCTTTATTTATTCAGCTAATTGTAGATGAACCCAGTGGGACACGGCTTTGCTTTAATACTTCCCCTGATAGGTGAAAATCCTTAATGCAGAGAGCTTTGACCGCCATACACGGTTACAAGTATATTCTTGTGATTTTCATTTCCTGAAAGGATTTCCACCGTGCTAGAATAAAGGCATCAGCGCTCTGCCCTAAAGACGGTTTTATTGGTTGCTTATCATGCTTAGGAAGGACAATGGTTAGAAGCAGAACAGACAGTGAATCAATCCCTGATGCTGTTGTTCTGTTTCTGTTTTGTTTTTTCCTCTTGATACCATCGAATTAAACGGAGGCCGCGTCAAAGAATCAGTAATTTTTGACAACCCAATCGTTAACTGGATAACACATTTGCAAAAGCAGTAAAGCAGCATGGCCTCCTGTCAGGGGTGTTGATAAATTGCTGTAAGGAAACAGTGTCATTAGTGTTGTGGTCAGACAGAGGAAGTGGGGGGAACTGCTGCAGTAAACACTGTGGACTCTCTCTCCACCACTCTCCCCTCCCCAGATCTGTGACCTGCATACTGATCTGTGTTTTGAACCTGGAGGACATCTTGTCCCAGTCCTAGCCTGCTAAGAGAAGTGACACTTTGATGATCTGGAGAGGACAGAGTCAAGAGCTCTCTGCTGTCATCCCCCTTTCATCTTTTGCCTTTCTTGCCTTGTAAAGGTCCGTCTCAGACGTCTTTGCTTCCATCTCCCCTTCCTGTCTCTCCCTCTTGTGTCTGCATTGCAGTGTACTTTTCTTTCCTCTATCAACTCGGAGATGTTTATATCAGCGGTGGTTCCTCTCCTCTCCTCTCCAGATGGAAACTAGCAGCACATATTTCTGGATGGATGTGCTTTGCTTTTCTCTTTACAGTACACGAGACATCGGGAAAACATATGTTTCCTGACAGCAGTGTTCAGCTGGAGGAAACTGTGCTCGCTAAACACAAACTCCCCTCCCATTGTAAGGTTCCTATCCCCAGCTGTCTGCTCCATCAAGTGTAGAGATGCAGCTTAATGCGTTTGAAATGTCAGCTTGATATCAACCAAATTATATCTCAAGGTCAGCGGGGTTAATGCTCAGCTCACAACTGTTGCTCTGTATCTAATGTGCTTAATTAGCTGGGAATTAGGGAGGCCGGGTTGACACTTGTGTGTGTGTTGAGAGATGGAGACGAAGACGTTCTTGTTTCAGTTGTCCTGTATTATGGGATTAGATCACATCACATGACTCGACTGCATCAACAAAAGGTAAACAGAGGAGAATGCTGCAGTGCAGAGTGCCGTCAAGGTGACTGTCTTGTGTCAGAGTTACGGTAGCCGCCAATTTACACAATTATAGTTTTTGGATGGCGACTTCATGCCTTGCTTTGAAATAAACCGTTCCTGTTGGGATCATGTACAAAATACTGCACTTGTCCATCGTCTGTGCTTCCCGTCACATCATATTTTCTATTGAGAAATTAGACGGTACATTTTTTTTTTATGTCCCACTAGGTTGTCATTGTGTCAGGTTAACACTCAGATTTGATGATGAGTGTTCTGCGAGTAGCACATTCATTCAGTTTCGGGTTCCTGGTTGGATGTGTTCACACAGCACATCCTCTCTCCCTTTTTGCGAGATATATTTCCTGCAAGATTGCCTTTTAATTTTCTTCCTCTCCCCCCTCTGGAGAGGTGAGCACTTCTGCTGTTTGACAATTCCAAGCATTTCAAGGGATTAGAGGAACGACCACATGATACAACACACCAGAATAGTAAACAGGCCTGTGTTGCCACACAGTAAGCTGTGAATTCGAGATAGGGAAAGGCAGTGCGGCTTTTTTTTATGAGACTGCTTTCCCACTAACTGCCCCGCCGAGTGTGGCCTGCTAAAAGGTGTGATTAATTAGAAGAATGAAATAAGGGCAAAGTGCTCATATACTCTTTGCTCGAGTGCCATTCAAAAGTAAACAGACCGGCATTATTGAGCTTTGATCCTCATTTTAGTTTGCATCAGTCAGGCTGCTTTAAAGTTCAAGACCATAGATGAAAGGCCTCACCTGGTCTATGACCAGTGGCTGCTTCAGATGACAAAGTTTGGCATGGAGCTGTGGAGCCGGGGGTAGACGATGGAGACACTATATAAAAGCGTTCTTACAAAGCTTAAACCTGTCAGCTTCACTTAAAGTGGACGCTCCCGTTTGACACGTCAGAAGTGTGGCGCTGATTCTCCACTGGGCTCCACAGGAAGGGAGCTGTCCTCTGTGCTGAAATCAAGACAGGCAGCTGGTGTCTGGGGTTGGAGCTCTGGGAATCGAACTGTTCAACTCCCTCTTTATCATCAGTCACTTCATAGCATCCCACATGGAGGGAATATCTCAGGACCCCGACTACTTTGTCCTTAAATCTAAGCTACCTTAGCATTTCCTGATGAGCTTTGTCCTCAGAGTGAAAACTTGATGTTTGTTTTGCAGAGCAGAAGATCGATGTATGAATAATCTGACACCATATTCTTAAAAACAGGACCTCCATCGTTCATTCTTCTCCAGTTTCACCTTCAAACTTTTCAATTCATTATTTATTCAGCCCCTCTGGCTTTCTGAATCACGTCCAGATCCCCAAAACTTGCAGGCTCCCTTTTCAAAATAAAAGCTTCTTCTTCTCATGACTCTTTCTTTTCTTTCAAATTCTGTCTCCAGCTTTTTTTAAATTAAACTTATTTTACTTACGATTAGCAGGATTTAAAACCTCCTGAGTATTTTTATTCAAGCAGGTGAAATTCTGAGTAATGTGATTCATCAAAGAACCTCTTATAGTCATTTGTGCTCCACTTTCACCTACAAATTAAATAACCTCTCCTATTATGAAATGGTACACAGGGCTAAATGATTTTACCACACCTGGCGTGTGTTTCTATTCATTTCATTTTCCTGCAGCTGGAACTCGTAGTCATGCTATTACTGCTCATTTAAGTATAAGCATGAGCAAACAACTGTCAGGGCAGCTTGACAAATTGAACTCACCGTGCTTTTTTTTTTAGATTTGCCGCACTTCATTTCCTGCCGTGATTTATTGGCAGAGAATATAGAGAAAATCGACAACACGAGACCTTTTTACACTTGACAATGGCGTGTGCTTCTTTTATTCAGGTCATGTTTCTGTGCTTTGTTTCATCACCCTTTCTCTTCCTCACTGATAAGCCACAAATACCTTTTTAGTGTTTGCTTGGGGCCTGCTGATTTGAAATAATTTCCTCTGTGATTGAAATAATTGTTGCAGCTGTGTCAGTTCAGGAAAGCATTTCAGAGCCTGGAGGTCCTGAGAAGAGGTAGGCAAATTACCGAGACATTAACGACTAAATGTCAGCCAGCGTGTTTCTCTTGCTGTGTTTGCGGGGTGAGAGGGCAGTCCTAGTTTTTTATTTTTTAGTTGATGTTATTCTCTTTATACTTGTTTCCCTGGATACGTCTGCCTATTATAGGAGAAGTATGTTATTCCATCACAGACTTGAAATGATGCGTATTTCTGACATTGTGGCAGGGAGCAGAGATCAGGACATTAAATACAGCTGTGCACTGCCAGGACCAAGATGAGATTAAACATATGATGTGGCTGCGATGCATAGGGGAACATGGTCACTGTACAGTGCACAGAAGATGACTGGAGAAGATCAGATGAGGAGATGCACTGCTCTCGCTCTCTCTCCTCTGTCAGGTTCGCCTCACCTCTGCCTCGATGGCTCAGTAGTAGTCGTAGACCAGAACAAGCAAGCGAAAATGATTCAGCGATGTATTCAAATGAGGTTATGTCTTTATATCTGTCAGTACACTCTATAATTCGCTCCTTTGTGTTCCGGTGTTCTGTGCACTCTCGCCTTAACAGTGTCTTTCTTCTTCCCACTGTAGCATTGTCACATCTTTCATTTTCCTTTTTCCCTCACAATCTGTCTCTTTAAGTCTGAATGCTGCTCGAGGCACAGCCTGCTGGGCTGAGGAGTTCTGAGTCTCAGCGACAGTGAGCTCCATACCACCGCTGTTCATCTGCCCCCAACAGCACTTTTAATGAAAAGCTCAGTGCATCTGGGAAACACGTGGGATTATGTTACTCTCAGCCAGCCTGATTCCACATCACTTACAAATATGCACGACGTAGTTGCATCAAGTGACGGCATCTTCAGATTTGATAGTTGATAGGCGGTTACAAACGTTTGCTGCCAGCACCTGATTGAAGTTCGAGTAATGATGAGAACTGTTGCGTGTGAAACAGCATGTGTTTGTGTCTCTCCTCTCCATTTTTAGAAGCTTTTATCTGCTGCCATTGATGTCACATGTGATTTTTTTCACTTACTGTGTTCTCATTCCCTTCCCACTTGAGCTAAACTCCCATTGGCTCTAATCAGGATAGCAATCGAATTCCAGTGTCGCGGATCCTGAACACAACAGAGTCATCAGTTCCACTGAGAGTGTGTCCAGTGAAATCAGGAAAAAAAAAGTAATTCGTCTATCTAAGGGATCCAACACTTTCACGCTAGCAGGCGACTCTGCACCGAGTGCTGTCTTTGAGTGCCCCTGTTGTGCTCCAATTAACCCGGAGTGGCCCTGTTGTTTGGAGCGAACTACAGTGAAAAATTTCCTCTGCGCCGACCTTGACTTAAAGCCGGTACGGTCAAGTGCTCACGAGACTGTGGACAGAGCTCGAGTTTAGCATTTCTAGCCTGTTTCCTATGCTGTGGCACAGCCTACCGCACCTTTATGTCATGAGTTAAAAGAGATTATTGTTACGGCTGCTACTGATTTTATTGTTTAAATGACTCTTTATTTAGAAATAAACATTAAAGCGATTAAGAAAAACAAACAAACATTTAAATTGCTGCATATTTTAGTCGTTTTCTTGCCTATGAAACAAAGTCGAGACATGCAAAAAGCAATTTCGCAGTAATTATAGTGTGAAATATAGTTTGCGTTACATGAAATGAACCGATTTGGATTCCACGCGCTACACAATACAATAAAATCAGGCAATTAATGTTTAACTGCATATTCAAAAACAGCATTGTTTACAAGTTTTTAGTCAAAACACCTCTGTCTGAGACCTGGATCTTTCATCTTCGATTCTGCTTCTCTTTGTGAGCAGAAGCCACAAATCGATGCGACGAATTGAATTCTTAGTGTGTCAAATTTCAATGTATCGATCTGCTGTGACTGCAGAAAGCCATAGCTCATAACGAGAAGGCGAGGATACGAAGCTGTCGCTAAAACTGACAGACAGATGTTCATAGACAGCTGATAAATTGCTACTTAATAAAATTAGGAGAAGTGAGGAGACACAGCAGGGCTCCATTAAACTGTAAAGATTTTTTCCAAAACCCTCGGCGATGGACTCCCCGCTAGACTGAATCATTATGAAACACTTTCCATCTTCGGTTTCCTGAGGGCTTGTTAGTCGCATCTGTATGCTGCGGGCGTCCCGTTTAGTGAGACATAAACACACAGTGTTAAGGATTACAGAAATCTTTAGCACAAACAATGCACCAACCCTCCTGAAGTCTCAGTCACAGCGCGGTCACATGCAGGGGGTTACTCGTTAATTCAGGTCACATTCTCTGCAGGTTTACGCTAATCTCTTGCATTCAAACTGCTGATGTTGGGTAAAAGCACGCCTCTGTGATTTTCATAATGTAGGCATGGTGGCACTGAACTTTTGTACTTATCACCCTAAATATTTCTGCTGCTGTTGTTGTTGTTTTTATGATTCCTCCTATAAGCTGCTATTTCATCTTCGATTCTTTTTAGCTCTTTCCCTTTCTCATCTCAGCACCGCAATCGTAAACACGGTGCCTGAACTGTGAGGAAACAAGTGTTGGCAAATGTTGTTACACTCTTCAACCACTATCAGACATATGGATGTCAAATATAGACTTACTGTGGGTCCACACTCTTGACTGTACATGGCAGGAGATTCAGAGAGACTCAGACATGCCAGGTGGCTGCTGTCTGCTGGCTGTTAGACTGAGCCTAATTTTTAGTGAAGGAGCGAAGACTCTCCGGGTGTCTCGGAGAATGCAGTGAGCATTATGCAGTCGTTGTCCTCTCACCTGTCTAAGTAGAGCTACTCAATCATTTACCATACCCTCAGTTATGACACACGCATCAGTGTGTAACACGGTGAGAAAAGTTTGTCACCAACTTCTGGCTGATGCTCGTTTCGTGTTGATTTGCAACAGATTCTGGTTTGTCTTTTGTTTTGTTGCTGCATGAAATCAGAATATGTGTGCAAGATCCGTGAGTTGACGCCATTAAGTAAACAAAGAAGGCCAGTGTCACATTTTGGGTCTTAAATAGACGCAGTTCTCACACGGTTTCGTGACGGCGGCAATGCAAATATGAATTCGGATTAAGTAGAAAATGAAAAAGTGTTCCACTCTCTCGAGCATGTCAGGGACAAGATATGGTCCCGTGTTACTGTCAGAGCACTTCAGAGGCTGTCATATCGCTCTCCGTCTCTTTCTACTCTCTCATCTTTTTTTAAAATGAAATGCAAAGCATGCTATGTATACATTAAGCCACATAACTGTAAGTACAGTATTGCCAAAAAGCTGTCAAGTTCTCTCAGGCTCGAGCTAAATGACGCGACCATTCCTGCCGTACTGAAAGCTTGTCTGCGTGGAGTATACTCGTATTCAAGGTGCGTCCACCCCATGCAGGAAGCGCCTTGACCTTGTTTCAACATTTTGGTTTTTATTGCGGCCAATAAAGATGTTGCTATGGTTGGAGACGATAGGAGAGATCGGGGGATGTCATCTCACTGAAGCTGAAAAGAGAGAGAGAGGCAGCTGAGATCTACGGATAGCAACTGCTTGCGTGTTTTTAATTTATCACAATATCACACTCATTTATCATCACAGCAGTTTCAGGGTCTCTCTCCGGCTGGAATTATCTTGTAATCAGTACACCTTGTCTGAGATCAGTTGTGTAAAGTGGGCACATAAACATGTCAGCTGTCTGCTGGTCCGCATTTCCATTTCATTTAAACGAGGAGGCTTTCTCTTTCTCCCTCTGTGTTTCCTCTCTCCATTATGACGATTATAAAGGGAGGGAGAAAAACTGTTTTCTTACTTCCAGTCAGTCACTGCCGGGAGGGTAAGTCATCAGTGGAGCGGAGTGGATGGATGGGGCGTTTTGAAGTGTGGTCATTAGCATGGTTCAGTATTGATGTGAAGGCCATTCATCAAACTAAATTGAACTACAAAAGCAATAAAGCTTCTTTCTTACACATCTGACACCTCCCCCCCTCTCTCCAGCGTTCCACACCCTTGTCCTTTTTTTAAATGACTTGACCTTTATTTTGGTGACATTTTTAAAGTAAAGAAAGAATGGCCCTAAGGTAGCTCCCCAGCTCAACTCTTTAGAAAAGTTCCCTGGAGTGGCAGTGCCATTTTGTCTCAATGAAGACTTTTGTTTGCACAATATCGCTTCATACATCTTTTTTCTTTCCAAGTCATTCATTTTAGGAGTGACGCATTGCAGAAAGACTAGACGGTCCGCACTCTGACTCTGAGATAAGTACATATGCGTAGACAATAAGTGTTTGCCAATGTGTTGATCTCTTATTCTTGTCTTCAAGTAAACTGTTGGCATAAATTTTGAATGTGCTTTTCAGGTCTGTGTTATTTTGGAGTTGCTCTGTCAGTTACAGAGTTGGATTTTCTTCCTTCCTCATTTATTTTGCAAAACAACAATCCACACTCATTTAATCCTCTTTCTGCGTTTCTGGCAAGTCCGTATCGTTTGACTCCAGAAGCAGGGGATGATATGTTAGTTGGTGATCTTCCACCGGATAAAAGAAAATCTCTTCTTCTATTCTGAGGAATCATATCTTTTTATAGTTTAATATGATCGTCTGTACGTGCTATTAATGTTTTGAGGGAGGGAGCTTTATACCTTAGATAGAAATAATGGTAGTAATAATATTAATAGCATTGATAGACAAAATATTTGTGAAAATATAAAAGTTATGTGAGTGAATTGTATTACTTCTCTTTGTGTATTTCACTTTAACTTTTGAACAGTTCATCTGTTGCCTTGTTGCTGGAAAACGTTTTTCAAGTGGCTGTGAAGTGATGAGGAGCTGATGGCAGATCCAAGCATGCTATATAGATATTGTGTTTCGTGCGGTGCTGTTAAGCACTCGGCGGCAGAATGGCCAGTTCATTTTTTTTGTCCTCTTAAATTCGGCATACAAAACTTTTGCATTTTGGCATTTGGTCCTGTGGATTGCGTTCGCTTTTAAACGTCAGCTGCAGGCTGTTTCGACAGTGCTGGCAACACAAGTTTCCTGAGGAGAGAAATACTGGAACGAGCCGCCAGTTATGTTGTTTCCATGATGTCCATGTTGTGCTTTTTTTGGTTTGGTCCTCTGCTTCTGAATGCTGTTTGTCAGCCGCACTGAACATCATACTTTGGAGCTTTATGATTTATGATGAATGCATCACACAGAAACAGAGTTCCAGGCATTTTCGTGAACAATTGCCTTTTGGTCTGAGTGCAAACAATCCTTACATGAGTGTATCAAGCCAGTAGATTCTCTCATTATGATGACTGTGACTGAGCAACAGAGCAGCCAGTTTAGTGATTTTAAGCATTTCCTAGGGCCAAAAATTCTGTTTTAAAAAAGGCGTAGAGGCTACACATCTCAAAATGGTAATTCAAACATAACAGGGTGGACATTACTCCTGCCGCTGTCCACATCTGGCCCGACTTGATGAATGTGTCTTTGAACCCCAAACACTTTCTCGTTTTATTAGTTTCGAAATATCGGTGGGGGAACACCTCCCTTCTCCACGTCTGCCCCCGAGAGACTCCTTCACCGCGATGCTCGCACACTCCACCAGCAGTCTTCATAAATAGGACATCAGTTCTATTTATTTTCACCCAATTTAGCGGGCCACTGTAGGCTTCCCTTGGAAACTGTCTCAAGTCCAATCTTATGCTGCCTCGTCACCATGGCGACGGCGAGTCTTCAGCCCCGGCCTAATCAGAAAGCGGTTGAAAGTGGAGGGATTCTTGAGGGCTCAGATGTAACTCTCTTAATTCTCTGCCTCGTAGCGATGACACACAAATGGATTCGCTTCTTCTTTAAAAAAAAAAAAAACATGCTTAATTGAGACTCATAACCCTATCATGCTGAAGTAGAGGAACCGCAGGGGTGAAAAATTAAACCACAGCACACACCTTAATTGCTTTCACGTAAACAATTTTTGGTGTAGCTGCTGCACGGTAAAATAAATGCCTGCTCGGTGGAATGCTATTCCCAGCACATTAAAGAATCACTGTAATAGCTCAGGTTCTTTCATTTCCTCAGACACAACAAGCTCTGCTGGATTATCTGCAGCATCGCAGGATCTCATTCTTTCCAGGTCAGCAGGTGAACGTGACAATAAGCTCGCGAGCAGTTCACTGAACCTCAGGCCCAGTGTACAAGGCTGACTGAAAGACATTATTGCTAATGCAGTTTCACCTCTGCTTTATGAACAGTCGGGCCTTCTCTAGAAGTGCCTGTGCTATTACAGTGAAAGGAGCCTGGCTGTCACTCACTACTCTTGTGTAACCACCCTGACAGGTCTGCCAGCTTGAGCTGCACAGATAGCAGATAGAGCCTAATTAAAGTGGTATTACTCTCCTGCCTCATTCATTGTTGTGTCGTTTCTATAACCTTCCTCTCTGCTTTGCAAATTGTTGACCCGCAGCTTCACCGAGCTTCTGAGCCCTTAATAATCCGTAGCCGATATTCTTAATTGAAATTATATGATTATCCATAGCTGCAGGAGGCAGGCTTCCTCTTTCCATTGGGCCGCTCTCCTGGGAGAAGGGAAGTGGGTTAGCTTTACCTTCGTCTGCAAAAACACGATTTCAGCACATGGGTACTTGCATCATACGGCACGGATTTTCGGCTGCTGAATTTGCTTCTCTCCATTAACTGGGCTAAGTCTGTGCGTTTGTGTGACTTTGCAATTCAGTGCATTCACACTGTTTTCAACTTCTACAGTACAGCCTCTTTGATGTCGACTTATAGCGCTTTCAAAGAAATGTCAGAAGATTCAATTCCATTTGTGTTTGGGCGGAGCAAACGTGAATATAGATTGGCTGGGGTTGGGGTTGGGCGCGCAGAGATAACTGCTTAAGCTGACACTTGACACGCTGAGTGACAAGTGACGCAGACCTCAAACACTTGTAGCACCTGAAAGACTTCAGTCAGAGCCCATCGTTTTTCAATTTCCACGTTCTAGTGAGACGCAGACACAAAAAACAGCAAAGCTGTGCGTGGAATAATTAGCCGGGTCTCACATCCCATATGCTGATACAGAAAACAGATCCTCTCTCTTTCATGGATGGATAAAATCAGAAGCTAATAAGATGATGATGATGGTGATTAATAGAACATGCTTTTCAGTGTTTACTCATGAATCAAGCTATTTTTGGGTCCGGTGGCAACTGTGAACACAACACAGATTGACTGGCAGATTCATGGCAACATGGTGACCACATGACAAGAGAAGGCCTGTGGAGTTAAACGTCCTCATTTGTCATATAAATACTGATCCATCTGATGCCTATTTCTTTTAATAGTCCAAAGACAGGCGGATTCGTTTGCTTATCAGTTCTGTTTTATATTTATCGGTGCGACCTTGTCCTCAGCCATGAGTTGTGGGTAATCCCTGCAAAGGCCTTCATAGATTAAATTTCTAGCTATATACAGACAGTGAAACACTAGGGGTGGGCGATATATCGAATATACTCGATATATCGCGGCTTGTTCTACGTGAGATGTATGAAATGACTATATCACGACCATCGAGTACTTGTTACGTAAATGTTTTAAGCCGTCGGCATTTAATTCTCCGGAGTTTTGCCTGTGTTAAATGTATAAAATGTTTATTTATAAAATATTAAGAATGGTTAAAATTTGATTTAATGCTCATATGTACATTTTGAAATGTATTAAAAATTCCTAGTGTTAAACTGCTATAAAAAGAGGTGTGTCTCATACAGCAAGTGTAAATCTACTGTTCTACATTGATTCTGAGCAATTACAATGCTATCAAAGTAATAATGACATTATTATTTATTAGAAATAAACAATACAAAACAACAACAACAGAAATATCGAGATATATATCGTGTATCGCGATATAGCTTAAAAATATCGAGATATTGGTTACAGGCCATATCGTGCAGCCCTACTTTACAGTATGAATCACGACAGTAGCACAAGCAGTACGCGTGATATATTGCAATATTGTTAAAGTAACCTTTTGTTCCTTTGAATGTCCCGACTCATTTACAAATGAATTAATAACACGCGTCGTTCCCAAAGCTGGATTTTATCGTGCAGATTACTGATCTGAGGATTTAGCAGAGGAGCCGAGTCTCGCCATGCACACTGAGCTGCCGTTGGGTTTTGCTGTGGTAAACAGACCAAGGCCTAGCGGTGTCCTATCTCCTGGAACCATCAGGGGTAGAAGTCAGAGATAGGCGGGAAAATAAATGAGTGTACAGTCACATTCTTTCACTGTCAGTGTGTCCCGCTGTTAGAGTATTTTAGATAAGTCCTGGAGAGCCAGCAGGGAGCCAGAAAGGAAATTACACATTTAATTCTTACGAGGGAGTTTTGGAGGGAGTGTAAATTCACCTTTACATTTTGTGTGTGTGTGCGCTTCTCCTTCTGCTTCCATAAAATATGTGAATGTAGCGATGTAAGGTGTAACACGTTTTAACTGCATTAAGCGTTGGTTGGCTGAGAAACTGCTAAAAATTAATTCCAAGGGGAATTTTAAAAAATGTGGCTTTTGCAGACATTTGGATGTGTCATAGATCTATGTAGACAAAATTAGATGTTACGACCCGGCTCGTTGAGGTGAGCCATAACATAGAATGGGATAAAAAAAAAAAGAGAAAAATAACACTTGCTTTAGGTTCGTCCGTTTATTTTCTTAATTTAACAAAAGGTGGTGAGGGAAAAGGGAACAAAAAGGGCAAACGAGTGCTGTTTAAAAGAACAAATAAATATAACAAAAAGAGAACTCTACCAGAGCCTATTCTTTACTAAGTTTCAGAACAAAACCAGAAGCAAAAACCTCACTATCTAATCTATTTTTCTCAATAATAAAAAACATAGAAAACAGCACCCCTTAATCTAATGAATCTAACAAAAAATCTCTTCATGAGTAATCAGTATTTAAATCAGCGGATTGGCTAGGCCGGGAGAGGATGCAGAGGGCGTCGCACCAATCCCAATCCTCTTGGTTTCCAGGAACCAATCCGTTAACGGCCCCCGCACACCTGCATTTACCTACTGGGATAGACACAAGAGACCTAATGGGGTGAAACGGCTACGGCCGTAACATAGACGTCTAATTTACTTAATCACAATCAAAAATCACATCTTCAAGTCCTCTGAAGCGTGTTGATCATCTGAGCTCCCGTCTGATTGGATAGGCACAGTCGGAGGAACTGCAGTCTTCAGTCCTCTCCACTAATTTCGTGCTCGAAGGTCACTGTTATGTTGAAATATGCGATTCATTCTGAGGTCGTCTGTTATCTTCAAATACCTCTCTGAGCTAAACTCAGTGTCTCCTCCGTCCTGTTCGTTTTGCTGCCATCACCAGCATCATCTTTGTCTGAACAGTTATCGGCAAGGTGATGAGTCTTTGCCATTTGACGCCGCTTGGTTTGCCACGCAGCATTCAGGCCAATGTTTCATTTTGTTCACACCGGAATATTTTCATCTTGTACTGTCGCTGTTCACTGTCATTAAGTAAACTCTAGGCAGGCTGCCATATACCTTTTTTAATTTGGGAGTGGAATCTATACAGCTATTCTACAAGAAGTCCTAATTAATGGCGTGTTCCAGAGATTGTTGTCTTCCTGACAGATTCTCTGCAGAGGAAATGCAAGTGGCCGTTTGGTCCTAACGAAGCTCTAACAAACAGTCTGAGTCGAAACCATTTCTTTCACCTTTCCCCAGATTTTTGGCAGTCCAATACACCAAATCATTAAACTATGACCTCACCGATGAATTTATTGTATCCATATTTTTACACAATGTCACCAGAAACTGACCATTATACACTTTTTTAATGATATCTGTCATTGCAGAGCTGTTGTATTGGATACAGTGTGTATTTATGGATTGGTATTTCAAAATAAAATGTCATTTTTACAACATGTTTAAAGGTTGTTTTTTTTTGCACTCCGCTTTTATTTGCTAGGTCACGGTGGCATTGCAGAGAGGAAGGAGAGACATGGCGTGCAGTAAAAGTCTCCATGATTTATTAGACTATTATGTAGACATGTGCAAAGATCAGAGAATTCATTGAACTGGTTATGAAATGTGTAGGTGGATCATGATGGATTTCAGTGTTCGGGTTGCTTTTATTATGTAGCAATTATTGTTTTAACGGCTGTAACGTGACTGCAGCCGTTTGCTCATGTATACGAAGAATTTCTTCATTCCCTTCTTCACATTGATTATATGGTTTACATCACTGAAGTTAAGTGGCATTAAAGCTGCATTGATTTACTGTTTGAGAATTTCAACGTGGCTCAGAAAAGCTCCACTCTCCACGTTGTTATGTGTGTAATCAGTGATTTCATGTCTTTTTATTTACCTCTTGTAACATAATGGGTGAAAATTATTCCGAGGATCTGAAATCTGCAATTACACCACTCCTCAGGACTGTGATGCGCCCGTGAATAGGGTTGATTAATGCCAATAGCACTGAAGAATGATAATGTTTTGTCTGGATATCACAGCTCTCTCTCTCCCCTGCTTGTGTGCAATATTGGGTTGATATGTGTCACGACGGGTGCAGCAGGAGAGCCTTTTTGTCTGACGATAATAACTTGAACAATGGACAACCTCTGACAGCCTCTTCGTCAATAAAAAGTCTTCTCACCATTATCGGATGATATATTGGTGTCTTTATGCCACAAAATGCCACAGAGTGAGAATCATAAATAACACTGCATTATATGAACGATGGATTAGTAAACCACATGTTAGTATGTGTTTGATTTTGTTTGAAACATGTTTGCAGTTTAGTCCTTAAATGTGTGTTTTCAGCTACAGCTGCATGTATTATTTGATAGTAAGAAGCAGCATGTGTAACATTCTAAATGTGTGACATGCCTAATATTTGTGGTGTGTAGCTGTCCAGATCCTTTTGGACAGGATCAGAGGTTTTGGTACCACATTAAACTCACTGCCCAGTTGGACTTGGCCACCAGTTGCAGCATGTTTTTACCCCAACAGAAGGATAAAGCAACAAAATGTTGCTTTATTGTGTTTGGCTTTTTACAGCAGGACATGCATGGTGGCATTTGGCAGTGGTAGGAGGAGTGGGGCAGTTTGGCATTGAGGAGTGTCTCCGTACCGATAAGGAGCTTTGCAGCAGTTTGTTCATTTTCCATACCGGTTAACATAGGGACTATATTTAGGAGACAGACGTGTTGCAGCTTGCTCGGCTTTTATAGGAGTCGTCTGCACATTTTGGCCACTGAGCTGACTCAGACTGCATGTTACCCCCCTCCACCCACCCCCACCCTGTGAGTTTTCAAGCTGTGAAATTCCTTTTTATTGTTAGTGCCTCACTGCTCTCAGTGCTCATTGATAAAGATGTCTGGTTTTGTCGTTGGCGATAGTTTTATGTCGTGTGTAGGCAGTAGCCTTTTTCCTTTTTTCTTGAATAAACTGCCTCTGCTGCTAAAATGTTTTCAAAGATTCAATCACTCATACTGACACAATCAATCCAGACACCTGTGTTGGGCAAGATTTAATTCTTAGTTTTCACAAACTGGTTTGCTGTTCCTCCTGGGGTCCACACAAAAATAACAACATTAATAAGACAACGATTTAAAATCACACAGTATCAAACAGACAAGAAACTTCAATTTCAAGACAAATAACCTATAATGGAAACACAAAGTCACAAACAAGCCACCAAACTAAACCAAGCAATAGCAAATTTATCATTTTAACTTGTTCCTTTTAATTTTTTTTTTTGTTATACCTGCGAGAGAATAAAACACTTTTGCTTTTGTGGAGAACCGCACATCTGCACTCTGAGGAAAGTCTGTCCCTCCAACTTTAAAATCCAAGCAGTCCGGTGACACACATCATTGCAATGTTATTGCGTCGAGATGCGATGATGATTGAGGTGTGGCTCGATTTATAACCACTCTATTTCCACGACTTTAGGCTGCTTTTGATTTCACCTAGCTATTACCTGTCAATCACAGTAATGTGCAGCGACTATCTCGGCCCATTTTCCACCTGCTTGCTTTGATGCCCACCAGTAAGTTGTTGTCGGTGCTCTCCATATATACCATGCACTTCTTTAGAGGGCTAATTTCATGCTTGATGAACTTGGAAGAACTGCATTATTGATTGTTGTTTTCTACTGTTTATTAATACTGATTATCATTTTGGACTTGAAAGCAGCAGCAGCATTAAAAGCCAGGCTCTTTTATTTTCATGGGTGCTTAAATTCTGATCACAACCTTTTAGAAAGGAAAAAAGATCTCTGCTCTCTCCTTCCAGTGCTGGTCAGCCCTTTAACATCAGAGTAGTGACCTGGAAAATATGTGAAATCTCTCTGTTGGTTAATTTCCCCTTGGAGGAAAAAACCCCAGATCAAGAACAGTGTTGAAAGCTGGGTCAAACAGAAATGCTCAGCGTGAAAGTTTAGTTTAATCTGCTTCATGCTGGCACATTACATCAACAGCAAACAGAAGCTAAACAGCACGTTGGAAGACATAAATCTGTGATATGTTCTCACTATCTGTCCCGTCTTATTCTGCAGCTGGTGGGCGGCGAGTTTGATCTGGAGACAAACTTCATCATCCAGGATGCGGAAAGCATCGGCTGCATGGCGGAGCTGTTGGAGCACTGCGATGTCACCTGTCAGGCTGAAATCTGGAGCATGTTCACCGCCATCCTTCGGAAAAGTGTTCGAAACCTGCAAACAAGCACCGAGGTGGGCCTGATCCAACAGGTGCTGCTCAAAATGAGCTCGGTGGAAGACATGATTGCAGGTACGATACACATATATATTGATTTGTGATCATGTCACTGTCCAACACATCCAAGTACAGTATATATGGGTTACGCCTTCATGGATTTAGCTGTCAGTCAGGCAACAAAATCATCCAACTAAATCCCTATTCTCTTTTTCCCTGGAAGTGTCTGTGTAAAACTAAAGTCATGACTCAGGCAGCAGTGCATTTAATACTCCTTGAAAATATAAAAGCAGTGATGTAAGACGCGTACGTCAGAAAGATGTTTGAAGTATGTTTTTCTTATTTGCTTGATTTTAGAAGTATTTAATCATGATCATCTTTTTCATTTTTGTCAGTAACCCAATCAGTTCAAACTATAAAACATCAGTTATTGCAAAAGGCACAATGACACTTTCAAATTCATGTTTTGGTTCTTTTTGTTTTTGATGGAGATGGTACAGAGAGACAGAAAATGCCTGACACGTTGCACCATGGACTCAGCCTTGATACAGCTACTACTGGTTTAATGCATATAGACCTTTATGGAATGAAATCTGCATTCAGGTCACCGAGTTGTCTCTGGAAGTTAGCGTCACCTCGAGATTATGCATTGTGCAAATTACCTCTGTATCCTTGTGTAACCTGTGTAAATTGTGTTTAAGCTGATGAAATCCAAATGCGTTTTCCCCGCAGCGTTATTGTGCCTCTAAATTTAACAATTTAGACATCACTTAGATTTACAAGTCAGTTTCCATATAATTGTAACAGTGTTTCTGTGATAGATATAATGGGATTTCACAGACAATGAACTCGGCGACAATGAAACTGAACTAAAGCGAAACAGTTTTTTATTATCTCCGGAGTTGATGCATATGAAAACTTTACACCATCTCCTGTGCCATGTGGATGAATTATATTAGCCTATCTGTAAAATACAGCTCCATTTTTTATTATTGTCCTCTATCTCCCCTTGTTTTTGTGTGTGTGTGTGTGTGTGTTTGGTGACGCTCACAAGACTTGCTAGTGGACATGTTGGGAGTGTTGGCCAGCTACAGCATCACAGTGAAGGAACTGAAGCTGCTCTTCAGCATGCTGCGAGGAGAAGGAGGCCTCTGGGTAAGTGATAGCACAGACCAGATGCAGTGAGTAGG
This sequence comes from Collichthys lucidus, assembly GCA_004119915.2. NCBI lineage: Eukaryota > Metazoa > Chordata > Actinopteri > Sciaenidae > Collichthys > Collichthys lucidus. The sequence goes on from CM014090.1 coordinate 8,063,649, forward strand.
GCAGAAAGGTCTTTTTTTTTGTTGTTGTTGTTGTTGTTTTTGTTTTTGTGTGTGGTTTGACACTGTCACTTGAGTCGCCTCCAGAGAGCCATCACACTGATATGTTTTAGGGCTTGTTCTGTAATTGACTAACTGCGGACTGAGGAAGCTGACAGTGTATCGGCTGCAGTCCTTGACTGTCTCGTTATGATTCTTTTTTCTTCACCTGTACAGCCGAGGCATGCGGTCAAAATGTTGTCAGTGCTGAATCAGATGCCCCAGAGACACGGTCCAGATGCCTTCTTCAACTTTCCTGGTCGCAGTGCAGCAGTAAGCCTTTATTTTTTAATGCTGCGGCTGATTTTAAAATGGCATTTTTATGGAGCCCTGCAGCTCATCAGGATAAAACTGATAATTCATGCACACAACAGTCTCTTGTTTCTCTGTCTTCTGTATAGGATGTCATATTTTGTGTACAGCAGTAGAAAAACAGCAGTATAACTTTACCCATGACATCTGCTGGGCTTCTGAGTTATATTTCATGAAACTGTGATATGTTTATTGCAGCAATGATTATTTTGTGTTGTATTTCTTCTTTTTGATGAAATTATTCCAAAACATCGTGCTTCATAAATTCTTAATTTCATGTCTGAACCTGCCTTTGCACGACGAGTGAAACAGATCCTCTTATACTAGATATATATACGCGCATACTGAGTTTAGTAATAGCACAAATCATTTAAAGGGTTTGTAGATGAGAAAATGTAAAGACTGTACCCTGGATGAGAAGAAGGATTGACAGTGTGACTAAATTAAATTGGTACAATTCGGAGCCGTGGATAGTTTATCTGTGGGACTGACATATTGGGAGAAACCAGACACATAATAGAGGAAATAGATGGAGGGAGATTCAGCTCCCGCGACAGGACATTACACTTGCCACAGAGTGGAGTATACTCTTCATTATCTTTACAAAGCATGCTGATTAAAGTAAGTAAATGAGCTATCACAGTCATTCCATTGAATGCAAGTTTCACCGATAATTAAAGAGTTGTTTTAAACCACTCACCAGGATCTTACACATAAATAGCAAATTTACCCAAATGCAAACAGGACAGACTGGAATCATGGCTGGACACTTGCTGCTATAAAATATTCAGCATGAGCAGTAATTATAATGCCATCACTTGGCCAATAACATTGTGGAGCCATTTGTCCTGAGTGCTGTTTATTTTATTTTAATAAAACGTCTAATAAGTTAGAACATGCACATTAGTCTGACCTTAGCAAGGATTCAAGGATTCAAGGAGTTTTATTTGTCATTACAACACATGTAAACATGGGATGCAACGAACTTGGTTTCCCCTGGTCCTGGAGCAGCCCAATATCCAAATATAAAATAAAATATAAAATAAAATATATATATAAATATATATATACATAGAACATAAAATATACAAAGTAAAGACAAATTTAAATTTAAGAAAAAGTATATACAATGAATAGAAAAACAACAACAGTATAACACCATGGTGAGGTGGTGAGATGTGCAAGTGTCCAGGTTGTGCAAACAACTGCATTGTGCAAGTAATTGCAGTGCAAAGTATTTTTGTATTATTTATTATTTTTTATTATTATTATTATTATTATTATTATTATTATTATTATTATTATTATTATTATCAAAGATTGTATGAATCATAAATAAAATAAAAGAAACATGAAAAAGTTCAGATTGCACTTTTATAGTCGGCCTTTTTTTTTTTTTTTGCGCTCTGTCTCAGGTTTATTACTACACCGTAAAGCTTTTGCCTTAAGTCACCCGAGTTGAGGCAGTGCGGCAGATTTTTTTTAAACAATTGTCCCTGGTGCTGCATGATTGTCTTTTTTTTTTTTCTGTGTGTTTCTGCTCTTTGTCCCAGGCGATTGCTTTACCTCCTATTGCCAAGTGGCCTTATCAAAATGGGTTTACATTCAACACCTGGTTCAGAATGGATCCTTTGAATAACATCAATGTTGACAAGGACAAACCGTATCTGTACTGGTGAGTACACATTGTATACATTTATGCGTCATGTTTCCACAGTACGCTCCCACTCGACCTTCTCGCAGGTGCTGTACATCTGCATTATGATGCCAGACAGAAGAAAATTACACTTTCCTGTTCTTATCAATCTAATTGCTTTAGCTTTGTATGAGAAATCATTCCCTCTCTGCAGAGACCCATAAAGCTACAGCAGCTTTATTGACAAAGCAATATGCTGTCTGATACTCGGTGACCTACAGTGATTTTCCCATCTAAGCAGATTATGACTGGAACTTGTTTTTCAAGGTTAAACTAGTTTTGCAGATACAATTTTTTTTCCACACAGCAGCAACACTTACGTAACGCGGTTTGTGAAAAGGGGGGCCTCATTTTGTTCCAGATAGCGTTCATGAATTATGATGGAGAAAGAGGGGGAATTAGGTGAGATTATTGAGATTAAAAATCCATGGAGGCATGAACAGCAGCGGCTGGTACCGGCTGTCACAGAGGTGGACTGCTGCATTAGGAGGCACTGTGGAGGTATTCATTTAGATTTGAAAATCTGCCAAATAAAGCCCACATACCAGCTCGTGCTGGGGTTTTTTAGATAATTAGTGCTGAAATCAATAACCCCAAAGTGTTGTGATGTTCAGCTGCCGTTTATATTTCTGTTTATAAGAGGAGCTTTGGGGGGAAAAATCACAGAATGCATCTGGACATATAAAAGCGTGGCGGAAGGGAATGAGATGAAAAGGCAGAGTTGGCTGATGCGTAAAACTGTTCATACCTTTTGGTCAGAGATAACAGTCGGTTCATTGTATCATCTGCCGAGTGTCATTGCTCTAAACTGTGTGATCCAGACACCGTTTGGAAGGACTGGTGTTTTTCTGATGTGTAACATCAAAAGAATCCCGGCTGAGCTAAGTTGTTGGTATTCATGTAGCGGCGATTCCTCACCGACAGAGTCACAAAAAGGCGGAGATATGCCAAGCTAATCCTGTTTTATGTATTGCTTCGAGGGCCTCGTAGCTCAGGAGCCGGGCATGCAGACAACAACAAAAAAAAAAGAATTGTATCTTCAGAAAAGAACCAGGGATTGCTGCTTTCCACCTGATGTGTAATCACAAGCGGGTTCGTCCACTGGAGTGTCTTGGCTTGGCTCGGTGTTAGTTAGGTTCGGGGCTCTATATCACTCTGTCACTGAATGCAGCCCACAATATAAAAGCCTAGACTCTCTTTATCTGCTTTGACAAAGAGGTCTGTTTGTTTTAGATGGTCTCTGTGGGTGGTGTGGGGCTTTGAAGGTGGTAGACTGATATAGGCCTAAAGACGTGTGGGAGTGTAGTGAGTACATGTCAGCAGAGAAAAAAGATGTTCAGTCCGTGCAGGGAGAGAATAGAGGAGTAGTGCGGTGTGCAGGGTGTGGGCTGTGCAGTGTCTGCTCTTATTGTATACAGGGGGGTATTTCCTGAGTGCTGACATTGTATATCTTTTATCTGTGGAGTCAAGAAGATCAGAGTGGATTAGAGATTAGATGCTAGGAGCATCACTGAAATATGCTCATCAACTAAGTGTCCCTCGTCTTTGTAGTTGTTCCCATGCCTGCAGATTTTGCAGCAGCCGTTATCTCATCACGAGTTTTTCTCTGATTAAATGTATTATTCTGATTCTGGTAAGAAAAAATGTTTAGAATCACCTCTGCAAATTGCTTTGTGTCCGCACAGCGCGAGGCATTCAGAAAACATGTTTTATTATGCAGAGGGAGACGATTTTTTCACAATATTGGTTCGTGCAGCGTGTGCACAGCATCATTAAGGTACAACCATTCGAAGTCCACAAAGAAATCTCAGCCTGCTGTCAGATGCCTTCCACCTGAGCTGGGTTGTAAGATATTTTTATTATGCTTGTTGATGAATGGATTAGGTTTATCCTGTCAGGATGTGATATATACTTTGCATGTTTCTCTTTTCAGCTTTCGTACCAGCAAGGGCATCGGCTACTCTGCACATTTTGTCGGTAACTGCTTGATCGTGACATCACTCAAGTCTAAAGGAAAAGGTTTCCAGCACTGTGTCAAGTATGATTTTCAGCCCAGGAAGGTAATTATGTGTTTCAGCAATAATACAACATATGATTATGCCATTTAGACCTGTATAAGTAATACACACATTGAAATATTGGACACTAAAGAGAAAAGTAATAGCTACTTGAAACACAAGTCAGCCATGCTTGAACGTAAATTGCATTTTACAAATCAGAGTACCAGGATTGAACATAATTGTGTCCGGAGCTGCGAGGAAGTGCCTTTTAGATCTAATTTAAAAAACAAACTAAAATGCCCTGCAGTTTTGGCGACACTTACCCGTGACTCCCTCCTGACCACCTGTTCTTTTATTGGCTTTACAGAGTTGTTTGTCTACACATAGACCTGTGTTTAAGAGCCTCTAGAGGAATCTTACAGGTGTAATTGGATGTAAATGTAGATGAGAAAATGAAACTTAATTTAGCGTGGAATGTCAGAGTAGCGTAGTCGTCCCTGCAGAGAAGGAAAAACAGGCTCATAGCATGTGTCAAACAATTAGAGCCTTCACGTAACACCTGGGAACGACTGCTCATCGCGTTCCTGCTGCCACGGCACAGGTATCCTTTTGCAGAAGCTCTTGGAAGATAAAACATGTTGAATTAAGTTTTTTAATTTATTCCGGGCTCAGACATGTGCCGCTCTAAATTATCTTCAGGCTGCTTGTGCTCTTCGCCTCAGCCATGAATCCTCTTTTAAGTGCCCTTAACTTTTGTGTGTAGAAAGCTGTAATTCCATTAGATTTCTCATAGCTACTTTCATGGGTCAAACTAATATACGGTGGGCATACTGTCACATAAAAGATGGGCCACCTAATGCCTTCGCCTGTGAGTGGTTGTGCCAGCCCTGCCCTTATGTAATATTACATGTTTCTTGAGTTAACACAGTTAACGAGGAAAGAAAATTAACAGAAAAGTCCAATTACTTAAGGGATGGACATTTTAAATGTTTAAATAATTGAATACTAGGTTCAGAAATTAACACCCAACTTTAAATGTGGGTACTGTTAGGATTATCCTACCTTGCAGAAAGCGCTGTCACCATTTTTGTTAATCTTCTCTGCCCTCGTAGCCTCAAGAGGTTGCCTGATATTCGTCTTTGGTGTTTTCTCCTTGTGCTTAATCAGCAAACGGGTATTTAAGTACTCATGCCCATCCCTAGTTCTTATATGAGAGTTTGATACATACCATTATGACAAGACCCAGTCTGAAATAATGGCGTCCTGTCACTCTATAGTATTCTTTTTATGTACTCGTGACTAAACTGATGCCTCTGTTTAAACCTTTTAATGCAGAAAGAAAAAATATCTGTGTAGGGAGAAAACCTGACAGAATAAAACGCAGCTACAAAGTGAATAATACTGAAACGTACTGTAAGATCTGTGATAGGAAATGTGATTCAACTTTTTAAATTTAACTCCAAGATCAAATTTTACTTTCCACTTTTTAAATCCCCTTTTTTTTTAAAAAAAAACAACAACAAAAAAACGTTTGCCTTTCTTAACACACAATTGTTTAGAGATTAAAGTAACTTGTTTTATGGTTTCTTCAATATTCATTTTGTACCTACTTGACATGACACCTTTTAAAAACACCTCTCTAGCTGTTAACTTGATTTGACGTGACTAGCTGTGATGTGTTTAAGTGTTTGATCCCTGAATAATTACAGCCGGTGTCTGACACAGCATTGTTCGGAGTGAAAAATCATTTATCTCCTCTTAGCCTTTTCTTTGATCTATTATTCACAATGTTCCACTGCGGATTTCAGAACATTATGTAGCAAACCTCGTGGTTGTAACTTTGAGTTTTAGTAACTTGGAGTTTCATGGGAATGTATTGGCTGTAAAAGAAATAAATTGTACTCATGGTTGCTCAACAAAGCAAACTCGATTATAGTTTTAGTTTAACTTCAAATTTACAGTACCAGTCAAACTTTGGGGCTCATTCAATAGACGATGCTCCCACTGAGAACAAATGAGATATGAGAATACTCTGGTAGCCATGCTGGTTAAGTGCACCTCGAATTTCTAAATAAAAAATCAACAGTGTCATTGATAAAGCAGCCGACACACCTCCTCCATGCTTCCCGGTGGGAACCACACATGCAGAGCAGATACCATCTGTTCACCTTCTCTGTGTCTCACAAAGACCTGGCAGCTGGAATCAAACATCTTAAATCTGAACTCATCAGATCAAACATTTCCACTGGTCTTTCCACTGGAGCATTTCTTGTGTTGCTTCATCTCTGTAGATAATATTAGTGTGGCATAGAACTGCTCATGAGCTTCTTGTATGATTTGTTGCTGTATAAATTAAAACGGCTGAATTGAATTATTAAATATTTCCTCTCTGACTCTCTTCCCGCCCTCAGTGGTACATGATCAGTATAGTTCACATCTACAGCCGCTGGAGGAACAGTGAAATCAGATGCTACGTTAACGGACAGCTCGTTTCTTACGGAGATATGGCATGGCACGTCAACACAAATGATGTAAGCACTCTTCTTTTTTCTTTTTTTTACCCCTCCTCTTCGCTGTTGTCATCTTTTTTTTTTTCCCCTCCTCGTTTTGATGATTATCGGCGCAGGACTGACTGAGGCTGACACATTGACGTTTTATATGGCTGGAAAATTGTGAGAGGGAAGAGAACGCATACATCTTCAATAGTGCTCTTCCAGCAGAATACATTTTAGTATATCAACATGGATTTCTCGGAGAAATATGACACGGTGTTTCAGTCTTAATTTGAATATCCATTTGCCACAGAGCTGTGCTGCAGTAGAAGATGGGATATCAAACATTTACAGAACTGATTTATGTATAAAGAATATACAGTATGTATGTATAGAGTGAAAAATGGCAAAATCTCAGTAGTTACTTTATGTGTATCGAATTTGTCATGACAACATTGTGAGTGATGGTGTAACAGTATATTTGCCTGTTTGAATGACTCTTAGCCAAAATGAAACCACACGTGGCTCTTAAGGACAGATTTAAAAAAGCAATTTGCACTTGCACTGAAGCACATTTTCAAAGGTACGCTTCGTACTGTGGCTGCGTATTCAAAGGAAGATTGTACAAACGACAGGTTGAGGGATAAGTGCCGTTCATGAAATATTCACCACATTAACTAAAGCTGCCTTAATTTGTGATGGATCGTTTTTTGTGTGAAGGGATTTTCCCACAGCTGTAAAAAGAAAGTACAAACTGTAAGGTTTAGCATTATTATATGATGATGAAGAGCTTTTTTTTTCTTTTTCCTCCTGCAGAAGCGGCTGTCTCGGAAAGACACTCACGATTTTAGCACAGACGCACTAAGATGATAGTTTCAATTAGATTAACCTATTTCAAACCAAGTGAGACATTTGTACTGAATGACATAGCATACAAATAAGTACAAAGTACCACATGAGGCAACTTTCTACACCCTTGCAGGTGATTTAATTTGAACCAAAACGGCTGCAGAGAGTAAGGTCATGTATGCGGTGATCTGCACAGAGAATATTGAGTTGTGCTGTGTGTGGTGGATGGATGGTGGATGTGGACATCTGAGAATCTGTAGACCTTGTTGAACTTCAGAAACATGGATAATACATCTATATAATATAATAATAATAATATATAAATATATAACTCATCAGATTGGATATAAGACAAGCTTAATCAAGATTTTCGTGTAGGATCTTACTGGCTGTTCTTTCAGCTGTTATTTAATTTGATTCTACTGCTGTAAGTTCCATTTTCATCCCAAATGCAGTCACGGCATATATTCTCTCTGTTGCAGAGGTTACATTGAGCTTTTCCGTCTTTGTAAATCAGGCCCATTGTTTTCCCTCATTTCATTAGGGAATTGTCAAGGTTGACACTGACACAATACAACACAGAAGGTGATCTTGTTCTAGGTAGTTAAATTGAAAACATCCCATGCAAAAAATATAAAAGAATGAAAGCCATTTGAGCAATCCATTGTCGTTCTTCTTACTTTCTTCTCTTCCTCATTCAGCTCTGTGTGAATTTGGATATTTTTCCTTCAGTCCCTAGGTATAAATTGATGTAGCCTTTTATTTCTTTGTCCCCTCTTGCAGAGTTATGATAAGTGCTTCCTCGGGTCCTCTGAGACAGCAGACGCAAACAGAGTATTCTGTGGGCAGCTAGGAGCCGTCTACGTGTTCAGCGAAGCCCTCAATCCCGCACAGATATTTGCAATTCATCAGCTAGGACCAGGCTATAAGGTACGTACTCGAGGGTGACTAAATTAGATTACATGTAAGCAGTCTGCATCACCTATCAATCTGTGAAATCAATGTCCGGTGCTGCCCTGCCGCAGTTCCTTTGCTACGTGTCTCCGTTCTGGGAGCAATGCCTTTTCCTCCCCAGATAAACGGCTGCATAAATTACCTCCTTCATGGAAATAATGGTACAATACAGAGAGGGAAGCAGCAGGCACTCCGAGGGGGATAGTCCTGAGCCGCCTTATATCAGCTGCAGCAGGTGTAGCACTCCCAAGCTCCTCGACAAAGACCAAGAGATTGTGAATATAGAAAGATGCTGACCTACCCAGAAGCGGATTCAGTTGTGAATGTTAATCACATGGTGACAAAATATTTTGGTTTGCACATTCTATTTATTTGAACTACGGTTTTAATTATTTATTTTATTTACTCTGTGTATCTCCAAATATTCCAGTCATCTTGAATGAGACACAGGGTGCGCCCTCGGTTTATTCTCAGACTGCTCTTTCCGCCTCCCACTGTTTCACTCCGGATGTTCACAAAGTGCTGCTGTTTCTTCACAGTTTTAGGATCTGCACTCTGTCACAACTGGAGGAATGACACGCACTGCCAAATCGGCTTAGAACACAGGATGTGTTTCTAGTCACAGTGTCAAACCATTGTTTGGTTTATTTCACTGATGGCTGGTGACTCGCAGTTTACCTCCTTAATTGTGGCTCCGGACCTTCTATTAAAGATGTAACGCCCAGCGGAGCAATCCTAAAGATTCCTTAAAATAATGAAGAGCATGTCCCGGGGAGACAATTACCCACAATTGATGAAGCTGTGAATGGTGTTGGTGAGTATGATAGAGCCAGCCAGGTTAGTTGAGGAGGAAGGTCAGAGAGTTGTCAGGCCTCACTGATTGGTCGCTGTCCAGGGGACGAGAGGCCTGTCTGTTTTAATTGAAGTCTGCCAGGAAGAGTCTGAGGGCATGAGATCACAGCATACACCTGCTACAGTATGTACATCGGGCTCTTATTTTATCTGTTTCAACTCAGCCCAGAGAAAAAAAACATGTGAGTGGAGGGTATGATTTAATTTCTGATCCACAGTCGTCTTATCCATGTTTGATGTTTGACATGCCTTCCCTCGCTCACATTGTGTACTAAAGGTAACTGTAACTTCTGCAGGTAGTTGAAATGCAGAGACTCTCGCTGCCCAGGGTTACTATTCCTACCGCACGTTATGATTTATGGCTTTAAATCGGACAGACCTGTTTGTAGAATCTGCTCCCTGGGCTCTTTTTCATATTGCTGTATATGAAATTGCACTCTGAACCGGGATGGACTCATGGTTATTTAATTTAAAGTACCAAACAACTTTTTGCTGCATATACTGCTATTTCTGTCACTGACTTGAAACATTCACCAGCTGTTTGGAGATAACATTAATGGGCAGTGTTGTCTGGGGCTGACAGACGAGGATTTATACATATAATTCCCAACAGATACTGTCAAACAGAGTTTTAAAAAAAGCCCTCTGGATAACTGTTTATCTCTTTACAGCACTTGCCTTGTCCGGGGTCATAAAGTAACACTTGTCTCAGAAATATCCAGTGACACCATCACTGAACACTGAAAGTATTAATCATTGAGTTGACTAGTCAAAGCAATTAAGCCGTGTCTTTTTCATGTGACGCTCTTAAGAGTTTTTTCTGTCTTTGGCCTCTATCATCACTAGCATATGTGTTCTACATGAAGCAGATTAGCCCACTGAATTTGTGCCAACACTAGTCTGCAGCATGCGCCACAGATTGTTGTAGAAGACACTGAGGAGCCGCAGAGTCCTCTGGTCCTCCCTTATCAAGGATGATGAGTGTTATCTCTGTGTGGAGGCCATGCAATCATTTAATATCTGAACATTACAAGCTCACCGATTTCAAAAACTACTGAGATAGTATACAAGCCAACAAACCTATTTGTAGTGAATCCACCTGCCTTTAAAAGCCTCCAGGCTGTAGCAACAATGTATCCTCTAACAATTTTTTGTACAGATTTCTGGATGTTTCCCTAGATCTGGATCTGCAACTAAAGCTTATCACTTCTCCTTTTCATGCTTTTTTATTAAAGTCTGTAAATATTTTTTTTTAAGGAGCTGATGAGATGATTATCAGCTAACAGCATCAAGAAATATTTCTGGAAATGAAACTTTTCGAAAACATCGGATATCGCGTGGCAATCTAAGTGCTGAGAAACACATGGAATAAAAACAAGGTTACACACCAACCGACTGAGACTGAGAAACATGAAATTCTGATTTATAGAAATAATAATAAAATAAAATTGGTAGACATGAACAAAACACTTTACTAGCAGATGTGTTGTTAAGTGTCACGTGTGTAGGTCAAAGATGATTCTCGGGGATTTGAGCTGAGATGTTATTATACTGTATATGCAGAGTCATTTTTAATGAAGGAGATGTAATTTGCCCCCTTAGTGTACTATTTCTCCACCTGGTTGGCCTGAAAGAAAGACTCACATGTGCTGCCATGATACCCAGTTGAGAGAATCACACCCTCGCTGGCGGTGAGGTGGTCGCCTTCTATGACTATGACCTCTCTGTCCACCTGCACTGCAGGGAGGGCAGCACCCAGAGCGAACCGGCTTGGGCGGACCTTCTAACAAACTTTAAACAATCTGTTGTTCAGTCTGTTTTCATGCTACTACAGCAGATACTTCATGGGAGTGTGCCCAGCTTGTCCAGTGTCCGCCTGGTTGTTTCAGTGAGTCGTAAGAGATGCCCCCGGTCAATGAAGCGCCTTTGGCACTGGGAGAGGAAGAAAGCAAAATGTTGTAATTCTTTTATATGACTGGCTGGCCTGTGGAATGATGCTGTCATGCTACAAGGTTTGTTGCTGTAGCTACAACCCATGAGATCATTATTTTCACACTGCGGCAGGGCTCACACTAAAGTGCAGGGCACTGGAGCTTGTTATTTCTTGTCACTTGGGTTCCACGAGTAGGAACTTTTTGAAGGATGTTAGAGACTACATGATGAGATTCATGCTGGCTGCTGTGTGGATTTGATCATAGCGGATGAACAGAATGCCTCTTATGCCTTTTTTATCATCTGACTGGAAGGAGATACGCCATTAAATGTGGCTCAGCCCTCTCAGTTTCTAGAACTTGTACATGTAAAACTCTTGTTAGAGTACTGCTGCTGCCAGGCAACAGATACAGTGCCAGTAAAAATACATTTTGACCAACATCGTTTAGTCGAAAGATGAACCCAGATACCCTGGAATAAAGTTTGAAGATCAGAAATATTCTGATTTGAAACTATTTTCATACAAGCTGATTTTAAATGTAAATGTCTGTGGAAGGCAATATGACAGTATGAAGAATAATATCAAACACTTTATGTTGTATATTTTCTCTAAAGGTTTCCGCCTACTTAAAATTCTGCACTTCAGAAGCGTTCAAAATAGACGCTTTGCACAAATGACACCCTGAGTCAGCTCACCTCTTTATCCATTTACTGCCTTACTGCAGCCCAGATTTTGATGCCTTTTAGGCAGGTGCATGAACCCTCTTTGCTTGTGTTGCATAACATACTGTATTTATTTCCAGCCCCTGTAGGAGCAGATGGTTGTTTCCTCTCTGGCAGTTAAGCTCCTTTTGTCTTTCTTTATCTTCTCACCATTCACTTGCTGTCCATGAGTCGGAGAGAGAAGGGAGGGGGAAACATTTCTCTCAGTCATTAATAATTCTACACTGCTGATTAGAAGCCTTGATTTCCTTATTAAGCATTTTCCATTCGCACCGCATTGGCAGATTAATTCAGCTCATCTGTCATCATCTAATTGATTGAGTAAATTAAGGCTAGTCTGCTATTGATCAGCTGTTTTGTTGTCTGCCATAATGAATGTGTTACCGAGCCACTGACTGATGGAATCTTCAGTTCTTTTTGCACCGCCATCGAATGGCTTCAGACATCTTTGTTTGTTTAGATTTTACTTTGAATGTGAGGGAAAAATGATAAACGCATTAAAAACAGAACACGTGTTAAACCTGCACACAGACTCAATTAAGTTCTCTTAAACACACAAATTAAATCGTACAGGTTTTAAAAGGAGTAGGAGGAAGTATACGCTGCTTTTTTAAAGATTAATTTCTTTTGGCCTTTTAATGATAGGACAGCTGAAGATAGACAGGAAGCAGGGGGCAGCGAGAGGGAGAGTGACATGCAGTAAATGGCCGTCCGATGCGGGATTCGAACCGGGGCCAGCTGCAGCGAGGACTGAAGCCTCCACACCCGGGGCGGCCGCTTAACCCACTAAGCGGCCGACCGCCCCAAGTATACACTTCTTGCATGATAAAACATATGACATGTTATAAACATAGAAGACACAGGATCGATCCCTATAAAGAATTAAACTGCCATTATTAACTGATTACAACTGCATATATAATATTGGCTATCAGGTCTGTAGTTGATTGAATTCTCGCTTTTCTTTCTCTGGTACGAGGGTAGAGGGATAAAATTAATGAATAAATCTGATAAATAAATACTGAGACTGTATCGCGATCTCAACAAGTATTTACACATTGTATTGACTGTGAGTCTGATTACTTCAGATGTGAAGTGACACAGTTACTCAAAGCCAAATTGCAGACTGCCAGCTTTAATCTGAATATGATTTGTATACTGGATAAACTCCTCTCGTATTCGCCCCTGTTCTATGAGTGGAAAGCATATTCAAGCTGAAAAGATATTTCCTATACAAAGAACCCTATATGTAGAAGTCTTGATGTATGCAATCATGGCACACACACTCTCCCGCATCGGCGCATAATTCAACGGTGGATGTGTTCGGCTTGAAATTGCTCCAGAACAGGCTCGAGTAAATGGCTGGGTTAAATTAATGCAGGTAAACAAAGATGTGTGGTATCAAAGCAGCTCTGATCCTTCTCATCAGCTCCTGTTTTGCCTAATGATTGTACTCTGGAGTAGAACTCGAAGATTGTCATCAAACAATGTTCCCGCAGAGATCAAAAGGAAAAGGCTCCAGCGTAAACAAAACGAAGCCAGCTCATAAAAGATATGCAACAAATACCGACGTAGCATAACCATGTAATGTCATATTTCCCCTATGAGATATATTTAACAGCACACTGCAGCTTTCCTCCGACACATTGATTAACCGTTTGCATTTCTATAATGGAAGTACACGGTTGCATTGTGCTGTTGATTGCAGCATAAAAGAATGAGATGAAGATGATGCATTCAGTACCCAGACTGATGTATAGAAAAAAAACATCTTGTCATTTTTCATCCTTGAATGAACATTTTTAAATCAGGTTCAAGTTATAATTAAAAAGATAACACCCAGGAGAGACTGAGGCTCAATAGGCTGCAGTGAAGAGCTACTCAGTCTATCTCTCTCTTATGCTGCTTCATTTGTTCTTTTTTCTTTTTTTTTCTTCCCAGAGCACATTTAAGTTCAAGTCAGAGAGTGATATCCACTTAGCGGAGCATCACAAGCAGGTGTTGTACGACAGCAAGTTGGCCAGCTCCATCGCCTTCACCTACAACGCCAAGGCCACCGACGCCCAGCTCTGCCTGGAGTCCTCGCCTAAAGAAAACGCCTCCATCTTTGTGCACTCACCGCATGCCCTTATGCTACAGGTCAGTCAGCTCCACTCAAAGCTAACCCTGACTGTGTTTTCACTATGCCAGGTATCGATTCGTTCACGTTCCGTTGCACTTATTTGAAAGTGTCATGGCAAAGGTGTGTTTTTATTTATTTTATTGGTTTTGTATTATCCTCACAGGATGTAAAAGCCACAGTGACTCACTCCATCCACAGTGCCATCCACTCCATCGGTGGGATCCAGGTGCTCTTCCCTCTCTTTGCTCAGCTGGACTACCTTCAGCTGAACGACAGCCAGGTGGAATCCACTGTGTGGTAAGAAGTCGAACTGCACAAAAGGATTTCAATTGATTAGAAACTATGCACATGAAGTTGTAGATGTAGGTTTAATCCTGAAGCCTGAGGCTGTGTGTGACTGATGGAGAGAAAACTGCAATATTAAATCTATATTTGTCTGTATGATCATCCTAAATAAAAGTAGAGGTGCAGATGGAGAAGCAACAGATTTTCTCTAATTTGAATGTTGCAGACTTGTTAATCGTTATTGCTCTTTCAATCTCAAGGAGCAAGAAGCAAAAGATTAAAAAAAAAATTAGACCTGCCACAGAGCAGTGTGTGTGTTTGCTGGTGTCATGTTTCCTGTGATAAATGAATTCACAGAATTAAAATAGGTCTGTTCGACAGACGCTGCGGCGATGTGACTGTTTTCGCAGTGTATTAACTTTTCTGCTGTAATTTTAATAACGGCATATCTGTAATAAACCACTGCCTGCCTCGTTTTGCCTACCTCGGTCAAACCGTAGTCCTCTTTTCGTTATTATCTCTACTCTCTGGTTCATACTCCTCTCATCCTTAGCTAGTCAGTCCAGAGCTCCCCTGCTGTGCCCTGGATGGAGTCTGAGCTCTGCTCTAATCCTGTGTTAGTTCAACGACAGCAGTACGAATAGTAAGAGGGGCAGGAGGGGGCCGCACAGCAGTGCAAACCCCTGATGCCAAAAGTTTTCTGCCTCTGTAGTTTCCTCTCATCTCTGCTCTCTGTCTTTCTTTCTTGCATTTCTAGCATGTTGCAGGTCTTTGCCTCACAGTGTGTCACTCTCCTCCAACACTTGCTTTGTCCTAGCTTTGGCTTTCAGTCTGAGTCCTCCTAAAGCCTGCCGAGCCGCGGAGTTCAAAGTTTCTGTGACAATTAACTCTCTATAATGCCTGTGGATGTTCTCAAAAGCCCAGTCAAATAGTGGTTCCTTTTAAAAGAAAAACATGTTACTGTGTTGCCACAGCAGTGATATAACATCAGACACAACTGCTTTGCCAAACTAGAAGGAAGCTGTACTAGCAGTAAAGGATGAAAGGCTGAACCAAGAGCTGACTTGACTGGACTGTCACCCGGTTCTGCATGTGTTCCCCTTGGCTCAATTATAGATAAGTTGGAGCAGCAGTCAGAAGTGAACAAACCGACAAAGTACGTACTGTAGTGTATGCACTAGGGATCGACCGATACGGGTTTTTTGATGGCCGATGCGATACCGATTTTTTCCCCATGGCCCATGGCCGATACCCGATTTCCGATACCCGATTTCCGATACCGATATGGGTTAAAAAAAGTTTAAAAAATGACAAATATTCCAGGTTAAAAATAAATAGCCATTTATTTATAATAACATGAATAACAGGAAAATGACAATCATGTCTGAAGCCCATTGAGCATTTTTAAGCAAGTGTCTGCTTAATGCTTATACAGTATTATATCCACTTAAAAAGGAATAGCCCACATACTTCGGTGCTTTTATTCATTTTTATTTATTTAAAAAATATATATTAGTTTGGCTTGACACATTCAAAGGACTGTGGCTTGACAGTGGCAACAGAGCTTGACTGCACATTTGAGAAATGTTGGGGATGACACAAAGATTATTTAGAGTAAATGTTTAGGCCTATTTTACAACTGTAGGCCTATATTGTACTTGATATACCATTGCCTTTGAAGCAGGCAGTGACAGTAAATAGCCTGACTTGATCATCATCCGCATTGCAAAGTGAGTGAATGAATTGTAGATTTGTCACTTTTTTAAAAAATAAAAAATGGGCACACCATAATTTGTTTTAGTTGTGGAGAAACAAAACCTCGCTGCTTGCCCCCTGCTTTGTTTCAGGAAGAGGGGAGAGGGGCGGGACAAATCACAACAATCTCCCTTTAGGTTTGACGCATCAAACTTTATCCATTTCGACATTGTCTTAGTTAATATCAAATCCCACGCCACCTCTAACTCTAACGAAGTGTACCCTTATATTGCACACAATATGCGTGGCGAGTTACGTTTAGGAGGGATTTAGAAGTTTATTCAGTGATAATCACTCGCATGCCATTATTGCTCCCGCGGTGTCGACATGCACTGACACGGCGCTACCCCATGTGTTGAAAAATATTCCCGTACGTAAGCTAAAGTAGTCTATGGCTTAGCAAGCCTCTTCTCGAAACCCCAAAACGTTTCATTAGGTCCTGGACTGTTGGGTTCGTTGTGCAGTTATCTGATTACAGCAACTGTTCCGCTCCGCGCTGATCACTTTTTCTCGCTCCATCTGTCTCTCCCTCACGTGCGTGCACACTCACTCACACACACACACACACACTGGGCTGCTTCACCGGTGTTCGCCGGTTTAACTCCTGCAAACGCCGAATTGACAGTGACTGATAACAACACCGACTTCATTTGAACTTTAAACTGCGGGTGATTGCATCATAGCCTACTCTTAGTGTTACAGCTCCCTAGTTTAGGTTGGCAGTTTAAATGCGACGCACTTAAACAGCATTCCCGTTTTTTTCGACTCACTTAATGACTTTCAGGCACACGCATGCTACTGTATGCAGTGCAATGCCATGTGCATACTATGCTGCGGGGGCTGCAGCAGCGTGCATAGCGGGTCTTCACAGAGCTGCCCTTGAACGCCTGTCTGTAAATGACGCTGGATGCGTATCGGCCGTATCGGCCATGTGTATCGGCCGATGCCGATACACCTAAACAACGCTAATATCGGCCCGATATATCGGCCGGCCGATATATCGGTCGACCCTTAGTATGCACAGTATCTATTGGTAAAGCCTGCGCAGGAGTGGTTGTGTCCTTGAGATTGTTGCACCAGAGCGGAGGCCACATCCAGAGGATGTGAGGGAAAGCCGATTAAGAGGTGTCACCGAGCGCCACTGTCACTCAGCCAAAGGCTTCAACTGAAAAGCCCCGCAACCAAAAAAAAAAAAAAAAAAGTCTTCACTGCATTGCTCTTTGAATCCCTTTCCCACAATCCTCTCTCACACACACTCACACACACTCATACACACTGTTATAACTGGCCCGCCAGACCACTCTCCCCGTGGAGCCCAAGGAGCCAAACCTTTCTTCTGAATGAAGGAGGGATGAAAGTGGTGAGCCAGAGGCCCCCGGCTGATTGCTGACATCCTCTGAAAATGACCTTCTTTTTCTCTCTCTCTCTCTCTTTCTTCCCGCGCACGACTTGCAGTTTAAAGTATAACTCCTCCGCCACCTGACGAGTGTGTGAATAGATGGCTGTTTTACCCCTGTGTGTGAGATGTTATGTCGTCTTGTTTTGCAGCGCTACTCTCCTGGCCTTTCTGGTTGAGCTGCTCAAGAGCTCTGTGGCCATGCAGGAGCAGATGCTGGGAGGAAAGGGGTTTTTGGTGATTGGATACCTGCTGGAGAAGGTATAATACAACTTCTTTATCACATCAAAACGGTTGTTTTTGCTGACACGTCTGTTCTTTGGAATCTCCAAATTGGCCAATTTTGCCATACAAAAACTGTTGTTTACGCTTTTGTTCCCCAGAAACTGTTTTACAAGAGGTCCCAGTACATGTAGAGTAATAGTCCAGAATCAGGCAGCAACATTTGATCAATCAATGACGTGCAGAGCTTTTTTTTAATTGAAAAACCCATCTGTTTTTCCTTCACCTTCCCCACTATCAGCATGTCTCTCCCTCGTCTTCTCTCCTGTCTGCACTCTCCTGTCATCAGTCCGATCTGACATTGCATGTCCTGAATGTGTCTTTGAACCAAACGGAGCTAGAGAGGAAAAACGCAGCGAGACTACTCCTCTTCCCCTTTCCTCCCCCTCTTTGTTTCTCTCTCTCTCTTTCCACATCAATCTTTATTTACCCATTTTGCGATGCAGATCTAGCAGCTTGACGGCCTCCCCAGAGTGCTGGCTCTTTTGGAGCACTGAGAAATGACTCCACTTTGTCACTCAGTGACTCGCCTGCCTGCTGGCTTCAGCTGCTGTTAGCTAACAACCGGAGGAAAGTCGGCACCTGAGAGCTGCCGCTTTTTTTTTTTTTTCTTGCCTTCTTCCCGCTGCCAGGTTTCGCACTTTCACATATCGCGCCATCTGTTCGTGATCTGTTTATGCCGCACCTTCCCCTTCTCCCCATGCCTTCACTTTCCCCCTCTCTCTCTCTCTCTCTTGCCCTCACTAAGTCCCCACCTGGGCAGAGAACAGGTGCCAGACAGGAACGGAAACAGAATTCATCAAAGTGAAATTGTCTGCAAAGTCAAGCTTCTCCAACTTGTCCTGATTTTAGTTTGAGCACTTTCTCTAGATTCATTAACTTGACGAAATGAGTAAGTAGATCAGTTTATCACCTCTGACAACATGGTAATCCGTTGCCACTGAACATAACTAGAGCACACAAATCCAAGTGATCCTTCAACAGCGCCTACATACAGAGGAACTGATAAAAAGCTGGTGATGGTGAGTCATATAAGGCTGCACTCCAATTACCAGCTTTTTTTATATTTCTTTTTCTGTCCAGTTCTATTGTTTACAAACCTACAATTAAACCCAAAACGACCCAGTTTTCTGACAGGGTTAAAGATGTGGCTCTTTTCTTTGTAACATCTGGATTTTAATTCCTGAAGAGTTACTATACAGTCCGTATGAAGAAGGATGAATCCATGCTTGCAGCAGAAAAAAGGCTCTGCAGTTTGGTTATTGTTTAACGTGACTTTGTGCTTCCTTCCTCCTGCAGTCATCACGTGTACACATCACCAGGGCCGTGTTAGAGCAATTCCTCTCCTTTGCAAAGTATCTGGACGGTCTGACGCACGGGGCACCGCTGCTGAAGCAGCTGTGTGACCACATCCTGTTCAATGCCGCCATCTGGATCCACACCCCTGCCAAGGTGAGCTACTGCAGGTAACGTTGTCCATGAAGGGGACAGGTGTCTTCGCATGTGATTAGACTGAAGCGGATGCATATCAGAAGAAGCATCATCATTGCTTCTGTGCAGACGAGAGTTTATACATGTCTGGAAATAGGGGTGGAAACTTTGTGCGTTGTCAAGTGCGTGTCACACTGGTGTATTGGTGAGATTCCCAAATGGCAGCAAGTGTTTGAGAAGGTGTTAATAAAACCGAGCAGCGGAGCACATATAGCAGATATATTCTCACATTTAGAAGACATTTGATGTCTGCAGGGTTCCTCACTTGCTTCCACTTCCCCAGTCCTCAACTTAAACCAAGTTTTTTAAACGTTCCAAGTATTTTTTTTTCTGCCTTGTTTTAAATAATGACCCATGAAAAAATAGGATGAGGTATATCAAAGAAACTGAGTTTGTGTGGCAAATACATTCGCCTCAGGAATGCTGCTGGTGGGCCAAGCCATGAATAAATAAAAGGAGGAAATAAATACAAAAGTGTCTGGAGGCTTGCCTGCAACGCTCCTCCAAAATAGAGCATAGAGAAAGAGCGAGAGACGGCGAGGTAATGAAGTGGGTTAGAGCACTTTTAGCTGGAACGGCATGGAGAGAGCTACGCTGGCTCCTTCACTTAGGACACGCCACCAAGTCCACGTTTCCTCTGTGCCTATATGCTGCACGGGGTACACAGAGCCAGCTGTGTGACTGATGATAGTATGCAATATGTATTAATTACACAAGGCCACTGACCTTCTGTCCTGGTAGACAAAAACAATTTTACGAATGCATGTTTCCATGTAAATTACATTACGACCGGTATGATTCTCACTCATCTCCAGCGTTTAATTTAAGTAGCCTCGAAGCATATCACATCATGCTTACATCGTAACCGCGCTGCCACCTTTCATCACGACTCACATTTGACTCATTAATATCCTGTAATTTATGACATATGGGCAAAAAGCCGTCAGTATTTATAGCTGCAATGACTGCTGGGATTAAGGATTCTTGTCAGGTCTGTTGCTAATTACAGAGGACATGCTAATCATCACTGAACAGAGTGGCGCTGCGACAATTATGAAATTGAGTAATATAGGGTCAGTGGCCATCCCTACCATACACCTGCAAGGATAATAAGCTGAGCTAGTGAAACCCAATGTCTTGGTTAGTCTAAAGAGGTATACGGTTCAATGGATTAATTGCACCGTGCAGCTGATAACATTAATGTGTGTGTGTGTGTGTGTGTGTGTGTGTGTGTGTGTGTGTGTGTGTGTGTGTGTTCCCACTCCAGGTGCAGCTCTCTCTATATACATACCTTTCCGCGGAGTTCATTGGCACGGCAACCATCTACAACACGATCCGTCGAGTGGGCACAGTGCTTCAGCTAATGCATACACTAAAGTACTACTACTGGGCCATTAACCCTGCAGACAGCAGTGGCATCACGCCGAAGGGCCTCGGTGAGCATATTAAAGCATTCTTGATGTATTCAACATAAGTCGGGTTTTTGCTTTCTTGCCAATTTAATTTGGGTTGCTGTTGTTTATATGAACTGCTTTCCATCCGTCTGAAGGCTTATCTAAGTGAAGCTCAGTGTTTTGGAAAGGGAAATCGTTGAACCAGTCACAGTCACTGTGTGTGCAGTCACAAGCCTGTTATCAAAGTGTCCTCTTTGAAATGGCAGCAGCTCCCCCACATTTGAAATGACTCATCCCCTACATTGATGCGCGTGCCTGTCAGCTGTTAAGGAGCGTGGCCATCACTGGAGATGACAGTGAGGCAGACACGCCACATCAATACTGTCATCCCCCCCCGAGGGTGCTTGGTGTGGGTGTTAGGCCTCTGGAACCTGGGCCAGTAGTGTGACTGGCATCCTCTCTCTCTATGAAACAACAGTACGTCACCGAGCAGGCTATGCTGGAAGTGAAAGTGCCCTTGAACTGTCATTTCCTTTCTCCTCTCCATTATTCTTTTCTAAAACTATCTGTGTCGAAGTATAGGGGTTGTTTTATAATGGTTCTGAGAGCGCACTTTATGCTGCACCGAGGCCTAATGAAATCTCCTTCCTGAAGGTTAAAGCTTGCATCCTGACAGCGCTGATGTAATCCTGGTCATGCAGTCAAAGGTGTTCTCTTCCAAAAAAAAAAAAAATTTCTTCTCTTCCATCGACATTGTTAGCACCGCTAACAACTTCAATCACATTTTTCTAACACTGCAAGATAAAAACAAATTCTCACAGGCGGTGTCAGAGTCGGCTCAATATAGCAGCACTTTAGCCTATAAATATGCCACATGAAGACACTTGGCCTACATTTTTGATCTCTTACAGCAGGGAGTGAACCTAATTGATTTCCCTCCTAATAGTGGTTTTGACCTCTAAACTGAGGTGAGCTGGGATAATACGAGTACATATATCTGTAAGTTAGGTCACTCCACAGGCCCCTCAATCTCACCTTTCCTGATTTCAATTTGTCCCTCATCCCATCTACTTACACTGTGCAGTGTCCCGTATCCCTTCTTATGCTGTGCAAGGGAACTTTACAAGATGTAATAAGTGATGAATGCTCAGCCTATGTGGAGCTCATTTTCTAGGATGATGAGTTATATTTACCTTTAACATCAGAGGAGGACTTTTTTGCTATCATACCTGCTGTTTTGGACACTCATGGAAGGTGTTTTCTTGCTCTTACCCCTGCTGAATAATAGATTTTGGTGTCGGAATCACTTGTTTGGGAAATCTGTCTCCATGTAGCCTCGGGCACTGCAGTATAATTCTGCTTCATATTGAAGCCTCGCAAGACCAAATGGTTTTCTGGTTTGTTTTAAGTCAGAAATGCCAACATGGGTTGTAAAAACACCAAAATGATACACCATGTTGTTCCTGTATTGTGTCCATGCTATGTAGGAAAATTGCTCTCGACACAGTCATACTACTCTTTGGACATGTATAACCAATCATCAGTGCAAGAGCCAGAACAGGATTTAGGACTGTAGCTCACTTATTTTTGTCGATGGCGTCATGTTGTTCCATCTGACCGTATCAGATCAAATTTTCACCAAAAAAAGTAAAGTATCAAATCTGTGCCAGAAAACAGCAGATGAAGCACTTTTAGCCCGTGAGATTCTCTGATTCTGTCTGTGAGCGAGGGCCATGAAATCAACAGGTGGGTTGGCAAGCGGTGGTGTGTTGCATTGTTTTTGAACCAGGTGGAAAGCTCCCACATCAAGGAGCTTACATCTGTCTTTTAGTTTGTCTCGGGAACAGATGCAAACACATTGCTCAGTCCTTTGTGAGGTTATCAGTCTGTAGGCTGTGATTTTGAACCTATACAAGGGTGTGATGAAGATGGAACACACACACCTTTGTTTTTATAGCTTTAAGGTGTGTGTATACATATAGCGGACTATACTCCATGTTTGTGTACCACCTTTTTTCATTGAGCTTTCTAGTTAAGCCCCTACGTTCATGTTATGCTGCAGGCTAGGGGTGCCTAAAGCATAACTAGAAAGGGCCCCATCTTCCCCCGAGTCCCAAGTCGCCACGTACAACAAGTTTTATATTTTAAATGAAAAGAAAATGATTTATTCACAAGACTCACAGTGATCAAACAACTAATAATTAAGGTATCAGCTTCAGGCTAGACCAAGGCCAAAACAACAACCAAAACAATTCTGTCTGGAAAATAAATCATGTGAAATTGACAACAACAAAAAATAACACAGGGCAGACTACAAAAACATGACCACGGTCATAACATTTAAAACCCAATTGTTGTTAAATTCCTGGTGGGTTGTAATAGGCTGAGAAAATGTCCTGGAATCTGTGGAAGACGTATCTCGAAATGGATCACCTTCCCGCTGTAGGTTATTTTCAGAGTGGGTCTCGTTCCATTGATCTGCGCTTGATTTGGCAGGTCACTTTTTCTCCCTGTCCTCCTAAACTGAGAAATGACCAAACAAAGACACATAGGAAGAGGGAGAGAGAGCCAAGCAGATAATGAAGTGCTCAATTATATGGACACAGAGAACACATTTAAAACAGAGCTCCCTCAGCTGCTCACTCTGTTTCTAGAAGTGCCTCCTCTTTTTCTTTTTTTTCTTTTCCTCAGGTCTTAATAGAGTGCTATCAAATTAAAGCAATCTATCATTCGGTTATGAACAGAATCACTGCAGGCGCTCACAGACAGATGCCCATTGCTCAACATCTCTCAGTCTGTGATACGTGCCCACAAGCTAACACATAATCTGTCTCAATCTCCACTGCCCTCCCTCTGTCTCAGTGCATGCTCTGCCTCTGTTTGACTAAATAATGAGTAATGCTTTTACAGAAGCTGTTTGGCCAGTCACCACTTTCAATTCAAGCTGCTTCCGTCTCGCTCGTATTACAGGAGAAATCACCAGTGACAGACATGTATGTTCTTCAGAGAGTGGTAATGTGATCAAGGCTCGCGGCTGATTCGATTTTCGTGTGTTCCTTCGTTCTGATGAATTAATCTCATGTAAGACACAAAAAGACAGATTACAGCAAAGCCAGGGAATGATTTGGCACATGCACGCTCTATTTTTAACAGCCTCGCTTCAGATTTACACATTTACACCAGGGAAATCCACCGGAGCAAACACAGGCTGAGAGAGAGAGAGTTGTTGATGGAGAGAGAGAGAGAGAGAGAGAGAGAGAGAGAGAGAGAGAGAGAGAGAGAGAGAGAGAGAGAGAGATAGAGAGAGAGATATCGAGAGAGAGAGAGAGGATATAGAGAGAGAGAGCTAGCCATTCATCTTTTACGCTTTCCCGCCGTGTTTGCCCTGTGTGTGTCTTCTGAAATGTTTAGTCATTGCAGTTTAGGTGAATATACTCCAAATACTCTAAACGGAGCAGATTAAAGGATCGGCTTGGATTTATTGAAGTGGGATTGTATAAGGTCCATAGCCAGTGTATCAGCTACAGTCGACAGAGGTCGGTATGCCCCTAGTTTAGAGAAGCAGTAAGGAGGACCAGCACAGAAACTAAGCAATGCACTGCTGTGGACAGGGCCACTGACAAAACATAGTTTGGCTACCTAAAAAACAGTTTAAGCATACGCTATATTTTTTTATATACAGGAGTTGCTGGTCTTTAAACCCCCAAACCAGAGGTGGACCGCCAACTCCCGGAGTTGTTGTGAATGAAGTTTGCTGAGTTTCCCTTCGAAAACTACTGTCTGACGGCAAAGTATAGTGGTGAAACTTTTCTAAACATAACCTACATTTAAACGTATCATCTTATTTTGTGTGCTTAGCTTCTGCCTCGTCAAACTGAGCGGGTCCTAATCATTATCTACTGTATGCAAAAGGCACTATGGATGGGAAGTACCTCATACGACCCAATTTGAATCCAAACTAACCATTTAAGCATCATTCTGGAAACCGATTATTACTTCTGCAATTAAAAACACATTGCAGTTTGAGCGTTTTGTCAGCTTTTGTTCGTTTGAAAGCATTCAGTGTTTTCTATTTAAAGGTTTGTATACAGGATGCATGTTGTTCCCGTTTGCTGTTACTTTAATATTATCATCGTTTATAAGCAAAAGTAAAATTCCCCTATTAATCACATGGCCATAAATTGTTTCTCAATAAACTCTTTCTCCCCGTGCCCTTGGAGTGCTGGAGGTAAAGCAATATGTGAATGAGAAACAAGAGCCGCGCAGAGCCCGCTGAGCGTAATTGGTTGCGAATAACTTGGATGCAGTGGTCGCGGTAATAATGTTCTTATCATCCTTTTCATGTCAGGCTCCGTCCCCGCGCTGGGTTTCTCTCTCTCTCTATTAATCAGTGTCGAGATGCAGCCGTCCTCCCGCAACCTCAGGGAGTCTCATCATTGATTACATTGACTGGCTGATGGAGCGGCAGGACGGTCAGGTGTTTGCTGCCATTGTAGCTGTCATCACGGCGCTGTCCCCGTTTCAAATGAACACGTGTCCAGCCAAGGTGGAGGTCAGAGTTTATCAGGGCTAAGAGGAGGAGAAAGACACCGGGCAAAAGGGCTTTCGCTGTTGCATTTGGTCCAATTACTTTCATTCAACACCACAGTATGTGTAAACGATTTCGCCTGTGTTTACCTGGCTGTCTGCAGAAGTAAATAATGAATATATTCCGGGTTTTACCACCTAAAATTGAGCCTTCGTGCTACGGTGAGAATGCTTCTAATCTAAAGGGGATTTGTGTATTTATTGTTTAAAGTGGTAATGTATGCAGTGTTCTGTATTTTTCAATGTGTCTCACTGCAGCTCTGTGTTCTATTGATCTTCCTGTTGCTGCAGCCCATTAGTGTGCTTACTCGGTGTTCATGCAAACACTTTTTGGTTAAAAACAAAGACCTCAGCATATTGAACAGGGATTTGACTGTGTCAAAATGAATACCCCGTGCCAACCAGACGAATACAGCAGCAGCAGCTCTGTGATTTGACACTTCATCGATGCTTTCTGTCACATCCTGTCATTCTTCTTTATTTGCACGGCATACATACACCTGCTGACAACAGTTCTGCCTGTCAGGTGTTGAATGAGGTTCATGACAGGGATGGATTGCAACGTGAGTACTAAACTTCAGAGTCCCAAAGTGACCTTAAGTTGGCGGAGGCATCCTGGGTAGTTTTAACGATACGGTGGCCTGCGTGATGGGCAGGTGTGACTATGGTGACCTTGGGCTGGCTGCCTGTGCTCTACGTTGTGACGGAGACTACCTGGGATACACAGAGACATTGGATGCTGCATGAATGATGAATACATTTGTGTCGAGTGCTCAAAGTGAACCATCCTTGAACTTAGCTTGAACTTTGGGGCGGGTAGCTCAGTCCATAGAGACTTGGCTTGGGAACCAGAGGGTGGCCGGTTCAAGTCCCACAAAAATATTGAAACAAAAATATGGAAGGTGGACTGGTAGCTGGAGAGGTGCCTCCTGGGCACTGCCGACATGCCCTTGAGCAAGGCATCGACCCCCCCCCCAACTGCTCGCTGGGCGCTTCTCAGGGGGGCTGCCCATCACTCCACCATCTCTCTCCACGTTTGCATGTCTATGAGGCCTTGTACCTTGTACTGCATGTGTGTGTCTGGGTTAAAATGCATGTCAAAATAAAATAGAGTGAAAAAAAAAAAGATTAATAAAGTATAAAGTATATCTTCTTTGAAAATTGCTATTTATATACGATTTGAATCGTTAATGTATACATTTCTCTCTGTTGACAAACTAGACTGATTCAATGTCTCATACTTTACTGATGCAAACATTCAAGGTGAATCATATAAAGCAGCACAAAGCTGATAATGCAGCAATAAACCTGAAGATGTCTTTGAAATGTCCCTGTTTATTTCAAAAGCTCAATAGAGGAGAACACAACATCAATGAGGGGAATATGCCATCATCAAAAAAGGAACTTAAGATCCCGGAAATATTTCAAGAAGTGAAAACATAAAAGTATAGAGGCGACTGAGACAGAAAGATATCTTACTTGGTTCCAGTTTTATTACTTCTCTCCTTCTCTCTCTCCGAACTACAGATGGTCCGAGGCCGACCCAGAAAGAAATCATTTCTCTACGGGCATTCATGCTTCTCTTCCTCAAGCAACTCATCCTGAAGGTAGATCCCACCTGTCTTCATGCCTCGCAGCCCCTCACACGGCTGGATTTTTGAGCCGCGGCATAAAAAATATGCAGATTCTGCAGAACGTTCTGCCGGTCTGCTCCTTAATAAATTCACTGCCATTTATTTATTTATTGATTTATTTCGTCTAGAAAAGTACGTGCTTGGAAGAAAAAAAACCCAGCTGTGCCGAAACTAATTTAATGGATTCATTAGTCAGTCGAGCGAAAATTAATAAATGATAATTATTTAATCATTTAAGTCATTTATCAAGTGAAGATACCAAACATTTATTGGTTCCAGCTTTTCAAATTAGACAAATTGATGGTGATTTTCTTTGCTTCAGTCAAATGTAATTGACTCCCTCTGGGTTTGCTGAGTGTTTGTCGGAGTAAGTTATCCCTGATAATGCATCACATGCGGCTCTGAAAATGTGCGACAGGTATTTGTCAGAATTTTGTTGTTTTACTGACTAAATAAATAGTTTAAAACATAAATTATACACTTATAAATTAATTAGAGCGCTGGACTATATATTATATGATTAATTAATCTCCTTTAATGTTTTATGCTGCACAGTTTAAGTTGGTGTATTGCTGCCCACATCCCAGCATGTCATATCTCTGCTGCAGATAATTATGACACGTTTAGTGACTTCAGGTTTTTCAGGGCTAAATAAAAATAACAGGATTTTTTTTTATAGTAGACAGAAAATAGACTTGGCAAACAAGGCAAACAATACTTAAATTCTCATGCATCAATTGCACAGCTAGTCTAAGCACAACAATACAAATTGACACACTGGAACACATAACACTTAGTCTGCTCCTTTCTTTTCCACTGTACCAAACTGAAATATGCTGCGATGCTTGTTAACAGAATGTACTGTACATTTTCAATACAACAACGCTTCTCCTATTTGCCTTCTGCATAATAATAAACTAAACAGTTTTTCTATTTTTGCGTTCTTTCAGGACCGAGGTGTGAAGGAGGACGAGCTGCAGACAATCCTGAACTATTTGTTAACAATGCACGAGGTACATTTCCTGCTCCGAGTGAATCCACTCACTGTGTTAGTGTGCCACTTTGTGCATAAAGATACAAGGTTGTGTTTCATCTTCACAGTTTCTATTTTTCCCCAGCATTTAAACTACCAAGAATAACTTTAGGCACGTGATGCATCTCTAGGGCGCATACAGTACATTATGCTGCAGTTACAGTTACACTCTCTTTCAACGTCCAGCTCCTTTTTCTGTTTTTCTATTATCTCCCATCATCTCCCTCTCGTGGTTTGTCCGCAGGACGAGAATCTGCATGATGTTTTGCAGTTGGTGGTAGCCCTCATGTCTGAGCATCCCGCCTCCATGATCCCTGCTTTTGACCAGAGAAATGGAATACGGTAAGCCCCTCAGGGAGGAAGACACAATCCCTTTCGCTGTTCAGGCACAAAATGAAGAGGTGATTTCCACAAAATAAACCTAAGCACCTAAAAACTGGTGTTTGCTGCCTGTGTGCCTATGAGACATATGAATAATTTATAAGTTCAGTGAGGGGGAAAAAAAAAACCTATGCATGGAAAAGTAACAATATTAACATATTGATTTCACAATATGACACGGATGATCAAACTTTACCCCATGTGATCGTGTAAATTATAAATGCACACGGTGTGGCACTTCTTGTGAGTTCTGAGGAATTCATTGTGGGAAAGGCTGCTGCTTTCATTAGGACACTCATTTAATGCTAATGTAAATTCTCCCTGAAGGAAAGCGTTTGTCAGCTTACCAGTGCAGGGCCTTTTCATCAGCAGGGCTATACTTTATTCTGTCAAGACAGTGTGTGCCTGTTGCCAGCCTTTTTCTGCTTGTGTCTATTTCAGGGTAATCTACAAGCTCATGGCCTCTAAGAGCGAAAGCATCCGAGTACAATCCCTCAAAGTCCTCGGGTACTTCCTCAAGCATTTGGGCCACAAGTAAGTAACTGTTTCCAATAACCGTGTAGTAGGTTGTAATTACATACTCACTCATTACAAAGTGCTTTTATAATGAATAGTCTGAAGATTAATGAATCGTCGGAAGTGCGTTACACGTCTAATGTTGTTATCTAGTCTAGTCTGGGTTTGTTTATTTATTTTGGCCGTTTTAAGCCTTCCCATCTCGCTGCAACGTCCAAGTTGAAAATATTGCAATTAGAAACTAACATTTCATAGATCAGGCTTTACATCCAGAGAGATGATTCATCTGTTCCTGCCACTCCTTTTGAAAAGTGTACAATTAAAGAGCCAGAAAAACTTTTGACTAGATGCCAGTTTTGCAAATGAGGGTACACTTTTTTTGTAGAACACCTGAATTTCTGGCACTTTTTCCCCGAAACCATTATTTCACATACGAGAAGAGGTGGAAGAGGTCCAAGTTACTGTCCCGTAAAAGTGAAATAAATAATAAATGATCTGGTAAGATGTCAGCATATCCTCTGTAAACTGCCTGTGGGTGGAGAGAGCCTACGATAGAGGATTTTGCTGTGCTCGCAGTGGTGGGGCACCAGGTGTTGTGATGTTACTGTTGGCTGCTGAATGGAGCAGCTGAAAAAAAAAAGAGTAGCTGTAAGCCCATGCTAGACCGCTCCGGGCACAGGTGGAAGGCCTGTATCTACAAGGGAGACGAGGCCTTCATGAAAACCTGCTTTCACCTCTCACTTTTAATAGATTTCATCCATTCTAGTTCACTCGTGAAGAATTAAACATGTTTCTTCTGTGCTTTAATGCTTCTAGATAATTGCATTTGTCATTTTACATAGTTCAGTGATGTTGTGTCTTACAGTATGATGTGATCTACGGGATGTATGTATGACATACGCTCAGCCCAAACTTCTATCTTATAATTAGAACTCAACCAACCAATTCTAAACTGAAAAAAAAAAAAAACACAATGAATATTGCATGTCAGATTTATCGGTTTCAAACTTAACCTGCTGTATGATTACCTCGTCACTCTTAACAGCAGTCTATTAAATCTCTCTCGCCGAGTATCATACATCCAATTTCCATATTTTAAGCAGCGTGCCTTCACTTTGTCTTCCGCGATGATTTAAATATATCCAGGGACAAAGAGAGGATGCTACACTCATGAAGCATTTACACCGAGGCCTCCTCTCCTCCGACTGTACCTCGTTGGATTGAGCAGTCTCATACACGTTCCTCCTCGGCTCGCTATGCATCATCAGTCTGCCCTTTTCTCCCAAAATTTCCATATTTATACAGTCATAAGAAATGCTACACTTCTCCTAAGTGTCCAATTTGCCAGCTTCTTGCAAAATACAAAAAAAAAAAAAGTCGACTTATTAAGAAGGTCCCAACTCATCTTCATTCGGTGACAGCAGCTTTTGGCTTTGCATTGTGACAGCAGTCCTTACACTGTTTGCAGAAGTAGTTTGTCACCGTTGAACTCATTCACCTACTGGTATCCCTCTGTTGTATCTCGCAGCCATTCCTTATGACAGGCTATCTTCGTTATCCTACACACCTCCAACAAAGTTCCCCCGATTTATGACAGCAGCCACTTCCTGACACTTGTCTCCAGAGCCCGACTCCCTGTGGGTGAGAATCGGGGAAGCAGGCTGACGGTGCTCACTGATCCTTTCAGTGGCTTAGGGAGCTCTAAACAAGGCACTTTACCATTATGTCTGTGCGTGTGTGTGTGTGTGTGTTTGTGTGCGTGTTTATTCACAGGAGGAAGGTTGAGATCATGCACACACACAGCCTCTTTACTCTCCTGGGAGAAAGGCTCATGCTGCACACCAACACTGTGACCGTGACGACCTACAACACTTTGTACGAGGTATCAAAACATTTTCCTCTCAGATGTCTCAACATTACTGCGCCACCGGCGTCTGTGTACACAATGTGTGACCCATGTCTTCTCACCAGATCCTGACAGAGCAGGTGTGCACGCAGGTAGTTCACAAACCTCATCCCGAGCCCGACTCCACTGTCAAGATTCAGAACCCAAGTAAGCTCGTTACGTATAACATTGAGTTTTATTCTTTCTAAAGTACTCTGTTCTCTGGGGGAATTGACAGCGTGTGTGTGTGTGCATGTGATATCAGTGATTCTCAAGGTTGTGGCTACCCTACTTGAAGAACTCCGCCCCCAGCACGGAGCTGATGGAGGTTCGGCGGCTCTTCCTCTCAGATATGATCAAACTGTTCAGTAACAGCCGAGAGAACAGACGGTGAGCCGAATTTAAGCCGCCCTTTTACTTACCCACTCCCCCAATTATGTCACTGATTAATGCATCATAGAAAAAAAGAGACCGTTCCTCGTCCTTGTACCGCGTTTTAATACGCTCATGTTGACGCTAAATCATCCGTGGACGCGCACATGTTCTCCAGCAGATGTTTCTTTGACAGTTTTAACTCCTTCCTGCGTTCTCTTCCTTTGTGCCCTCACACCCAATCTCCTCCTGACAGACACACTTCAAGACATATTGCAATTAAATTACCAACCCTTAGGAAAACCACTGACTTAAATCAACAACATAATTAGCCATGAATTAATAGGCAGAAAGTGCTTTGTCAAGTCAAACTGCTGAATTAAAAGAAGCTTGTTTGTTTTCACACGCTGCCCCTTTTGTATCTTGGCTGTCATTTTATTTAGTAAAATAGCACCACCAACAAACACATTAACATATCTGTGCACAACAATCTGATCTAATGTGAATGATAAAATGCTAAATAGCATCTGTGTGTTGTTTTGACACAGAAGGGTGTCGAGGAGAAGCAGGAGGAGTAATTGACTTAAAGCATTTTTTAATTTTGATGGATGAAGCCCAAATTGGAAAATTATTTCTTTTACCGCCGTCATCAATTATTCGTGTTTGAGCTGCTTACGAGGAGATCAGAGTTTGCTTAAAATACTCAAACATCGTATTTGTGAGGCAGATTTTATTTGCTGATCGTGTGGTTGTCGTGCGCGTTGCAGCTGTCTGCTTCAGTGCTCCGTATGGCAGGACTGGATGTTTTCTCTCGGCTACATCAACCCTAAAAACTCCGACGAGCAGAAGATCGCCGAGATGGTGTACAACATCTTTCGTATTCTGCTCTACCATGCCATCAAGCATGAGTGGGGAGGATGGCGGGTGTGGGTGGACACACTCTCTATAGCACACTCTAAGGTGAGCACTGCACTGTACATCAAAGAGGAAACACTGACCTCTGCTGTTGAGGGAGACATTTTTATCCATTCTGTTTTATCTTAACAAAACTGGTTACATGATAAATATGTGGCTAACTAATTGTCTGTAATGTTTTCTAGGTGACATATGAGGCACATAAGGAGTACTTGGCTAAGATGTATGAAGAGTACCAGCGTCAAGAGGAGGAAAATATTAAGAAAGGGAAGAAAGGCTTCGTCAGTACCATCTCTGGACTTTCTGCTCAGGCCTCGGGCATCAAGGGAGCCGTCGAGATCAGAGAAATGGACGATAACTCGCAAACACCTGAGAGTGAGAAGGACTATGAGAGCGCAGACTCCCGCAACCTGCTGGCTGAAGGGAAGGGGCCTGAGGAGGGTCTCAGGGGAACAGAGGCTACTGTAGATGGGGTCAAGGTCGAAGTTCATGACCTTCTGGTGGACATCAAGGCTGAAAAGGTGGAGGCTACAGAGGTTAAGCTGGATGACTTGGACTTGTCCTCTGAAACTCTGGGAGTATCTGAGAACGGAGCGCTGGTGGAGGTGGATTCCTTGTTGGACAATGTTTATTGTGCTGCTGTGGAAAAGCTCAACAGTAACGTCAACAGTGTGTTGTTGCCAAAGGCCAGCATGGATGACCAAAATGCACCGCCTCTCATTACTCTAGACGATGACAAGGACACCCTCCCCAGCAACAACAACTTTCTGTTCGGCAAGGTGACAGGTGGCATGGAGGACAAGCTGCTGCCTGACCTCAGTCCAGCTGAACCTCTGGTCCTGCCCAGCCCGGAGCCTCCAGTCCACACCGGTGCCAGTGATGAACTGAGCCTTCTTGCTCACATGACAAGCAGCTCTGAGCTTGGCACCTTACCCTGTATCCTGGAGAAGGATGAGTTTGAACTACAGGCGGCCTTGGAGGGCATCAGCTCTGTGGCTGGCACCGAAGCCAAAAGCCCGGGAGTCACCGAGGGCACAGCTGCGGCGGCATCTGAAGGGGATGCCTCAACTGTTAAGACCAGCAGTGCAGCAGATGCAACGAGCTCTGACACGGAGAGATCGGATGATAGCAAAGACAAGGAGAGGAAGATCCAGACGACAGCCACCACACAGGTTGGTCTGAAGAAGCTAAATCTTCATTATCCAGCGATATCAAACACCAAAAAAATAAAAGACATAGTGCAGGTTCACTGACTTCACTTGATTTAAAATAACAGTAAAGCTTAGCCTGAGGGAAATATAACAGTAGATGATCATGAATACTGAAACACACAGCAACAGGGTCAAAGAGAGGAAAACAAGGAGGGAAGACCATTTGCCATTGTCGGGGAGTGTTGGCCTTTGGTGTTCGGTTCTATATTAACAGATCCATAGGGATCGTTCTCTTGGCCAACTCTGGTTGTAATGGGGACAGAACGGCCTGGTGCACATCAGGCAAAAGTCCTCTGAGGCTCAGGAAAAGTGGGCTGCTGGAATAGCTGGGTGAGCCAACAGGAGGGCAGAAATAGACATTACTCTGCAACATCCGCCTGGGATTTGTTCACCGTGCCCCCTCTCTCCTATGAGCTGTGCTCTTTTCTCAGAGGTCAGGCTCTTTTGCCTAGACTGGGTCACCGATGGGGGGCCGCTGGGAGGCAGGAGGGTTTATTTTTAAACCTTTTTTGTGCTGTTGCATAATTGCTCATGTTCAATTCATAGCTGCTGCCTTTTAAACAGGATTTTTTTTTTTTTTTTTTGCAGGACCTTGCTGACTCATTCATCTTATGTTTAGAGGTTGCATCCAGATTTATTTTTTTCTTTACCTACAGGCAGGAGGAGGTTATTTGAGGACTCGCTTTAATCCTGCAATTCGTCATTCATGGTTTTTAGCATGACAGTGGCATTATATCTCATTAACCGTGCCCTATTGATCCTGACAGAGGGATGTGATTAGCAACGAGTGTGTAAACAGTATATCACGCTGATTAATTGGTCTCTTATCTCTAGAGTCTACATGGCCGCCTAGGCAGTCAGATGGAGAGGGACATACGCGTGGACCTGGGCTTCAGGGGGATGCCCATGACAGAAGAACAACGGCGTCAGTTTAGCCCCGGCCCACGCACCACCATGTTCCGCATCCCAGAGTTCAAATGGTCAGCCATGCACCAGAGACTGCTCACCGACCTGCTGTTTGCACTGGAGAGCGACGTCCATGTCTGGAGGAGGTGTGTGGGGAGTGTTTTATGTGCATTTAAGAGAGACAGAGAGGGGGAGTGGGCGCAGAGCTCACAGTGATGCTCAGACAACCCCTCCATATCACAACTAATGTCACTGATGTTTATTTAATTGTCGAATGTTTATTAATCCTGTTTATATTTTTAATTTGTAGTGATTTAAT
Organism: Collichthys lucidus; assembly: GCA_004119915.2. Classification (NCBI taxonomy): domain Eukaryota; kingdom Metazoa; phylum Chordata; class Actinopteri; family Sciaenidae; genus Collichthys; species Collichthys lucidus. The sequence goes on from CM014090.1 coordinate 8,097,979, forward strand.
TTGTGGTAAAATTGTGGAAAATGCTTGTATCCATAATAATCCAGGTTCTTTTTCCTCCTTCTCTCTGCAGCCACTCCACCAAATCGGTCATGGACTTTGTCAACAGTAATGAGAACATTATTTTTGTCCACAACACTATCCACCTCATCTCGCAAATGGTAGACAACATCATTATCGCCTGTGGAGGGATCTTGCCCCTTCTCTCAGCAGCCACCTCTCCTTCTGTAAGTGCACGTCGGTCTTCACTGTGGGGGAATAACGCCATCTAGTGGTGTCGTATCATAACCGCTGGGTTTACTGTTAGTCTTTACTTCAGTACAGTGTGTACCTGTGGGAAATAAATAAGACGTGTTTGGGTTTATTGATTGGGACCAATTTTATTTGCAATGTCATATTTGTAATTAACTTTCCTGTGTGTCGTTCATTCTTACTTTTATCAGCGCGCTGTCATTCTCAGACTTTAATCAACTTCTAGAGTCTAGAGTGCCATCATTTTTAATAATGCTTTTTTTTTAAAATTTCTTAATTTAATTATTTCCACACTGTATTCACAACTAATTTATGCTCAATACTCATTAAATAGTTCTGAAAATTTACTATCCCACTGGACCGGTGTTCGTGGCATCCTTCTCAGATATTCGTGGGGGAATAAGAGCAAAGAGAGTTTTGGCTTGACCCCCAAAAAAAGTATTTGGCAGAATATCAACTAATGTGAATTTGGATAGTCAGCTCGACTCAGATTAAACTTTCCACCAACTTCTACAGTTGTGAATACGATTTCTACTTCGTGCTGCTGTCCTCCTGCTGACCTGCCGCTGAGTCTTGGTGACTCTTGGCTGTGTCTATCTTTTAGTCATCTATTGAATGCTTCTGTTAAAAAAACAAATAATAGCAGCTAGAGAATGTGTCAAAGATTGCACACGTGCACTTTTCTTTCATGTACCCGCTGTCTTCCTTATCGTTTGTGCAAGACGGAGATGGACAACATCGAGGCAACACAAGGCATGTCGTCAGAGACCGCCATCACCTTCCTGTCCCGCCTCATGGTTCTGGTTGACGTCTTGGTGTTCTCCAGCTCCCTCAACTTCAGTGAGATCGAGGCCGAGAAGAACATGTCCTCCGGTGGCCTGATGCGTCAGTGCCTCAGACTCGGTGAGATCATGACTGTGTGTTTGGTGCAGTAGGTGCTAAATGTAATTACATAATATTCATGTGTGTTTTTTGGGAGGTAAACCTTTTCTTTTGTCAGTTAGACTGGTGAATTGATGAGCTAGAAAATGCCATGACAATATTCTGTTCACACACTCTTTAACAATTCCTCTAATCCCTGAAAATCCTTTGTTTGATCAGCACGACTAATTAATTAAAGAGTCCTCTGCTAATTGTATACTGAACTGGAGAATGTGTAGGATTTTGCTGCAGTAGGAAACGACTGGATCATTATTTTGGGATTCATAACAAGGAGAGAGAATCATCTGCAGTGCAACCAGGTCCGCTTTGCAAATGGTAGCCTTTTGTGTCTGTCATTAGCGTTTCCCACAGGACTCCGAGAGGTTCTCTCTGCCCGTGCGTGTTTGAATACAAAGTAGATGACTGCTCAAATTCAGAATGAGTAAATTGTGTATTTTTATTGTGTCAACAGTAAAAAGGAGAACTCTCTTGCTGTTTGTAGAATTGTTTGATACATAAAGCGAGCTTGGAAAATGTGTGTCTCTTTTTGTCTCTGTGTGTGAAAGTGTATGCGTCTATATCTGTTTGCGCCCGTGGGTGTGCATGTGCAAGGCTCTGTTTGCTGGGTTGTTGACTCCACGTTGTGCTTCGGGGGATGGGAAATAGCCTTCAGACTTCACAGCGTCCTTGTTGCAAACATACAATTTCTCATCACTCGCTTCGGTGTGAAATCAGTCTGGCTGCTGATTTTTTACTCCCAGCTTCTGTCCCGGCAGCCTGGAAACAAATAGTCATCAGAGATAACTGATTAGTTTTAAGGAGGTCATGCATGTTATCAACATTTAATTTCCATTTAACTTTCAAATAACAGCCTATTTGTATGCTGTGTGTGTGTGTGTGTGTGTGTGTGTGTGTGTGTGTGTGTGTGTGTGTGTGTGTGTGTGTGTGTGTGTGTGTGTGTGTGTGTGTGTGTGTGTGTGTGTGTGTGTGTGTGTGTGCAGTGTGTTGTGTGGCTGTTAGGAGCTGTCTGGAGTGCAGGCAGCGACACAGAGACAGAGGAAGTAAGTCTTCGATTCCCAACAACCACAAGACTCAGGAAATCCTACTCAATGCTGCGACTTCCAGCAAGGTAGGATGTGATGTTATAACCTCTCTTTCTGTACGTAATGATGCAAAATTCACCTATAGACCAAACTTGTAAACACACTTTGCCTCATGCTTATAATGCGACCTGAGAACAGCTAAATCAGGTCTCCTTAATGTCATTTAAACCTCAATGATGCTCAATGTGTCTTTGTATATTGACCTATACATGCTGCCAGATCTTTTCGGTTTCATATCAATCGGTTTGCTCATCCCTAAAATTATATATATATAAAAAGAAAAGTAATAGCATGAACTGTTTGATTGAGCTTGGACTGAACAGAGTAGCATGTCATATTGTGTTATCTTTCTGCTTTAGACAGCCATAGAGACTGTCCCTAGTAACCTGTCTCCCATCAAGGACCCTGATCGCCTTCTGCAGGATGTGGACATCAATCGACTACGCGCTGTGGTGTTTCGTGATGTGGTAAGTGCAAGTCTGTGTGTGTGTGTCTGTGTGTGTGTGTGCACTGCACGCATGTCTTTGTGACAAAGAGGATGAAAATAGATTTTTTTTTTTTTGGCAGACAAACAGGTGTGCAATGTAACACCTTTCAATCAACAGGTGAAACACCAAACTGTCGACCGAGCTGCCGTCTGTAGAACACGAGCCCAGTAAATTTGAATGGATGTGTTTCAAAGCAGCATATTTCAAAGCTTCAGAAACGTGTCGGAGAACGTGCGAGGTGCTTTCGCTGTGAGGGAAACCGTTTCAGGCAGCAGCAGCGGCAGCGGCGGATTGTGTGAAATGAGTTTGTCCTGAATGGAGAGTGTCATAACCCTATTGTGATTCCTCTTGGCAGGATGACAGCAAGCAAGCCCAGTTCCTGGCTTTAGCTGTGGTCTACTTCATCTCTGTCCTCATGGTCTCCAAGTACCGCGACATCCTGGAGCCCCAACGTGAGACTGCCAGGATAAGCAGTCAGTCCGGGCCGCAGCATGCGCCAGGAGATCAACTCACCGACCAGCACAGGTGTCGACAGTCGTGCCCGACCTTCCCTTACGTCCATTCTTCCTCCTACACTAATCTTAGCTTGTGGGGACAGTGTCAGATATAAATGAATGTTAAGTGTCCTTGGTCCTTTCTGATACACTGCTGCCAGCTTGAGCTGAGAGCTCATTCAGTATAATAGCAGGGATACCCTGCCGCCTGCACTCCCGTATGATTTATTCATGAGCTCTGCTAATTGCGCCGCACAGAATTAAATGTGGAAGCAAATGGAGACCGGGGCTGGAGATGGTAGTTATGAACTTGAATAGGCATCATCGTTCTCTAGGAAATGAAAGGTAGTATGTGCCTCAAGTCATAAATCACACATTAACTCACATGAAGGGAAATCAGTGGCCGCCCACAAAGGTTTAACACATTTTCTGCCGTAGTGCCAACTTGCTATTATGAGTTGCACAAGTGAGCATACTTCAACTTCAACTTCCATTCAGACGAGAGGTGAAGTGAATAAAAAGAAACGAGAAGAAAAAGGAGAGAGAGAGGCCAGAGGAAATATGAAAGTGTAATTTGAAGAGCTCGGAACACACGGGCGATGAAGAGAAAGGAAGATGAGCGGTGAGAAGTTGAGAGATGAGAAAGCAGCAGCGTGCTGACCAACTACTGTGGGTTTTTGGGGCAGTGGAGCCAGGCTTGCTATTTTCAGCCCCATCTGTCAGTGCCCATTAGGCAAGCAATCCACCAGAGGAGAATGGGATCATAGAGGTTGCTGGGAGGAGAGAGGCACACTGCCGCCTTCATAAATTTCACCAGAAAATGGGGGAATTTTCCAGACGGCATGTGGCAGACGATTGTCTGATGGACCAGGAAGCCAGACGACTTTCTAGCTAAATCAGGCCCTGCTGACCTCGTTAGGGGGCATGTGATGAATATTAATATTGCCGGCATTGCATCTACTGTAGGTAACCACCGGCTTAATATTAACTTAAAATAAGACTCAGGATTCTCTGGGTCAAGTTGATCACTGTATAGAAGAGACAGTGATTCTTTGGAAGAGATTCTTGGTTCACACTCACATCATGTACTCGTACGTGTTAGGTACAAGAATAATAGAGCAGCTATCTGACTCCTCTGTCAGTTTCAAATCAGTTTAATAGATATGCCTCTGAGGGCTTTAGGCAGGAGGAAGCTGCAGAAAGGGGATTCATGTTTTATTAGCATTGAAGGAGAATAACTGAGAGATAATCTCACCGGAGGATCAGAGCTTCTGGATAGAGATCTAAAAAGACGCGTTGCCACATAGCTCTTCTCTTCACATGCTAAATTTACTCAGTGAGCTTTGAAACGTAGTTTTATTGATACGTATTGGTGTCAAAACATTTTGTTTTAAGTCTCCATTTCCTACCACAAAAATATTATGTTAATTTAATACAATTAGAGTAGACTGTTACAGTATTTATGAATTTATTTAATAACTAAACTAATTAATCCGGCAAAAGCACCAAACATTAGACGGCTCTTACAGCTGAAACGTGAGGATTTTTTTCATATCAGAAATTTGTAAATTTGTGTTTAAGGACTGTTGATAAAACAAAAATTTGAAGATCTCACTTTAGATTCTGGGAGCTTGTTTAATCTTTTAGTGTTTGTATTTTTTTTTAATTATTATAATAGAAAATGGAATTATTATCTGTAAAAATGTCAAATTTGCTATCAGAGTATAAATAATTGTATGTGGCTAACTGTACTCTCTGTCTGTCGCCCCCTGTTCACTGTGTTTTACAGAAACACCTCTAGCATTCGACAGCAGTAAGGACCATCCAGCACATTTAGAAGACCACCACATGTCAGGCTCCCTGCCCCACACAGACTCTGGTATCGGAGAGGAGCAGGTAGCCAGCATCCTTAACGGGTCTGACCTGGACCACAGCGCGGGAAGGTCGGACGCCATGAGTGAGCTCATATCGACACTGTCCTCAGAGGTGAAGAAGTCCCAGGAGAGTCTGTCTGAGTCACCCAGCATAGAGGTGCTGAAATCCTCCTCCTCCTCTATCATCAGCATCAGCCAGCCCAAAAGAGGCATCAATGTCAAGGAGATCCTGAAGAGCCTCGTGGCAGCTCCAGTGGAGGGCATGGAGGCCGGGGTGGAGCCTGTGTGCTACCCAGACCCTACTGCCAAGGCCCAGGCCCAGGCGATGCTGCCTATGCAGTTTCACTCCTTTGACAGGTGAGGAAGCATCGTTGTTTTGTAAAGAACCGTGTGTGTGTGTGTGTGTGTGTGTGTAGCCATTTTACCACAAATCACGTCCACGTTACATCACAGCGACGATCGGAATCCATGAATGAATGAATTGAAGTAAAAGGGAAAATACAATTAAAATCTAAACTATGCAACTTTTTGAAATGGTTTTTGAAATGTTAAGTATACAGTACAGGATTTGTTATTACTGTAACTACAACTCGACATTAGTATGGTCGAGTTTTGTATTATTCCGAACAAGTAAAACAAACTTTGTTGAAACCAAAAACAAATTGTGATGATATAAAATAAGACAACTGTATATTATCATGTTTACTTTTCTCTGAGGATAGCCAGCCACTATTTCATGCCCTAAAAGTTGTGTGTATGTGCTATCACTCAATGCTGATGTTAATCCTCTGGGTTTATCTTAGTCATCCAGTATACCATTAAGGTTTTTTTCAAGCAGTATTGGAAACATTATTCATTTGAGGCCACTTGTATTGTACTCATCCCCCCACAGCATGAAATTCCTGTGTTTGGAAAGGTCTCCGGAGCGCTGTGGCACTGCCTGCGGTTTATTTACATTCCCGGATTAGATAAAACCACACAGTAATCTGTCTGGATTTGTGAGTTTACAAACCTGCTACTGCAGGGATTTCAGGCTTCAGTTACCCTCTAATTCCTGTCCTTCTATGTTTGGTAAAGTGTTTGAAAATCATAAAAGTACTTTGAGTAAGCATAAACAAAAAATGCCTCCTGCCCCTTTGGACACTACTGACTTGTTTGAGAGTTTTTGTGTCTGTGCAGTCGCTGCCAGGCCCCAGAGAGATGGCAGAGGACACACTGAGTCAGGGGGAACAATGGGGCCCCCTTCTTTTTAATGCATACTGCCGCTGCTGCTGCTGCTGCTGAGGTGAGCCCGATGAATAGAGGAGAAGATGGAGGAGTATGTGGTGAGAGGACAGCTGAGAGGGTGGGGGTCTCCAGGGCGTTGATGACAGATTAAACAGAAGCGGCCTCACGCCACACCGCGGCCAGCCCTGTCACCCTCACCGCTCACATCCGTAATGGGAACTGGCAGCCTGAAATGAGTCGCCACGGCAAAGTGTATTATTTTTGAAATGCTTTCACACAAAACCCCTCCTGACCACATATACAACTATGTCTCATGCTTTTCATGTCACTCCCCTTCCAGCTTCCATTTGCTGTGTCTAATTGTTTGCCACCTGCCAGCGAAATGAGCTGCCAGACATGGACAGGCCTTTCATTTGTCTGTCAGGGTGGCAATAGATTAGGAGTGACAACATCAAAAAAGGAGAGAAAAACTGGCTTAAAGTGGAGCGCACAGAGGCAGACGACCAAGAGAGGCCTCTGCTAAAGTCTTTCATAGAGGAGGGCTTTAAATTGCTCACCATCCAGATTTCCGTTTGACCAGATGGGAATAAAGTACCCTATCTTCCTTAATCCTTGACTTCCTTCGTTTCTCCCTCTCGTTTCCAAAAGATCCCCAAATTAGCTTTACAGTATGAAATATTGTTTGTCCTTACATGTTTGATTTTTCCCATGATGTAGAGCAATGATAATTGGTTTTAATTGAATTTGCGAGCGGGATGTAAGCACATTTCCTCTGTATCTATCTTTGTAGTCCAGAATAAAGCACCATTGGACCAGATTCATCACATTTCTTTGGTTATACTTTACACCGCTGTCATCTCCCACAGCCACAGACCACATTAATATTAATTCCAAGATTAATCCTTGCTTTATTCCCCGCAACTCAATTAAGACAATCCTGTTAATAAAATATGCGCTAGATAATCTATACATGATTCATGAGCGCTTGGCTAATGAATTATTCATTTGAAGAGGTTCGTGTTTTATCAACGTTCTGTAGATCTAATGTAACATTTCAGCTATGAAAAATGTGCAGGAACGGGCTGGCTTCTGCTGCGAGATGCAAGAAATCGAATAAATTTGAAAAAAGCAAGATGAGATTCATGCCCTGTTTTGACAATCAAAACATGCTAGTGACGTTCCGATATCTGTCAATGAGATTTCACAGAGGAGAGCGGCACAAAGATCCGCTGAATAAATGATACTTCTCAACAGTGTTCTTCAGAACACAGCTATCTCCGGAGATAATGATATTCCAGCGAGGCATTGCTCTGACTCACTGTTACTTCCCTGCGTGATTGAGTTGATTCTATCTGCTAAGATTGAAAATGTTATTTTACTACTGTCTTTAGTATTCTGTGCCTGTTAGCCGGTCGTCAGTGCGTCATATCAATATCCATAGAGAGAAACAAAAGAGCTGTTTAATCTGTTACATGATTCTGTTGATGAAGGCGATGAGTTGTACATTAGAAAAAGGATGTAACACAAATCACCGAAAAGCCTGAAATACATCGAGGCCAAGTTAGCTTTGTTTCCCTTGGATTCCAGTATGCTTTACTTTGTCTACAAGATCGACTGTGGATATCTAACAGTAATAACAGCATAAAACACTAAAAGTCTGTTTTGTTTTGTTTTTAGTTGAGGGAGGATATCTGGGGATTTGCTTCAGATGACAGGAGGCTTAGCTCGTGACAGAGCAGAGGCCTGGCCTGTGTCACCCAGAGTAACTGCTGGAGATTGGACAAGACATTATCTGGCACCCTCACAAACCCAAAGGCCAACTGCAAACCTGATAAGGACGAGCTTTCCTTCTCCTTTCCTGACAGGGGAGCTCTTCCAGGGCCAAGTTCACTGCATCATCCTTAATCCTCGGTCAATCTGATTGCATGTGAACAAATGTCGGCTGGGTTAGTTGTGTGTCTGCGCTTTCATTCGCCGTTACGTGAGGTCACGAGTGTATCTTTCATCTCGAGCCTCCGCAGCTTTACATGTTTCATTCATGAGCCTCTCTCTTTTAGCACCATGTGATGTTTTTGTACAATAGATCTACGAATATAAGTGAAACTGCTGCTCACACATTCTCATTGATAAATTCCCAGGAGTTGTTTTTCAGCGTCTTACAATCAGCATATACTATTCACCACCAGGAACCAAACGAAGGACTGTGTTATCAGTTAATGCTGAAAGAGCAATCGATCAGTCAGACTACTCTAACTCTGGAAACTTGTTAGACGGTATTGCTTTTTCTTTTTATCGGCAGGTCAAGTCACTCAGCTTTATCTTTTTATTCTCTATATATCGAAAGGTAAATGGTTGAGAAGTAAATCAGTTAAACTATATATTTATATTTGGCATAATTTGAAACGGTGGATAAATGGACCTCAAAATAGCACAAGACATGCTCCAATTTCTTCTCAGCGATTTCTCTTCATCTCTGTAGGGAAATCACCCTGTACTTACACGAGTCCTAGATTATTCACTTCACCGGCAGATTGAGGCACTACTCGAACTTTCTGAACCTCAAGTCTCATCTATCTTTAAAAATTTCACAGAATCAAACACTCTGACTTCTTTTATCAGTGTGAGGGAATATTATCTTTTTTTATGATCATCAACTGATTAAAAACTGATATGATAAGGTAATTACACCAAACTATACGTTATGTGTGTCAACTTTGCTAGGAACGTTTCATATGAGATGGGAATATCGACATTAGTAGATGGTTTTATATGATAGGGTTTACCTTTCTATCTAGTGTGAGAAGTAATCCAGTATTGATCAGTCAATCAATGATTCCTTCAGTAATATGTCTCTGGCTCACGACAAGGAAATCAATTGCATTAAGGTGGCATTCCACTCATTCTCTATCAATGAGGTGATGGTCCTATGGTCTTTTAGAGATTGTATTTATGGAATATTAATCAGCATTTTCAGAGACTATCTTTCTGGGAGCTGTGCTACCTGAGGGTAATAGCTCCTGTAGGGTCTCCTAAGATAAATCAGCCCTCAGGGAGTGGCCGACCTTGCTGTGTTGGTTCAAACATTGGGTGATTCATAAACTACTACTTTGTCCCGGAACATCAAAGATTGATGATCAGACTTTTTTTGATAATGTCAGCAGACCTGCGACCGCATGCCTTGGACAGAGAGAAGAAGAGCTGTCAATTGATCACCAGCTGCTGGATCAAACAGACGTGAAGACCTCGAGACAGACCTGTTATACGAAAATGTCTAGCGAAGCTTGAGGCCTTTTGGGCTTGGGGGTCTAGTGAAGCAGTAGACAGGTCCCAGGAGGCCAGTATGGCTCTAGCTCTGGTGGTTACTGAAGCCAAAACACAAGTGTGAGGGAAGTCCGGGGAGACTATGAAGTAGGATTTTGGGACTTTCAGAACTTTGTTCAGGCTGAGCAAAGAGGAACTGCTAACTGTGACTGGGGATATTGTTGAGCTGTAGAAAGAGCACTTAGAGGAAAGAGGATTTGGAAATTGATTTAAAGCGACCAACACGTCCTCTGTGGGATCTCTTTATAACTCTTCTGCAGATCATGTGGTTCTGTTGGCTCCATCAGACCATGACCTCCAGCACACACCAGGGTCTGCAGTTGCTGAAGCTGTTGCGATGAGCGTCTGATGAATAACCCATTAGTGTACAATGTGAACAACAAAGGTGAAAGAGGACATGACCTTGTGATGCGCATGAATTTTCACTTGCGCTCTATAGATTATCTATTAACATCTGTAAAACAGCTGAAATACTGCAAATACCCTAATATATCTGTGGACGGATACGATACATGCACTTTCTGTCAAACCAGATGTTGCTCTGTATGCCTGTACACAGCAAACGCCAAATAGAAAGGTCTTGAATCTAATGCTCAATGAGCCGTTGTTCTGTACAGACAGTAGCTATGCAAATGCGTGTCAGTAACAACTGCCGAGTTGCTCCTGGAGAGCCTCTCATTAGGGTCTGGGATGTTTTCAGCTCTTCTGAGCAGATCAGAGGGCAGCAGAGGGTCAACAGTGGCAAGAGCAGATGCAAGGAAGCATGCAGTAGCTGGACGGCTGGCCTTTTGCCCCCTGGTTTATTTACTTTATATTCGTGTGTGTGTGTTTGTATGCGCTATGCTGAAAGATGGAGCTACAGGTCAGGATGTTTACCTTTCCGAATGTTCTGACTATCGTCTGGGCCCTGCTCAAGCTTGGCTGTGTCTGAGAGCCGTAACAGACAATGAAGGTCATTACTATTCTCTTTGGTTTGGGGGGTATTTCAGAAAAGAGGATTAGAAGGTTAAGAAGTGACTCGAAAGTCAAGCAAATCCTGGATTTTATGTTTTTATGAAGATCCTCTGTTCAGTTTTATTATGACAACTTTTGTCCTACAGCTTACCCGCTGTATTAGCTGGCTAACTTTATCTCTAACCTCTGGTCCCAGACTGGGTTCTCCTGATTATTGTTATATTGTTACGACCTTTTGAAGTTGAAATTGAAGAAGCATATTTCACCCACAGCAGCCCAGTCTTATATTATTGGGACATAAATCAGACTGTATGAATAATTCTATGAAGTTATTAGAGTCTACAGTTACCACCTGCAGTTACTGCAGGACCCTGGAGTTGTTGCAGTGGTTTAAGGGCACTTTGATACAGACGGCATAAACCAACAACCTTCAGCTTTTCCCCTCCGCTGCCATTTTTTCTTCGGGAGTATAGCTTTAAGATTTTGAATTTCTATTTAATAATATTTCACCTGTTTGAAGGTGCGTGTGTGAATTAATAATATTGCATGTGTGTTTTTTAATGTAGGAGCGTGGTGGTGCCGGTGAAGAAAACCTCCCCTGGCAGTCTGGCAGTTAACACAGTGGGAACCAGCAGCAGCACCTCTGCTGGGCTGACAGCTGGCAGCACCCCCAACATCTTTGCTGCTGCCTCTGCGACCCCCAAAAGCATGATCAATACCACAGGTAGGTCACGCACAAGGTTACTGGAATATACTTACACAGATAAAATACCACATTCAGCTCGGGTAATGCAGTTCATCTTCAATAATACCCCTTTGAGAGCGCTTAATTTGAGTAATTACTGTTCATCTTAATGACCCAGTCTGTCTTTTCTTTCTGTGATGCCGTTCCAAGAATAGAAACAAAGCCTTTTCCCTCTGCTGGATCATGTGATCCTGTCTGTCCATGCAGGATGTTGTTGTTACCACTAGATGGCACCCTTTACCTTCCCATTGGTGTCTATAGTGCCAATCAGTGCACTGCCAAATAAAGGCTGCTGTCTTTTAGCCACTAGAATTCTCCTGATACAACCAAAAACAATCTTAATCCCCCCTGAATTATACAATAAAAACACCTTTTACGGTTATAGTTAAATAAATACTACACCAGCTCTCCTATGGAGTGTGTTCCTGTTTGATTGACTGCTTGCCCTCTCTCTCCCTCCCCCCCCTGCTGTCACGTTGCTTCTCCTTGGGCTCTGCTGCATTGAGCCGGTTCCACCTCAGGGCTCCTGTAGCCTGGGCCTCTGAAAGGACCCACTTAACACCAAGAACCATTAGGAGCTCTAACACCTTTTTAATGTGCTCCGTTAAAAAAAAAAAAAAAAAACTCTCCTTTTTCTCGCTGAGTCCCTCTGTAGGAATGTAAAAAATGTATCCAAGTCAAAGTGTGCTTTCAGCTAAAGCCACAGGCTCTCACCCAAACCCCATGATCTCATTCACTCTTGTTTTAACCTCTCACAAGGACAGTTATAATGATTTTATACTCTGCTGCCAAGAAGATGTGAGTCAGGACTCACCTTTAACACACTGTTGTCACGATGCCCTAATTTTGACTTTGATACCAAAACTGAGTGCAATTTGTAAGAAATTTGACGCGGATGTTGTTTTGATATGTCGATTAAATCTTTCTCTTTGTCGTCCTAGTGAGAAAAATAGTTCCATATGTTGCTGCTGGCACCGGTTCGGACAACCCGGCTTAGGTGCACATTAAGTTCAAGATCTGGCGCAGGATCTGGCACTCTTACCATGTTTTCATTTGTTTGACGTGGTTAAAAATTTTTCGCTGACTGCTGAAGACCATTGTCAGGGGCCAGATTGAGACTGGTTTTGTTTCTTCTTCCTTTTCTTCTTTCAATTATTTCACTATGTGTGCCATCTGGAGGGCACAATGAAATGTAATGTCAGTCAACATCATTTAATCATATTTAAGATTCAGTGTTTAATCTTTCACAATGTAACTGTAGTAGTATTAAAAATGCTTAATTCATCTGTAAAATTATTCTAAATTAGATTTAATTTAACTGGATTATCAAAGGCATACATATTTATAATTATTCTTGCGTTGCATTAATGTCTCTTGCCTCTGTCGGTCTTCCCTGCAGGACCCACTGATGCGGCCTCCTCGACCACCTCTTCCTCCAATTTTGTCAACGGAGCCACGAGTAAGAATCTGCCGGCCGTGCAGACGGTGGCCCCCATGCCCGAAGACACAGTAGAAAACATGAGGTATAACAGAGTCCTCTCTGTACACACATGCTTGTGTTTCCCGTGTTTAGTAAACTCACTTTATTTAAATTGTGTGACTACTCGCACGCAAAGTTGTGTGCGAAGCTTTCAAATCCATTTCCCCCCGCTCTAAATATTTGTGTTTTTCGTTTAAACATATTTATTTATTTTTACCAGATATGATTTGACGGATGACACACTCACCTTTAACGAACAATGGTTTACAAATTTCCTTTGTCTCTACATCATCAAAACAAAAGTGTTTTTTGTGTGCGTGAACACTACAGCAAAGTTTTCCTCAATTCTTTGTGCACGTTTGTGTATTTCTGTGTGTATAACTCGAAGTGACCTTGACTCATCTTCTTCACTTGGTCTAATAGTTTGTGACAGAGGTCCTTAGTCCTGCTTTCCCACTGACTGCTGAAAGCCTGCTTCCCTCTCCCTCTCTTTCTCTTTGCTTCAGTGTTTTCTGCTGGAGGAACAGAGATTCAGTTGCCATGGCAGCAGTAACCGACATCACTTAGTGTAACTGTGAAGTCAATGATAGTACTATCTTGCTGCAGAGCCTGCTGATGCCTAACTTATATTTTAGACGCCTGCTCCGGTCTGCTGAAAATAACACTTAAAATATGATTTGAATTTATAATTATAATTTTCTGATTAATTTATGAGCCCAGTCATTAAGTTACAAACCAGCACAAAGCGAGCGATGCCTGTGGTTTCATTTCTTTTTCTCTATTTCAGCGCCTCTTGTGAAGTGGACTACTGTCCACTGCGCCAGGGACTGACACCTCCTGAGCTCAAACCCTTAACCTCCCTGACAGGATTACAGGCAGCCTCCAGAGGTGCAGGCCAGTGTCATAGGCAAGAGCATTTCTGTTAGCCACCTTGCACCCTGCTTTTCATGCCAGTCTGTCATCCCTCTGCTGTGTTTTCCCAGGCTGCTGCAAAGCAGATTACACTACATACAGGGAACACTTGTATAAGTCCTAAGGCAGACCTTTCCTCTCCTCTCCTCTCTTTCTGTTTCTCTTGATCCTGCTGCTCTCTGCCCATCTTAGCTGGGAAAACAAGCCGACTACTCTCCTAGTATCTGTGTGTGTGTGTGTGTGTGTACACACATAGGGGCGCAGAGATATGTTGTAGCTTGACTTCGTATCTCTGCTTGTATACAGCCCGCGTTGTATAGCTGCATGACTCCAGCCTCACGGTTTCTCTGAGGTGCTTAGATAATGTCAGACAGCAGCATGTAGTGAGTGTGTAGAAGATAAGGAGCTTCCCTGTGCAGTGTTGAACAACTGTGATCCCATGTGAAAGCCCGGTAACGTGTCACAAAAAAAAAAAAGAAGAATGCAAACAAACTGGTGAGAAATCCTCTTTGGATGCAAGAAAATCCGCGTTCACGTGCTTTTTTTTAACAACGTATTCTCTTTTCTAAAATCTTTACATCTCCAGCGATAGCAGCTATACTCTCGTGGATCTCTGGCTTCGTTTGCATTCATTTACATTTGTTTGAAATTTGTTGGTTACCCTTTGCATCCACCAGGACTCGCACGGTACACGCTAACTGTGTGTACAGTGAGGCTTTTCCTGTCTCACCCTTGGTGAAAGGGCACAATGCTACCTCCTCCTTTCCGTGGTTGACTTTTGTCTTAATGTTTTTTTTCTTTGGCAGCATTACCACGAAGCTGGAGAGGGCCTTGGAGAAGGTGGCACCCCTGCTGAGAGAGACCTTTGTGGACTTTGCACCCTTTCTGTCGCGCACCTTGCTGGGCAGCCATGGACAGGAGCTGCTCATAGAAGGTACAGATACTGTAAAGTGAATTTTTATTCCTGTCCCAAACACCTCACCGTTGTGTGTACCCCACCGGCTGCCTCGTACACGGCTGCATACACAGTAGTACTGTCAGTGTTGACAGGAGAGTGACTATTTTGCACACAAGCACTTGGGTCTGTCACAGTCTGATTAAATCTGCTCCCCTTTTTATTCATCCTGTGATGTTTTTTATTTATGTTTTGTTTTCTTCGCCATTCACTCCACACATTGAGGAATATTCTTAGATGCGGTATTTTTAAAAAACATCTGTGTTTCACAGTCACAACAAACGTCAAGTTGAAATACATGTTGAAATAATTGGTGGCCTTTGCCTTGTGTCAGTGATATTTTTAGCCCTCAAAACTAATATCACATATCGCCCCGGTGCTTGGTGTTTTTTTGTTTTTCATACGCAGTCTCTTTTTAAATTTCGGAATGAACTCATGGGAAGTGATTTCTGTCGGACGTTTTGCAATCGTAGGAACATCTGAAAGCCTATGCTGTATTTACGTTGGAAGTACAGTGACCGCTCTGTGCAATAAAGAATCCAGCTAATTTTCTGCGCAGTCCAATCCAAATCCACTTACATGGGAAGTAAAATGAAGTATAGATGCTTACTAAGCTTTTTTTTTTTGGCCTTTTCAAGCTTTAATTCTGATAGAGACAGCTGAAGAGTGACAGGGAATGACATGCGGGAAAGAGCCACAGGTCGGATTCGAACCCTGGGCTTCCGCAGCAAGGACAGAGGCCTCTTTAAATGTTCAGTAATGTCTTACAGATAATGCAATAATGCTTTGTTGCTGTTAAAGTGATATAGCACTGCAAGTAAAACCTGGAATCATGGATGTTTCAGCACAGACTTGGTACTCTCCATCACAATAAAACAGGCTTCAGGATTAATGTCTTCACCATAACAGCCTCATAATTTAATTTTAAACAGCATCGCAGCAGTCACACTGCATATACAGTATTTATGGTTGGTGAACAGTGTGTGATCCCTCTGCTGCACTCCACTCTGGGCTCTAGTCTTATTTCCTGGTGGCTGTGTGAAGGCTCTCAGTGCTTTCCTCAGGCCTCAGGTTGGCAGTCTCTCATAGTGCTACTCGTGCCTAACCTCAGGGACTGTCTGCCGGCATGCGTGTGTACTGCCACTCTATTCCCATAGCTTGTTTTGGCTTGTATTCACAAGAACATACTGCCACCTCAGCCAGCACACGACTACAGTATGTGTGTGTGTGTGTGTGTGTGTGTGTGACTGTGAGTGTCTGCAGACACAGTGTGGAATATATGTGTGTGGCCTCCAGTCTCTTGACTTGCAGTTTGCAAGTGAAATCATATCTCTGCCTTTTCTCACTGCCAAAGTCTTTTCTTTTAACTGTAAGCTCAACTGATATTAGTTTCAGAAGTCTTTGCAGAGAATGACAGCAGGCTGGAAGAATGCACTCCTGTGACTTTATTAAAGTCGGCTCCTGAACGAAGTTGTCTGACACGTGTCCACTTTCCTGAGCATACGGTTTACGCTGCCAGTTACCTCTTTGAATTATTTAATTGCTGCCGTTGTTTAAAGTTCAAATATTAAAACATCAAATATTATATTTAGTGTTGCTTAGCTGATTTTCTTTTGTTATGAAGCAGCTAGATATGAAATTTTAATTGTGCATGCTCATGTATTTATTTGATACTGTATAAACCAATCATGTAGAATGATGAATATATATATGAATATATATATATATGAATATATATATATATATATATATATATATATATATATATATATATATATATATATATATATGATGTGTGTGTGTGTGTGTATGTAAATAACCATGTGGGTGTGCTATGCACGTGTGGCTAAGGCTACTGACTCACGCTCAGGGGAATGGAATGAAAAATCAGGTAGCAAAGCCTTGACAAGTGTGAATATGTCTGTTACCCTTTCACTCAAAGTCTGTCAGCGGACTGACCAAGCTGACAAACCAGAGCTGAGCTGAGAGTGTAACCCCACAAACAAGGTCGTAGATAGACAGCTCGGGCCTCAGTGCTCTTCAACCAGACATGTTTAACCCTGTCTGGGTCTGTGAAAAAGTGCTCCCTGACGTGGATTAGAGGAGGCTTATCAAAAAACAAACAAACGGACTTATCACATGCGCGTCTTTAAATTTTTAAATCTCACTTTATTGAACCCCTCTCAGGTCTGTCCTAGTTGCAGTGTGTGTGTGTGTGTGTGTGTGTGTGTGTTGCTCCCTCTCTTTCTCCTTTTCTTCCTTCCCAGGCTCACAGTTGAAATACTGTGCTGTAGTGCAAAGGCGCTCCATTTACTAGTAATTACCAGCCATCCATCACTCCCTAGATTGCCCGGGGTCGAGCCCCCCTGTGCCCCCGGTGCCCCTTTGCCTCACCCTATTTCTTCACCCCCTCCCTGAAGACATGTGGTCACTGCGGCAATTATGTTGAGTGCACCCTGAGCTTTACACTTGGAGTTGGTGGGTAAAGCCCTGTGTGCGAACACTGCTGCTGTTGTGATGCCTGCCGCCTGCTCCTTGCTGTCCCCTGAGTGGCCCAGTCTGCCGGCACATTGCCCCACAATGCCACATTCACCCGTGCCTTAACCCTGCCCTGTTTACAGGAAAGGACTGGCAGTCCGTGTTTAAATAGAATGCATTTAGTTTGTCTACCAGCACAAGGCCAGGGTCAGTTGGCCACCTGACTCATGTGTCAGACCGGACTGACTTATGGCTCAGCGTGTCACAGCTATAACAAGAGGTCAGCTGTGGCACTCTGCGTACAAGAGAGGGGTCACATCCTCTCAGAGTATTTACAATACACTTCCTTGGACAGTGTCTGCTCATGAATAGAGATGGATGTAGAATCAGCTAGCCAAACATCCATCCATCCAGTGCTCTGAATATTTTGCATTCCGTGTTACATTGTGTAGAAGCAAAACTACGTCCATTGAATGTTATTAACACAGTAATAACATATAATAATAATAATATATATAACATAACAAGTTACATTAATCTATATTTTGTTGTTGTAGTCTCTGTATAAAACATTTGGACAGTTTCCTCCTTTTAATTAAAAAAATACATGTCTATATAAATAAAAAAAGAAACAGAAAATTTTTGCTTTAAAGCAAAATTCAACATTTTATTCACAGTGCAGTTATGATAGAGATGCTGTTGCATATGTCAGGAGGTGGCGTGTGTGTTTTTCCCTCTGAAACTGTGTTCACACCGTCACTCCCACTCTCCAAGGATTTTCAAAACATTCATCTTTGAGAGAAAATTTGCACTATTTCCTGACTGACAATGATGCATACTGTTATTTATTGTTCTAGATCTCAAATGAAGTATTAAGAACTTTGCTTTCTCCTCTGATTGACAGCCCGCAATCCACGAAACAATGGCCGCCCTGTGGCACAGAGTTCTGAACTCCTGCCAGCCTATAATGAGTCCAAGAGAGTTGCATTCTTTCCTTTACTAATGACTACGCCTTTAATGGTTCCCGCCAAGTGCAACAGAAGGAGCTTGAGGTGCAGAATACGAGACCGGTCGCAGCCATTGTTTCTGCAAATGAGCTTTTCACACCTGCCCTTGTTTCATTAGAGAGTTGTCGGCTACTGCGGCTCACCGTCTACAGGAATAGAGATGAGGGAGGAAGCTGTGAATGTCTGTGTTCGCTTCTGTGAGTGTGTGCGTGTGAAAGTGTGAAGGTAGATGTGTGTCTGTGTGTGTGTGTATGTGTGTGTGTCTGTGTGTGTGTGTGTGTGCGTGTGGAGGGGGCACTCACATGTACATGTGTGCATCTGTTTCGGAGCACAGCTACTCCGCGCAGATGCAAATTATTTATTTTTCTGCAGTTTTGTGATGGGCAAATTGGAAGCACAATTTAGGGGGGCTTACAAATTGCTTGTCACGCTGCTTAGAATGTTCCTCGTGCCAAAAACAATACGGCTCCATCCAAGTACTATACTTGGACTTTATACAGTCCGTATGTCAGAAATTGAAATCAGAGTATTTATTTTTGAAAGTATTATCTTGTACTGCTGCATAAATAATAAAATAACCACTGATTATAGCCGCAGGGTATTCCGCGTTGAACACGTGAGACAATAAAATTAATGGTTAATATCTTAAACCTGTTCGTCTGGTTTGTCTCTACAGGTCTGGTGTGTATGAAGTCAAGCACCTCGGTGGTGGAGCTCGTCATGCTGCTTTGTTCTCAGGTGAGCTTTTTTTTTCTTTCTCCTCCTCTTCAGATCTTTCTTTCCCAGCCTCTTTTTGTTTTTTTCACGAGGTCCCATCCTTCTCAACTACGGTTCTCACGATAGTTTGTTTTACGTCAACAGTATGTGCAGATTTGTTACACGCTGGTTTCTATAATTATAAATTCACACATCTTGCAAATTACACATTACACCTCTGAAATATATTTTTTAAACATATACATATACACTATCTGTATCTGTGTATATATATATATATATATATATATATATATATATATATATATATATATATATATATATATATACTGTATATGCTAAAGATACTGCCTTATATCAGAGAACAAGTTATAATCTCCGCTGAAGCTTTGCTTATTAGTGTATTTTAGTTTTTTGTAAGATTTTCCCTAAGCGATGACATACAGACAGTTCTCTGAGAATCCACTGACTTTCTCACTACGCCCCAGAGCTTTAATCCCGAGCCCTCCTTCAGAGAACGAGCTCCACCTCATGCAACGCTGCAAGTGACTGATCACCTCCGAGCTGACCCTCTGAATCTCTTGTTAAGCCCGTGTTTTAGAGAAGGTCAAAGCCCCGATGTAGCAGTTAGAACAGGAGATATTTAACATACCTTCTGTCAGCCCATCAGTCTTGCGTCGGGAAGCCCATAAGGAAGCCATTACTTGGTGCCTCTTTGTGGATCCAGACTGCAGGGCCAGAGCCTTGAGGAGGTGGATTGCCACTATGAGTGCTCTGTGGTATCCGCAGTCCAAAGCCCTCTTCTGCAGGAAGCTCAGTCGCTGTTATATGGAGGCCATTATTCAGGGGCTTTCCTCCAAAAAAAAAAAAAAAAAAAAGTACATAAATGAGGCAGCCAGCACGGAGTTATTTATTGTTGCTCTTTTGAAGGTTTTTGACGGGCTCCTTTTTGCGCTGCTTTTCTGTCTGTAGAGTATCTGTGGGAAGTTGCTTTTTCAAGCGCTAGGATTTATTGCAGATGAGAGCGTCAGCATGCTGTTAGGGGTCTGAGTCCATCCCCCCTTTTACACAGATAGCATTACTGCAGCTCCAGAGGTTCCTGCCATTAGGGGCTCTGGGGATGAAACCCAGGCTGAGATATCGATCAGACGGTCAGGCCATGAAACTGGACCATATAGCTTGATGTCCTTCTACAACCTTTCACATAGAGATGAGCCATTGTTCTGTATCCTAATACTGCACTATCAGTAATGAATCCAGTTATGGTGCCAGATAATATGATTCATAAATCATACTGTAATGACAGATAATTGATCATTTGTGTCTTCTTTCAGACGACAAAGCCGACATATGAAATGTTGTTTTATTCTAAACACATATGTTTATTCTGACTGTTATATATGCTCACAATGAAAGTCCTTTGTGTCACATACTGTATCTGAAGTCTGTGTTGCAGATACATGGTGAGCTTTGGCTGTCGTCACTATAAAATGCCAACTTCAACGTGTCTCTCCACATATTTCAACATTAATGTTTTAAGACAGCAAGGAGGGCACTTAGCTGACCTTTAGTCCCTCTCTGTTTTGTGACCTGTCAGCTTTATGAATGAATTACCGCTAATGATCTGCCTTTTCTTATTTATGCATACTAATCACAGCAATCATCGTGCGGCTGGCCGTGGCTGCAGACACTGTGTGTCTCTCCTCAGCCTGGGCAGCTGAATGAAAAGGTCAAGCAGCTCTGTTTCTTGTAACAGCTTAAACATACAGGGAGAGAGAGGGGGGGGGGATCTAGAGTGGAGCCACAGAGATTTAGTGATGGAAGGCCTCCAGATGTGGAGAGTATAACAGAGCAAAGCAGAGCAGATAAAAGCAAAAGCTCCCGCACACTGACAGGTTGGATTGAAACACCACAAATACTTAGTGCCCTGCTGAATTTCACGAAGATGAAAGTGGGAGGAGAGAAAATCCAACAGAGGCCAACAAGCTGTTCTCTGGGTTGGGAGCTGTGGGATTTAAAATCTTTTTTCTCTTTTTCAGAGATAGATGGAGGAACAGTACAGTATCGCCCCAAGTGAACCTACAGCATCTTCATCCACTGTCCAACACTGCCCAGTGCTGCATGTTATGTCAAAGTATTCACTGGCTCATTTTTAAGATGCTTTTAGCAAAGTTGTTTAGTTTTACACGTGTTTACCATATTCTTCAGTTTCTAGTTTCATCGCTCTCATTAACCATTTCCTGCAGCAGCTGCCTTCAGCCAAAAAACTCAATCTGTATACAACAAGTCGAACAGCAAGCTCATTGTTAGAAGCAGCTTGTTTTTTTTTTTTTCACAGGTGTTTGTGGAAACCAAACCAGAGATAAAAACTGAGTGACTATCAGGTCTGAAACATGACTAAGAGAATCTATGCCTGATGGATATGTAGGGTAATTATTAGCTTACAAGTTAATAACAACAACAGTATTGTTTCAGTTTTTTCTGAAGCTTTTCTGAAGATCAAAAACTCAATCAACACAGCTTTAAATCTCAGCTTCCAATGGCCAGAGGTGCTCCACTCTGATCATGGTCTGAATTTACATCAAGGATTGCATCTTTTTTTTTTTTTTTTTTTTTTTGAAGCAGCTGCACGTCAGGCCTAATTCCTTTCAAATGGGCAGCAGAGCACTTTTTAAAATGTCTGCAATCAAAGGCAGCCTCCTCTGGGAGCTCTGTTCTCCATAAAAAATAAAAAAAAACACAAGAAAAAAGAAAGTCTCTGAAGTGCTATCTCGCCTGTCAACAAGCATACCTCAGACAAGATAGCAAATTTGACTAGTTCGTACCATACCTCCACTGACCTGCTGCCACTTTTCCCCCGGCAACGCCCAAGTGCCACATCTGCCTTGATTTCCGTATTTATTTTTGTCACGTGAGCGTGGTGCAAGTGGAACCTCGGAAGACTGGCTGTACATGATCCCTGTCCAAATCAAGAACAGCTTATTCCAGGCAGATACTGTTGCAGAGGAAGGGGGTCACAGGGAACATTTGGAGACCAGATGCTCAGCAGTTTGTCAGCACCATCTCCCTGATTTAACGCATCGTAGGGTCAGACTGTGTACTCTTGCATGAACCGGTATGTGTCAGGCACAACAACTGTGTACAAAAACACATGCCCATACATAATAATGTCAATGTCAGTTATCTCGGTACTATATACAACAAATTCTGCTTACATTTTCCAGACGTTGACACAATAAACAGTGCATGCGTAGTGTTTTGCACGGCTACAGATTATACTACTATATGTATGTCTACATAATATTAATTACAGCAAATTTTAAATGGATGGCCACATAGAAAGGCTTCCCATATATGTGAATAGCTGTGCAGCCTTCAGGAATGGAAACCTTATTCATTTCATTTTCCTTTGTTTTTCTTCCTCTTTTGAACTGTGGCCTTCTCTGTTTTTCCTTCTATTTGCACCTCGGTGAGGGCACAGGAGAACTGAATTTCCCACAGTGAAAGGCGCGCTCTCAAACTGCTTTTTAATCATTTCCAGAGCATGTTGTGAGACAGCAAGTGCTGGCACTCTGGCCCAGGGCTCGGATCCCTTCCAGGCGTATGCTGCAGGGCTCAGCGAGCCTGCTCAGTAATCTGTCACTGTAAGGGGACAGGGGAAACGGCTGTATTTAAGTGAGAGGATACAGTTTCATCCCACAATTACATCTCTCCTGTGTTTACAGATCTTTTCACAGAGGAAGAAAGGATGGTCACACATGCTGTGCAGGGTTTCAGCTTTTCGTAGACATCACTTTTTTCTCCAATGATATATGAACTAAATGCTTTCTTTACCTACTTGAATTACTGTGCTATGAAACGTAATCTAAATTACACTTGAAATACGCAATTTGGATAGTGAAATGTGATGTGTGTGTGTGTGTGTGTGTGTGTGTGTGTGTGTGTGTGTGTGTGAGAGAGACTCATGCATTATCTTCAAAAGGGTATTTCGATACTCTTACTCTGGCATTTTAACTTTTGGTGTACTTTGCAAAGCTGTTTTTGAGAAAGTGTTTTTTTCCACTTCACTGCCTCTGATTCTTTGTCGTAAACTGGCTGTGCTTGACATTAGTTTTTCTCACATGTGTAACTCATATAAAATATTGATGACGAGGATGCAACTGTTTTGTGTGTTTATCCAGGATCTTTTCACGAACCATGGGCAGCCCCAAAAAAATAAAATAAAAAACAAATGGAGAGCTTCTGAAAGTAACGGCACGAATTCTGTCATTTCAGGAATGGCAGAACTCCATTCAGAAGAACGCTGGCCTGGCTTTCATTGAGCTAATCAACGAAGGGAGGTAATGTATCTGTCGACTGTAATACATAAAATTAAATCACTCACTAGTTTTTTCATCCTATACTGTATTTCTTCCCGCTGACAGCTGTGAAAAGGTTGTTGGACCAAGCAGTGAGGCATAGATTAGCACTAAGCCTCTTCTCGGCTGCTCTGTAGGGGGTAATGGTAAATAAGATTGTGGTCACCCTTTCATTTTCTGCGTTCTTATATCTCTTCCTCTTGTGCTGTACATCTGAGCGTCCGTGTTTCTTTCTTGTGTCTGCCTCTTCCTCTTGTCTCTGGGTGTGGCCAGACTCAGGGTTTTCCATAGAGCAGATCAGGGGCAGCTCAGCCTCCTTGCCCATCTGCTGACCCATCTGGCCAGGCCTTCTCTGTGCCCGGGCTCTCGCCTCAGCCCAGCCGGGCTTCTACTGAGTCCCCTGCTGGCCCTGGAACAAAGAGCTTCAGTCAGTAGGGCCACACGGCGCTGTCCAGGGTGCTGCTGACAGATACATAATTTCCCGGTCTTACTGAAGTCTCTGCACACCTGCTCTGCTTAACTAGACAGATCTAGAGGTAGCTAGAGTCTGGTAAATCTGTTTTCCCTACAAGGCGTGGCTGACAAAGTATCTGCTGCATGTGCAACAACACATACAGTAACAGTAGACCAAGTAGTTTGCTGTTCCTCCGTTTAATGACGCAGCTATCAAACAACTAATTATTTTATTACCACAAATCCTCTCTTACATGACATCACTGTAAGCTACCAGGTTTCCATGTTAATACACTGCATTAAGAAACTTTCAAAGTAAAAGCTGCAGGGATCACAATGACCCCTGACTAGAGTTATGATAAATACAACATATATGGCGCTTTGACACACCCCTAAAGACTAGTTATTGAGTATTAAAGGATGTTATTGGAGAAGCTCTGTCTCCAAACTGTTTGTGTATTTTCTTTTTCATTTACAGCACATGTACAATCGATACTTGTATTGATTAGTGTTAGCTATCTATGAAATATTAATGCAAACGTGTGGTGGAGAGGCTGCCTGTTCTCGGTTTCAAAACAAAGCCCGGCATTGTCAGCCTCCGTCTTTGAACAGTGAACGTCTGTCTATTAATGAGTGGCTGTCAACAGTTAAAGAGGCAATAGCAGCTGATGAATGCAGCCTCGGGATTACTGCCTCTCCTTGGGACAGAAGGGAAATTACAATCTGTATCAAGCACTGGAGAGGAACAGGGGATGCTTTAATTAAAACAAAGCTAGCCTAATGGTGTGTAAAATGGCATGTAATATACACACAATAGCCGGGGTGTTTTTCAATTATTAAAGATACTGGAATTTAAATGTGAATGTGGGTGGAGACCGCGGAGCCTCCAGAGTCAGCCATGTGAGAAGTTGTTCGCGGCCGGACTTGTCAGCAATATAGACACTGGGTTGATGTTCTGGTCAGCAGGAAGGGTTGCTCAGTCAATCAGGACTGTGCCAGACAGGCTTCAGTGCTCTAATGACACTCCATTCCCTCCTTAATGCTACAGAGGGATCTGTCACTGACCTGCAGCCTTGCAACATAACACAGACAAATGATGCTGTTTACTAGTCTGCTCTTTCAACAAGAAGAATGTTGCATGATCCACACAAGCTATACCTGCCCTAACCCTGCTCCTTCCTTAAGAATATCACCACACTACAGAATTATAGCAAATAAAAATGATATATTTCCTAATTAATGATGATATGTATATGAATATCTAAAGTCTGCTGCTTTTAACGTTCTCCGCAATGTTAAAGGTTGCTCTGCCACGCCATGAAGGACCACATAGTCCGGGTTGCCAACGAGGCTGAGTTCATCCTGAACAGACAGCGAGCGGAGGACGTCCACAAACACGCCGAGTTCGAGGTATGAACTGTGCCAGATATTCTCGCATCTATGGTAAAGTTGGACAAAATTCTGTATGAGAGGGAATATAATCAGCACTACTGCAGATCCCTGGTTTTATTTTGTCAATCTTCTAATGAACTCTAAACAAATCCTATTAGTAAAAAAAAAAAAAAAGGCAACTCTACATGCTCAGTAATCGTGTCCCTCTGTGTCCTCCTGAGGATTAACTCCTCGCCCTTACAGTTCCTATAAAATAATTTAATTACTCGCAGCAGAGGGAAATTCAAGCTATATTAATTTAGGATTTTGAGAAGAGCTTCTGCCAACCAACTCGTGGGGGAGAATAACCTCCTGTGTCTGTTTCTAACCCACCGTGTCAAACCACTATTATGTCAGACATTAAAGGCTAAGCTAAGAATTACAATTTTTTTTTTTGCATATTAATTTTCTTGCGGTAATAAAATGTTTGCCTTTTTTAAAAAAAACTAATGGGTGTCTGTACAGAAAATATGAAAAAGAAAAACATTCAGCAAAGTAATAAATAAGTAAATAAGTCAGCACAGTAGCACAATCAGCAAATAAATGCCAGATTAATAGAAAAATGTAAAGAGATTTTGCTGTATTAAAAGTTTGTTTAGTTATAGTACATCATCAGAATACATATAAGTGTGTGTGTGTGTGTTTGTGTGTTACACACAGACACACTGCCTCTGTTAGTAGCTTGTACATGTGAGGAGTGATGAGTTTCTTATCTGGGAGAAGCAGCCATCCTCAAACAGCTGCTTGATATACAGTTCTTGAGGATCCTTGACCTGCTAGATAAACTGGAAGAGACGGCTAGATATGCAATGTCAGGAGAAGGGGGAAGTGTACCTGGCCCCATCCGTTCTGTCTGCCAACCTCAGACAGCCTACACTTTTCATCTAGGTCTGACGTTACTTTATTACCCACTCTCCAAGATTGAAGATTCAGGACGCAGATAAGACATTTTTACAATTAAGTTGGTGTCAGGGCGAAAAGCGTCATATGCTTTAAAGTGATAAATAACGTTTGATATTTGTCACGGCGTCACGTGGTGATGCGAGGTGACAAGCAGAGATTGAGTTATCTGCCTTATGAAGAATACGTTGAGGTATAATATCTGACAGAATTCAAATTCGAAGCAGGAAATTCAATTAACTTCCAGCTTCTGTTAGCAAATTAGATTTTGAATATTAGCAAGAGTTCCCCCAGGGTGGCATAGTAAGACAATCTTGTTTTAGCAGCAAAGATGAGTCAGATGTGCTTCCTCTAGAATACTTTTAGCCACCTGAAAGACTTTTGGAAATTGATATTTAACTCCAATATTGCCTCAGTGGTCAAACCATTCATAAATGAAGATTATTTAAACGTACATAGATATCAAATATATTATTTGGATTATTTTATCATTGATATTTTTAATGTTTATTTTATTTTTGCAAGTTACAGGAACCCTTGTGTTCCTCTGGTACATTTCAGTTTTAGAAAATGGCCGCGTATTTACATTTTACTGCATTCCTACATCAGGGGCCAATAACATATCCCTTGATATGATGGCAGCGTAGCTTTGTTAACCTTGACAGTGTGTATTCTTTGTGGATCTATTAGAGAATTTTCCCTTCTCCTTTAATAGCACCATCCATGGCTGCCTAGCAGGGGGGCTCATCTGTCCGCAGTTAGGGAATGGACTGCCTTCATGTGCTTGCCATGATTTACTGCACTCCTCCGAGGAAGCAGGAATATATCTCTCAGCTGTCCACTAATATCTTTATGCACTCGAGTGTGTTGAATGAAGCCATAACATTCTTCAGTGTGACAAATGCTCCATTAAAGGGTATATATTATTCTGGCTTTATTCAAGTAAAACAGTCTCAAATGCTATTAGTGCAATGTCAGACATCACTTTTTGGCAGTGGATACTGTACCGAGAGTCATAAATATACAATGAGGGTTCACACTACGTTTTTCTTTCTCCTTCCTTAAATCTCAAAATTAGTCCAACTGTGCCCAATATGCCGCGGACAGAAAAGAGGAAGAGAAGATGTGTGACCACCTGATCAGTGCCGCTAAACACAGAGACCATGTGACGGCCAACCAGTTAAAGCAGAAGATTGTCAACATCCTCACCAACAAGCACGGCGCCTGGGGGACGCTGGCACAGAGGTAAGCCCACCACACTGCCAACCAGTTCACCTTCAGACCAGCGCGGACCATGTTTTAAGTCTTTAACATGGACCGTAGCTGCTCAACAGAGGACAAAAGTTACCTGTTCACAAAACTCTGCAGTGATGGGATTGGACCACCAGTTAATGTCATTTTCCCAGGATCCGATAGGGTCAGCGATCGGGTCAGCAAACGCAATTACAGTGTGGAGTGGCTTAATCCCCCGGGGACAGCTGATTGGCCAGTCGTCCGACAGACCAGGGTAGAGGAAGGGGAAGAAGGGGGTTGGGGTGTTTCTGCAGTGTTGTCCAGGCATTCATTGACCCTCTCAGTAACACAGCCCAGCACCTGGTGGTAGTTGCAGACTTCCCCATGGGCCCTGTTAAAATAACCGCCGGCTCTCTTGCTCTGCCTCCCACCTCTCGCCTGCGTTCACATGGTCCCACAGATACAGAGTGGAGTGGCAAGATCAAGAGCTAGTTATATCAGACAAACAGAGGTGCTGCAACATGCTGTTTGTATTACGAGCCGAGAGCTGAGAATATGACCATATATCTGTTGTTATAAAGACAAAATCGGGACAGTTGCTGCTAGAACCTGTAGTGGAGATCATGCAGATCAGATACAGAAATGTACAGTAAAGTAATTGTGCTGTGATCTGCGTTCTGCAAGACGAGGCACTTAGAGAGAGAGAGAGTCTGCCGCTTTTTACACCACCCACCGTTGCTGATTTGCCAAAACAAATTTCGCCTCTTCGCTGAAACAGTAGCTTTGGTTTTGTTATTACATTTTCAAAATCAAATATAATGCAGATGTTCAACCCTGTTCGCTCAAAGTGCGTATGTTTCATTTCTTAGACCGTGTTTACCGTCGTCGAGAAATCGAGCTGGTGTAATTAGTTTTTACGGCTGTATTTTATGTCTTTGTTCAAACAGTTTCAATCCAGAGCAGCAGATGTCATAAGCAGCTACATTTGGCTTCCTCTTTCATGGATGCATGTAGGATTATAAACTCTGTGTAGAGTCTGTTTACTTCATGATACCAAATGTATGTATGCTGGCTTTATTCAATTTTATGTTGAAGGTTTTAAGTCGAATTTAATTTGTTGCAATTTATTTTAGAACTACTGAACAGGTACACACTTATAGTGTTTAAAATATTGTCGAAATTAAAACATATTTTGTCTGTGACTGAATAGGTTACCAGTACTCAAGTACGAATTTTCATAAAACTGACTGAACCCATGACGAAATCTACCGGATTGAAATCTGGGCTCTTGTTCAAATATTTATGGAGCCCCTCTCAGAGGCGCAGCATTTGCATTGAAACAAAAGGTTATTGAGCGTGGCTGCATTGTAAATGATACTGCAAAACTTCCAACAAATTCAAATTTAATGGTAACCTGCTGGTGAAGAAAAATGATGCAATATGCTCACAAGCTCAAGGCAGTGTTGCAGATCAGCAGCTTAGTCTTATTCAATGCTACATTAACTTTCCCATTTATGCTGCTCTTGTAAAATATAAAGCCCTCAAGCATTCGGAGGTAGCTGTCTGTTATGTGGGTGTGGATGCATGCGGGTGGGGGTGTGTGTGTGTGAGAGAGACTTAGTTGTTAATGTTTGTTTTCACCCTCATGCACACCAATTGCTTTGCCTTTTACTCCTAAGTTCTGCCTGGAGACATGCCAATGGACATTTATCATTTGTGTGGAATAAATTATAAACAAAATTATTCTTAGCCAGACAAGGGAAACTAGTATACCTTATTTTATTTTCTTGTACCCGTGTGTGTTTTCTCCTGTGCTCATTAGATTGATATAACCACCTCGTCTGCCATCAGATCTGTATTTTCCTGAATCACCCACATCTGCAGATTATCTGTATCCCTAAAAGCCACTCCCCCCTTTCGAGCTGTTCTCTTTCTGGAAAACTGTGTAAAGAAACCGTCTTCCAGCGAATACGACAACAGCCGGCAAACAAAGAAATAATCTGTGCGAGGCTTGAAGACAGCTGCTCTGCAGTCATGTGATCTGAGTGAAGAATAAGCAGATCAGACCCTATGGTGCCCTGTTAGATCATACTATATGCTTGCTTGATGATGAATGTCCCCCTGTATAGAGTCAGCATAGGAAAATCAATACTCCTCAAATTGAAACAGTATAGGGTTGTATTGATCCGCCGTGCTAAATCAAAATGAGGAGGCCTTTGATACATCTCTCAAGACAGCTCCCTGCCCAGTAATGACACACTATCAATTTTAGCTTTACACTGATAAATCAAGTTGAAAATTGGATGTCAGAGTTTTTTCCAGGGAGAGAGTGATTTTCCCTGCCCTCTGGTCCCCTCTGCTGTTGACCTCTGAACCCTGCCAGTGGATTATAAAGTTCAGGCTCGTCTGAAGTGAAAGTAGATGTCAAGGCGAGGCTGATGAATTCATTGAAGAATAACGACCGCCGCTTTTCGCAGCACGGGACCGCCTCGCTGTGACCGCGTTATAAAACCCCTCTCGTTCTGCAGTCCTCTCACGCTGCTGTGCAGTTTGTTTCACACATCAAAAAGCCATCAGACAATTTAAAATGTACAGCTAGAATTACACATATGCCAGGTATTATTATTAGTTATTATGCACTATTAAAATTCAATGCATCCTTTCAATATTTCTGCAAAACTTTTTAAACTTGGTGTTTTCAATATTTACAGTACATCTTGTCCAGGTGACGTCGCTTTACACAGACACGTACATGCTGCTAACCTTTAATATTCACAGTGTGAGCTTCAGGAAACTTCTCCTGTGTCATTTTCTACCGCTCATACGCCGGCACTCCTCAGGTACTAATTGTATCGACACGACCGCTCTAACAGAAATGTAAAAGGTGCTGAACGAGACAAACCTCCCTTTGTTCCCATGCGGGCGTCCACGTTCACATCAGCCACATCAGTGACAGCTGACGGAGGAGCCTCCGCTGGCCCCCACAGCAGACCTTAACCTTACCTGACTAGTCTATCGATTGTCAACATTTCTTCTGTATAATTACTTTTTTGTAGCCGAGGAGAGAAAAGGAAAATGGCCGCACATATTGATCTGTGGCGAGGCAGTGAAACAGCCGTTTCCCTTGACTAACAGTGAGTTTCATCTCTCACACTTGATGAATGGTAACAATCTGTCTGTGGATAATAACTTTGTGATGGAATGAACCTTTTTACCCACCGTGTGCCCAGAGTATTTGGTCTCGCCTGAAAGGGTTATCAATTCTAATAGAAGTCTACTAGCACCAGAGGAGGGGGGGCACCTCAGAGAGGGTCTTACAGCCTCAGAGGACTTGAGGTCTGATGACCCCTCTGGGGCAGATAAGCAAGGCCAAGTTCTCTTGATTGAAACAAAAACCAGCCTGATAATAGAATAGATATAATATTATTCTTTTTTTGACATCCAACATTTATATAATTCTCAATTTTAGAATGAAAATAATTCCTAGAAATCGCTGTAAGAATTAATTCACCTTGAAGTGGCTCTATGGAGCACATTAAGACTTTAAAGGTTTCTATTCTGCCAACTTCAGCACCAGTCTTTATTTGAACCAGTCCTCCGCATACCATCTTTCACTATAAAAAACAAAACAAAAATGCAGCTCTTTTTAAAGCAGCTTGCAAGTGACAATGTTATTTTTATTCCTCTTCATTTAATTAGATCTTATTTAAAACATGATGCTCCTTTGTTCTTGCGAGCTGATGTTCTCTCTCCGCTCGCATTCGTTCTTGACCTACACCAGGCTATTCCCTTGGGCCGCTCTTAACCTTGCACACTGTGCTAATTATCTCTGGAAAGAGGCCCATTCACACAATCATCAATTCCGTCTGGTGTTGAAATCGAGCTGGGCATTGCCTGAGTGTGCCCCATTTCTGATGAAAGATGGGGATCCGCAGAGCTGGCTGATCCAGGAGAGTTCACCTCCAGTACAGTACGGCTCCTCATCCCTCGTCCCATCGCGTACGTCCGTCTTCATTACACCACATGACCTGGAGTTAATCTTGTTGCTGCTGTGTTGTTTCCCTTTTGTCTTTGTCCAATACCCATTCCTCAGAGTGTCTAGTCTCTATCTCTCAATCTACAAAAGGAAAGTCATATCCAATAAGTAGAAGCATTTGGATTTTTAGGTTGGTGCGACAGTGTTGCGTGTAGTGATGATAAGAAATGGCAAAATTAAATAGATGAAAGTGTTTTTGTACCATTTCCAGCCCTCTGTCATAATCCGATCATGATGTTGGCCGCACAGTCACTTAACACTTAGCATTCAACAGACAGATGATCAAACCCGATTTGTTTTTATAGAGGAAATTACTGCGCATTTTTCTTAGTTTATAGGTTACTTTGAAAGCAATGAGCTGAAAAATGCTCATCACCATATGGCTACCAGTCACCACTTTTTTATTCAGTGTATTTTTTTTTTGTGCCATTTTTTTTTTCTAGCAGCAGTGAGTTGAGGACTGTGTTGTAAAAATGCTGACCAAAAAGAATGCACTGGTTGACACACAGTGTTTCAGCATTTCCCCGCTTTGGTTTTTAGTGTCTGCTGGCTGCCTGATGGTTTTCATGATCTGTGACATCCCGTTCATTACAGATCTGCATATGTGGTTGTCATTTTAATGGGATCAAAGGCCCGGTTCAATTAAAGGTCCAGTGTTTAGGATTTAGGAGGCTCTATTTAGAGGTTACATGCTAGAAATAGAATAAAATATGCATAAGAATGTTCGATGGGAAATCACTTGAAAATAAGACTTCACTGGGGGGTTCACACAGGGGGGGGCGTAAGCGCCGCGGTTTAGCTCCGTCACGCGTCAATTCGCACCAGGCACGTAACGGCAGCGTGCCAGCCGTATTCACACGAGATCACAAGAGAATCCTAAACGTACGCGAGATCCCGCGATAAACTGTGTATAAAAGAAACAACAAACAGCTGACTTTGCTTCTCCGACGTGGAAGAGATCATGAATCTGTTTTGTCATGAATTATTGTGTGTGTAGTTCCACTTAAACAATTAGTCTCTCGTCGTTCATGTTGAGACTCTTTGATCGATTGACCGCTGACCTGGTGCCACCGGTCATGACGTAACGTTGATGTGAAGTTGTGAAAAGCTACATGAACTGCGTATTGTGTTTTTATTTTGAAAGGGGGTGGATATTACGTTGATTCTGTGTCGGTGCAATCTGCTCTGTTGAGATTGACGCGGTTAAGCAACGGCTCGCGTCAAAAATAGAAGTGCTACGGAATGATAGCACAGTCGCTGCTAGGACGTTCCGCGGTGTGAATGGTTTGATCGATTAGACTGGCAGTGATCAGCTCTGTGTTAACGTCCCCGGTGTGAATAAAGCTTTAAAATGAACCTTTTGTTTCTACAGAATCTCTGGGTCCTTTCTCACGTAGTCCGCCATGTTGAACCAGCAATGTTTCTACAGTAGCCCAGAACGGACAAACTAAACACAGGCACTAGAAAGTTTTGTGTTTTCCCTGTGTGTTGCGGCCACTGTAGTTTCTTCTTCATGCTAAGAAGGAGAGGGTGAAACAAAGGGGTTGCAATCTGCAACTAAACTGCTAGATGCCATTAATTCCTACACACTTAAATAATTGTATTTGGTCCAATGAGAGATTGTTTCTTAAAATTTGCACTGCCAGAATTTCCTCAATAACTCTGTTTGGTTATAAGTACGTGTTAAGTAAGGTAGCAGCAGACAATTTCTCTGTTTTATTTATTATATTTGAAAAGGTTTGTCCAGCAGGACTTGCATCTCAAACTAATTCCCCATGAACTTTGTAACTGAGAGTCAGAGCCTGTTAGGACAACTGAAAGCGAAAGAAAAGGCCGCTTGTGCTCAGCGTTACGCTAAAAACTGACGTGTTTTCAGTGTCGCAGTGTGAGCATGATAGAAACCAGTCACTGCGCCTTTGAATAGAATTGTCACTGATTACTGGCATTTATTATAATTACCCCCTACTCATGTCACCAATGGAAGCTTTTAAAAGGAGCATAATGGTGTTTTATTGAATCAGTATGTCCCTGTCCTTCCTCTCGACCGCCTCACACAAATCTCCTCTGAGCATAAAGAGAATAAAAAGGAAATCTTTAACCATGAGATCCTCATCTGTCTGCAGTCCAGCCCTGTACATGGTTTAGTGAGCCATTCTAAGTTAAGTGACTCCAAAAACATGAAGGTAATTATTGCTTTTGACAATAGATCAGTGTGTTGTCTTTAGCTCGCCGATTTATCTTAACCGTATGGGACTTTATTTTACAGCCTACAAGGCAGTTGTATGAATTTTAGTGAGCACAGAGCACTCTAAACTTTTTTTGTTCATTTGTTTGGCCGGAGCCGTGCTGATTTACAATTCATGTCTTTACAAACATCCTGGTAGCGACACACGCTTTCCTTTTCGCTGGCTCGAGTTTGTCCTTTTACACCAAAACTATTCTCCCTGCTGTCTTAACGCAGTAGCACCAAGAATATATCACCCTCTAATCCTAAAGACCTTGTCAGCTGTCAAAGGGCTCTAAAATGATGTAGTTTCTATTAAACCGTTATCAATCCTTTTTTTTTTCTCCTCTTGATCCTGTTTTGAATTATACCCGTCACATTCCCCCTTTCTTTCACAAACAAAACACGCTCCCTGTAGACCGGGGGTTTTAGATCTGGCGACTCAAAATCCTCAACACTCGGATCCTTGACGAAAGGTGTGCTTTAAATACCTATTTAAGAGAGGAGAGAATAGACGATAGTCCTCTTCCACATTTATCCTGCTGCACTTAGCAAGTCTGAAAGCGTCCATAAATAATGGTCCTCCTGTTTCCTGTAGGTTATCAGTGCTGGAAAATTAGCTTTTAAAATGCGGTTTGAAATCCATTTGGGTGATTGATGGGTGACGGGACTAATAAATTTTGCCAGTTTCTAGGAGGCCGGCTCGCAACCATTCTTTATGGTTGTCATGAAGCCAGACACATTTGATGTTGGAAAATAAGGAGGTCTCGAGCAAACTGGGCTTTATAAAGAATGCATGCATGCACGGATGGACAATTTGTTGTTTTTAGCCAGACAATACCGACAACCAGCTCTCTATTGATGATTCTCAAGCAAGAATTGTGTTTTATCTGCATCCTGAAAAAAACCTATAGGGATCAGACGTTTGCAGTATATCATATGGCAAAAATATGTGCATGTTCTTGCCAAGTATAGTTTTACTATATGGTTTTGAGTCCCTCATGAGTCGGGATGACAGTGATTTTGACAAAGCATTCAACTCCCTGCTTATTCCTCGTTTTGAAGACCCGTGTTGTTTTGGTGGCTCGCTGCCACCTCGCCAATCCCTTGTGTGAGAGCTCAGTAGCTTCCAGCTGCAGAGCTCCGTCAAGAGCGCAATCCTCCTGGGCACTTTGTAGACCACCCTCAGAGGGGAGGTTCCCTCAGCACAGCACTTTGGCACAGACCTTATCCGGTCTAGCATTGACCACATAGTCTAGAATATCACAGGTCCTACTCATACAGCAGAATACCGCATTCAAAACTTTGAAACCATCTGCAAAGAACAACAAGAGAGAGAGACACATCAGAATGTTTTAGCCCGACTCATTAATCATTAGTCATTATGGATTGAGTGTTTGATTTGTTGTGGTTTTGATTGCTGTTAAAGACAAATGAAGCTGTTTCGGCTCACACCAGAGTCGCACTCAAACGCGCGTCCTTAACGCAGAACAAATAAAATACATCAAATACAGTTAATACTGTTAGAGGGAATCTTCAAAGTGGCGGATTTATCCCCCACTAGCATCTGCTGTCTATTTGCACTAAGAATTAGGGGACATAATCTTCAGCAGTAATCGCCCAGTTGCCTGCAGTGGATTTACATTTTTCACACTGTGTAATCTCGCATTTACAATATCATTTACGTGGGTTTCTCCTTTCAACCCACTGACATCTCTCTTTTTCTCAGTTAAGCTTTGAGGGAAATTGACAGGGGACAAGCTCAAGGCGTCGAGTCTCACTTTGCATACGGCAGCTCATGATATTCCGTGCGTACAATGGAGCGCGCACTTGCACGCGCACATACCCCAGGTTTTGATTGATACTTAACTGAAACTGAGCTCTTGTTGCTGTCAGAGCCCAGCTAAGTCTCCTGAGCCTCTTGATTTCTGACATTTGTAGATATTATATTCATGGAGCAAGCAGGCAGTATTTTGTGATGTGATCCCCTGTAACACTTTAATCTGTTTAGACTGCTTCAGTGCTGTGGCAGGGAGGGGGCAGAAACCATACAATGCAATCGACGGCTGCTTGCCAAGGTCTTACTGTATCGTTCGTGTACTAAAAAAAAATCTTGGATTTGGATGCACAATATAAAATCCAAGGTTTTATTTGGAGCTTTGGCTGGCTGTGTCTAGTATTTTATTGTTTTTGTAATATAGAGGTAAAGACAACTTTTTAGTTTAGCACATAAACAGTTCAGAATGCACTTTTGTACTGCTGTCTATTACATAAACATGTGTTTGTGTAATAAATAGCAATAAAACTGTCTATATGAGTGAAAGTGCTCATGCATCTCTCCCACCTAGACCGACTGTAGCTGTTGAAATTCAACAAAATAAAAAACAGTGTCGCCGGCTTTCTTCACATTCGGCTAGGAAATTAAATGAAAACGAACCTCATGACAGGCTGATGTAATCACCTCTTGCTTTACTGCCAGCTGCACCAATTATTTGAATCATCACTGTTTTTTATGTATTACTCTTCCCTGTTAAGGCTGAATTAAAGCAAGGTTTTTTTTGTTGTTGCTGCATTTCCCTATGACTGAAACACGAAGGCTTTGAAACAGCTCCAGCTAGTGCACACTTGGAATAAGCAGCACTTAGTAACCTAATGCTAGTCCTGGTGCTTAATGGTTTGCATTAGCTGCGAGCAATAAAATTATCCCAGGTCCTCACTAATGTTGGAATAATCATTTACAAAGATGGTTACCACATGCTGGAACTGTTTTCTTCTTTTTCTCTCTCTCTCTCTTTTTTTTTTTACGACCCTAATTCGCTGTTATTAATAATGAATAAAAATGCAATTTTCTGTCGGGTTGCTCCAGGGCTCTGGGAATCATTTCAATGAATATTTCAGCACATTATTTTAATCATGGCTCCACATATGCAGGGAGGGGGCTTGTTTTATAGGCTCATGCTTCAACCGCCCCAAGACCCCGATCATTAAACCCCACGCTGTCTGCGTTGAGGTTCCTACCTTTGATTTACAAGACTTGTTAAAAAACATTGTAAAAAAGGAGGCAAGCTGTGCCATTTATACTTGTAATTTGATGCTGTATTTGTTAATGGGAGTGCCTGTGATTTATGTGTGCTGCGGCTGCTGTTGCTCCCTGCTGTTTTGATGCTATAGGCTTTAGCAGAGCTAACATTACCGAGCCTCTGCAGAGCAATGCCACTAGTCAACCTAATAAATCTGCTCTGTGTGGCCTGATTTTTCCTCCTCAAGATGTTTTCCCCCGATAAGGAAGTGGCTGCGGTAATCAGACCAATCACTGAGGGGCGTTCCATCTAACCTACCTGTCTTATCACCTCTCTCGTAGTCAGCTGCATGACTTCTGGCGTCTGGACTACTGGGAAGATGACCTGCGGCGGAGGCGGCGGTTTGTCAGAAACCCTTTTGGGTCCACCCACTTGGATGTCACGTGCAAGTCGCTGCAGGAGTATGGTGAGTATGGGGAATTTCTCGTCAACATTGGTGGGCAAAAATTCAAGGACAGCCTTCTCTAAAATTAAATGTAGAACATCAACTACGTCCTTAAAACATAGTTATTAAAAAGCATTAAAAAGGCACTTAAGTTAGCTCATGCTTTGATCATATAGTTTAGCATATCGCTTAGGAGAATTTGCGTGTCATTTTTATAGGCGACGTATTTATGAGTCCTGTGAATTGAACATGACACATCCATTTTATTGCACTGTTTTTATTTCCATCACAACACACACTCAGGAACAAATTAGATCCCTCTCTTTGCCCGAAACTTCTCTTATTGACCGAGGCGGTCTTGTAGCGTTGCCCACCACCTTGTGTCAATTTCGCCTTATGTCATGCAACACCGACTTTTAAAGGAAGGTAGCTCAGTACTATTAAACACCCCGAGGCCCTTCCCTTCTCTCCTGCCTGTAATTGAATAGCAGAGCAAATGTTGTAATGGCACAAGGGTGAATGTATTGATTCTGAAATTAATGAAGCACCTTCTTCACTTTATAGAAAATAGAAAACAGGTGATGCATATATAGTGAGAGTAACATTTTAAAACTTCCAGCAACACATGCACGATGATCACAGTGTTGACTGACCTCTGGCTGTCTCAGCGTTGAGCTACTGAAGCCGACTGTTGGCTGAGTTCAGGATGTCATCTGGCTGCTTTCAGCTCTAGTTCTGCCATGGATGCTGTATGAAGATCATGGCAGCTCTGCAGATAAACACATGCCAGCTGCTGCTTCCGCTGCAGGTGGTCCATATACTGTATGAGACACACATGCAATAATTGCACCGTCTGCTTTAAAGTGTGCAGTGGTGCCGTTATGTTTTTTTTTTATCCGTAAGCTTTTTTAGGCTGCGGGCTGGTGATGTGTTGATAGTGCGGTGACTTTGGACTTTTGGCGCTTTGCAAGTATGAATGTTTCTTAAGAAGTTCAGCATCATCGGCAAAGAAATAGATTTGAACACACACAAAGCACCAATATATGAAACTCAAAGTCCTCCTGCAGCATAATCCACAATCCATAATCTATTGATTCATATTTTCAGTATGCTACAGTCACCTCATTTTAATAATAACTAATAAAGAGAGGCATTACAAGCTCTGGCTCCAGCTTACACCTTTCATTTTGTAGCTCTGAAGGCTGTTTCTTTATTTTCTTTAATTTTTGTTGTATTTTATTATTATTATTTAGTGTTTTAAGACCAAAATAAAGTTCGATTAAATGAAAAATAACACGTACGTTACTTTTGGAGAAGCTCCTGAGTTATATAGACGTACTGTATTAAGCTGTGTTGTTGTGAACTATGATGGCCCCACCCATCTTCTTCATCTGAGAAGCTCTCAAAGGTTTCAGAGCTACTATCTAACCATAGAGATCATAACAATTTGATATTCAAAATGTAGATTTTCATAGAAACGTTACTTTAGGATAGTGCACCATCGGCCTACTGCTGGCTGGATGCCACTACAACGATCATCTTTCCTGATTGTAAATAAACATAAACATAAAACACATAAAATTTCTGTTGATATTTCTGTGGAGAGAATATTATTTTAAAGCTTAAAGAGATAGAAAATGGTTTTTCATCCATTTCCATTGTTCCATCCGTTAAATGCCAGTTTCCCTCTCCCATTGGCTTACTTACCGGTACTTACCGTGCAGTTACTCAGTTTGACTCATGTGACACATGTCCTGAAGACTGTCATGTTATTTAGTCCATCAGAACACCAGAGTCTGCTTTTTATCTGTTTGTGTTTCTCTGGTTTGACATTAATGCCTCGCTGTAGTTGACTGAAGAGCTGTTGAAGTCCTGCTGGCATGTGGTGCTTTTAATGAGTGGAATAATGTATAAACTTGTCAAGCGAAGGGGATCGCCTGCGGTCGGATGGCCTTCTCGCTCTCCTTCAGAGGTGAGCTGCACTTTCAGGCTTTTTCCAGCAGGCTTTGATGTGGCTGCACGGCGGAGGCCAGGTTCAGGTTTTGTTATGAGTTCAAATGAGAAGGATCTTTTGTTCTTCTGTGGAGCTTCAATAGATTTCGCTGGCAGTGGCAGTTGGCACTTTTTGTTTTAAATGTGCTATGACAGGTTTTTTTTTTGGTATGAATATTCACTTTTAATTAGCATAATATTACCGATAGGACCTGTCTTTAGCAGATAAACCTGGTGCAGAGGCTCAAAGGTTGGATATCCATTAGTTATAACATCCAGACTGTTTCCTAGATTTGACAGCGACTCTAAAGAACTTTTTTTTATGGGTTGCCGACTGCATAGGCAGCAGAGTAGAAAAACAAAGAGACTTGTTTGAGATGCCCCTCGAGAGTCATTATTAAAGCTTTAAAATCTTTGACTATTGGAGAACCGGTACGTCGTCCAGATTGAAAACACAGTTTCTGGTTTGACAGCAAGATATGACAATATATATACGCTCAGCCAGTATCGGAGTTTGAAGAGGGCAGACTTGCAGTGTTGTGCTCACGGTAAACGTCAGTCTTACGAGCTCACTTGGGGAAAATAAAAGTGAACACAAGAAACATTTCGATGAGTGAGTGGCCTGCGTTGTTTCTGACAGCATCTAAGAGGCTTGCTGTCTTTTTTTGTTTTGTTTTCTCTTAGATTGTAAAAAATGAAATATGTTTTGCCATTTTCGAGGTCGAATTAATTTACCAAACATTATTTGACTTTTTTTTTAAGGCCGATATTCATGTTTTTGGACTAAAGTTGCCAATAAATTCAATCATTGTCCTTTTAGTGAAAGATATAGCACAAAACTTTCCTATTATTTCCATAATTATCGTATGCAAACAGACTGTAGATAATATCCTAAAGATTTTGGTCGAAGGGAAACTTAAAATAGCATTATCAGCTAAATCTGTGCATCATCCCGTGTAACCTTTGCAATCACTGTGTGTGTGTGTGTGTGTGTGTGTGTGTGTGTGTGTGTGTGTGTGTGTGTGTGTGTGTGTGTGTGTGTGTGTGTGTGTGTGTGTGTGTGTGTGTGTGTGTGTGTGTGTGCGCATTCATGAACGTGTGTGATGGGAGGTTAAACTCTGTCTTAAACTGTGCCTCGTTGTCTATTAGCAGCATTGACAGCTTAGCCAGCACATTCTGTCTCTGCCCTCCGCCTGTAATAACCTGCCCTGTTACAGCCAGCCGCAGCTCGGCATCAGAGTATATTGTTAGGTGATTGGAATTGGGCAAGCATGAAATGGAAGTCACGTTAATATTGATCCAAGTGTTTAACGGGGTGTTTTACCTCCGGGTGTCCTTGCTGTCTCATTTCAGGTGAGCAGCTTCTCTCTGAGCTGATTGCCCCCCGGGCGGAGATCTTTATAGCTCTTTACTGCGGCACAGGCGCCAGCCTCGTGATGCGATATTAACCTTCTCCAGTTTTATGATCAAAGATATTAAACTGTGATAAATGACATTAGGGCATTTACTAACATGCACAATGCAGCCTTGCGGTAAATTCATGTATGTTTCAGGAACAGTTACTTACCTAACTTTCAGGTCCAGATGTGTGGATTATTAGACTCTGCTGTTAATGTTTTGATCTAAAGAAGATGAGGTTGTTTGTAAGCTCTGGCAGCACAGTAGACACGCATTGCACATCCCAGGATATTGAATAAAGATTCACCCCAGGAGGAAGCGTCCTGTACTGTATAAACTCCCCTACATCAAAGTTATAATGTTTACTTTAACAGTCTCAAAACACATTCTCGGCAAAACGGATGGCTTGCATCACAGGAAGTATGAAGCTGTCATTTGTTCCCCCTCATTTCATCTTTCAGTGCAGAGTAAATAAAAGTGAAGAGACAGAGAGGGCAGAATCGCATCGCCCTGGCGGTAATGTAATCCCGTGGACTGGACTTTTTCTCTCCATGTGGAATGCGGAGCCCGTGGAGAGGGTGCGTAGGAGGGCAGGATCTGAAACAGATAGAGTCTGGGAAACGGAAGAAATATATATAAAACATTCTGTAGAGCTCACGTTATATGGATATTGGAATGACTGCACAAAAAAACACTGATGTACATTAAAAGATCAGTCAATAAGTTACGGAACCGGGGGGGGGCTTATACTAATGCATGTTATCTAGAGAGCTCTGACAGAACGAGACATAAACCAGAATAATTTCTGCAAAGGCTCTGGAGTTTTGAGGCTCTCTTTTCCAAGTCATTGTTTAGAAAGAGGTCAAGATAGATGTTTGTCTTAAGCTTTGTCCAAAATGTTGCCCTGTCACATCAATTGACAAACATTCAGTGATTTCTACAAGAGCCAAGCGTTTTTTTTTTTTTGCCCTTTTCCAGCATTTTCCAGATCTTGCTGATCAAACCACTTCATGAAAACATCTCAGAAAGAGCAAACCTGAGGTATTTTGTGTTTTATTTATGGTCTTTTATATTGAATTACCCCAAAAGTATTTGTGAAATCAGCTTTTTTTTTTTTTTTTTGTCCTGAAGAAGAAGTTTTCAGATACGTTAGTTGAACCTTAAGTGAAACATGATGTGGTGGATTCTTTTCGAGGAGTGGCAGTGAAGTGTTTGACTCTGGGTGTATAACACATAGGAGACTTAGAAAAAACTCATGCTTGCAAGATCTATGAGGCTGTAAATGTGAAAGGTCAGTACCACAAAACTCTCCGCCGCCTTGGCAGCGGTATCACAGCTGATTCGACGGGCTTTTAAAGGCCTTTCAACTGTTATCTGTCCCATATCGAATAGTAAAACTAATGTGAGGCTCTGCATCTTCGATTCTAAAGTTTATTTGAATTGGGCTTCAGCTTGTTCACAGAAGAACACGTTTACTTGATTTCATCACTCGGACTCTTATCTCTTTGTCTGAAACACAGCGTATGGCTCCTGCTTGTTCTTTTTTCCACAACTCACATTTTAATTTCTAATAGTAAAGATACAGTTAAAAAAAACTAAACTAAATTCAACCCTCTGCTTCTCCTGTCAAACCAACATATAAGCTGATATTGCATTGGTTTGCACTTTAGAAAGATCCCTCATTGTGTTATATCCTATTTCAACACATTAAAGAAGTAAATACGACGTGTCAGGGTGTCTAGAAAATTAATTGCATCCCCCTTTTTTTCATAATTTTCAACATTGCATTATAAAAACATTCTCAAAATAAAAGAAACATAATTTTAGTTGACTCAAGGATCAAACTTAAAACTACTTTTATTTTATCCTTACATCAAGACCCATCTGATCATCCCGTGTGATTTATTTACAAAAAAATAATAATTATAAAAGAAGTTAAAATTGTCACCCAACAGTTTGCTTTTTTATTTATATTTATTTGCATATTTTAAGAGGCAAACCTCGACACCCTAGAAGAAACTCATGGATCCTTGTTGAACCTCGGTGATGAGGGCTCATGGGCGTCCTCCATTGGTCACAGCTGGGCAGTCTTCATCATCCTCCAACGGGGTCACGAAAGCACTGCGATGCACTTTACCGAGTGTAATTAGTGCACTCTGAAGCAGTTTCAACTCAGTGATTGAACAAGAGGCCCCGGGAGACTCGGTGATCGGTGGCTTCTCCTGGCACTGTTCCTGAAGGGCTCTAGAGTAGACATGAAATGAAACTGCTGGGTTTTTTTTTGAGAAGTCAATGGAAGTGGCTTTTGATGGACTCCCCACTTTGTGAAGTTAATTAGATAGATGCTCGTCGCATCATTATGCAGTGACGTGGGATAGGCAGTTTTTCTTTTTGTTTTGTATAAATCTTATGAAGTAAATATGTCTTTAAGAGGATTTGACTTTTACAGCTTCTCTAAACTAAGGAACAATTATATTTCTTGTTTTTTTATTTTCTTTTACTTTTTTAAAAATGTATTTTGTGTATACTCACACACAGTGCAGTGTCCTTTCAATTGCCACAGCTGCATATAAATAAGAATTTAAAACTGAATCCTTCAACGACTGGATAGGCACATCGTATCTATCCCAGCATGCACTTGTCTCATGTTGTTTTAGGTCACTGGCGTGAGTTATATCACGTACTCAAAGGATCATCCTCTTTGTTTTGCCGTTTAGCGGTCAAGGGTGAGCACATGAAAATGTTTCTAATGAGTCTTCCTCGACACCTCTGCGCAGCAGACCCCTTTTAATAGTGACAAATGGCGACCCCCTTTTCACAGCCACACTTTTAATACGAGCATGTCTCCGAGTCAACGGGCTATCACTCATGAGAGGATCACTTTTCATGTCAGCACATTTTCTCCTTCATGTCATAGCTCTTCATTTCTCGTTATTTATAACCGTATTACTTCTTCGACGAGAGCAGAATTGCACCGTGGGTAAAGCTGATCCTCTACCCTGTGGCCCCCGCCCCCCCCGTTTCAGTTGATGTTGGTCATTTGCGTGTAGAAATCAGCAGAGTTTATTTGGTCTACTCAACCCCCGTACAGATTTGCCAATCAGAACATCAGCACGTCTGCGGAGCGTTCCCTCTTTCACTCGGAGCATAATGATGGTTTACAGAATTACAGTTTTAAGTTTCGCCCTTTGTTCTTTGATCTCTGACCGCTGGCTGGCTTTTACCTTTAACATTACACAGAATTCATTTCCGAAACGCGCAGACTTCTTCCCTCCCTCTGATGAAAGCACTGCAGATACGAGACAGAGCAGGAAGCAGGCTTTTTTCTCAGTAG
Organism: Collichthys lucidus; assembly: GCA_004119915.2. NCBI lineage: Eukaryota > Metazoa > Chordata > Actinopteri > Sciaenidae > Collichthys > Collichthys lucidus. Next base: position 8,141,728 of record CM014090.1, read on the forward strand.
CAGTGTTGACAACAGTCAAATGTGACCTCTTCAAGACAAGGTACATGTTCCTCAGGGGAGGGAGAGGCGAATTAAGAACTGTGCTGAAAGAGAAACATGTCAGATGGGTGTCAGCTACCTCCCATTTCTTGGTATGTGTTCTTCCTTTCACACACGCAAGATTTTCCTCCGGTTATTTCCTACATCGGACTTCACAAAGACAAATTCACATAGATGTATTTGAGCAGCCGTGTGGCAGGCACATGTTGGAGATGGGCTGATTTAAGTTGATAAATGTGTTGTGAGACCTCTTTGTTTTGCAGGATGTATGAACACATCTTGTTCAATGAGCGTGATCCACTATAGCCATATGATGAAATCCTGGAGTAAGCAGCCTCCTAATTGTGCTGTCTGTTCACTCTCACTCTTGTCAAGTCTCCAAAAGCGGCGAATGATATCTCTAATCGACTGTGAGCTCGGGATGTATCCCCCGACTCAGCTGTTGGTCTTTCAAGATATAGATGATGTTCCGTTGTTGACCCTGTCTAAAAATAAAAGCTTGAAACACCTCTGATGTTCAACCATGCAAAATGCATTCAGTAAACGCATGTGTACTCTGACATTCTTTCATATCCTGCGGCAAGTACATTAGCGAGCATCTCCCATCAGGTTCACCCTGTGCATATTATAAGTGTAAGAAAATAGAAAATATATATAAATATATAGATAACTTGTGTAAACCAAAACTAGCCTAGTATCATATTTACAGATTGTATGAAGTAAGAGCTAAACATCAAGTTTGTACATATTCAAACAAAACAATCTAATTGTATTAATATGCGTGACATCTAGTATAATAAAATAATATATAAAAATAATTAACAATGCAGGGTTCCCACGGGTGCTTGAATTCCTTGAAAATGCTTGAATTTCAATTCAGTGTTTTCAAGGTTGTGAAAACGCTTGAATTTTTAGTGAAGTGCTTGAAAATGCTTGAAATTTCACAATTAGTTAAAAATCAAAACAGTCAATCTACCACCATATGAAATAATGCTAATTAGACCCATATTATTATGCCATACAGTGGCACCGCTGCGCTTCCCATGACCATCATGGCAAACACAACTAGTAGGCTACCTATTTAAAGGTGCTGGAAAAATGGAAAAAACTGGTGCTTGAAGGTGCTTGAAAAGTGCTTGAATTTGTTCATGAAAAAGGTGTGGGAACCCTGACAATAGGAATCTCTGCTTGAAATAAACAATTACTTACTGCGTGTGTTTTACTTTTGGTGGGTGCATTTTCTTTTGCTTAATTTATGATGATGATTTTTATGCGTTTCCTATATGCATTACTGAAATGTGCTATATATTTTATAGTTATTTTTGCCTTTCTTGCGACGTAAGCTTTTGCTTATTTTAAGACAGCCGAGCTTTCATGCTCTGTTGGCAGGACAGTACCGAAATGTATCAGTGGAAACTCCAGTAGTTAGTGGTAGAGGAGGAAAGGTGATAGCACGTTTACACAAAGTAACAGACCATAGTCAGGTATTTCTGTCCATTGAGGAGCAATAACAAATACCAATCTGAGGCTTTAGAGGTCGGAGTTGAATATTCAGCGGTTTCTCTTCCCCCATGTTTCTTTTGGACAGGCACAGAAGAGGACGAGGTGGTCAAATCTAAGAAGGTCTTCCGCTGCCAAACTGTGGCCAGTCAGAACCCCGAGACGGAGCTGCTGCTGGAGGGGGGAGACGACGATGCCATGAGTCTGCTGCAGGAGAAGGAGATGGACAACCTGGGTGGTGAGTCAGCACAACAGCACCTCCATTAACCCCGAGTCAACATCACCTCTGCTAGAGTATCAGCGTTTGTCTTTTATCCATCTTCCTTCGAATAGCTGGTTAGTTACGGTGTACATAATTAATACTGGTGCATCAAATGAAGTGTTAATGGTCATTGCAATGTGCCGGTATTAGTGTTATTTACTATTCAAAATGTTATCTCATGTATTTAAGGATTGTAGCACAGTTCACCTTCAGCGTAGTCTCTAAAGTCAAAGACTTTGCCTCTGTGTTCTAATCTGCACAGCTTTGCTTTGCTTTGACAGCTACATATTGTGTTGGTCTGATAAGTGTCCTTCTCTGTTTTGTTTTGAATCCCGTCAGCACGGTTCCTTCCTCGAGTGTTTATCTCCAGAGGCAAGTCTAAAGTTAAACTAACACCGGAAAGATGATAAATCCAGATATGTCACAACTCACAGCTCGTATTTTAAGATTCTGCAAGCAATCCGTGATTAAAGTTGATATGAACCACAACTGAATAATATGAAACTTTACAGTGGCCTTATTTAACCTGTCGTCTGACCTAATGCTGTACCCTCTACTCAAAATCTATTCGTATGAACTGACTGTTATTTAAACCATGTTCTACTTACTGAAATACTAACAGAGTATTATTACGTAATGGAAATTCTGCTGTCCTATGCTGAGTATATCGGTCTTTACACTCCAATAAGGCCATTGTATAGTATCAGATGTTGTAATCAAATCTGAGCTAAGACATCTGATAACACGTCTCATCTGTCAAACAGTCTCTCGATGATCGTGAGCAAACACTCATGTCTCCCTCTCAAAACATTGTAACTCAATCAGTCATCAGATGGTTTGATTGTTGGGATTGTTGTTGCAATTAATCAAACTCTTTATACTTTTATTTTCCCGGTGATTACAATCCATCCCACCGGAAATTTGAAATAATCGTAATTGTCTGTCCTCGTTTTCAAATTAATAAAACATGTTATGTTTTAATTGAACCTTGCCAAGAAAATCGCATGTGTGTTTTCCATGTGGATGTGAGCACTTGCATGTTAAGGGAGAGCCGGCAGCAACTTAAGTATCCTGCAAACTAATCCGTATTCTCTCCACAGTGAACGGTCTTTAAGAGATTAGTTGGCCCTGAGGAAAGACAAATGCAAAATTGAATCTTTATTAATCTTTGATTTATTTTAGCCATGTAATTGTTGTAATTTATTTATTTATTTTAAATCCAGTATCTTAACCCAGCTTCAATACTTTGTCTGATACAATTCAGTCAATAGTGCAACTTGCTGCCAAGTAAGCCGCCCAAAGATTCTGTAATTTAACCGGCACTTTGTGCGTGAGCCAAACTATCAAGCCAACCCCTCACTGCTTTTCGAGTAACTGCCATGGCTTTAAAAGGTAAGTTATCCAGGGTTCACTTGAGTGTAGATCAAGAATGTAGCACTACGTACACGTCCATAAAGCCAAATCTTCACTTAACACCTCATGCAAAAGAAATTGGTGGTTTTTAATAAGCGGAGTCTGTTACTGGTTTGATGCTTGAATGAGACCAGCTTTTAGTAGAAAGTATAAAAATAATACTCAGTCCTGGCAGCCATCGTGTATTCCAAAAAGAAAATCTCTTATATTCCAATAAAAAGGATAATAAAGCAGGAAAGAAGGGAAATTTTCTCCTCTAATGGTGAGAAATCTGTGCCATTTTTTTACTGACTGTTGTTGTCACTGGATGTTATTTTTTTATTTTTTGGGTGATTTAAAGGAACGTTCACTTCTCCAGTACAGTACATTCCCTTTTTATCTCTTAGGCTGACATATTGTGTGTTTAAAAATGTTTTATGAAATCAAATCTAAGACATTTTCCTATTTTCATAGAATTTATTAACACTAGCCGGACCTTTCCTCAAAAATAACACAAGCGAACAGGAAACTTGGAGGGTGTTCTCGTGCTGGTAATGGAATTGCAATAATATTCTAATGTTATGGATTTTGTTACTAGGCTCTGTGAGTTCAGCAACTGCGTTTTTAACAGAAGTGGCACAGATTGCATAATCCCTGATGAAGGTAGACAAAGGCAACAAAGTTCGCCAGCTGGAGCTGAACCAGAAACTGTTGCAAATGTGCAGCCCCTCGGCCACCAAGGCTGTTCTGGCTTGACATCTGTAATGTTATTAAAATGTCTGTGAATTAATGTGGGGTGCCTGTGAAACATGTTACAGTAACAGTCAAATATGTGAATATAACAGATTAATTCGAGGTACCAAATCATGATAGAAATAGTTTGGAAACAAAGAAATTCCCTAGATTCCCAGACACTTAAATCGGGGTCACATCCCTGTATACATTATGTAGTTATCCTGGCTTAGTATATGAGACTCGGGCTAAACCAGGGCACTGCTGAGTAGTGAAATCCTCTGTAAGATCCCACAGATGAATCTTAGAGGAGGAGGCTAACTCCTCCTCTTTGTCCTGGGGCCGGCAGGCAGCCAAACACTCCGTGTCTGTCGGATGAACCTTGCACTGGCCAATCAAAAGAGCAAGGCAAGGGCTAAAACACAACGAGGACGTGTTCTGCCGAGAGAACTAACGACCTTGTGCAAAACAGAAATGCTGAGATAGAATGTTTCTAATGAATTTATGATTTGTGAGCTTGTGAAATGATAAACTTTAAAATGTGTATTGACTTTGTGGAATAATTGCTCTGATTTAGGATTTTTTAAAATGTCGAGTTCATGTTTCTACCAATAGGGGAGCTCCTTCACTCACAACATTTGGATAATGTTTTTACCAGGGTGCACTGTCTGTGTTTGGCCTGTATCTAATCTCAGGCATGAACAGCCTTAATGAGAGGTCTGGGACTAGATCCTTGTCAACAACAGCGCTCCTCCTGCCAGCCTTTGGGTCAGTGCCTGCTGCTGCTGCCAAAGGGGCGGCGCCTGCACTCAAGGGCCCAGGCAGTTGCGGTTACTGAACCTATGATTAGTTTTGCTCCCCCACAAACATTGGAAATACTGTCTGTGCTTTGAGCTGGCATCAAATGAGCCTTTTTTGTATGCACATATTGTAACCAAAATTGGGTAAAATAGAAACTTAAGATGAGCATGTGAGAAGAAAGAAGAGAGGAGTCACAAGGCATTTTCTCATGTCAAGCAAGAGTCAGTGGATTTAACTGTTCTGCTGGCATACAGGACCCATGTTAGTATACCCTGAAGTGTGGTTAAGCGGCCACAACCATTTTGTTCTGCCTTAATTTAGCCTTTCTGTATCCATTTTAGTCTCCATTCACAACACTGATCCGTTGAGTGGTGACATGTTTATAAAAGAGTAAAACCAACATAACGATTCTGAATGCGTAATCTCAGAGAAATAAGTGGGGTGTTATTTAGAGTTATTTTGCATACTTAAGTTCCCTTTTCATTCAAAGATCTACAAACCCTTTCCTAATTGAAACCGAATACGGGCGACATCAAAAAGAAAATGTCCAAACAACACTTGAAATTTTTAATTATTTCTCCTTCATATTTAAGTCTTTTTTTTCTCCTCATCTGAAATCAATTACTGCACGCTGCATCCTCATTAAATAGCCGGTGACGCGGTTTATATTTAGTCAGGCCTTTGCGTCTGAATATTTTATGTTTTATGTCGAAAGATAAATGCGTGCTTTGAAATCGGTGGAAAAATGGTCGTTCCCTCAGTGACTCGCATTAACAAGAAGACACTGTTCCTCAGACACTCAGCATACAGTAGATTATAATGGCTGCAGCTGTGCATGTGTGTGTATATATGTGTGCGCGGTACTATAAGCCAGCATGTGCATGCTTGCAAGGTGAATAATAGTCCTCAGGTGTGCAAGTATAACCCACTTTCACTTTGCATTTCTCTCATAATAGAATACAAAAGCGCTCGGCCTTATCAACCACTGCAGTCCAGTGGATGGATTGTGGGTAATAATATACCCATCTTCTCAGCACTTCTCCCAAACTCCCACCACACACCGAAATAAGACTTTTCATCACTTCATTAAATTGGCCTGTCATTTGACAAATATTTGCATTTTCATTAGAAAAGAAAGACCCAACAGCTGGATATTCTGAGCTTTAGCCCATATACACACACACCTCACCGCTCATCCTGTGTAACTTGCTCTTAATTTCATTATTCTCCTGTAAACATTTTAATGCCATAGCCTAATTATGAAAGGATCCCTGAGGGGATTACTGCCTAATCCTCTTCCTCCCCATGAGCAATGGATGCTGTGGCTTAATGCTCCAGGCATTGTGTCTTTGCCTCTGTGTAGCCCTTTAGGGCCACACTACAATGCTTCAGCCCTAGAAGTGTTATTTTTAGTGTGAAGGGGGGAATGGGTTTGTAATTTAGGGGCTGGAGTGAGAACATAAAGACGATCTTCTTTTGTTGTAGCTGAGACAATTTATGCCACAAAGGGGATCAATAATAATAATAATCATAATGATAATAATAAGAATTTTGCACACATCATTCTTCTTTTTTTCATGGTTTGCATTTTTTTTTCAAATTTCCTATCATCTTTTCTAAACACTAACCATTATAAAATGCAATAAAACAGGCTGAGTATTTACTGTTCATATGAAGCTTGTAAGCAACGTGTAGCGCCCTGGCCTGATAGCATCAGCAGATAGGATCACCGTTAATGGACCCGAGCAACGCTGAGCAAAAAAAAAAATCCAAGGGAAGGGCGCTTTGACTGTGCAAGCCTGCAAGAGCGATGAAGAGGCGCTCTGGGAGTTGAGACCGAAATCCACTTGTATTCCTGTAACACTATCGGCCATAATTGGCTGAGGAACGCAGATTAAGATTGATGAGACATTAAAGTGGCTCTTTGGAGTTTAAGGGATCGATAAATATCCCCCGATTTCGAGGGAGCTGCTTTCGTCTGAGAGAGCAGACAAATCACTGTAACGGTGCTCCACAGCGACACTGATCTGAGAACATGGAGGATGGAGCAGGGGCAGAGAGGGTGGGAGGAGACTGGAAATAAAGATGTGATCACTATCAGCTGGCGTGGGGGTCACAAGCCCACCTAAAAAAAAAATTGTGGACAGTTAATTTTTGCGATCCACTTAAAGCCTCATGCGTGAATATTTTACACCTGTGCTGCAGAAACGTTCAGGTGACCTGAGAGGGGAATTATTTAATTGTATTTAACTACATGGAAACCTTTTTTTTTCTTAATAGTGGTGGTTGTTTGATCCAAATCAGATCATAATGCTGTTATCAGTGCATCGCTTGTTTTGATGACACCTCTGTCTATTTATAGGTCTGATAAATCCGCTGCATTATGCGCATATGTAGAAATCTGCAATTCAAAGACGAGGGGCGTTCACACGCCTTTTGTTTTGTGGTGCGTAAAATAATAAAGGTTAATAAAAAAGAAAGGAGCTTCCATAGTGCGTGACATTTGACTGAACAGTAGTAATGAAATAAAAAAAAAAACTCTGTCTATAAGTCAGTGTGTATGTACACGTAGTTTGACGTTCTCCTCAGTAATACTTTTATTCAGTTGTACAGACTGAGCCTCAGTCTCGCTTCATTTCACTTAAATATCTTTTTTTTTTGTGCACATGGCTGCCCTCCCTCTAACACTCTGCAGGCCCAGTGGTCCTGAGCAGCCCGGCCCAGCTTGTTGCCCCTGTCCTGGTGGCCCGGGGTACTCTGTCCATCACCACCACCGAAATCTACTTCGAGGTGGACGAGGATGACCCTGCCTTCAAAAGGGTCGACTCAAAGGTAAGTAAAGCTGCAAGCAAGTGTGCAGCACACACACGGGTAGTTAAGCGTCCAGCGCTTTTTGTTTTGTTTTTTTTTATTGTAACTGTCCGGCAGATTTTAAACAGGCACTTTATTTTAAACATAAAATGAAGGAATAAAGACAAAGCGCGTGGAGGTGCGCTGCGCTGCTGTCACAGCTCTGTTGTTGTTTTTCCTTTTACGCAATAATGACAATTTGTGTCCATAACTTTTCTGTAAATCACGGCTGATTCTTGGGTTTGGTTTGTGTGTGTGTGTTTGAATTTGCTGGATTATTTGTGCATTTTATTTTTAAATTCATATATTGATCATCGAGGCCTGCTCGTAGCGCAGGGTCAATGGGGGCGGTTTATCCACCGAGTTATGGTCGAGTTATCCAAGGTTAAAGGAAATTACACGCATGTTTCTTGCACAGAGGGATGGTGGTTAAAAAAACAACAACAATGCAGATCAGTTTAAAGTGTGTGTGTGTGTGTGGACATTATTTTTTCCTTATGTCCCTATTCTTCCTTTTTACTGTGTCAAACTCATTTTTGTACAGCAGCTACATGAGCCAAAGCCTCCGAAATTAACGATTCCATTACATTGTTATTGGATGGCGTTAGGCCTACTTCACATTTAATAAATAAACATTTAATAAAACCATAATGGGACACAAATATAAAACAGCTCGTTTTATTAGCTCTTTAAATTAGATCAGAGACAGAAATTTAAAAAAATCAGATCACAGATGTTATAATCCAGTGTATTTCAAGTGCATTTTTTCTCAATTAAACTGTAATATATATTTATATATATACTATGTATATGTTATCATTTTCATTTTTTTTTATCATGTAGGCCTAAGCATGGTAGAGAAAAAACAAGAACCAAAAAAAAAGTTCGAGTACTTTAAATAATAATTCAAGTAAATTGATGGAATGTTTTTTTTTCAATGTAACAAATGTTGTACGCCTACCATCAAAATGTAAACTTTCAAAAAAATTAAGACAAAGTACATTGAAACAGATGAATCAGACTACCACTGATGCATGTATAAATAAAATCCTACCAGATAAAGAAAAAAGTTCAGAAGTAGATTTAAACAGGTGGATCCTATTTACGTGTCACAGAACAACATTCACAATTTCAGACCACTTGAATCACAATCTATGAATGTATTTACAGTATAAAATGTACAGATGTGTGTTTGTATTTTTTTTTTATTATATTTTTTTCCAAACTGTGTCACGGGGCTTTATTTTAAAGCATTTAAGAAAATGTAAGATTTGGACACAACCGTGTGGCACGGAGAGAAAAGAAGAAGCCACTGTTTGACTCCTGGATTAATGGTAGCCAATAATTTAAATTGTTTGCTCCTAAATATTGACACCGTCAAAAAGGTGCACGGGGGGATAAATGACAAACTAAAAGTGTCTGTCATAAAAAGTCGTCTTTGAAAACAGGCTAGGCCAAAACATATTTAACAACAGAGGACAGTCACATTTCACAAGACTTTGCAAATTGGTTGTTTTTTTATTATTATTATTTTTCCTGTCCGTTTATGAGGCCTCTAACCACAAATTTTTAAGACGAGGTGAACTAACATGTTTTACCTCAGAGTTTCTCCAAGCTTTTGGGGTTGGTCAGTATTTCTCTTGCCAGTCGCCAAGTCTGTTTGGCTGCGTTCTCTAGAGCAGAGTGAGGTTTTCCTTGAAATAGGTCTAAATTGGGCAGGAAATAATGCGGGCACCTTCTGCACTGCAAACACGAAATAAGCTGCAATAGTATCCCGTTCAGACGGTCGCCGAGACAGTTCTCATCCCAGTCCGACTCCCTGGGATGCTTCTCACACTCGTAGGAAACCAAAGTTTTCATGTGGTAGTTGTTCAGGGGCTGTCCGGGCAGCTCGAGGTGACGGTCGCGTAATGCTTTGAGTACTGACAAGCACTTCTTCCTGCATCCACCCAGCAGGAGCCGGTTCTCGGCCTCGGCGAACTGCAAGACCCAGGCGTCGCTCTCTGCCGAGCTCTGCTTGCCGTTCAGGGAGTAGCACTCTTTGGATAAAAGATTGAAACCTTCCGCTTTCACTTCTGCCACTCTGTTAGGTCCCGGCCAGGGGATGTGAGGGAGAGGCCAGTGCGCAGCGCTGCGTGGCCAGATCCCAGTGCACTTGAACGCCGGCGTGATTTGCACCACATATCTGTCTCTAATGCGCAACTTCACCTCACTTGTGTCAGCGACCATTTTGACAACATCTCTGTAGCTGCATTTATCCACTGCCTGCGCCACCAGTGTCTGAAATCTCGACCGGATCTTGCGCGCCGAGAGGTAACCGGAGGCTGTGATGAATTCAACCCAGAGAGACATGCTTCTCTTTCGGCCGTCGCTGAGCTTGAGCACGGCGCAGCCCGGGAGTGATCCGTCATCCACAAAGTTGAATACTCCCATCTGATTCAGATAGAGCACAACCTCGAACTCGGTGGGTGAAATGACCTCCAGTCCCTCGAAACGATTATCCATCTCGCTGAGAGAGCTGATGAAGCGGGGCTCCTGCACCTCGACCTCCTTCAGGACATCCGATACCACCTTGCACACCTCCCGGATGGTCTTGGAGATGGCGGCTTTTCGAGACTGGCATTTCTCGTTGTAATATTTGTTGAGGTGATACACCAACTTTGCCTGGGCGGCTATCATATTAGGGCAGAGATCCGGGTTATAAACCGGAGTCTCGCAATAAGCCGAGGGATCCAACGCGGCTGTTTGTACGGGAGCCAATTTTAGAGAAGAAAGAAGCAATTTAAAAAGAAAAAAAAAATGTCTATTTATAAGACAACTATTGAAAACTGTGCTCAGAGCACATGCGTAATAATCATATCATAACATTCACAGCTGTTGTACCGTAAACTGCATTGAAGTGCTCGAAGCAGGTCCTCGAATTTATCAGGATGGTCTGATTTTTTTAAAAGTCCATTTCAACCCTTGTGGAGAAAAAAAATCAGCCTTTTGGTTTTTCTCTGATCACCGTGCCAGTTTAAGAGTCCGCGTAATTGCGCAGAGTGGAGTGTGCCCTCCTGACGCAGCCCGGTGTTGCTGTGTTTTACAACAGGAGACACACACACTCTTTATTATAAGGGAGGAGTTGAAACCAAGATGTCCAATCGCTGTCTGATGCGTCACCGCTTCCCAGTTTATCGAAAACAAATTCATCCCCGGGTGTTATATACAAGTAAAAAGTACAGGTAGTAGTAGTATATCGAGGAGCGGAAGTACACCTACGCATGGAGAGAAGAAGAAAAAACAACAAAACAACATTTTTACTGCGTTACGCTGCTTTTATCTGGACTCTATCTTCCTGCTTTTTAGTCAGCTATATTGAATCAAATATGAAACAGTAGGTGGATTTAGAATTGTTAAATGAAGCTTCGGATAATAAAACATTACATTTGCAATATTATATAAGCCTTTCCTTTTCTCCATTGGACCGGATCTTATTTCTTCTATGTGAGGCACATCAGATAAATTCAGAATAATTTAAGTCGTTTTTGTTAAATAACATTTTATTTTTTTGAAACGAGGTTTGCTTTCTTTTCTGCGTTTTGAAGCCACGTGTTAGTGCAAATAACCACAAATTAGATTATTAATTAAAACATTGCGCGTTATTTAAATTCACTGTAGACTCCGGTGAGGTAGCAGACTTATTTCTCGAAGCTGAGAAAGTTATTGTAAGCTATTTATATTAAGCATTGCCATTATATTTGACGCGTTAATTCTCAGTGGCTGTGACCTATAGGAGAGTTTATATGTGGAGCTTGTGTTGCAAACTCCACGCTCTAATATTTTTATTTAAATAATGGATATTGTAGGACAAAAATCTAATGGTTGTGATCTCAACACACATTTCTTTACATTGCACAAAAAGAACATTAACCCATTTATTAAACTCTGCAATGTTTTATTGTGTCCATCTGCCAAACGAAAGAAGAATATGTAAAAAAAAAAAAGCTTTTCATAATTATTATTTTATAGTAGAAATGCTTGTTATGTTGAAATTATTATTGATTTTTATTAATGTCAGTAATCTAAATCCAGTGTTAGGTTAAAGAGAATAATACACATGAACATTCTACATCAATCTGTTACTGGTAATGATAAATATATAAATATTTTGATCAACAACAAGAGAAGCGGAACAACAACAATAGCATAAAAAAACATAGTTGGGATGTTTAAAAAATGTTAATTAATTATTAAATTAATTGCCTATATTTCTAAGAATTATCATTTACGTAAAGCCCCGTGATGTGAGTTGTTTTCAGATGTAGCTGTATGTTGGCCTGACGCAGACAGTGATTCACAATAAAGAGATGTTGCATCCACACTAAACCCTCTCTGGCTCTCATCATTGCACTGGCACGCCATCTCACGAGGTACAGTGCATCCTTTGAAGAGGACTTCAAAAAAGATAATGCTGCGCGGATCAGATAAGGAACACAAAGGCATTTACACTCATCTCTCTGCTCGAGTCAGAGCTGCATAAGACCAGACATTATGAGGGCAAAGCGCAGCACGTCAGCTCTGACTCTCGCTACATGGATGCGGCTGAGCAGGAGGTGGCGTGTGCGGGAAGGACCCTGATAGATAGGTGACTCCCATTATCATCACAGCCTGTCATGGACACACTGCCAGTAGCTTCTTGGCAAAAAAAAAAAAAAACAGTGATAATTTCACACTGTTACCAGGCAGAAATGACAGCATCTTTTTTTTTTCTTTCCATAAATGTAATTGTGGAACAAGATAAAGGTTTGTGTGGAGGTTAATCCTGAAATTAAATAATAAGATTTGATACGTATTGTAGTTTTCACCACATTTATATCTGATTAAATTTCACGACCATATATTTATATTCTTGCTGACATATTTCTGGAGGATATGGAGGACATTATGGGAGTTTTTCATGTGGTGAGAGGTAGCTAAAAGCCTCGTCCCCTCTCAGGCTTTGATAGTCTTTTTCTCTCACTCTCTCCCACTGTCTGTGGCCCAGCAGGTACTTAGACTTTTATTGAAACCAGACTAGCCTCACTTTCCAGGCTATCTCGCTCCAAGTCAGATACCTCAGAATCCAGTTGCACCTCTTGAGTTTGTGCTCCAGCCTTTGGCCCGTTCGTATGCGTGATAGAAGGGGGGGATTTTCATTGAGATTATCACCTCTTAATCTAAAGCATGTGGCTGCACAGATCTCACAGTAACTCAACCTGCTCTGCAGTCCCAAGACTCCAGCAGTTGTCAGGTCCAGGCCTAAGACAATCCAATCTTCCTACCCATATCTTTACCATTACAACATTGCAAGCTTTGTTGCTTCATTCGCCACCCCGCCAGGCTATTGGAGGCCCTACAGTGTGATATATGGGGCTGTGATTCCACCAAAGGCCTATTTCTGACCCAGCAAAAAAACGCATGCACGATTGTGTAAATCAATACAATGACTTCTACTTCCCCTAATTTTGCATGAGCATGTGACCCTGTTTTGAAGGCCTCTTTGTTTCCAGGGCATGCCTCTACACTTATTCATTTTTTTCTTCCTCCATTTTTCTTTTTCCTTTCTTCTTGTAAGACTGATCGTCCTGTTAACATGGCCGGGCAGAAGGTCAATGGTGCTTGTCTGATGGCTAAAATTGCCCTTTGATGACACCGCTCGTGCTTTTGAGTGACTTGAAATGATATTCTAATGATTGTAGCCAAAGTCGTCGTATGTATGTATGTTGCTCGATTGCGTATTTTCTCCTCAAGGCTTTACGTAGTATTTATACACACGATTTAGTAATAAATATGTATGGAACTAACACATATGTGTTTATACACAAGTGAGCTTAATCTGTGTAAATAAGATGATTATTTCTATGGTATGTACAAAACGCAGTGTAGCCTCGAGCGTCCAATAAAGAACAATAATATTTTTGAAAAAAGTGAGTCTCCAAGGGAGGGAATGAAAACCCAACACACCACAAAGATGAATGTTGGTTGGCTGAATTGACCAACAATCCTCTGTGGCTTTGGCTCCAACGATATTTTATAAACAAAAGGTTTCGCGGAAATATTTATGCATGCTGCCTTTAAGTTCCTATTTCCTGTATTACCTCACGACTGTTGACAAAATAGCTTTGACATTATATATGTGTAGCCGTTTTTGTTGATTTTGAAGCTGAATCGAGACCCTTTTTTGAAGAGCAGATCTTCTGAATGGCATCGTAATTATGTATGACATTTTATTATTTTCAATAATCCCGTTACACAAGCACAAATAAGGTCTGCCATATGTGTTTTATCAATTTCCTGAGGTCATTTAGTTTAGAGAAAAAAAAGAGAATTTAAAGCCATACCCCATATAAAGGGAATTTACCAGCTAGCTCCCAAGCTAATATGCAGATTAGTCAAAGTGGACTTAATAGGATGACATATTTCTATATAAATCAGATTAAAAGCAGTGACACATCAGAGGAGTGACATCAACACAGGCTGTCAAACTGTGAGGAATAATATGTTTTAATCTCGTGGGATAGCCACTCACGTTGACACATTTTCTATAATTTTATTTGTCACAAAATGAAATTGTCATTGGGATTTTTAATAACCGAACATTATTATTCCAGGCAATATGGTGTCTCTGTAGGAGGCCAGTTAATTTTTTTGGGGCCTGGAGCTGCTCTGAGGACCCCCTTTGGATTGTGTCCATTCATTTGTTTTATCCTCTGCTGTGCATTAGCAGCCTCCATCAGCGAAGTCAGGAAGCTTAGACCACATAGCCAGAGGCTCCGCGAGAGAGAGGGATCAGTTCAACAGGCTCCGAATCCCCACAACATATATACACACACAAAACACCAGACTTATCAGCATGATGAAAATTATAAGAAAGGTGAGAGAAAAGTGTAAATTATAAAAAAAAAAAACTTAATTGATTGTCTCAGCTTCATTTGGCCCTTCACCCCTCCCCTCTGCAATATGGTACGCTTGTCAGCCTTTGTGATAAATTACATGCATGTATTTGCATGAATTTAACATGGATACAATTCAGTTTTGTTTTGCCAAAAATACTGATCCAGAAAATGTCTGCTTTGCTTCACGGATGGAAAAAAAATACAGCTTGTGTTCAGTGCACTTTTTTTTTTTCTCCTGCACAGGTTATGCAGTTGGCAGTTGAATGCAGCAAAAGTGCTGGTGCAGTGCTTTCCACTTGTTTTATTAGCGCACAGTTTAGGATTGTATTTTGTTGTACATGACAATGCTAAACATTCGGAGTGTAGCAGACTGGAGCAGACTCGTCGTTTATTATTACTTGCTTTTCTTGTTGTTGTCTGCAAATTGTTAGGGCATAGATTTTTACAAAAAAAATATTGACTAGTGTATTTCTAGTTTATTTTCTTTTATTATCAAAGAAAACTACATCCCCGACTCCCATCTTGTCTGTTGTAAAAGGCGGCAGCAGCAGCAGCAGCAGTGCGATTAATCTTAATGTCTGCGAGATGTCTACCATCTAAAGGTGGGCGCTGTAATCATCTGCCCACTGACCCCTTGATGCTCATCTACCGTCCTCTCCGCAGCTCTCAGCTGTCTTATAAGTAATTTCAAATTTCAGATTGACTGAACACAACTCTCCCACGTGTCACGTGATCTAACAGTAGGTGCAAATTGCGCAAAAACAAAAAGGGAATGGAGGACTTGGTAGCGTATTGTAGGTTTTTCGGGGCTGTTGGTAATCAAATGCTGCTGGTGAGGCCTGTGATGAAATTAGGCAATGTTGCCTAAATAAGGGATGAAGGGTTCATAATTGCCAGTCCTAGAGATCTGAGGTGCCGGGTGCCAACTGTCAGAGCAGGGCTAATGATGACAAATGTCTCTCTATGCAGATTGCTGCAGCAGCACGGGTGTGCAGCTGAGAAAGAACAAGAAAAGAAAAATGCAGAGGGCCTAATAAGAGAAAGCTTGTGTGCTCACATTTAATGACCTACATGGAAACAAACCTCCCTAACTGATGGGTTGCCTTTGAAAGTACTCAAGCTTGATGCTGTTTAAAAAAGCTACCACAAAATGGAGGCGTTGCCCTACAGTACCTGTGACTGATATTAATCTCTGACTGCGAAGAATCATTGCAGCTTTGAACCGATACAGCGGGCGAAAAATAGAATCTACGATTAACTTAGATTTGCTTGCGAGCTTGTCAAGATGATTTAACAATAAATATTTGTCATGCGGGGAAAAGTTTGCTCTATGTTTAGCCAAACGATCCATCAGCTATAGAGGAGAGGATGTGTACGGATGGATCAGCATTGTCCTTGCGTATAGTTTTCCTCATTAGCTTTTTTTTTTAAAGTTGATGTTTTGGTCTTTTTTTCTTTGTTTTTGGGAAGATACTCAGTGGTTCGTGTACAAATAAACAAGCTGTTCTGAGTTAACATAACACAGCTAAACTGTTGTTGGTTAACGTGGCTTTTAAAAAAAAAATTTTGTGTCTTAAAAGTGTTTTTGATTTTAACCACCTTCTTCTTTTCTTTTTTTTGTAGCAGAGGGTCATAAATCTGATTTCACTTACTGTGACGTAAGGCTCACGCTAATAAAAGAGCAAACCCAGAGTGTTGCATGGCCAGATTTCCCCAATTTGTTGCATGAATGGCTTTTGAAAGGGGTCCCTCCTTGTACAAAGGGACTCTCGTCTTTGTTTGGTTTCGCCCCATCTGTGTCATCTGGTGGTCTGTGCAAGAGGGTGGTGTCTCGGGGTGCTCCCCAGCGGCGATGCCAGTTGTTTTATGGACTCGGTGGAGTGGTGCTGGGAGTTCATAAGTTGGCTGGCCCATTGTGTGCTGAGCCCAGCTGACACGTGTGAATTGACTCCAGCATATTGACAGATCATTTCCATTAATGAATCGGAGGAGTCCGCCTTGTTTCACTCTGTGATTTATGCCCTTGCTTCATCATCCTCTGAGCTCAGGGTTAACTAACATAGCCCCGAATGACTCAACCATAATATGCTGGATGCAGGGAGTTTGCTTTATTCAGTAGCTTTATGCATGGCTGGATATACTTGAATGAAATGTTAACATTTTATATCTTCCAAGATGAATCAAGTGAATTTGTACATATAGCCAAATATAACAAGTTTCTCTGACTTCCTCTGTCTTTAATCTCTCTTAAATTTAAAGCTTTATATCTAATGTTTTTACCTATAATAGCACCACATTTAAAGTATAAACCATTGTTCTATAGAAATTTATTTTAAATGCAATGCCTGTGAGGAATAACTGTGTGCAGTTGGTTATTAACAAGCAACCTAAAAGCCAAGTTCACATTTCATCAAACTGTTTTCTGTTTGGGATGGGTGGCCTGCTTCTTGATTTGATATCGAACCGCTTTTGTTTGTAACCGCTGGTCTCTCATCAGCTCGGCCCTGATCCTCCATGGCGACCATCCAGGTTGTTCAAAGCAACAGCCATGCACTGCTGATAGCGCTGGCCTCAGCCTGCCCTGTCACCCCCACCACTGCTGCCACATGGAAGGCACATTTGCTTGCCACCATTTTATGCCGCTGTCACCCTCCCTTCAAGAGCGAGGGGAAAAAGAGGGGAGGTGAAAAGGAAAAGGAGGGAAAGAGGGGAGGCTCACCCTGAGCGGATGCTAGACAAAGATGGCAGCAGAGACATTTTGTCGACTTTCATTAGTTCTGGTGGTGGTGAGCTGTGATGAATATTAGCCTGTTACTGGCAAAGCCACACATTGTGGAGCACAGACGGGAGAGCATGTCACAATCAAATCTACCCCACCTCATTTCCATCTTCCTCACTGAAAAAGTGGGACATATGGGGCAGGATGCCAATTGCTTATTTTATATGGTAATTAACATCTTTCAAACCGTGTTATGTGGTAGGTGTGTCTCAACCGTGACAAAGTTTATCTCGCAAATTTACATATATACTCCCAGTAAGGGAAGATATTTTCAGATCCTAGCAGACTACAAAGGCTTATGTGCTGGATGTCAATAAGAAATTAATGAATTTAGTTTAGGCCTTCGTTCATAGTTTCACTGTGTGTCACATTCAGCTAAACTCAGAACCATCCTAAATCACTGCTGTCATTTCTTTAAATATCTTCTATCTGGAATCTGTCAGCCTAAATCGGGACCCATCCACACACTGTATGGGGGTGTGTGTGTGTGTGTGTGTGTGTGTGTGGTGTGTGTGTGTGTGTGTGTGTGTGTGTGTGTTTGTGAAAGGGGGATCTGTCCACTAATGCATGTGAAGGACGGTTGTGTTTGTGTTATTCTTCTGAATGAACTTGTTATTGTTTGTGATCAGCATGACGCGATCACCTAAACTCCTTTTTGGATTTCTGCCAAAACACAGAATCTTCTGGTTTTGTTTACCTAAAATAACAACATTCACACAGCGAATCCCTCTTTGGTGGAAACCCTGGTGTGTGTGTGTGTGTGTCGGTGTGTGTGTGTGTGTGTGTGTAGATGTATCTGAATGTTGTTTTGTCCTGCTGGGCTTTCATCTGTTGGACTCATTATAGTAGTCATCTCACTGGGCGCTGCTCGAGAAGCTCAGGAGACGGGCTCCCCATGAAAGAGTCATGATGGATGAAGAAGTGCTGATGTGCTGGTTCCTGCCTCCAGGCTTTCACCTGCTCAGGAAGAGCCCCAAGGCAAAAAAAGGAACCAGGCCGTTCCGACCAGCCAATGAAAGAGCGAAGAGTAAAAGTCAGACTTTCTTAGCGTTGCTGTGAACCGTGGGGCTTGTGCGATGGAAAAAGTTACTAATTACTAAAAGAAATCTCTTTCTAATGATAGGGGAGGAAAAAAACAACAAGTCAAAAAGGTGGATGAAAGCCCCCCGAAAAAGATGGATAAAGTTGTGCCGTTCTACCTTGTTAAATTTCAAACGATTTTATTAGAGTGTCAATTCATGGGTCTTGGCAGGGCTTGGGAGGTGTCTGAGCAGGGAGTGCGGCAGCAGGGTGAGAGCATGTCGGCTGTTGACACCATCTAACGAAGGGAGGATTAGGAGTTTACAGAGGCAGTAATATGATAGGTCAAAAAAAAAGAGGAGGCACTCCTCCACAGCACTTGGCTCTGTAATGAATGATTGACTGGAAAAGGAGAAGCTGCCACTCGCTGGCTGAGTGCTCATCTTGACGCCTGCCGCACCGCTCCACGGCTCCCCTTGATCACGTCTCGCTGCTCCCTTCTCATCTGAGGCAGCAGTCTGCAGGGAAAAGCTGCTTTTCCCTCTTATTTTTCTCCCTAATTTACACATTTAAGACATTTTTGTTTGCTTATTTGCAATTCCCTTTTTTGTCAGTGAGCCTCTCTCTATCAGTCCTACTCCCGAGTCCTGAAACCAGCCCCCACACACACACTCACACACACACACACTCCCTCACTTAAAGCCTTCCCTTTCTCTTCTGTTTGCCTCGAGGCAATGAACTAATTTCAGGTTCCATAATTGCAGTGTGTTGTACACCTGTCTGCTATTAATTCTCCCCTGTCCCTCATTCTCTTTCTTAATGAGATATTATTGTAATTATTGTCATTATGCTATTTCCCATAATGAACTTGATTGATGTTGTTGTTATGGCACTATTTATTCTCTATAATTAGTGTAAATGTGTTGAGAACTTCCACGGGCATTGATAGTCTGAGACTGTGGTTATGAAGTGAACTCAGGTCCCTCATTCACTCATCAGCTGACCTCAGAGTTCCCGCTTAGTGCAGAGTTTGTCTTGGATATGGAGAAGAGAGCCGAGCAGCCCGGTCACCGCTGAATAGGGCCCTGCTTGTAGCCATTTTAAGACCATTACAACAGTGAAAGGCCACACAATGGCCAGCGCTGGGCTTTGTTTCAGCCTGTCACATGCACCCCTGTGAAAATCAAATAGTGCTTTGCTTTAAAAGAAAAGGTGAAAAAGGTTTTGCCTATACTCCCATTTTTGGAAAATCTGTGTGTGTGTTTTGAAAAGGAAAAGTTTTCAGTGACTTGATTTTGAATGTTATTGTTGAAGACGCAAACTACTGGAAGGAATGCTTAAGAAAATCTCAGCTGAATGAACTATGTTGAATTTTTTTTTCTTAGCGGCCCTCAATCCAATTAGGAGTTTAATAAGGGTCATGCATAGGGACTTCACGCTGCAGGTCGGTTTCTTTTGGGTGCTTTCGGGGAGCAGGATGGGGCTGAAGTTTGGATATGGTCTGCCTGACGGCTGGTCTCTTTAATGTGTAGTGAGGGGGTCTTGTGCCCTGGTGAGTCATTGAAACTGTCTGGGGAGCACAGATGATCTTTTCCGTTATTCTGAAGGCGAGGTCGGGAGATAATCTGACACTGTGGTTAGATTGGTTTCTCAGGTGGTACCAATTACCTGATCTCTCACAAGCCTTCGTTGCTTCCACACATGCTCCTGTGGTCTGGTCTCATTTGCCTTGAATGTTTTGCCAAGGATGTATTTCTTTACATATATATATATATATATATAACACATTTTCACCAGTCAAATACTTTATTCAGTTCTTTATCCAACATTTTCCAGTTTAGTATCTTACCTGGAAACCTGTAACCCTTCTTGAAAATTCGAATGTGAGTAAAAATGCAAAAAAGGCTATATGGTCCTTTAAAGGGGCCTTAGTCTATCTTTAATCTCTCCCTATAAGAGGGAAAGTGGGTAGGAGGGCCCTAGAAGTGGACATAGCGGACTAGCCTTTGTGGGTTTGTTCACATGCTGGGGAGCTTTGAGTGTCTGACAGCCGTTTAACTCCACACGACCTGGTTCTCAAGTGCCATCGTTTGGGTGCTCTTGAATCCTGTTAGGAGCCATAATTACAATTCATGCACTCCCCGCGCTTCTTTGAAGAGGCATTGAGAGAGCAAAGAGGGGTGCAGAGAGCCTGAGAGAGCCCGAGCAATACCACCGCTTCTTCAGGGTGTAAACTGTGTCCGACGCTTTCAGTAATACTGCGGCCTGCCTCATCAAACCAAGTTAGAACATAGTTTATGTAATGTACAGAGCCACAAAATGGTATAAAATGGGTTTATAGAAGGGCAAATTATGTAAAATGTGTATACGAGTAAATATTTTCTTTTTTTCTTTAGCGCAAGTGGGAATATACATTGCACATGACACATTTTTATAAAAAATTGCCCTTCTTTCAAGTATGCAAACAACTTGTGAATTTGAAGTGCGGGGTGAAGTGAAGCACATTCAATGACTTTCAAAGGAAGAGAGGAGAAAGGGTGAGCATAATGCCTAATAGGTGCTTTAGTAATTTCTGAGTTTTCATAGCTTAATCCGTTCTGAAAAGCTCGGGAGAAGAAAGGCTGCAAATGGCCCTCAGTATTAATTTGATGTGACTTCTGTACAATAAGGGATGTGGATCCCAGAAGCCCATTTCCAAGCTTACCTTCTTTCATCATCCTCAGCTCTTGGAACTTTTGCCTAAATGTTTCATGAAACCCAGGCTGTAAGCCTCTTTGGTATTCTGTCTTTATAACGCCTGGTTTAAGACCATTATTACACCATGTTCAAGGCAGAGGAGCACATACAAACAGTGAGGCTGCCTCTCCATTGTGTGAAACTCAAATTGATTTGGCACAATTGTATTAAAACACACATATTCTATGGCTCATTTCCCCCTCTTTCATTTTGGAGTTTTGCAAATGCAAATGAGGGTGGGTTACCCTCTTTCTTTTTACAAATAAGTTTCTGGTTTTCTGAGTACATCCACCCATTTTTAAAGCAGATGAAATGATGTGTTCTCTATTATTTATATCAAATCGCGGGTTTCAACACACCATTCCCGCAGACAAACAAACCATAGAAAGAGAAACAGTGCCTCGTTACTTAGATTTCATCCTGATATTTTGCTAAGATAAAAGTCAAATTAAAATGAAATTTTGTACTGTTGTTGTCAGCATGTGGAGACGCCTCCTGAGTCCCTCTATCTCCATGTGTAGTAAAAAAAAAACTATTTTGTAAACTCTAGGACTTCTGTGAGATTTATAAAAGGCCTGATTTTGTTTTTCTTTTCCTGCAGAGAGATGAATGAGGCAAAGGATTCAGTTTGTTTTCAAAGAATCCTGTGATGATGTGCCTCAGGAAAGTGCAGGCTGTATCTCTTTCTCTTTCTCTGCTGTGGATGCTTTATAACATATTCTCTCCCATTATAAAAATAATGTCAGGGGTATAGATGCATGCTCATTGTTTTTTTTTTATTATAATTTTTACGAAACAAAGAGTCTACTTTGTTTCTTGTGTGTGTTTTTGTTTACACCGGGTAGGGGGGAAACTAGCAAGGGACACACTGGGTTGGGTCAGTGACCCTGGAGAAAACAGCTTGCATTAATATGGTCTAATCCAATGTAATTAGTCAAATTACAGCACGCCAAGCAGCTTGTCAAGGGCTGTCGGCTTTGGCAGGCACACAAGATGGCCTGGAGTCCCACTGGACAGCAGAAAGACCTCAAAAGCTCTGTAAAACTGCCCCGCTGCACTTACTTTTACTTTATTCAGTCCATTTTCCTGCTCTCCTCCATCTTTCTTTCTCGACAAAAATGGGGAGGGCTCGTTCAGCTTTTCTTTTTTTTCTCCTTCAGTTCTCACCTTTTCTGAGTTGTCTCTCATACCCCCAGGCGCCTAGCTTGGCTTCCTGCCTGCCTGCTAAGGTGGATCAAAATGATATGAGGACTCATAGCGCAGGCTACAGAAAGTCAGAGTAATTATATCAGCGCTGCACTCCTCCTACGTGATTTTATAATAGTCGGATGCACGCTAACTAGTGCCGCTAAGAACCACGGACACGGTTAAGACACTTCCCCATGTTGTAGGATTAGCATTGGTTAAAAAAAATATTTAAACTATATAATTACATGAGGATAAAGTACAAATTATCTAGTGCACTCAACAGCCAGATTATCATCCCCTGCAAGCCCCGTTCAGCCCCAAGGGGTGAGCCTGGATGACAAAAGGCCCTCATTAGCATAAATTTACAAGCACTCTCGTTCAGAGAAGCCGATAAGAACCTGTTCCACCTTTGCTGTGGCCCTGAATGGCTTGTTGTGCTTTTGGCAATGACAGATAAGTCAGGGTAATTCCACTTTATGCCTGAAAAAAAATGATGCTCCAGATTCTGGCTGCATCCCGAAGGTGTCACCCACGATAATCCTCAAAGAGCGTCCAGCAGAAAGCAGGCTGTGTGTTTTCCAGATGATATACTGCGAATGACAGAAAGAATTATACGAAGAAGGACAAATCTGTAACATATTATTAAGCAATTCCCAGTGAATAACGGGGATAAAAGGATAATGGATGAGGGTGTCGTTATTACCTTGGTGCTGAGGGAAGCACCAAAGCAAAGGTAGAGAGACAAGATTAATTGAGGACGAGTGAGGCGTTCATTGCTCATCAGGCCCTCTCGTCTAACCACTTGCTCTTTCTGTCCCTCTCCTCCTCTGTCTCTCCGCCTCTCCATCCTTGTCTCGTTCTTTCTCTTCGTCTCTGTCTTGCTTTGAGCCCCTATCCCTCCCACACACACACCACCAAGAAAAAAAAAAAACGAAAAGTTGGATTTAAAGCGATCAGCTTGGCACTCTCAGTGGCAGCCAGAGGAAGCTGGTACCCAGGCCAGGAAGATTTCAGTCATCTTAAGGCTGACAAGTCCCTGAAAAAGTCCCATTAGGAAAAGCTTGCTGAAAAGACCCCACACCAAATGACTGCATCCCATCTCTCAAGCTCTTTAGTGAAGGCACCCTCAAGATGTTTATCTGGATAATGTGCTCGCTAAATGTGCTCATGTATGTGTGTGGATGTGTCAGCACTTAAGAATGTTCATACGTATGTTTAAATTAGTTTGTTGTGTCTCTTTCTTTCTTAATTTTGTTTGTTCACAAAACATAGTTAAGTTGCTACTTACGAAGAGGAAACAAAATATTTGTACATTTGATGGAAAAAAGACCTAAAATAACTTAATCGCCATTAATAACACCGCTACAAAGGTGAGTCATCGTTGCAGCATTTTTCAGTTTGAAAAGAAATGTGAGATCGTGATATCTAAATTAACAAACACAGAGATAACTAACCAGGAAAGATGCTGAATAATCTGTTAATAATCTGGATGTGGTTGGTTAATAAAAGGCAAAATTTCATTTAATGACTGTGACACCTCAAATATTTAGCTTTTTTATGTAGTTTTAACAGTATTTTCAAATACCCACTGTTCTTTGCAAAAGGTCACAGTATATTTTTCACTCTCCCTGTGAAAGGTAAAGGTGTGAACATGCTTTTATAATCAGCCACATGTGAAATCTAAAAAAAAACGACGGTGATTGTGTGTGAACGTATGAGTAATGATGACCGTGTCTATTAGATACAAGAAAATATATAAAATATACTTTCAGTATCGCACGTTGATCATAACATAACATTATATAATATATGTGGATTACATTAAAGTCACCAAGGAGATGCATTTTATTTTGGGGTTGTTTCTTCGAACCTTTCCCAAAGTCTTCTGCGGGCGTCATGTGGCTCCATGTCAAACTTTATGTATCATCTCTATAGGAAACCACATGTTTTTCCCGTTTCCTGAGGCTTTATATTTTAGCATGGGAAGGTAAAGGATGTTTAAAGAGCTTTGAACTCTTTAGGAAGAAATTTCATATGAGGAAAAGAACAGCTCCTCCCACCTGTCCTACCATGGCAGTGTTGAAGACAGCGCTGCACGGCCTGCTAATGTGCGTGAAATACCATCCCTGACATAAATGTTATTGACAAACTTGGCTGGACATTTGGGGCAGTGAACTGCCAGCATATTTAATGCATATTCATCTCCTTTATCCCACTGGTCTTGCCAGAGCACCCAAGCTGTGTCATCTTGCTACACTCTAGCTACCACCCAAATGTATAGTGACACTGATTATGCAAATCTGTATCTTGTTCCGTCCCCCCCTCACCCCCCAGTACCTGCATTAGGAGCCTGCTACTTTATTGAAGTTGAGATATGGGTCTCGCAGAGAGGAACCCAGTGGAATCTTGATTTTTTTTTTTTTTTGCTGTTATAATCTGTGGGAATCTTTCACATTTTTTGGTATTTCTACACTTCATAACAGCTGTCACATTAAGGGGGATGATTTGACGCTCAGGCGTGCGTTAGAAGTCTTTGCAGGGTGTAAAAAAGGATTAAAGCTGAAATAAAAGTGAGGATTTGGGCACATCGTGGTCAGACAAGTAAAATTCCTGTCTGCGTGGCTTCGCAAAGTTTTATATGGGCAATATTAGTCTGATTTCACAGTGTTTAGAACATGAGTCATTTGTGGAAAGAAACATATGTTTGTTTAATTCTGCTTTTTTAATTAAACGAACAAAAAAAATGCATTCTTCCTTAGTTCTACCCATGCAAGCTGTTTTGTTATTCAGCAGCAGCATCTCTTCCCAGAAAGGATGTTCCTGTTATTCAGAATGATGACTGCTTCTGAAAAGAGACACATGTCATTTTTTTTCATTCTCTTGAGCACAAATAAACAAAAAATGCAATCCCCGTCCTTGTGCAGGAAGAATTGATCAAATCTTTGCAAATAAAACCAAAACTACATGGCTAAATATTACATGAAAAACATTTGTATGTCATTTTGGGGATTGTGTTTCATAGCTCTGATCTTGTTACTCTAAAACATATTTTGATATAAATATTTTCTCTGTGATCCAGACTAACACATATTCCACTATAGTTGACGATGCTTTCCCACTTAACTGAGAGTTGCTCTCTGCTCTTACCGGGCTTTATGCTTTTCTCCTACTGCTCAACCTCTTCACAGATTTGGCCCATATTGCCTGGGGTCAGCCATTGAATACAGTATACGCAGTGTGTGCTGATCCTCCAAATTGCCATGTGTGAAATCCATCCCACTCGCTCCTGGGGGAGTAGTCATATCACTCAAAATGAAACTGCCTCTCGTATCCTCCCCTTATTCTTCCACTTGGCTGTTCTCTCTGGCCGCCTGGGACCATGCACTTGTGAGGCTTTATGGTGGAAGCCTATTAGACAAATCTTAGAAGAATGCAGTGGAGGTGCTGTGATACCAGGTTGTCAGAGTGCTCCACAGTCTCATATAAATGTATCAGTCATGCTGGCTTGGAGGTCTCACTGAATTATATTATTTTCCTGTTTTGGAGGCGGATTGTACCGTTCCATATGCAAGAAAAATTTCATCAGGTTTTAGAGAAAATGCTTTGTTAGATTTATTAATAACAGCTGTCATAGTGTCTCAGCCAATGTGGGGTTAAAGCTATTGGGAAGTCAGATACGATTAGAATCTATTTCCATGCATGAAGTGGCTTCCTATCGCTTTTAAGTATGATGTGCTCCATTTGTGCATTGCCACATTATTACATATGAGTTTCAGCCTAAACACTAGTGTCACCTGTGCCTCTCCTCATCTCATCCGTCACAATATTTTTCTGTTTTCCGCCCATGATGTTATCGAGGAAGAATGCCTCCTGCCCTCTGTCAAATCAGGGAAAGAGGAGAAGGAGAATAAAGGAAAGAGAGGACAGAGATGTTAAATTGCATTATGGCTATTATGCTGTAGAGATATATTTCCCTGCAGCTGGCAGAGCATGCGCATGCGCCTGTGGCTCCTAATGAGCCTGCGTGGAGGGACCTGTGTGGAAACAAAAGGCTGTGCTTGTCGGCCATACCAGACCCCTCCACCCGTCCCCTCGCTGCTCCCCCAGCCCTGAGCGTGACAGACCAAGAGCAGAGCGCCGGTCCCTTCCTGGTGGCGTGATTAGATTGGGGCCGAAGTCTCCAGCTGGCAGGCCTGTCTGTGACTGGAGGCGGCGGTCCCCAGCGCTTGTCACTGGCTGACACCTCTGACAGGCAGGGGACAGCTTCAGCAGACAGGTTCATTAAATGGCATTTTTTACAGCTGGGCCTCCAAAAATGAGGGCTGGGCTTTGTCAAATCTCCAAGTCTACAGGGGCCCCTGTGTGTTGGTTTAGACCAAAGCTTTGTTGTTATGACAATTTTTTTGATCTGGGCTGTTTGAAATCAGCTCTTTTTTCTCCTCTTTAGCCTCTCTTTTGTTGACAGCTAGCCCTTTGGCCTGTACTTTGTCATGGCAACAAAATGTTCACTCGAGCTGGGCAACAAAAAAACAGCCAGTGCTAAAATATTCTTGTGTTGACAATTAGTTCAGAGTTGCCACATGATAGCTGTTTTTACATATATTTTAATTCTTAAGAAGCTATAATGGACCGCCTGTTTGACAAAGTGCTTTTTTTTATTACTAGCCGGGTTGTTCGTTACTTTTTAATAAGACATGATGTAACAAATAGAGAATTTGGCTTGCAAATTTATGGCACTGTTTAAAAAAATTGTTTTTTTAAAATGAATAGAGACTTTGCTGAAAATGACAAACCCTTCAGAGTCTCTAGACATCCAAATAACTTAATATGTATTCAAATAACAGCTTGCTAGTGAATGATGAAATAAGCTGTTGTAGCCTTCCCATGATGCATATTTGTACGACTTGCCTTTCAGCATTGCACTCAGAAGACTACTTCCAGAACATCTGGCTGCAGAGCAGGAGGGGGGGATAAAAGCTACCCTGCCTCCTAGAGAGCTGCTGCTGGCCTTCAACAGTGCGCCCGCAGCTCCACAGCCATCCCTCCATCTCACCTCCCTTCCTCTCTCTACTCCCCCTCAAGTCAGCACGCTGCCTCCTCTGGGCTGTGCTGTCTCTATGACAACTGTTTGAGTTGGGGGTTGCAGAGGTGTCAGGCAGGGGCATTACTGGGAGGAGAGCACCAGAGATGCTGTGCTGCACATCCAGCATCTCCACCTAATCCAATTTTAATTGAGCTCCAGAGATTTTGGATGTGGCACGGAGGTCGGGCATGAGCTATTCCAGGGAGAAATTAAGGCAGCCCGGCTCACGCTGCACTCTTCCAGCCTGTCACTATTTTAAATGAGCATTAGCATCAGACCTAACCCAGCTGAACATCTCACTCTGGCTTCCCTCCCTCTCTCTGCCTTACTCCACCTCAATCACCCCCACACACACACATACAGACACCCACACACACACACTAATATACTGTAGGGCCTCGCCCCCTTACTGTCCTGTTATATCTTTATTCTCTCACACTCTCTGAACTTAACATATGTGTGATTATAACCTGGGGAGCTGATGAGGTTGCACCCTGGCTCATACTGTTGGACAAAATCGTTCAGTCAGAGGAAAGTGAGATGGAAGCAGGGGGGGGAAAGGTGTGCGGGGGAACCATTCTCACCTGTCAGAACAACTGTCTTGGTTTTCTGTGTGTGGACCTGCAGCCCCAGTGGTGCTGCATACACTAATGATCCTTTGTCTGCTCTCTCCTCTCCTTGGCATGATGGTTTTTATTGATTATTTATGTGTCACTGACCTAGGGGGGTGTTGTGTTTTTTTTTTTTTTTTGGTTGTTGTTTTTTTTGACCACTTGGCTAGCTCTGGTGAGTTTTATAGACCAATTGGGAAAGTGTGAAATACTCAAAGTAGACCCAGTAGTGCTTTGTTACAAGTTAAAATAATGAATGGACAAGCCGGTGCTGGTGTGATATTAGAATTAGGAATTAATTTTAGTAGCATAATAGTTAGAGGTATAAGCTTGCAGGGAAATAATGAGTAGAGTGTTTACACCGATACTTTATCTCATAATTGAAATTCTAATAATAATATGAGAACTTGCCTCATGTCAAACTGTTACACAATCTAAAAGCCTGTTGCAACACTCGACTTGTCAACATGTATCTAACATTGGTGGTCTTGTTTTGTTACATGCGACTTCAACACTGAAATGGACACCAGTCTTTACCTGTAACCTGATGTAATATCTGCGTGTACTCCAGTGTCTACTTTTTCTTCCCTTCTAGGTTTTAGCATACACTGAAGGTCTACATGGGAAATGGATGTTCAGTGAGATCCGGGCGGTGTTCTCCAGGCGCTACCTCCTACAGAACACAGCGATGGAGGTCTTCATGGCCAACAGAAGTAAGCGGAAGTGCCGATTGCAGCGTTGGAAATTCACGTTTGCAATGCTTTTCATCGCTAAGCGATATCTGCTACTGTTTCACAGCATCAGTCATGTTCAACTTTCCTGACCAGGCCACGGTAAAGAAAGTGGTCTACAGTCTTCCTCGAGTGGGAGTGGGCACCAGCTATGGACTCCCACAAGCTAGGTGGGTCACATATGCTAATAGAAAATGAACACTGTTAAATATTTCTAATGCTGTAATCCCTCCATGGCCGGTGTTACCCCCTCCGTGTTATGTGTTGGGACCCCTGTGCAGCCTGGCCTGCAGCAGAGTGATTTGAAGTCCCATCGCTCCAGTCATTGAAGTGGATGTGCACTGACCCTGACTGAACTGACCTAATTCTCTGACAGAAGACTCTATACAGCAGAGCTGCAGCCAGGCCGCTGACCACAGTGAAAACCACAGATTCCCTTTAGACTCTCACAGTGCTAACAGGCCTGTGTATACGCTGTTACGAAACAAGAGCGTTTCCTTAAGTCTTGTGTTAATTGAGTGGATAAAAAGTAAGCCAGCCTAAATTAACACATAGTAAATTAACTGGGTAGTTTAAGGAACTCTTAATTTGCACCTAGGTTGCTTTAATTAACAGGAATAAAACTGTGTAACTGTGAATCCCACTGCAGTGGACGCCATAATTATTTTCTTCCATTCATTTAAGCCATAGAGCTGCATACGGGCCAAAAAATGCTATCGTTGATGTTCCACTTGTCTATGATGATCCACGATGAGCCCTTTTTGCTCTTTGATTTTAATTTTTAAAGGTTTTAAAGTATCCGTAACTAACACGAGCCTTCTGTTTCTTGATTTGTTGTTGTTGAAATGTCTTGTTCCAGGCGCATCTCTCTGGCCACCCCTCGACAGCTTTTCAAATCCTCCAACATGACCCAGCGCTGGCAGAGGAGAGAGATTTCCAACTTTGAGTACCTCATGTTTCTCAACACTATCGCAGGTAGGGGACTCTTTGCTTTTAATTTGGATGTAGCTGCAGGTATGGAAATACTATCAGCCATCAGTTAGATAGATGGATTGTGATTTGTTTTCTTTCCTATGCAGGCGAAATGTAAAACCTGGCTTAATCTATTATCTCCGTGAGTCTCCTCACCATTAGAGTCTTGTGACTTTAAGTTTAGCTATCATGATCAATAAACTGTATGTGTCAGTGGTAGTGGAAACATACTATAAGTGGCCTCAGGTATGTCATATCTGTTTAAGAATCCATGGTAACCTTAAGTGCCCAGTGTGGTAGACTTCACTGTTCATAGCAGTGTGCTGTTTGAAGCAAAGAGCAGGCACAGCAGATTTTGCCAGATAATTAGTGCCTGGCTTTGTGAGAGCGTACACATGTGTGTCTGCAGAGTTGAGAGGTTCTGTTGTCGACTCTCTGATCTGAACTGCAACTAACAGGGAAGGCGAGAGCGACTGTACGCTCCTCTGCTCTGAGAGGTGTCATCCTCTCTCTCTCTCGCTGCATATTCATGCATATTTATATTTAGCTCGTGCTCGAGTTCGATACATTATTGTCAGCTAATTAGATGTAAGGCAGACAGAAAAACATGCCCAAAATTCATTAAAAATCCCTGGTAATGACCTGGGCTGACAGGGATGTCAGAATAGTGTGGGGGCGGCAGACAGGCGGGGGGTGAAGTGCTGAGAAGAGGTGCGAACGGAAAGTGGTCTTCTAATTAAACACTATTCCACTGTTATTAACATCCTGCCACCCCAACTCAGGCCTCAGCACCAGTACGCCGAACCACACCAACACCCCCAACTCTCCCTCCACGCTCGGCCCACTGCTTCCTTTTCACCGTGAGGCATTAACCTGGATAATTATGCTCTCTAGCTTCCCCCAGACCCTGGATATTCTGCAGAAGCCTTTCCATTGACTAGCCTGTCACACATTATCACTCGCTTGCTCTGGATTTAGATTATCTGCCAACCTGCTGCAGTCCACAAGTGAGCACGCCTGCTGGATTTGTGCAGTTTGAACATTTTTTTTTTGTAGGCAATCATTAAAAACTTTATGACACTAGAAAGTGATGTGGGAGGAGTGTTTCCATTAAACAATCTTATTTTATTGAGTTTCATATTATTCATTTAGATGAAGTGAAACAGCTTTTATTATTCTGACCTTAGCGTTTCCACCTCTTGATAATACTTTGATTTGAAATGGCATGAAGCTTTTAATGCGTTGGACATTACATGATAGTTTGTTATGACTGACAGCTTTGTAAACATTAACTAATGTTAAAAATGTACCATTTTTAACATAAAGACGTGCAAGAGCATCTCATTAACTGCAATGGTCCCTATGTAATGATAGAATAATGTGAATAATGTGTAACTTCTATTGATTTTCAGATCTCTAATGTACTTCTGAAAATGTGTCTAAAGATGGCTTACTAGTCCATTGGAAAAGAAAAAAAAATTAATGAGTGAAATCTTGCTTCTACTGTGTAGAATTAGCACTGCTTCCTTTTATATTTCTGGGTAAAATAAATCGTTATTCGATTTGCTTTGAGACTACATTTAACTTGATTTATCACCAGTGCTAAAAACTCCAACAAACCCATCTATAGCAGCCCTGTCTCAATCCTGGATTACTCCTGGCCACCACCTGACCTCACAGCTGCATCAGTGTCATCTTAAAAAGAAAAGTTGAGCATTAATGACGACATGGTACATGCTCTTGGCTTTTCCCATGGATTTCCTTTGACACGTTTTGCCATCTGAAAATCATATTCCCAGTGCCAGAGCACAGAGGAAATTCACATCTGGCCAATCAGTGCATCAGACAGTGTGAATTCAGGCGTTTGGAGTCATGGACCTTCAGAGGAATCCATATCCCTCATATTACATCTAACTTACCACAACTTAGAGATACTTATGTTCTCTATCAACTCAAAGACAGTGTGTTCAGGCCTCCTGTAACTCCCACAGTCCATTGGTAAAGTGCACTCAACAGGAAACGGCACGGGGAGCACAGAAAGCGTTCTCTCATAGCACAGAGCACTCGCCATTAGTGTAAGTTTCCCTGGCAGACTCCATACGAGACAGGAAGTGTGTCTGATTGAGGGCTCCGAGATTGGGGGCTTGTTGGAATGTTGCATGCTGATCCCCCAAAGTAACTGAAGCCTCAAGTGTACCCGGCCCTGCTTTCAACCCCTCTGTTTCCTTCCAACCCTTCATCACTCACAGATTTTTGTCGGCCCTGTGTGTCTAGGGAGGACATACAATGACCTGAACCAGTACCCGGTCTTTCCCTGGGTCCTCACCAACTACGACTCAGAGGAGTTGGACCTGACCTTGCCAGGGAACTTCAGAGATCTCTCAAAGGTACAGAGGCCTCTTGGCCGTGCTCCTCAGTATGACGGAGAGAAGGGGGAAGCTGGCCCTGATGGCGGGGGGATTTCCTTAATAAAGGCTAGACTGTAGAACAGTGTTTCTCAAACTTTTTCAGACCAAGGACCACTTTGTCAAAAAAAAAATTTTCAGGGACCACCTGACCCCGTCTTCAGCCACCTATCCATCATTGTTTC
Organism: Collichthys lucidus; assembly: GCA_004119915.2. NCBI lineage: Eukaryota > Metazoa > Chordata > Actinopteri > Sciaenidae > Collichthys > Collichthys lucidus. Next base: position 8,173,931 of record CM014090.1, read on the forward strand.
CCATCCTCTCCGTGCCTTGTTTTAGTTAAAGTTCACAGCTTTTGCTGCTCTTTTCCTTGCTTTCTTTTCCTTACTTACTGACGTGACAGCGGAATGATTTTGTCTATAGGAGACGCCGTGGTTGCTTATGCAACAATTTGGGCACTGCTAATTCAGATTTATCTTCATATATCCATTATACATATTTAAAAAAATATTTGTCTGCATTTTTGTTCAGAGAACAAATTCGCTTTACACTTCAAATAATGTTAGGTAGGACTAGGGCTGATATGGCCTGTAACCAATATCTCGATATTTTTAAGCTATAACGCGATACACGATATATATTTCGATATTTTTGTTCTTGTTGTTTTGTATTGTTTATTTCTAATAAATATTGTCATTATTTCCATGATAGCATTGTAATTGCTCAGAATTAACGTAGAACAGTAGATTTACACTTGCTGTGAGACACACCTCTTTTATAGCATTTTAACACTTGTCATATTTTTTTATGAATTTTTAATACATTTCATGATGTAAATATAAGCTTTAAAGCTCAATAGCTTCCAGGTCCTGTGACCTATTGGCTCAAAATCAGTGTAGAACAGTCGAGCTACACCTGCTATACGACACACACTCTTTTTTATAGCATTTTAACACTTGTCATATTTTTAATGAATTTTTAATATATTTCATAATGTACATATGAGCATTGAAGCAGTGCAGAATCATACTTGGCATATGAGACACTTTTTTAAATCAAATTTTAACCATTCTTCATATTTTATAAATAAACGTTTAATACATTTAACACCCACGTTTTATTTTGAAAACCGAAAGTGTCCACACGCTGCAGTAAGCTAGCGCTGACTTTCCAGTTTTTTAAAAGTGTTTGCCATAAAGTCGGCAGTAAGGGCGCACTTGAAAATATTGGAGCAGCTGACGTGACCACGCGAAAACGAGAGACGGCGTGACCGCAGCTGTTTTTCTTCAGAACCAAGTCGTCCGTCTCCATCTTCAATTACCTCACCTCTTGGCTTCACCTCTCCTCACTTGATACAGAAAGTACGCATGCGCGCAGGGGATGTTTCTGGGTGGGCGGGGCAGTGTGCTGCGTGCTGTGAGCAGCAGGAGTGAGTGACAGGCGAATCCCCGGAGAATTAAATGCCGACGGCTTAAAACATTTACGTGACAAGTACTCGATGGTCGCGATATAGTCATTTCATACATCTCACGTAGAACAAGCCGCGATATATCGAGTATCCCTAGGTAGGACTCCACAAACTTGTGTGGGAAATTCGAATATTTTAAGAGATCCTCTCACGGACCACTTGAGGTCGCTCGCGGACCACTAGTGGTCCGCGGACCACACTTTGAGTAACACTGCTGTAGAAGAATATCATATTTAATAGCTAAGGAATTGTGCTAAGCTCATGAGTTGGAATGCAGAAAGTGGAAAATGCTGATTGCAGCATCCTGAAATGCACAAATACATTATGTAAGTTCACTTCCCATTTATTTGATACTGTATTGTCTCAGCGTGTAGTTTGCACTTGACTATAAGCTTTAAGAGGCCTCCTGGGTTCTACATTACAGAGGTTTATACATTTTTATAACCATCTGTGCCTTGTATAATAAAAAACTGCAGCATAATGCTCACGGATAACAAGTCTTTCAGCAAGGCGGCTTTACATCATGTACCACCCATCATGTAACCTAAAAATATGTTTTACTATCTCGAGGTGGGTCTTGTGTCTTTATTGCAAAGCTGCTATATTAAATATTTTTATATTAACAGGGGATCGCACGCCTACTTGTAGTAACAAATTTGCAGGGATTATGCTTTTTTGCATCTTTGAGCTCATTGTTTTGGTTTTTCTGTGATTGGTCGTTGGGTTTGCTCCAACAGCCCAGGAACAAATTTTAGACAAAGTTAGCGACTAGCTGGTGATCATAGTGTAGCATTAAGAGGTAAATACTTATCACAGAAGCTTCTGGAGAGCAAAACGGAGCTAAAAGGTGACATGAATATCATATTTATATTTACATGTTTGCTAAAAGGAATACCGTATTTATTTAGAAAGTGATAATATGTCAATGTTGTGTCTACAAATTGTTTCTGCTGCCCCCTAGAGGCCTAAAAAATATGTACAATGTACAAAAATATGTTCCCTTGTTGATGATGACATCTGTTTTCTAAACTCTTCATATGTATTACAGCTTGCTCATCAGAAATTTGTAAAGAAATACGATGATATCATCTCTAGTACAACATTTGCATATTTTCATAACTGCTTTTTTTCATTTTATTGACAAAATGTGATTGTTTAGTAATTAGGTTTCTAGCTTGGATTTTTACTATCAAGGTTGACAACCTGATGAGAACAACTCATTAGCACAGTGTTGCAGTGAAAGTCCTTCTAAATATGGCAGGTCAAAAAAAACGCATCAAGCTGTGCAGTAGCTAGAGTTCTGCTAACGCTGCCAAATCACAAGAGCTCAGACGCAGTGACACTAATGCCCTGCAACCCTGGAGATAAAGTTCAGCGTTATGTTTGCTTTGCCTTTGACTGGAGAGGAAAAGGCAGCAGATCCCTCTACCACAAACTGTGGCCTGGTTTACTTGTTCACCACCCCCTTCTCTTCCCCTGTCTCTCTCTTTCTCTCTCTCTCGCACATGCACACTGCAGCTCACTGACCTGAAAACAGTCACATTCCTGTCTGAGTTCTCTCTCTCTCTCCGGCTCACTTTATTGCTCCCTCATTCCCCCTTTTTCCCCTCAAAGCGCAGACGTTGTGAGTAAGAGCCTCGGTTTGCCATCTCAGTTCTCAACAGTTTGTATCAATTTTCAGCCTTTCAAGTCATGTGCTGTATTTTGTAGTAGAAGAGGAGGAGAACTTTGAAATGGGGGGGAGAAAAAAAAAGGGAAGTTACTGTGAGACACTTCACAGAAGAATCGTGGACAAGTTAGATGGAGTGCTGTGAATTTGAAATTCGAGCTCCCGCTGCTCTGGAACACTTCATATTTCAGTAAACCCTGAACGTTTTGGACGAACAGCTCGGTTGTTTGTCTTGCCACCTTCATCTCGGCACTTGTCTTCTTTTTGGCGGCTCCGGCCTGTGGTGTATCCAGGTGGGCTGAGAGAGAGCCACCGGTGTGTGTGTGTGTGTGTGTGTGTTTGAGTGTGTGTGCATATACATATGCCTGTGTGCGTTGGAGGGTAGAGAGAGAGGGGGGGGTGATCTTGGCTGAGCCATGTGCACCCCTCCTGCCCTGGGGAGACAGTTATGTATTGTAATGTATTCCAGTGACATCCTCTCATGCTGTTTACAGGGCTGAGCTGCCTTCATTAGCATGAGTTCACAGCCCGTGTCTCCTGACAGTTGTCCTTGGAACCCCGGGGCTCTTACCTCCAAAAGTTCACATCTAGTGTAGCAGGGAGGGACACTGGCCCCCACATCTCTCTCTGCTCGGCCTGCCCTTTTGTTCAATTATGGATCAGAGGTAGCAGCACAGTCACTTGTTCATTGTATATTAAGGCTGTGTGTGTGTGTGTGTCTCTAAGGTGTATGTCCAGTGGGTGTGGTTGTGTACCACGCAGGCTGTGTGTGTGTGGTAAATAAGGGTGGGTGTTTTGCTATAGTACCCATGTTCATTCTTGATATTTCTTAATATGTATAGGTTCATAAAATCCATTTTTCCCCCTTTAACAGTCTTCAGTGCAAACTTGTACAGATGAAATAAAAATAATACGTTTTATCTCAACAGCTGTTGAGTACAAAGCTAAACACATTTCAGTCTTTTTCTATTTTCAATTTTCCTGTTTTTAATTTGTATTTCATTACATTTTTTTTCATATGCCATTGAATAATCTCCAGTCGCCACATGTAATATCGTCTGCCACTCCAGAGCTCAGTGAGTTGTAGTGTAATGAAGATAAATTGTCATATCGTTGCTCATAGGTTAATGAGACACGCAGCTATAAACTGACGCACGCTGTCGCTGAACAATCGGAGGAGGTTTTCTTTCCCACAGATCAGAGACATACCTGAGACCTGCTTGTCAATCAGAGGTAACTGCCACTTGATGGACAACATTGTTTAAAACTGCAGAAGATCTGCCAAAAATAAAAATATCCTCACAAACCTACTGCACACACCTACAATTACCTGCTGGTTTGGCACTCAGTCAACTGTGAACAGCGCTAGTGAACACCGCATTGCTTTGCCTCGGGGCCGCAGTTCTGCATATTTGTATGTCAGATACATTCATGCAGTGAAGTGTTTAATTAGATTCTAATGATTATTTCTTGATGGATTGATGAATAGATGATAGATAGGCGGAAGCTGGTAAATCATGTGATGGAGATTCATAAGGAAGAAGCAGATGTGGTGGAACATTGTGCTTCCTTGTGCGCCGACTAAAATTTATTACATGTATCCGTTGTAAAATATCATCCCGACAGACAAGCAACACCAAAAAGTGACACAAGTGCATTTCTTAACCTGTGTAGTTTGGTGTTTACATACATATGCACCTTACTTAAAATGACTAAATTAATGCTGATAATGTTGATTTACTCTCGTAAGCGTATTCTGACCGTGCTGTGCTCAGAGAGAGAAACATATTTCATCATCTGTTTCCTTCTCAAAACTTCCGCTGTGGCACATGAGCTGAGCATCTCTAAGAGAAAAACTCTTAGTAGCAAAGACAGAGCCTGGCTGCTGTAAATACCCCCCTCCACACTTTTCTTTCCATAATGGAGCCTTCTTCGCCCTCACTTCCTCGCTCCAGTCAGCCTCTTTGGGAGCACATCTGCTTTATCTTGAGTCTGAGCAACTTGATTGCATTAGACTGGAAGCTGCATGCAGGCCTGCCTCTGACGAGGCAAGCAAAAAACGACTGCGACTTCTCCTGACAGAGCACCATAGCAACATACTGTAATGTAATTTATTTTGAAATATTAAATGCAATATGCGTCTCTTTGGGAGGTAGCTTAGATATAACCAAACGAATGGAGGCACTCTCTGCACACTCGTTCACCACCGGCCCATGTTCATCTTTGCATCTTTTGGAGTGCAACACACAAGAAAGTGACCCTGATTGAATCTGAAGCCAAATCTAAGTTTGATCATACTTTGTTTAGTTGTGTTGATGTGTGTTCACTGGGTTTAGGTGTTATACGAGAAATGAACTCGGATAGGAGCGCGCGTGGAACTGTCTCAACCAGTTGTTTTCATAGTCTTATATCAGTGATCACTATGATGTGCAATGCGGGAAAAAGGAAAGAGGTGATTATTCTTTGTTGAATAGAGGTAAGCAAAGCTTGATTTGGGCTTATCAACTGATGTGAATATGACAGGAATAAATGTACCACTGAAGTGCTGATGCTATCGTATCATATAAGTGGGTTTTTATTTCTCACTGAATAGTGAATCAATCATATATTCTCTTTATATTTTTGGCTAGTCAAAACAAAAGCATATCAGAAGCAGTTTAAATTTATTTTTGGAAAGAATTTAAGATTTCCATTTAGTATACACCATAATTATAGACAAGGCAGCACACCTAGGCTATATGGAGATGTAAAGGATTTGGATGTACCTGGAAGTAGCCTTTTATTTTTGATTCAATAGCAACAGTGTGTGAGCTACATTGTGCCAAGCCGTCATGTCCTTGTAGCACAGAGTGCATTGTCTCGGCAAACATGCTAAGGAAGTGTAGTGTCTATTTCAAGGCTACCTGTGGTCAGTTCATTACAGTCCCACATGGTTTCTTTTATTGGAGTGTTTGGTCTGTTTTGGTGTCAGACACTGCCTTCATTCTGTGACAATGGGACATCAGGATTTGTTAAGACAGAGAGTCACAGTCAGCACAAAGACCAATGTTGACTTTGGAGGGATTGCAACACGCTCAGTAACCAACACTCAACACTTTGGTTTAGAACCTCTTGGTTATATACAAATGGTGGACCACAAGCCACCAAAGCAGCCTTCATTTCCCCTCTGCTTTTATTCATCTGCTTTCTTTATTTTGATATGCATCTGTATGTCCAACCATGTTCACTTTGCATCACTGCACCTGTACCTGTATCATTTGAGAAACAGCCAGTTGGCTGTCGGACAACTTCACTTAATTTACCTATATTTTGTTTGTTAGTTTGTTTTTTACATTTCAGTCTTTTTGGTTTTACATTTGCTGTATGCAAAAGTCCCTATTTGAGCCGGCGTTCAACAATCTGTCAGGTTGAAAATTATATACGGCAACAGAAACCTGTGACAAAAAACAACTTCTTCAGTGATGTGGGTTAAGCGTATAAGTTTTGCCACGCAGTCGGGATAATTATCCCAGCTACGCAGGTTTTCTAGAAAACAAAATAAAAAACATTCTTACTTCTTCACAACACTGCAAGTCACGTAGGAAACGTCTTATTATATTTATACTTACATAACTGAGTGACTCGGGAACACTCTGAGAACATTTTTGTTCATTTTTCCTAACTGCCAAATAGACGAATGAAAAGGAAATAACTTGTCAGTAAACATGCTTGATTCAAGATGTCTTTGTGGTTAGTTTAGCCTCAGGGAAAGGTACAAAGTTTAGAGAGGAATGCAGTCCAGATCTACTGTCTGTATGTACGTGAAGTTTAAAACTTGTAATCTTAGCATATAACACCTCATATAGCACACTTACACCTTCCATAACATACCTGTGCCTACAATAGCATGACTTAGTTTGTTTTCCAGCTTCTTTCTGTTAAAATAGGAAAGCATCCTATTTAACAACGATTTTGTTTCTGTGAATTGTTTGCTCATTCCTCTTTTACACTCTTACTATTACCTGCAGCTGTATTTTCCTATATCGTCCGTATCTTTCATATAGTTCTAACCTGCATTAGTTACACCAGCAGTGGTTTTACAGAGTGCAAGACGTCTTGTGGCTCGCACCCCGATCCAGCTGGGCCAAGACGTCACATGCAAGGCTATTATCACCTCATAAATCTATGCAGATCTCAATAAACTTCTCTTTCAGTCTATTCAGTTGTGCTAACACTGATGTGGACTGCCATTAAATTCTAAGGAAGAACCAAAAAAAAAAGAAAACTGGCCCCATTTTAATTTTGACATAAAGCTTCAGGCATGTGCCACACATGGATATGACCATAATCTTCCAAATGACCAAGAGAGCCAGTCTGTCGTACTGAGGTTTGCATACAAAATGTACTCAGCCAAAAGAATAACTGCACATTTTTAATAATGTTCGAGCGTGTGGCTTTACTTTTCAGCATCGGTCTCAGACCATTTTTGAATTGAAGACTTTTATTTTATTCCGTCTGACCTCCGTGCTGCAGCTTTCAGGTAGAGAAGCTGCCATTGATTACATTACCAGCCTCCCTTCCCCCTCTGTGACCGATTCAGTGGTACTGAGTATATTAATATTGACTGCCAATATGCCTCCGAGGCTCTTATATTGGAAGGGGTGATTGAAAAGGCAGAAAGCAATTTATTCACCACTAAATGTATGTTTAATGGGAGTAATTTTGTTGCCTTAAGAACACATGAAAATGAAACAGCCGCCAAAGGGCAAAAAAAACCTGGTGATGGTGTCAGTACAATATTGAAATTATTACAGAGGCTGCGGTTAAATAATGAACCACGCTCGCCGAGGTTTGGCCTAACTATGAAATAATTGGATGGATGTCAAATAAATATAGCAGTGATGTTATTTTTTTTCTTTCCTTTTTTATGTCCTCACAATAATTAGGCAGTAGTTCTTCAAATGCAGAACAACGACCGAGAGAGGTTTCATAATTTCTGACATTTTTAGTCTTGATGCTGCATTCATTGCTCTTTTGGCATTTTAGAGAATTCGAGGCTCGCTCGTGTACCTGCTGGTTTGGAGATTTAAATGTGTTTTCCTCAACGTCTTATTCTGATAAAGGGAAAATGTTAAGGTGGCAAATGTTCAGTACAGATAGATAGAATAATAACATGCACACCTGAATAAGAAAACACAATCCAATATAGATTTTTTAAAATAAATGCTAGCTAATTGTTTTTTCCATTATTTTCAGATGTTGATTTAGTTCTGCTTACAAAAGCTTGTGTGTTACATTATTAGCGTCCAAGTAACTTCCATCAGCAGTGCCCAGTAACACAGAAGGGCTTTGAACACAGATGGGAGTAGCAGCGCTGAGTAAAGTGTTTGGCTTGGTGGGTGCGTTGGGTGTAAATCAGGTCACCGGGGGTTAATCCACATGGATTACCCACAACGTTTAGCAAGAGACGCTCATATCTCCTCCCTCCATCCTCCAAACGCGCCGTCCTGCTCACCCACGCCACCGTACCCTTGTAAATTTCAGACAGAAGACAGCGCAACAGGAACTTTTTTTAGGGTTCAGGAGAATAATGGGGTCTGACAGAGAAATTCCAGAGTAAAGCGCCTTGTCTGCCCTGAACTCTGGCCCAGTCTCTCTGTCGGCCTTCGCCACATGTAGCCTAATGGGGAACTAACAAGACTTTGCAAGTCTATCTCTGTTAATTATCCTCAATTATGTTTTCCCTTGTTCTTCCCCTAACACAAGGGATAGAGAAGCTGATCCTTTAAACTATGCACCCAAGATTTTTTTTTACTGAAGTACTGTAGCTTCACTGTCTGGTTATGGTCTTAAATAAGTTCCAGCAGTGAGTTTGGGCCATCACACCACCAAGATTACTACTGGCAGCAAATCATCTGTGTCATCAGGAGGAAACTGTCTGGTCCACATGTTATTTCTGCATATAGTATGCATATACATCTTGCCACCAAAAGGGTCCTGCAAAAAAGATTTACTATGGCCTATATGAAAACTCTAACTTTTCTATGATTGATTTTGTGCACTATAATAACGTAGTTTACAATTAAGTGCAGCAAGTATTCCCCATAACCTTCTCAAGGCTATCATGTATCCACATGGTCATTAAACATTTGATTTAGATGTCATGCGGTCAGCTCTATCTCTTAGCAGCAAGATTTTCCATTTTGCGACTCGAAACAGATGAACAGATAAAGATTTGTGCAAAAAAAAAGGCATATCCCTCTTGTGAGACTTTGAGTGTGAGTTGTGTGGTTGCCTCATAAGTAAATCAAGTTAAGTACCTTAAGTTTAGCACTGATGCTCCATGAAAGATGTAGCAGGAAAGATGTTTTCCAGTAATGACTAATTAGATTAGAATCTATTAGAATGAGATTCTTATTGCTTATGCATTTGCATATTATACATAGATGGTGACACACGGATCATTTTGGTGAGACTGACTATTGGCTCAACTCTTGTAGTCCTAACCTTACATATAGTATGGCTGTCAATTGTAGTTTCTTTCCAAAAGGGATAACTGGCTTGCAATTATAAGTTTTGCCAACAATGTGCACCTCCAATGTTTTAACAAGCCTTCTAATGGAGCAACCACACACACAGTGTAGTTTTCACTGACCTGATGACACAGTGAGTGTGTTTCTGTCGAGGCGGCAGTAAAGACAGTAGGAGCAAAGAAAAGAGCTCACACCACCTCTTGTAAAGTATTCATGCTGGCTTAGTTACACGTAATATAGAATTTAAAATCTTTTAACTTGTCTATAAGTCCTTTCATGGACTTGTCTTTTCACTATATTGTTGGTGTGCTGCCAAGACATGTGCCTGGCAAATATTTTAGACTATTTCTCAGCGAAGCTTCTGCAGTTTTGAATCCAAACCCAGAACCGTTTAAAGGCAGCAATATCACTTACTAAAATGTGGCTGTTAGCATCGCTTTAAACGTCAGTGTGTAAGATTTAGGGGTCTCTATTTACAGAATATAGCAGAAATGGTATATAATAGGCATCACCATGTTTTTGTAAGTTTATAATCACCTGAAAATAAGAATCATTCAGTTTTTGTTACCTTAGAATGAGCCTTTTATGTCAACAGACCCCTCAGGTCCTGCTCCGCAAAGTCCACCAGAACTAGGAGACACAGCTACCTCAGATTCTACTAATTCCTACACACTGGACCTTGAACTAAGAGGCTTAGTTGTAAAGCACCCAATTTTTGTTGTATTGAATACTGTATTGAATACCCAGTTCTGTGTATTTTCATGTGTGATGCATATCCAGTGAGAAAGAAAGTATCCTTATTTACAGATACAAATAAAGCAGTATATTTTGTCAAGATGCAAAGTCAATTCAAAAGTCAGAAGCCACAACCATATGGCTTACAAATAGTACCATAATAAACTATAGGAAACAATTCCTATAGGGTTGCTTTGAGGGGAAAACCTTTATTTGACTTGCACAGGGAAACTACTTAATTATAAGAACTGAAGCTCCTATTTCTTTCTTTTTTTTCCAGCCTGTTGGTGCTCTGAATCCGAAGCGTGCAGCATTCTACGCTGAACGCTACGAGACTTGGGATGACGACCAGACACCACCTTGTCATTACAACTCCCACTACTCCACAGCTGCCTCCGCCCTGCACTGGCTTGTCAGAATAGTGAGTAAAATCCCTCCTTCAGCCACCTTCACACCCATTATTGTACTGCGTTCAAAATCCCCGAATTAGTCAAGCATCTGAATGGGAATGAAGTCGACCCCACATCCTCCGACAGCTTTTCATTTCTGAGTCTGCATTAGTTGATTGTCACTTGTCAGACTTGATGATGCTGTTACTTTGAGGTCTGTCGGCTTCTGCACAGGAAACGACTCGACATCTCAATTTGATTGGGCCTGAGTTAGACCAATGGCGCTCAGAAAACACATTTCACAGGCCAGTAAACCGGCATATGTGAACTAAATAAAGAGTGGCTGGGTAATGATTTACAGAGGCTGCTGTGACAGGTTTATGTGTTTCAGGCAACCCAGTGAGCGCTGGAGACATGTCCATCAAGGTTACTGAGCACTGTCCTCATTTACTCTGGAAGAGCAGGAAACACACGCGCTCTACCAATCTGCTCCCCAGAATAGAAGGCCCTTGTAACCTTGCACAGCTTCTTTGACTTGGTGTACATTTGATTTTTGAATTCAGTTTATTAATTTCAAAGAGCTTTATGAGGAATTGGTACTGTATTTCTCCTCCTCCCCCATCATTAGTAGAAAGGGTCTGATGAACTGAGGGAGCTCCCTTGACAGCACTTAGATTGGCCTCTGTGGGTTTGTTCCCACAATCCCTTTCTTCCTCTGGTGAGTGATCCATCCGCTCCAACCGGCAATGGCCGGCATCTCAGACTGAGAAAACCAAATTTGAGCCAATTATCATTATGGCTTACTGTACTCAGGAAGAACACTAATTAATTTCCCCTCAGGCTTGGATGCAATGAATGACTGATCTCTGCCGAGATCCCTTTAGTCTGCTGCAGAAAAGAATAACAATGAAATAATACGAATAATTCAGACTATCCGCATGCATATTAATAGGTTGCACGGTGTTCTGTTGACATCAAGAGGGCGAAATCTGAAATCTGATCTTTGTCATGTCTCATTTTCTTTCTCTGTAGGAGCCCTTCACCACATTCTCCCTTTGTGCCAATAACAACAAATTCGACCACCCTGACCGCACCTTTTCAGGCATCGCCCGCTCCTGGAGAAACTGTCAGAGGGACACATCTGATGTAAAGGTGAGAACCACAGCAGAAAGCAAAGTACAATCTATTGTTTACATTTATATGTGCTCCCAGACCTGTGCCCTTAAATAAGTAGAAGATACATCTGTGACTATTATATATATACTGTATATATATTTATTTTCTTGTTACATAGCATCTTTAAGCTGATGTTATGCACCTGTATGTACTGTCTTATTGTGACAGCGATACTAAATATCAATATCATTTCAACTATACAGTACGCATAATATAATATCAGTATGGATATATAATATAATCATGCCAAGCCGCTCACTCACTACGCTCCCCTCCTCAACACCACTGCAAAAATATATACCATTAATTATAAATGCCTCATCCAAACAGAATCACAAAGACCTGTAGTCTACATGAATACCCTAAGCACTTAGAAATGCACATGTGATTTATCTCATACAGAAAACAAACTATCTCAGAGGCAGACTGATCTTGTATTTCTGCATGCGAGCACTCATGAGTTTAAACAAAGGCTGTGTCTGAGAGAAAGACAAAGCCCTCCCTCTGCAAATCCACAGAGCAGTTACCGAAAACGCTGAACCCTGCTGATTCGCCTCCATTTTGCCCACCGCATAACACGCAGCAGGAATACGCAGTGACCTCAAAGTGTCATATATTTCTAGCACACTCTGCATCGGGTAGTGTTGCCCCAGGCAATTAATAAAGCATTAATGACAAAAGCTATTTAAAATGTAGTCTTTTATGTACGGACAGGGCTTTTACCCGCCCAGGATCTGGAGGGAGAGCAGCCAACAATCTATGTGAGGCAGAGAAAGAATGCTGCGAGCCAGCGAACAGCTGAAGAGTCAAACGCCACCCTGTTAACAAATACAGCCTACTTTCGGCTACTTGTATGTCTGCATGCATTTGCTTTACACACACACAGACACACACAAGATGGTCACTGATCTATTAGGAGAAACATTGTACAGCGGAGGACAATGCTGGATTACGAACAGCATTTCATAATATATGAGAAACAGGAAAATATTATGCAAGAGCTTGTTTGGTTGACTTGTGGCGCAATAGAAATAAACTGTACTGTATGAGGGAATGACATAATGATGACTGATTAGATATTTAACATTTGCTGTGGTCCTTGTTTTTTTTTGCATGCCTTGCAATCCTGCTAGTATTTTTTTATATATGTGTAAATACACTCTGTATAAAAAGATAAATAATAGATCTTGTGCAAAATAAATAAAAATGTCCGACATCAGAAAGAACGCTGTGCACAGACACCATGTAGCGACTGAGACTGAGCGCAGAGTCCGGTGGGGTTAAGGTCAGCTTTCGGCCCAGTACACCGAGCAGACCATCAGGCCGCTGATTAAAAGGCAGCTTGTTTTTACCAGGGTCTCTCCTTCATTAACCCCGGGCCTCCTCCAGCAGTAATGACGACAAGACCGAGGGAGGCTTGAACCCCTGATGGGGATGACCTCCTAAAAGAGCAAGTCAAATGGAAACAATCCTGCGCCCAAGACCAAGCCCTCACCTCCCCGACCACCCCATCATTATTGTGCATCCATACCTCCCATTTATTTCTGTGTGCACACAGTTATCTTAAGCTGGCACAGCCACCATGGGCAGAGAGAAACAGACTTTTTCTTGGAAGTAGTGGGCACACACACACACACACCTACACACACACATACTCTCTTTTACACACACACACACACACACACACACACACAAACTGCCACCATGCTGTCTGAAGGAATCCAGCAGCACTCCACTGGTGACAGATTTTGACGAACATGTCATTAAGGTGACACAGTGTAAAGCAATGGTGGCTCGTGTGATTGACTTGTTAGCCCATTACGATGCTGTTGCAGAATTAATGGCTGCCATGGGAGGGTGGCTTGAAAACAGAGCTGGCAGTTTTAACGGCTTGGCAGTGAGTTACGGCAGGAAGTTTACAAACGAAAAAGTGGAGGGAAAATGCGGTTGTGTGTGTGTGTGTGCGCGCGCGTGTGTGTGTGTGTGTGAGAGAGACAGAGGGAAATGGAGAGGAATGGCTACTTTACTCCCTTCCCTGTCGTGTGCGGAGGGTGAAATGTGACCAACAGCAGACCAGCAGTGTTATTGGCCTGTACCTTGTCATGCTAACTCGCTCTCTCAAAACCCAGTGATTTATGGGGGCCTAAAGGCTCTGCATGTTATGTATCCCATAGGCAATATAAAACTCCATAGTACCACTGAATCTGACACACACTGCATTTATAAAACAAGCCTTAAGAATGCTGTTATGCCTCCTTCGTTATAAGCTCAGCCAATCAGGACTACATGTCTCGTGTCTGTGATTTCTAATGAGGACAGAGCGGAGGATCTGCATTCCTCGTGTGCATCTGCCTCACTGTGCGCAGCCTTTACGCACGCGTCCTTATTTAGCTGTGTGAACGGGAGGATAAAAGATCAGAGAATGAAGACTTCACAATCACACAACAGTAATTTATGTTGCAAATGCCTATCTTAAATGACTACATCAGTAGCTCTGCATTTCGAGGCCATTACATAACCAAAACAGCCCGTTTTTTCCATCAACCATCATCATTAGTATTATTACTATCATGTTACTTCATAATGTTTGCTGTCATGCTGTAGTGCATTACCTAGCTCAAGCAAGCGTCCACGAATTGAAGTTCAAAACGCGTAAATGGTTGCAAGAACACACACATGATGTAGTTGAATTTGAACGGTGAGGTTGCAGTTTGCAAATAACTGAATACCCCTCACCTCACCAGGCCAAATGTGTAGGAAAACAAATAACGCGAAAGGCTCCAATCTTGAGCCAGTGTTTGTCCATTTTGGGCTACTGTAGAAACGTGGTAGTGTAGTGCTCAAGGTAATGAAATACTCAATGATTCTTATTTTCTGATGATCGTACACTGAATCTATTTCTGCCATATTCTGCCAATAGATCCCCAAATCTTTAGACACTGGACCTCTAATGGGTTAAAAAATGTAACACAGTCATTTAACACAGAGAAATACCTTTAGGAATAGTCCCGTCTCAAAACACGGGTAAATATTAGCTCTCTTCTCAGCTGTATGAATCACACAGACTTTATGTAGGGGCTCCTTTACCATGCTGACTTCCCCTCTACTGCGAGGTCCTGACCTCATCACAAGAGCCAAGAGACCAGGGAGAAAAACCCAGCTCAGTTCCAGTTTCATTTAACACACCTAACACCTCTGCCTGGAATAACTGGACTAGCACCTCTCACCGCCTCCTCATGGCCTGCTGTTTAGTTTGTTTGTGTTACCTTTCCCCTTGAATTCTCACTTCATCCTGGTGGGACACAGAGCCTTTTTTCTCTCTCTATCCTCGCACACAGTGTGTTATTTCTTTCACTTTCAATTGAATTGTTGGGCGATTATATGGTGAAAACTGTGGGATTATGCGCGGCCTTGTCAGTGAGCTGTAAAACATGGACTTCTCTCTTCCTTTTTTTTTTTTTTAAATACAGGAACTGATTCCTGAGTTCTACTACCTACCCGAGATGTTTGTCAACAGCAACGGCTACCATCTGGGGATGAGGGAGGACAGAACGATGGTCTGTGATGTGGACTTGCCAGCCTGGGCGAAGAAGCCTGAAGACCTCGTTAGGATCAACAGGATGGTAAGGCATAGGATAAACATGATCTTTAATCAAGCAACCAGATAGAATATAACTAAATCTTCAGACAGAATCCAAGCAGTCTCGATTTGGATTATAGTAGTGACACAAATATAAACAGAAACTCTTAAAATCATTTGTAATTTATACCAGACTAGGTATACAGTGGTCCCTCGTTTATCGCGGGGGATACGTTCTAAAAATAACCCGCAATAAACAAAATCTGCGAAGTAAGTTTTACAATTATTATACATGTTTTAAGGCCGTAAAACCCCTAACCACACACTTTTATGCACCTTTTTACACGCATTTTGTACAGTACTCCCTTAATTATTTAGCAGAACACACGTGCGGTTCTCACTTAGCCAATCAGAACGCAGAACACAATGCACTTTGATACGATTACAGTACGCTGTAAAAATAAAGCGAAAAAATGAAAAAAGTGAACCGCGATAGAGCGAGGGACGACTGTAAACTAAATTTAACTGCTACCACACTAAGACAGATTATGTTGATTACTGTCTTATCAATGATAACAATTATTTTAATCATGTTTATTTATATATTCTTCTAATGCTGTACAGTAGAGACCATCCCTCTGCAGTACAGTATATGACACCCTGTATTATATCATATCGTAACATGTACACACTCTAGTGCCATAATTAAAATCTACTATAGCGTCATTTAGATGTACTTTAATTCTTTACATTTAGCTTTCCTGCCTCCTTCTCACAGCAGCATATACTGTAAATCCATTTCCCACTCTGTGACTTGTAACCTTCCCGCTCATCTGTGTCCCCTTGTCTTATTCATGAAGCGTCTAATATAGTGCACCGCTCAATACTAACACTGTACCCCTGACCCCAGTGATGTCACGAAAGGACTGGACCGAGGGCAAGCTTGCCCTATAGTGTTACCTTCTCTAATGCCGGGCCTCATCACTTTGGCAGCGCGCACGGACCCTTTTTTTTTCCCTCCCGCATGCGCGCGGACGTCTGCGCGCGTGCGCGTTTAATACAGACAGCCTATCAACATGTGGTCCACAACTCCCAGCAGGTTTCAGGAGACAGAAACGGAGATCCAAACCCAATCTCTCGCCGTCAGATAAACTCTGTTCTCCCTTTAATCTGGAATCGCTTACTGTAAAAACTCAACAGCTATCCTCCCCACTAAACCTAATGAAAGAGAACACAAAAATCTCTGTAAAAACTACATGATGAATGGCCGTGCACGCTGACATTACCCCGGCCAGGCCACTCTGTTATTACGCCACATGAAAAGAAGATGATAGAATAAGAGGAGAGTTTGCATTTATGTTTTGATTAATATTATATGATCCGTAAAGGCTCATGTGAAATGTGATCTATCACACGTGCGAAAGATGATCTCGCGTCATTTTGATTAAAATCACACATCTGCCAAAACATATTTCTTAGCTTTACAATCCAAACATTATTGTGTTAAATTGAATCATTTTACAGGTGAAGTTTTAATTTCCTATGCACAAAATATATATTTTTTATTTTTACAGGTAAATGGGCACATATATGTGTATATAACATCTAACTACAGAGTATGATTGCCACATTTACAGTCTCACTTGCCTCCACTTTCTAATTTATTTCAAACCATAGAAACTTTGATAATGCTACTAGGAAGACACAAAGCTTCATACATGTATCCTGAGGTGAGGGGGAGCCACAGTGTTTTTTGGACCAGAGGTAAAAAGAGGCTGTGGGAAACACATTTGACCTTTTCAGCTGGAGTGACAGAGCTGGGCTTAGTCTTATGGTGGTGACCTTTCCACCATGCTCTACCCATGCTGCCCGGTCGAGCTCCATCAGCCTTGTATACCGGCAGAGTGGGGGGTTGGAGGGCGAGGCGGAGGCGGGGTGGAGGGGAGAGATAGAGAGAGAGAGAAAGGAGAAGCTGGGAGTTGTTACGTGCATGTCTGCATCTCCAAAACCAGGAGAGAGGATGACAAAAGGATTACAGCGGATATTTTCTCACTGCTGAAAGATGCATGTGTGATGTTGCCTTGCATTGTTACATTCACAGACCAGTGTATTCACATGCCCAGAAAATCATAGTCTTCTGCCTCCATTTTTTTGTCTTCTTTTGTTCTGCTTCCTAGCTGGCCCACACTCTTGCTTCCTCTATTATTTCATTTCTGTCAGTGAATCTCTCTCCCTGCCTCCCCCTCTGTCTCACTCCTTTTTTTTTCTTCCCTCCTTCTCCCTCTCCCTCCCTCCCTCCCTCCCTCTTCCTCCCACTTCCCATCTTTGCATGTGCCACTTTCAATTGTAGTGATATGCCCTGTGGCAAACTCTGCCTCTGTGTGCTCGAGCAGGCTTTGTTGGTAATGGCTGTTATTCCTGACGCGAGGGGTGGAGTGTAAATTCCTCCAGCAAAGCCTTACACCAGCATGCATGGGAATTATATTGCGCCGTATTTTGGAACAATACATCAAACCCCCCCACTGCAAGGCTTCCATAGGTATATTTATAATAATTATCCGCCCTAAATCTTATCCCAAATCTCTCACCGACACTCCCACAAGAAATCAAGTCTCCTTTTTCACTCTCACAAGTGATTTATCAGCGCTGCTTCTGCAGACGGGTTTTACAGTAAATTGGATCCCTGTTAGTATTGAACCGATTTCTTTGTCTCCATGCAAAGATAGTCGGCCTGTATTTTAAGTGGACAGAGAAATGTGATATGAGAGGCTTGTCCTGAGTTAGCTGATTACATTAAAACGAGGGGATCTTTTTCTTCTGCGATCTTCATGTGCAGTAAAAAGGGTGAAATACTTGTTATTTTTTATTTGTCCTTACTGGTTTTGTGATATTTAATGTGAGCTATCTGTGTACAGTAAAGCAGGCTGTGTTTTGTTGTGTTCAATGCCGTGCGTGTAAAGTATAATTTGTGTTGTGTCTTTTGGCCCATGTGCTGTGTGCTGCTGGTATGCCTCTCACCTTTACTTGCCCTGTATTCCTCTGACAGGCCCTGGAAAGCGAGTTTGTGTCATGTCAGCTGCATCAGTGGATTGACCTTATTTTCGGCTACAAGCAGCGAGGCCCAGAGGCGGTGCGCGCCCTCAACGTCTTTCACTACCTGACTTACGAGGGCTCTGCCAAGCTGGACAGTATCACTGACCCTTCGCTCAGAGAGGTAAGGCACATACACGCATTGCCATGGAGACAAAACCCATCCCCCCACCCCCTCTCTCTCTTATTCACCATAGGCACAACTTCCCGTCTCTGTTTGTCCTGGCATGTGCTGGAGCTCTGGGAGCATTCATATCATGCATCTGTCAATCAATTATTGTGTCATGCAAATGTAACCCGTGAGAGAATCGGGCAGAGCTGCTGACTCATCGAGTTCTCTTTGAGATTAACGTCATTTTGTGATGACCCGAGTTATTAATTTCCTTGCTCTCAGATAAGCAGTAATCTTTTAATAACTGTCCACATTATTCACAGATCCATCTTAACATCAATTGCGCCGCTCTTTTCTCTCCTGCTACTGAACGTACTGTATGTTCCTTCCCCATAATCAGATCAATGAATCTGACTGAGCTTCTTTTTGATCAATCAACAGAGGTCACTCAGTCAATAGATGAGGGAGTGAATCCTCTTGTTCTGAACAAATTAATTGAATATCTATTAGCTCGACCGTACCACTTGTGAATGGCTTAATTGCATAGAGGGGAAAGGGGAGCAGAGACTGCAGCAGCTGGCATGCTTTGTGGTACTTTCCAGTGTGAGCTTGTCTCTCCCTGTGATATCCACCATCTGCTGTCTGCAAAACAAGTCATTTATATACTGTCACTTCCAGGGGCGCCTTTATTTATCAAGTGACCACTATGCAAATCACCTGCAGAAGATTTGGCCGATCTAATTACCAAACCATATTGTGAAAGGTTTGGTTTTCATCATTTTTAAAAAAGGTTTAGGCGGTGACTTTTTATTTATTTATTTATTTTGCATCAGGCTGAGGGGTTTTTAGCTGTCTTGCACCCTACTGTTACCCTGAGAGATGACAGTACCGTTAGTTAGTTAGTCGCACATTAGGACGCCTGCTTCTCAGACTCGCTAATTGTGCCCGGTTGATGCAGTCGCTATTGTGACATGTGATTGTATTTGTGCTGGAGAAAGAAAAACTCAGGCTCGGCTAATTGCAACTGATGTAATGCTGATATGATGAGCACTAATTAAGACGAGCCTTCATACCTTCAGTCATGTTTCTTATTCCAGATGGATTCTTCCTCTCACTGTAACATAAAGTGGCGCCTTGATATACTGTTTATAAACCCCATAATCGAGCTGTGTCCACAAAATGCATTATGATCAAACCTCTGAAAGTGTAATTACACGATTTCCTTGCATATACACGTTAATATAAACTGAAAATGTAATGTAGTGTAGAAAATGTATCAACTGTTTTACTTTACCAAGTATTTCTCTAGGCCCGGTGTGATTACACCAGTTTTACTGTATTCTGATGCTCTGCTGTGAAATGATTTAATTTATTTCCTGCACAGTCTGTGGTAACGTTATGATAATTTTGTAGGTGAGTTCCTGCAGGATTTATCCTGCCATTATTCCCATTACCACTTTTCCTGTCTCACACAGGCCAGTTTGTGAGCTTGACTTGTCTGACTCATTGAGGTGCAGCCATGGAAAAGAGCCCAATGAATGTCTTGCTAAGACCTGCTGAAATGTGACGATTGACTCCGGGGTATTGATTCATTCTGGAGGCCTGACAGGTGAAACCGCCGAAGTGCAGCATTAGTCACAACAATTAAGGCATTTGGAAATGTCAGGAAATTAGAGGTCATGAGAGATAATTTCCGTCCGCGTGTCAGATGGAAATGATGACACTCTCTGACATGCTGCCGGGCCTCCGGTTGAGGGCACGGTGACAGCTCTACTGGGCACACTGCCGGAACAGCAGTCCTTCGTTGTGGATGCTCCTCCTGACAGCCTTCTCTTATGGAAAAACATGACAGCAACCCCTTGATTCAGACCCTGCTGTGTCACTCAGAAGTAAACAGACAAATTATTCATCAGTGGAACTCTATTCCTCCTCAGCTGCCAGTGCCCCTCCCGCCCCGCTCTGAATCGACAAAGACAACAAAGTGTGCTGCGGCTAGCCGGCGAAGAGCTTTAAAGCGGCTGGCATACTTTAAATTGATTTCACCTTGATATTATCATTGCGATGTTAAAATGCTTGACCTTAATGACGAGAAACTCCCTTCATATGTAGCATTTAGGATCCAGTGTGCATTATCACTGAGGATAGCTGCATTAGAGACAACCACCTACTGGTGAACACATTGTTTGAGACTCTCACATACAGTAGTGCTCATGTCAACTCTCAAGCTGTCGCTCAGGAAACACCCGCAGGGTAATTCTTTGTTAGCGCAGTACTTAAGGATTAAAAGAAGTCCAGATAAGCTTACCTTAAACAAATTTCCACCGGCATGTAAAGAATGGGCTGCAGTGCACAACACAATTACACCACAACTACATTAATAGTTTGTGTACGTGTATTTGCATGTGCCCGCATGCTTTCTGTGTCTTTGATTTGTTTTTTATAATCTGTTTATACTATTTAAAAAGCCAGAAGTACTTAATGAAAGCAATTTGCTTCAAATCTGCTGATCTGTCAGAAGGTGAAAGGTGTAGCAGCTTCATATTTGTAGTTGCCACCGCTGATCTCAGGTGTCGTGACTCAGCATGATCCCACGCTGCTTAGCGGGTCACTACAAGGCCGTGTTTGCATTCTGTCTGACAGAACTGTTGTGTTGCTGCATTGCATGAGTGCACTGGAGGATGCTGTTCGGGGATCATCATCCACAGAGTCTCTCTCTCTGTCACCAGTTTGGGGACCAGGCAGCAGATAGATAAAGAGAGAGAGAGAGAGTTGCAGCCACTCACCTCTGAAGCCTTCAGCTCACGCCAAAATCAGATGCGAACAAAGTCAGACAGACAGACATGTAGACACAGCGTGTTATGATGGATGTTAGGTGCTCACCCAAGCAAGGCGATTGTTGCTGGGAGGGGAGATCATCCAGATGGCTTTGGCAATAAGTGTCACTTATCAGCCAAAAAGCAGAGCCTGAAGTGACTTAAACTAATGAACTGCCTGTTAAGTGCTCTCCATCTCCGACTAAGATAAAGATAAAGTTTCTGACGTACCTCTGAGAGGATTAGTGTTGAAGCACCTGAGAGATATTGGCATGTTTTGATCATCTGGGTGAGGAACATGTTCTTGGGTTAACCTTCCGTGAGCCCCTTCATCCCTGTCACACACACACACAAAAACACAAACACATACAGACTATAATCCCTCCCTGTTGCACTCTGGGAGTAATTGTTGGGCGTCAAGGTTGTCTACGACTACCAAAACGGGACATGCAGCAGCCCAGTTTCCTTGGTAATAGAATCATCACAAGAAATATGGTGATGTTTTCCACATGGCCCTTCTCAGCCTTTCTGATCTTTGTATCGAATTTCTTTATTTGAACAGACATCGTGACCCTCACCCCCAAGCCTAACCTTAAATAGCCATAATGTCAGTTGCTTATTGCTTGACAGACTGTGCTGTAAAGAAACACTGACTAACACTTAATGGTTGCCAAATGTGCTCTCCAACTCGCATGAAACTTTCACTCCTGTGTGTGACAGCGCTCGACTGTGTGTGGACAGCGCCTTTTTTGGTGCTGTGCAAGATCGGAAGTGACCAGGGGGTGTTTTTTGTTTTTTTTGGAGTGGGGGGGCTGCTTGGCTAATTCAGTATCACCTCCAAACTTCCATTGCCACATGTCCCTCCGTGGCATGTGCTGCCCAATAGGTCCTTTTGATAGTGAGTGGTGTGTACAGGCAGGCGGAGGAAAATGAGGGCTAGTCACCCAGGCAGTCAGAACGACGGGCGTAGGGCTGAGCGATGTATGTTCCATTGTGCACAGTGGCATTGACGGACGTCTACAAGCTCCCCTCTGATGGTGGAAGTGGCTCGAGTCACATCAATCACTCCTACTGTGGAGTGCCCCACTTTCAGTCAAGCTCAGCAGCTCTTACTGCTTGTTTTTTCCACTCACTCACTGGAGGCAAAGGAGATGTTTTGTCTGTTTAAATGGGAAAGATATTTTCTAATAATAGTAAAATACTCTGCCGTTGTGTTTTTCATCTGCACAGGGTGTGACTTGTGCTGTTTTTAGTTCTTCCTCAGTCACAAGCGTCCAGACTCGTAGTTTATAAATCACCCATCATCAAGGTACCCTCTGCCAAATCACCCTGGTGTGCTTGTGTGATTTTCTTGCCTCTGTTTCATACATGCTTTTTTTTTCTCCCTTTGTTTCAAGCACAATAACATCTAAAAGCGGCCCGGCCTGCTGCAGTCCTAGCTGGATGTCACTCCAGGTTAACGTTTATGCAGTGGGGGCCCCTGCGCCTGGAAATGGGAATGGTTAACTGAAGCATGTTAATAGGAAAAGGCTTGTCTCTTCCATACTAACACTTGGATGACTCTGCAGGCCGAGGGGGGAAGGGGGAGCACCCAGGCGGATTGGGAGTGCTCCCCTTTCCCTTTACCTCCCCCCTTCCTCAGAGGCACGGCTGAGTTAGGATTTGCTTGCATTGTCAAGTAACGCATTGACCCATCACTTTGATGCATATTGATTGTGACAGCCTCTCTCTCTCTCTCTCTCTCTCTCCTTCTCCCCTCTCTCTCTCCCGCAGGCCACAGAGGCGCAGATCCAGAGCTTTGGACAGACGCCATCTCAGTTGCTTATTGAGCCACATCCTCCACGCAGCTCCGCCATGCACCTGGTGAGAGCAACGAGCATGCTGGGAAAATTCCCTACACCTTTGGTAGTGGTACTGGTGGTGGTGTGAGTGCGTGTGTGTGTGTGCGAGTCTGGGTGGTGTGTGTTTGTAGGTAGACACAAGATTAAGATAGATGTTCCCTGATTTTTTTCATGTCAATATAATTCCCTCAATCCACTCTTTTTAAAACAAAAGATAAATATTTCAGAAAGCTCACGTCATGTAGGTCACCGTGCCGCAATATAACAACACATTTTCAGCTCTAGTTTCCTGCACTGTTTTATAGCTATTACTGCCAACTAGCAGTGGTGGTGTAAAGGGAAGAGTGCTCCCTACTGGCCTAGTAGCTCCCCACTTTCAGCTGTAAGCTGCTCTTCCCTGTCTAATCCATGTAATAGCCAGCCTAGCCCTCATTATCCCCACATGGCTCCCTCTGTTTCTCTCTCCCTACAAGAAACGTGGTAAGGCAGATCCCTCTGAGACCTTTTAGTTAAATTTTTTTCCACTTTTGCAACAGATGTGAATGTTTTCATCCACTTCTGTCAAAAGTCTCTAAAATTAGGGATAAGATGAGAGATGAAACTGGTTCAAAACTCACAGGATGTTGTCAGGATCACTGTCTCGCGTGTAGTTTTAAACCCGGGTTGTTAAAGGTTGAATTTTACAGCGAGCACGTCTTCTGAAATGTCTTTTTATGCTTCTTCTGTGTGGACCAAACCGAATCTCTCTGATACATGTGTATCATTTATACATCATCTCATGTGTACAGCCTACTTCATTCCAGTTTCCCATGTCTTACCCTTGTCTGATCAGTCCCCTCGTCTGACTACACTGTCCTGAGGGGGCAACGCATGACGCTCTCCTCTGTGTCTAAACCTAGTTTTTCCTCCAACCTCCACACTAATTGCCTCTTTCCATTCTTTTTCTCCCATCTTTTCATTACTCCTCTTTTCATCTCCTCCATCCCCTACCTTCCTGCACCTACCTCTATCCTCCCTCCTTCTCCCACCGTTACATCCCTCCATCCTTCCCCACACTCCTTTCTCTCTTCTACTCAATAGTGTTTCCTTCCACAGAGTCCTCTAATGTTCAAGGACCAGATGCAACAGGATGTCATCATGGTGCTGAAGTTTCCATCCAATTCGCCGGTGACACATGTGGCCGCCAACACCCTGCCCCATCTCACCATACCCGCTGTGGTCACCGTCACCTGCAGCCGCGTATTTGCCGTCAACCGATGGCACAACACCGTCGGTGAGTGAAGCCCAATGCATATGGCAGGTGATACGTTCAAACATACACATGTGCCCTTGTAAAAAAAAAAAAAAACTGTGCCACACGTGATACCTACCACAGCAGTGGCCCTGTAAAATCACTTCATCACCATCACACATAAACCTGCCCACCGCTCATAATAGAGCTGTAGCCAGCTGTCTGTGTGAGAGGCTAGCACCTCCTAGGTAAGCTGACCATGAGTGTTTCCACATGTTTCTTTTCAGACATGTGTGAACAACATTACCCACAGAGCCCCTCCCTGAGAATCAGCCTCACCTCTGGGTCAGAGGGCCAAAGCAATGGTTACTAGGAAATTAGGCCGCAACTGCACCACATTCTCCTCACACGTCCCCATCTGTCACCGTAGAAACACACTGAGCGCAGGACCAAAGAGTCCGCACTGTGTGGCTGTTCTGGTTGCTCCCCACACTAATGAACACAGCTGCAGCACCCTTGCCATCCTGTCGGAGAGGAGGGAAATGTGGTTTGGCTTTTCAGAATAATGATTATAATAAGGCCTCAATATTTTCAGGCATGTTGGTGTTTCAAAAAAAACTGGCTCCAGATACAGATTGCATGGATAAAATGTCTCCATTCAGTCTGACACTGAAAAAAAAAAAAAAAAAAAAAAAAAGCCTGGTGAGACAGATGGAAATCTTTGTCATGGACCTCCAATACTTTACAGGAAGAGTTTCTGAATTAACTTTGGCTCTGGAAAGGGAACAGGTGTGTGGGTGCGTCCATGTGTGTGTATGTATGTAACAATGAACATGTGCAGTGGTTAAAAATAGCATGATTCATTTCCTTATGTATATATACTGTATGCCTGAATCCAGGTCTCCGGGGAGCACCGGGCTATTCTCTGGAGCAGGCCCATCACCTACCTATAGAGATGGATTCTCTGGTTGGTGAGTAAACTTTAAAAAAATAATAATAATAAACCTTTTTTAGCTGTAAGAATCTTAATTAATAACTTAAACATTTCTTGTAACACCTCAGGTTTTGATCTGTGTTGTTTTTCTTATCTTCTTTTCTTTTCTTTTCTTTTCTTTTTTTTCCCACAGCCAACAATACTGGAAGCAACAAGCGTCAGATCACAGACCTAGTGGACCAGAGCATCCAAATCACCACACACTGTTTCGTGGTGACAGCTGACAACCGCTACATACTGGTGTGTGGCTTCTGGGACAAGAGCTTTCGTGTGTACTCCTCCGAGACAGGTAGGTTGCAGTGTAAACTCTATTTCCTATAGCGGTGTGCACTGATGTGTGGAGGACTGAGCACTATGATG
The DNA here is from genome assembly GCA_004119915.2 of Collichthys lucidus. Taxonomy (NCBI): domain Eukaryota; kingdom Metazoa; phylum Chordata; class Actinopteri; family Sciaenidae; genus Collichthys; species Collichthys lucidus. Next base: position 8,199,587 of record CM014090.1, read on the forward strand.
GGAATAATACAGTATTGTCGCTGCTCTGTCCTGACAAGCCTTGTAGAAAAATGGATGACTATACTATAACACTGCAATTCATTTTTTTTTTCCATTTTCTTTCCATTGATGACAATTTAATGGATGCAACATGATAATGTTGCTGTTTCGTTCTATAAATGAACATCACTGCAGTTTGACGAGCATTATTTATGTCACTGGTTCCTAAATTGGGGGTCAGGACCTCCCCAAGGGGTTACAAGATGAATCTGAGGGGTCACAAGAGGATTGAAGAGATCTAAAAATCTATTGTGTTTATTTTTTCTTTTTCTTACTAGGTACTTCTGACCTCTAAAGTTTTCCAAAAAGAACAAACCAAGAGAGAAAAATCACTCTTGTGGGTTGAACTGCTCAACTCGGTCCAAGGCCATAATCTGTAATGAGAGGTCACAAGCAGACATTGTTTAATTTGAAGAGTTCACAAGAAAAAAAAAGTCTGGGAACCGCTGATTTAAGTATATTGGACATATTTTTTTAGCACTGTTTTATACAAAACTGTCTTAACTGTGAGGGGTTTTGTAAACACAGTTGGTTTAGTTTCAGAAACTTCTGCCAACACTGAAACATTGTACTGCACATATTGTCTTTAGGAAAGCTGACCCAGATAGTTTTTGGTCACTGGGACGTGGTGACGTGTCTGGCCCGATCAGAGTCGTACATTGGAGGAGACTGCTACATCGTCTCCGGGTCCAGGGATGCAACACTTCTGCTGTGGTATTGGAGTGGACGGCACCATATTATTGGCGACAACCCCAATAACAGTGAGTATACGTGTTCACACACACACACTTACATAGTATACAGCAGCATTACCCCCATGCCAAGTTCAAGAAAACGTACATATAAATGTGCAGGAGTTTTAAAAAGTGATATAGTAGCTGTGATTCTTTGATCAATGCTGAAAAAAGGCTGTCTACGCGAGCAATCGAATAACGCGGAGAGACAGGGAGACAATAATTTATCTGTGCTGTAGATGTGATATATTAGTATGATCCATCGTACTGAGCTGTTCTGCTTTCAAGTAGAGGACTCCAGATGTCTTGGCATTCAGAATTGTGGACCCCAGTGTGTGATTTCTGCTGCTCAGTTCATTTAGTTGCTCATTCTCGCTGATTGTCTGTGTTCAAAACAATCCATCAAGATTAGTGGAAGCAGCACTGTGTACGAGCAAGGAGCGCCATATATGGTGTGGAATCGAAACACCGAAGATGAGGAAGAGAAGGTGTTTTTTTTTATCTTATATCTGGATGACAATACGATGCGTGTTCGCATGGGAGAATCTTGTGTTTCCAATTGTCACAGATTTCTCGTAGCTCCGGATTAGTCGCGAGTGTTCTCTAATTAACTTCACTGAGGCTCCGACAGTTAATTAAGAATTTCAGCTTGGTTGCCTCCAATTAGCAAGGGGCAATAGCACTTGTGTTACTGCATCAGGAAAAACAGTATTCCCCTGATATTCATGCTACTTGTGCTTACAATGCATCTTCGACGGACAAAAAGAGAGAAAGAAAGCCACGCAGCTCATCTCCCAAAAAGAAAACAGAAGGCAGAATGTGTTTCGACTCAATCAAATCACTTCCAGTCTCTTATCAATATCCCATCAGTATATCACAACGTCGAGACAAAATGGAGGCAGCGGATAATAATCTAACTAGTTTCAAGAATGCGGAGAATGCTAGAGGCGTGGGAACGTGGAGAGCAGGGACAGCGCAGTGGAAAATGACTCAGAATCAGCTAAAAACTTTGCACGCTGTATGTTTGACACAGCACTATACAAATCTCTGCAGCCAGCCAATATCAGTCATGTTCAAAAATAGATGACAGGCATTTGCGAGGACCCTCAGGGATAAACCACCACCTCCTTTTTCATATCTTCACACCTGAAGTCCTCTTTACTCTCTTTAATTATTGGCTTATTCCTTCCACAATGCTCACTCTGGTGATTTCACGCCTATTATAATTTCTCTAATGCTGGTTGAATCATGTGTGAATATGTAGCAGCAGACCCTCTGGATCACTGCTCCCTCGTCCCGCAGATGTGGCGTGGCCAAGAAATTGATTTCACCCGCGCCCCAAAAGGCTGCATGTGTCTTTAAATGTGTAATAATTAAAATAACTTCCAGCTCAATCACAAGCCCTGCCTCTCAGACTCGGCCCATCACACCGGTGCAAAGGGATATTTGCACCGGGTAATTGTGGTGGCTGACTTCGGCTCGTCCCAAGGGCTAGGAGAGGGGTGGGGGGTGTGCAGTGCAGGTTGATTGAATCTTTTGTCGGGTAGGTGAGCTGCACAAGGTCCCTTTTTCCCCCCGGAGGCTTTTTCTGACACTTGTCCTATTCAGACCCCCCCTCAACAGTGGGTGCTGGGGCTGACAGCACTGCTCAGGTCCTGGTCTCTAAGGGGACTGTGCTGCATCGATCACAGTCCAGCTCACTGACTGGACCGCTACAGCTGCAGAGGCGATATGCCAAACTGGAGGTGGAGATGATGGGGGGAGGAGGAGTGGGATAAGAGAGGAGAAGAAAGGTCTGACACATGTCCACATCATCTATCAGGTCTTATATTGTCATCTAGGTGGATAGAGAAACTTTTTACTGAATTGGCCTAACTTTGGGTCGTAAGGATAGCAGCAGCCACATACTGTGTATATATAATATATGGTGTTAGTCTGAGTTGGACATCACTGGTCTCACTAGGCTGAAAGGTTGTGAAGGGCCCACATAATGAATATATACGTGTGTGTATATATAAAGTAAGTATGATTCAGTTAAATCAAAATAAAGTTTTACACATTATTGGTGATCAGTGCATTTTAGACAGACCCCATTCTGGCAGCACGCGAGGTCGGCTCCACTTGCCGTGAAACTCCCCTCACTAACCTCTCCCCTGGCCATCATCAATCATGTGACACGCGGGATGAAATCTCGGCTGGCTCGGCTGCCATCAGTGGGCATCCCTGCATTTACATGACAATTCATAGGGACCTCCCTGCTAGCAGATGTGTCACAGTTGTTGTGCTTGTGTTCATATAATATTATTGCCTGATGACGGTGAGGACAGAAATCCCAAATCACGAATACATTTTGTACATTTAAATTACAGGTCAGTGTGCTATAGGCATACAGATTGTTTATTTAGGTCAGACAATAGATTTAGTCACTTAAACCAGGTTACTTTTTTATATATTTTTTTATATTGTGTCCTCTTTTAGGTGACTACCCAGCACCACGAGCAGTTCTGACGGGTCATGACCAGGAAGTTGTGTGTGTCTCAGTCTGTGCAGAGCTGGGCCTGGTCATCAGCGGAGCCAAGGGTCAGTGTATTTTATTTGTCATATGTCACGATCATCAGAGGGAAAAGAAGAAGTCAGGGATACTCATGCTTTGAGCCAGATATGAAAGCATATCTCACAGAAAACCAGAAATCTATCTCCGCTCTGTATTATCAAAATACAATTGTCTGATTTTATAAAGACAGAATAATAAAACATTTTTTGCTGATGCTTGCTGTATGTTTCGCTTCGACAGAGGGTCCATGTCTGGTCCACACCATCACAGGGGACCTATTACGGGCTCTGGAGGGGCCTGACCACTATCTGTGCCCACGGCTCATCTCTGTGTCCAGCGAGGGCCACTGCATTATCTACTACGAGAGAGGGCGCTTCTGCAACTTCAGCATTAATGGCAAACTGCTGGCACAGATGGAGGTCAATGATTCCACCAGGGTAAGAGGACAGTGTACTCCAAACTGCACACTTCTAAATATATAAGCTTTGATTTAAAAAGGTAATTTTGCAGAAATATTGCATAAGTCAGTTACTGGTGTTTTACATGCATACTTGTATGTATAATTAATTCAATAGATCTTAAATTTGTACAGCACATTGCTGCTTTGTCTCATTCTCATACTGTGCATCAACTATTGCAATTATTTTGTCTTTGACATCTTCTCCTCTGTCCCTGTAGGCTATCCTCCTGAGCAGTGACGGCCACAACCTGGTCACGGGCGGGGATAATGGTGTGGTGGAGGTGTGGCAGGCGTGTGACTTCAAACAGCTCTACATCTACCCTGGTTGTGACGCTGGCGTTCGAGCCATGGACCTATCACATGATCAGAGGTCAGAGCACGTTTATGGTTGCAATTTTAAAAGGCCACATGGAAAAGAGACAAAGCATGCGGAAAATTATTTTATTATTTAAGTTTCCTGCTTATCATATACAGGTACATTTAATATAAAGAAACAATCACAAAAGGAGACAAAGACAATGTGGTCTGTGCTTGGCTTTACAGAATCATTGTGTGGGCTTTTGTTCTCTGTGTGCAAGTGTTGGCTCCCTTAGCGAATCCATGCATGTCTGTGTGCGTGCACATGTAAATGTTCCCTCATCTTCAGTGCAGTGTGGGCTGAGGTAAAAAGCCTTGCGTTGCCTGTGTTTCATGGTTGTCACTGTGCGTTTTAGTTAGGGGCACATCCACCGTCCCTTTCTTTCCTTTTAAAAATAGAACCTACAGTTGCCATAGAAACAAAAATTACTGTGATATACCATCTTTCTACGAACACGCTTATTTTGGATAAAGAGGCGATGTCTACTGCGAAAGTCATCGGGCAGGTCAGCGGCATGTTTTCCTCCTCATCCCTTTGCATTCTGTGAGATTCGTCAGGAGTCGTATAATGGGTGCCTGGATGGCGGCGACAGGGTTCGCTCTGAGGCTATAAAGCCTGACGTCATCATGTGACCCTGAAAGTCAAGAGAGGTTAGGAAAGTCTGAACATTCAGGCTGCACTTCACAGCCACAGGCCAAATCCCCCTAAAACACACAAGCACAAAACAAAAGGTCCAGTTTTTAAGCAAAGTAACTAGCATCGTGACTAACCTGCAGAGGACGACCTAAATTTGTAATAGATATTTACTGTAAACTAAATATCACAAGGATAAGCACATCAAGAAGTAAAAATATTGACAAATCACTTCAATTAAATATTTCAAGAACCCTTATTTAATTACAGTAAGTTGACATTAGGTAACAAGTGAGCCCTGCGCCTGAACTCTTTTTTTACAGAGGGGCATTCTGCTTCTACACTGTTCATTGTGCGTGAGCATTTAAGCCCTTGGGGTGTAGCAGTATAAGACGACCCTGTGAAATCAGCTGCTTTTCCTACATACCAGCCAGCCGTGGACACAAGAGCAAAGGGGTTTGCAAAAAGACACTTGGGCTCAATAGTCCGTTTGAGTTGTCAGAAGAACCTGGTAATTTACTGTCCCAGCCCCTGATGACTGTTCAGTCACCACTGTCGACCTTTTAAGTATGAAAAAAAAACAAAAACATTAATACATGTTGGTTCCTTGACATAAATACACCTTTGAAATATGAATACATTATACATAAAATCAAAACATTAAGATTAAATTGTTTTAATAGTTGTAGTTTCAGTTAAATTTAGTTTATTTTCTGTTTTTCTCTTTTCAGAACCCTGATCACAGGCATGGTCTCTGGCAGTATTGTAGCATTTAACATCGATTTCAACCGGTGGCACTATGAGCATCAAAACAGGTACTGAAGTAGAGACAGAGCCACACACAGCAGGAGGCAATTGTGAAGTGAGTTTAGAGAAACACCTACCAACCCCGTGATCGAGCTGTGTTGCAGAAGATCCACCGAGCACGGAGGAAGATCCAGTGGGCTGGAAAACATCAGCGTGGTGACGCTAATCAAGAACAAGATGCACTTATGCGTTCATCTGGCCTCGTAAGGCGTAAACCTGTTGCTATTCGTCTGTTGCTGAACAATCTGGAAACACATTTTCTGTTGGTTTTCGTGTCCTACCTGAGCATCAGCCGATGCCGAACAGGTCTGTTGTACCGGGCGAGGAGAGACTGAGATCAACTTAAGTTAAGACAGTTACACCGTTAAGTTAATGGAAGCATAATGTAAACTTTTAGGTTCCTGTTTCAAACTGTGAAAATGCAAAACAAAATGAATCCTCTGTTAGGAACATTTATACAACATTTGTATGGCAGATACATATCTCACTTGGAACACTTTTATAGGAAAAAAACTTGTACATACGGGAAGTGTAAAGTGTTTCTTCTCTGTAAAGGCTGAGATGAAGATCTAAATGCTGTTAGACTAGCCATCATGTTACCGACATGTCCGTCACGCGAGCCATCTATAAATGTTCAAACCGTCTTCATTGCACTTCACATATTAGTTGATAAATAATACATGTATACGGCCATTGTTTGCTCATGGTTTGTTAACAGTGGTCAAATGTATGTGTACGTGAAAAGACAAAATGTTCATTGTTACTTTGTTGTGTTTGATCGTCTATATGGAAGAAAAGTCTAAAATCAGTGTGAGCTTAGTCCTTTGTGAAATTTGTTTTTGGTCATGATGTCAGCAAAACAAAAAAGATAATGATATTTCCATACTTAATTAAATTTGATTTTGTTTATTGATGAAAAACAATTAAAATGAGCTACTGTAAAGGGGAAACAGCAATCATCCGTCTTGTTCGTTTTGGTTTCTTTCGAAAACATATCTAGACGATTAAATACCAGATTTATTGGATATTATGTCATGACTGTCAAAAGGTGTTTGTGGTAAAGCTGTAAGACATTTTGTAAAAGGAATTGTCATTTTAAGACGTTCTACAATTGTTGCGCATCGGTTTTTTGTTTTTTTTAGTTTGCTTACTTTTGCACAAAATGTTTGCTCGTCTGTTTTAAATCTGTGAATTCATCAACACCAGTTTATGCTGTAACAACAGGCATCGGTAAGCAATATTATGACTTTAGTAGCTGAAAAGGCCTGAGGAAGGTTTTTCAGCTGCGACGAAAAAAAATGATCTAATGAGGAACAGGATAGTCTTCCAAAAACAAAAAAAAGACTATGGTCTATTTTTGGAGATATGACTGCATTTAAATTGTGGAAATGAGAAGGCTGTCGCTGTGAGCTGACGATTTGAAATGAACAAAAATATGCAAATAGATTTTGAGTTTGCATTCTGATTTTATAGCGGTGCCACACGATGCCACCTCTTACCCAAAGCTGAAGTTTTGCATGCTAGGAGCTCCTGAAGGCACTGGGTTCACTTTGTTTCCTGTTAAATCATTTTCATGATTGTGAATTCAAATTAGTTTGACAAAAATAATTTTTTAATGATGTTTGAATTAAACAAGTGCATTTTATTTTATTATTTTATTTGAAATGTTATGATTTATATATATTTTAGTTTGGCCAATTGTCTCTGCATATGTAAGCTTATGTGATTATATAAAAATTGATAACTAAATTCAGCTGCTTTCATTATTTTTGTCTTTTTAATAAAACTGAAAAACTAAATATTTCTAACCATATAGTATTTATTGAGATTTTACTACACTGTGTGTAGACTGAAGCATTCATGCATGCACTAACATAAAATGTGTTGATGTTACCCCATAATGTGTCTAACTATAGCTCAGTGTATGCATGCTGTACCAGAGGGATGTGTTTGATTATACTGCCACCTGCTGACAGTTACCTTCTGACTCATGGTAAGTCGCTGATTCACAAATTGAATCATTTTTATTTCAGGGTTTTTTTGTTGTTGGAAGTTTTAACCATATTTTCTGTTCTCATGAACCAAAAAAAAGTGTTTTGTTTTCATTTAGATCGTTTTATAACATCCTTACATTAACGGAATATGGATGAATATAATACAGCGTTCACATTCTCCGTCTGCTTCCACATAACACTGACATTCCCAGTTGTCTTCGAGTACCATTTTGTCAAACTGTACATAAACATTACATGTTTTTCAGATTATGAAAAACAGACAAACATTCTCAAAAAGTCACTATTACAACTTTGCTTTCTTTGTGCTTTTTTGGTTCATTCCCTTCTAGTCAAAAACTTAAAAGCCCTTTTACAAGAAAAATCATGACCATGACGTGATGTTACATTTGTTTAAAATACCTATGTACAAGTCTTAACTCAGCTGTGGTATGACTATAGTCTGCCTTAAATGAACTGCATTCAGCAGGACAGCGCGTACAATGACAACAGAAACTGTGTCATATCAAATAGTAGAAGACCAGAACAACTGATTTAGGATGCATATTATTATACATGCAGGTTACAGTCTCTGATGAAGGGAGGAGGACATTCACATTCATCAATATTTGCTCTCTGGTGAACCAATGTATGAAGCGGTCAGGGGACCTCGTAGTCGTGTTTGATCGGTTTAAAAAGTCCAACAAAAGTCCTGATGAATGGACAGATATTAAAATAACAGATTTTACTGGAAGCACTGTTGTCTTTACCAACATTTGTTTCTTATTTAAGTTTGTGAAGGGGGGAAAAAATCCATGTTACACAAGAACTAATTGTGTCAGTTGTCTGCCAAAACGCCTGCACGAGATTCATTCTCAACCGTTCCAGCATTTCAGAAGGACAGATTTAAAAATACTGTGCTCAATGGGCAGTACATCTAATTGCACTTAAATCCATACGGGCCAAGGCAAGACCTTTAAAAACATGCAACTTACTACCAACTACACAGCACTGACATTCATCTTGTATCACCACTGAATTACAACCACTCTCACAGACGTGACAAAAACTACCGTTTCAAAAACCATCCCTCAAGCACACAGGTGAGCCGGACCAGCATCAGTCAAACATGAGCGCCTTCAATTCTCTTAGCTACTGGATAGCAGGACAATATTCATCCTACACAAATAAATGTGTTCAGTACAGATTATGCTTACGGTACAATATAGCAGCAAGTCTTTTCAGTTTATTAAGTCCTCTTAAACAGCGTGTCTAAAGGTTTACGCACCAGAATCATGAGTACCACAGCAGAGTAATCTAGAGGTGACTGTTAATGTTGTAGTGAATGAATTATTGTTTAAATCAGTATGATAAGTGACAGTTTCATATCACAAAAATCATGTAGAAGCTATGGTTTCAATATTTTGCATTTAAACTTCCCATTAGAGAGCTAAGTGCTTCATGGAGTAGGTTCTGTTTCCTGCAGTAAACATTATGAACCAGTAGAGGGCTCTAGAGTACTGCAATGAACCACTGCTTGCTGTGTGGAAATAAGGCTTACAGTTTGGTGGCTTTTTTTTTTTTTTAAGATAAAAGGCAGATATTAAAAATTGTTGCATGCTCTTAAGGTGTATTCTCCCGGAGACTAACGCGTCACTTATTCCGATCAATGCATTTTTGTAATTAATGTAAAAGAATTACTGAGAAAAAAAAAATAGGTACAAGTAAGTTAAACAGTCTGTCAATGTCCAAGTTAGCAGACTGAACCCAACGTTTCACCCTCTCGCACTCCTCCATGGTGGTGTGGCCTCAGGGAAGCTGTTAGAAGGGAGAGGTGGGTGAACGGACAGTGTCAGCCGAACCCGGGGATAAGTCCTCAGACCCAGAGTTGAACTCTGCAGGGGAGAGGCCGAAGTTTGCACCGGCTCCATGCGGGACGTGGGGTGTGAGCTTCACATCCTGGTGGCGTCTTCGTCGGAAAACTTGCTTCTCTTTATCAAGTGCCGTGGTCTGAGAGAGAGTGTGACACAGCAGCTACCGTTAGGTTCTCCACAAGAACATAGAGATGAGGAGTAGCATCCACTCAACCACCGCTGAGACACTTGTAAATGTAAATGTAAAGTAAGCCGATGTTTGCATGCAGTTGTTTTGAAAAGCTGCTTTTGCCTCAGTAGTGTTCTCCTTAGAGTGAAAGTTCTTGTGACAAAGAAAGTTTAACTTTATGTTTTGACACAGCATATTAGTGCAGCACTCAACAAAAAACAGGAAAAACAGCAAGAGGCAATACGGTCTGCCAACATTAGGTGTGGGAAATCTTTGTGACAGCACAAACAAAAATTCTTTCAGCTTGTGAAAGAAAAATCCATTTGTTCAGTGTGTCACATGAACCATCAAATGCACTTAGCAGAACTTTTCTACGCATAATAATTTAATAGCAAGGTAGACCAGGCGAAGAAACAGCCACAGCACTAGTGGGATGAAGTAACGTGATAAAATAATGGATCTAATGAGGTAAAGAAGGGCGAGGAATGAAAAGGGCTTTGCTGAGGGTCAAGGGCTCTAACCCCGTGGGGGGATGGGAGATGGAGACTGCCAGCACTTTGCCATGGAAGCACTGCATATTAACGCTATGCTGTGTCATACCTTATCCAGTACAATCCTGGATGCTGGTTGTGGTCCAAAGACCCTGACCTCTGGAGGGTAAAGTCCTGGTCCGGCTGAGCAGAGAGAGACGAGCGCAACTCAGAGGATCACCTTGAACTTAAAGCATCACTGACCTGATTAGCATTAAACCACACAGCTTTATACTTCTGTATATAACTACTGCGATGAGACGGGGAAAAAGAAAAAAAAACTGGCAGAAAAATGTCATGTTACTGTCAGCTGACACTCTGAACTGTCAGAGAAATATTTCTATTTGGCAACTGACAGCCGAGTGTTACAAAAGCTTCATCTTTCTGCCAATTGTAAAAGAAAGAGCTCAGCTTTGAAACTATTCAAGTCATCACATCTACCGAAACCTTAGTTATTGCAACTACTGAATGTTATTTTTAAGATCCCTAACAGTGCTGACAGTCCATCTACAAGAGGAGGATGAGTGGCCAGAGCACACAAACAGGAGGAGCTGGCAGCAAGAAGCAGATGGATGAACTGATGTGCATCTTATACAAAATAAAATAAAAAAAGGACGATGCCAACTTCAACTTTAATGAACTTTAACAGTGGAAGGATGAAGATAAAACAGCCCTTCAGCAGCGGGTGCACATGAGGAACACGGTGGTTCAAAATTCAAAACTGCTTGTTTTCAATTTTGAATGACATCCCAAAGCGCCATCGCGAAAGCACATTCATAAAAAAAGCATAATGTAATCTACAGATGCAGAGTTGCATGCAGAGCGTGTGTGTTTGTCTGTGTGTGTGTGTGTGTGTGTGTGTGTGTGTGTGTGTGTGTGTGTGTGTGTGTGTGTGTGTGTGTGTGTGTAGGACTGCAGATCAGCGCTTACTGTAATGACTGACACTCCTGCTGTGGTGCTGTTGAGCTTGGGCCCGGTGTTGAAGTGCTTCTTGATCTTCCCAGCCACAGGCAGCTGGTGCTCGTTCACTGACACGCCATCCTCCTGGAAAACACAAAGAACAAAGCATCAGCGAGTGTACCTGCTATATCACACTGCGTGTTATTTCTTAGCGGTAACTTGTATGTACACAAGTGATTTCTGACTGACTTCGAAAATGCTGAACTTACATTGACCCATGGGTGATCGAGCACCTGTACAGCTGTGTACCTCTGATCCACCTCTACCTGCAGCATCCCAGTGATCAGAGCCTGAAAGAAAGACATGTTAGCCGCGGTATAACAACATAGCCCGAGAGTAGGGACACAGAACAACAGATCACTGACAGATCCTGGTGTTTCACATAGTGCATAACAATTGCAGATGAGGGGAGCACTTCCAGACACAAACCTTGGCGGTGTCAGACACATTGTCCCAGTATGGTGCAGGGAAATCAAGCAGACCCTGCAGAATCTGTTCAAAGAGAGCCTCCTGATCTTCACCGCTGCTGTAGACATGAAGAAAAGGATATTTTATAAAGATCAAACTCTATAAAGTCATGTGATTCTAACAAATGAATGTACTGATCAAAGTAAACCTCCTGATACAGTAGTACATACCCACGGAAAGGGGGAAAGCCACAGAGCAGTATGTAAGTGATGACACCAGCCTGCCCAAATGTCAACTTTGAGGCCATACCTGTCATTGAAGAGGAAGACGCCAGACTTAGCAATAGTCCACAAGAATTTGTTTGGCAGTCTTTGATTGGGATTATGGTTATTTTTTGTACCTTCCTTCACAGCAAATGCCATGTCATGTCTCAGATGGCCTAGATTATGTAACTCCTCTGACTCACCCTGTCTCAGCGACAATCTCTGGTGCTACATAGGTGGGCGTGCCACACACGGTATAGAGGGGCCCGTTAACGATGGTAGCCAAGCCGAAGTCACCGAGCTTCAGAGATTTGCTGCCATCGTGGTGTTCATACACCTGTGTAACACAAACACACAATATAATCATGGAAAGTGAGAAAACACAAGCAAAGAGGTGACAATTTTATATCCACTATGGTGGTAAAAAGTACATAAATTAGAAAATAAAATAAAGTAACACTGAATGACTTTACAGAGACTTTTACTGTAATATAGATGTAACAGACAATTTGGGAAAGGTAAAGTAAAAGTATATAAAGCAACTGCAACTGGTCGGTCACGCTATATAATAAAACTGAGATTTTACTTAATTGGTATTTTGTAAATGACAAGCCTAAAACAGAATAAACTACATTTGTTCAATTCAGAAATCTCAAGTCTTTTTGCTTCTAAACTAAATTTTGGAATTAATAGAACTATAAAGCCATTTTAGGATGAGGTCAGAAGGTGAAAGAACAAGTGGATTTACACATTACAGTACGTCTTTATTCACAGTTGAAAGTTTCATACTTACCAACAGGTTTTCTGGTTTTATGTCTCTGTGGACAATATTGAGGCTGTGCAGGTACTTGATGGCGCTTGCCAGATTGAACAGCATACAGCTGGCATCTCGCTCGGTGTATTTGTTAGAGGAGGTGATTGCATCAAAGAGATCGCCCCCCTGGAGAAGAAGAGTATTTGGGGTGTGAAAGAAAACCAGTCACTAGCTGAACTATGTTAAATCTCCAGCTCCATCAGCTGTTGAACAAACACTTGTTTTTGTTGACCAATATAAAAAATATGTCACAAAACAATACAATTTTTATAGATTTTGAGTTTTATTTATTTTTTTTTTTTTTTTTAGGATTAACAAATGTGCAGTACCTTAACCAACTCCATGACAAGATAGAGCTCGCTCTGCGTGTCCATTTCCTCAATTAGAAGTACAATGTTGGGATGTTTGACACGCCGAAGAATTGATACTTCACTCTGAATCATGTGCTCCTGTGTAAGAAAGAAAATTCTTTCATTGGAAAACAAACACTGTATGGTGAAAAGGATTTATACATATATATATGCATGTCACTGGAATGAATGAGACTGCGGAGGCTCCTTTTCTGTCATTACAGAGCAAATATATTAAAAAAAAAACAGTTTCAGAAATAAGTTGAAATCATTTTGTTACACCTTAACACAACTTTACGTTGTTCATCTGACTGGAGTTATTAAAAAGAAGGAAAAAGACCAAGGTTTTAGTTGTTTTGTTAGGAAATAGCACCATCTGCTGACCAATGAAGAAAATAATTTTAAAAAAACTCACCATTATTTACAGAAAACAACACTTCTTGACAGTGAATTAGAATAAACCTTGCGGTCTGATGGTGATTATTATTATTATGATGATGATGATGATGATGCATAGGCAGCCTCACCTTCCCCCTGCATTTATTTTTGCTGATGATCTTCAGAGCGTACTCTCTTCCAGTGGATCTCTCCACACACTCTCGGACCACAGCAAAGTTTCCATCCCCTAAGGTTCTCCCCACTTTGTACCTCTCTGCTATGGACGCAGGGGCTGAGGGGTACTCATCCATTGGCTCAGCTGTGGAGCAAAACAAAATATAAGAGTGTAGAAATATTAGCCTATGCATACTAGTTTATATATATGGTATGTTAGCAGACGCTTGCAGTCTTCTTCCACTGTTTTGTCTTACCTTCACTGCCAGGCCCATCTCCTTCATCCATTGAGCTACAAACCTTGGTCGAAGCTAGAGAGAGTGAAGAGCCACTGTGCTGAGATCCCTGGAAAGAAGAGACAACCACGGAGTGACACACTGATGATGCACTTGTCTTACACAAACTTCAGAGAAGACAAAGCTTGTAAAATATGTGATTACAGCCAGCTTACACAAAGCCTATTTGTTCCACTCTGCCAGCCATGAGTATGCAGTTCGAGATTAGATAGAAATAAATCAAGCATGGTGAAACATTATATTAACCTTTCCACCAGCTTAAAGACCAGCATGTGGATGGGAAAGGGGATTGAGAGAAAAGTAATATCCTCTGCCCCACCCAGCCTTATGATTAATTAATGATGGCATCACTGACAACTGGATTTTGCTCCAGAGTTAACTGTTCTTTGCAGTCTCACAACTTGCACAGCAGAAACGTGCTGCTGCAGTACTGATGACATCATTCAAATGAAAGCCCTGAAGCTCTATAACATGTACAGACAGTATGTGCTGATAGAGGGAACATGATGATGTTCCAGAAATCAGAAACATCTTGTATAAGCTGATTTACATCTGCACACATACACACTTTTATTCTTTAGGAATATAAACAGTAGCAATATTCCTGTGCAACAAAAACAAATAGTAGCTCACAAATATTTGCTGATGAAGAATTTAGTACAACATTTCCCAGTCAGAATATTTTATTATTCAGTGATGACTCATTTACAGGAACATCAGTCTTTATTACCTGTCGTCTTCTGAGGCTTGCCGGACTGGTTGGAGACGGGCTTGGAGACTTTCCAGATCGAGGTGTGGACAGCTGACTGCCTGCAGTGCCATTAGCTGTCAGTACAGAGGAAATGAAATCAATCAGATTAATGATAACACACTGCAGGATAAACCAAAGTGTAATGTATGTTCTAGAACAATAGCACTGCCTTTGTTTCTTTGTGTTGAGACATAACAGACACACACGCAATTACCTGAACCAGGTGATGACGGAGACTTGCTCCTGCGGGACATCCCGCCGCTTCTTGGGGAAGAGCGACCCTGCAGAGAGGGGAGCCGACCGTACGATGCAGATTTTGCCACCCTGCATTCTACAGAGAAAGAAAGGTAATGACATAAAAACGTCTGCTGCTGCTGCCGCAACATTTTTCCAAATGAAATATTAGGCTACCATAAGTGTACCCTTTTCATTCAGCTTCTAGTCTAGTCTAATTTTACATTAAAAAAAAAAAAAAGGAACACACTTTATACTGCAGCAATAAATCTAGGTCAAACGGATGAATTAAAGAAGGTAGCGAGAGTGTCCTTCATATCATCTGTATTCAAAAGTGAAATGTGTATTTCAATCAAGGCTCCTCATCACACAAGTATAAATACTATGCTCAAGTTGTAACATCATTTCACTGAGGTTTTTATAAATGAAAGCCTTGGCCTTCTGATCTGCAGTATGTGATGTTATACAGACTTGCTCAGTTTGCTAAAGTCTGGCCTAGATGCATTTTAAACACAAGGATTCGTAGCGAACAACGAACAGAGGAGAAAGTCCACACAAGTACAAAGTACACTTACCACCTTCATCCAAATTGAAGTCATCCTGATAGCGGAACTTCTCAGGACCACAGGCAAAGAATATATCATCATCCCCAAAAAAGTCCTGAAGGCAGGTGACCTGGAAAAGATGGAGACGTTTCTGTCAGTTACGGTACAAAAACAAGTTTAATATGTAAAAATGTACTCTCGATGTCCCACAATCAGACACACAGAATGACTGTTGCGGCACTCCCTAGCCAGTTTTGGACTACTTTCAAACTCTGGAGCATCTCGGAAGAGATTCAGTAACCTTTCAGTGTGTAAAGGGAGTGACTCACACCCCCAGAAACACCTAACCCTAACCCAAGGGAAGGATAGTTTTCAGACAGAGCATATTTCCTACAGCAATCTATATAAAATACACTCATGCTCTCATGTGCAACAATCATTAGGCTGGTGATCAGTTAAAAAAAAAGTAGTGTGAGTGGTTTCTATTAGCAATTATATTTAGGTTTCTACAAATTATTCTATAACATACAACATATACTGTACTGTATAGTTTACATGGTGCTAGATATTCTATGTCAAAAGGGTCACAAGTCCACACAGACGCCATAAACATAATTTTAATAAATTACTTTTTGAACCTTGTCCTTCTGATTAGTTATTTAAGAAAATCTTCCTATGTCGTCATTATATAAATATCAGCCAAGTTGCACACATATACTTTATTGATCAAAAACAATATTCAGGTCATCTCAGTGTAGAAAGAGAGAAAACCTTGCAAGAAATACCACTGAGTTATCATATAGGACTGCAGTGGAGCAGGCGCATTATAATTCCATATTCAAAATGGCCAAAGTACAAAGAGGAAAATAATTGCTACCGTGTGAACGGCATATGAATAATGAATTTAACATTTTAGTGCATCAGCGTGGCTGCATATGAAAATATCTATGGTAACTGCAAAAAGAAGAAAGGCTTCTTTCAAACCCGTTTATTCAGACCAGTCAGTAATTTCTTTCATCCCTTGTGAGAATATAAGTTAATTGCTGTTTATTGAATTGGGCTATTCAATAAAAAAAATTTAAACTTGTCATCCAATTATGGAGCGAAGAAACATCAAAGACACAGTTGGCATGTTGTTCCTTAAATGGAAGCAATTACACAATTTACAGCATCATTTGACCCAAATCTGATCGGTGATGCCATAAATAACCTGAGGTATTACAAACTGAATCCACAGAACATGACTCAAATCTGAAACTACATGTTACATGTTGTCTTAAATCTTTTGTTAATAACCTCATCATTCGATCTCAATAGAGAGAAATATAAATTATAATCTCTTCACTTCCACTACAAAGCAAAAATAGACGACAGAGCTGCTGCATCCTGCTGCTCTCATTAATACAAAAGTGCATCACAGTGGATGCACTGTCATTAATAAATGAAGACGCTCATGGAGTCCTGACCTTCTCCTCAAAAAGGTTATTGATGCGCTTAACTACAGCAGTGTGCCAGAGAACCAAGAGCTCCACTTTTCATTTTCTCTATAGAAGGGTGGACTCAGCAAAACCTCCTGTCAACGAAAATGTGATCCCAAATTGATATCACAGTAGTTATTAAGTGGAAATTAAGTTTGTATTGGCTGTTAAGTTACATGTGGCTGATCATGAATGACATTTCATTTATAAATTATGGATGCTGATGTTAGTAGTACTTGAAAAGCTTAACACGTGATGATTGTGTTCTTACAGTACATGTAGTTGAAGCAGCAACATTAAAAAAAAAGAAAACAGGATAGCTAAACCTCAAGCATCTAATATGTACATACATTATTCATCGTCTCATCATTAAGAAGCATGGTGAGTTCAGCAGGAGTCTAATAAGACGACCTAAGTGCTGAGACAGAGGTCAGACAAGCCTCTAACCATAGACTAAATGTTATGTTACCATTGTCCTTAGTTATGATGAGTGAGCTAACCCTAACCCTTCAATATTTATGTTTAAGTTGTACAAATGTCAGATTTTGGGAAAAAATATTAAATTAAAATAGTCAGCAGTGTAAAAAAACAGTATGAGCAGCTTTGACATTCTTCCTTCATAATAAAAGAATTAAATGCTGGATTATCCACCAAACAAAGGGACTAGTTTATCAGCACCTTGCAGCACCTACCTCCAAACAGCCAAAGGTCATTCAGCCATTAATCTTAAAATAAAAATTGCTCACAGGGGGCAGGGGGGGGGGCTTAATATGGTCCTTTTTCTCTGCAGTGTCTCCGACTCCGACAGCCCCTGGCTCCCACCCCTCCTCCAAAAGAGTGAGAGATCCCAAAGGGGGAGGAGAGCTGCACAGCCCGTTGCCGGGGCAACCAGACAGAATCTCAGATGAGTTGGAGATGATGAGAGGGACACGGCTACTTTAAGATCTGCTGTCAGATCCTATCTGGAGCACCGAGCAGTGCAAAAATGCAGGAAACAGAACAATCTCACAGTTAAGTCTAGGTAAGAGGGAATAACATAGAACAACGTGATGTGGTGGATTCAAATCTGGCTTCAGACATTTGGTGGCTGTCACCCCAGGTGACTCCCAATCTAGCTCTTAAAAATTTACCCAATATTAAATGTTGAAATTAAAATAAGTAATAAATTAATCTGAGTAGAAGGAAGTGACATTCCACAATAGGATCCTATTGGAATCAGATTAGGAATGACAAAACATGCTTAGATTATGCTTTCTGTAAGATCTTGAGCCAAATGTAACTCGATGATTTTATTAGACACTATTTTCCATACGCAACGTTTAAATAAAAGTTACATATTGTTTATCTTAAATACTAGGAAATAGGAAAGTAATGATAGAGCAGTATAATTAGGGCAACTGTGAATCTGTTGCTTTATTGATTATTTATGCCTGCTGGCTCAGTGACACAGCAGCTCCATCAGGCGTACCATCCCCACCTCCTAACATACACAGGCACAAACACTCCTTGCAGTCCAGGAGCATCCTGTGATGCAAATATTGATTTCCTAAAGCACAAGCTCCTGACAGAAGAAAAAAAAACACAATGGGAGGTATGCATGCCACATAAGATAATCAATCTGAGCCATGGTAAAGACCATAGATTACACAAAAGACATGAGAGGCGATGAAACAAAGCTCTACCAGTGGACAGGTGGTGCTCTCCAGGGTGCTGAATCACCCCTTTGAAGTGGAAGACTGAACATAGCAGCCAGTCGAATGACTCCAGTTCATTTTGCACAAGTCCGTTTTACACTGTAAAATTAATTGTCTGGAATCACGGCTTAATTATTTGCTGTAATTAACTTGTTTTCCCATCAATCTACCGTAAGTCCACAGCCTGAAAAGAATCCATGAGTCCACTAGAATGGGAGAATGAGGAAGCAGTATATTCACAGACATACGTAATCCAAGGTTCAAATTAGGTCGGCAGCACAATTTTGTGACATAACTTAAGCTATGCTGCAAAGACAGATGAGAGTAATAACTGCCTCAATAAGTGCGAGGCAGCATTATGAGGACATATGTAAGGACACACCCACAGGCACAAATTAAAGATATGCTTTGAGCCAACACTAGCTCAGACACTTCCAGCATTCCTAATCATAATGTTTTTGTCCCGAGTTTCTATATTTAGCCATTTGTTCCAACAATGTCTAACTATGACTTTCAGCTGCAGAAAAAAAAGACCAATTTTCCCAAAAGGCTTATTTTCTGACGTATATGAAGGACTGATGCAAGAAACGATCACGATGCCTGTGCCCACATATGTAAACTCACATCACTGAGAATCATGAAGTATTAACTCATTCACTAATGACAATTAACTGCAATGAAAAATTTAACAAGTATCTGCACAATAATTAATGCACAATACAGCTCACAGGATAAATTTGATATGCCATAAAGTTTCTGCAGTATTCTAATTTCTGAACAACAATAACTTCCACAGCTAAAGCATAAAGAGAACACAGAAAATTTCTTCTCCGTGCCAAATGCAGTGGAACACTGAGCAAGCCACTGTTCTGTGTTTACAGCCAAGTCACAGCAGTAGATATGAGAAAAGCCAGACAGCCTCTATATCTCCTTCATCCTTCTTTCTCCTCTTTAGTCACAGCGAGAGGTTTAAAAATGGCAGGATTTAAGAATGGTTTCTCCCAGCAACAGCAAAAAGTAACTAAATTACTACCAATAGTATTTTTCTTACATTAAATAGCAAGAAAAGCACTATCCACAATTCACTATGCTATACTCTGTACAAAAGTAGTTGTTCTATGATGATGATGAATAAATTAATAACACATTTTAAATATAAACTGTTAGGCCTCCTACAAAAAGGCAATTGCTTTTATTTTACTGTCACTGATTTGCAGGGAAGCATAATGTGACCATGAGTCTGAAATCACTTTGTGGAACACAACATGATTTCTCCAAAAGGCCACATAGTCACTATTTATCATGCAGAAATGACATCTGCGATACGAGTAGAGATTCATTGTTGGAACACACCAAACCAGAGCCAGTCTCAAGGTCAACATGACAAAATGAAAAACATAAATTAGGTTTCTCTCTCTCTGGTATAGAGCGCAGCATAAATCTCATAACATCTTCCACGCTGCATCTAATTTCTAAAGCATGAATGGGCCGTTTATCACATCTGCTGATCTACTGAGAACGTAACCGTGGAGAAGAAGCCCTCGCCTTCTTGCTTCGTCAAGCCAGGCTCTGTCCTCGGGTGGCTGAGTCAACATTTATTTCAACAAGAAGTGTTTCCTAACGGCACGGAGAAGTTAGCGGTGTGCATAATACAATTATGGAATGCCATAGGGTGAGTCTCATCAGACACAGTCATGCAAATATTCTCTGCTACATCCCACACACACATTAAAGCAAGGTTACACCAGGCTATAGCAAGTTATTTTTTTGCCTTAAAAGGGGTCTCATTTGCAGGGTGTCTGTTCTTTTATTGCTTTCTCTCTACCTTCTGGTTGTAATACTGTGCACTCTAATACAGTGCTGATGATGTTTTATCAAGTCATCTATGAAGTGCAGCCCCAGATCATTACCTTGTTGTACCCATTTGGTCGAATTAAACCTCACTCTCACGGCAGAACACCATTACAGAGTGACTCAGCAGTATGGAGAGATTACAGCCATCAAGCAGAGCAAGCCGCTAAGCAGATCCATTAATAGAAACACGAATCATGTGTTCAAAATAAATGTGAATAAGAGAAGAAATCACAAAAATCATTTGTCCTTTCAAGAGGGATGTGTGACTGAAATTTACAAAAGAAATACAAAGACTTATACCATTTTAAGTAAATATCTAGGCAATTAAAGTAACTGTGTAAATGAATTGTTACCGCAGTCATTGTCTCAGGACCAAAACCACAAGCAGGTCATTTACCAAAGGTTAAACACCCATGAAAACAGGCCCTCTGATGCCAACGGGGGCTTATTTGGCCATCTGGAGTCCCAACATGGAAAAAAAGAACAGAAACTAGAGCGCAGGTCTGCACTGCCAAGCATATAACACATCAATTTATTATTAAGGGATAGATCAAATTAAAACCACTAAATTAAAAAAAGCAAAGTTATCCAGCATTTACTGTGTAGCAGACAGAAACTGCAGTTTCATGTCTGTTTATGCTTCGCCAAACAATCTGTATTCCTAAAATAGTTTAGAGGATTTGTGAAGGCAGATTTGTTTGTTGGCGTGAAAATCTCCAACTGTTCCCCGTACACATCATTACAGAACGGGTCCTATCCTGGGATTTTACTTCAGCCATGTGCTCCTTCTTCCCACCATGTGTATAATAATAAGGCTGACAGAGCAAGCGCCGCATCTACATTGTGAGCCCTCTCACACTACACCTACAGTCCTGACATCACTACTGCACCGCTCTGCCGCAGAGGCTGTTGCTTAGCAACCAGCCCGGGAAACCATGTCACTATAGAAACCATCAAAGGGGGAAAAAATTATACTTTGTGATAAGATTACTAAAATACAGGGAAGGTGAACAGGTTTAGTTTTAAGTCTGATTCTATTTGTAGTCAAGTCTTATAAAGCAAATCCAGCATACCCTATAATTCTGAGAATATACACAAGAATGTTAATTAATGCAACATATGGGTAAATTATAGTGACAAAGAGGGCACTTGTGCCGAGAATTATCAAAGTTACTAATAGTAAATAATGACTACTGCCCAGGAAGTTCCATTAAATGCATAACAAATAAAAACGCAAGCAGCTTCTTATGCAGGCGCCAAGACAATAATCAGATTGCCTGTCCGTCTTACTAAGTGAATATCATTCAATAACGTGATACTGTTTGGAAGGAATATGACATGGAGTCCTAGAAACCTATTTCTCGTAATACATTTAGCAAATATTCCCAGTTGGCTTTGAACCTACTGTGCTGTCTCTCTTTGGGTAAGGAGGCAATTCTCAGAGAGGTGAATGAGGAACAGAACAGAACAGACCACCTCCAATGTCAGAGGCAAAGTCCTATATTTCATATAAAATCTCAAAATTCTGTCACTGTGCTAGATAAAACTCAACCTGTGTCGCTATGTGTATCAAGTCCTTCCTATGTGAGATACAGTATCACAAAGTAAGATAGAAGGTTGAGAAAACAGTGAAAATAACATAAAATAATCATCTCCACAGTTAAATGTATCTCTGTACTGCACACAGTTGCATAAAAGGTCTTGACAGTCTCCTTTGACTTCTATCCAATAAAAGCATCCTTCCCTCTTCCACTCATGAGCAATTGATGTATCATTGGTGGAGAAAAAGACATAAGATAGTGGTATTCTGAGGAATAAAGCACTTGGGGTTGTCCTGGCTGCTTTGATCTATGACTTTTAAAATCAAACAATAAACATACTGTACACAAAGAAACATGCATGCAGTTCAGCTACACCAAAATGTATGCAACTTTGAGTGCTTTGAATGACATGGTTGTGTGGTATGCAGTTCATACTGTAAGACATACAAGTATGAAAAATCCAAGTTAAGGGGAACATTGAAAGTCATGCACAGAAAGATGATGGGATGATGTCAAGGTGACTGTTTAACTTAAGATCTAGATAAGATTCCCTGAATCAAGTGGTATAGAGTGTATCATATTATAGTGCGCAGCTATAAAACTTAATATGGGCTGGGTACTTCATAGTGGTCATAAGAAAGTAATATTAGAGCCACGGCTGACCCGTCATTACATTAATGACAGTGCATGACACAGAATATTTTATCTATGCTCTTGTATTTTTAGCGTTTTGAATTTTAATCTTCTCCAGTGTACCTTACTTGAAAATAATTAAAGCATTAGAAAATGTCAGGTTCACAGAAACACCTACCATCTTGCCGTCAACAGTATATAGCCTCTTGACGACGCCAGAGTCCAGCTTAATGGCATCTGTGATGTCAGTCATGACTTGCTCAAAGGAGTGGGCAGTCTTCTTGTTGAGCAAGATCCGTACGGCCTTGCGAGGCTTTACTCCACTGCGCACGATGGTGACCAGCTTGGGCTTAATAAAGTCCTTGCTCTCTCTGGTTTCTGGGAATCCAGCCTTGGCACTACCGAGGGAAGAAGGATCACGGATGGACACAACAGTCCTAGCACCAACTGACCAGTTAGGATTTACATTCTTTGTGTACTCCAGCTTCTTGTATGGCTCTATGGATGCACAGACGTAGCTCTCTCCTGCAGGAAGTCAGGACACATGGAAAAAGATTATTTGCCGACACAAAAGCACTAAAGACAGAAAGTGCACCAGCTACTCTACGAGACTAAGGACGTCATGCGTTTGGTTCTACACCAACCAATCTCATCATTACTCAAACTAAACTTACAACTATTCAGGGACACTACTCACCTTCCACCAGCTGGTCCATGCTGGTGATCTTTGTTGTCCCATCGACAGTATATATGGTCCTCACCCCTTGTGGCAAGTTGACATTATCTGACAGGGACCTTGTGAGGTCAGCCAGGAGTGCTTCTATGGACCTGAATCTCTCCTGAGAAATGGCATACACAATCCCTTTGAAGTAGCGGTCTCCATTGCGGTAGAAACGAATCTTCTTGGCCTTCTTTTCTGAGATCAGTGCTTGCAGTGTCCTGGTTCTGTACAGGCTGCAGTGAGCGCTATGAGTGGGACTGGGGAGCCCATTTCCTCTCGAGCCCCTTCGGGTATATCTCTGAGCTTTGTCCCGCTCGTCGAAGTGCTCCAGCTCCATGACTGTGTACTGCTAATAAAACCTAAAATAATACAAAAGGAGAACGCTTACTACTGGAATAATTGCTTAAACTTAAACTTTCACAATACATGTGAGAAATCAGGCTCTGTGTCAGTCTAGTTGATGCAAGCACTGATGCTGCTATAGCTGCTCATACACACATTATGGAGTAACATGTCACACCCATTTCATGCACTCTGCCGTGTCTCAATGCAAGCTCTATAGCAATGAAATGCACATGCATTTGCAATGTATAGTGCAAAATAAACTATTAGCCTGTTTAGAGATCTCGTCTAAAAGCTTATTGTAATAGGTGGACGATTAAAATCAATACATTATATACAAACACAACGGTATAGAACATATAGATTTCCTTATTCTGCTGCAATCGCTCTTACCTTAGAGGTGAGGTGAGGACAGATGCGATAGACAATGTATCTGCAGGCGGAACTTCTCTTTCAATGAATCATTTATTCATTTGATGCCTCAGATGAACCATGCGTCCCTTTGTTGCCCTGTGATGGTGCTCAGCCTGCCTGTGTGCCGTGTGTCTGTTCCGCTGTGTGTTCACATGCAGAGAGGAGGAAGGGCTGTAGCCGGTGTCCTCCACCCTCCCCGTATTTACTGCTCTGCCATTGCAGTGATTTACACCGGAGCGCTCGGCTGTCGGCGTTCCTCGTGCACGCTGATGTCAGCAGCGCGCTCCCCGCATTGTTGTGCGTGTTTTACATGGTGCGCGTTCACGTTGAGGTTGACCTGCTTGAATAACCTCCGGAGGGATGTTAACATAATAAATACATACATACATATATTTATTATTATTATTAATAACTAATTAGTTCACAATCTCAAAGGGACGTTTAATTATCTTATATCTTAATTAAATTATTTTATATATTAATTATTAAAACTACCACTCCGGTTGTTTCTGGTTGGCTGGCCCATAGCAACAACACCTTTTAAGTTGGCCTTACTTAGCCAGCAAACTGCATGAAATGACATATTTACTTTTATTTAATTAACTTACCATGGTCAATAGTTGACTAACATCAGCCAGTAAATCATAACTTCATTGTCAGCTACCTGCTAGAGTTACAGACTGAGCTAACGCGCCTGTATACATGTTTTTGGACACAGATCCACGCAGGTGTGGGTGATGTGCGTAATTAATTGGTCTCCCTCCGCGCTCGTGGATGCGCGTGATGAACGACTGAGCGACGCATGCAACACGAGGACTAATAAACATCACTTAAGCATGAGCAGGAGACCACCTAATAGGTAAAGTGCACGTGTTTTATGTATCAAATTCATCACAGCAGGGCCTGCGTGGTCCAGCTTGAATACTTGGTGTAGGAATGGGTCAAGGACTCAAAGACTCTTACTGAACTTTTATGGCTATCAGCATTTTTGAATTTGTTCAACTTGATGGAAACAATTACTTTAGTATATGGCTTTTATCCAGCTGGCCTGCTGATGCTATAATAACTTAACCTCAAAGTTTGAAAGGTTATTTTGCAAAAGTCACAGTTTGCTGATCAGGCTCCAACTAAGATCTTAAAATAATTGATAAACTAGTGCAACAGTTAGCTGTGTGTAGTTTTTTTTGCATACTTGTTTGTTCCTCCATGGAGTATGAAGATGAAGTCTCACATATCCCATTTTCAATATTTATATTTATATATATTTACACATGCTAATTTAGGTGTAGAGTGACTATTTGGACGTAACCTGAGATGCATGATAATAGCAAACATGCTTTACATTTTCAAAAATAAATCTGGGAGCAAATCATTTCAATAAATACTTTACATCTTCACTTTTTTAAACCCTTATTATGTAAATGAACTGTTTTCAATGTAAAAGGAAACATCAGTGTGGACTTGTTTGTCTACAGGTCCAAGGATGAACTTAGTAGAGGGAAGTGTTCGGAAAAGAAACGTGAGCTTCAGGCATCTCTTCATTGTCGCAAGGAACGGAAACGGAGGTTGGACTTTGCAGATTGTGTCAAAAACTACAAATAGTGGTGATGATATCGCATACATATTCACAATTCTGTTTTTTCCTGTTTTCCCAGGCTTCAAATTAAAACATCTTGTCAATACTTGTGCGACCTTTTGCCCTTTGTCAAGGGCCACTTAGACACAGCGACCACACTCGAGCTCACTGCGAGGTACATGAGCTACCTGAAGGAGACTCTGCCTCCACATATTCTGTCTAAAGTAGGTCGACTGCATCCTTTTTAGCAGCATGGGGAAAAAACTAACTTTTCTTGCGACAGTTTTCATAAGTGACTTGTTTTGCGCAGGTTAATAAAGCAGTCGAGGAGAATGCGAGTTGTTCAAGGAAAAACATACAGAGACCACAGAAGAAACGGTAAACTGTCAAAGTAAATAAAGTTATATTTCAGGTTTTTAAATTACATAAGTGGAAAATGTTTTTTTTTCCACCACAGAAAAACAATCAGGTTAAAGAGGAATACCTCACAGAGACCAAAGCTAGCTCCTAAGAAGCCAACTGAGGGTATGAGTATTAATTCACTTACTTTCTTTATTGTATTTTTGGTGTAGTTGTATTGACTATGCCCACAGTCCTGGGACAGTTGACAAATGAATGAAGTGAATTGTTTGAGGATGTTTCCTGTAGTGTGAGTTTAACAGTATTTGATTTTTAGATCATGCCTCAGGAAGATGCACTCAGCAGAAGATCTGTGAACAAGTAAATCAGCCAGCTTTGACAATAAGCTACCCTCTGACGATGAATCAAATGCTTCCTGCAGCTCATGACCTGACCACAGTGCATGCCCGGCCGATACTGCTGGATAAATCAGCTGTTCCTCGGGGACAAATGCTCCCAGTGTGCCAGAATCAATTTGCCTCTTTTCAGTCAGTGGAAAATAACTGGATGAACCCAGCCTCTGCACTTATGAACCCCATGCCATGTGCTTTCACGCCGGCAATGATTAGCCACACTTTTTTACCACAGATAGACCAGCACCCATCTTCAAGCCACGTGTCATGGGATGTCGCCCCCGGCCTCGTGGATCCTGTTGCTTTCCCATCAGTGAATCTGGCCTACAGCCCACCTGAACAGACTACAGAAACAAACACCATCATACCCGCACAACAACAAAGTCACATTGATTCACCTCTCGTTGGCCTGACTGAATGTCATTTCAGCTCAGCAGAAGATTTTACAAGTCAACCACTCGTCCTCTCATCTGTGTTTCAAAACGTAACCTCGAGCTCTGAGGACTTGACACCAGAGGATGGAAATCAGCCAGTGACAGATGCCGTGTGCGGTTCAAGGCTCCTCCAGGAGAACGACCTCTGTAGCAGTAGCCCTTTGACAGACAGTTCACAGGATGGGGTCAATCCGTTTTGGCTGGATTTGCTGTTGGATACAAACGGTAACCTGTGCTTCCCTGATGCTAATCTCGTAAACATTGTTCTTTCACCTTACTCAGGGTCCAACTAACTAAATGGCTGGTGATGTTATTGGTAATATGTGTAATACATACAGCATATTTTCAGTTTTGATCCATTTATCCAATATTAGATAAATAGAGGTTGATGTTTATTTTATGTTAGTCAAATACAGCCTATGTATAGACATGCATCATCGTAAACAGGCTTAATACATTTTCAACTGAGTAAAAGTGCTTGCAGTTTCTTGCTATTGTTTTGTTGTTAAAAATGACATGTAATTTTTAGTACATACAGTATTTTTTAACATTTTTTTTCCAGTTTACTATTTTAAAACTAGTCAATCCATGTATAAATGGATTATTTGTGTTACATATTCGGAAACCCTTGGGAAGATTGTTTCGGTCTTGCAATCAAATGTTTTCTTGAATACTTCTGTCACTTCAGTTGTGAATAATAAATTCGAATACAGCCAAAGTTCATGTCAATCAATCAGAATATACTGTATTTCACACTTGGAGTAATTACTCCAACTCTAATTGGATGAGGAATTAAAACAAATACGTTGACTTTATCTCTAGTGATGTTCCCGTTTATAAAATAAAGAACAAACTGTCATTGTGATAAAAAAAATCTTCAGTAATTAACATGTTGTAAAACATACAGCCACTAGATGGAGGTAGTAGCCTGACAGACTCAAGATGGTCACGTTCAGAATAAAACCATCCATCCTGCTTTACACACACACACACACAGAAAAAACACAGAGAAATAGACCTCAGACTTCCAAAAGTACAGAATGTTATTTCCTTAAATATTTTATTTTGTTCTTTCAGGTGGTAAATAAACCTAAATGTCCAACTGGAGTACTTTAAATCCATCTGACAATTACATTCACCTCCTAAGGTCTTAAAGCTTGAGTTGTAAAAAGAGACAAACCAGATCACTCGACAAAAAAAAAAGTTTGCATTACACGTCAAGATTCACGTTTTGTTAAATGTTTTGTTTATACATTCAAAAATACTATAAACATTTTGAACTTGTATGGATAAAACTCAACTGCAATACTTCAGAAACTCAGCACTGCAGGTTACAGCAGAACACAAAAACAGTTTTACAGTTTCAGACTTAAAAAGGTCAGATGTGTAAGATTCAGGGGGATGTAATGGCAGCATATGTCAGAACAAGAATGTTTTTATTAGTTTATAATCACTTGAAAATAAGAATCATGGTGTCACCTTAATATGAAACCTTTAGATTTATAGGGGGAGCAGGTACTTAGTCCAACCATAGTCCAGAAAAAACAAACGCTGGCACCAACAACGGCCTTTTCCATGGCACGTTTCTTTCGTGACTTTCTCCTACAAGCTTGTAACGGGAGCCTGAGACGATTTGGTTGCAATCTACCACTTCACTTCTAGATGCCACCAAATCCTACACGCGGATCCTTAAAGAGGCATTAACATGTTAGTAACCCTCGTTCATAGGAATGACGGTCTAACAAAACACGACAGGCTAAGTTTACAGCGTCAGTTTTACAAAACATCCGATTTTTTGCATATCATTTGATATTTGCAGGCACAGTCAGCAGCAGTGATGACTTCTCGTTTTTAAACACCACTGGGAAAAACAACAGTACAGCAGACGCTTCTTTTATCTGAGACAGTTAAATCTGAAGATATCGATATACAAAGATTGTAAGTACAGACATTGCACATAATCCAAACACACCGACACTTCATGAAGATTAGAAAGACTCCACTTCAGGGACTTATGTTGTATAAATCCAAACTCTGTTTCAGTTTTGTTTATGTATTTACTATGTGTTTTTTCCGTTTGGGTCGAGCTACTTTATTTTAAATTAAAGATTAAAGTGCTTACAAGCTGTAACAAATTATAGGTTATGTATACAACAGTGGTTATCTTGTAAATATAGAACATATCTTATAAATAATAATTATTAAATATAGATCTATTTGATAGAAGAATACAAACGATGCTTTAAGGCAGACGGAATGTCGAAAGGCACTGCTGGCTATTTCTTCGATTTCTCCACTTGCTTCCCGGTCTCTGGTTTGTCCTGAATCTTGTAGTCTTCCAAAATGGCCTGCGCGGTCTGCCTGCCAGTCCGTTTCACCACGGCTTTGATCCCCAGATTGTCAACATTGAAGGCAGTGATACCGACATTAATGGCAGAATTGACAGCGTGGTCTGTGGCTTGTCCCGCTGCTGCCCCGTACCTTCATCAGAGGTAAGATCGGATGAGACGTCAGAACAAGGAGACGAGAAACAGGATTTGGGGAGAACTGATTAATATGCGGTGCGAGGATTGTGAAGATGTCATGCCGTGTGTGGATTTTAATGAGAGCTACACCCATGCAAGTGTGCAAACCTTAATTAAAATTTCCGACTGCCAGAATCTGAATTTTTTTCACTATGCTTTGGAAAAAGGGTGGCAATGTGTATATAATAATCTATTATGGTACAATTTATTTTCATAATATAAATGTCTATTGAAGTTGAATCAAGAATAATTGAATTGTGGCTAATCCAGTTAAATATATACCTGAGAATTCAAGGTACTTCACCTGAAGGGAGAAACTGTAAAGCTCTTCTGATGATCGTTATAATCTCACAATGTATAACATGATATTGCCACACCCTATAAAAAATATTTTGGTTAGGAAAATGTGGTAATAATCTGTACACTACTGGAACATCAGGCAGGTCGGGGGAGGTTGCTTAAAATCAGTTGAAAGCAAAACCATCATGTGAACTTGCACAAAGGGAAGGGCGGTGAATCGGCATAGCAAAGATGACTTTGTGCAAGAAAGGGAAATCATTGCATAATTAAGGCTCCGTTCATGCTCATGATTAGGGGTGCAAAGAGTGAAATAGATATGTACATTTAGGAAGCATTACAATTCTCCTCATTAGGTGGGTCAAAGATGTTTTGTAGACCCCTAAATCTGCAAAAAGCAAATTCAAAAAAGGTAAAGTGAGTGAGTGCACATTTGGTTGTGAATGTATTATGCAAGAAGTCATTTGCAACACACACACACACAGAGTCATAAAAAAACCTGTCTAGCGAGCGGCGTCGCGCAAAGATTTGCAATATTTCAGGGAAGAAAAAAGGGAAGACTTACTTGTGTTTCACGGTGGTGACCGTCTCTGATGCTACACTCGTAGTGATATTCTTTGCCGCAACTTCCAAACCAGTCCACATGGTCGCAAATCCTGGACAGAGACGACAAGTCAGAGCATGTTAGGCACATTTTAGTATTCTTCTTATGAGCAACGTCTTTGCAGACAACATAAAGTGCAGATCTACCTTGCACTCCACTGGCAGCCACCACCATGGCTCCATCTATATTGGAACGACCATCCTTGTCTTTCCTCATAGACTCCGGGATCAGCTTTCCTCCGTGTTTTTTCACTTGTGGAGCCAACTCTCGACCCACGCAGCCAGCGATCGTACACACGCCATCCACTGTAGCAACACAGCATTACTCAATCAGAGGTCAAATAAACACACAAGGTCAGGAAAAAAAACAAAAAACATGCTGACTGTGGACGATTTAGTCACCTAGAAACTGGCTGACTTTGACAGCTCCCCCTGTTGCTTGCTTGGCGACGTGGAGACCTTTGGTAACCGTGGGGCTGACGTGGGCGGGTCTGTCCTCTGGTGTGATGTGTTCTCGGAGTTTCGACGCCCCTTTGTGAATCGCCTTACCTGTAAACTCAGCACCTTTCACCAGGCCCCAGCTTAGCCAGGACGCACCTGAGAGGACAATATATAGGGATAGTTACGTGACATGTTTTCCTAACTAACTAATTAAAAACACAAGGATAATCAGGGTTCCCACACCTTTTTCATGAACAAATTCAAGCACTTTTCAAGCACCTTCAAGCACCAGTTTTTCCATTTTTCCAGCACCTTTAAATAGGTAGCCTACTAGTTGTGTTTGCCATGATGGTCATGGGAAGTGCAGCGGTGCCACTGTATGGCATAATAATATGGGTCTAATTAGCATTATTTCATATGGTGGTAGATTGACTGTTTTGATTTTTAACTAATTGTGAAGTGGCGTGTATTCTCAGCTTGTGAGCGGTGTATTGTGTAACTACCATAGCGCAATAACAGTGACCAACAGGTGTGGATAGTAGTCTACTGTTATTTCTCGGCAGAACACCAAGCGAGTATGATAACTGAGTTCTGCATGTAAAGGCATCGGATCAAGCGCGTAGCCGCTTAGGAAACATTTTTGTTCTCTCTTGGTTTCTTGAGATGGACATCACACAAATTTCAAGCATTTTCAAGCACTTCACAAAAAATTCAAGCATTTTCACAACCTTGAAAACACTGAATTGAAATTCAAGCATTTTCAAGGAATTCAAGCACCCGCGGGAACCCTGGATAATTCAGGGAGAAGATCCAGATTGACCTCACCTGACAGGATCCCACTTGCTACCTTCTCACTCCACTCAGGCAGCGGCTTATCGTCCTCTGTCGCTGCCGGTGCAGCCTCCTCGGGCGGAACAATGGGCACCTTCTGACTGAGATTAACGCTTTCGGCATCTTCATCTGGAGCCTGATCAAACAGACACATTGGTTAGCTGCGGTAAGATGAACACAGACAACGTGGGCTGAAAATAAAAACCTACTTGTCAGTCAAAATCTTTGGATGCTTTATCTGCTACTTTGGGCAAGCTGTGCACATCTCCGCTGAGATGCTTGCCTCCAAGTAACCCCACAATTCACACAATAGCTCGTCTTATAATTCCAGGCTTCTTTGTACAATGCGCTATTTGTTTGACAAAAAAAAGAGGCTACCATTTGAAAAATGTCCCCGTCAGTGCGGTCAGAAAACAGTCTCTCCCTTTGTGACATAAAAATGAAAGCAAAAAGTAAAAAGTGCCTACTTGCTCATAGGGAACCACGTCCATGAGAGACGATAACTAGCCTGACTGCATCAGAAATGACCTTGCATGGCATCGATCGGAGCCATCGCCTCTCCCTCCATCACGGCTGAACCGGCACTTGCCTTTCAGCCGAAGCTCTGAGGTTGTTCTAACTGCTGCGGATAAGAGCATTATAACCGATTAATTCTCCTCACCTGCCTGTGGCAAATCCCCTCAATGCTGAGGCAGGGGTAACTTAAAGAGATGCGTGCCAACTCGGAAGTAAAGCAAGCGTTTCATGCCAAGGACAAGACAATAAAAAAAAAAAACTTTAAATCCTCCAAAGTCTGCTGCCTCTCAAACCGCCACGTAAGCAGAAACTTTGTGATGAGAGGAACAGATTTAATATCTCGAAGCATTTCCTGTGATTGCGAAATGTGTTTGTGATGATTCACTTGGAGGGTGGAGGGTTTTCATCTGCTAACTAGCAGATGAAAACTTCTGGCACACTTTTTTTTTCAGCCTGCTCTTTCAACTGCATTTCAACACACAAACAAGATATTTTATGTGTGAGGACAAATCTATTTCTGATTTAAAGAGATTCTTCTGTACCGGAAACACTTACTGTGGTGATAAGTCAAGATTATCAGTTGAAGCTCAAGTATTATTCTTGTATTACATTAATACTATGGAAGAATAACACTGTTATAAAAATTTGGGTTACACAGCTAGTTAGATGTTTTAACTTATACAATGTTTGTTCTTATATTAAATGTCCTTAGGGCACTTCCCTTTATTGATGTTTTACTCAGACTGACAGGGTAAGGTAAAGTTCAGATTAATGTATAAATAGAGAGATTTGAGGACAGAATAAGTCAGTAAGATGACATCAAGATTGGGGATATATTAGGTACTCATTAGGTGATATGTTGAAGTAAGCTGTTTGAAGGCATTATATGCAAATTGACTGTTGACAAGAATCAACTGTTAACGCTCCTCTGGGAGCCTTTTTCTCTGTAACCCCTTTAGCGTGTTGCACTGTGAAATGCTCCTCTTGTACAAGAACAATAAATTCAACTTAAACTTTGATGCTTTGAATCTGATCCTCCTTATTTAAGGGTTTCTCTTTAAAAATTCCCGTAACAAACACTGATGAGTGGCATCTGACGCTAGCCTACAAAACCACCTCAGGATCTGCCCCTGCCTATCTCAGCGTCTTACTCAAGGCTCACGTCCCGACCAGGGCGTTACGCTCCGCTCATTCAAACTATCTAGTTGTACCCTCGCCTCTCGCAAAGCGAGGTCACTCTAAACTCTTCTCTGTGGTCGTCCTCAAATGGTGGAATGACCTACCAACGGCTGCAAGAACTGCAACATCCCTTTCTACCTTCAAAAAACTTGTAAAAACCTTTTTTTCGAGAATGCTTCCCTGCCTACAACAAAACTAACAACTCTACACCTTTTCAGCTTATGTCCTCCTCTGTAAGTCGCTTTGGATAAAAGCGTCTGCTAAATGCAATGTAATGTAATGTAAAGTAATCTCAGCTTTAAATATCCATAATGAAGATGCACACACTGTCACACATCTGTAACTACCAACAGTGGCTGTATTTTCCAAAAATAGAGGATTTGTCAGAAGGAACTGTGTACCAGTTTTTTAGTGACTTCAAATTTGGATTTGAAAACAGAGGAAATATATTTCAGAACATTTGTACAATGAGGAAAAACAGCTTAAAAATAAATGTCGTTGAGCTGCAGATGAGAGGACATGATATAATGTACAGGCCCCATTTGCATTTGTTCCCTGAAGAAGAACGTCTAACCATGACTGTCTTTCTGTCACAGATCGGACTACACAGCAGCACTGACCTGAACCCTGAGATCAGTCATCTGAGACAGCAGGTCCTGGAACAGCACTCTGTCTGCAGCAGGCAGCTCGGAGGATAGCACCACCCCCACATAATAGCCGGGCGCCGGCGCCATCATGTCCGGAAACATAAACACACCAGTGTTACAAAGCAACACCGGGGAGTTTACGGCCATCAGTGGGTAGAGCCAGTCGCACACCTGCAGGAAGCAAATGAGAGTTAACAGAAATAAAGAAAAAAGTATGATGTCAAGATGATGTGCATGTGCAACATGTGTCCTGATATTTACATGTTTTGCTTTACATGTGGGTTTTCAAACATAACCTCCAAATGACTTGCTGTGCACGTCTTATGGTGATTCTGATTAGTGCGACACAGTGAACGCCTCGGAGAAGAGAGACAAACCAGAGGACGCGGCCTCCCTCTGACTGCTGCATGTCTAACAGGATTACAGGGCATATCAGGCTAAGCAGGGTTTAGATAATTACTCGCACTCATGTGATTCACCAGTGTCACCCCCACCCCGCCCCGCAACAACACCACCACCACCTGGGAAATTCCCCAACTAAGAGTCAAATTTCAGTCTCATGATCTGAGAGTATCGGGGTTGGAGAGGGGGGGGAAACAAACACTGCTGATGAAAACTGATCAAAAACAGGTTAAACGAGTCAACGTATTGATTTAGTCCTCTAACAAAAACCGTCACACGGCTTCATGCGGCCTCTTATCTTATCACTTTTAATGTTTACATGCAGTTTGCCCTCCACATTTACAAATCACGTCGTTCAAAGGCCGAACCGCGCAGAAGAAGAAGAGAAATATCTGGTGAGCGTGTGGTATGTCCGACTGATGACATGCATGTTCCCATGAGTAAAAAGATGCAGGTGCACGTGTATTCTACACTGTTTAGCTGTTACATAACGCTTTATAAAGCATTTTAAAAGTAAAAGCTATGAAAACTGATCTCACACCAGCGATAAGTTCATTCATTGCATCGCTGCCAGGTATAACTGCACCAGCAGAATCACTACAGTGTGACAGCTCAGCATGATGACGATCAATTCACATTATTTACAAGACGCTGAACTCTGCTCCTACAGAAAAGAGAAGTTTTAGTGGCGTGTTCACTTGAATGCGACGGTTGGAAGTAATGATCCCGACGTGGGATTTCCCAGGACGATGACATCATGCAAATAAACCCATTAGGATTGAGGCACTAGAGTAAACAACGCTCACATGACCCCGTCCATAAGCTGAGGGGCAGAGATCAGTAACAATCTGATCCTGCTGATGACTCACAGTCTGCGGCTCTTTATGAGCCGAGCAATAATCTTGTAAAATGAGGTTAAAGGGCGCAGGAAGAGAGATCTGGTGATGACACGGCTCTTTCACTTGTTGCATCAGACAAAGCAAAGCAGTGGCCTGATCCGATCCTTTCAAGCTTCTATGTGTGTCGATCCTGTTACCTGTAGAAATGCCGGCGGTCTGTTGGGCATGTTGTCAGTGCGATCGCTAGAGAACTTCACCAGGCGCAGGTAGCCCGGGTACGATGGAGCGCTCACTTGCCCTTCAGGTGTGACAAAGAATATCTGGACACCGTGAGGGATGTACAGCAGCTCCTCTCCGTCCTCGCCCATGCTCTGCGGAGACGGCGTTGAGTTGGACGTACGGCTGTAGAACTCGTCTCCGACCAGCGACATCTCCCCTGATTCTGTCCCGTACGAGATAGACAGATGGCCGTCGGCCGCCTGGGGAGAATAAACCGGAGGCTGTTCTGCTGGCACGCCTCCTACGGCTCCTGTCGGCTGTCCATTGGCAGAAAGCAGGTTTGATGGAGCAGGCCTCTCTGGCTTCTTTGGGTGAAGACCCTCTGCAGCACCAGAGCTGCTCGGTGTGGGTGCAGCTCCATCATCAGGGCCGGTCTCAAGCACCGCCAGGCGCGTGGTGATGTTGTTCAGCGTCTCCTGCATCTTCTGCTGCATCCGTCTGGCTGACTTCCAGGTGCTGCCGACGCACTCCTCTCCCTGCGAGGGCACGCTGATGGCCCGGAGGAGGTGCTGCCGCCCTCGCTTGTACAGCTCCAAGGCCTTGGCCTTGTCTCCGGCTTCATCCGCTGTCAGCCCTTTGTCGAGGCAGTCGAAGGCTGTCTCATAGCCGTCTTTGATCACCTGCAGCCTGGCGTTGTCGAATGCATCTTGTTTGGCTTTCTCCATCCCCTCTGAAACAAAACAAGACAGTCACAGCTTCAGTGTGTCCACACAAACAGCTGACACAGCCCTGAACACACTGACTGACTTCCTGCTACTCACAAGCTTCACTCTGACTTCACCCACAAGCAGAATAACAACAAGTGGCGTCACGTGACTCACCCAGGTGTCTGCTGTCAAACAGGTGAAGCTGAACAGGCTCATGTGTGACGTTAATGTACCGACATAAATATGACACCGATGATACAATATGACACGCTCACCCACGCTGCTGCTGCTGCTTACCCCACAGTTTGCAGCTTCCTTAGCCGGTCAGCTGTGTCGTAGCTCCGGTCAGGTCGGTTCCTCCGAGCCGCAGAAACGTCTCTGGGTGAAGTTGACAGTGACTGACAGAAAAGCTGCTGGAGCTTTTCACGTCCACCGTCCCACAACGTGACGTGACGTGACGTGACGTGACGTGACGTGACACTACTCCCCACAGTCCTGACCCTCAAAGCATCGTGACAGGATGTCGATCTTCTTTTCTGTTTACTGGCAGTAAACATCCTTAATGTTGCATTTACTGCCACCTGCTGGAATTTATGGGAAAACAATTAAAAGTACACAAGTATACAACACAATAGCTATCTGATTTTTTATTTTTTTTTACCATCGATGTTTACATTCATTCATAACTCATCCCACATTGGTTAATTATAGGTTATGGCATGCACATTTTACCATAGACTACAACAGCCATATAAACTTTGACCAGTAGATACAGTAATCTTCACTTAAAAAGTATCAACAATACCAAAACACTGAAAAGAGCCATATATCAAAATCAGAGCCAGATGAACCCACTGAGGCAAAAAATAAGCGGTGGGCCGCCCTTTAGCTTTCTGATTTTTTCTTATTTCCTCTTTGGATTATTTCAGTTGAGAAATCTCACAATGACTTTCCTCCCTTCTCTAGATTTTCCATATTCTGCTAAACTCTTGAAACTTTTCTCCACTGTTCCTGTTTTCTGCAGCCCTGCCATCATTTCTCAACCATCACATGCTCCACTGTCTCTCTCTCCACATCTACACCAACCAGTTGGATGTTTTCCTAATTTATTGAGTGTGCTATTCAATCTACTGTGACTGCTCATGGTCATCTGCTCTGCTGCCTCTCCAGCTTCACCTTCTTCCAATTTTCTTTCCATTTCTTTCCATATCAAACTTTTTCCTTCTGCTTTTTAAAGTTTTACTTTCATTCCCACTTCCTCTTTCTTTACTGCCTCCTTTGCAATTTGATCTGCCTTTTCATTTCCCTGTATCCCTAAATGAGCTGGTACCTACATGAACGCATCAACAGTATTTCATATAATATTTCCTGATGTGTTTTTAATGCTCAAGAGGGATTTTGAGATTGAATCACTACATATAACCGTGCTCCTGTCTACCCTGTCCTCCACCCATCCAACTGCCAGCAGTATTTATTTTATTTTTTTATTAGAAAGGAACAAACGTCACATACAAAACATTACACATGTATATTCTACACCAGGGGGAGAAAGACTTTACATTAATATATTTAAAAGTTCACAGATATTAAGCTTTTGTGTTATTAGAAAATGTAATGTACTGCCTGAGCTCAAAGGCAACAAAAGATGGTTTTCCTCAAGTAAATTTACACCTATGAATATGAAATTTCGCCATTAGTATGATGAGATTGATAATAAATGTTTTGTTTAATCTTACTCTATTTTTGTTTAAGTCAAAGAGCCCAAATAGTGCATCCCTCCATAACAACTTCAAATCAATTTTAACATTTTTTTAGCAATAAAGTTACAGTTATCAGTCCACAGACTTTGGAGGAAGGGGCAGTGCCAAAAATAAATGGGTAACTGTTTCAATATGTTCAGAACAGAAAGTGCATTTCACATCAATATCTTTTTTGAATCTTCTGACAATATGATCATTGGATGGATAACATCTATGAATTATTTTAAATGAAACCGCTCTCACTTTATTAGTTAACATATACAGATGATGATCCGATGACCTAGTGATACAGGGTTATTATATTCAGATAAGAACTCATTACTGCCAGCAGTATTATGTCAAGACTTCACTTCACTAGTTTTATTTTGAAAGTATTAACAGGAAGTGGTGATTTTTATCGGTTGCAGTTCACGGCTGTGACCACTAGATGGCAGCAAACACTCACACTAAAAACACTAGACTGGACAATTGAATTCAGCGTTTTGCCGCCATCTAGTGGCCACACATGAGAACTACATTACATTTATTTTACGTCAAGTTTACGTCAATGCAGAGAACTATACACAAACACTTCCTGGTGCAGTCTTTCAAAATAAAGTGACAAAAATGGAAACATCTAATTCATCAATCAATCATTTATTAATGAGCACACGGCTGAGGAAGGGAGATATTCTTTAGGTACAAGCAAGGCGGAAACTCAATTTAACAGTGGCGACCTAACTACATGCAAGACTTTCGGTAAATACTTTCAAAATAAACTGGGCAAAATGAAGTAAAACAGTCAGAGGTATCATGAAATCGTGCTGATTGTTCTCTGGTGGTCTGGTGGTTTGTTTAGTTGGCAAAAAAAAAACAACCCTTAATCCACAATACCACAAATGATAAGAAACAACATAAAAACAACTTTTGAAACAAAATATAACATTTTCAGACTAAAGATATTCCTTAAAAATCATAAACAGCTTTGTTTTTTAAAAGTTTTGCACTTTACCAATCTGTTTTTGTTCTGACCTCATCTCAAAGGGCAACCCAGCTGCAGAGAAGTTTTTCATTCCCACACATGACCCGACACTTGCTTGATTAATGTGTTCAGGAGGTGAACACTTTAACCTTTCCATGTTTGCTGGCCACCCACAGCCGGATTGAAGCAGGGAAATCTGTTTATAAGGCCTCTGCGTCACAAGCTGAGGAAAAAACACTGGTCAAAGAGACAGGAAATCAGCACTCTGCTCAAAAAATGTCATATTATACACAGTATGGTTGTTAGATGACGTTTCCACTGTTGGGGACAACAAGAAACAATCGTTGCTACGTAATATTGATATTTTAGATTAATTAGATACTCTCTCAAGACCAAGGGGTGGAGTTTCCATTCTTCTGTCAAACAGTAAATGTCGACCTGTTGGGAAAAACTGTGAAAAGTTGCTCTAATTAATCAAATAACTCCCAACAAATCACTGCAGTAGAGGAAAAGAGAAGACTTGGAAAACATAGCAGGCCATGTTGGACTTAGGGACACACATTAATATTCTTTAATCTACTGTAAAGAGTTCACTTGAACCTAATAACTGTGGAAAATTTTGGAAATGGCAGAAATCACACGTGTGTACAGACTTATAGTGGCTGCAGTAATTTAATCTTTACGGTTTTAATTATTTTTTAACACAGTCTCATAATAACAGTCATCATATATTCTTTATTTGTTTTTAACATGGTCCATTTTCTTTTCCATGACGCTCCAAACATAATGGCCCCCATGAGTGGTTATTATTAAGCAGTCACATAAGGCATTCGTGCTGGTGTCAGATGAAAAAGTTAAATATTGTGTAAGTGTATTGTTATAATATGAAGTCTGTGTGAGCATCACAGTGATGTAAATCATGAACATCAGCTTGTAGTTTAATTCAAACTGTCAGTACTGGTATGACTACTGATAGATGAGGATTAAAATCAACAGAGGGCGCCAAATCCAATCTCAAATGGAAAGATCTGATGAGCCATGGAACTGGAGACAGTGATGTTTATACTGCTATGAATTTAAGTTCATCAAAACTTATTAGTACTCTGATGAACCATTTTGCACGAGCATGGAAGTGATTAGACCTGCAGCTTGGTAGAAATGCCACTAAAGACCATTTAATTGCCTTTTTTCGGCACGGGCATCAAACAGAAAAAAAGTTACAGCCATAAAAAATAAATAATAAAAAATCAGCAGTGCAAGCCAACATGCATAATTAACTAAGAAGTAATTGTTTTCACAAGCTTTCATGTCCCTGTTTTATTATTCTGACTGTCGCCAGTTATCGCACAGATTGTCCAGATCAGTCTGTGGGAAGAAAGGCATGTGTTAAACATCAGTCTCATCAGCAGTGTGAAAGGTTTCCAGCACAGAGATACCACAGCACAGAGGCCAGACTGGACACGCTCGTCACACATGTGGAAGTAATACTCTGTGACTTTAGCACGCGTTCATATCCTGTTTAATTATGTCAATTTTTGTTTTTCAGCCCAAACAACACAAACAAATTCTAATAATTTAGAAGGAATTCAAGCTATTGTCTGTAAAATTCTGGTACTCATTATTTTTCTTGTTGTGCATAACACCAAAACATTTTAAGGATGATTTCCCTTTGAATGAATTCCCAGTAAATACACTACAACAGTAAAATGTCTTTGTACTTCACTGTTGTAGTATTAGTAGTACGAAACTCTTGTCTATGCACATGATACGGTTTATCATGCATGTGCATTGAACTCTGCTCCATAAGGAAGTTGTAAATTTGCTGCTTTGTCACGGTGAGCAGCTGAAACAGGTCGGTGACTCCCAATCTTTTGTCTTTCGTACTGGGTCACACATGAGCAACACATGTGCCTACTAGTGCAAAGGAAGGCTGTTTATTTCAACTCTATAGAGTCATACATGTGGTTTGGTCAAAACAATAAATCTGTCAAGAAGATATCAGTATATGTAGTAATGTAGTTTCCTTTTCTACCAATGTTAAAGAAAGACTGAACAAGTCGCTGATGATTCTGGCTGTAGTTTTAAAGGTCATAATAACGCTTCAGCCACTGGTGTTCTTCATCACCAGTTGCCACACACAGATAAACGCACGTCGAGCTTTCATTTAATCCGAAAAACACCCTGTCAGCATTCTTTGCACAGAATGCGAAGATTTATCTATTAGAGTATTTCAAAACTCACAGAGAGGAACGATAACGCGATGATAAATGGGAGCTGATGACTCAGCCAACATTTAAACGATATTCTCGTGCTTGAAAGGAGAAAACTAAAGTCATAAAATTCACTAAGCTGCATTTTCATACGTTTTCTCATCAGCTTAGTTGCATGAATAGTTCATACATATACACATTATTCATAGAAGGATGAAATCAGACATGAATGTGCAGATCTCTTCCACAGCACTGCGATTAGCTCTCATGTTATTTCTCCTCATTTAAAAAACATCATAAAACATGTTTTGCCCCAGTTTACCTTCATCTGAACTCTTGTTTTTCTAGACTGCTGGTCTTCAGTGAGCACATCCAAACATATCATTACATTTTCATCATTAGTCATAGTCATAGGCCAGTTCCTACATATTTCTTTCTTCTGTTCTTTCTTCCAGATTTTATTATTTCAGTTATGGCAGTCGTTTAAATGGCACTTCAGATATAAAGGTTCCATAACTTATCCTATGCCATATAAATATGTTAGGGTCTATGTTATGTGAGAATTATGGTCCAAAGTAATGGATGATGTCACCTAATAATACGTGTCTCGCTTTTTGTATGCCTTTGAAATAAAGACAGGGCACAGGTCAGAAGAAAATATGTGTAAATGCAGAGAGCTGTGTCTCAGGTATATATCTTACCTGTGTAAACCGGCCTTTGTGGCTCGTCTTCCTGCAGCAAAGCCCATAAATTATACAGCTCCATCATCAGACTTTATAAGTCGGGTCTATTTGTGCGTATTTAGTATCATAAATAAAAAGTTCAGAGATCTAATGTTGCAAATCATACTTTTTCCAGATTGTGTTTTTATTCAGTTTTCTCGTCAGCTGAAGTGTCACTTAACGATTAATGCTGTTAAACTCAAACTTTATTTATTTATATATATCATATTATACGGAGCAAGAATAAAACGAAGTAGACAACAAAAGAAAGAGTCGAGCAAAATGGATAACACAAAAGTCAAATAGGTCAAGTTAGAATGTATAAAAAAATGTATGTAAAAACTACAGCAATAAAATAAAATATATGTGTCATCACTATTTTAACTTATAGAGCTATTTGGGCAAGCCCAATAAATAAGCTATCAGCATCACAGGATATATCACTGCAATGCCATATGCAGGTAATTAAATAGGCATGAAAAACAATTAGTACAGATGTTGAATTCAATATGATACAATGTATCCTATCATCAAGTATTCGATCACCAATTTATGAAAAGTTTCTAAGCTTATGATTTATGATTTATGGTGGCACCAACTATACCATAACAACAGACGGAAAGTATGCAACCAGGACCGAGGGGGAGAAAGCT
Organism: Collichthys lucidus; assembly: GCA_004119915.2. Lineage (NCBI taxonomy): Eukaryota > Metazoa > Chordata > Actinopteri > Sciaenidae > Collichthys > Collichthys lucidus. The sequence goes on from CM014090.1 coordinate 8,241,860, forward strand.
GACAACACATGAATCAAATTAATGCTGGTGTCAAAACTCGTGTTGTCTGTCTTTTCTTGTCAAAGCCATAAAAAACAAAGCTGACAAAAAGACAGCTGCTGTGTCCTCTGTCTCACAATTTGTTATCCCTGAGACACGAATAAATGCCTTTTGCATACACTTGATAAAACTCATGTGAATAAATGCACGCCCTCAACGGACATCAAGAAATTTAGTCACACTTTCCCCCTCAGCCGTCTGCTGAAGCTTGTAAGTTATTGCTCCCACAGTGCATGGAGTTAGGACGAGGCTACAACAGGTCACTGCTTCAGTGCTCTGGTTTCACGAGAGTGTAAGAGTTCACAACAACTGTGATTATAGTATAGTTCTGACCAGAGTACCCACACGTGCTGCATGACCCGTGTTGTTTCAGGTAAACATATTAGAGCTCACTTTCATTTAAAAAAGTATGATGACGAGTACATTGAAGATACTACTAATAAGAAGGTGCACGAAGTACTAAAGTGAATAGTGACGGCATCTGTTTGAGTCCATTGTTCTCAGTTGATATCCTAATAAGTTACAGGAGGTTGATTAAAGATAAAAATGTTCCTCCTCTAATGGTGGATGAAGAAAATGGGGCCGGATCACAGTCCCTTGTAAACCCTTCTCTGCTCTGTGATTTATGATCAGAGAGATCCTGCTCCGACTCCAAGAAGCTGCAGTGGAGTCTCGAGCTATCACTCTTGAGCTGAAACAAGGCTCTGATATTTGGAAAAACACTCTGTCCCCAGTTCAGGGTGTCTGCTTTGACAGTGCGCTAAATATGAAACTAATCTGAAACAGTCTTATAGCAGGAGTGACTGAGTATAACATAAAGGTAAACGCTTCAGCGCTTGCTGACGTGAAGAAAAAGAGAAGCGGCTTCAATAAATCATTCAGCTGTTGAAAAGTTATTTGCTTCACCCGGGGCAATAGTAAGCCCCTTCAGCAACCTTCCAGCACTCTGTGCATGAGCACTTGACCTCCGGAGAAATGACTTCGATAGCTGGCGTCATTTGCACTAAAACCATGGTATGCATCCCATAAACCTCAACTCAAGGGGGGTTGTTGTGCCTTGACATAATTTGCGGTTAAGATATTTCCCTCTGTGAAAATTCAAGGTATTAAATTTGCTCCTTGTTTCTTCTTGTTCTGTAATTACATTAAAAAATATTAGGAGACTGGCTGTTTCAGGTTTGGCTGTGCATGGCAAGTGAATGTGGTTGCAGATTACAGCACATTAAGTGGTTTTACTGTGGTATAATTGTAGCTACGTGATATTTAGCCAAGATGTACCACTCTGTTTATAATGTCAGCCCGTGGAAATAAAAGCATTTGAACTCACCAGTGCAGAAGTTATCTTCTTTGCCCACTAATGATCATTATGATGTATATATTCTATCCTTTCTTTCCAGAAGTGGAACTATACAAACATAAACACATGTAACTGTTTCAGCTGTCTGATGAGCCACATTCCCACAAATCTCACATTTTGTGTACGTCTTGTGTAAACCTTGACTGAGCTGCAGGAGTCAGGTCGGATGCATCTTGCCATATTTACATAAAGTGTGTGAACCTAAAGTCACTGACCACATTTGAAGAACATTAAGTAGATGAGCACTAATGACAACGCCAGTAACGGAAGATTCACGTACACATGCAAACATCATTGGTGCAGTTTCCCAAGGCAGTAAAACCTCTTTGCTAGGAAAGTGCGGGAGCAAGGCCAAACACATTGAGTCTGCTACATCAACATCAAGTCCGCCAACAAACCGCTCTCAAATTAGGAACATATTGAATGTTTCGCTTTATTTAGATGTAAATATCATCTTGTTATCAATTGTGTTGTTTAAAGAATACAGTGAATGTGTAAGACGGAAGCCGTTATAGAGGGACTCAGGCCAAGCATTCCTAGGAGAGAACAGATACTGTAATTATCATTACGACTGGCAAGGCTTGTAAAAGCGAGTGTTGAAAAAGCGTGATAAATAACCTTTAAAGACATGATAATAACAGTGTTTAGAATAACATTAGAGATGTGTTTATATGGTTCATGGTTCTGCAGTAGAGACACGAAGACATTACAGATCTCTGCTGGGGTTTCTTTATTTAATCCACATCCTGTTTTCGACACTATCATAGACAAATCTAACAAAATCAAATACTTGACTTGTGCAACATAACCCACAATTAAGGAAAGAAGCCAATGCAAATCTTGCTGTACAGTACCAGCGTCACCACTTGCCTCGACACATCATCACTTACAGCACTCGTTGCTTAATTTCCAAGTTTAGAAAATAGAGATCTGTTCAGCGTGCCGGCACACATAGAGGAATCTATCAGCTGCATTTAGATGTGGCTCTGCCTTATTGTCTTATCTCAAGGCTATGACTGAAACAATCAATTATCATTTCAGGGTGTGTCTGACTTGACATCTGTCAATGTGAGTAATGACGTATGGAAAAAAAACCTGGCAGGACACAATGTTATGGTATTGTAAATCATATGTAGCCCACAACTCTATGTCACATGACGCAACCTGGCGCTTCTCATCCAAGTGATAAAACAACTTTGCTGCACATAGGTAAATTAAACATGAAATATTTTCTTTGAATTTCCCATAGAACTGCAAAGTCCCCATCAAGTCAAACAATGTATTTAGTATTTATGCATTTTGTTTGTTATGTCTTCGATTGATCTTCACTGTGCATAATGATGTATGTGCAGAGATCGGCACCACAGATCTGCCAGAGGGGGAAGCGTTTCTCTGTGTTTCCCTTAAATCTGAGCTTAGACGTGTACATACGAGCAGGATTCAGTTTGCCAGGCAACGTTCCAACATGTGACTTACTTGTTGTGTGATGTCCAAACTCAACACAACAAGTGTCCAGAGAATAAACACAGAAAAGACAATTCAAGAGACGTCGGGAATTTAACTTTCACAAACTGAATTCTGAATATTTCTATACATTTAAATTATACATTATAATAATGTATAATGTGCCTGTGTGATGGTTCTTCCCGTATCTGCGTGCGTTCTCCGGGGTGAAATCCAGGTTAATGTCGGTAATGTGAATGCAGAGTGTTCTGTGATGAATTGACTTGTACCCTGCCTTTTGCCCAAAGCCTAGGATGGGCTGCAGCCTCTGTGATCCTGTGCATAAGGGAAATTGATGAATAATGATATTAATAACTTTATTTGCATAGCAACATTAAAAACAGATCGGTACAAAGTGCTTTAACAGACAAGTACATACAAGATAGTCAGGCAAAATAGCAACAGAGAGCCAGGTACTGGAGGTCAAACAAAAGCAAGACAAAGTTTAGACTTGAGAACGTGGTAATAGGAATATCCATTTAAAAAAAAACATGAGGATACAATATAGTTAGGTAAATAAAGGAATAAATGAGAAGAATTTAAGGAAATGACCTCAGGCAGCTCGTTCCACAGTCGAGGCGCCCTGATGGCAAAAGCACGGTGACAAGCTTTAGATTCCAGCCTCACACCTGAGGAGCCAAAGCTGCACACTGGCTCGTAAAGGGTTAAGACGTCTGCCGTGTTACCTGGAATCAGACCCAGGTGTGTGTTAAAGGTGACCAGTAAAATCCTAAAATGAATCCTAAAACAAATAGGAAGTCAGCGGAGAGAGGATTTGGGCTGATGAGATGTTGTCTGTGAAAACCAGTAAGAAGCTTCATGGAGATTGCATCACATGGAAAAATATCAATACATTTCCCTGTAATTTCAGTCGACCTATGAGTCTTGCTTGAATTAAAAATAAATGCCTATTGGTTCCAACCCTGACAACATGAATATGTGATGATGGGCTCGATGGCAGATTTTGAGGTTAGGTTGGGTCAGCCGCAGCCTTTATGAGAATGTTTTTAACCAAAGTTCTTACAAATATTATGGTGTTATAACATATAATTAATTATATGTTATAATCTAGAGATTGCAGATCGCTTTGCACATCTTCATGTGCGTTTTTTTAACTTTTTCTCCCTGCAGGAATGAGGGAACACCGAGCCAAGTTTTAGACCATCGCACTACCACTGGCTGTACAGCGAGAAAACGACAGACTGGAAATCTGGACCATAAAAGCACAGGGAATCCCGTCGACGTGGCTTATGGCTCCGAGACGCTGCTGGAGGAGGGGGAAGGGGAGGAGTGCTGTTGGCCACCGGCTAACTGGTCTTGAAGGAGCATAGTGAAATATTGCCTCCCTACTCCCTGTGAGCATGCAGCACAAACAAAACGCTTATATGTAGCCTAAAAAATGAACAATGTTATACTGTGGATCCATGCACTAACGGCTTAATTATGAACTCATATGCGGTGGATGGTTTTCAACATCATTCCCTGTGGTGACGTTATTCTGAGTTTGTTGGCGCTTTACTATGCATGTGTGCTCATAAATTCATTCTGATGGATTGTTGCTGTAAAAATTACTGAATGCTTGGATTATACTGAAACTAAATAACCGCAGGACAGAAATATTTTAATAACTGCTTTAGGTCACAGATTAAATAAGTAAATAACTTTGTGAAATAATCGCTGGCTTCTATAAAGTCACAAAAAACAGATTAGAGAACACGAATGGTCAGACTTGATGCAGCAGAGGGCAAGATGTCCAAAGTTTCAGACAGAGCTCTGAGCATTCAGAGCTCTGCATTCTTTTTGTTGGATACTCTGCTTTTGTCTGTTTCCTCAAAGCCCCTGTCACAGTGTACGCTCTCTGTTAAAAAAATATCAGTTTCCCAAGCCAAGTGAATCTGAGTGCTATCGCTCAGGTCATTATTTCAGACTAGACAAAACGTCCTCCAAAACCACAAAAGACATTATACAGATGTGTTTGTAGAAGGTGTCTGAACAGAATACTGGACAAATCTGCACCTCACAATTTATATCCAGCTTTGCAGGAAGTATTGCGCCGTTACTATAGGGAGGTGGAGGTGGAAAGTGTTGAGTATGTTGACGTTGGCGTGGTGGATGAGTGTGTTGCTTATAAGACTTTCATGCAGGACACTGGAGTTTACATCCCATCGCCTTTTTTATTACTGTAACCACAGTCTTTCCCCAACCTCTACCAGGTGTTTCACTTGTCTGACCCCAATATAAGTACCATCGTTCACAGTTTATAGTGTTACCTTCACAACCTCATTATGTAAATTCTGTTTCCCCAAAAAGAGAAAAGTTGTGGTATCTCATATCCTGAGGAGTTACATCACTGAGCGGTGTGAAGGAAAGCAGATAACACCAGTGTAATACAGTTCACACTTGAACACAATGCTTCCTTTCCTCCTTTGGAACAGCGGAAAACATCTGGATGTTGTCCACAAGGTTGAGTCATGAATAAACACAAATGAAGCCAAAGCGGCGCATGGTCTGTTGGTTATACTGTCCAATTAAAACATTTTGCACATGGCCAATAATATTATACATTCTCCTCGCTGTCACTTAAAGCCAAGTGGACTTAAGTAAATATCCAGTAAAAGTAAAAAGTGTCCAATATAGGATGATGATGCTTAAGAGGAAAGCAGAAGACTCATTTCAACATCACGGGTGTCTAAACTCCGATTTAGATAAGTGGTGTCCTGGGAGCTCAGCTGTAGAGCACATGACATATCAAGGCAGAGTCCAAATCTGGCCCCGTTCCTGCATGTCATCATCTCTCTCGCCCTGGCCTTTTCTTTCCCTACTGTCATCAAGGCCCATCCCTCGAAAAAAAAAAGTGAAACTATTTTTCTCGGAAGTGCTAAACTCGTCCTGAAAAACATTTCTCGGATGTTGAACTTGTTTTTCTAAAGGATGTATCATCGGTAAGATGTAGAGCAGTATTTAATCCTGTTCAGATTTTGTAGATTTTTCCATTAGCTGACGTACAATGACTCACTCAACCCGTCAGTCCTCTCCCTCCTTCATGTGCTCGTAGGGTTCTGAAAGAGTTAAAATCCTCATTGTGTCATGCAAGCTATCCTACAAGCCAGGGCTCGTGATAAGTAAGGTATTTTGCAGTATTTGGGTTGGCCAAGGTAATAAAAAGGTGTTGACCCTGAAGGCGATGTGAAATGCTTTCAACAAAAAAAAAGGATTTCAATATCGTATCCTTGTATGTCCCTTCATCAGCATGCAGGAGCTGTTGGCTGGTTACAACTCGAAACGCCCGTCACTGGGTCAAATGTACAACTGCACAATCTGTTCAGTACAAATAATTTGTTAGTAACAGAAAAGAACACAACATCGATGTTATATTTGTGAAGTGGATGGTGGAATATATTGATGAAAATGAAAAGAATAACAAAAATACGATTTTATTATCAGAGAGCTTCGTGTATTTTCCATCAAAAGTGAACATTACCTAATCTTGTCTATGCACGTGCCTGTGTTGGACAAAATGTTTGGCAAGTTGTTGCATGCTGTTGCTGACCCCTCTTGTCCTTTGAGCCAGACGTGAAATCTGGGAAAAACATGAGGCTGCAGCTGCTGGTGGTCAAATTGCCGTAAAGTTTTTTTAGGTTGTTGGTTTTTTTTGTTGTAATCTCACTGGTTTCAATGTTAAGATACTCAGTGCTAGCCCAGCACTGAGAGAATGTATTAATGTCAGTGATATATGACAGGAAACCTCACAGTGACATCTTCAAAAGAAATTCAAGACAGAGGAGCCTTAGGTTGGAAAGTACAGTTTAGGGGAAAAAGATGAGGGAGGAAAAAGTGAACTATGGATAAAAGGCTCGGTTTCAGGAAAAAAAAAAAAAAAAAATCTCTGCCACTATTTTTGGTGTCAGAGATACAAAACGACCTGTCCACAAACACTTGATTCACCTCACATTTCCATGGAAACAACACTGATATGAGAAATACTTTCATGTCTGCATGTGGCGTAAGAGGAAAATCTATTTAATTTAAATAATTTATGAATAGGAACGGACACATTAATCCACAAACCACATTATAAAAACAGTAAATTGGAAAACAATGCATTTGGAATACAGTACATTCACTTCTATTCTAACTATACTTGGCCTAAAGATGTTTTTTTTTTCTTTCTACTGGTCCTAAAGTCATAAAAACACATGAACGCACATAAAGTATGATGAACGCACATAAAGTATGATGAACACGCATAAAACAGAACACCTACCACATAAAATCACACATAACACAACGTTCATAAAAAAACAGTGATCACCATTTGACGAAATCATCAGCAGATGCCACATTTGACAGTCTGGGTTAGAATTGATAGAATGAACTGTGAGGCCTGTGACTGTGTTGGATATATTCAGAGGTCGCCACACAGTTTGTTGAGCAGTTGGAGTACTGAGTATTAATAACAGGCTCGGTCACTGGTGCCATTCTAGACAAAACCTTGTTCTTAAGATATTTTCCATTGAGTTATTGCTTCCATGTAGCAATATTTCTGTGAGTTTCCCGTACTACATCAACTAATCTCCCTTTGAAATCTCGAGGATTGAGGACTGTGAGAATATTTTGTGTTTTTGTATCGTTCCACATTTACTTCAAAGGTGACAGTTGGCAGTAGGATGCTGTTACAAAGGAAGAAGGAGAGATTTCTGGGTAACTAAATGGATCATGTTTTTTTTGCGAGACACGAGATAATATTTAATCCACATGCTTTTTATTGCTCTTTACGTAATTACCTACGCTGCAGCCAGTTGATCTGTATTTTAGGTCTGCATGGGCTAATATAAAACACAATGACTGTCTGTTACTCGCGGGAGAGAAATATTGACTCCATCTGAAGAAAGTACAAATGTTTAAATCAAAAAAGATACTGAACTATTTACTGTTAGTCTCACATGTGAGTATAAACCATGCACAACATTATCTTTAAGCCTCAAAAGCAGACCTGTTTTTATATAACAATAAAGCAGAGATTCTTGCATCAGACTATTTGAACTATGCAGTTTGGATAAAACAAATTCTATCACTGCATTTCTCCCAAATGTTTTCAGAAACATATTTTAGTGTACTGTTTAGTTTTAATACAAGAAATCCCTCGAGGAAGCCGGTCACTATTTTTTACTGCTCGAATTCTGGGTCAAAACCAATTCTCATTACTTCAACCAGCAGCTACACGCTCTCCTACAAATATGGTAATTGGCTAAACTGGCTCTGTAAAACTAACACCAGGACCAGGACTGAGAAACACTGGTCTATTGTTTTCTCGTTAAAGATTTTGTTAGAGCCACCATTTTATGTGATTATAGGATCTTTCCGATTATTTGATGGTGTGCATTTTTTTGCTCATAGGTAAATGAGTCAATCCTAATAAAATGCTGTCTTGGACTCCATGCTTGTTTGCTACAGTTTCACTGGCAGGTGCAAAAGATGGAAAACTTTAAAGGCTCAGTTTCAGGAAACATTTGTCAAAGTTGGGAAATTTTTTCTCATAGTTGTGTTTTGTGTTTTCTCCTAGTTAACTCAAACCTTTCCTCGGTCTTACTGCAGTGTTCTAGCAAGAGGAGGTATAAAAAAAAATAGTACGTTGTGCATCACAACAAATTTGATTGAAAGGATAAAGCAAAGTAGAACTATTAAAGGATTCACTGTGAAACAGCTGCAGCCTTAATACTTTAATCTGTACTGACAGCTGTCAACAGTGATATAGATGAGCGCAGGACTGAAGAAACAAATATAATATTCTCATGCATCTGCCCAAATATTATGTAACATCTTCATAAGTGGAAACAGTCAAAGAAAAAATATAAGTCTGCATGTTTTGGATATAGTCATAAGATGAGACTTGTCTAGGATAATTGGCTTTATTATGATTAATAATTATTTCTTTTTATTGGCAATAAATAAAAATAAAAGTAGAGTGCTAATGAAATTTGGTTGGTTGTCATAAGTTTCAGCCACATAAAACTGTGCTTAATAAATTGTCTGATTAGCTTTATTGAACTTTATTTATGTCGTTCTGGCAATTATTCATGGCAGCCTGTCAGAGAATGACTGATTATGTAACATTTGAATTTGCTCCTCTGTATGACATGTACCACAGAGATGGAAAACTATTATCACAGTGATTTATAGATATAAACCTTGCAGAAATTCAGACTTTTTAGTGTTAATGAGGATGGTTTAACTCCTGATAATAGTCATGCAAACGTGCAGATGTGCATCATTCATTTCTTATAACGGTGACATTGACCTGACTTGTAGTTTGATGAAGGGCAGTACATTTGTGAATGTATTTCTGAGAACTAATATCTTCACTGGGAAACAAAAACACTGAGATTATGGTATATGGTTTTGTAAAAAGACATTTTTACATTAAAGTAAGAAAAATTCAAGCACAGATCAAAACTGGGTCGAGTAGAGTGTGGTGTCTGAGCACAGCAGATGTCGATTGAAAACTGGACATCACACTGGATTTTAAGCATAGTATGGACGGAGTCCTGCACTGTGGAAAGGGAGTTTCTCGAAAGGTACAAATCTTGGTGCCTGAGGCCTGTCTCTCAAGAGAAGTCTGTCATCATGAAACCTTCACGTGAAGCCTGAAAATTTAAAGTCTGCAGATGTTAAAGTTAACGGCAAAGGACATTGCAGTGGATTAGAGAGCAGTATCGGAGCAGTCCTACAGCCTGGAAAATGAGTTTTTGAAAAGGTACAAATCTTGGTGTCTCACAAAAGAAGTCAGGCTGTCATAAAGCTATGGGCTCAAAGCCCAAAGCAAAGCTAGGACTCTTGCTACACAAGACAAGCTTGAGCTAACAGTTTTGTAGTTAGTAGTAGTTGAAGTCGTTGTTAACCCTGTAGCTTTTCTAGAATTTTGTGTTACACAACAGGAAAAACAATAATCAGGAACATCCTTATTTTGGAGGTCAGGTGACTTGTCATGGATTTATTGTAAAGACTGATCTGAACCCGCCTGAGCTCAGTAGAAGGATATTGATTCATGTTTGCTTCAGTATCAACATTTAAAACTACTTTGCTGAGGTTTAAATCATTAGATCTCCCTATTTCATGATAAGAAAAAGGTTTTATTTTATCATGGCCAAATACATGATGGCACTTTAATGGAAACTTATCTAACTATCCTGAGCACACAAGCCTCCATGCCAGGAAAACTTCAGGTCTTCGGAGTCAACGTTGCATCCAGATGACAAGTCACTTTCACACAGCTGCATCCAAGGCATTCACTGATATGCACATTTTTCTGGGCCAGAGAATAATGCTGGTATGCTTACAGGATTAAAAACAGACTGAACCCATCCCAGAGGTCCCACATTTGTAGGTCAGCTGAGGTATACTTGTATCCTACATCGAGAACAAACTATTCAGCATACTTACATGTGATCAGCTCAGTAAATTTACTTTGCAATAATAAGTTTTCATTATTTGCATTTGAATAAACTAATAATCTAATTATAAAGAGTTAGAAATGAATTGCTGCTCTGGTTTTAGAAAATCACACCTGCAAAACATGTGTTATGTATCGGGGAATGAATTGAACCGATTCATTATAATTAATTATATTATACCATTTCACATGCTAATGTAATTCTCTAGAAAGGATTAAGAACTTTGTGTTTACAGCGTGATGCATTTATTTCAAACATGGCATAAAGATACCATACTAAATGTGAACGTGCTTCTTGTGTGGTTTCACTTAAGGATAAGCAGACAGCTGCTAATAGTGATGAGCAGTGGAAATTGTCATGCCAGTTTAAGTGAAACTTGAATCTATTGTCAGTGATACCAGCAGCCTCATAAATGACTTAATAAATGATCGGGAGATCTCTGCTGAATGCAGCGCGGAAACTCTGAGACCAAATGGAAAAGCAATAGGATCCTCCGGCAGATGTTTTCTCAATTCTCCGGCGATGTTGTACATGTACGAAATGTTGCCTGCTGTGCGTCTGACTGCAAAATGTATTCACTCGGTAGAAAGATTTGCATTTCACTGTAGCAATTTGATGAAATCTTCTCTTACGCCCGCTAAAAAAGAGGCTGACAGTCTAATAATGATATCTTAATAATATCAGGACTCGACACTGAATGCCCCCCGGGATCAAACACAAACTTATCAAACCTCCAGTTGAGATATGGAGCCTCTCCTTCTTTCTTCATGTTGAAAAAAGCTGCACAAACTCAATGACATCAGTTGGACTGCATTTATCTTTATCAAGATGTAAGAAGGATATGTCATGCATCAAATTGAGCAGCTTGTCATAACAATCATCAAGTAATGAAGCCTGTCAGCTCTGCATTGCACTACATTTTAATCAGAGATGTGCAGTGACCGCACTGGTATGCAGTGAAGCAAGCGAGGCTTTGACAGTACATTACTTGTTGAAAGAACCACAGAGTACAAATGTGTTCATTTATGCAACAAGGTGCAAGAATAAAGAACTCTATATGTTTTTGTCATCATCTGCTTGGCCTCTGTTGCTCTTAGAGTTTTGTTTTTCACTTTGCTTTTTCCCTCCTTTTTTTTGGTTTCTCTCCCCGGTCGTGTGTTTGTGCAGCTGGCTTTGCTTGTCTCAGTAGCGAGGTACGCTTGTCTCTCATCCAGAAGTCGCTCCTGCTTGCTGGACATGACATCTCTCCTGTGCCAGAATATTCTGTACAGTGTTGCAGATGGTAACATGCCATGGTTTACTCTTTGGGCTTCTGCAAGCCGTTTTTCCCTGTGTGCATTTCTCCAATGTACCTCAGCCTGTGTTCTTCAGCCAAACAACCCTCAGCCAACACCACCTGCTTCTTTGTGTTAATTCTCATAATAAACATCATAAAACTGCCTCCATCTCTGCAGTTTGGGTCCAGACATCAGCAACATATTCTTGTTTGATTGGCAGGCAAGTTAAAAAAATAAATAAATAAAATAATTGATTTCCCACAGGCCACTAAATGGATAAACAAACAAAATGCTTTATAATTTATAACGTCATTTGAAATGTTACTAAATAAAGCAGCATGTAAATGGCATCATAATGTTAATTACTCCAATGACTTCCAGCTGCCAGATGTTGGATATGTGCTGTGTTTAGGCTGGAGCTTGGGCCCCGTTTACACGTACACGGGTATTTTTAAAAACAGAGACATTTCCCTTTGTTTGTACTGATCTTTTACACGCAAACAGGGAATTCGCCTCTGAAAACAAATCTTTCTAAAAACTCTGGCTAGAGTGGAGAACTACGGTTTTGCATTTGCGTGTAAATGGAGATAAACAGAGTTTTAGGCAGCTGATGCGCCAAAAGTGTGACCAATGTAGCAGTCAGAGTAGCAGTCGCATTTATTTTGGTGCAAACACGTTTCATGGGTTTGCATTTGCATACACAGCTGATGTATCATGCCGATGACCAGAGACGAATGAGGGCTCGGAGGTCAGCAATTGTGCCACTTCTCCCACCATTCGAAGACCCAGTCACCGTCACCGCCAACGTCGCCGGTTTTGGGTCCGACCCGAGTGGACTGCTGTCTGGTGGGATCATTTTGATTCCGCCCATAGGCCTGGCGTGGTTATGACGGCGCTTGATGCCGTATTTATGCGGGTTGATGTAAACAAAAACTTTTTTGAACACGATGCTATGTGCACGATGTTATTTTGGAAAACAGAGGGAGGGAAATATTCCTTTCTCAACATACCCAGCTATGTGTAAACGTAGCCCTGGCCTCCATGTGCTCTCTTTGCAGAGATGGGTGTGGTTTGCTGTGGAGCTGACTGCGCACACCTGCATCAGATCACCATCATTTTCTCAAGCAGTATTTAGAGGCTGGCTTCCTGCATGCCCACTGCCAGATTATCACTGCATCGCTGTAGATCACCCAGGCTCCTTGAGAGATATTGCCATTTGAGATTTTCTGAGTATTTACCTAATTTCTCTGTTTGCAGACAGTGAGCTTGCCTTCCTGCCTACCATTTTCCCTTTGTCTAATAAACGGCTGTTTATTTGACCTCTGCATTTTTGGGTCTAATACCACCACTACCACCACATCACAGGATACTGTGAATTATTTTAATCCAAGATACAGATGACTAAAAAATAAATATGTTGTAAGAGTTTGTGTGTTTGTATCTTGGCAGTTGCTCAGATCCATTTTAGTCCAGGAGGTCATAAACTGCACCGAAGAATTTTGAACGTGAGCCAAATAACGAAAGAACTGGGCCTGACCCAAATGTCTGCAAACAACAGTCTACCAAATATGCCTGTAACATATTCAATTGACTGTATTAATACAAACACACATTCTTTTGATAAAATAAAATTAACACCCGGTGTAAATGAAAACATATTTACTGATGTTAAGTTTAAATGAATGATTGATAGTACATAGCATGATATGAAGATACATACGTTCCATGGAAAACGGATAAAGAACGTTTGCTTTGCACATTTAACACAGTTTATTTTATATTTTACATAGTGTCCTTTTGAAAATGTTTCCAAAAATGGACTGCCAAGCTCCTGCTCACACATACAGAAAAATGACTGGCCTAATAAAAGAATGACTCGGTCTAATTCAAAGACTGGGAAACACAAAAAGCAATATTCAGGATTTGCCATTTTCAGACTCTCTCTGAACAAATGTCAACCTAAGAAAAAAAACCTTGCAAGTACATTAGAAAGTCCCCCAAAGAACAACCTCAGATATCCTTGTCAAAATGGCAAATTTATATCAAAGAATGCACTTTATTGGAAGCTGTTGGAAAAACAGAGAGGAGAAAACCTGCAGCTGGATACGATGTTCCAAATGATACGAGCACAGGACAACATTTACATGAAATCTTAAACAAGTTACAGCAAGGACATTAAAGTATGTAACAAGTCTGAAAGTCTGACGTCTTTTTTTTTTTTTTCATCACGCAGAGATTTAGAAATCTTCCCAAACAGCTAATAAAACCTTCACCTCTAGCAAAGACGCTTTAAACGTTGAATGTTTTATACTGAACTAATGGCTTGGATTTAAAAAAAACAAAACAAACTTTATTGCTACCCTGACTTTCTCCATGTCTTTAAAGTCATGCCAAAATGTTCATTTGAACAATGTTTACTTAAAAAAAAGACTGAAAAAGACTGCACACTCATAATATACATTCAAAGCACCATTAAATTGTTTATGAGAATAGTTTCATTAGTGTCAGTTATACTTATTACAGTATATTTGAAATCACTGACATTTGTAATGTATCCCCTGTATTAAAATACCAGTTTCAACCTCTGGGTTTGGTGTCTCTTTCTGTTGATATTCACATCCATCCATGCTTAGTCTCTTCCTCTCCTCCTGTTGCCAGCTGGTAAAAAAAATGAAAATGATAGAAACATTAATACATGTCAGTTATTCATATCTACGCTTATGTACTATGTTAAAGTTTGGTGCCTGGGCTCTGATCTCATCACTCTCCGCAAAGGCATACGAAGCTCAGCACAGCAGAGGGGGGAGTGTTGATAACTTCCCCGAGCTTACAGGTGGATGCTGGGATGGAGGCGAGGCTGGTGAAATGTTCAGCAGCTGCAGCAGTGCCAGCATAGCTTTCATGTGAGCGTTGTGGTGGTACAGTAAGCATCGCAGCAAAAGAGCGAGCAGCACACAGTTCGCTTAAAGGAAGTGTTTGGCATTTCGGGAAATACGCTTATTTGCTTTCCTACAAGATCCAGCTGAGAAGACTAATACCATTCTTATATATTTGTATGATTTATATGAGCAGCTGCTTCGCTTCACGCTCAACACATTATACACATTATATCTTTAATCTGTACAAAAACAGAAGTGAAAAAAAACTGACACATTGTGGTTTTTATGGGGGCTTATGTGCAGACAACCAGTGGAGACTCCAGGAAGAGAAAGAAATATTCTAGCACAGAGCCCAAAATCAATTTACTATCAATTTAATGATGATGATTATGATATACACTTTAGAGGTGGCAGATTTTGCTTTGGACAGACCTGGACTAGCTGATAAATACATAGATACATAGATACTTTTAATTTAGTCGTTTTACTAACCTAAGCTAACTGCTGTAGATTCATATTCACTGTACAGACATGCGATTCGTATCAGTCTTCTCATATAAGTTATAGCAAGAAAGCATATTTCCGAAAATGTTGGATTGTTCCTTTAAGTACACCCGTCATGACCGAAGGGGTGTGTTGGATTTGATGCAAGGAGAAAAGTATGCCATGTCAATGTCGACTCCAGTCGACAGCCTGGAAATGTTCACATGATAAGCTGCGTTTATTACAAATACAGGATTTTTTTTTGGGCTTCTTCTTCTTCTTTTTATTTTTTATTTTTATTTTTTACCTAAAACTCTTCTGGGACTGGTTCTTCTTGAATTGCCTTCAATGTGTAAAGGCAAACAAACATATGTCAGATATTATTTATGAATTCATTCCCCGTCAACTGAGATTTACAAGACTTAGAAAACTCACCTTGGATTATTTTGGTAAGGCTTTCAGGGTCAAAATTAGCGGTCCCTTCAATGTGGGAAATTGAAACGTCAGCTCCTGAAGGAAAAATAACATCTTTAAGGTGAAACTGCGATCTGCTGTACAGAGATCTATTGTACTGCTCTGCAAGAAACTTCCCCCATAAAAAAATTTTATATATTATGTAGTCTTCACCCAAAAACCAACCACAATTACATTCTTCCATTTCAACCATGTGCAGAGGGGTGAGAAAAACAAACAAAAAACAAAACCCTGGAAAAGATTGACCATCAAATTTAAATCAAATTAAATTTCACAAACCTTCGATGTCAAGATTGGCGGTGCCAGTGTGTGTGTACTGAGGACCTGTAGGTGACAACATTCATGAGCTCTTGATGGTCAGTGATATGGAGCTGATATATTGAGTGAGAATTACATAAAAAAAATATACCCGAGAGAACTCTGGTGACTTTGGTAATGGCTGGTGCACCTTCAATGACTCTGGTGACCTTGGTGACGGTGGGTTTACTTTCAATGACCCTGGTAACCTTGGTGAGGGTGGGTTTACTTTCAATGACCCTCGTCACTTTTGTTACATCAGGAACTACAAAAGCAAACAGAGCATATTTCACCATTTGGAAATTATAGGCGGCCCCTCGAAACAGAGAATTTTCCATTTGCATGCAGGTAACATAACAAATGGACCTTTCACTGGATCAGAAAGGTTGCTCTGACAAAATGTGATTCATAATCAGAGTATTTCTGACACCTGTTTTTTTAAATATTCTAGCTATGTTCAGTTTTAGAAATTGTGTTACTTGTGTGTTTATATTTCATTTTAAACACCACGATCAGTTTTTATGGCTGACTGGTACAAGAATCAGCAGAAAACAGACGATCCTTTCTTCTCTCTGAATAATGCTGCTTCAGCTATCAAACATTGCACTGTGTGTGCATGTACTTGCATGTGTATGTGAAATTATCTGGTCAGTGGTTGATTTAACTTCCTAATTTTTTCCCCTGATTTTATACATGCAATTGTTTTAAATACAAACTCTCAGACTTGACATGAATCACACGATGATGATACTCTGCTATCATCATTACTGTACCTTCCTCGACGATCTGAATGATCCTCTCTAATAACAACAGGAGATATAAAACCATTAATGACAGTAAATGACGCCTTTTTAAATATTAAAATAGCGTATATGCAAACATGAAATTAAATACAATAAACATAACAATACTGTTACTTACTCAGAAATGTTAGGGGGATTTCCTGATATCTGAATCCACTAATGTACTGTAAAAAAAAACCCCCAAAAAACCAATTAGGACATACACATAACTGATTTGCAGAATGACCATAGTCAAAAAAATAATGTTTTTGTGTGTGCTGCATTACAAAATATATGATTAACTGATCTGTGATTAAAAGCAAAAGTCAGAACCAGCACATTATTGCCTTATTCACCTCATACACTCATTCAGACCCTTCCCTTTATAAATGGCAGACTCAGTAAGTACAAATCAGTTTCTGACACCTTGATCTGGATGTAACTGATGAGCCTCCTCAGCAGCATGTGGAGCTCCTGGCTTCCAACAGGGAGATCTGGAACAGAGTGCGAGGCGTTAACTGCAGCCGAGCCTTGACACTTCTAACAATTATAATCTGCAGAGAGTGCATCTCTTGACAGATTTACAAGGAGAATATAAACAAGGCTGTACCTGCAGGATACAGGACTTGGTTTACGAAATGAATGACTCCATTTGTGGCCATGATATCAGACTCGGGGACTTGGACAGAATTCACTTGCATAGTGTTGTTTGCCTGAGGGAGACAGTTAAAACGATTACACGCAAGAAATCCATAAATGAATGACTTGAATGAACCTGTATTTTAATGAGGAGTCATCTGTATCTTACAGTTAATAGTTATCAGCTTGCTGAGGCCACTGAGTTTCAAAATCAGGGATAAGATTTTATCAGATAATAAAAATTGACACCGCCATAATTTTTAGTAACATATAGTGTTATCAAAAGCTTTCTACTCGAAGATCATATTGCTCAAGGTATACATTTTATTAAGTTAGGATGAAAGATGTTCAGTTCTAAAGCACTAAATACTTACAAACATCACTTTGAGGTTGCTGCCCTGAAGAGACTTGAGCAGGTTTGTCACCCCGGACTCCAAACCACCACCGATGAAGATACCATTATTGATGTGAAACAGAAGGATGTTCCTGAGAGCATTTACGTCAGCTGGAATACAGAACAGCCCACACATAAATCATTCATTACCTTATTGTGTGATTATCAAGTATGAACATGAGTGCTTGGATCATTAAAAGACAAAGGGGAATGTGGGAGACCTACACTTCAACAAGGTCAGATCCCTTTCACTCAAACCAGCGAAAGCCTTATCACTCGGGGCAAACAGAGTGAAGTCACCCTCCTGTTTCAACAGGTCGGTCAAGCCAGCAGCTTCCATCAGAGACAAAAAGATCCTGTAGCACACAGACGAGAAAAGAGTAACTTGGCTGTTACAAAAAACCACAGAGGACTGACATGTTGCAACAGCAGCACTTTCTCATTTCCATGTGTACCATGTGTGAATTTAATGGAATGATACAGAAAGACGTGGTTTGAGAATTTCCATGAATCCTAATACCGCAGTCCATTTTCACGTAACATTGCCCTATACTTACTTGAACGATCCATTTTCTGTCAGGATCTGAACATGGAGTTTTCCGCTGGTTTCAACAGAGTCTTCATGAGATGAATGGCCCCATTGCTTCCTTCCTTACTGCCTCTTATCAGACAGGCATTCTCAATGCACACTGCCTGCAGACACAATGCACAAATTAAAGATTAATGTTTAAAGATATCAGGATTGATAGAGGTCAGATTATGTTTTAATACATGGAAAGGTATGTTTGAGGTTGACGCACTGTACGATAGATGAAGACCCTCAGGAATTTTCCTCCAATAGTCTCCAGTCTCTGGCCATTGTACAACTGACCCAGGACAATCTTATTCTTCAAGATGTGGCTTTCCAGGATAATCCTGAGCAACCTCTGATCCATGGACATCACTTCATCTGTAGAGGAAAGAAATGGTTTTATATTTCCCTAGAACAAACAAACATTTACATGCATTATTTAATTTTTCTAAAATCCAGAGAGCTGCAGCCATCCAACTGTGAGCAAAGAGAAGTGAGCAAATGTCTGCTTGATTTATTGCACAGTTCTGTCAGTGGACCATGCACAGTAATTGTTACTGTACATGTAGGTTACAGTTATGTAAATGTATGCTTTAAATATAATATCCAGCCTGTTGCTGCCTTGCCATTTAAAACTGTGCCTATGAAGATAAAAGTATTCTAACTCGATTAATTTCAACAGAAACAAAAACTCTTTTCGAGTGAAGTCTGGGAATGCGCTCTAGGGGAGTTGATCTTTGGTCTTACATGGCATAAAGTGTTCAAGTGAATCAATGATTTTTCCAGAAACTCCATTTATGTACATGTTCACTTATGAGTCAGCATGTCGGGGGGAGAAAAAAAAACAGACTCCTCTTTATTCCAGACTTCCTGAGTGTGGAGCAGCCAGAATTCATATTTATCTAACCACTGAAAGCAAAACAGACGGATATGCATGATGTAATGATCAGTATATGTGACTCACCACTGAAGGCGACATTGAGGGGAGCGAGCAAAGTGTACTCAGCATCTGCTCTCATGGCAGCAGAAAGGCCCAACTCGGACACCATGTCACCAAAGGTTGACTGAGAAGTTCCCACCAGTTCCATCACCTGCTTAGCTTAAAGGGCACATCCAAATCCCAACACCATTGAAAAATGCAGCACAGGAAAATGTCAAACACCTGGCTCAATATGAATGAATGTAGTAAACCAGGTACGCTTTAATAAACAGAGAAGAAAGAGGAGTCTAACCTGAGTCTGGCATGAGCACTTTGTCAATAACGTGGATGACACCATTGGTGGTGACAATGTCCTTCTTGCGCACCATCTTGACGCCGTTGACCGTTAAACTTTCACCATCGCAGCCGATCTCAATGTTGTTGCCCTCCACAGTCTCATAAGTGCTACCGGCAATGATGGCCTCAGAGCACTGGACTGAGTCCAGGAGGTGGAAATTAAGAAGAGCTGAAAAAGACAAAGACAAAGTTTAAATGAATTATAGTTTAGGTGTATAAGTAGATCTCAATCAGCTGTAGCTCTCTGCATGGCAGCTCTGTCCCTGTAGGTGTGTGTGTGTGAATGGGTGGAAAAGTGTTCTGCTAAACATGTTTATTTGAATTTGGATGTATGGACTGCTTAATGTCCATTCTGATGTTACACTGCAGCTGAGGCCATTTACAGGTCTGGGAACCTGAAGAACCTTTGGAGCCCTTGGGTCCCCATGTTAGATGACTTGGGATTTCTCCATAGTCCTGTTTAAATTTGTGTGAAATGGTCTGATCTCACATCATAGAGTAAGCTTTGGACTAATAAAAAGTTTTCAGTTGTTGCCAGTTTGACCAGCTTTCATAGTGAAGCAGCTGTTTCCTGCCTCTGTGGAAGCAAAACAAGCTCGAGATTCTGCACTTTTTTTTTAAGAGCTCACAGTGACTGTGTCTTTGAATATTAAACTTTTAGTGGTACAATTCTTTTAAATGTTTGGGAAAAATATAAATAGCTGCAGCATACTAATCCAGATCTACTCAGAACACGTTAAAAAAAAAAACATTACCAAAGTGTCAAATGAAGTCTTGCCTTGTTTGACTTTCCACCCACAACTTCATGCGTGAATTGAAACTAGAGACTTATTTTTATTAGTCTTAAACAGAACTTTGTTATGAACAGCTTGCCAAATGTGTGTAACCTTCAAATACACTGTGGCTTCATCTGTTTCAAATTGGAAGAAGCTGAACATTAAAAAAAAAATCACTTTATGGGTGACTTAGTGTAGCATACATGCTGGGAACCGCTGCATTCCTTTTCCTATACGTTCATCATTTTATATAAATATGGTCCTAGTTTGTTACAGTCAATATAAATCCCTGTCTCCACTGTGATGTTTTAAATAGCCTGATTTTGGGGGCATTAGGGAACAGCGTCCGATGTCAAAGAATAAAAGTCTGGTTTACATTTCAGGACCTCCTTGTCACCCTGAAGTCTCTCCAACACGTCGCTGCCCAAACTCTCAAAGGCTTCATTGGAGGGGGCAAAGAGAGTGTAATGTCCTGGCTGACCCAGCTTCTCCAACCATGCAGAACCGTCGGCGATATCCTAGATGGTGATTTCCCCAACAAGATTATGTTTAGGGAACTTCAATATACAATAAAATACAGTACAAACAAGTACAATAGATGGATATAACAACCCAATCAAAAAAAGGAAAGGAAATAAAATATTTGCTTTAGTTGCCTCACATTACTGTGATTCACTGTATCAAACTCCCTTGCAACCTGGTGTGACCCATCTTTGCAGCAGTGTTTGCAATTATGTAAAAATCGTTTTGTGTACTCACATTCAGAGTCGTCAGGTCATCATCGACTGCAATTCTATCTTCGATTGTGCTTCCAACAGCGCTGATAACGCGGTCAATGACGTGCACAACTCCGTTGGTTGCAACCTGGTTGCCATAGATAATCCTGGCGCAGTTCACAGTCACCACCTGCACATTACATATACTTCAGTGTTATGGCACTAAAAAGTTTTTTGGGTAAATCTACAAGGAGACTGCTTTAGTAACACTGAATGGTAATACTCACCCCGTTGGAATAATGGTTAATTTGGAGGCCAAGGTCATTATACATGGAGGTGACTGTCATTCCATTCTTCAAATCTTTAGTTAAGAAGCGTTTGTTGGCCATGTGATAATGCAGAGCGTTGTACAGTTCAATGTTCACGTTGCTGACAAGTGCGCTCCTCACTGACTGTAGAGGAGAATGAGATATTAAGACCTCATAGCCAGAGAATTTCTGCTGTGTTTTTTGTTATGTTCTTAAACTCACCTCTTCCAAATTCTCCCAGGCCTCATTGCTGGGTGCAAAGAAGGTGTAGGAGCCAGATCCCTCAATCTCAGGCCTTAGCTTAGAAATGTCAGCGTAATTCTGGGTTGAGGTGGCCTTCACCAGACCCAAGGTGCCATAGACATTGTCAATTGGGGCCACTAAGAAAGTAATTTACAAGAAGCGTTATTAAAAAAATAAAAAAGCTGAAATCTTTTAAATATTTGGGGCTTGAATATATTGACTCTACTGAACATGTGTTAACAATACACATATGGCATCATCTTCTAGTATGTTTGGTCTGAATTCAAATATAGCACACAGCTGCTCTGCAGTTGGAGTATATGGCCTCATCTAACCTTCATACATTGACTACACTGTGAACACACTGTACCTGCAGGGCAACCACGCATGCCATCCAGCTTCATGTAACCTGGGCAGCATTCATAAAGCACAGTCCTATAGAAAAACACACAGATCACAAATGTTGATATATATCAAATAGGTAGCAGATCCTTTAAAACATCATATTGTTTGTAAGCATCTTTTAACTGCTGTGCAAAAGATTTGTATTTTTCTGTCTTGCCTTGCTTTCAGCTGAACCATCATTCGATTTTGGTCTTGTGCATTCAGTTTTTCCAGATGTTACTCATTATCTCCTTCATTACCCAAACAGAACACGTGATTCAACAGTTTAAAAGCCAAAAACCTAATGGAAAAGGTGCCTCAAGGATTACGCTACCATTACAGTAGTAGATTTATTTTAACAAGACCTCCTCTTTGAAGCCGAACAATTAGTTTAGACTCTGCTTGGTTTTGGTTAACCTCAGAAACATTACGATTTTTGGCCTTGAAAAACTACAGTGTAATTAAAGTTGAGTTTTAGGAAATTTTGGTTGACACAAGAAACATTAAAAGGTTTGATGGTACATATGGAAATCTTTGGGCTAATCTGAAAAACAACATGATTCAATTGTCACCAGTTTGTTGTGCTGTTTGTTTTTGTTTTTTAGTTCTGCTTAGACAAATTAGATACAAATGATACAGCTTGATTTGATATTGGACAAATGTGAGAACCATTTACTATCCTCCCTCAGGCTACAGTGTCCCCCCTCAGTAAATGGAGAGGAGACACTGTAGCCTGAGGGGGATAGTAAAATTCAAAGTGCAGCTGCTACATATAAACAGGACTATACCCCTTGCGTCAGCAGGTTTAAACATGTTGGAACTATAGTATTGTTTCCAACTCTTGAAAGACTAGACATTTGGAGATGTACATTTCACCCCAATAACTGCAACAATAAAAGGAGCTCCATATATATATATATATATATATATATATATATATATATATATATATATATATATATATATATATATATATATATATATATATATATATATATATATATATATAAAGAACACTACAGATGTACCTACCTATTAGGGCTAAACAATACCACATGTGCCCAGTTGGCTGGGGACATCATTACTGTAAGCTGCCCAGTTTTTATTGTTAGAAAACTCTCACAGGGATCATTCCACATTTCTGCCCTTACCATGGTTAAAATAATCATGAGAAATAGCATTATCAAATAACAAATAGATCACTTACAAATGTCACAAGTTAACAAGTAGCATTATATTTGGTTTGGTTGTGAGACAAAAGGGAGGATCTCCACATCGGGAAAGCTCTGTACTTTGCTGGAATACATAGGGACTAATAAATAGTCAAATGTAATTTTATTTGTATTTTTATTTATATATATAGCTCCATTGGGGCAAAAAGTCAAGCAGTGAGACACAACTCTTTGAACAAAATCTCTAGTAATTAATGAGATTCAAGGAGAAAGTGTTGCTGATGTTTTAGACGGAGTAAAGACCTAAAGTCTTTTGGGTCGTGCCTCTTTAACTGCTGCTTTGAATCACAGTTCAGTGGAGTTGGAGGGATTGGGATGAGATCACATAATCTGCCCATTGGGGCAGAGTCAGCAAAACCCTGGCTGCGCTGCACACCCACACACGGAGGGGTTGTGTCTGGCCACAGAGTTGGAAACTTTTGATTTGTCAGCAACTCTATAAAAGAATCTTTCCAACAAGTTTCATGATAACTTTGTCAAACATAATATAAGCTGTATGTGGCTATGTTTCAATTCAGCCCATTACTAATGGGCTGTTAGGTTGTGCAAAGTTTTCTTGGAGACAAGGCAGAAATATTCTCATTTGTTGAATTGGTGAAACACTGATTGCCAGAAACTACTGTAAAACTTATCAGAGCCACAATAGATTATCTTCAGTCAGTGAGTTAGCCTGAATTATTTTATCAAGATGGTAATGATTGCATGTTTCTTATGGGTATAGTAGAAGAGACGTCTTATTGTGTTGTATCTTAGACACAAATTAGCGTTGCCAATACTTAAGTTTTACTAATTCCATAGGACATGGACGCTGATGTCAAAGGTTTTAGCTTTTAAATCAGCTCCACTTAAAGTTGTGAAACAATTATACAAACTGAAATAAAGAGAATGTGTCGTTATCATGCTTTAGGAAACACTGGGAGAGCACTTGTGGAAGACATGGTGGGAGAACCAATGGGTGTGTTATAGGTTTGGTTGGGGAAGGTGGGAGACACTTGTTTAGATTTGATCTGATGTATATACAGTATGCATGCCTGTAGGTTCACACTGTATGTGTACAGCTTGTTTATACATCCTTCTCTGCATGTGGCACATTAGCGTAATCTGTTTAAGTTAATTTTTCCCTTTACATCATTGTCAATCCACTGAATCAGGAATTAGTTTCATTAACATTGAATTTTTAAAAAAAAAAGACCAGTTTAAGTATCTCCAGTGTTTCACTGTGTGAATTCAACTTTGGCCCAGTAATCCTATGATTGATTCCATTGTCCCAACTCCTGTTGAAATAGATAAAATTCTTTGTCTGTTCCCAACATTATCAGTTTGCCAAGTTCAGTGAGCAGTGTGAATCCATCATGAAAAGCTAAGCCTATTTAGAGTGCTGAGCATGTCTTGAGTTATAATGCCAGCATAGAGGACAAGCCGAATATTGTGTGTGTGTGAGAGAGTGAGAGTGAGACTGTAAAGTAGACATGGCTTCGATCCATGTTTAAACATACAGTAAATGTGCTGAGAAGGCTGGAGCAAGAAAGAGAAAAAAAAGAGTTGTGTCTAGTATGATTGAGTTAAACGCTTTTCCATTCATGAGTACGGTGAACATTTTGCAGCCACATCATATCCTGGAATCAGTGGTTCACCACTGTGGTGTCCAATGATAACCAGGCTTGCTAAATTATGAAAATCCTAACTTACAGTTTATGGGATCAAATAGAGCAGTCTTCGATACAAAGGGTTTAGGACTGCATGCATGAATGTGTTTTTCATTTTAGGTGGTAGTCTTATTCAGAGTAAGATAACAGATGTCTGTCTCTATGGAAACATTCAAGTTTCCATGAAAAACTCTTAAAGAGGCAGAAGAAGGAGAATCAGACACTGAAAAGAAAATGCTGCATTTTCCAAAAAAGCTTTAACTCCTATTAAACTCGTAAGTCACTGAATTTGCTTGTGATTGTCATCTTTGGAAAACAGAAACTACTTGTCCTGTTGGAAACATGAAACAACACTTACGCTTTCTTTCCACAGATGGCCCCTTGGTACCAATTACGACAAGTGCTAAAGTACTTCTTCTTGGTCCCCATGACTTGCTGGAGAGCGCAGACATTGGGTCTGATGAGAATTGTGGGTGAAAAGGCGGATGAAGCATCAGCAGGTAAAATACATGTGTAAGATTCTAAATTCTCAAATGGTTCGTGTTTAAATTATGAGGTGACAAAAAGCCCTGCTGTTCATGAATAATGACTCCCATGCCTGCTGGACATTTGGTTTGTAAGATATGAGTCATGATTTCACAACTACAGCTCATCACTCAATAACATCTGAAAATTGTGACTGCCTTAATATAACATAACATACTTCATATACAAAGGGAAAATGTGCAGAAATAATAAAAACTACTGATGCTTGTAATGCTTAAGGCTCATTACTATTGCATGCAAAATTAAAAAAAAAACATCACTTAGAAAAAACATCCTAAAATAAGCAAAATGAATATATTTATGTGCTTACCCTTCTTTTCTGGCCCTGATGCGACTGTGGGCGACAATTTTGTCATAAGCTGAGGAGTCAGCCTTGTCAAATGTGGAGAGCACAAAGAGTGCAAAGGCAGCCACAAAAAGGAGCTTCATTCTTGATTTGTTAGCCCTTCCAGACCCAGAGTAACGGCAGACGGCTCAGAGTGGGAGCTTATATACCACAAGTCTCGCCCTCCACTCAAGGAGGATGGCAACATTTAATGTATGCATGGGCCACCCAGAAATCACAAGTCAAAGTATCCTGGGATTTATATATTTTGGCTATTACAATTATTTTTTTAGTGCATTCTTTTATATATATATATATAAATAAAATATAAAAAAATCTTTTGTGTGGGCCCTTTAAAAAAAAAAAAAAGTGGCACCACCACATTTTCAAAACACTTTGTTATGTTTATGATTCTTTTTTATGCAGATTTGATGCATTTCCCACAGAAATATTTGTTTAACTTTTCTAGACTCTAACTGACATTCATTTCACTTGTTTTAAGGATCTTCTAGAATTTGTAAAGAAAAACATTATAGCTGTACACATCAGCACATTTTCTGTTTAAGATGCTCAACCTTCAGTTTTAAACAAATTGTAAATATACTCCTCAGTGCACTGTGTCATGAAATGTCAGCATATTTTTAGAAGTGCCACAATAGGAGACATATCATACAATGAACAGACAGGATAGAGAATGCAGCTATATCTTTTCTATAAAAGTGTAATTTGTTTTGAATTGCTAACAAAGAAACACTGCAAAATCTTTGCACTGAACAAATGCCAGAGCACTGATTGGAGAGATCTTTCAGAATGTAGTTTGCTCCACCTAGTGGTGGGAGGGAGGGCAAACGGTGAGTCTCACAGCATCACTGTTTTATGTGGATAGACATAATATTTTACAATGGAGAGGTCATAAATACTGAGATGAATTATGAAAGACTTCATATTAAATTGGACAATTCAACCAACACCTAAACTTTGATGTGAAGTCTGAGTTTTGGAGGTTTCAGTGTTTTTTTTCCAGTTCCAAATGGTTTCTCACTTTTAACACCTTTTGAAAGCCACTGATCTATCTCTCAAACTGATCGACAAGTCTTGTAACAAGCACTATCAGGACTGCATACACAGCAAAATATTTGTCTGTGAAATGGCTCAGACATTCACAGCATTGTTAAAAGGAAACCATAATAGGCTGCATCTCATAAACAGCATGAACACACATGTCAAACATATTAAAGCAGCTATTTTATAATGTGGTGTTAAAATGACTCATGGCATCGGTTGATACCATTAAAGACAATGTTTCATTTTGTTTGTGCCATTCAAACATCATTATTTCTAAAATTGTTGACTTACCAGTGGGTATTGTTACTCACAGCATACCCAAGTGGCATTAGTTAGACCATTCGTTCTTCCACATGCTGTTCAACCTCCTGGCTAGCCAGATGTTCAAAATGTGAGCAGGAAAGTAATGTTCCCCTGGCCAGCTAAGTCAACGGACTGTAAAAAAAAGGGGGAAGAGACACAGCCCAGGATCCAATACTGCAGCACAGATTTGAAACTTAAAAAAACAGTGGCCTTGTTTAAATTTGTGTATTGTGTATGCAGAAAAGTTTCACGTATCATAAAAAGTAACTATCCAGCATACCACGTGTTCATTATGAAGTTGGCAGCCAGCCTCTTATGAATGTGATTAGTCTAGCCCTTTAAAAAAAGTACTAACACATAAAATCCCTACCAAGCTTTTCATCTCTCCTAAAATCCAAAAGACTGGAATACATTAACTTTACAGTCCCAGCATTCCAATGAGCTGTTAATTTATTAGCCCCCGCTCACTACAGCGATAATTAAATGCAGCGTAGCTTTTACACTTTGAATCGGATCGTTCTATCTGAATCAGTCACACACATTTTCACACGCACAGAAACAAACACTGAATGTGTTACATACTGTAGAACTAGTTTTGCATTACTGTTTCCTCTTTTGTGTCTTCTAAGTTCATTTCGACTGGGAATCGAAGAAAAAATGTGACAGCAATCTGAAGATGAGTGAGCTCTACAAAGGCCAAAACAGTTTGTTGACAGACTTTCTAAAGATAGTGTGACTTGCTCTTGGCTGCTATGGTAACAGAAATCTAAAGACTTCATCACCCTCAGGCTGCTTGCATCTTTAAGCTACTGTATGAACATGTGAGATATAGAACATAGTAACTAACTAACTTCATTAGCACAACAATAATAAAACTGATATATAATTCCTACTTATTAACTAATACTATGTTTATGGCAGCAATACAGTGATTTCTCAGAGTAACTAAAAGGATAAAAGCAGCAAATTAGTCCTATACATTTGAACACAGCTGTCATCACATGCTCTGCACAGGTTTAGGATTTGTCACTAACATTTGTGGTTGCACTGTCTCTATACAGTGATGTCATTGTTTACATATCTTCATTTAGCCTGCAACACTGCACTGGTCTTTTACATGCTTACACATCACTAGAGGGTGCTTGATGCCTAATAAGTAAGAAAGCCTTTAATACAAGTTAAAACCACAGAATTACTAATTCATCGGAGAGCTGTAAGTAGCATAATTAGTTCTAAGTATTTAAAGACAGTACAGTAGTAAAGCTCCTAAATTGAATGGCTTAGTTAGTAATTCTGTCAAGGATTTTAGGTTTTGGACAGTTAGGTCACAGGTAGTGGAAGGGAGGTGGAAATCTCTCCACAACAGAGGTGGGTTAGCAGCAAAATATCATTGAAGCCATGCAGAACGAAAATGTAAGCAGAATCTGAATCTGAATGTATTTATATTCTTTGGGGCAATAGCATTGCATCATATTTAATATACTTATTGTATCCTATGTTTTGTATTCAAAAACTTAAATGTATAAGTTGAAGTGCATAATAGCATAACATTGAAATACTTAAGGTAGGAGTACAATATCTCAACATTGACAAACAGGTCTTAAGTAAATTAACTTAATGTTGTTGCATTCAAACTTACTTAGATGCGAGACCAAACTGAAATTGTTATAAAGTTTAGGAAATATGGCAGCCTCCTTTTCACTGGTAATATTTGAAATACTACAACTACTACTACTAATAATAGTAGTAGTAATAATAATAATTTACTACTCATACCAAAGTTTATCTGATTGGTCTGGTAGGACATAAATAATATACCGAAGTAGCATTTGTTCTGAATGGGACTCGGCTAATGCTTCTCCTCTGACAGGTCACAAAGTACAAGAGGAAAAGGTGGAGGAGGATATTTATATAAACTGTGTATCTAGTTCAGTATATACAGACTGAAAAAAGGGGTAACTATTCGTAAACTATTTACTGAGATCTTCTCTCCAGTAAACAAGATGAAAGAGAAGACGGAGCCAATCAAAAGATGCCGATTCATGCAAAGGTTTCATTTGTTTTATCGCTATCATTCTCCGTCTTTACTGTATGTTAGGAATGCATGCAATAGAGAAGGAGTGCACCAAGCTGAGATGGCAGCAACATGTTTTGTAAATTAGTCCAAAAAACAACACTGCTATTTTAATGATCTTTTATTTAATTGCAGAGTAATTTTGTTGCATTGCAAGGTACAAAATTGCACGGTGACACAGAGATCACAAGAGGGCCCTTATGTCTGCAAGTATAGTAGATCGTGCACAACAAATCTCAACTAGATTGCATTGCATACTTCTTCTGACTCCAAGAAGAGAATTAGGAAGAAAACAGGTTTCAGTGGTAATGGCAGAGTAAAACAAAATCGACTGCAAGTTCAATATAAAATGCTCGGGTATTACATCAAAATAAACTTAATGTTTACTCTGAAAGATCTAGATACTGTCAGCATATAATGATTAATAGAGATTTAAGATACCTTTGCATGACACAGTACGAGGACAGAGTATAAGCAGCAGGGTGTCGGGGCTCTTTGGAATTAAATGCTCAAGGTAAAACACGAATGACTAACTTGCTTCACGATTCCCTGAGCATCAAGTCAGCATTCACTGAGGTCAAATCCACACCCAGCATTGTTGTTTTTCTTCCTTCAGTCAGAAGTAAATGCATATAATATAATGTGAGAACATAAAATGACATTATATGCCATTATATACATTACAAAGTGGATATTATTAAATACAATACATGAGTTAGTTTTGAATAAACTATTTCACTGGAAGATAAATGCATGAAAATAACTAACATAATTAACATGATTTTCATCTCTCACTTGCTGACATGGATTAATTTTTATATTTCTTTGGCCCATTTGTCACGTCCGTGTCCTGCTCTATGCAAGAATGTTCAATTTCCTGAATGTCCTCCTCCACTTTCTGAAGGACTTCCACAATCACATTCTTTGTCTGAAGTTCTTGGTTTTGAACAAGTAAACCACTAGCTTGCCTATTGGTAGCAGATCCACTCACATCTAACACACTCAGCTTCTGTTGCGGCTGCTCAGCGGGGAATTTTGGTGAATATTTAAACGGGTTTCCCGGGTAAGCCATGGTGGAACTTGCGACCTGACTTGTGACCCCACCATGAGGTTTGGCCCTCATCATTCCCAGGACTTCATAGCGGAAGCTGGAGATATCCTGTTTAAGCTCCTATTAGTTATTGGGAAGAAGATATTAGACAGCAGCAGAGATTACAGAGCAATAAAAGAAAAAATAATATTAAATAGCTGCTCATTGCATACCTTAAAATTTTCCTCTGTCAAACCTTCCTCTGTCTTGGCATCCCTGATATTTGCAGCCACATACCGCTTCATGAGGTTCCTCAAAACCTCCTAAAAATACAAGAATGCAAAACTAGAGATTAGACAAACATCGAAACAATATAGAAATATAGAACAGTGTATTGTGGAAAACAAATTACTACCTGATACTCATGATTTAACCTCACATTATCAGCTGCACGTCTCTACAATTCAAGAAATAAAAATGTCGATTAACAAAGTGACGGGTTATTTCTGTTTGCAATTTTTCAACAAGAGCTCTTATGATAAACATTAATATTTTAAGAGAACAGGTAATTAAATTACTCGCAATTATTTTGAAGTCTAGAATAATAAGCAGACATTAAATATGTATGCACTGCAGATCAAATATTCGGAGACTCCTTACCCCCAAAGTTTCAAAG
This sequence comes from Collichthys lucidus, assembly GCA_004119915.2. Lineage (NCBI taxonomy): Eukaryota > Metazoa > Chordata > Actinopteri > Sciaenidae > Collichthys > Collichthys lucidus. The sequence goes on from CM014090.1 coordinate 8,272,606, forward strand.
TTTTCAAGCCTTTTTCTGTTTGATTTACACAATTGCGTCTTTATCCATCCAAATAGATAATAAATAGCCTTCGGACTGGGTATTATGTTGAATGGAGATGGCAAAGTCCCGCCTTCTTCAAAATAGCTCATCCATAATTTTGTTCTTGCAAATTTCCACTCTATATCTGCATGATCCTGAAAAAAACAACAAAAACAGTAATTAATCAAAGGCTTTTGCAAAAAACAAAAACAAACTGCAAGACGAATTGGTATGGTAAAACTACTCACAGCAATGTGCTGGTAGGAGTTGTTCATCATTGCAATTAGCATGTTAAGAAGGACTACTAGGGAGATTACATTGTACGTGCCAAACATGGTACTGCCCACAAACTCTGTGAATTCATGATTTGGTTCCACATTGGTCACATAGAGCGAAATCAGGCCAAATACAGACCAAAATAATGATTGCAGTGTCTCGAACATCCTGAAAAACAAAAAAAACCAAAAAAATACATCACATTATGCGCCGCTGCAAAACAAACTCATTAATTATCAACACTGCAGATTTGTCAGGGACAATTTATTCAAGAACTTGCGTTGAGAAGGCGTTGTTTTGGTGGCTGCAGCGAATACCCGTGCAAGTATTGCCATCCTTCGTTTCGTAATAGAAGTAGAGCTGGTTGAGGCCATTGGCAAAGGCTAACAACACTAGGCAGTAGATGAAAAGGAACTTGAGGATGTCCAGAAGCATGCGACCCAGTGAGATCTGTAAGGGGCCTAGATGGGAGTTGGCAGTGAAAAGGCAGATGAGGCGCAGGGAGCTGAAGATGTTGGCGATGGCGAACAACGCCTCTGCCACTAAAGTCGGGTGCCACATTTCCCAGTTACATCGGAGTTTGTCCTGACTGTACTATAGAAGGAAAAGAAAAATATAAGCAGAAATTTGTGTAGATAACAATACTTTTGAATCAAATGCCTAAGATGTACAGTACCTTTGCATAGGCAACGATCTTCAGTGAAATGGTTGCAAGATACAGGGAGTTCATTATAAAGTCCATTAAGTTCCACCAGTCATCTATGTAGTCTTGGAAACCACTATCCCACATCTGCTTGATCTCAGTCCAGATAAAGCCTTGGAGAGATGAACAAACAACAGAGGTGATATGTCATTGTAATACTCACTCAAACATAGTTCCACAATAAACAAATAAATTATGTGACAACAGTCACAGTAAGCAGTAGTTTGTGTGTTCATCATTACCGAGCACCCATGGCAGGATCATCCATTCCACGGTAGTGGGTGGCGGGCCCTGAAGGTCCGGTTTTGCAGCAGCTATATGCTGCGAGGCCAAGAGGAGCAGAAAGAGGAAGGTCAGGTAGGAAGCAGTGTGACAGATGAACTTGATGAAGGGCTTACGGATGAACAAGCCGTAGCGGCTCTTTGGAGAGATCAGGTAGAAGATGGATAACAGTGGGAAGAGGAGGCCGATGAAGATACACGTGATGAGCTTTCCTGCCCAGTGACGCCTTCTCCAGCCTGGGAACTCATCATACCACCGAGACGCCAGCAGCTGCTGACAGTTTGGCTGAGCAACAAACTGAAAGAAAGAGAGAGACAAAGAGAGGCATGTTAACTAAATCAGATCAAGACAGTAGAGACTGTATTCACATTGCATTATATAGTATCACCCCTATGCCGCACAGTGGCATGGGAAAATCTTACTTTTCTATTTCTAATTCTATTTCTATATCTAACTTTTGTATCTTTTACAATACAGTGCAATATCTTCTTATGTTGTTTTTGGTCTCTGCAAAAGAAAACGTTTCTTATCTAAAAGAATGACAAGTTATATTTTTGACAAGATATAGAAATGTTGATTATTCACATCCCTACAGCCCCACATGTTAGTTTTATGAAGTCTAAACCAGATAGTGGTCCCTCAACATACTAAGCATGTCTGTCCACTACAGGAAGCTCAACAGGATATGAGGATCCTCCTTGGAACCTTTGAATTCACCGATCAGGAAGCTTAAACAACCCATGAGGATGTCGAGCAAACACATGTAAAATGATTTGCAGTTTCTAACCACATACACAACAGCCCTCCCTAGGAGCATCATCACCTAATTTGCCTACTATACACTGGTAATGTGCTTAGGGAGACAAAGCAGACGTTTGGGAAATATGCTTGGACCTGATTTCTTTTCTTTCTTTCTTTTTTTTTTTTTTTACACATAGGTAACATAGATTGCTTTTCCAAACTCTACCAGGTAATGACAAAAACTGCAAATCTGCCTCCTGCTGTTACGGAAACATTTAGGATTGAAGAAAACATGCTTCAGAAGGCAAGACGCTATAAAAAAAATCAGAACTTGTGAGATAAAACTGATTTTTGTTTTGTAAATGTACAAGACAAATGTCGGCAAACATTTCTAAAGTGTTAACCCCAAACCCCAAACAAACCGATTGTCAAATCTGTTTCCTACACACATTTTTTCTGCCCTATGAGATTTGATATAAGCATCTGCTGGACATCTGCAGATGGTGATGGAAGTTAATTTCAACTTAACCAAGTTATGGCCAAATCGATCCCCATTATGGTACTATATAGCATTAAACTGTGGATGATGAGGTCATCTATCAATTCAGAATCTGACTGAATCTTTAATGTTTCTGTCCTTGTTAGGTGCTGACTTGCTATAACATGGCTGGAGGGTAGGACCAGATTTTATCTGAGGATTTTTTTGGAAAGAGAAAATTGCTCCATCCACATGTCACCCACCCTTCTGGCTTCAAACTAATCATTCATCTTTTAAAATAAAGAACATGCACTATAAGCTATAAAGAGCATGATATCATTGTACATGAGTGCAGAAAGTGGTAGGAGAACAGAGAAAAACATCTTTACCAAATACATTAAAGGAAAATGTGAAGATCCAGTAAGTGATGGTGGTCCATTAAAACTCTGTAACCACTTTGGTACAAAATGGCAGAGCATCAGAGCAGCACAGATTAATAATGTGTTTGATTTGTCTGGTTGTGTGCACAAATGGCAAAAGACAATGGATTTCACTCTATAAACCTCACACACACACACACACACACACACACACACACACACACACACACACACACACACACACACACACACACACACACACACACACACACACACACACACACACACACACACACACACACAGCATGCTATAATGGCAAAACACAACAATCTCTCACTGGTCACTCCACTGCAGTTATCCACAGTTGTGTTTTTTAAAATGATGACACTCATCTTCCATTCAAGTAAAGATCAACTTTCCTTAAATCAAACCTTGAAAGGAAAAGTATGCAACTCTCTTCTATTTGTGTGCCTAATGATAACTTGATAGATTTCATGTCAACTGAAATAATAAACTTCAGGCTACATAGGCCATTTTTAAAGATGAGTAGCACAGCTATACAAGTTTCCAAGAGCTCAATTCAAGTTTTGAAAATTGCCCATTACACTCTGAACGACCTCAACAGTCTGTACACACCAAGAACCCCGAAGAAGGCCTTGCTGACCCTAGCCGTCTCCTGAACTCTAATTTTGAGTTACGACCATCAGGATGCAGATACAGTCTGCCAAGATGCAGGACGAACGGACACAAAAGCTCTATAGTTCCTGCTTCCATTGGCCTTCTATTTATTGTTTAATTACTGGTTGTTCGTTATTTATGTTTGTGTTGTTACTGCTACTGCACAACAAATTGACCCTTGATGATAATAAAGATTACATAGAACTTTGAACAAAGTTAATTCAGATTCAGAAGTCCAAACTCATTGTTAGAGATGAAAATAATATATATAATTGTTGTAAACAACAAAGAAATAATCGTCTTTGTTTTCAGATTATTATTATTATTATTATTATTATTATTATTATTATTATTATTATTATTATTATTAGTAGTAGTAGTAGTAGTAGTAGTAGTAGTAGTAGTGGTAGTAGTAGGGGTAGTAGTAGTAGTAGTAGTAGTAGCAGAAGAGAAAAAATAATTTTCTAAACGTGGTAAATTGAGACCAAATGCTTCAATTTTTACAAGCTAATAGTAATTTTGTCACCTGCTGCAGGGTTCGTACATTCACAGATAAATACATAAGTATTACTTACATTTTTTAATAATTCATATTGTTTATGTGCAATCATGATGTGTTCTCAGTAGCACTGATTCAAAACAAATGCAAGTTGGCATTGCACCCTAAAGAAGGTCTTAAAAGACCATGAATGGTTCCCTCCCTAATTAAAATATTATGAGCATGTATTTCAGGGAAATGGCCATCACTTATTCCATCGTTAAACTCAATTATCCTATTGTCATGGGACTGTGTGAGAGTGATACTGTAATGCATAAGAGCCATCAGCTGACAATTACATGTTGTGCTACACTCCCTAAGGACATCTCCACCCACCTCAAGCCATTTACAGCTCATCTTGGCAAGTTCTTGTTATCCAGTCAACGTTGTTCAAAGTATGTTATAATAAAGAAATCAGTTCACAGTGCGTGTGCCTGTATTACCAATGTCTGTACTTTTCTTTACTTGTGTTATCTTTTTCACTTTGAGGATGTCCGGGAAAAAACGTTGTCGCTCTGCACAGCAGTAATCCTAATCAATGAGCTTACCTCTTTCTGGCAGTATTTGATAGCCAGCTTCAGTCGAGCTAGATCATTAGCATTCTCATCCAGCAGAGGGTTGATGTCATCACGGTAGTTGAGGATTATTTCCAACTCTCTGGAGCTTCTGGTCTGGTCCAAGAGGTCCTTTGCAAATTGTTTACACACATGGGACAACTCCTCGTACTCTGCCTTGAACTCATTCTCCACCGTGCTGAGCTCTTTCAGCTCCCAGCTGAGCTGAAAAGCTGTGAGGAAAGGATCCTCGCTGGAGAGGGCGATGAGCGACGGGCTGGCGAGGGCCTTGTAGATGTTGATACGAGAGCGTGAGTGACGCAGGCCGTCGACATCTGAACTGGACACACACTCCACACAATTGCAACGCACAGCGTGCGGCTGAGGTATGGAGACACCTCGCTGCAAAAGCAGTTTGATGATCTCGTAGTTGTTGGTGTGGGCTGCGAGGATAATTGGAGTGATGTCTGGGGTGAAGTCTGAAAACTGTTTGTCCAGCAGAATTGGTGGAACCTTTTCAGAAATCAAGGAGAGAAGCAAAAAACATATAAACAGAAAATATACAGTGGACCATAAGTTTATCAGTTTACAAAAAAAGAAGGCTGCTTTTTAAAATGCCTCGCAGGAACTAAAACAACTGGTCTGAATGGGTCTAATTTCTTCTGTCTCTGTCTCTAACCATATTGTCTAACAGCAAGCACACAGCTAATGGCTTGTGGTTCAGCTGGCCTCAAAATATCTTCCTGTTCCTGTAACTACACCCTTTCTTCTTTTTCCTTGTCTCTACAGAATACACCAAGTCTATTACAGGGAGATCCAGCAGCGTCGAAAACTTTTACTTTTTATTTATTTGCAAGAAATCAGTGGCTTTATCGTACTGCCTGATATGTGAACCATGGAGAACAACGGTTTGTTGTAAAAGACAGTAGAACATCAAATAGTAGCTTATCAGTGCTGCAACTTTTGAGCAAAAAATAATAGTTGGATTGCTAAAGATGCTGAAACCAGGACACAGAGGAAGGCACCTCTGTTAAAAATATTTTGCTGAGATAAAAAGGTTCATGGTTTAAGATAAAACATATAACATTAATTATATTGACCGCTATTAATGAGCATGTAAGTCTGCCACAATGTACTTCTTGATAAACAGGACAGTTAATAATGTATCTCATTAAAGCAAATTAAAGGCAGCACAAAGGCTTAGCGCACCTGTGCCCCTGTTTTTTCTTTAGAGGCATAAACATTAGGAGGTAATTGAAAAGAAAATATCACATTAGGGAAACCACTTTACAAGCCTTACTGGAATTAGCAGCTGACTGTGAGGCATCATGACCCATATTTCAAAACTTAACCATGTCAATGAACGCTAAGCGTATACAGTCAGTTATCCAATTAGGCATAATTGTTTGGGCAGGTTGGTTCATATCCTAAAGCAGAAGCAGCAAGACTCATTGCAGGTTTGTGACTGCTTAAACGCACAAAAAATAATAAACTGAAATTGAGAAACACATGTTTGGATGTAATGTTACCGTGGATCTACAGTACCTGTTTTTCCCCGCGTGGCTTCTTGTGGTTGAGCAGCAGCTCCACAGCTCCCACCACTTCTTTGCGGATGGCATGTAGCAGGGCATCACCCACGTATACATTATAACTGAGGAGAAGCTCAATGATCTCCAGGTTCTCATTTTCAATGGCAATGAGCAGGGCTGTGCGCCCCAGGGGGTCGATGCAGTTGATGTTGATCCTGAAGTAGATCTCAGCCTCCTCCAAGGCTTGTTTCACACTGGCATAGTCCCCCTTCTCCACAGCCCCCAGGTAGGCCCTCTCCATGGGGGAAAGCTCAGATTCGGCTCGCACAATTCGCAGAGGGATGCGATCCCTGTATGAGGAGTTTTGAGTTTTCTTGTAATAGAGCTGTGACATTGCTGCTACCATCACACTCTCAACTGGGAATGAAAAATAAAAACACATGGAGAAATTTCAGAGTTAGTTCATATTTCAGACCTAGAACAGCATAACTGTCAATATTGAACTTTTATAGACCCATTTGAATAACACACTAACATTTAAAAGATCAAATAGCAAATAGCAGTTTTAAATTTGTTGAAGTATTTCAGTTATTCATACAGTGTACTCTATCTCGTGTATACACACACAATACAGGTCAAACTTACATAAACAACATCTCAAACATTAACATTTATGTTTCTTAAGAAAGAAAACCATTAAAACATTTCACAGTGGATGAAACACAGACAGATTTTTTTCTTTAGAAACGCGCATAATCACATATAGTCAAACTCAAAATGAAGAAACACTGAAACTTTACCTTTCCAGCTGTAAATTTACGCACGAGCCTCTCGACGAAGAACCAGGAGCTGCGCCTGTCAGAGAGGACACGTTCGCAGTTGGTGCCTCATCTTATCACCGAGGTCTCCGCTGACACTGTGAGTAACGAGCATGTCAAGTAATCCTCTCTACTGCCCTCCCCTTCCGATCTGTCGACTGTAGGGGCACTATTATTATTGACCTGCCCAAAACACACGCGTCACAACAGGTGGAAAATAGTTACGTTGCATATTCTCTGTGCGCAAACTGTGCGCGCTCAGCTTTTTTTCAGCCATCTTCGTCTTTGTGGCTTCAAAGTGTAACAACGTAATCCCCAAGAACAATGACTTGTTTTTCTGTCGTAGTTCATGTTTTTGTATTTATTTATTTATTGTGTAGGGAAATTAAAACAAATATATATGCATTGTGAGCAAAGCTCAGGTAACTAAAAATAATTTGGCAAACACTGATTTTTCTTTAGAAGATGTATAAACTAAAGCAACACATTTTGTTTAGTGATTTGCATCAGATGACAGACAGATTTATTGTTCCACAAACGTCTATTTTCCAAATGTTTATGTGTGAGGGGCAAGTTATTTATTTCTATTTATGTTTATGATTGGGTTGAAACATACAGTATGTCATAGTTTGCATTGACCTGATTTTGCTCTCTGGTGGTGAAAAAGAAACTCACAAAAAGCAACGCTGAGTTTTAGACTCTGCTGTGATTTGGACAGATCTTTATATATATTTATTAGGCTGCTGATCACCTGCCTCTCCTTAGCTCTCAAGATCTAGACTGATACAATAGCGATACAAGTTAGGACTCCTATAGCTTCTATAGCTGATGATTTTGCTCTGTCTAAAATAATATCCGTTCCTATCCTCAGCTCAACTTTCACTGCTTCTGCCTGAAGCATTACTGCGGTGGTGGAAGTTCCAGATAAGTATGCCATGAGAGAACGGATAGGATGTTGAAAATATATCACGTGAGGTGTGTTGGCGCTCACAAAGAAGACATAAACATCATTATACAGCTTATCCCGAGGATATAAACATACACAGAGGCCCTGTTGATTGTCATTGAAACAAATTATGTACTGAGACATATGAGAAATATGCATGTGGGAAAAAAATGTTCCCTCTGTGTAACACATTTTCACATGAAAAGCACAACCTTGTTTCTGTGTGTTTTATTTCATACTGCAAACACGTTATTTAAAAAGAGCCTGAAAAACACTGCTTGCCACAGTGCTTGATAGATTGCGAAACATCTCCGGTACATTTTTCCATTGAACTCTCAAAGGGTACTGTAGTAGGTAAAACATTCATATAAGATGTAAGATGTTTGACATCAGTCTTTAGCTGGATAATGTGAGCCTGCACAGTTGCTAAGAGACCCCTTGCATAGCCATCTCTTTCTTCAGGACAAATAAAACAGCCTATGTTAATGCCCCCCGACACCCTCGAGATACAGCTGATGTTTAAGTCCGTATAGGGAAATGTTTGTCAATGATACTCAAGACAAATCATTGTTTCATGTTTTTAGTTGTCATGTCATTGACAAAGCAGTTCTCTGAGGTTAAAGGAAGCATGTGTAAATGAAATTCCCTCCATTGAGTAATAAAAACTGGTCCAATACAGTGACACACGATTTACAATTTTATACATTCTGATTATATACAAATGCTTCCGAAACATTATATTCCTGCCAGTTTGTTTCTAGCATTTTCACATGTGCTGTTCTGAAGGCGACAGCTAAAGCACTTCAAATGCTGCATGCGATATCAATCAATCATGAGTTTTCATTTAGTATTTCCTTCTTTTCTTTGTAGTCGTTGTAATTAGTGTGTGCGTGTGTAGATACAAGATGCATTTCCCTCCCTCTGAATCAACAGAACGCCTCACTTACAGGATTTGTGGTCATTGTTATCATCACTGCAGCCATTATCTCATCACACTCTTGCAAGACATCTGCAAGACAATCTGGTTTGTGCACTTACCAGTACAATTATACCAGCAGCATGTCATCCAGCGCTACACTGAGAGAACATCTTTAATTGGACTTTTCGCATACATTATGTATGCACCATGAAACCTCGAAACCATCCAAACATTAAAAGCCGGTCATGGGTTATCATAGTTTTCACAGCTACATTAAATGGCTCTAATTAGCTCGGTATGCTTTTGCCCAACATCACTTTGAAACCTCAATGTAGATTCATTAATTATTAATTCACGTTTATCACAATAAACTATTAGCTGAAGTGAAACACATGATGCTGAATGCAACATTGGCAAAGTGGAAAATGTGATAATGCAAACAAACCATACACAACCCAGATAAAAGAGGGGGTGAGTGGTTCACTGGCACAAGCTTAAGTATTGTTGCACTGCAGGAAGATCAGACGAGCTGAATGTCTTTAATTAATGACCTCAATCTGACCGGGCTACGGCACAGCTTTGCATGTTTGAACCATAACTGGCACCCAGAGAAAGATGATTCAGTGCTTTATTGACAAAATGAAATGTATTTTGATGAACTCCTTTCCTGGGGGCGGTCAATAGCGTAGTGGGTTAAGCGGCCGCCCCAGGTGTGGAGGCTATAGTCCTCACTGCAGCTGGCCCCGGTTCGAATCCCGCATTGCGCGGCTAATTTACTGCATGTCACTCTGCTTCCTGTCTATCTTCAGCTGTACTATCGATAAAGGCATAAAGGCCAAAAAAAACTTGAAGGTGTCCCTCTCCATCTGTGACTTTCTATCTATCACTTTATGCAGTTAGAGCCAGTGGATAGATACTGGATAATCTTCCCAGATTCAATGATTAATACCACTTTCCTTAAGCCTTTGGTTACTTACTTACTCATGAGCAAGTAAATAAACGGACAATAATATCCAAGAAAGTGCTCACATTATTTCAAGATTTAGTTTTAATGTGACATAAAACACGACAAAGAAAAAGTCAGTCAATGCAATAAGAAACGGTTATAATCCACAAAGATTGACTTCCAAATAGAAGATCATGTTGCTGCTTTACCACAAATGAAAATGTGTAAACGTCCTGAAATTAAAAATACATTAAAAGCTTCCTGCTTCCGTGTCCCTGAAGTTTGTTTGTTTGTTTCAGTTGCTTCTACTTAAGTTTAACATATCTTTTTTTATGTCAATTACAGCAGTTTTGGAAAGCTAAGGTGTTCTTCTTATTCAATTTATCGACTTGTATTTAAAACAAATGAGCTTTAATCAACTGAAAACACTCGTGGCTAGCAAAGTAGCTGTATCTACACTGACTCTGTTATTTAATTTGGAAAGTAATTCTTGATGTTTTGGATTTTATTTCAAAGCAAAATTTAGACCTTTGAGGAGTATAACACAGTGAGAGTTAAAAAGATAATCTCCAAAACAAAAAAAGTTTAACTGATTATGATTCAGGCTGAAATTCGAATATTACCATCCAATGAAGATCGGAATGATCAATGTTTGTGATTCGTGTTCATGGCAATTACAATGAGCAGCTGCTGTATCCTTTCCCTTTTTGTCTCTTGTTCCTTTTCAGCATTACAGAGCACAGTTGAGGCAGCAGCTGTACATTTCTTTGCCCCAAGGGGTTTACAGCTATTTATATTTATTCCAATGAAATGTGAAGATGATGATAATGATGCCACTATTCGAATATTACCTGTTTATTTTAGTTTTCTGGCTGAATTTCCTCCCACGGCAATGTCCTGTCAATTTAAGTTAAGGTCACACGGCATGATTAGTTCATTTGCTGTATTTGATTTGTTTTGCAGGGGGGAGTCATAGATAGACAGAGCTGAAGTGCAGAGTATAATCTGTATTGCAATATATGCAACGCAACAAATGTGTTTTCAGCCCTGGACAGCTGGCTCTGTTGGTAAATCCACAATGAAAAACTATCTTAAAGACACAATCCCTGAACTAAATACAAACAAAATGCCACCACAAACTCAGGAATGGTTTATTACCATCACCCCCAAATTGATTGACAGTTGTTTAATTGCATGTATCCTAGACAACACCTCAACCTGAGCTAATGCTGATTAATGATTAATGTATTCACACAGCAGTAAAACAGGCAAAGGGCACTCCTTTATTCATATTTTATACTCATACATAAATCCACAGAGTCAAAAATCTTATTGAGCTTTTAATAATAACATTATAATTAGCTCAATGATTTATTGAACTCTTTTGCCACTAGAGGGCAGACTGGGATTTCCTTCTGGTGCACAGATTTTTAACGGCATCCGACTACTAATGGCCTTTTTTTAAATTAGTCTGTCTATCTTATCAGCTCCTTAGTGGCAGCTCTATATCTGGGACCTAGAAAAATCACTGACTATTTTCCCTGTTAGGGAAAACATTCTCTAAGAAGGTTCCCACTGAGTGAATTATAGGGAATCTGTGAAACATTTAAACTTCAGGCAAAGGTTTGTTTTCAGTGAGGGTTAGCAAATCTGGGCCAAATGTTCGTTAATGATGTTTTTTTATTGCCAAAGACTCCTCTGACCCAGTTCATGGTGATTACTGTTTTCACATTTCCTAAATATGCAATAACTCTCACTTTCTTGTGCCAGGACTTGGTGTTTATCTCTTTAATCTGCAGATAATAAAAACAAAAAACTGACTTACTTACTTCTGTGGTGTGATCAGTGGTAAACTTTAGACTGGGTTTTATGTGCTCAAGCTGTCAGCAGTTACTAGAACTAGTTACTTTAATATAAATTGGCGAATTGTCGTTTGTGTTATGTAAGATATTACTTGTATTATTAAGTAGTGCAGGAAGTATAATTAATTTCATTTATAAGCAAGAGAATATTCCCTAATTTTTGCATTTAAAAATTGACATTACAACATCAGGAGGCAATAGAGTTTGTAAGTTCTGACTGGTTTTGTTGTCTTCTCTGAGCTGAACCCTGAATTCAAGTAATTTACGACCTAACAAATAGCTGGCATACTTTTGGTGGAAGACGTAAAATATTCAATGGTGAAATCAATGCATTTTAAAAGCTCAGTGCTGTGCATTATGCATGGCTGGTTTGACTTCACGGGAGATCATTAGTCTTTGCTGTTCACGTGTCTGTAAAACACATGTGGAACCGCAGTCCAGCTCTCTTGTCAATTAGATATAGAATTTAACGGCCAGGTTTTTCGACCCTGCTTCTAAAAACGAACACTGATGCAATAGTCAAGCTGGCAGCAGAAATTTAAAGTCATTAGATAAGGTCTTGAACTAATTAGGTCTGCCTTCTTTCAGTAGTGAGGCAACACAACTACGTATCTCAACTGACATGCTGAGCTAAACTAAACAAATCAGAAAATGCAGGTATGGAATTATTGTTTAAGAATGGTTGCAATACCACTTAGTGCTGAACCTGATAATAATAATAATAAAATACTATAACTAGGCACATGATGTATTATAAGTCAAAGTTTTTTTGTTTTTTTTTTACTGGATATTTCATTCATCATCTCTGATTTTGGCCCATGAATAAAAACAAAGTGTTACTTGTATACTTAGTACACTTTGTTGGCTTCTTATTAATCAATCAAGCTTTACAGACAGACATGAAATGACAAATTCACAACTAATTCACCAATATAAAGTCAGACTTTACATATTTTTGCACGTTAGGTTATGTATTATTCTTTATTAAAAGTCTCCTAACCGTAGCATAATATTTCATATGTATGACACAAAACTCTATAGTGTATTTGCAACACACTAGATGTATAATGTGATGTTGCCATCTTCTGGCAGCGGCAGTGAAGTATATGGTATATGATATTCACAGTGGTTGAAATTTATAGGGTATTGTGTGCAAAATGTTTGAACACTGTAGCTTGTTTTCTGTTAAATAAAAACATAACTGGTGACTTTTCTCATTATACAAATAAATGCAGTATAGACTCTGAATGCTCTGCAGGAATCTGTGTTTGCCTGCATGTGGAGAGGTGAAGCTGTGTTGAGGTTATAGGTTCTGTTTATGTCTGTCTGCAGGGGTATTTAGCAAACTCAATAAGATCAGCGAACACCCCAGCACCTGACAAAAATGACCATGAGTTTGACAGTTTGTGTGCTTGTGCTTATTAGAGCTGTCAGCAGGGGAGATGTGTGTGTGTGTGTGGTACTATTGTATGTGTGTGTGTGTGTGCAGTGCTAGGGGCGCAGGGGTTAAAAATCACCCTTAAGTCAGAGCTAAAACTCACATCTATTAGGAAGCATAAAAAGCACCTTGTTACAACAGTTAACTCTAACAGATGACAGCTGACTTTGGCGACTTGGGGCTAATGGAAAGATTAAGTCAATTACAGCTTGGCAGGGGAACTTAGAAATATTTGAGACATTCCCCAGAATATTGGAACAATAGGTAGTCTCATTCGCGATGTCACTCGGAGTAGGCAGTACATTTCATTATGTCAGAGTAAATCTAACAAAATGTACTTAAAATAAATCTTGATAATAACATAACAATGATACGCAGGCCAAGAGAAGGCATTACTGTCCCCACGTGTGCAGTGTGTGCAGCTTTTTCACGAGCGTCTAGTGAATGCGCTCTGTGTTTTATCTAGATGATATTGTTGCTGACTTAGTCACCAACTTTAGATCAAACGGAGCAGAAAGAGAGAATGCATTCAGCTCAGCAGAAAATGGAGACTCAGAAGGGTTGAGGATAAAATGAATGGCCAAAATATGTAGATATGAAGTCCACTACACACAGGACAACCCCCCTAAATTAATAGAAAGTCTCCCTCATTCAGTAAACTCTAGAACTACCTTGTTTTGTTTTTTATTGCACCACTTTTGTTTGTTGCTTGATTGTTGAAAGCAATTTCCTCTGAGTGGAGAAGGTCAGAGGCAATTTACACGTTTCTTTTCTAGTAATCTTTTTTTCAGCTCATGATGTGCAGATGTCACACGGTGACTCGCACCAGGTGGAATTGTCATTTATATTCTTTTTTGTGCAGTATAAATGAGTACAGCCCACGGGGTGGAAACACATGTTAAGTGCCTCTCAGCTTTAAAGCTCATCAGGAGAAGGAAGGCCTGCAGGGTTTCAGGCAGCAATCCGATTAAATGATGTAACCTTTGACCTGTAGGTGAGCACACACTGCAGGAAGCCCAATATTTTGAGTTTTTAATAACATATAAACGCCTGAAGTAAAAAAAAAACACAGTTTTCGGTTACGGATGGATGATTAAATGTCTCTTGCATGGCTTTTGCACTAAGTCTTTTGGACACAGCAATACACATCGTGCTTCATTAAAATCTCTCTACAACGTGGCACCAACCAATTAATTGCTCACAAAGATCGAAAACTTGATTTGGTTGCAGCCCAGACTAATAAGTGTATTACACCACACCACCATCACCGTTGTAGCAAATATTGGATCCATGTAAAACATTTATCAGAATTCATTTAAATTATTTCAGAGCAATTTTTAATTTTGAAAATAATTGTCAGAATCCCCATCTATTCTACTTTTAATTTTCAGTATCAAAAGAACCAACATAACACTCTATAAATAATAGAAAATAAGGATAAATCCTTAATTTGCATATGTTGGACTACATGTAGACAGAAGGGGACTTATAGGGTGGTATAAGAAAACACCTGATATATATTTTTAAAGAAGCCCACTGATCATCGTTATTAAAACCTATATTTATCAATGAATATCTATCTATATATATATATAATATACTTTTTTCATTTTTCTTTGTTCTTGCTTTTAACTGTGTGTTTTGAATTTGCTTTGTCTTTATGTAAAGCACATTGAGTTGCACCTTGGGATAAAATGCGCTATATGAATAAAAATGCCTTGCGTTGTTAAATTATGAGGTTATACTCTGTTTTAAATGGAGGTCACACAGACACACACTCACTGCAAATGCAGATTTGTGTCCCCATTCTTAGGACTTGTTCTTTCTCTTAATTCGATCGTCCTTGGCTTTCGTCTATTTTTGTCTCGTTTGGTTTCTGCAGAGCATGACGATGAACCTATTAGTTAAAAGCATGCCGCAAATAAACCCAACTTGACTTATTTTGTAAGCGGTATTACTGCTCTGGCCATACGTTATAGTCTTAATGCATGGGTCTACACACACCTGGGGAATTTAGGAGCACAAATAAATAATATGATTAAACCTGACTGGTTCTGCTGCCTCTTTAGTTCTGTAGTATCCCAGGAGTAACATAATCTGGGAAAGATGGATTTGGCTGCCGGTTGGCTGTACGTTGTATTTTCTATGGGTTACACAATTTCCTCTTGTAGAGGAGAGCCTCAGAGTAGCTGCTGCCACCATTTCAGTTTCAACCATCAAAAGAATTGCCTCTGACAGAGATGCAACCAACTAAAATAGCCCTAACGTGATCAGTGAGGCTGGGGTTGTATTATCTCTAGAGAATAACTGTGAACAGAAATAGTCCCGATAAGTCCAGGCAATTGTTAGAATGGAGTCACTTTAGCAACACTGAGACAAACAGTGAGGTGGCACCAAAGGAGACAATTATGAAAAGCATTTCTCGTGATGGGGGGATACTTCTGTCACAATGTGCAGACAGGGCAAACAGTGATAACATTAATAATGACAATACAGATTTTGTGTAGCTCTGCATTATGGAAGAAATACATTTTCCACAGTCACCCTAACATAGTACAAAATAATGAGATATGATACAAGTATGAAGAGCAATAAACGTTCATAATTGCTGCTGATAAAGTATAAAGATATACAAACAAAACAATAATTGATAAGCTTGTTTGCCTGTGGATCTGATCGGACCTGCAGCATCGCATCATCCATGTATTAGGTTGACTCAATGATGTCACCTCTCAGAGCTCAAGGCACCTTACATGATGCATATCTCTGTTAACTCAGTTGCAATAACAGTGGTGTCACTGACGGCAGGGAATGCAAGGCCTTCAGTGTTTGGCCTGTCAGTGTGTGTGTGATTATGACAAGGCAGGACATTCAGCAGAGAGGAAATTGAAAGTTAGTTTTGGCTGTAAATGACAGGTAAACCCGCATATTTTTAGTTTAGGGATATATCCAATGTAAATATGTTTTGTTTTTACCTTCCAGACAGTCTGTGTCTTTGGATTGCTGGTAGAAGCATATTTAACTGTCACCAGAGTCATCACGAAAACAAAACAAACTGAATTTCTTGGTGTTAACAGATACAAAGAAAAACAATAAGCTCCCCGAACAAGCAGCTTTGAATATCCTGTTGTCAGTTTTCAACAGTGATAAAACAGCCAATGAATGAACAACTCTGCAATCGTCTATTGTTATTCTGGTAAATATTTAGAAGTGGTACATTCAAAAAGTGAACTGAAATGCAGTATTTCAGCCAAAACCCCACTCGCCTCATGTACAATAAATCACCTGCACATCAGGAGTGCAACTGGAATCCTCGGTTATAGACTGACAGTTCTATCTCTTAAGAAGGATTGGTCATTTACAATAAATTTGATTCAAATGTGATATGACAGAATATCATCAAACTTCCCCTCGCCTCAAAAATAAGCCTGAAGGTTTGGGTATGATCCAATTCCCTCTTTGCCATCGCTGCTGTCAGAAAGTTCTATTCATCTTCTTTTTCATTTTCTCTTGTAACTAGGAGCTGTCACGGCCTGGGGGCTTTGCCTCGCAGTTTGCTCGGCTATATTTATAATTGGACCCTGTCAACAGTGTCCAGTCCTACTCGACTGCATAGTTTGTTATGGCAGCTACTGTGTACCGATTTCAACACATGCCAGCTGTGAGATGGTTTGTATGTCATTAATGCGCGACTATAGGCAGGTGCAGACACAACGGCTGCGCCCACGACTTTGTGGATGGAATGAAAATCTTTTGAAAGGGATCAGAGGGGACTGAGCACACTTGAAGTCAAATTCTTCCAGGCAATATATTGCTCGAGGGATGCTACGCGTTGGCAGGGGAACACAGGTATGTGTGTACATCTGATATATACAAAGGCTGCGGGGTAAATCAAACATATAGAAAAGCTGTGCCTGTGGCTATGTATAATGAACACAACAGCAGCTGTGTGGGAGAAATTAGATTTTGTTTCCCAGTTTGCTGACAGTTTAAGTTAATGTGAAAACACAACAAACAGCATATCGGTCCCCGATAATGAGACAACTTTTGCACGGCTCCATCTCCTATCAACATCTCCCCATAAACATAAATCTCCAAAACATCTTTGAATTCTTGTCAGGATGTGCAGTCATGGTGCCAAAAATCAAAACATGCTTTTTAAAGATAAGTAAGTCATTTAAACCTCCCTTGCTGTGCTGCACAAAGGTTCTGTGGGTATCCTCTTAATCAGATGAGTAGCTCAGAGAGAGAGAGAGGCCGGATCATGACTGGACTTGTCAGGAGTCAGAGGAGTATGCTGCTCTGCTAGAGGGGGGAAGCATCTGACACATGGAGGACCTGTGTGACGAGAGAGGAGGACAGCAGGGAATAGGACAATGTCACTAGATTGGACTCCAATAAATAGAACTTTGACTCATGCTTTGAGAGTGTGCAGGGCGACGCTGCACTGCGGCCACATGGATCGTACAGTCAAATTCATGAAGTGCATCCCCTCCATCAGAAATAATAAGTATGCAAGTATGAATGCATATGCACCTATATATGTAGGGACTTCATTATGTGGTTAATAATACATGACACTATATGCTACAGTGGCACTGCACACGCATGTGTTTGATCTGAGAATCACCATGACTGACCTGGTTCTCATTAGAAATAAAGGAGGAGGTGGAAAATGTGCACATTAACAACCGAAGACAGAGTGTGATGTCTGCTTGTAATTAAGGCTGTGTGGAGCATCCGCCCTTCTTCCCACCGGCGCAAAACCACGAGAGGGAGACAAAGCTTTTCCCCAAATCACATTTCCAGCATTTCCCACTCTGAATACCAGCTGCACTTTTGATTGCTTTCCCTTCATTGTTAGGAACAATCTGCGGTGATTGGATGGACAAGTGTGGATGATTACAAAACGACATGAAGGGATCTGAACATAATTTATGTTCCTTGTCATGCAGCGGGTTATGAATCTTCCCTTATGTCCAAACATCATTTATTCTCCTACCTTATTCAACCTGATGAAGTCCAGCCCACGCGGCATCGTTTTGTCCGTGCAGACTGACACAGAGCGCATCCACTGGAAACCTGACAAACGCATTCCAGCGGAGAAACCAACCAATCGGCTGAAGGGAGGGCGTAAACTCTCCTTACTCCTTGCAAAGCAGGAGTATGAAGTTTAGGTTTTATCAGTGTGCCCGCCGCTGTGAGAGAGAATGGTGCACCTTCATAGGTGCGTGATATTATCCGACACTGATTTTTATAGTCCTGCAACTTTAACCACCAGACTTTAGTTTGTGCATTTTGCAAAGTTCAACGCGTCTTCTCTGCGGCTCCGCACTTACAAATGGCTTGGATTATCCCCCCGCATCTGCACGGGACTGGCGCTGCTTTGATTCTGCTTGCCGTGATTCTGACAGGTGATGCGGTCGCGCAGGCTTTTGACAGCTATGGATTATCATACGCCCTGAGGTCCGAGCTGTCAGAGGACACGATATTGGTTGCCAATAATGGGATCCGCGTGCCTTTCGGGAGATCAGTCTTCATTGATCCCATCAACGATTTGGTTATCCAAGTTCAGCCCGGTGATAGATGCAGCATAACAGTCCTGGACAATGACCCCTTGTCTCAAAGGCCTGGACACCTATCTCCGAAAAAGTTTCCGTGTGAATTTGGCCCCAACGACGTGAAGTATTCTCACTTTGGCTCAAGGAGTCCTCCGAGGGATAGAGTGAGATTACAACTCAGGTATGACACCCAAACGGATACCATTATAATACCTTTCATGATGGAGGTGGAAGTCGTTTTCACACAGCTGGAAGTGCTGACCAAAAATATGCCACTCACTGTGGAGAAACTGCTTGGCACAAGTAATCCCATAGATAGGAGAATTTTAGAATTCACCTATGATAAAAGTGCACAACAATGCAAAATAGCCTCCCTCTCCAGTGGCAGCGTGCTGCCCAGGTATGGCAAACTTGTGGATGAACACAGCCTTGGAACAATGGTGGACTGTGATGAGTTCATTAAGATGAATATACGTTATCAGCATACTTTTGCTTTAAAGTCACCAAATAGAGATTACATTCCTATGTTTGTGGAGTTACATGACAAAGAAGGCAATCTGCTCAAGCAGGAATATTTCCAGATCTTGGTGAGGATTAAAGACGGAGAGGAGAACACGGCTCCCAAACCCAGCTTTGTTGCGATGATGATGATGGAAATAGATCAGTTTGTAATGACAGCAATAACCACGGATATGCTAGCTGCAGAGGATGTCGAGTCTAATCCCGACGAGTTAATTTTCAACATCACTTCCACCCTCTCCTTTGAGGAGGGCTACATAGTGAGCACGGATGATAGGAATTTACCAATAACCTCGTTTTACCAAGGAGACCTCAAAGACTTGAAAATCGCCTACAAACCCCCTGCTGTGGATTCAGACACTGAGCGGATTTTCCAGATTGAGTTTGAGGTTGTGGACACAGAGGGAGCTGTGTCAGACCCTTTTGCTTTCATGATTGTTGTTAAGCCTATGAACACATTGGCTCCCGTGGTGACTAGGAATACTGGCCAGTTACTTTATGAAGGTCAGTCCAGGCCTCTGTCCAGTTCCCAGAATCTGGAAATCAGCGACGAGGACAGCTTAGACAAAGTCAAAATCACAGTTATTGATGGGCTCAGGCACGGAGAATTGACTGTTCTCGGCTCCAGGAGGAAATTTTTCACCCCGGCTGACCTCGACACAGGAGTCGTCATTTATCAACATGACGGCAGTGACACGTACAGTGATAATATTATTTTCAGGATGACAGATGGCAGAAATGAAGTGGAGTTTCTGTTTCCCATCACTGTTGTGCCAACTGACGACGAGCCTCCGATAATTAACGCCAACACCGGTTTGGTTTTGTTCAAAAATCAAATGATGCCAATCTCCTCACTTATGCTCAGTGCAGCAGACATCGACTCGGAAGACTCTTCAATAAAATTCACCATAGAGCCTCCCTTCTCCACGATCGGGCAGGTGTTGCTGCGTCAGTCTGAGGCCCCAGAGGACCCATCAACCTGGAAGTTTAATACAGAGGATGAATTGTACGAGAAAGTAGTGACTGAGTGGCTGCAGCAGGATATTATTGATGGTAAGCTCTTTTACAAGCACACTGGGCCTCACAGCACCGGCACAGTCATGGATCAGTTTGTGTTCAGAGTTCAAGATGACAATGACCCACCAAACCAATCAGGTGAGAGCTCATTCATTATCAAAATTCTCCCCGTTGACGACATAGCACCCGAACTGTACCCTGGCACAACTCTCCAAATAACTGTGCACGAGTATCAGCTTACGTACTTCCGAAAGAAATTCCTCCGTTACACTGACCTGGACTCAGAGGATCGGGATCTCAAATACACAATCATCCAGCCACCCACAGATACAGATGAGAATAGCCCTGTTGTACTGGGAGCTCTGGTGTTAACTGAACAGCCAAACACTGAAGTCACCACTTTCACTCAGGCGCAAATTAACCACCATAAAATAGCTTACAAACCGCCTGATCTTGAGCTCGGAATCACCACTCATGTTTTGCAGTTTAAGTACACTGTGGAGGATGTTTCTGGAAATACTGTAGATGGTGTTTTCACTATATTTTTAAAACCTGTGGATAACATGCCACCTCAGATAACCAACTCTGGATTTACAGTGCTTGAACGGGGCACGCATGTCATTACAACTGCTGAGCTGGACACCACAGACACAGACACAGACAGCAAACAGATATCCTTCACTATCACTCAGCCTCCACTGCATGGTCAGATCCAGTTTGCATTCACCGACATGACAAAAGGAGACACTTTCAGCCTAGATGACATCAGAAATGACAGAATTTCATACATCCATAATGGAGATGAGTCCACGGTAGATTTGATACAAATAGACGTCAGTGATGGGATCCATGTCGTGCCAATTACTATAAAGATTAGTGTGAAGCCAGTTGATGATGAAACTCCAACTATCAGTCTCCCAGCCGGTACAATTGGCTCCTACATAGATGTACTGGAAAATGGTGCAACAGAAATAACAAGTAATGTAATTCAGGGAAGAGATGAGGACACAGATGACCTTCGTTTGACCTTTATTGTAGAGGACCCACCATCATTAGGAGAAATTCTGGTGAAAGGTGTCCGATCTGGTACATTCACCCAAGCTGATATCATTAATGGCCATGTGGTCTATGCTCATACCAGTGGGGAGATAGGGTTAACCACAAGGGAGGACTTTTTCAATCTCACTTTGACGGACATGTCTGACGAGTGGACGGTTGGAGGGAATAAGATCACAGGTGTCAGAGTGCATGTAACTATTCTCCCCCTAGACAGCCAGGCTCCAGAGGTCTTTGTGGGGCCACAGTTCTCTGTTGTTGAGGGAGAGAAAAATGTCATTCAGATCCTTCATATAAGCACTCATGACGCCGACACCCCCAGCGACGACCTGCTTTGTACAATCATTGTACAGCCGACTTCAGGGTATGTGGAAAATATCTCCCCAGCCCCAGGCTCAGAGAAATCCAGGTCTGGGACAGCTATTAGTGCTTTCACCATCAAGGACATCAGACAAAATCACATCTACTACGTTCAAAGTATTCACAGAGGAGTCGAGCCAGTGGAGGACAGGTTTACATTCAGATGCTCAGATGGCATCAATTTCTCTGAAAGGCACCTTTTTCCCCATCTCCATAATCCCTTCTAATGACGAAAAGCCTGAGATTTACATGAGAGAGTTTGTAGTTATGGAGGGCATGAATATAGTCATC
This sequence comes from Collichthys lucidus, assembly GCA_004119915.2. NCBI lineage: Eukaryota > Metazoa > Chordata > Actinopteri > Sciaenidae > Collichthys > Collichthys lucidus. Next base: position 8,294,520 of record CM014090.1, read on the forward strand.
GACACTCCTATTCTGAATGGTGCTGATGCAGATCTCCCCTCTGATCAGCTCACGTTTATTATCACCAAACCCCCCAAACACGGATTTATTCTCAATCAGCTCACTACCGGCACCGTACCCGTCTCTAACTTCACCTTGGATCAGATCAGGGAGGCCTCCAGCATTGTGTATGAGCATGATGACTCAGAGACAACAGAGGACAGCTTTGATATTGTTCTCACAGATGGAAAATTCAGTATAGAGAAAACAGTAATAGTTATGATTATCCCCGTGGACGATGAGACCCCGAGGATGGCGAATCAATGACGGCCTTGAAATTGAGATAGGTCAGGTGAAAATAATAAACAGCAACGTTTTAAAAGCTACTGATCTGGACTCTGAGGACAGCACACTGACTTACATTATTCGCTATGGGCCTGCTCAAGGATATTTACAGAAGAGGACGCCTTCAGGGACATTGCAAAATATCACAGTTGGAATGAACTTTACACAGAACGAAGTGGATCAGGGTTTGATTTTCTACACCCATAACGGGCAAGAGGGGATCCGCGACCTTATCAAATTCGATGTGACGGATGGCATCAACCCTTTAATTGACAGATACTTCTATGTCACAGTGGGTGGCATTGACATGGTTTTCCCAGATGTCATTAATAAAGGTGTATCCCTTAAAGAGGGCGGCAGGGTTACCCTGACAACAGACCTCCTCAGTACCAGTGACCTCAACAGCCCAGACGAACACTTGGTTTTCACAATCACCAGAGCTCCGATGAGAGGACACCTGGAGTGCACAGACACACCCGGGATGCCCATCTCATCCTTCACACAGCTCCAGTTGGCCGGCAACAAAGTGTACTACATCCACACCGCCGATGATGAAGTGAAAATGGATAGCTTTGAATTCGAAGTGACTGACGGCTACAACCCTGTGTTCCGCACTTTCCGCATTTCCATCAGTGACGTGGACAATAAAAAACCTGTGGTGACAATACACAGCCTCGTAGTGATCGAGGGAGAGAACAAACTCATCACGCCTTTCGAGCTAACAGTGGAGGACAGAGACACTGTTGACCGCCTCTTGAAATTCACAATCACTCAGATTCCAGTTCATGGTCGCCTTCTCTTTAACAACACCCAGTCTGTCACCTCCTTCACAAAGCAAGACCTGAATGAGAACATGATCAGCTACAAGCATGATGGCACAGAGAGTGCCGGGGACAGCTTCTCCTTCACTGTCACCGATGGCACTCACACAGACTTCTATATCTTCCCTGACACAGTGTTTGAGACTCGAAAGCCTCAAGTGATGAAGATTACTGTCCTCCCAGTGGATAATGGTGTCCCACAGATTGTGGTGAACAAGGGTGCCCCAACATTGCGGCTTCTTGAGACCGGCCACTTGGGTTTTGTAATCACAAGTAAGACTCTTAAAGCAGAAGACAGAGATAGCATTCAGGATTCGGTGACTTTTAGGATTACCGTTGGCCCAGAACACTGGCTACCTGATCAACCTCGGCAAAGGAAATGCCACTATCACCACTTTTACACAAGGTAAGATAGCTGCATTCAAACACCTTCGCAATCATGTGACAATTTGTAATGTGCTAGAGACTCACAGCAAAGGCATTAATTCTCTCGAGCCCGCTCTCAAACTCATTTTAGATTTACTCATTCTGCTAAATGTATTCCCCCCTGATGCCTGAAAAACGCTGAGTTCAAATCTAAAGGTTTCTGTTTCCACTGAAGAGACTGCCTATTTACAGAGATGAAGTATGCCAGTGCCTCAGGCTGACCAGATCTCTCTAGAGGAGTGTATTTTTCAAACAATGCCGTATGTATTTCACTTTGGGAGAGAACTGTTTGTGACTTGGACATTACTAGTGCTATATTTTTCTATACGTAAATCAGGGATTACAGACATGATGGTAAATAATGTATGCGTTGTAATTCACAGCAGGCTTTGCAAACATGAGTACAGAAGTTGTATATTTTAAGGGAACCATTGGGATGTCTTGGTAAATGCCAAATATCACGGCAGCAGCTCCAAGCGTACAGTCAATATCCATGTATTCCCCGCTTTTATTTACCGAGTCACTGTGAGATGATTTCCCCGAGAGGTCTGTTCAATATTTCAAGACTTCTCACAAGAGTAAACAGACAGTAAATAAAGACACAATCTCCTGGGAATTTGAAAATTGTGGCTATGCATTTCTATTCGTCTGTCCCTTTCGAAGGGAAATGTTTTGACATCAAATATTGAAGCAAGGGGCTGTAAACTCTTCCACATCCAGGGCAATAAAGAACCCCGTCTAGCACTGTGCTATCAGGATGGCAAACAGACTGCTGTGATGGAGCCACAACAGTCAAGCAATGCTTCAGTGTTCTGTGTCACTGAGGGGTCTAATAAATATAAAACCCTCGTTACCAGGCAGTTTCTCTTTTCAGATTCCCCTGACATTACACATTGGGCACGTTTCATCACACAGCCTCAGCCTGTGCTCAGGGGTAGTCATTGACAAATAGTCTGTCAGAAACAAATTCCCCCCACTTGTCATAACTAAACATTTATCAGTATGATATCATGGGTATTTATGTAAATGTTTCTCTTTTTCAGCTGAAATTGATGACATGAACATCTGCTACGTTCTGAGGGATGGTGACAACGCTACAAATGACATCTTCTCTTTCTCCATCGAGGACAGCGGTAAGTTGCTTTAAAGTTATATTTGAAATCCTTGTCGTGCTGACCTCTGAGGCTGAAATATTGAATTTTGTTTCACAATGTAACTTTAATAGGGTCTAATCTCTTCAAGAAGGGGGAAGGAAAAGCTTGAATTTGTTTCATAATGTGCCTAATTTAGCAGTATTACTAAGCAGAAACTGTGTGCACACTTTACACTTCAGCAGTGAATGAGAAAGAAAACAATATATACTATTTACAGATTATTTTGTTTATGTCATGCTCTGTTTATTTGTAGTCAATCAGTTGGTCTGCTTTCACAATTATTAACATTTTATCTGAACACGTCACTGTGCAGTATAATGTAGGTAGCTCTTACAGCACCCAACCTGTGATCACCCATTATTTTTTTCTATGCAAAAATCTTCCTGATTTATCAAGTAAGTAATTAGTAGAACAATTAGTGGATACTGTAGATATGTAATCAGGCACAGGCTCAGTGAGTGCTTTGAGTCAATCATGCCGGTGTTGCCGATTAGCAGAAGCAGCGTGTCTGACAGTGTGTCCTTTTTTTGCTACCCTTCAGCCGCGATGAGTGAGCACAAAGGACCCTCTCTAATAGGGGCCCTCTTTTTCCCACACAAGCACCTCAGTGGGCCCCTGTAGACATTTTCTTCTCTCTCAACTCGGGACTAATCTGTGGCTTCAGTGTAATAATAGACAGGTTAACATCAATGTCAACAGGTGGATGGGTTTGCTAATGAGCGATGACTAAAATGCCTTATCAGGGAGGTGATACTAAATGAAAGCGTTTTACCTGGGCTGCTCACGAGTACCGAGCGCATGGACATTCAGTGCGGTTCAGTTGGTCCATTTGTTATTGTTTCATTGTGTAATCTGTCATGGATCTCTCTCTTTGTCACTGTCTTTCTCTTTCTAGCTGGCTTCATGCTTGATGACATACTTGTATCCCACACTGGAAGCTCCCTGCAGTCTTTTATGTTACTTCTAGACTCGATAAGAGAATTCAAAATAGCATATGTTTTATTCCGTTGTCAGTCATAGTTAGGCCTGTGTATGCCCCAATGAAACAAAATCAAAATTGGATTGGTCAGACACATCACACATATCTCTAGAATGATATGGGAATTGTGTTTCATAGTGGCACCTAAACCGCTTGACAAATTGATGAAGAGTATTGTTGTATGACCCATCCATAAGGAGTCGACACATACTGCACTGCAGCTTGTGAGGCAGTCAGTGAACATTTTTTAATAAGATTTAAGCTGTGCTGGTGGCTGCCCTAAATCCCCAGACAGAGCCTCCAGCTCTTTGAACAGTCGTGTTGGGGAGGAGCTGAATGGTGTACTCTGGCACACAGCTGCACTCTGTCATGTTCAGCGGTGGAAAACATTCTCCTCCTTACTTCAAGTTCATTGGGAAATTTACCAACTGCATTTGGCATTTTTTTTTTTTTTTTAGGATGAAAAGTTACTTTTCATATCGCAGCTGCTCAGTTGAATTTCAGGAGTTTGTTTTTTTCCTAACAGCTGTGATGAACCGTGAACATGTGCATAGTTTTGAGCGGGTCTATTTTCGGCTGCTAATTAATATGTGAAACTGAATTTGTTTGCATATGTATTATATTTGTGTCTACTCACAAAATATGAGTAGCAGGACTGACACCAGGGCTTTAGTTCATGATTGTTAATTTCTTTTCAGATTACATTTATAAAATGTCCAAAAATAGTGAAAACTTCATGTGACCTTTTCCCGTACAGCAAAGTGAGACCTGCTTGTTTCGTCCATCTAAAGGGAAAAGCAGCAAACCATCACATTTAAGAAGCTGAAAACAGCAAACTTTAGAAGTTTTCTCCTGATAGATTAGTTCAACAATTTACAAATTGTCTCTTACAGTAGATTAATTTCCTGTTGGTCGACTGATTGACTACTCGTTTCAGCATTAGTTCCCTCTGCTCAAAGAAGAGTTTACTGTACTGGGATCAGTGCCCCACACAACTGACCGGTATAGGATTTCTGCTGGCTCTATTGTCAATCCAAAAATAAAGTGACTTACAACCTGCACTCATTACAGGGCAGGGCATTAATTTACTCTTGGCATGTTTTTCTGCAACGGGGGGAGTGAATGGAAAGTGCCAAAGCATTCATTACGCTTAATCTAAATACTTATGCCAGGCTGACACCTGACCGCAAGGTTGTTTAAGCTGTTTCCCTGATAGATGGATTGCCTTGGTACAGGACACAGTATTGGCTCGTTTAAATTGTGCCCAAGGAGGGAGTTCTTCCTAGCAGTGATGCATCAGCTGCTTGATATGTTATTTAAACTTTTAAATTTAAACAAAATGGAGCGTTCAGAGCCCACATTTAAATCTTTGTTGGACATGAGCAGCATGCACTGCAATAAAGACGTTTGCTTTAAGTGGGCATATATATATATAGATAGTTTTATAAGAACTGCTAAAAGGGATGATACACCCGTAGTAAATTGTTTTGTTTAGCTGGAAAAATGATGTTTATGTTATTGAGAATCGTAGAGAATTTGCTGTTTCACTTGGGCCTACATAAAGACACCAGATGGGCTTCCTGCTACAAATAACAACATGGCAATTAGGCCACATCCCAAAATATTTATCATTTTAATTTGGATGTGTCACAAGAAAAGATTCTCACAGTGTGACTAAACTCTGCTAGTTTTAACCCTGCTCTGATAGAAAACATTGCTCACACTGAATGGTAGCTGGAGAGGTTCCAGTTCACCTCCGCGGCACTGCAGTGCATGTACCTTTGAGCAAGGCACTGAAGCTCCAGAGAAGCTGCTATGTTGCAGCCCTTCTCTCAAAATTTGCATGTCTTTAAGCCCTTTGAATGCATTACTGTATTATGTTTATACTTGACTAACTAGACTTTATGTGTCATTTTATCCTCTGTCTCCAGTTTCCTTTTCATTTCATAAGACTGCCACCATGTTCTCATGCAGCTGTACTTAAGTTGGTTTTGTCAAAGAGGATATAACTGGGCTTATTTTCTCAGAGCCGCTCGTGTGTCTCGCTATTTCTCAAGCTTGTCAGAGCTTAGCATGAATAATCACCAAGGGCTGAAAATTACACATATTAATTAGTGGTTGCCTGTTTACCGTTTTAGAGAAACATCACACCTGGACAGGAGTCCTGAACAGAGGTGTGGGCCCCCAAACCTCTTTAATTACTGAGAAAGTGTCTTGTTTAGATTGGTATCCGGATGTTTGTGTATGTGTGGGGTGAGGGGATGCTGCTGTCTGTCAAGTTTCTAAGTTTTGTTGGCCTTTCCCTTGTCTCCTGAGAATTTGCATTCAGGTGAGCTTACCTGAGCACACACACACAAAGACCTGGAATTCCCAAGCAGTTGTTTGTGGAGCTGAATCCCTGTCTACCTGCAGCCAATCAGTCAGTCAGCATCAGGGATGTTTCTACTGACAGACACACCGCTATGGCCTTTGTTTTTTCCTTCCAGGCACTCAATACCATCTCATTTTTTTTCTTTCACCGAGCTACAAAGGAGGCAGCAAAAGATCATTGATCAGTTCATGAATATGTGCTGCCTCCGAAGGTCGAAGCTTTGTCCGGAGTTTGCCTTATGTTTCCATTTGACGAGTCAGACTTGTTTAGTATGTAAAGTGCATAGAGTATGATAATCAATAATTCAGATTTGAAGTGGAATGGGTCTGCGAAACACGGACCAAATTCCTAACTGGAACATATTTTTTCTTACATAGCAGCCCTTGAAACAGACAGGAATGTTTCTCCTTTTATGTTTCCAACAATGTAAGTCTGCAGCGCCCACCTCAGCAAGCGTGTTTTGTTTATTATTTCTGCTTTCTGTAACAAGATAAGTTCAGGTCACTGTGAGTACCTCAGACTAATAAATCCTCTAAACCATTCCAACATCTGCCACGTAGATCTTACATCTTCCATGCTATCGGTGTGTAATCACGTGTGTCGCCGAGTGCATACTTGAATCTCCCTTGTCTCCACTCCTGTCTAATCCCAGGTTAGGGCGGATTATCTTTCTCTCTGTAGCGTGCTAAAGCACAACAAAAGTAAGGGGGGAACATGCATTCACTTGCATAATATGTGAGGTTAATATGGACTTTGTGTATGCGGTAATATCCCCATCCCCTGCCAGGTGATGAGTCTGCAGTTTCTCCGTGTGGTTATATCCTGTTATTAATGAAACTGTCTCCCCTACTCATAACATTCCTCTGTCCTTGGGACCCGGCATTATGAATCACATGCACAAAATATGTTATAAGCTGCAGCAAATTACATAGCTCGTCCAGTTGTTGTTTTTAAAGAGATTTTAGGGTGTTAGCATTTCCTCACCATCCATCTGTGCTGCGGCTAATAAAGTATTAGGTAGTCATTTTATTGTTGTGGAAAAATAAAATAAAAACATCTGGATGTTGATTACAGGAGTTATTCCCGGTTAACAGCTGCTTCACTTTGGGGATGAAAAACTGAATTATAGACAACTTAAGGCTAATCGTTTTAGATAGTAGAGTGATTTACGCGGCTCACTGGCCCCATATGTCGCATATAGTCGTAATTTTCTCGACAGTCTACATTGCAGTTATATTTGTTGTGTTTGTGACCCAGCATTGACCCAGTCTTCTCAGTCTAACACAAAATAACGATGTGTATCTGCGAATATATTCTGGAGAGCAGAGATGATTAAAGTAAAACCGTATCTGGATAGTGCTGCACAAGTGAAGAACCTGTGCTCATTGGTGAGGATGAAACATTCATTGTAATTCTTAAAAAAATAAAAGATTAAAAAGCCATTCTACAAGGGGATTGGGCCAAAACATGTTGATGAGAGGTTTCATTGTTTTGAATCTGGCATTGCTTTAGACAATGAAGGCTTTTATGTCTTTTTCCTTTGGTCTCCTTGGCTCAAGTTTGTTGGATTAATATCAATAGATGCCTCTTAGTTTCATGTTCTCTTTCTCCAGTGTAGTTTTTTTTCTCTCTCTACTCCAAGTTCCTGCTCAGTGATCTATATTTAGTCAGAAGAGCATCTCACAAAAAAAGAACGTCTTATATATTTTTCATTCATGTAGCCTATATCGCATATAATTTGAGTGAAACATGGTTAAAGCTTCTAAGGCTCTTCCTCATTGGCGTGCCCTCAATTTCCCCTTGGGAAACCAAAGGGGAAACTCTTCTCGATTATTCTCTTCCTCTGTCTTAATATGCTGCCAGAGTAAGTGTGTGGAGCCTTGGCTAACAAAGCAAAAGGCAAATTCCCAAAAGTATAGAAACCCCAGGCCCGGGCTTGTTCCCTGGATGATGATACGTGTCGTCATACCTGCCTTAGGATATCAGTCTAGCAGAACTGGGGTTGTTCAAGCACTGCATTCGTAGAAAATCCTCCTTTTGTGGAAAAGCATTACAGGCTGCAAGTTTGTGTCATCAAGTTTGATTTTTCACAGTCAACAGTCTCTGCATAGCCGTCTGGCACTGGCAACAAGAGAAGATAAAAGTGTGTAAATTGGAATGGAGAACTTGAAATGTTAAGTAAAATGCCAAAAAAAAAAAACCCATTTTGGAATCATTTCATAATTACAGTGTAAGCAGAATTAAAATATGAATCTTTTATGGGAGCATTCCATTTGTGTCTTATTTGATTGCTTGGCCATAATATATCAAACGCTTTAATGAGACTGTGTTTTGACAAATCTGATAATCACAGAAAACAGCAGGAACTCTGAGAGTCAGTGATGCTACAGTCGCTGCTGTGACATCTCTCTTTTCACAGTAGCGGCGCTTTTGTTCCGTTTTGCAAAAATCACTCTGGATAATGTGTTTTTGGCCCCTGAATCCCAGCAGTGGGCCAGAGCGGCTCCTCTCAGCCCCTCTGCATGATAAGCCTCTGACAGCTGGGCTAAGGCTGTAGTGTCACAACTCCCTCCAGCTGAGCCTTGGTTTTAGGATTGGAGCCTGATGCAGGGCACGCCTCCTTCGCACACAATTTTTATGCACGCACATTCACATTTGCACACACACAAAACATAGACCACGTATCTATTTCAGGGCCAGCTGCTTGATCCTACAGAGATGAAGCTGGCACTGTGAAGATGCTGGGCATCAACTGCAGTTTAATTGATAACCGCTTTGTCTTTGATTTCAAGCTGTTCTCTCTTTTGATCGTAATGCTATGATGTACACCAGCACCTTTCATTTCCGATATCATCAGCTTTTCAATATGCCAAGAAAATTGAAAGTCGAACACGGTTTGAATCAAACTCTCTTGAGAAGCTTTTGCATTTTATACACTCCCTATATATACAGTAAGGGTGTCTTGGGAATAACAGGGCTCTCATCGCATAAAAGGTGTGGACGAAATCCCTTGGAGATTCTGTATGTGTGTGCAAGCTCCATCTCACCACTATACCTCCACCGCTTGCTTCCCTCCGTAAGTGGAGCCTGATAGGCAGGATATGAGTAGTCATCTAGCTGAGAAATGGAAGGGAGGAGTAGACAGAAGAGATGAAAGATAGAAGTGCTCTGTTGGTCCCAGGATCGGTGGGGGCAAGGCGTCAAGCTGCTTCCTGTCGCCTGTAGCGATGGCACGAATGTGCTGACGTGCAGCTCGCTCTCTAAACACTGCCTGTGTTGACAAGTTGTGAGGGTTGTATTGTAGGTGAGCGCTGTGGGTATGCAGCCTCATCTACATATGAATAGAAATTATTTTTATATTCGCTGTAGACTTTATTAAATTGCAAATATAGACTCATGTTGTTTTTTGCCCTGTGTAGCCTTTTTACGTTCATGTAATGAACATTAAAAATAATAATAAAAACAACGGCTGAAACAACCAGGGAAATGTCCAAAGATTAGTTCAACCCTTCCCCCATGAAGAATACTGAGGAATGTCTTGCTGCCTGAAATTAACTAGACCATGCCTGGGCTTATCTTGGTCTTTCAGGACATAGGCTTGGAGTGAAGAGTTACATATTAGCAAGCAAATAAGAAGAGGAAAACAAAGATAGTCCACAAGGTGCAGGTCTAGACAACTGGGCAATCTGATACAGCTTCTTAAATCCCCAAGTAATTGGCTGAAGCTATAACAATTACCACAAAATTGTTTTGTAATATTTTAAAGGTTATTTCTGGTTAATGAGCATATATGCAGGATATTGTGTTTCATTACAGGGAGGGAGTATTCAGTGCTTTGGGGGCCTTGTGATTCCTTTGAGATAGTCAACTAACTGATTTAATTTGCGCTTTAACTTACCTTCTAAAGAGAGTTGATAATTTTTAAAGGGCGTTCAGTGCGTGAGTTAAAGTATCAGAGACAGAGCTGCAGGCAACAATCCAACTCCTACACGTCCCTCTTGTTTATCCTATTTGACTTTTAGCTTTTGTCCTTCAGATCTAATAGTTGTCTGTGTCCGTGAAATAGAGCTCATCACGTCTTATTACTTTACTCCATTCCTCTGGGTTCAAGTGTTGTTCTCCTCACACACAGTGTCTCTAAATGACAGACCAACACAGAGAGTCGTTTCTTTGAGGTTTATTTTATGTCGAGAGCTTTTGACACATTTTATAAAGTACTGTGGTAATTTTTCAAACACTGTGATAGGAACTAGTTGTAATCGCTACCTGTCTGTGAACTTCACCTTTTGAGTGCTGTTGCTCTTTAATGCTGTCATCACGTTCGACATTGTTCCCTGTGCCATACTGAATACACTTACACAGATTACAAAATAAATTATACTGATAAATAGCCTACACTATGTATGCAAACGCATTCTAAGTAAAGCATTTTTTTAAGGAACAAGTGCTTTCTTACTGACTATAAGGGGGGAGAGTGCGCGAGCAGCTCCTCGACCGCAGATGCCGAGTTGCCAGGTGCCTTAAAGGAAAAAAAAAGCACCAGCTGTCTTTTGATTATGATGTAATGATAACGGAGCAAAAACCCAAAACAAGATGAAGCTTCCAGCAACAACCTCTTGCAACATCTGTCCACACATTTGAAACCAAAATCTAATGAAATATTGACGTTGCTATACCGCCAGAAAAACACCGAAATCTTTGCTTTTGAAAAAAGAAAAACCTTCTGAACTTCAAGCACATTGAAGTAATTTGCACGAACTGTAGGTGAGAATGTAGTTAGCAAGCCAACATTAGCTGTGTTTATTTTTCATGTGTAATGGCTTTTAATTGGTGTGCTTTAGAGCAGTTAACCTGAAGTAATATGAGCAAGACGGGTAAAAAGGAAGAGATGAGATCCTTATTTGTTTGATTAGGATACCTGCAGATTTTTCATTATTTTGCCTGCACACCCTAAACATATTAAAGTGGAAAGTAACTTCTGCTTTGGGTAAAAGTGACTTAATTGGGCTTAATTACTTAAGTATAGATTTTCACTACTCTACCCATCATTGGTTTTAAGCCACTTGACCCAAACTGACCGCTTTCAATCCTTGCAGCCATTATTTTAATTACCCCCAGAGGGAGATTTGGTTTGCAGGCAGATAACTGAATTAGTCACACATCATTTAAAATACATCAGTTAAAAACCATGGTTCACAGTAGACCTGTGCCACATCAACGTACACATGGTTTAGATTACTAATAGGATAATTATACTTTGAATTTGTCTATAGAAGCATTTCTGTTCAACATTCCAGCAATAGTTTACCTAAATGATAACGCTATTTCTGGATGGACTTGCAAAGATAATTGCTTAGTTAACTGAAGGTTATATCTGATGGCAAACATCACAGAGCATAATCCAAAAAATCGTTCAAATCGTTTTTTTAAAATAACATATAATTCGACAAACAGAGAATTGAAAGTCATACAAAATATACATGTCTGAATGTTTTTTGTTTGGTCACTACTATACCCACAAAGTCCTACAATTCAAACCTTCAACTATTGTAGTGTGTCTGACTTTGTCCAATGTAAAATCTCCGTTCTCCAATACCGACATGCAGAGGTTGTTCTTAGAGTGACTTAAGTGCGATTCCTTAGAAGTAATCTTCTTCTAACAAACCTATACACACTTTTGAACCCTTGGCTTGTTTCGCTGCACAGACTACAAGAAGGAGAAAAGACACAACATTAAATCCTCAGACATTTCCTCTCCTGTTTGCATGAATGCAGACTAGCATGCTTATCTTTACCATACAGGTTTACACGATTGTACTTCAAGGCTCCTTTTCACCAGTCGTGAACAAAAAAGAGTCGCTTAACACTTCTTTAGGATTTACTATTTCAGCATTTCAAGGAGCATTTTCCTCTCAGGCAAAAGCCTTTAACATGTGGGGATTTACAAAGTAACAACTGTGAAATGCAGCTGAAACGTGGTTATAAATGAAACCAATTGAGGCCAGCCCTGAGAATAGTCTCGACCAACAACCGGCTCTATTAGTATGGAGCTCATGAATCTGTGGGACTGGGATGGGGTTTTTATATTCCATGGCCTCACACTGCTGCTTTCAGCAAACAGTCCACCATTATTCGGTCTGACAAGAGAGCAAACACTGTGCATTCAAGGGTCAAGAAAAGCACATCCCCCTCTCTTTGTCAAGCCCCTTCATCCTGCATCCTTATGTTGCTTTGTTTTCCTTCACATTTTCACATTTCCCCTTGTATATATCCTTGCTATTTCACTACCCCTGTTCTCTTCTGTTCAGTCGCCGGCAGCATTCAAGAGGCGAGGTACATTTAACACATGCTCTTGTAACAATGCAATCCTTTCAGCTCCTGGGATGCAGACAGGTTTTTTGTTTCCATGAGCTCATCGCTTCAGTTAGGAAGTGTGTGACGTGAACTTTGTTTTCCAATCTAAGCCTCAGAAGATAAGTAGCATGTTCTTCTACAACTTTTTAGAAAGATGTTGTGATGAGTTCATATGTATGATTCAATTGCTTTAGAAAACAGTATAAAAAAGGAAAAAAATATAAAAATATTATCTATATTGTAGTTTATATATCTTTTTCAGTGGTTCACAGATTTGCCATAGCCACTTCAGTAACTTTAGCCTTGTACTTGTCGGGCCATTCATACTGTACATGGCTGACTGGTAATGAGTGAGAAACCCTTGATTTTAAATCCACAGTGACCTTTAGAGCTGAATGCAGAGGAAAGCCCTGCAGCTGCTAATTCAGCCTTTTGTTGTTATTTCCCCTGCTATTGAGAGTTCAGGCTTTTGCTCTCTAAACCGTGTGGCTGACTGTTAATTAAGACACTTGAGGCTGCATCCTCTTTGACGGACAGGAATGCCATTCAAGGGCAATGAAGGAATACTCTGTCTGACCTCACCTACACAATCGAAAACAAAGCCCTTAGCAATGACTTTTCTAACTCTTTTGAGCTCATAAACTCAATGTCTAATTGATTTCTTTACCTGCTTATGCAAAGATACCAGAGAATTAGACTTTTCATCGTTCTAAGGTGCAGTAGTCAGCATTCTCCTGAATAATAAGTGTAATTGTATAGTTTATTATTCAGATGCAACGGGTATTTTGGCGAGTTAAACTTTCCAAAAGTTTGCATGAATCGTGATTTTGTTCATGATTATAGCTCAACCAAAAACAAGGAAAGACTTTGGCGTAACTTCTGCCACAGTCTGTTTTCCAGCCTTAATGATGTGGCCATGATCAGGGATAAGTTCTGACCTTGGGTGCTTGGCAGGACACCCCGTGCCCCCGGATGGAAATCGGCAACCCGCAACAGAGCAGATCTTCTGCAGAGTTGTGGATCCAGAGTTGACCACTTGCTAATCCAAAAAGTGTTTGGAAAGATTCTGTTTTAACTAATATTTCCAGGCGAGACTAATAGGATTATACTTAAAACCCAGGGTATTTGCATGTATGTGATGGCAGAAATTTAAATGAAATTCTAGACGCAGAGAAGTAGCGACCTTCGCAAATATGCAAAGAGCACTCTATTGAGTTGTTTGTCTACTTTTTGGGATTTTTTACATGTAGCTCTTGATGAAATAGTTTTTAAATGTTCCTCAGTCTTTAAAACTAATCTCTCCAGCCAATATGTGACTGGAAAGATTGTTTTCTGTAACGGATGACAAATGACGTCATTTTGTAGCAGTGTGTGCGGACACTAGAGCTTGAAGCAGGCTCCCAGGACAGGAGTGACCTTCTTCTACAATCACATTGTACAGTATTTCCTCTGACACATTTCTCTCCTGGGTCACAAATAAAAGAGCCCCATCTGAAACAAGAGCTCTGGGAATTCCTCACCGCCTTTTTCACAGAGGCAAGGTCAGTCCTACTTTGTGACCCAGGGAGAAAGTCACACAGTAGTTTCCACAACAACCTTATACTGCAATTTGGAATCAAAGACAGAACGTGGGGGGAACAGGATGAAGGTTGCTTTACTTAAAATGTTTTCTTACTTTCAATCAAAGTGTGGAGGACAGCACTGAAGTACATTTTTCTGATTCACTGAAAGCACATTTAAATCCTAAACTAATAAAGGGTTTTACCTTGAACAGCGTTCCGTGGTTGTTGGTTAATGGAGCAGCATTTTTCTTTTAAAAATGCTCTTGTTCTCTTGAGCTGTTTAGTTCCTGTGCTCATTCATCCATTGCCGTTATGTACTGACTGAGCAGTTGAAGTAATAGTTTGTATATATAATGTCAGGTCCTGCCTGCATGACAATAGCAAAAAGGAGAATACATCAGTTTCTTTGGTTTGTGTGATTATAAGTTGTATTCAAACATAAAGGAAAACATGTTTCTATAGAATTAAACATATATCTGTGCAAAACTGTCATATCACATTTTAGTTATTGCATTTATAGACACCTTTTGAGCAGCTTCATCAAATGTTTGTTTGTGATATATTTGATTTAAAATTGAAGAAAAAGAAAGTAATTCCAGCCTTTGTATTCAAAATTTTAAAATATGTCGCAGTGAGAGTTAGATCACCTCTATAGTTGTGACTCAGATGTTAATCTCAAAGAACTTTCCCTGCTGAGAGCAAAGCCTCGCTTGCTTTAAGCCCTCTATGGCTCTCTGACCTCGCACTTTTGTTCCGAGGTGCCTTTGGCCTTTCTTTCAGGCCCCCTCAAATGTCGCCTCATACTGACCACTGTGTCAGAGCGGACAGAGGGCCGACAGCAGCCGGAATGAACCCTGCGGAGCGGCTCCGATTTATAGCAGACTAGCTCCCTGAAAGACTGTGCTGATAGCAAAGAGTTTAGGGCCTGTGAAATCATAACAGTTCTAAATCTTTCAAGGCATGGGCAACTCGTTACTGCTGATACAGGGCTTAGGGTGATTAGACGATCTCTCTCTCTCTCCTCTGCCATGTGCGTTCTTTCCTTCAACAGGATTATTATCATATCCCTTTCCCTTAATTGGAGAGATGAAAAGTATGCTGGTATGGTCTGGTACATTATGGAAACCAAAGACAACTCTTATATGTAAGACAACTTTTATAGAGTTGTGTCAATAGTTTCGTTTCCATTTACAAAAATGATGTTTTATCATGGATTTTCTTTGAATGGTATTTGATTATTCTATATGTTAAATGTAAGATGTCCATGTTGTCTCTCATTTCTTCTGGGAGCTGCATTGAGCTTAAAAAAATGCAATCCTACAACTACAGCAGAATTTGAAATGAATAAGATTAAAAATATAAAGACCCACAAACAGCCCCTAGAAACTGCAATGTTCATCATACACTACAATAGTAAAGTGTTGTATTTAATCATATAGATGCATTTTTATTTTAGATTTTTTTGTCTTAGAGCCGTTTTGCTTGTAACCACTTTCTTGTGGTTGTGCTAGAGGAAACCTCATCAAGTGCTCTAAAAGGAAAATTGTTCATCCTCTGAGACTTATGACTCGCCACAGCAATTTTTATTATTATTATTTTTTTTAGATCAGACCATTGATATTTTTAATATACAGTTTGTTGTGACTGGCTCAGGTTTTATTTGAGGGGAAAAAAATTAATTGGATAAGAGTTTGGGAATCGTGATTTCTGGAGATACAGTCGTGCTTTTTTTACAGCGTACTGTACAGAATGGACGCACATTGTGTTCTGCGTCCTGATTAACTAAGGGAGTACTGTACAAAATGCATGTAAAAAGGTGTATAAAAGTGTGTGGTTGGGGGGTTTACGGCCTTAAAACATGTATAATAACTGTAAAACTCACTTCGCGGATTTCGTTTATTGCAGGTTATTTTTAGAACGTATCCCCAGCGATAAACAAGGGACCACTGTAATAAATATTAATAAAATCATCAGGGTTAACCTAAAGCTTTGTGGTAACCTGTTCAGTAATTGGTGCAATATCTAGCTAGGGATCAAAATTTCCATCGCAATCTTGTGGCTCATCTTTAAGAACCTAAAAGTTCAGTTTTGTAAACAAAGAACTGATTACCTAGGAATAATAATAACTATCTGATAAAGATTTTTATTTATTTATTGTGTAATTATTATGAGTAAATTGGCTTACCAAGAACCTAAATCTGCTTCATTAGACTTTGTGGCTCCCAGTGTAGGTGCAAAAACTCCCTATCCAGCATTTTGTTATCCACATGATTAAATATTTGTATGCATGTAAACAAATGAAGTATGGGGAAATGGAGTGCTCATTTACACTTGATGCAGGGTTTCCATTTTCAAAAAATGGCAAAAACGTGCTCCAGCACATTTTAGTATTTAGATAATTAGTAAGTTAACTGTCAACACATTTTATTTTTTCATTTTCATAACACATTTAAAAAAACAACTTAGCTATATAAGTGTGAGCTGGCTGACTCGATGAGCTCAAAATACAGAACATATTCAGAAATTCTAATTATGTTTTTCTCTCATCAATATACACTCAGTACCCATAATGGCAAAGGTAAGAAGTATTTGCAAATGTATTAAAAAAAAAAAATTGAAATGGCACATTGACATATGTATTCAGACCCCAACTCCACCTTTGGCAGTGATTACAGCCTGGAGTCTTCTTGGGGTATGACAAGACAAGCTTTGCACACCTGAAATTGGATTTTGAGCAATTCGCCTCTACAGATCCACTCAAGGATCTGTCAGGTCTGTTCATGGAGACAAATCAGTGGACAGCTATTTTCATTTCTCTCCAGACATGTTCATTTGGGTTCAAGTCTCTGCTTTGTCTGGGCCACTCAAGGACAATTACACAGTCGGGCCCCAAACCACTCCTGGTGGTAAAGTGCACTATTGGCACTAAAACTGCTAGGTGTCCAGCTTACTTTAACTGCCGTTATCAGTCGCGCTATTGATAGTAAGAGGTTATACATCACGAGTATTCCGATGTAATGCCTTTATTAGGAAGAAGCTCTTGTGGATTAGTCTTCCAGTGTAGGATTCCCTGTGAATCACACACCTCTGTGCATTTTGCTGGTCCTGTGCACAATTGTTCATCTATCTCTATGCTACAGTGGATTACGTTTATTACAGATGAGACTGTTGACACACATAGTTCATTTGTGGTGCTGGCTCTGTTTGGGCAAAGGGGGGCCGCCTGTCTGTCTGCCTGCTTGAATGAACAGAAGAGGGTCCATGGGGCATCGTGGCCCCCACAATGCTTGACGGTGACCAAATAAGGACTGTCTGCAACATGTATGCAGGGAGGAGACAGGGGCACTAGGTTGGCACAGTCCAGTCTCTCACATTCTTTGGCCTCTCTCAAAAGGCTTGTGTCCCTCATCAAACATCCACTATGTGAGCAGACAGAACATTTGTATAGCAGTGTAGCTTTATTAAGTGCACACGGCTTGTTTTTTGTGTGAAAGGTCCATGTACAAGTAGAAGTTTATGATCAAATGGTTAAAATAACGTGATTGTTGGTTGACATTTAGAAAGGGTTACAGTATGAGTGCATAAAAAGGAGGCAGTGCAGGCAGGCGGTCAGTGAATTCAATGAATGAATTACCCCAAACCTGGTACTATAATCTACAGGGTTCCTGCTATATCCATATGATTTCAATTAGAATATGGATATTATGTAGAGTCTGTGAATGTACCATGTACCAGCAGCTTTTGCATTCACCACATATGATGCATGTCTCTGCACTAAAGTGCACAGCAGTGCAAAGACCCCGAACATGAGAGATACAGATTTTGTTCACTAAATTCTGTCTCGGTGCTGTGAGTGCTGGTTAAAGATTAACTCGGGTGTTTTCCTTGGGGCCTCTTTGAAGTGGACTTACTCCAACCCCTTGCTTATCTTAATTAGAAAGAAATCTGGAGGAGTGAAGTGGTCCTCTGGAAACGAGCACCTCCACTCCCCAGCTCCCTGAAGGACGTGGTGCAGCTTTACCAGGACTTTAAGGCCTCCTAAACTCAATATTTTCTCATGTCATAGTGGGATCGTATGTGGCATAAGCTGTGAACATAAATTCCTTTTTTTTCCGAGGTTTGAGATTTTTCTGCTTTTTGATGTATCCTCGTCAGAACTTGCTGGATATGAAAAATGAATAATTGATAGGGCCACTTCATGTTATGAATACTGTAGAAGTCAAACAGGTGTTTAACGCGATTCATCTCGAAAGCGGGAGCTGCTTTTTTTGAAGCTAAGCTTGATGTGCAGGCTGTTTCTTCAGTGTCATGTCAGTAATTATGCAAAGCACATAACCATTTAATGTTGTTATTTAAATGTATGATGGACTTGGAATAAATCCTACAGATAAACGGTTCTAAAATATTCCTGCGTGAGTGTTAGGTTACATAGGAAGGATGCATATCATTTTTATGCTCCATTTAGTAGAATTAGGCTTGAGATGAAGAGTATCACCAAAGTTATAACTCTTACAAAGTCTGTGCCAACATGTGAAGTCAGATAAATAGCCAAGAACCTCTCTGTTTCCATTACCCCAGTGGAGGAAGGGCTCCTTCATGACTCAGAGATCAAGCATGAAGTGTTTACTAGCGGCATGCCACTAAGTTCAGTGCCATTCTGCTGGCTTTAATCCAAACGGACTAGGGAGGTCCTGTCACACATAAGCTGCCTGTCTCAAGAAGAAGGATGTGGAACACACAGGAAGAATGAATGAGATATAAATCACCTGAGAGAAAAGCTTCTATTACCACTTTGTATAATACAATAGTGAGTCAACCTTTATATTTGCAATATCTATTGCTTTAAACACACCAAAAAAGGTGGATAGCTTTCCAAAAAGCATAGAGCCCATGCTTGTTTGTGATTTTTACAAGCTTGTCAACCTTTTGTACTTTTTCTATCCCGTTTATAACCCTCATGATCATTTTCGTGCATAGCATTAAATACTCCACAAAACACTCCGCACAAGAAGCAAACAATCAAATGCTGAGACAAGTCCTTCTCATAAGATGAACTGTGAAAGAAACACATTCTTTGAGTCGTAATTAGGTTAGGGATTCATTAACATTGTTGTACACAACTGTGCTGAAATGGTGTCAAAACAAACAATGCCTTTCCAAAGAGATAAAGAAATGTCGTGTTGTTCAGAATTTCATCAAATGTGTGCAACTAAATGATTTAAACATTAATTCATTTTGTTGAAAAATAGAAAAACATTATAATTTCTGTCCAAGCTTCCTTTTGTCCCAATTACAGCTGTTTATTGTCATCAGCAAGTCCATCTGAAATTTTGCTCTGAACTGTATAAATCTATAAATTCAAGGAACACCAGCATCTGTCTTCTGTATTCTTACTCTTTCCAGCATTTTTGATAAAGCCCATTGGTGCATGTAACCAAAACTACAACGATAAATGAGGGAAAGTCATGTTTCTTTAGCTTTTCGCAACTTTATGTCCTCTTTCTCTTAGAAAATGAGCATTATTTTAACTTATGATTTGTTGGTTTTGTGTGAGATGTGGAGAAAAAGAAAAAAACCTGTATGCTCCTCGTTGTCCTTGTGTGTCTCACTGACTTTGTCTTTTTGTCCCAGTTAGAGCTCCATATTGTCAAAAAGAATAGATGTCAGGGGCATTAAGACTCTACTTTACTCTGTGTGAGGAAATATGTACTCTGTCAGACCAAAAGAAAGAAGTTCTGAACAGGTGCGGAGAACATTTCACATGTGCACACACACACACTCAGGCACACTAAGTCGTAAATACTAAGGGTCGACCGATATATCGACCGGCCGATATATCGGGCCGATATTAGCGTTGTTTAGGTGTATCGGCATCGGCCGATACACATGGCCGATACGGCCGATACGCATCCAGCGTCATTTACAGACAGGCGTTCAAGGGCAGCTCTGTGAAGACCCGCTATGCACGCTGCTGCAGCCCCCGCAGCATAGTTTGCACATGGCATTGCACTGCATACAGTAGCATGCGTGTGCCTGAAAGTCATTAAGTGAGTCGAAAAAAACGGGAATGCTGTTTAAGTGCGTCGCATTTAAACTGCCAACCTAAACTAGGGAGCTGTAACACTAAGAGTAGGCTATGATGCAATCACCCGCAGTTTAAAGTTCAAATGAAGTCGGTGTTGTTATCAGTCACTGTCAATTCGGCGTTTGCAGGAGTTAAACCGGCGAACACCGGTGAAGCAGCCCAGTGTGTGTGTGTGTGTGAGTGAGTGTGCACGCACGTGAGGGAGAGACAGATGGAGCGAGAAAAAGTGATCAGCGCGGAGCGGAACAGTTGCTGTAATCAGATAACTGCACAACGAACCCAACAGTCCAGGACCTAATGAAACGTTTTGGGGTTTCGAGAAGAGGCTTGCTAAGCCATAGACTACTTTAGCTTACGTACGGGAATATTTTTCAACACATGGGGTAGCGCCGTGTCAGTGCATGTCGACACCGCGGGAGCAATAATGGCATGCGAGTGATTATCACTGAATAAACTTCTAAATCCCTCCTAAACGTAACTCGCCACGCATATTGTGTGCAATATAAGGGTACACTTCGTTAGAGTTAGAGGTGGCGTGGGATTTGATATTAACTAAGACAATGTCGAAATGGATAAAGTTTGATGCGTCAAACCTAAAGGGAGATTGTTGTGATTTGTCCCGCCCCTCTCCCCTCTTCCTGAAACAAAGCAGGGGGCAAGCAGCGAGGTTTTGTTTCTCCACAACTAAAACAAATTATGGTGTGCCCATTTTTTATTTTTTTAAAAAGTGACAAATCTACAATTCATTCACTCACTTTGCAATGCGGATGATGATCAAGTCAGGCTATTTACTGTCACTGCCTGCTTCAAAGGCAATGGTATATCAAGTACAATATAGGCCTACAGTTGTAAAATAGGCCTAAACATTTACTCTAAATAATCTTTGTGTCATCCCCAACATTTCTCAAATGTGCAGTCAAGCTCTGTTGCCACTGTCAAGCCACAGTCCTTTGAATGTGTCAAGCCAAACCAATATATATTTTTTAAATAAATAAAAATGAATAAAAGCACCGAAGTATGTGGGCTATTCCTTTTTTAAAGTGGATATAATACTGTATAAGCATTAAGCAGACACTTAAAAAAAATGCTCAATGGGCTTCAGACATGATTGTCATTTTCCTGTTATTCATGTTATTATAAATAAATGGCTATTTATTTTTAACTTGAGACCTGGAATATTTGTCATTTTTTTAACTTTTTTTAACCCATATCGGTATCGGAAATCGGGTATCGGAAATCGGGTATCGGCCATGGGCCATGGGGAAAAAATCGGTATCGCATCGGCCGTCAAAAAACCCGTATCGGTCGATCCCTAGTAAATACATGCACACTCACACATAATAAAATACCCAGGGTGAATGTGCATAGGTCACTGTTCCCATTGAGTAAGGAAATAGACACAGTGGAGCAGTCAGCTGGATATAACAGATTTACTGACCATAACAACTGGGGTGGGGCAGAGTAGCCCAACACAAACAACAGCAACACTCTAAAACCTCGGAACAATGTCCCTGCACCCTCCCGGCAGTTTCACTTTTATTCCATCGCTTTCTAAACTGCCAGATGTTTAGTGGCTTCGTCATCTGTATCTCACCATCCTCGTCCAGGAACCAGAGGATTATTCTTAAAACTGCCAGTCGCTGCTCTTTAAATTACAACATTAAAGTCTGGTGTGGTTTCTGTGCGTGAGTCTTTGCACATGAGTGTGTTTGATGCCTGTGCTTGTTGCTCTGCTTTGAGTCTTTATGGTCAAAGAGTAGCAGCGATGCCCTCCAGGACTGTACTGTAGCCTTGGCCTTTGAATTCAACTTCAGACACTTTTATCTTAATTAAAAATGAAGCAATTAGACCATACAAACTAGTCATTATGCATAAGAGCTATGTACCCTTTATACCACCCAGTGTCTCATAGTCAAGTCCTAAAGGTATCCGAGAAATCATTCTAATAAGCGGCATTGATAATTCCTGTGCCGCTGCAGAAACAAATAGCTATTTTAATTAATCAGACTCGTTAAGGCTATTTGACTATTTGTGTTTTCCCAGGCTATGAATGTTCTAAGCAGCCATTTAGCTTTAACTATTAATTGTATATGTTTGCAGGAGGCAACAAACTGAAGAACCAGCAGTTCCGCCTGAACTGGGCTTGGATCTCCTTAGAAAAGGAAAACTACGTGGTGGATGAAGACGTCAAGTTCCTGGAGGTGGTGCTGAAACGTCGGGGCTACCTGGGGGAGACCTCCTTCGTTAGTAAGCAGACACTATTCTGATCCATCTATCCAACCATCACACTCACTTTTATAAAGGCAACTTTAGGGTTGGCATTAACACCCTTCAGGGTCACACAGGCCATGACCTTTCACCTGTCTCCTCCACCCATTATTTACGTTCCAGTCACACAATAGAGCAGTCGCTTCATGTGCACATGATAAAGGTCACCCAAAGTTGGTGGTCATGGAAAGGTGCCACTCCACAAAGTTAGTCAAGGCATTTTACTGGCCAGAACGAAACGAACAATATCTGTTAAGAAAAAACAACAAGTTGCTGTAAGGATTTATGACAGGCAGGAATTTTTACTACTGGCACCATTGGTCTTTTTTAGTGCCGTCATTTATTCTATCCATAAAAATGAAAGTGTGATTAAAATGACCTGTTGTTAAAGGTCAAATCCCAGAGGACCATTTACTGTACTATTGTGCATCACACTAATGAAACACCGCTGAGGTGAAATGCAAATTTTACTGACCTTTATAGTTCCTTACACTGCACAGTACATCTACTCTACCTATACATATATACAGAGAGATAGATTTGCTAATAATTCACATTCAGAAGTAAATAACTGTAAACAAGACAACATACGATTCTTTGTTGTTCTTGTTGACAAGGTACACGAACAAAAGAAATAAATTAATTGAAATGTCTGTGTGATGATCCCACAGCGATCTCATAAAAATGAATATCAAACAACAAAATAATCCATCTTATATAAGGAGCTAGGGCAAACAATCAAGTAATTGTCCCTTGTTTTGATTTTCTGGGAGCATCGCTGCTGTTTTATTAATGGTTACATTATAAATTAAAGAAGCACTGCTTTGAACTTTGGATGCACTCTGTGTTTATTGCACAGAGAAAACATGCCCTCGCATCTTATAATGTCCAAAATTACTGTTGTGTTGCTTTCAAGTCCAAACCGAAGCTTTTCACAGAGCCGTTTTCTTATGATTGAGGCAACATGAAGGGGAATGATAATGGATGAAAAAGGAATATGTACCTCTCCATGTTGGTGAGGGGAAGCACACAAAGGAAGCTGTAATTTAAAAGAACTTTCAGGCCAGAACCAGTTCTTGTTATATTGTTCTGCAATGCCCTCAAAGTAGAAATAGCAATGACGTCTCTCTCTCTCTCTCTAAAAGCCTTAAGTGATGAAACCTTTATGTTGTTCATTTCTAATTACAATAATAAATGCATGTTTACATCCTCAGGCGTTGGTCCTTTCATCATGTACCACTTCTTATTTTATGTCAGTCTTATCAAATAGCTATTATTTGATTTATAGCCAGGGAAAACATTTGTAAACCGAGCTGAAATATTAAACAGAAACTATTATAGCTGTGCTATTTCATTAATTTGTTATGTAGTTACCCAGGAAAGAATCAATCTGAACAGTTTATTTTGTCATATGTGGTAGCTTCTTCTCTTCAGAGGTACACAACTAACTATCGATATTCTGTCTCAGTAAGGTCGTGTCCTTCATGGTAAAGCAAACAAGAGCATTCAATACTTTTTCAGAGTGATCATTTGAGTCTCCCTCTTCCTCTGCTGCTTTGAGAACAGAAAAGCAAAAGCAGAAAACCATTTTGATTAACCAGCATAAACTCGCCACCGGAGCAGCCGGACGGTTCAAGCCACCCATCTGCCTCTGTGTTGTGATGAAATAGTGACATATCCCAGGCCAGTGCCTTCACATGATGAATGGAGATATCTCCTCTCGCCTAGTCCTGCCCGAGTGAACACCGATCAGAAAAACCCACTGGTGGGCGACTGCTTCACTGGTCAATGTGCACAGTGCAGGTGGCACCAGTTTGGAGGCTACAGAGAGCCCACATGCCGTGAAAGTCTCTGAGTGACTGCTGTGATCAGGGCCATCCAATCCAGGCACTGTGCAGGAGACGGAGTTAGGAGAAAATCATACTCTCTCCTCTCCTGGCTCCTCTTTGAAGACTGCTGATTTTTCAAGCTCCATTGAGCTTGACCATTTTATCCGAGCACATGTGTGCAGGGGCATTTTCCTTCTGTTCTGTACTTTCATATCAAAGCCCACACACTTTTTTTATTTTCTTCAAAGAACAGAATAGTAATTTTCTTAAAAACCCAAACTCATGAATTTCTCTCTGATGTGATGTTTCAGTTTTTTTTCCTCATCTCTTTCTTCGTCCCTCAGTTGTGAACAAACAGCTTTTTTTTTTTATTAAAAAAAAAAGTTCCTGCTACTGCAGTGTCCCATTTATCCAGTAATTTCTTGTTTTCTCCATTTGTGACAGCCTTGGGGTGTGCAGCCATACTCTTTCTATTTACTGCCAGACCCCTACTGCGTGTTGTGTGGCAAGTTAGCAAAGACAATGGAGAGGCTGTGTGTTACTGCTCAACAGGAATCCTGACAGAGTCACTGCTATAGTGACTGTAGGGGCCATCAAACAGCTCACATGCTGAAGGTCAGACAACGCTAGTTGACATGAGGGATAATTGGCTTTATTGCCACCATGGCTATTTGAACCCCTGGAGGTTGTAATCTGCACCCAGAAGATGGTCTGATACTGTTGGGTTAGACTAACAGGGGCGTGATATCTTACTGGTTTTATAAGACATGAGATTCGATTTTTTTTAAAATTCATAATATTAGGTCTAACCACTAATAGTTACACAGATATCAGGATTTACAGAACGCTCATACATTAAAGAACGTGTAGATATGGAAAATGTAGTGTATGTTTTGAGTGCATGGTATTTACCGATCTGCCAGATGTTACTCGATGATAACAAACCACTTTTTTCCATGCGCTTCTTAAGGTATCGGCACAAAGGATGGCACCGCAGAAAAGGACAAAGATTTCCGGGGAAAATCTCAGAAACAGGTGCAGTTCAACCCGGGCCAGACCACAGCCATCTGGAAGGTCCGGATCCTGTCAGATAGCGAGTATGAAGTGTCAGAGACTTTCCAGATCGTTCTGTCTGAGCCGGTGATGGCAGCCCTTGAATTCCCAGAGTTTGCTACTGTGGAGATCCTGGATCCTGATGATGGTCAGTAATGATTTTAACTTTCAGGGAATAGATATTAATTCATTAATCCAAGTTTAATTGAGATTAGGTTCATTCTTTAAAAACTAAACAAAGGTTGGCAATGTACCTTGCATTTAATATCTTTGCATTGCAGGCACTCAGGTCTTAGTGTAAACCTAGAGTGAAATGTATAATATCTTCGAACATGCATGGGTAAGGTTGCATCAGGTAGGGTATCTGGTGTAAAAAAGCCTGATATAAGTCAAATATGCGGATCATCAGTTCTCCATGCCCGGATAGGCAGAGGCCAATTTACCCGCAAGATGGGAGCTGATAATCCACTGTGGCTATCCCTGTGGGGAGCAGCCAAGAGAAGAAGAAGAATCCATTAGTCCTCCTCCATTTGATTATGAAAAGAGCTACATTATGAGTAAAATGCAAAACTGTGTTTATGGGCAGTATTTTCTTTCCAGAGTAGATAAACAAGGTTAAAAGGACAGTGAGACAACCGCACTGACCTCCCCTGCATGATAAATGAGCGCTAAAGAACAGATGAACAGTGTTTCTGAAAACAGCTTGGCTGCAATAGAGCTGAGATAGAGAACTGCACGGTATAAATACTGTATGGATAATGTTCCTCCTCATCCCATAGGACTTCATTGGATGCAAACAAAGAATTTGCTGTCAACAATTTATGCTAATTAACGTGTTTAGTTGGAAGTTTGTTTCACGGAACATTAGTCTCTAGTGGGAAATCTACAAAACTGGCAGCTATCTCTCTGCGAGATGTGAATTTCTATTTTACGTTCCCTTATGCAACAGGCATTGTCTTTCACAGCCACATGTCTATTATCATATCATTATACTGGTTATGGTTTCTAAAGTTTTAATGTATTTTGGCCTTACAAGGTCATGTAAACTTATAAATGCATTTTCTTTTTTTGTTGTTCTTTCTTTTCAATGAAAGCTGAAAAATGGAAAAGCCCAGGGGCTGCCAACAAAAAAACTGTGAAAAATGCATTATTTTTTACCAGGCTAGAGTGGCTCAGGCTGTAAACAGCCCAGTTTTTAGAAACAAGAAGAACAAGAAGAGTGGCCACATCATTCTGTGCAATTGTTTGCATGGTCCTCAGGAGAGGAAAGGAAAGGTCAAGTTCTGTTGACTTACCAACACCTTGTTAACGGGGCTGACCTTGATGCTCACTGGGAAGGAGACAAAGCTTCTGTCTGTGCTCTGTTCATTTCATGGCTGAAATGTTGTTAGTTCGTGTTTATATACAGGTCAAAAGAGGAAGGAGACAAAGAAATGGAGAGCTGCCAGTAAAACTGAAAAAACGAATTGTTAAACGCTTGCAAACATAATTAACATTCAAGCCAATTTATGTGGGCACCTCACAATAGATTTCTTGAATTAAACCTCTTGTGTGAGGTGTTTATTTGTACACTTTACTCTCGACAAAGGATTTCTTTGTCTTTTTAAGGATGATATATTCCACATTTATCACTATGTGAGTCAATAACCAGACCTGTCTCTCTGTGTTATTCTTTGTATCGGTGTAAGCTGACTTCATGTTGGAACATTTGCGGCACATATATAAACAGTAGAAGGTGGGTTTTGATTAAACGTGATGGAAGCAGGATCAGCAGAGCTGTAATAAGGTCCCAGATGAAAATAACGTCACATATGATTTGCTTTTCTGAAGCATTTCCCTTTTCTTCATTTCCAATCATTTACTTCACTTCACCTGACGTTCAATTTATCACGTTCAATTTGCCAGAGAACCAAGAACTCGCAAGCAAATTTCTGGTATCAAAAGTCTGATAGGATTTAAGATCATGGTGTTCAACTCAGATGATATCAACACACACGATATGTCAAAGTAATGAACTAATGTGATTTTCTTTACGTGCAGAGTCAACAGTGTTCATACCCTCAGCTACGTACAACATAGAGGAGGACATCGGCGAGCTGCTTATTCCAGTGCACAGGAGTGGAGATGTCAGTCAGGAGCTGATGGTCATCTGCTACACCCAGCAAGGTAACACAAGAGCAGTGTTTCATGGATGAACTATTTCTTTACAAAATCTAGTCCCAGGTGGATTCCCAGTAGCCTACTTGTTACTCGTCTTTTTTTTACCCTCTCTTTCTTGAAATCAGACCGAGACAGAGGCTGAATTACTGCACAGTCACTGACATCTGTCAAGGCCACCATGTGTTTGAATTAGCAGATGGTGAAGGTTGTCATGTTGAT
The DNA here is from genome assembly GCA_004119915.2 of Collichthys lucidus. NCBI lineage: Eukaryota > Metazoa > Chordata > Actinopteri > Sciaenidae > Collichthys > Collichthys lucidus. The sequence continues at coordinate 8,322,125 of CM014090.1, forward strand.
AATAACTCTGCAGCACTAATGACTTGCATCAGACACATACACTTAAATAATACACTTAAAACCCAAAAGCTGTCTGCCTTTCATCGCTGACTCAACTCCATGGCAGCTGTTCATTTGTTACTTGATTTAAAAATTTCAAAGTGCAAAGAAAATGACCTTATGAATATCTGTGTTGGATCAAAATTTCCTGTGAATGGTAAAATGTAGTTGGGAGTGAAGGTTTCTGTTCTGTTGAAGCAGGCTTACTAATAATTTGAAAAGGAGTTTAGGTTTTCGTCTACAAGTTATGATGAAAGATCAAATAAAAGTAACTTAAGAAAAGATTTTCTAGGCATGTGATCCTGTGGTAATATTTCAGTAAAAATTGTCCATAAAACATAAAAGGAAAATTATATTTATGTATTGATTTTTATGTGAAAAAAGTATTGTGGCTTTGAGTTTGATCGTTAACTACGCTTTCTATTATTCTGTTTTCTGCCCACCCAGTTTCAGCCACGGGCACCATCCCCACCACAGTGCTGTCCTACTCTGATTACATCTCCAGGCCCGAGGACCATCACAGCATCCTGCGCTTCGACAAGGGAGAGATGGAGAAATCTTGCCGGGTTGTGATCATCGATGACTCACTGTATGAAGAGGAGGAAAGCTTCAATGTCACCCTAAGCATGCCCATGGGGGGCCGTCTGGGCTCAGAGTTCCCCACAGCCAGAATCACAATCGTTGCTGATATGGAAGACGGTAAGATGACATTTTACTGATCGTAAGTGTAAAAAAGTCTGTGCAGGTATAACAAATAAAAAAGGCTTTGTGGCATTTAGACACATTTCTGTGTTTGGGTTTTTCAAATTTAATTAAAACCACAAGAAAAGGCAGACGGGGGATCTGTTTTTGTCTAGGAGGGCTTTTATCTGATTCAGTTTCACGTTACTATATTTGTGAAATCTTTTGTTTATGGATAAGCAATATATTTTGGTGCATATATTGATGCAAAAAGAGACATAGGTAGAGCAGGTGGGCAGACAGGAAGCAAATATATAAATATGTGTATGATTTTTCTGTATGTGTGCGTGTCCGACAATGTCTGGGAGATAGAGTGTTTGAGTGTGCGAGCCGCCTTCCCCAGGGCAAATGCTTTATCTCATATCTGCACGCTCAGACCGGAGGGCTGATAGTCCCCCCATATCTTCCTGACGCCTCTTTGTTCCCCAACACCTGACGGCCATTCCTCAGTTCCCCTATCGCTCAGACGATCTCCGGAAGCACTGTTGTGAAGTCGAGGCTTTATGATTGCAGGCGGGCAACACGCTGCAGCTGAAAAACCCGGCGTGATTGCGGAACCGTCTTTTTTTTCCTTCCTCGAATCAAAACCCATTCGAAGCTACATAATTGGGATGATGATGCAGTATTCAGTTCGGCATTCTACCTAATTGCTTGGTTTAAGTAGTCAGAAAATCATGTCCATTGGGAAATCAGTATATATTTTTTTTCAAGTAATTAAAGTACGTTAGCCTCATTGAGATTTTTTTTTTTTATCTCCCCCTCAACTGCTGAAATTACTCAAAATTAGTCTTCATGTTGTAGGAGACCCCTCCATTTTGTAGTATGGTACACGCTGCTGAAAATGTCATAGACTTTGAATTGTAACAGCATAGCGTTGATCCAGTTAGTTTTGAAACTGTGTTGTTTTCAGTGAGCGACGACGGTCCCGCTGTTCACACCTTTCCCACAGCGTGACAACTGCTGAAATAATCACGTTAATAACGAGAACCTCCGGTGCCTTAGCAACAACAGTGCCTTCAAGTCTTTTAAATTACCCTTTTAAAAAATGTATGTAGACCACAAACATAGTGTATAGATCATCAGTGCTAAGGGTGTGAATACTGTCCATGAACCTGAACCTTGGAGCTCTCGAGGCTGCAGCAGCAGTTTTACAGACCATGTAACAGGTTATTCTCCCCCCTCTATTCCCTGCGGGACTCAAGGCAGACACACTTCAAGTAGATTTGTTTGACCTGCTTCAGGAAGAAGGAGGTAACGTGCTTGGAATGTTTTCTTACTGTAGCGTTGTAACCTGAGAGCGAGTACAGGGCCTTTTTGACCTCAGCTGCTCCTGAGTATTGACTCCAGACTGTCAAGACAGCTGCTGAGACAAGTTTAAAACAGGACGTGCAACAGTCGGTCCTTACAGCGTTTTTCCTGCTTAAACAAAGAGGTGTTTTACCACTACATTTCCTAACAGTGTCACAGTCTTTATGGATGGCTCTGAGCTCATTGATTGGAGACATCATTGATTCATCTCTTACCATATGCAGTTGCTTGTCATTTACATTTAAGATGTGGTTCATTGATGTTTGGGAAATAGGTAGGCTGACAAATAAAGCACATATATTTTAGTAAGTGCTGCAAAGAATTAAGATAAGCCAATTTGAATATTGCTTGGGAAGTAGTCTCAGAATAACAATGGCAAAGCGTTAATGGGTTGGACCATGGTTACTGATAAACCGCGTGTTCGTATTCATGCTTATATTACTGCTTTTTAGTTGTGGAAGGAGGCAAACTCTATTTTATGATTGCCCCTCGTTTATAGAGTCAGCCAGTATGCCGTTTTATCTCAACTGTTATAAACAATGACTTGCCTGAGTAATCCAATTTTTGTAGCTTAAAAAGTCAATTCATGATAAAATATACCAAGAAACGTTTTCACTCTTCAGATTTAAGACTTCCTGGCATGCTTTTTTTCCTTCATTAGAGGCCCTGTCGTTTCACACAGAAAGAGGAGAAAAGAAAAGAAGGCTCGGTGCATTATAGGATTAACTCGAATCAGGCTGACAACCGGCGTTAGCCGTCTGTACTCAGGTTTATTCGTGCTTTATCTGTAATCATGTTTTCTTTTCCTGCTGGCTTTGTCGGGGTGCCTGAATGACAATCAAAATCCCCCTTTTGCATATCAGTTGTCAGAAACAGCAAACTCACAAGGGTGCACCCGTACGGCATACGACACCAGACTACAGCCTCCTTTTGTGGAAATGTCCTTTGTTTTATTGTGACTGTCAAATCGTGATTCTGTGTGACGTGGAGACAAACAGTACCTGGCTCCTTATTGTAATGACATGAGTACCTGGAATTAGATCCACTGCCTGAGCACATACTGTATATACACACAAAGAAGCACATATACTTGCATATACAACATGCCTAAAGTTGGCACGGCACCACCTCCAGAGTATAATTCGGATTAGATGCACAATGGAATCCACTGAATAAATGGAACGTGAAGAGTGGGAAAAATGAGGTGGTGTCAAACTGTCATATCTCCCTGAAGGAAGTGATAATGAAATGACATGAGCACTGATGGTGAAGTAAATGGTAAATAACTGAACAAGACCAATCTCCTGTCTGGAATAGAAAGACAGATATTCGCTCACACTTAACGTTCAACTATCCTTGCTCTGTGTTGAATTCAAGCACATAAGCCAGGTTCCTCTCCTAACCCCACTCTGTTAGGAAGGGAGATAAATGGGGAAACCACATCCTTCTTTGTCATCCCTCTTATAGCAGGCGTTGTCCAGTGGGAGTGGACATGGGAGGAAGGAGTCACTTCCTTGGCTGAGCACCTGTCCTTGCCTGTGAGAGGTCTATGCTAGGTTCCCCATGAGGGCTTTCAGAGGCACACCAAGTTGTGGACTCAAACATTTCTTAGAAACGCACAGTACTGATATCAGCAAAAAATGCATGTCAGCGATATGTCTTCATTTCAAGACAGCAAAACGAGAGAGTAGCGCAATATGATGAAATTAGAAGCCACGGGGCACCAAAATATGCAGTCCCTGCTCTGTGCAAATTCACAGTCTTGGCCACCTACGAAGGTACAAACACGTGCACGAAACCACACAAGCACAGTAGGAGGTGGAGCTGGAGCTGGTGTTGTCTGCCAAGTCTCTGATGTTAATCTGACAATTTATGGGAATCTAAATCAAGATGGTTTGTAGCTTTTTACACCTAAATGTGTTGAAGTTTGCTGCACTAATAACCAGTCTCGGAAACCCGTGCCATGGAAAATAATGCTTTGCTATTTTCTTTCCAACCAAAACATTAATTTCACTAATTAGCATACCCTCACCCACAGAGAGGGAGTAATTCAAATCTGTTTTGTTTAAAATGAAAACGAGCACCAGCCTATTACATGACACATGAATTGATATTTCTACCTTCTACCTTTGTTGTTGGCAGCTGATCTTAGATAGAAAGTGTAAACCAAACCTTCACTTTTCCCATTTTACATAATTTTGTCCACAGGATTAATTCAGAATATTTTACTGTCAAATTCATGTTATTGGTGCCCTTTGTTTTAATCTTTAGAAGTGCAAGTTATAAAACGTTTGTTTAAAATATACAGTGCATGTGTTTTCTATTGCTGGCATTTTGTGGAAATTTCATTTAAGACAATTTCCAAGTGGAAATTTTATTTTTTTTGACTAATACAAGTAAAAAAAAAACGAAACAAAAACAAACAAAGAATTTTACATCAATAGTCTAATATAAGATGAGATATTAAATAGATTTTTAAGTTAGTATAACGGTATATTTGAATTTTTGTTGGGTTGCCTAACAAGATGCAAATCATCCATTGCAAATGCACATGAAGAAACAAGCTGCTAACCCCATGATACCTGTGGGCTTAAAAGTGGTGTAAAGTTCCAATATTTGTCCACAGTCACAGACATTCATGCACATTCAGTCCCCAGCAGCTGTGCTTACAACCTGTCCAGACCCTCCAGCAGACACATTGTTAGTCTACATTGGTGGCAAAGGTTGTGAGGGATCATTGTCTGCTTGCTGCACTTTCTATCCCTGCTGGTTGTTCAGCAGGGAAGGATCTCTCTGAGAGGGACAGTGTGAACCCTTGCATGTTAACAGTCTCCAAACACAACTCTGGAAACACTGGTGCAAATAAAAAGCTGGCTAGACTTATCTATTACCATGGGGTCAAAGCTCCAAACCTAGAGAGGCTCGAAAAATCCCAGGTCCAGTTTGTGTCAGCCAGTTTGTTGAAATCTAATGTGCACCACCACACTAAATTATCAACTGACATGATAAGGGTGCATAGCATAGCAGTACTATACAGTGGAAGGATTAGGTTTTTAAATAATAATTTATTTTCTACAGCACCTTTCAAAATAAATTTGCATTACAATAAAAAACAAATGACACGGAACTTAAGATATACACAACATTAAGAAATGTAATAGTTACAACAAAAAACAGTACTTAGGAAAAAAAGCCACGGGATGAAAGTATAAAAGTATAAAAGTAAAGACGTTGTTAGGAAATGTTTTAAAGGATACTGATCAGGCTCATAGGAGGTAAGCAAATCACGGACTATTAAAGGTTTTAAAAAAGCAATTTAAATCAGTTCTAAAACTTACAAGTAACCAGTGACTGGCAGCAAGATTCGTTATAATGAGGCTGCTTCTCTCAGTATGTGTTAAAGCCTGGCGGCAGCATAAAGGAGATAAAAGGCTGAATGACATTTTCTAAGTCTGTGACGAAAGGAATGACCTGACCTTGCTGCCTAAGTCACCTGAGCATCAAAGATATTTTTTTGACCAGGCACCAAGCGGGTCATTTAGATCTGGGCCCCTCCATATACCAGATCACAGTCATGTTATCGGAGGAGGCGTGCCGGTCTAGATGCCTGTACAGTGCTGGAATCAATTAAAAAAAGATGACAGCAGGCAACAGAAGCAAAAAAAATCCAAATAACAAGTAAGGACAGGACAACAACAGGCAGACAGAATCTAATGATAGCGGCTTTGAAGGAAACAGTATAAACAAGAGGAGGTAGAAACTGACAAGGTCGATATAAAAACATAAAAGGGACTGTGGTAATTAACGGGTAAGTATGTTTATGCACGTGTTCAAAAGGTTATAGCTGGTTTTTGATTCATATTGCTAATAAAGAGATCTTAACGCAGCCTAATAACCTTTCACAATCCTGTTTCTGTCTTCTTCTCATCTCCACAAACGCATGCTGAAGCCTCAAACCGAGGCACAAATAAACACGCCATGGAGCTGTTGCTGAAAATAACTTGCCAGCTTTTTTTTTAATGTTGACAGTTTACTACTTTTTTATGCCAGGGACATGAATTTTTTTTTTCTGCATAGAGGTAAAACTTCCAGCAACTTGGCATGTTAGACTGTAAAGTTTACAAGCTGTCCAGGCTACTACAGTAGCACGCATGGACAGCTGCTATCCTCTGAACACTTGTTATTTTCCCAGCGGCAGACCATCTGCACATAAATGGCAACATCCTTACAGTTACCACTCTGGCTTTTGGCAGTGACGAGTTTGGAGAAACTTGTCCCTTCTTGCCAGTAATTGCTGCTTGATATTGACTCTGCATCCGGGAAAATGTTTTGGTGGTCGGGGCTGTAAGACATGAGAATGCTTGTACGGCAGGACTTGACTCGTGTATTTATAGTCTTGTGTCGGTTGCCTGTAAATTTCTCTCTGGTTCTGAAGGTATGATTATGAGCTGTTTTAAAGATGGGTTGGTCCTGTGCAGTGTGCTTTATTGCTTGGATGGGGATAAATCGAGGGGGAGCCCACAAACCCTGTGATTATGTCTCACCTGGATTCCCATTCTTTCTGATATAAACAGATGTCCAAAGTACTTAAGCACAGAGAGACGCAGACTTCAGTCAACAGCCTTAAGATGCTCAATCCTGAGCCTTCTTTGAAAATTCAAGAGTTTCTCACAGTCAGCAGTGGTCATAGTTTTTGATTATTCTGTATGGAATATAGGAGCTGCGTTTTTATGCTTTTTATGCTGCTGGAGAGAAATTTGTCGAGCACACAGTGGGCAGAGGAGCATTTGCTAGGGCTCGATTGAATCTCACCATTAGAGAAGCCACTTAGCGCGGTGGGAATGTCATGCAAAGTTCAAGTGAAATCAAGCAGTCAGTGGGAGTGTAACGGTCTCCGTTAGGGATGCCTGTGTCTCTCCTTGTGCCACTTTTATTTTATGTTCACACATATGCAAGTGTAAAAATATTTGCTTTGTTTGGCTTTATTACACAGGCGTCTTGCACAGTAAATTGGCCGTTATATTGACTATGTGTAAGGTGCTTTTATTTCTGATTTATGTTTTGTGTTTCTCTTGAGTAGAATATTTTTTTTATTTCCATTGTTTGTGGAACTAGTATTAATGACAATACCAAAAGTCAAGGAGTAACTGTATAATATGTAATCTTATAATTTGTTTTTGTAGAAATTAAGTCTATGCACCTTACAAGATTTTACATATAAGTAGAACTAGATCTCATCTTACATTTAGGTAACCTTAGATGTGCTGTGTGGCCTAGAAAAGCTGCTGGTGGCTGAGCTGATGAAGTCCAGGAGCCAGTGGTTTACCTTTCAGTTAATGGACCGTAGCTCTTTGAAGCTCACTGTTTGCCTGCTCCACAAACCTTATCTGATTACTGGTCTAGTACAACAGGGCCCTGAGTTCCTGGCTGCCAACCTCAGGCTAGTAGATCTGATTACTCCTCCTGTTGGGGACCGAGTGCAGGCAGCCAAAACCATCTTTGTTTGGTTTCTCTGTGGGGAGAAATTCTGGCAGCTGCGAACCTCTTGATGCAGCACTCATTGTCCTGGCTGCGCTCTGAGGACAGATTAAAGCATAAAAGTTTTCTGTCCTTTGCTTGCTCTTAGGAGAAATATTATTTCAGCCACAGAGATAGCTCCTCTGAGAACAACAAATCCCCAGGCTTTGCCTTAAAAAGATTATTTCCCTTTTAGAACTTGTCTTATCTTGTCACCGTAGAGCCGTTACTGCCAAAGCAGACTGCATCAAAATATACAATTTCTTCTAAGACTTAGATTACTGGAAAGAATAATGATATACTGCCAAAAAATAAATACTTTTTTTTTACCAGTAATTGTGGCTGGCAGCTCTGTTGACTGACAGTTAATCTTGTATTATGTTTTCATTAGATAACATAATCACCACGCAGTTACAACAGTATGGATTTGTTTTTGTTCAGTGCATTTATCACTCAGTTCCACACCCCCGCTCTTTTTTTTTTGTGCCTCATACTGTGTGATGAGAAACGGCTAAGTACCGTTTTGTAGGTGCAGAGTTTCATTGTCATGGAAACCACAACTCCTGCCCATGGCCATCGCCACTCAGTTAATTTATTCATTATTTGGTCACGGCTGCTCGCAAAAAGCACACAGCTTTTTACTGCTCAGTAGTGGCTTGTTCCCATTAGTCATCATAACAATGATGTATTTGATCAATTATGAGAATGTGTGCATTTTGTAAGTAGAATTACTTCCTTGGATTGCTTTCAGCTTTTTGGCTGCTCAGGTTATTTCTGTACGGCTCTAAAGGACTATGACTGACTCCCTGCAGTTTAAATCCATAAATAGCCTCTTTGTGATGGCAGTGCTTGCAGCATGACAGTAGCTGACTGCACCACCCAAAGGGAATGTATATCGAGGTCCAAGCCCTTAAGCCGTTGTTTCACAAGCAGCATGACATGTTGTACATTGTTGAGAAAAAAACAGGCTCTGAAAGGGTTAAGTAGAATAATAGTGGGTGAGTTTGGCTGCAGTGGAATCTCAGCTCATAGAAACACTAATTGCAGTCAGGCAGGCCTGGGCTGGCACATCGAGCTCTACATCCCCCAGACCTCCTGTCAGGCCTCCTGTCTGCCTCTCAGACCCATCACTATCAAAGTCAGCTGCACTACCACGCTCATCCAGAACAAAACCAGGAAATTCAGCTCGCTCTGCCTTCGGGTTGCTTTTTGTCTTTTAATACTTGTTGCAGATGTAGAAATCCCCCCGAGACATCATCACAGGAAGTTAGAAAGCGTTGTTTAAAGGGCTACAATTACAGTGTTGACTGTCTGCTGGTGTTTCGAAGGAAACATTCTCTCAATTTCTCCTGTAATCAGAGGTAATCTTACAGAGCATGCTAGATATTACAGATTCGACTCCACAATTACAAGTCATTTGAGTATCCTGTTGTGATTAAGGATTACATCCTCCTGCATCTCCCTCACTCCTTCCTCTGTTCTTCGCAGCTCCCATCTTCTACTTTGGCAACACAGACTACCACGTGGATGAGAGTGACGGCTTTGTGGAGGTGCAGGTGTGGAGGACGGGGACTGATCTTTCCAAAGGGGGAACCGTCACTGTGCGCTCCAGGAAGACAGATCCTGTCTCAGCTGAGGGTATGTACACCTGCGAGGCGCCTTTCTCTGACAGCTTCAGCTAGTTAGTGCTTAGAGAAATGTAAACCACAGAAAACAATAGACTTAAGTCGTCATGCTGTCACTTTTTGTTTTCCTGAGTCCAAGAAGATGTTATCACTGAATATGTTGGGTGGATGACCTGGGGAATGTAAACATTGTTTTAGGTTACGGGGGGGAGATGTCAGGGCTTTTCTTTTGACCCCTTGCTTTGTTGGCATCAGGGATACACCGTGTTGTGAGGATAATGGTGTTTGAATGAGGACAGAGCTTTAGGAATGCATACTGATTGTTCTGCACATTGGTTTACGCTTTGGACTCCTCAAGCCTTCCCTACAGCCTCTATTATCTCCTGCCCCCAGGCACTCGTCTCCCTGTTGTAAAGAATCTTAGCCTGTGTTATAACTGTAAAAATAACTAGCATCTAATCATATGCAGCACGGTAGAAATGCAAGCCCACACTTCCACACATAACTGGGTCATAAGTACATGAGAAAAGCCTGCGGGCAAAGGGTGAGCTCTCCGTACCCAGACTCTTCAAAGAATGGCAAATGAATAACCTGTTTGCGCTTGGGGAAATATCCAGTTTCTTGCAGCTCTCTTTTAATCACGCAACAAATTTCCAACTGTTCACCGCTAGTGAACATGAGATAGAAAGCGTTGTTTTGTCAGCATGCATGTTATATCCTTTCGTCTTGCTTGCTGCCTCACATTCACAAATTAATTATTAAGTTACATGAGAACTGCTGTAGAAATAAAATCAAGTACCATTTGTGCTATATCAACTATAAGCACTCTGTTCTTTGGAACATGCCTGACCTATATTGTGTTGTGGAGCAGCTGGTGTGGATTATGTGGGGATCAGCCGGAATCTGGACTTTGCACCAGGGGTCACCATGCAGACATTTCGTGTGACCATCCTGGATGACCTGGGCCAGCCGGCGCTGGAGGGGCCAGAGAAGTTTGAACTGGTACTGCGGATGCCCATGAATGGGATCCTTGGGGAACCGAGCAAGGCTACCATTCTCATCAACGACTCTGTTTCAGACTGTAAGTGAAGATCTTATTATTAAAATTAATCCAAATGGTTACAAACTGTTTGTGATTTCTCCACTGTATTTCTGATTTATGGGTTTCATTCTAGTGCCAAAGGTGCAGTTCCATGACGCTGTGTATGTGGGGAGCGAGAACTCAGGGCAGATCTCAGCCATTGTATACCGCAGTGGTGATATCAGCTACAAGTCCACAGTACGCTGCTACAGCAGGCAGGGAACAGCCCAGGTCATGATGGACTTTAATGAGAGGCCCAACACAGATGCATCCATCATCACCTTCTTACCAGGTGGTGTAGTAAAAATCTAGCACACATACCTACAGTATGCTGGGTTTGTGATTTCTTAATATCAAGTTGCTCAATGCCTTTTCTCTTTACTTTTTTTCAGGAGAAATTGAAAAGCCTTGTGTTCTGGTACTAGTTGATGACACAGAGCATGAAGAAGAGGAAGAGCTCCGTCTTGTGTTGGGAAGCCCCAAGAGTGACTCTCCATTTGGAGCATCTATTGGAGGGCAGAACGAAACACTCATCAAGATAAAAGATGATGCAGACAGTAGGAAATCTTTGTTTTTTGTTGTCTCTTACAATATTTCTGTTTGAATTGCCATAATGTGCAGAATTTCTATATAAACATCTTTTAAGTTATCCTAATGAAAAGATTAGGACAATTAGTTTAGTCTGTGTCTTTCATCTGAGTTTTCCCAGATGACATTTCCATGGCGGAGACAAGTCCGAATAAGTGTACATACAAGTGCTTTAATAATGCAATATGCTGTAATGTTACAGATGACTAGCATGACTAAAACTGTATGTCATGCTTTCTCAGAGGCGATTATTAGGTTTGGAGAGACTAAATTCAGTGTGAATGAGCCGAAGGAAAGTGGCCAAGTGTCTGTGGTGAAGATCCCAGTGCTGCGCAATGGAGACACCTCTAAAGTCTCTGTTGTCCGAGTTCACACCAAGGATGGATCTGCCACATCTGGGGAGGACTACCATCCCATATCTGAGGGTAATTCATTAATTAATTCATAAATTAATTTATAAATCAATTTATTTATTGTTTGACAGAATTTGCCAAATCTCTCCTTTCTCTGCAGAAATTGTTTTCAAGGAGGGTGACACAGAGCACTTTGTGGAGGTGGAGATTTTATATGATAGTGTCAGAGAGATGAGGGAGGCGTTCACTGTTCACCTGAAGCCTGATGAGAACATGGTGGCGGAAACAAAGGTGAAAATTAAGCCAAATTAGCATGTAATTTAACTGTCAAGTGTCAACACCATCAATTTGTTCTCTATTTACGTTGTCTTAATTGCCTCGCTTGTCAATCAACAGATGAACAAAGCCATAATCTATATCGAGGAGATGAACAGCATGGCAGATGTCACCTTCCCCTCCGTGCCCAAAGTGGTTTCTCTGTTGCATTACGATGACATCGACAAGAACAGGGACTCTCTCCCCGTGGCTGGATACCCTGTGATTTGTGTCACTGTATGTCCCATGGGATAGTTCAAATAAATACTTACTGACTGATATTTTCTCTGTTAATGATTCATTTAGCATTCGTCAGTATAATTTTCAACAGATGAATACTGTTAATGAAGTAGTACTTCTCAATTACAAGCTACCTTGAGGGCTCACAGGAGCATACAGAAGTAACTTTGGTTGCTATAGTGATTTTAGGGTGCATTTCATTCACAATTTTATTTTCTCCTTTCCAGGCCTGTAACCCTAAGTACCCAGACTATGACAAAACAGGATCCATCTGTGTGAGCGAGAACATCAACAACACCCTAACTCGTTACCGTTGGCTAGTTAGCGCCCCCAACTGGTCCCGATGGTGTCACCAGCCCTATGAGGGAAGTTGACTTTGATACCTTCTTCACCTCTTCCAAGCTCATCACTCTGGACTCAGTCTACTTTCAGGCTGGTTCCAGGGTTCAGTGTGCTGCAAGGGGTGTGAACGTTAATGGCGATGAAGGCCTGGAGCTCAGTAGCCCCGTAGTGTCCGTCAGCATGGACGAGGGTGAGTACAGCACATTCTCAAGCTTGAAATGTTTAGTTACTGCTTGGTAGAGCAGCCGCCCCACAGTGCAAAGACTCTGTCCTTGCTGCGGATGCCCAGGATTCGAATCCGACCAGTGGCTCTTTCCTGCATGTCATTCAGCATCTCTCTCTCTCCCTGCATTTCCTGTGACTCTTCAGCTGTCTCTATGAAAAATAAAGCTTGAAAAAGCCAAAAAAAAAAGAGAAATATTTAGTCACTTTTATGAAAATGGTTCCGACACGATAAGCAGCTGCTGGCTGCCTTTTGCACTACCACTGCAGTACTTGCTGTCCTTGCTTTGACAGAAAACTGAAACATAAAAGAATTTTTCTGTGGAGTATTTTTAGGGGAAACAAAATGTTTGATGTTTGTTTGTTTGCGGCATCCGTCGCAGGAATGTGCCAGCCTCGTGTTGCAGGTGCAGTGGGGGCTGAGCCTTTCTCTGCCAAGCTGCGGTACACTGGAACAGAAGACACAGACCACCCCAACCTCATCAAACTAACCGTCACCATGCCGCACATTGACGGTAGGAACAGCAGATTGAATGTATAGAACAACGTTCATCAGTTAAAGTGTCACTTTGAGGCAGGATGTTGGTTTGAAACTCCTGTTTCCATATGTCACTCATTAACCACATTCTTTTAACAAGAAACTTTTTTTCTTAATAGTTAATCTAACATTTCTATGCTTTGTGTGTATCCTCCCTCAGGTATGTTGCCTGTAGTGTCCACCTCGGCCCCTCTCTAACTTTGAGCTCACACTGAGCCCTGACGGTACCCGTGTTGGTAACCATCGCTGCTCTAATTTGCTGGACTATGCCGAGGTCAAGACTCGCTACAGCTTCCTTACCGAAGCCACAAAAAATCCAGAAGTGATTGGGGAGACGGCCCCTTACCAGTACAGTACTTCCCTCAGGGGATCCAGTACGCTACGATTCTATAGAAACCTCAACTTGGAGGCGTGTTTGTGGGAATTCACCAGCTACTATGACATGTCTGAGCTTCTCAGTGACTGTGGAGGCACCATTGGGACTGATGGACAGGTAAGCAGTCCTACCTTTGTGCTTTAGTTCACCTTTGACCCCTTTTGTCATCGCCTGACATGAAGTGACATGAGTTAGTTCAATAAAGGACTTTGGACTCAGTTACTGGTCTGTTCTGTCCTATAACAAGTCTTGCCTGTTTTACTTTCAGAATACTTCTGTATTTTCAATCCTGATTAATAATTTACAGGCCTTTTAAAACTCTGCTTGCCTGCTTGGTTTTACTTTCAAGATCCTAAATTATAGCCTGTGGAGAAGCCATCCATTATGGTCTGGAGACCCACGTTAACCTTTGTGATAATGACTAACCAGACACCCTGCTTCCTTTAACCCCTGGTAAGACCAGAGATCTGACTTGTCAAACCGGCAAGTCAATAACCAACAGCCTCGTAAAAATCTCTATTCGTGCACAATGTGCCGTTTGCAGCATCAGCTGTTATATGTGGAGCTGGAACGGAGGAGATCTCAAAGCTTTTTCATGTCTTGCAGCCTTCGACATTTGCATTCACCTTGGAAACCTACTCTTAGTTGACTTGCAGTTAATTAAGGCAGCGTGTTGATAAAGAAGGGCTGGAAGAGTGCACAGGGCACATCATGGCGAAAACCTCCACTACGCTCACTATTATTAATTAAAGCCTTACAGCGCTTGCAAATGTGTTTTGGCTCTAAAGGTATATAGGAGCGTATATTGGTTTGTGGTTTATCGTTTTACATGGCTTCAGGTTTATTTAATAACAAAGGCATCACCCAGGCGATAACAGCCTTTCTCCACAAGTGGAACTTTGTTGCCTGTAGCCACATGATTTAAAAGTGAATGTTGTAGTGAAAAGAAAAAAAAACATGTCTTGACAAGTAAGAAGGCTGCTGCCGGTGATATAAACTTTAGCTTGACCAGTCTTAATCTAATCTAAATAATAGCATGTTATGATTTTAATTCTTTCTTAAACAAGTTTGTCTCCAAATCCTGAAGAAGACACATCTAGTAATAAAAATCTATTCTTGTCCATAGCTGTCTTTCTATCAAGGGGGAGTGGTGCTATACGTTCAGCTCTTGTACAGCTCTGTATGTAGATTCTGTTGCTATGGTTACTGTTGAACAGAGCAAAAGACGATATGTAAATGCCAAGACTGAGGAATCACAGATTTAGTTTCAGGATCTGTACGGCAGAGTGCCTTTGTTGGTGGGTGCCCTGTGACCTGAGTGCTCCTCTAAGCGGGCAGGCAGGCTGAGTGCAGACAGTTCTGTGCAGGCCGGGGCCAGTGTCATGTCACCGAGTAGGGCTTAGTGCCCAGCTTAACACTACCACAGGAATCTATTAAAGCCCAGCAGGTTGTGTCAGAAGGCCATTTTGCAAATCATTTGCCTGAGCTCTCAGCACCCAGAGGCGTAGGCACGTCTCCACATGAACACAGAGCCAGTGCAGGCAGGTAACTCTCACAGGTCAGAGGAAAGTGCAGATGCCAGGAAAAAAAAAACTTTTCACTTTCACCACTTGGAATCTGTTTGAGTATGTATGGACAGCTCTTTTAGAGAAAAAACAAAGTTCAGAGGAATTCAATATTCTCAACAAATGTGAATTTATTTTTTGATGTCAATTAAAAACAGCAATGCACATTCAGACACTTTCGCAGCTGAAATGTATCAAAGCGAGAAGATAAAAAATGCACTTACTTCATCTAAAATAGTCGGAAGCCCATGAACACTATTACAGAGAATACATTAAACCTCACAGCTATAGGACATCAAGTGGTACATGTGTGATGTTTGAAGTTTACATTATAGACATGATTTCCCAGGAAAGTGTGTTTTGAGTTCATGAGTTCAAGAAAACATATTATTAATGAAGCCATATTCAGAACAGAGGTTGTTTATTTCGGCCTTATATATTATCTTGTAAAAAGTGGCTTTCAATTAAGTTCAGGGTTTTTTTTTTAAGTTCACGTAAAGATCTATGACCTAAAAACAAAAGGTGGTGCCTCTGACACTGTGGAAACATTGTGCAGCAGTCTCTGTTGACGCCTTTAAAATGCGACCTGGCCTGTGTCACATCTCATGCTGTCTGTGTTTTATAATTTTCTGTGGTCAGTTGTTGGCTATGTTTTATTGTTTGCTTCGTTTTACTGTTGCTGTTCCTATGCTCTTATTTTTCACAGATTTATTTAAAAATCCTCCTGTGAAGCACTTTGTGACCTTACTTTGTGAAAAGTGCTAAATCACTTACAGGAGGTATTGTACATGTACTTTGCTCTGACTCGGCATGTTGATGTTGGGGTTTTTTTTTCACTGCAGGTGCTGAATCTGGTCCAGTCCTATGTGACCCTTCGAGTCCCACTCCATGTGTCCTATGTCTTCCACTCCCCTGTGGGAGCAGGAGGATGGCAGCACTTTGATTTACAGTCAGAGCTGAGGCTCACATTTGTGTACGACACTGCCATCTTATGGAGAGACGGTATCGGTAGCCCACCAGAGGCTGAACTACAAGGTAAGACTTGAACAGTAGTTGTACACTGAATTAGGTGTTGTAAATTTTGTTAATCAGACAAATTAAGCTCCTTGTGTCTGTCTCTGCAGGTGCCCTCTACCCAACAAGTATGCGTATAAATGGTCAGGGACGACTAGTAGTCAACTTTCGCACTGAGGCACGATTCAGAGGCTTGTTTGTTTTTGCACATCCAGGTACAGTATTCCATATAAAAGTGATGTAGAGTTATAAATTTATTTTATTTTATAGCATGTCATAATTATGTAGGAGAAGATTCAGTCAGCTCTTTACCTGTGACAATGCGATAGTTCTCTTTTCGTAGCATATTTATCATTAGTTAAAACTGATGGTAACTTGTGTGCTGCTGAATATACTGATACATAAAATTACATTTTTTCCATCAGCTTCACCTCTCACCTCCATGGTCATGTGTCCCGACCACCCTGGTTTGACCTTTAACCTCAGTCTTGTGAGGAGTGAGCCAACCTACAATCAGCCCATCCAGCAGTGGACTTTTGTTTCTGATTTTGCTGTGAGTAAACTTTTTTTTTTTCTTTTCCACGGAGCAGTCTAATTGTTTTGCTGTTTTTAAAACCTGATTCCTAATTAACATCATTCCCCCTGGCAGGTGCGTGACTACTCTGGCACATACACGGTGAAGCTGGTCCCGTGTACATCCCCTCCCAGTCTGGAGTACACCATCCCTCCTGTCTGCAATCCCAGAGAGCCTCTTACCTTTGACATGGATATCCGCTTTCAGCAGGTAATTTAAAATTTTAAATGTATACATATAACATTTTATGTGGCAAAACATGCGCTAACATTTATCTTTGTGAAAGTTTAATTAGGACGTTTTTTTTTTCCACTTATCCCTCCCTTACTCAGCCATTCATTGCTTCCTGTAAGCCACACCTCTTGGCTTCTGTTCAGTCATTTTTTTTTCTTGCCCCTCCTGGTTCATTCCATCTAATCAAGTAAGGACAAAACTCTGATCACCCCCTTTTAATCCATTTACCTGCAACTGCAGTGTTATGTGTCTGCCAACATCTAACCACCCACAGCACCAAGAGACCACCTAGAGTGATAACAGCAAAGCTGAAATAGATGGTAAATGGTTTTGCCCATAAAATGCCAGAAATAATGACAAATATAGTCAAAAATATATCCGACCCCAATGTCCTAAAAGACATCGCAAATAATATAAAAGAAGAAAGAAAGACTCTTTGCCTTCTTCTTCCATGTGTTTCTAGGTGAGCGACCCCGTGGCTGCTGAGTTCAGTCTGAACACGCAGATGATCTTACTCTCTAAACGGATGCTCTGGCTCTCGGATGGCTCCATGGGCTTCGGACAGGAGAGTGACACTGCTTTCTCGCAGGGTAAGACAACAATTTAAGCATTCGTTATATTTCATATTGCTCATGAAAGGTTGTGGATTAAAAACAAATAATTAAAAAAAAAGGCCATAAAGTTATTGAAATGGATTGGAGGACTCTGAATGTGTTTAATTGCTCAGCTCCTTGGACTTTCTCTCCATTTTACAGATCAAAAGAACATCCCTGTGTGATGAATATTTCTGTTGGTTTAGCATAATTCCCCATTATTTCCTGAGCAAACAGGATAAAAAAATGAAAGGAAATTGAAGCTCCATGAATTGTCATTTGACCACTTTCATGTCTTTACCCAAACCAAGCTAATTACGAGAGCCTGACTTTTATTTCTCTCAACAATACCTTGAAATTCTTTGAAAAGTTCAGAGCTGTTGTCTGAATGAGTGTGAAAGAGTTTTAGTCTAATGTTGTGCCCAATATTATAGTCTGAGCAAAAGAAAAGACAATAAAGAGAATTGTATCAGAGGACATACATTTTTTTTAGTACAACTTTCAACTAAACCATCAAGTTTGTGCAGAAGTGTTGTGTAACGTGTTTTGCAATGATGAAAACTGAATTTCTATTCCCTCAGGCGATACAATTTATGGTCGAGTGATGGTGGATCCAGTGCAGAACTTGGGAGACTCATTCATTTGTAACATAGAGAAAGTCTTCCTGTGTACCGGAGCTGATGGATATGTCCCCAAATACAACCCCAGCAACTTTGAGTTTGGCTGTCTGGCTGACGCCCCATCACTACTCTACAGATTCAAGATCATTGTAAGCACAAAAAAAGTCTCCCTCATCATATCACATGTGGTTTGTGTCCATTCAAAGCTATAATATTCCTTCCTCTTACTCCAGGACAAGGCCCAGCCAGAGACCCAGGCCCGGGCGTTTGGGAATGTAGCTTTCAATGCTTTCCTGGCTGTGGATGACCCTGGAGCTTTACCTCTAGTGAGGCAACCTGGGTCAGATGGTTTCAGAATAGATTCCTCAGCTCTCTTTCAGGTCAGTCTAAATGTCGAGTACAATAAACATACCACCACCCACCCATGAATAGTCCACATTCTTATATTTTTCCATCTGTGACTCATTGCATTGAGAGATTTTTTAGCCAATAAAATCAGCCTGGCTCAAGGAGCTGGTGTGAACTTGTGGCATCTTACCATGTAAAGAGAAAGTTAAAGATAAAATATACAGTGAAAGAAGAAAAAAAAAGTTCTTTCCACAGAATTTTACATTTTCTCCTTAATACGCTAAAAAAAGACTCACTGTCCTCTCGTTAGGGATGTAACGATACACTAAACTCACGTCTCGATTCGAGTCACGATTTTTTGTTCACGATACGATTTTTTAAAATCAAAATAAGCTACAGACAAATTATGACCAAATAAAATTATTATATTTATTATACTTTTTATTTGTAGGAAAAAAATCTTTTACAGAAAAAAAAAATCTTTCTTTACAGAAACTCTCAAACAGCTTGTGTTTTCTTATAAAAAGTGCAACTTACATCTTAAACAACAAAACACATGACAAATATCTCCTTTCTTTAGAAACAATCTCACAGTAAACTGCTGTTACCTGGTGTGATGTGCAGTTTTCGCTCACGGGGGGGGCGTAACCAGGGCTCTAAATTAACGTTTTTGATCACCAGCCAATGTGGCTGGTAAGTTTTGTACATAACAATAAAATAAAAACATTAAAACTTGCGAGCAGCACACAACGCGCCGGGAAGCCTGTTTGACCAGTGAGAGCACGCGCTGTGCGGGTTCCCATTCGACAAGAATTGCGATTCTTTGTACCGATTTTTAATCGTGTCACGATGCATCGTTACATCTCTAGTCCAGTGTGTAGGATTTAGTGGCACCCAGCAGTGAAGTAGCAGAAATTCACATAAAAAGGCCATTTCTAGATCATCTTTGGGTTGTTTGCTCTGGGCTGCTGTAGAAAAATGGTGGTTCAACAACTGCCCTTGGACCACCGACCTTGGTGGGTCCGACATTAATGTTGTGGCCTGTATTGTTTTTGTTTTAATAAAATGACCACAATCAAACTGACTAACTGAAAGTCCGGAGCCAGATAAATAAGCCCAGGACTCCTTGTTAGGGTCGTGATGAGGGTAAATAATGAAGCAGTGCAGTCACGGATTTCAAACCAATCTACTTACCCTCCCGTTTAAAACGTGAAGGAGAAACTAAATAGTAAATATTTCTTATGACATTTTTTTATTTGCTCATTCATGTGTCTTTGATTTACAGAGTGTATGTAAATAACTGAATGATCTTGCACCATGGTGCAGACCAGCATCGTACTCTGAGGCAGACCATAGACAGTATACAATGGATGTAGTATCCGCGACGTCACCTACAGGTTTCTAAAGAGTGTGGTCACTCTGGCTGCCGCCATATTGGCAGTGCAACCATGTGTTTACGTTTGAATTACACCATGTGACTTAGAATGGAAACAAATCAAAGAAGCAGGGGCGGAGCAAATGGAACTGTACAGATCAAAGCAGAACCACACATTAAAGGCACATGCACTGTGACATCATCAGGAGGGTATATATAAGGCCACGACGCTTCAGTCAGTCAGTTCCTTTCAGACCTTTCAAACCGTGACACCACAGTGAGAAAGAGCCAGAAACGACAATTTGCAAAGAGACAACGACTGATACAGAATACAACTGTTCGTCAGAGATCTACAACTGCAACCTACAAGCATTACTTTGTGACTGACTACCAGCCAAAGAAAGAAAATGCAGCGCCCAGGGAACCCCAGAGGTAACCAGAGGAGAGATGAAGAGCAGACCGTACGCGGCTGCTGTTGTGAGACCAGCTCCCAAGTCTACCAAGAGTTGGAGGATACAAAAGCCCAGCTGAAGAGACAAAAATCCTTGAAGGAGGCGTTTATCAACAAGGAGAAGGAGACAAGGCGGGAGCTAGAGAGACTCAAGAAATACACCAACCCAGAGACTCTCAGCACTGCAAAGATCGCCAACCAAGTCAGGGACAACACCAAGCAGAAGAAAAAGAAACTTCTGCAAGTGGACTACGAGGAGCTGCAGGTGGCCCACATCATTCTTGAGGAAAAGTTCCAGGCAGAGCAGAACAAGAGCCAGCGTCTCCAGGAGGAACTGGAACACCTCCACATTTCTTACCAAGTGCTCAACGCCAGGTATGAAAATGATGTCCCCAAGCTCACAAAGCAGGCCTTTTACCTTCAGTGCGATCTGGATAATGAGATCTTACAGAAACATCTCGCGCAATCTGACTACGAAGAAGCCTTTAATGCACTCCAGGAAGAGAGAGAGAAAAACAAGACTCTCCAAGAACAACTGGAGAAGGCGAGTGTGTCACTTCATGAGGTCAGGCAGCAGGCTGACACCCTGCGGTCCGACCTTGAGAAGGAGCTCGAGCAGAAGAAACTTCTGCAAGCAAGTTACGAGGAGCTGCAAGAGACACACAAGCTCAGTCAGGACAAGTTTTCTGCCGAGATTGAAGGTGAAAAGGAAAAGAACATGATTCTCAAGAAGGAACTGGACAAGATGCACGAGACTACCCAGAAATATAAGGCCGAAGTCACCACGGTCAGAGAGCAGGTCGAGACCCTGCAGCGTGAGCTTGAAACGGAAGTCAAGTCTCATGCAGTCTCAGTGTCAGAGGGCTTCCGTATGATCCAGAACGTGAAGGCTGAGCAGAAAGCCATCCGTCAACAGATGGCAGAAGAGATCACCGTCCTGCAGCAAAACGCCCGTGAGAGGGAGAAGGTTTTTGGGACCGAGCTGGACGACCTGAAAACTCAGCTGAGTGTTCAGATCTCACTCAACCTGAAGCTATCCACTGAGCTCCAGGCTGAGAGAGAGGCTCTCCAGAAAATCACAGACAGTAAAGACAACCAACCA
Source organism: Collichthys lucidus (assembly GCA_004119915.2). Classification (NCBI taxonomy): domain Eukaryota; kingdom Metazoa; phylum Chordata; class Actinopteri; family Sciaenidae; genus Collichthys; species Collichthys lucidus. The sequence goes on from CM014090.1 coordinate 8,343,286, forward strand.
CCAAAGGAGGCTGAAGCCGCTGAGGACAAGCAGTGCGAGCAGGAACAGACCATCAGTCCTGCACTGGCCCTCGAATCCCAGAGAGGCGCTCAGGGAAATCTTCCAGACAGGACAGCAAAACCACCTTCTGTCTGGAAGAGGACCCGTCACTTTCTGGGGTTGAGGAAACCAGCGAGGTCGAAGACGAGGAGGGAGAACTAAAGAACATCGAGTTCTCCGGGTTTTCTCCAGGTGCTCTGGTTTTCCCTGCGTCCAAGGACGCAAAAAAAACCCTAACCCTAACCCCCCCCACCCCACTCCAAGCCAACCCCCACCCCAACCGGGTTTTCTCCAGGTGCTCTGGTTTTCCCTGCGTCCAAGGACGCAAAAAAAACCCTAACCCTAACCCCCCCCTCCAACACAACCCCGAACCCAACCGGGTTTTCTCCAGGTGCTCTGGTTTTCCCTGCGTCCAAGGACGCAAAAAAACCCCTAACCCCCCCCCCCTTAAATTTTTTTTAATAATAATTAAAAATAAATAAATAAATAAAATAAAAGGTTCAGAATTCAGATATTGTTATAGTTCATAGTTTTTGTAGTTGCACAGTTTTTGGGCCTTTTTACAGAAACATCCTCTGTCTGTGTCATTCTAAATTAAGATATGACATTACAGAAACATAAAATGATCTCAGTGTTTGAGTTTAGCTGATAATATCCTAACTGAAAATAAAAATATAATATTTATTCAAATATTTAATTTTGTTTATGCTAAATTCGTTTATTGTCCTTCACAGTTATTGGTAACTGAGAATTCATGGATTCATGCATTTGTTCTTTAAAGCCACATTACAACCAGTTCACCCATTAACAAAAAAAACTGGTTAAAACATGAAATGAATATGTAGAATGCCTCAGAATAGTTGTGGTGTTTTCAAAGTGAGGTTGTAGCTGTACTTATAGCTGCAGTAGAGAAGTAGAGCTACGCACTGCTGTGGACAGGGTCAGCAGAAAAATATATTTTTGTCAAGAGAAATGACAATCAGAGGTTGCATTCCAGTGTCAGCACTGCAAAAAAGAAAAAGAAAAGAAAAAAAACCCAACAAAATAGAATACGTGAAATATATCGAATATACTCTATATATTCCGGCTTGTTGTACGTGAGATGTATGAAATGACTATATCGCGACCATCGAGTACTTGTCATGTAAATGTTTTAAGCCGTCTGCATTTAATTCTCCGGAGTTTCTCCTATCACTCACTCCTGCTGCTCACAGCACGCAGCACACTGCCCCGCCCACCTAGAAAAAATCCCCTGCGCGCATGCGTACTTTTTGTATCAAGTGAGGAGAGAAGTGAAGTGAAGAGCCCCAGCGAGGTAGTTGAAGATGGAGACGGACGACTTGGTTCCGAAACAAAACAACGGTCACGTCTCTTGTTTTCGCGTGGTCACGTCAGCTGGTCCAATATTTTCAAGTGCGCTCTTATTGCCGACTTTATGGCAAATACTTTAAGAAAACCGGGAAAGTCAGCTCTAGCTTACTGCAGCGTGTGGACACTTCCGGTTTTCAAAATAAGACGTGGGTGTTAAATGTATTATAACGTTATATATGTAACGTTTATTTATAAAATATGAAGAATGGTTAAAATTTGATTTAAGAAAAAGTGTCTCATAAGCCAAGTATGATTCTGCACTGCTTTAAAGCTCATATTTACATTATGAAATTTATTAAAAATAATAAAAAATATGACAAGTGTTAAAATGCTATAAAAAGAGGTGTGTCTCATACAGAAAGTGTAAATCTACTGTTCCACATTAATTCTGAGCAATTACAATGCTATCAAGGTAATAATGACATTATTATTTATTAGAAATAAACAATACAAAACAACAAAAACAAAAAGAGAGATATATATCGTGTAACGCAATATAGCTTAAAAATATCGAGATATTGGTTACAGGCCATATCGTGCAGCCCTAGATGTAACACTCAACTCACGACTCGATTCGGGTTACAATTTTTTGTTCACGCTACGATTTTTTCACAATTTCCTAAAATCAAAATGAGCTACAGACAAATTATGACCAAATAAAATTATTATATTTATTATACTTTTTATTTGTAGGAAAAAAAATCTTTCTTTACAGAAACTCTTAAACAGTTTGTGTTCTGTTATGAAAAGTGCAACTTACATCTTAAACAACAAAACACATGACAAATATCTCCTTTCTTTAGAAACAATCTCACAGTAAACTGCTGTTAACTCTTGTGATGTGCAGTTTTCACTCACAAGGCGTAACCAGGGCTCTAAATTAACTTTTTTGATCACCAGCCAATGTGGCTGGTAAGTTTTGTACATAACAATAAAATAAAAAAATTAAAACTTGCGAGCAGCACGCGTCAATTTCCACAGAGAACCTCGAGCGGGCGGAAGCCAGACACAGAAAAAGCAAAGAGAATCCGGTGGATTCTCAAAATAAAATACCCCGTGTAAACTGCCGGTTGTAAAAAACAGACAAAGGCGAAACTAACTAACTACGTAACATATTTACACATGTAGAAGCATGTTTTGAAGGGAAACACCGGGAGAATGTCCAAATCTGAGCAAGTAAACAAAGTGGACGTGTTTACGAGATGAGGTTACCATGACGACGAGTTAGTTAGAAAAACGTCCGTTTATTGCCGGAACATCAATAGTTACTGTCGGCCGTAACTACGACAACACCACCACAACAACAACTTCAGCTCAAACTATCAGTTTTCACACACTTCCCGCCCCCTCGCTCATCCTCCAATCACATACCAGTCTTAAACACATTAAGACATGAATCAGACTCACCTACCGCTCACCTGCATCATCTTCTTCCTGGATAATGTCACCAAACTCCAACTCCCGGACCAGTTCGGCTTCTATGGCCATGAGTGACAGACTGTTCAGGCGTCTCTGTGTCATTTTTATCCCAAGTTAATTTTTTTATCCTGGCCATTTGCGAAAAAGACGCAGTTTGTGACAGGAAGCGTCAGATACAGTCTCACGGCGATGTAACCATTAGGAAATGTTGACTGTCATTCCCGGCCGCCTCATCCTCCACCGATGTGATTGGACGTAGGTCAGGCTGTCCGGCTGCTGTCCGCCGTAGTTCTGGTCCGGACGGTGTCCATAGATGGCGGTGCCGCTTCAGCACGACCACACGTCTCCGGTGAACTTGAGCTAGCAGCGTTAGCATGCTGCTGGAGCGGTGAGATGCCGTCCTGGCTCCACTGTTTTGAGTACCATCATCTTGCCTCGGTTTTCTGGTGAAAAAAGGTTGAGGTGGATGGTATCTTCTGCACCAAAGCAGCGTTCATGGCTTCTTTTTGCTTCTTTTTGTTTCTCTTGTTTTCTTTTCGCTGAACCACTGAGCGCCAGTTTCTCCATTTTAAAATAACGCGCGTTTGACCCCAGCTGCCGTACGTACGTCATTACGTCATCACAGGTTACTTGTTAATATAATTTTTGAAACATTCAAATGATTTCATTATTGTTCTATTATGTTATACTACATTTTCAACAAAACCATATTATTTTTTTATTCTACAAAAAAAAAAAACACACTCTAAAGGCCCGGTGCACACGCTCAGTTTGCCCATGCGGTAATCCATATATGGTCGTCACGCATTTGTACCGATTTTTAATCGATGCATCGTTACATCCTTAATTCTCGTGGAAGTCTCTCTGCTTGTTAACAATCCATGTAGGCTGGCTTTTATTTATCCTCTGATGACAGGATCATATGTATGACTCAGACGCTCCCCCTTTCCAGTCCAGATTGCGAGTCTGTGTTTGTTGGCTTGTCAAAAAGAAAAAATCAGTATCAGTGTGCCATTAGTTATTTTCCAGTTGCTAAAATCTTTTGTACTTGACACACTGTTAACATATTAGATATACACCACTACAGAAACATTTAAATTATGTTTAAGTTACATAAACAGTAGCTATATTTGTTTATTGTATTTCATAGTGGAATTCTTGAATTCTGAATTGACAACAAAATAAAAACCTGTGTCCAGCAAAAAGTTTTTAAAACAGTAACTGTTGCTCTTCCCAGGTCTCTGCAGGGAGAGAGTGGTACATTCACACCATCTACACTGTCCGTTCTCGGGACAACGCTAACCGTGGCATAGGTAAGAGAAGCCTCGAGTACCATGTGATGAGCCAACAAACAGATCTGCTTCCAAAGGGTCAACATCGCGCTAGAAGAACAGCCAATGATGTGCCAGACATAATAGAGGATATCGGTGTAAGTAAAAACCGTGGCACCAACATCCTCCACATCGCACTGGATCGCAGCAGCCAGCGGAAGACGAGCCCAGAGAGAGAGATCTTCACCAAAGGGATCATCCCCCGTGAGCTCAACCAGAAAGACAACAGTGATGACAGACTGGTGTTGATCATTGGCATCTTTGTTGGACTGCTCCTCACAGTACTCATCGCCATCGTGGTGGTATTACTGGTCCGGTCCAAGAAAGAGAAGAAAGAGACACCCAAGAGCTCCAGCAGTGCAGAGCCCATGATGACACAAGTCTTTAGTAGCAGTGACAGCTCAGAGGTCTAACAAAACAGACTGATGGTTGAAAGTTTTAGTTAAGATTTTTATTTTTTTTTGCAAGTGCCTCACATTTAGATAAAAATTGAAGATTGTGTGTGACGTGACACAAACTACAAGAGCTTTGATTCTATTCAAAAATCTACTTGAAGTACTGCATCACTTCCACGGCCAGGGAGTGGTCTGGACACTAACTTGGAGACAGACTTTATTAGCAGCTGATTTAAGGCACTTGTCAAGTTGTCAGCACTCATTTATTGATTTGCTTTTGATGCCACTTGATCCAAAAAAAAAAGGTGTTATTACGTTTCCAAAGGTGCTAAAGGAGATGCCTTTTAACTTGAATGGCATTTGGTCTTTTACTGAGTAGGTCGAGAGAAGGTGGATATTTTGCATATTGTAGTTGTAGTTGTTAACCAGGCTTTGTATGTTTGCTGCATTAAGACACTATCCATAGTTTGGTTACACTGGGTAAACTTGTCTGTTCTAATAGAGAATGACTTAGATTCAGTGCGTGCCTAAGAAATCACCTGATTTTGAGGTTTTATGATGTATGTTATGTTTGTCTTGTGTGATCATCAAGACATCCACCCAAATGAAAAACAACAAACATATTTTCACATTGGTTCTTGTGCTGATGTTTTTGCATGCATTTATTTTTGTATTTTGATATCATTCGATAATTGTAAAATAAAGTCTAAATACAGATTTGAATGGAAAGCTGGCAAATCCACCTGATCAACTGAATTTCACAGTATATCCCATTAAAGGAGTATTTATCAGCGGCTGACTGTTATTGTTCAATCCCCCCCTAATATTTAGTTGTTAAAACACTATGATTTTAAGACCATATAATTGACACATGGCACTAAGTCAAATAAAAGAAGTTAAACTGTTAGTATTGAAGCAACTTTCAAGACAGCTGGTCTGCAATGTACAGTGTAGTATAGTACTGGTTCCAGATCCACTATTTCCAACAGGAACTATTTTCACTCTCGGCACACCTGGTATGCTAAATTTGTAAGTGTTGACTACTGTAGCTTAGTAGAGATAGCTGGGACTCCAGATCCCTCTCACAACAGGGCTATGTGTTGACTGTGCTGATTCATTTTTAAAACCTTGAAATAGTTTAGCAGACTTCACATAAAGGGAATGAAATGCTTTACCCTCAATCATCGTCTTTGTTGTCAGAACTACTGTACTCTGCCTGATTCATTAGTTTTAAATGTATTTATTTATTTTTCAGCGCTTGTTATTTAGTGCCAACATAAATGAAATATCATTTTTCTTCTTTTTCATTTTTGCCTTGAATCAATCTTTCTCAAACGGTATGACTTGTTTGTTATTGTGATTTCAGTGTACAATACACATATACAGGTTATGTATATATGTATATGTTTGCATTAAATCATTGTGCACATAAGATGAACATCATACAAGCTTTTCATATGTATCAGTGTTTTTTGTTTGTTTGTTCATTTCAAGATCCAGGCACCGGATTGCCATAAAATCTGATTACCTCATACTACTATATATATCGTATGATAGACACTGACTTCATAGTCACTACTTTATAAATGTTAGGTTTATTTGCAATTTTATTTTGAAATTGATGACAATTCTATGCAACCTGTGACATCATACCTTCATTAAATGTTTACCCCAAGTATGATTTATTTTTTCAGTGCACAGTTTGCTTGCTAATCTACTGTAGGTTTGACACTGTATTAATGTACTATGGTTCTTTGATTCACTCCAATGCTTTGAGTGCATTCTGAGCATTCTGATTTTTATGCACATGTATGTATGTATATACATATGTATTACCTATAAATATACCATTTGGATGTTTTGGGAATGGTTATTGTTAAAACATGCATACTGTATGTGCTGTAAGTATTTGTAACATAGACCAGAAGCACAGCGTGGTCTGCAAATAAATAATTTTTCAAGAAAACAGCGTGCAACTTTGCTTTTGATTAAACATGTTTAGCATAAAGCTGTTATCGGGCAGTTTTTGAACAAATATATCTATAAATAAATATATTGATCCAATTGAGCATCTGGGAATACTCAGAAGAGAGATGCAAGGTCAATACTTTTACATGTAACTATACAAACTATTAAGAAGTTTATTTCATTATCAATTCAATATTATAAATTTATGTTAAAAATTGTGGGCATACTCTGCCCCCTTCACTCATTTACTTATTATGATCCTTCATTAAATTTAATATACAAATTTAGAAACAAATCTAATTCCCGTAATGCGTGTCGAGCATAATGAGTAGTAAAAGACATGTACAACCACTCAGTAAACCATGTGCTTTTATTACCAGTGCATATTGATAGAGAAAACAAAATTTGTTTGTATTGGTGTGACAAAAACAGCATAGGGTAAAATGCTTCAGACGCATGTCGAAAAGTTGAGCCGTAGACTCTTTCAAAGGTATCTGGGCTCCTGTTGGCAACTAGTCAAACAACAGATCAGGTGCCTGAAAAAGAGCAGCATCCCGCTGACATTAGGTCATATCCTGTAGCTGTGTGAATTTTTACAGTGGGAGGGTTAATGTTGGTTTTGGTGTTCAGTACAGCGCTGTGAGTAATTATGTCAGACCAGGAAGTTGCCTTCTTCCTGCACCTGGTCTCTCCTCTGCTGTGGCACCAGGTTTTCTTATGACAATACACAGAATGGACACTAGAGGGAGGAAGAGCAGCAACAGCTCGAATGGTACAGATTTTTCCTTGGGAGTCAGGGCTTGATGTGGTGCAGGCAGAAACTCGATAGCTTGTATTATAGGCGAGTGTATTCTAAAGCGTGGATGAGTTTTTCTATCATTTAACAACTTGTTTCCTATGTGAAAGCCAAAAAAACCAAACCTGTAAAACAGAATTCATATTCCATCCCAATAATTTCTGTGATCTATGGATCCAGACTTCACTTACACAAATGTCTCCCTAAAACTCCATCAGAAGAAATAATATTTAACATTGTTCCACTGACATGTTGATCAAATTTGGATGGATTTCCTGAGTTATGTGTATCCTTTCGGGTTTGTTAGCACTTCAAAGAATAAAGCTCTTAAATTGTTAAAAAGGCAAAAACAATCCTCATATCTTTCGCCATTATTTCTGAACACAGAAACTTTCTTGCTTTCTTCCCAGATGAAAACAGCTTTTGTCACTTTAGAAACACTGGTCTAACTTTTCGAGATGAGAGGGGATACTGAATTCTGCTTTAGGGTGAAATATTTAAGGGAAAGGGTTAACGTATGAATCTCCAAAGGGGAAAAAAAAAGCACTTCAATTTAGAAAAATAATCTGTAACTGCTGAGCTAGTGTATAAAATAAAATAAATTAGCATTTTTTTTTCATTTTGTTTTTTTCCCTTTAAAACAGATATTAACAAAAATTATTGTGCTGCTTCCATTAACAATAAATATGACACTCTTCTTCTTCTTTTAAGCATGTGCTGGGTATGTTTAAAAAGCACACTTTTTTCTTAACAGCTGCCATACACACTTTTTTTTAAATCCTGGAATCCTTGACTGCTGCTCTCTGAATAGCCAAAAGGCTACGTGTTTCAAAATCATAGCAAATACATACGGAGTGATCTAATATACACAATATACATTTATGTATATATACAGTACATACAGCAAATCAATGCACAGATGGTGGTGACATTTTTATGTGATGGTAAGTAAATGAGAATTTTTTTTTTACATTTCATTGCTGGAGAAGCATAGCACTGTTCATTTCACTGTAAGCGTTAACTAGTTCATGAGAAAAGCAACTGATCGGTACACTGTGTTGTTGCCTAGGCGTTAAGATAAAATAAAACTTCATGCATTTGGACAAGTTATGGCTCATTAAATACTTCAATCTATCTCCTACCCTGTCCGGTCTTAAATAAAGTGTAGCTTAATAATACCATCCGCACGCTCTAAAACCAGTCCATAGCTTTATGTCCATTACTTGTCTCAAGGATGCTACATTACCCAACTTTTTAAAAACAACCTTCAATACACACCGTAAGGAGGGTAAACTCAGGTTCAGACACTTAATTATATCCGGGAGATTAACTCATGTGCACGTCAAAAGGCTGTATTGAAAAGGTCATTGCACCCTGTGGAATACATTAGTTGTGTCATTGTCAGTGCTTGCAGTGGTGAAGATGGCTGTCTCAGGGCTCTACTGCAGGTAGCGGTAGACCTTGAAGCAGTGGTTCCCAGAGTCTGCCACCGCCACATGACCATCAGATGTCAGGGCCAGGCCCTGGGGGCCATAAAGGGGGTCCGCTGTTGTGTTGATGTAGGATAGGAAAGACCCAGAGCTGTCGAACACCTGGATGGTTACACAACACAGACAAAAATATCGGATGAGTGGGTGCTATACTTTATACATTCCTCTAAAAAATTTTTTTTTTTTGTCTTCAGTGAGATGTAGTTTTCTAACCTGGATCCGACTGTTGCCCCAATCGGCAACAATGATATTTCCATTGGAATCCACAGCCACGCCTGTTGGAGCGTTGAACTGTCCGTTTCCCTCTCCATGGGAGCCGAATTTAAACAGGAACTCCCCATCTGCATTGTACACCTGCAGCAGAGATCAAACAGGAAAGAGAGAGGGAGGATGACACACATGATAAAAACATGTTATGAACAACAGAATACAAAACATTATGCTCAAATTATTTAAAATAACACAGCCAATCAGGCCTAAAACCTTTTACTTTGTATTAATTTATCATTTTTACGTTTACTAATGCGATTAGTTTTCTCATGCGATCCAATGCGGGATTCGAACCGTGGCCGGCTGCAGCAAGGACTATAGCCTCTACACACAGGGCGGCCGCTTAACCCACTACACTACTGACCGCCCCACTGTTTATTTTTATTGTTTTATATGTACCTATGAACGAGAGAGCAAATTAAAGAATGGGAAAATAATGATAGCCATAACCCTTTTTAAGAAGTCCCCCCAGCACAAAAAAGGTTGGCACTAGAAATCGAATACTGACTGGAGTTAAAATGGAGTTAAATTGATTCATTTATTATTTATTCACAATATTTCTAATACATAGTCTATGCTGTCTTACTGCAGTAAAGTGCAAAATGTACATGCATACTTGCAACAAGCCATACCTTGACTGAATGGTTATGGAAGTCTGTTACCACAATTTCATTTTTGTTATTTACGGCCACAAAGTGAGGACCTGGAAGCAGGGAAAGAGAGGAGAGATGAGTCATCTGCTGCTTTAGGACATACGACGGGAAGTTCCACACTATTTTTGGACTTTAGAAAACAAGACACACAGTTGGTCACTGTAGAGTTGACAGGAGACAATATGTGAGACAATACAACAGAGCTGATGCATCAACACATTCACGGGGAATTAATTACTTACTGAAAACAGGGCCAGATTTACTAAGCTTTTGTTCCAGTGCAATGTTTGCACCACTTTTGTCTAAAAGAAAAGAAAAAGGTCCAAGTGAGAAATGAAATTGAGAGAACGGGTGAGTTTGAACTCAAATAGTTCAAAACAACTGAAGCCACATCAAACGAGGGACTCCAATAATGCAAGCAAAAAATATTAACAGTAGCAGTTCAACCATGTTTGTTGAGCAAGCAGCAAAGACAGGGGGATAATTATCACATATTTTCGTGCATTGGTGTGCATTATGAATGCATGTTCACAGTGCAAGATCATCAATGCAGCAACTGTGTGCTGATGTCTATAATCAAACAAGCAGCTAAACATGCTTACATCAGTTAGACTTGAAAACAAAGGGTGTACAGAAACATGCCGATCACTGAATAAATAAGATTTGTACAAATCATCATTCATACTGCATCAAACAAAAATTGAATTTGTAAATCTGGCCCAACCAGATGCACAAGACATGAAGCATTGTTCGATGTGCATCTTGTCTTTCTGTAAGAGACATCATTAATGAAATGATCCTAGGTACTTGTACAAAGGTATTAACACAATACCTGCAAAGTGTCTGTCTGATGTTCCTCTGGCTCCAAACTTTGTCACCAGCTTCCCATTCGATTGGAAGATAAAGACACAGCAGGCCTTGTTATCAACCGTGATGATGTGTCCGTTCTTATCCACAGCCACGCCTTTGGGTCCCATCAGTCTTCCAGCACCAATTTTGTTCTATGACAGCCAGACGGAGTCAGTTCATTCAGTTGGAACATTTAGGTTTCATTTGTGCAGTGGATTTAATTTTTCTCGTCGAGACCACTCACCTTAAACTTGCCATCCGAAGGAGAAGATGCTAATCCATCTGTTGTCGTAGTCAGCTACAATAATGTCGCCGTTCATGTCGACTGTGACCCCTGTGGGGCGCTGCAGCTGCCCCGGTGAACGACCTCTGACACCAAACCTCATCTTAAACTGTCCATCATTTGAAAATACCTAGAAAAAGAATTTTCAATTAGTCCAAAACATAAACAATGAAGAATTCATTTTTTTAATTGGAACTCGACAGAATGATAGACACCGACCTGTATGCACTGGTTGTTGCTGTCTGCCACAACGATCCGTCCATTACTGGAGGTCGAGATGCCTTGTAGGTTAGTGAATTCTCCTTTATCTCGTCCCCTTGTTCCTGTCATATAGAAAAAAAGCAGCTTCAGCACTATGTTCACTTCATATCAGTTCTGCTGTACTTTGCTTGGAGTATCTTTGATATGTCAAGATATGTTTTAATTGTATTTATTTGATAGGGTATAATGCAATTTAACCTAGTTCCAATACAAAGCATAAAACTGACAGGTCTACAGTGTGTTGTGCCACCACAGAGGTTCAATACTTAATCTTAATACGTAATCAAATACTTAAATTATCCAGAGATTCGTCTTCATACATCTCAGTCAGCAATCACCATAATAACCAGCAGAACTAGCCAGTTATTAACCCACCCACTCTGTAGATCAGCTCATCCTCTATTGGGTTTTCCTTTTTCTTGGTGGTGCTGTACATGCTGGAGGGCCTGCGCACAGCTTTCTGTCGAACGTGACCTCCTCCTCCACTCGGGGACTTCACCCTTCTCTTCACATCGTCTGGCGACTGCAGGACATCCGACGGTTTGACAGCACGCAGACGGAACGGACTCCCCCTCACAGGCTGCTCGTATAGCAGCAAAGAGAAGCTGAATTCTCCCTCCGAGCGGATTGTATATCCAACCTCATAGGTGCCGTTCTTGTTGTCCACCACCTCGGCTTCAGTGCACGCTCCATCTGCAGAGACAATCTCTGCCCTCAGGTCAGCGTTTCCAGTCTTCACTAGTTCTCCATCCTTGTCTTTAGTAGTGACTGTGACAGTAGTGTGCTGGCTGACCAGTGCATGTCGCAGGCCTTCACCGGTGGCAACACTAGTATGCCCTACAGCCCCCGTTGTGATCAGGACTCCCAGGTTCTGGATGGAGCGCCTCAGTCCATCCGTCTCTACCTGGCATTCCAGATGTCCATTTTCATGGGGATGCTCGGGAAAGGTGTGTCGTGCCAGGGCACTGACCCGCTCACCCATCTGCTTCTGGACCAACAGCACCTCGGTGGCACTGCCATGGCTCAGGGCCTGCTTCTGTGAAGTTACAGCTGCTTTGAATGTTCTCTTTACCCTGAAGCAAAGAGGTCAGCTGGGCTTGAAGCACCTAAGAATGTCCAAAGACAGAGAGGCTGACAGTTAGTGGTTTTTTTAAAAAGTGCAAGATTAGAGCAAATTTTCACCCTCTATCATTATCATCGTCTGACCTTTTGCTTAGTGCTGCAGATGTTTTCCACCTCAGTAATGAGAGCAGTCTTGCGTTGGTGCAAAGCCTTCTCCAGCTCGTCAAAAGTGTTGCTGATTTCAGTCACTGCGTCATTTTTCCGCTCTGTGAGCTGCTTGGATATCTCATTCACAAGTTCAATAGCAGCCGTCAGCTGAGGTAGTCTACCAGAAGAAAGAAAAGAAGATGGACACAGAATGAAGCATTTAAATTAGCATTGTTTATAAATGCAAATCATAAAAATTCACTAGTGACAAAGCGCTGTTAAAACATATACCTGTTGCGCACAGCGTCCAGCTGGTTTTTTAGTGCCGACTTGTGCTGTTCCTAGCACATCCCTCAGAGGAACTGTCACATGTTCCCTGTGCTCTCCTTCTGTACACTCCAGACACATGGCTGTTTCACATGACTCGCAGTAAAACTCCATCACCTGCAGATGGCGCAGTGGAGCATGTGACAACTGAACATCATATATCTGTGGGTAAATTTGCTAATAAATAAGAAAAAATATTTAACAGGAGATGTTTTAACAGTACACAGTGTTATTATGAACTTGGTTGAACTACTTATATGTTACTATATAACACCCCTGTCCTGCTTTAGCTTACCTTGCCCTCGTGGTTGGGGCAAGAGAGAGGCTGACAGGCCGTAGCTGCACTGGCTGACTCAAGAACATTACAGGCTTCGGGTCGGCTGCACTCGGGGTCTCGCTGTAACACCTCCATTAGGTTTGTTATGAAGAAGTTGTTCTGCAGGGCTGCGACACCCTTCTCTGGCAAGATAGAGGTCTGTCTGCATACTGGGCAGGACAGTGTCAAAGACTGCGGAGGAATGTAGTTCTGTAGACATCTATATAGAGACAAGATGAACATTAAATGAATCACAGGGCTGGAGCTGCAATTTGGCACATAACAAACTGTCAACATGCTGTAAAAATGCATTTTCTACCTAACAATAAGATTACTGTACATTTCTACTGGGCACAACAGACAGCACTAAATCATTTAAATAACTGCATCTGTCCTATGTTAGAGCAGCAGAGCTGTGGAAATCGGTGCTTGCTGCCAACAACTGCCGTGCCATAAAGAATGCTGTCTGTTTTCTTGTGGCCAAGCTCAGGGTGGTTGGTGCCTTACATCATGCAGAAGCCACAGTGGTGAGAGAATAGCTGGCGTAAGTGATGCGATGTGATTTAGGACCATTAAACATCATTTTGAAATTTCTTTAAACATCCCTGTTAAAGAACTTAATGCAAGCGGAGAGAGTAAAAAAGTCTTTTCTTACGTGCTGAATGAAACGTAATATCAGAAGCATACATTTTGTAAAATGGTTAAAAGCATCTTTGAATTTTCCTTAAAATATTTCATTATTATATTCAGTTTCTCTTGAATTGTTTTACTGTTTATCTTTTTACTGTCCAAACAATCTTATTAACCAGTGAGGGTGCCTTCACTTGTACGTGCTGCAAAACAATGTTTGATCGAATGAGTCAGAGCTTACTTCTCACAGAAGGTGTGCAGGCAGGGCAGGACCTTGGGGTTGTGATAATGGTCCAGACAAATGCTGCAGACCAGGAACTGCTTGTCTATTTGCCTGACCACAGGGCTGGTGCTGCCGGTCTCACGCTTAGCCATAGTGACGGACATTCAAAGTGGGCAGAAGGACCGCTTAACCTGCGCACACAGGGTCAAAGAAACAGGAGAAAGGTCAAAGAAAAAGTCTTCAGGAAATGTTCAGACAGGGTGAGGTGGGTGTATCCGCTCGGCTTCGACACGAGCAAAAGGAATGAATGAGTCATAATGCTAACATTATAAAACCTCATCGAAGTATCTGCTGACATTTCATACTCTCTCTCTCTCTGTCTCTTATTAAACTGTGTCAGTACGATGAACACCCGCATAGCTGGAGGTTGTTTGACTTTAGAAGAGAAAATCTTAATCAAGCTAATGCAGTGGAATAAAAATGAACGCATGTGATTAACACCGCAGGGCAGAACTCCCAGCCGTGACAACTATGCAGCCTAGGAGCCAACATGTCTGTGTTTACAGCGGTCTTAGAAATGTAGCACATCTTTATATAAATATGCTGTTAAGAAAAAAAAAGCACCATTTAAAAAATCCACACTTTTATCGTTCTGTTGAATTCCAGATGAGACGACGACTGATGGCGTCTCGACTTAAGACGGCAGTTTCTGTTCCGTGAAATTGTATCAGTGGGTCACACACAGATTATCTCAGTGTGCCAATGACATGTAGTACATCTGTCATACTGTACATAAGCAGATAAAGGATTACATCAACACTGAAAATACAGACACGCTACATGAATGTGATCAATAAACCAACAAATGCTCATAAAACAGCATCGACCTGTATTTCACATACAGTTAGGAACAGTTCAGCGATCGGTCTGTTTCAGGGGTTAGCTTGTTTGTATTGGAACATTACTAAGTATTATAGTATAATATACAGCTATATAAAATCAGACTCTGTTAAGCCCTGTGTTTGATTTCCCTCCAGAGATCCTCTTTACTCTTACAGCTTTTATCAGGGACTGACACAACACACAACATTGCCTTGTCACTGGCCATGAGCTCTTTGTATTTTCACTTCATTTCAGAGGCAGCTCTTAACCACATCTGTCACACAACTACATCCTCTTAAAACACTGAGACTGCATCGTGTTTCCCGAATCAAAGCTCTCCCCCCAGAGCGTCTATCAGAGAAGAAATTAGAAATTAGAATAGAAGTAGTTGAAGTGAAGTCTTTGGTCATCGGTGACATAAAGAGCTCTGACGTGTCAAATCACAGTAAAAAAAAAAAAAAAAAAAAACTCAAGGCATTTCATTGTTTTAAAGAAAAGGGAAGCGGATCCAACTGTAAATGTCAAACCCTAAAAACTGGAATGTGTGGTCAGTAGAAACTATTTGTGTTGGTGAGCAACTATCAGGCCTAGACACAAGTTTCTTTGTTTTGTTTTTTTCTTTTCAGATTTTCTGTAACATCCTTCCTGATTATGTTATCTCATGATTTCAGTTCTTATGATTTGAGCGATGCTCATTTAATGTTTAGTCATAAACACTCAACAGTCACTGTGAGCCATCTTCTTCTGCAACACGCTGTCAATAAACATATATTTGGAAAGGCATATCTAAATGCAGTGAAACAAATAACATAAAGCAGAGCTATCTGTATGAAAAGCTGCTCCACCTTCAGATGTATTGTTTAAGATAAAGTTGCAGTGCTGATTCCACAAGCATCATGTTTGACTTGGTTCAAACATAAAACGAGAACAGATCCCACCTTTATCCCATTCAAGAAAAACAAAACCCGATCACACTAAATAGATAAAGATTACCACACCAGTGCAATCTAATACACCACAAGGACACAGAGAATCTAAAAGGCAACGGTGTACTTTATATAAATATGGATCCACCCAACTGAGACTCACTATTTAGTTTTAATGTTGCATAATATCCCAGTTAAGGGATAAAGTAAATCTAGATCCGGATCCGATTAATCCCAAGAAAACACGCTCAAACCTTTCCTTACAAAGCAATGTCAACTCACCCATCGCCTCTTCATGCGTCACAGTCCTATGACTCTACAATTTGTCAGCATCGCCTCATCTTTCATGTCCCAGCAGCGGTGTTTGTAATTTCTCATCTGAGGCTGCATTGACACAGTCAGCGCTCTCTCAGCCTGAAATCGGATGGGGCTAAGTATCAAGCCTGTACATCACATCACCTACTGTAGCACCACACGCCAAAGCTCGCCAAAGCTTCCCGCGCTCCGCCCTCCAGCTCTTAGCAGTGATGACGAATATAACTAGGCCCCTTTTCTTTGAGAGTAAGGAGAGGAAAGAGGAAGCTTTAAATAGCCACTCCCAAAATTCCTCCTAGTTCCTTCCCTTGACTCCCAGCTGGCTGAGCTCAGGCCCCACCTGTCTGTCTGTCTGTGGGGAGATGCAGGGGGGGGGGATTTACTGTGGACTGGACTGCCTGTCTCACATGAGCAAGCAGCTGTCTCTCTGAAACACAGAGCAGCGAGCTCTAACAATGGCATTCCAGCTCACCGCCCCACATCTCTTCCCCTCGCTCCAACTTATTTTTCTCTCTCCTCTCTTCTCTCTCCCTCAACCGCATAAAAGAACTCAGACCATCAGCAGGCCTGATCTAAGCTGCAGACGTCTCGCAGATGGGGATTTTCTCAAGCACGCAGGGCACCATTGTTGCTCCTTGCCAAGTGATTACAAGGCCTACTGACTAAGGAGCTCCGCCGAGCCCTTTCACTGTCCATGCAAGCAGCCCTTCCCCAACCTCCCCCCTCCCCTTGTCTCCCCTCAAAAGCCCTTCCCTCTCTGGGCTGTCTTCCCTTCGCATGGTCTCTCTCTGAATTGCAGCAGCTGAACGGTGACATCAGGAGGAAGGTTGAGGAGCCAAAGCCCTCGGGCTCCTCCCCTCTCGGCTGGCTGGCTGGCCGCTGCCTTTTGGGTTGCAACAGTCCCCGTCCCCCCCTCCACCTTCCCTTCCCTTCCCTTCCTCCCGTCCATTCTCTCAGCAGCCCTCCTCGGCTCAGTTCCTTCCACTCGCTTTACCACAGAAAGAGGATCTGTCTTTAAAAAAACAGTCTCTCCCCCAACAGCAGCTCTGGGTAGTTGTGAAAAGCAGAATAATATGAGAGAAAACACATCAAATCTTTTCCAAGACCGATGAATCTATAAAGTTGCGAAATTAAAAATGGCTCTGGTAGAAACGTTAGTCAGTAATTTTGCAGAGTATAGACTCGAGGCAAACTGCACTGCGCTGTAATGTTTGAGGCAGCATGTGACTAGAGCCTCTTCAAGGCTTCGTCACAGGACCTGCATCATCAGCACTTCATACAGATAAGGTTAGTTACTCAAGTCAGCATGCAACTGTGTTTTTCTCTGTACGATCTGTCACACTTGAACATTGCGGCTGCAGAAAACTGTGAATGTTGTTGAATTCAGCCGGACAGCAAAGCATCTTTTGCCACTCTCACCCTGAATTCAAGCTAAGTGGCTTAATGTCCTCCTGCAGGGTCAGGCCCCCTGTCTGCCAGCTGGATTACAGTGTCTCCTAGACTCTGATGACACCATTATACCAAGTCAACCTGGAATTAAAGCAAATGTCTCACAAAAAATGCTGGTCAATGGTTGTCATTGCTCGTCCATGGACAGACTGCGAGGAGTTTATTCATTCCTCGATGGTCAGTTTGTGTGATAAACATGTTTCCCCCTGAGATACGAACGTCTAAAATGAAGCGGTTCAATTGAATTTCGGCAACATGAGCTCACATCCTGTGAAAACATTGCTCTCAGCTAAATCTTGTCGGACTGCCGCACACAAGGGCAGGTAGCCATATCCCGCTCTTCACCTCTCTCATAGAGGGGCTGCCTGTTTTTGTAGTTTTGAGTTGTGTACTTGGATTAGAGAACTAATGGATGGAATGATGCTATCATGTGTGGATGAGGAAACCACCCAAAAAGTCAGATATACTGTGCGATCTACTTCACTCACAGAGTTTTTTATTATTTATGAGACCTATTACATAAGATTTTATGAAAAGATGATCTCTTGGGTAAGCCGCACTACTCCCTGGATATGAATACTGAAATCATTATCATATATTATTATTATTATAATATATAATAATAATAATATATGATAATATAATATAATAATTTCTCGTCTTCCCTCAGGATGATCTTTTTACTAAGACCTGTGTTAGAATATATGCACCATTATCTGGAATACGCTGTTTGTAATTCTCCTCAGTGACATCTGCTGTGTGTCACAGCAGACAGGACTTAAAAACTAAAAGAGACTTCAGACTAAAGAGTTTATTTCAGCACCCGGCTCTGTGCTGGACTGGTAAACATTGGGCCAAAAAGACATCAGTGACCTGAAGTAGGAAGTGTTGGCCCTCAATGATGTGCTGTCAAGATTGTGTTTAAATATAGACTGTAGTTTATATTTCCATCCACATCTGTTGTGTCCCTGCGCATGTGTCATCATGCAGTAATTGTTCCTGCGTCGGGCCTGTGCAGGATCGAGCCAAGATCTAAATTAGGATAAATTCACAATTACTGGTGGATTTTTTTTTTAGTAGAAATGAGAAAAACTGAGCTTAGGCACTCTATCTTATCTAGTTGAGACGTAATTGTTAACATTTCTTTTCTAAATGTTGCATTTCTTTCCAGTAATTCAGGCAGTAGATCACTGTAAACCAATAGAATCTAATTCAAACACAGGTCAAGTATGACTGATTGCGTTGTCTTATTTGTGCTAGCAATAACAACACAAAGAGCCCTTGTACTGTTTAGAACAACGAGCATGGTGTAAACCTGAGAACGAGACATCTAGAGAATTAGATTTCTGAAAGTACATATCTGTGTTTTACAGGAGTCTCGAGGGGCCAGCCAAGGGTGCCTGGCTCTGTGATGACTCATCAATCATTATTCACAGAACACAGAAACCTCTAACAAGCTCCACTTACACTCCAGTGCATCAGATCAAGGAATCTGTCTCAGTGCATCAGTCTCTGTCAGATCACGTCATGTCAGTGGACGTTCACATACTGAAAAGGAAAGACCTTTAAAAAATAATAGATGCAACGTTGTTTCATGTTACATTGTTTTCATGGAGCTCATCTTACCCATAACTGTGCACAGTGTTTGTATTTATTATATGCTGACCTGTCTTTCTGAGTCTGAGTGCAGAGGAATACATTTGCATGCATCACATGCCTGGCTAAAATTTGCTGACCGGGTCCGTTACATTAGCAGCAGTGAAAAACTTAAATCGACTCTTGTTATAAAGAGCTTTGTTTGTTGTGAAGTCCTTTGTTTTCCATCTGCCTTTGTCTGCAGACGCTGGATTGATAAGATCTGACAGCTACTGAGAGGAGATGAAAAAAAAAGAAGTGACCACATCATGTCATGTACAGTAGTCAGCAGAGTTTTTAATCAACACTGACACAAAAAGGGAGTCATCTGTATCTCTCACAAAGGCTGGCACAAGACAATGCGGCATGCACGGCAGTATGTCTGCAGGCACAACATGCACTGCAGATTTTTATGAAAGGTCGATCAGTGCACGAGCACGGACCCCTGTCCTGCCTACGACCCTTATCTAGCTGCAGTAAGAGCTACAGAGTGACTGTATGATCTCATGTCAGGCAATCACACAATGGCATGTACTTGTTCTCCTGTGCAACACTGTTTTGCTTGACAAGCACCATGGAGAATCAGATGTGTTGCAACTTGTAAACAAAATGTAAATCACCTTGCAAACATGACAAGCGAATGTTAGGAATGCACGATGAACTGGAGGTGAGTTTCATTTAATGCTCTGTATCGTGGTGACTGGCGTTTCCTAATTGTAACATTTAAATATCAGGAATGCGTGTTGCCTCGTGTTTACTGTTATTGACGTAGCAGTCTGCTGTGTTCATTAATCTTTGTTTGAGGGTAAACATTAACCTTTAAAAATAGATGTAATTGTCTTTCCTGGAAGCACTGAATCATCTGGGTTCATTTTATTTTGATATCCTGCCAAACAATCAGAGATGTTTTAGATAGTTGCTGAAGTTTTTAAGAAAAAATAAATCATCAACCCTGCTGTGCAATAATGGTGAAGTGCATTATATGCTAAAATTATTGACATAAAGCTTGGACTGAGAAAAAAAAACGCTCATCTAATATTCATTACACCATCCCTAATGTAACTACATCCTTCTTCGTGAGGTTATGCCTCATGCAGAACTTAAAGACAAAGCCTTCAAGCTATGAAAATGGCCAAGTCTAAACCAGCACATTACATAGTCTAGCGATTGGCTTTGATCAAGCTTAAGTGCAGGCTAGTGCATACAGTGTAATGAGCAGAATGCAATCAATTCTAGTTATTATGTATATGTAGCTCAAATTAAAAAAAATACTTTTGCCAAAATGTATTATAAGTAATAAGGGTAAAGTGAAGGATCTAGATTTTTGTACCATGTTATATCAGTTTAATGAGATGTCAAATTTGAAATGTAGGTACGAGTCAATTCAATCTTATTCAGTTTGTATAATGTAAGTTTCAGTGCACAGATAATAACAGATAATGTGTCCTGGAGATAAAGTCATTATATCCTTGAAAATTAAGGATCAGGCAATTATCCTAATCAACCAATCTATCAATTTATTCAGCAGTATGTCTATCATATCATTTGCATGGGTGCACAGTGAATTGATTTTGAAAAAGTAGGAGTCCCGCTACGTCTTGATTTCAGCTACATGTCTGCATTCAGAGGTTGTATCTAGTCATTTGGCCATGCTCCAGTTTGAACCGTGCTCCTGGCAGCCTACACTTGGTCCATGGTTCAAGAGAACAAAGATGTTTACAAAGATGCATTGAAATAATTCAGAGTGTACTGGTACAGCCAACACAGCACCCTTGTTAGTGTTACAGTTTACTTACACATGCTGCCAGTCCAAGCCCACGTATACAAACCGAATGTAACCCTGAAGACCTGAGACAGACATGTAAGCCCTGCTAAGTATCTGCCCTAAGGCATGCCATCCAGGACCGTCTGCAACCTCTCGGTGACCCAGTACAGGCAGGCCGGCAGAGCAAAACCAGGCCAAACATTTCCAGCTGATCTGCGCTCATTAGGCATGTGACTTGTTTTGAGATCTTCCAAGAACAAAAGAGCAATCAATAAGGAAACCACCACTGAACCATCTGCTCACAGTCTAGGCCACAGCTATGAAAATGATGCATTGGTCTTGTTGCTGTTGCTGCAGTACAATGCAACACAAGGACTCAAGAGGATGACATAAGCAAAACAACACGCTGATTCACATGTGGCTGCACATAGCTTTCCCGGCAATATACCCCATAAATATTCAGATCAGAAAACCGAGGGAAGAAACACTAATCCTGCAAACAAAAGAGCATGTATGCCTGATTACAGAGCCCAGCCCTCAGACTGCAGCAGAGATGCCCACCTGCCACAGAGCCGGCAGCCAGGGCCGCCCAGGAGCTAAAATGGAGAAGTGTGTGGGCTGGTTGAGGAAGCATCAAGAATCAAAGCAGTGTTTTTTTTTAGTGCAATAGTTAAATCAAGCTTGAATAAAAATGTATTTGCTTTATGTTTTTCATCACTAATAGAATAGAATATAGAATATATGAAAACAGAGAGGGCATCATGCTTAATAAGCACAATCTCTCTGTGATTCACCAAAGCACAGATGCTTAGATGGGAAGAAGGAAATTAATTATTCATCTGCTCCCATCCCCAGTTATTAGATTATTTAAGACTCCAGATTATGGCACAAACAAGATGAGAAAGCAGAAATGCGATACCATAAATAAAATAAATAAATAAATAAAGCAGTTAGTGTCCAGATTGTACTCACATGAATTCCCCAGCAGGAAGGAGAGGAGTGTCAGCATTGCAGGCCGTAGAGAAAGCTTCCCATTGTCAGTGTGTCCCCCCCTAGACCCTCCACAACAGATCCACAGACCGGGCGACAGAAAGGAAAGAAAAGGAAAGGAAAGGAAAGGGCAGGGTCTGTCTGGGAGACGAAGGGGGACAGTGAGGAAGAAGACGAGCGAAAGGAGGAGATCAGGGGAGTGTCTCACACACAGCATTGGTCAGATGGCAGATGGGAGGAGCCGGTGAACCCAATGGCATATGGAGGGGGGCAGGGAATATGCAAACATGTTGAAATCACAGGAACAGACTGAGAAATACACACCGTCTGTCTGCTGCAAAGGGGTGTGGCTTCATCAGGTACCGCCCACCTCCCTTAAAAGGACAAAGGATGCAGTTTATTACCTTTTAGCTTTGAATTATTAGGGTGCAGAGATTTATTATGAGGACAAAAGGAATATACCAAACAAAATATACCCAGGCAACAATCCTGAAAGTGCTGTGACATGGCAGTTTTTTTTATAGATAGATAGATAGATAGATAGATAGATAGATAGATAGATAGATAGATAGATAGATAGATAGATAGATAGATAGATAGATAGATAGATAGATAGATAGATAGATAGATAGATAGATATGTACTTTATTTATCCCAAGCTGGGAAATTACAGTTTATTATTACAAATACATTCTCTTGGATCTCGACAAATGAGGCCTCAGGTTTTTTTTTTTTTTTGCACTTTTAACAGTACAACAATGAAATAGCAAATCACAATGTGGAGTCTGTGTCAACAGGGTAATGGTATATGTGCAATCAGCGGGGGAGTGCTGCTGGATACAGTCATTCGGGTGGAGTCAGGTGGTGGTATGGGGGTTGGGGTCAGGGCACTTGTTAAGGCTGCAGGAATATGTAATGCTGTATAGACTGTGTGTGAGGGAGATAATGAGTTTTCCCATTTAGAAATGTGCAAAAGATTTGAAAAAATAAAGCAATATTCTCACAATATCTTTTACTCTGAAGATTTATTTGGAGGAGAATGGGGGATGGGCCGATACTGTAGCTATTCTAGGTAAAGATTAATGAGAGGGAGAGGGTGGCAGAGAAAGGGATGAATGAAAAAAAAGATGGCACTGTATTGTAATGTGGATGCACGGTGTGAGGCTGCTGTGGTGGGGAGTTTGTTGGGGGTGGGGTTTGGGGTGAGGAGGCAAACACGGTCGTCTCTGGGTTTTATTCTGCAATGTGGAGTTGCCATGGAGACTGCTTCCATCGTAGTTTAGTCAAGATGGCTGCTGCAGTCTGGCAGCATCAGCAGCAGCAGCAGCAGCAGCAGGGAGCAGGTCACACATTACATGCTGGAGGTAACCTGCACTGTTGAGACTGATGCAGTCGAACAAGCTTACAGCATGGTTTGTAACACACTGACTATGGAGGAATATTTCCACACACATTCGCACATGACAAGATTACAATATGTTTCACTTGCTTTGGCTATTTTTAAGTTACCTGGTGATAAACAGCATGTGTTACATTTGAACAAATGATGTAACACAACAAATCATCCAGTAATGCGGTATAGTGTCTTGTATAGACAGTTTTAACATCACACAGCTCATAAAATAAACTGGTGTACAGCTGATATATTAAAGCTATGATTACATTGTTTAATTATGGGAGATATTTTTATAGCCTTTTTAATAATTGATTGTGTAGCTCGTGTGTGTTCTGTGCTTTCTGACCTTTATCTCACCTCTTGAACTGTGAGGGTTTATATATGCAATTTAAATTAAAAAGCACTGTATTTCTATTATGCAGTTTAGCACTGTTACAGTATCATGTACCTCAAAACCAGCCCATCACATGAGTGGACATTTAATCTCAAGTCTGCTGTGTCATCACACAATACAGAGAATATAGAGCTGTAAAAATATGTGGTAATATAATCATATTTTCTATTTGTGCAACATAGATTCATTCATTCATTCATTCATACTTATTTACTACCCTCACAGCTAAGACATAGTTACAAAAAACGGTACAACAACACACAATGTAGAGACAATACTGTTTGTTTCTCTGTAATTTCCATGGCTTTTTATTCCAATCTTAAATATATTTTATAACAAGGACATACAAAAAGCATTCAGATCACTCAAGTCTGTGTAAAACTAAATCTTCTTTACGTCATACCAGCCAATCATTGTTACTGGTATGAGTTGCAAAGAGATACCAGAAGGTGAACGTACATTTTGAACTCCTACTGTATGTGTTGGCACACACTGTGTCCTCAATGACCCTCGTGGAGCTTGTGGAGATATTGGAGCCGTTTGCTTTGCTCGTGTACAGGGGTAAACGCAGGGAGGCTGGTTCTTTCAATTATAATAGGCCACCTGGTGTCGGCCCTTCAGCCATGGTAATCTCTTCTCAAGTTCGTTCGAGATCAGCACTCTTTACTTTGCCATGGACAGTCCATGGTTCAGTTCTGCTCAGATACAGGCTGCCTTTGTAACACTGACCCATTTAAAGCCAAAACAATGGCTGGATTGAATAAGACCCTGAAAGCATCCCCAACCTTCTGAACAGAGGAGGGAAACAAAGAGGCAACAAACAAAGATATTCATCACTGTAATAACTGAAAAACTACAATATTGAATTCAAACATGTACAACGTAAAGTATCAAAAATAACAATCAAACCAATATTTTACAAACAGTTTGATTTATCTCTCTTACACCCACGCTCAACATTCATTTACCTCCTCAATACATTCTGCAAGATAGTATATTTTAATCCAGACAAAGGACCCACACTGTAATGTAATAACCCATTCATCCACCAGATGAGGACAATGCCATGCTCTCAAGGGAATATTATTATGCACGGATGAAAAATTGCAGTGAGCGTGCTCACCGTTCTTTTGTTTACTGCACAATATACAGTTTGCCTGGGAATCAACAACACCCTTTTTTTCTGGACAACACTTTTCCATGTTACTGTTATATTCTGCCATCTAGTGGTGGAACATACAAAACATCTTTCCAACAACTTTCCTCAAACCTTCTCTCCATCTCGTTACAATCTTATCATTTTACACTACATCATCACCATGATGAGTTAACTGCAAAGAACACTAAAGTTACATGTGCATCCCTGACTTGATCTTTCAAAGCTCATGCACTAGAACCAGCGCCCTTGTTTACAGTGTCCTTGCTGCTCGGTTTGCCCAAATCTCCAAGGCGTTTTAAAAAACTAAAAAATAGTCCAGAGGTTTCAGTCTTAATCCATGTACTCTTGGGAGGAGTATTTTCATTATTCTTCTGTACATTGCTGCTCGTGGTCTCCACTGATTTACTGGTTTGGTTTTGCTCCCCAAGACCTTCATCTGGAGCTTGGTTTAAAGAAACCATCGGCTCGTTTTTCTCTTCTGCAGATGGAGATTTGTGGGATACATTGGTAAAAACAAACACTTGTTTTGAAAGACTGTGTCCGTCACCTTCTGCCGGCATCGTGTCTTTTACTCTCGCTGCAGAATTAGGAGTTCTGACTGAAGGGTGAGCCCATGGATTATCTTTTACTTCCTCAGTTTTGGGGACTTTAGTGGGAAGAGTATGGCGGCGGCCAAGGTTACGTTTTGAGGAGGACTCAGTACTGAGCAAAAAATGTACTAAATCCTCATTGGTTGGATCTCCAGGATAAGTATCTGTGATCTCATCGAAGGTGCGTTGACGAGGTAATTTGGTACTTGCACTAGGAGATTTCGGATTTTCAAAAGAATGGTCCTGAAGATGAGACGCTGCTACGGCTGTTCTGATAGCGCAAAACCTTTTTAGATGCTTCACGTAACTTTTGGGCCTCCACCTCATTATTGTCCTGTACATCTTCCTCACCATCATCAGCAGTGGCTGAAAAAGATCTGCCCGAGGAGGAAATTCTGGCGGTCCTATTGACTGGATGTGTAAAGTCCTCCTCTTCTTTGGAAGGTTTCATTTCTTCTTCACGAGGAATGGCAGCTTTGCATTGTTCTCCTCGCTATTAGACTGGACTTTCTTCTGTGAAGAGGTCTCTGTAAGTTCGCTTGCTGAGTTCCACTCTTTTCTGCCTATCTCCTTAACTCTCTGTTGATTTAGAGCAGGGAGGTTTTCTTGAGAAGTCATTTCTGATAGGCTTCCATTGTTTGGGCTGCTACTAGTGGGGCTTCCATTAGAGGACGAGGGCTTCCCGAGTCTCCTCCGAGAGGCACGATTGGTGAGGAAGTTCTGTAATACAGACTCTAATGCAACTCCATCCATTTCTCTGCTGGAGCAGGTAGCTGTGGATCGACGCTTGCTCGCACACTGCAATCTGTCTCTGTGCCTCCGCTGCACATCTGCCCCCTCTCGAGCCTTGTTTTCCTGCAGAAAATCACACAGTTAATCCATCATGTAGGAGTTTTTCTTTTCTTTTTTTTTACCTCAGCTAAGGAAAACATTCCAGTCATGAGCTTACCTGTATGGCTCGCATAAATTTCTCACAAAAGGAGTGGAAAATTGAACAACACTCATCCAGTCTGAATTTGTCTGGGTCTTCACAGAAGTACTCTGCCACAGAGTCGCTCACTGACTGCAGTTCATGAAGATCAGTCTTTATTTCTTCCACACAAACCTCAGCCTCCTAAACAGAGTCCAAAAATCAAAACATTATAACATGCAATCAGCCTGAATTCCAACATATGCAACAAAAGGCTTCCTCACCTTAAGAAAGTCCTCCATCTGTGCCTTTAGGTCCTCCTGCTTCGAGGTGTCCGCTTTGACAGATTGTAGTTTTTTTACCTGTCTTTCAAACTCTACTTCAATTTCACCTTTATTTATTCTTTACAAAAAAAAAGACATAGATAAATTCTGATGTTATAGCAAATAAAATAAAACGAGTTAGAATATGCAGAGCTTCTTTAAAACAAGACTGTTTACCTTGCTGCAGCTTCAATGTGTTCAAGTTGTTCTGGAAATTTAAGCAGGGCTTTGTCTGCTTTCTGAGCTTGCTGTGGTGAATATGAAAGTTTATACAAGAAAAATCACATTTCACAAGCATATGTTAAGATACAGAAAAATGGCTCTACACTGTAATTAGATGAGGGTAAGAAAAGATACTCACAATCACAACGTAATGCATAAGATTCATTCCAGGTTTGTTTGCCTTGGTGTCTGCTAACTTCAACAGAGAAGCCATCCGAAAGCCAACTGCACTGCCTGCGTAACCACCCTGTATCCAAATAAATGAAATAAAACTCAGAAATTCACAAACAGAAAGAAAAGTTATCCAAGACTCCACTATTACACATTGTGTACTCACTGCATTCATGTAATTTCCAGTCTTCAGTACCAGGCGAATGACAGAATGGAGATGATCAGACTCCAAGAGCTCTAAAAGGAGACAGAAGTGATTAATTCTATGGGTTTAATGGGTTCACAACTTTATTTAAATCTTTTAAAATCTAAAAAATAAATAATACCTTTCCCAGCATTTGTTAAAGTGCTGATGAATTGTTTCATTTCATCCATGAGGGGAAAAAATTCCTCTTTGACCACCAAGCAGTTGAGGCGCTCTTCATAACTAGCAGGCAGAAGGTTTCCTTCATTAGTGAACCACCACAGATATTCAACATTTGTAATACTTTGGAATTACTTTCGGAAACTGTAATTGTAACTCACCTGGGAATCTTGACCAGCAGTAGCATAAACAGATCTGCTTCTGGGAGAGCAAAATGATCACCCTTAAAACTGACCAGCTGCTTCACCTGCATTCATTCAAAGAGCCAAAATAAGCTACAGATATTAAAACCAGATTTCAAATTATAGGTAAAATTACAACCACCACTGTTTTATGATTCACAGAACACATGAGTCACATAAAAAATAAAAACTATAAGCAGCTGTCACAAGTACCTCCTCTTTGTCTGGCAGCAGCTTGCATAGCTCCTTCAGTTTTCCAGAAGAAAAATTGAGACTACTTCCTGATTTAATATCTTCAATCATATCTTTGACAGGCCTGTGGAGGGAGGTGGAGAGACAAATAAGGTCCAGGTCTTAAGTTAGCAGTGTGTTCCCTATGTATAATATCAGACTTTTGCAACTTTAGAAGTTTGACAACAAGCCGCTACCTGCACGAATAGCTTTGCGAAATAGTTTCTGGTGTCAAAGTACAGGGCGTTGGAATGACAGAATATCCTTTGACAGGAAACATGCTCAACATTGTTGTCAAATTTTCAGGTTGTCATTACATTTTTTTCCCTATTTCCTGTTAGATCTGTTGCATATGCCAAATAGCTTTAGGCAATACATTTGCAATACCTCTCAATAATTGATGCAAGGGTTAACCTGTTGGAGCTGTAGAACAGTACAGATCAGACCTGCCAGGACATGTTGGCTCTCGAATGTCTGTGTGCATAAGGCAGCCATATTGCAGACTGATCCGTCTGCCTCATCTCGTGTTGTTCAACAGTGGAAGCGTTGTGCAAAAACCAATCACACCTTAAAGAACACTACCACTGACTCACCGCTTGAATTGCTTTAGGAAAATTCCAAGGTTCATGCTCCTCTTGGAGCTGAGGATGGAAACCTGGGAGTGGAAACAGACACAGACCAAAAATATAATCAGCTTGTCACCACTGGCTTGAGCAGTGTCTTTTTGTATCGCAGATATCTCGGGTTTCCAAACAGACAGTTGACTCCAAAGGTTAAGGAATTCCTTGAGTTGATTGTATTGAACAGTCAGGGAGGAGATACCATTTCGCATTAGGAATACCTCTTCCTCGAAGAAAAGAGGTAAAGGTCCAAGTAAAAGTTTTGTAACAGATTTTAACCCACTTTTTTTTAGACAAACGTCCTCGATTGATTAAAATAACTGACTAAGACCTGCCTTTAGGCGAATGCCAATATACAAAATACAAGCTATCATATATAGTAGCTTCAATACAGTAAACAATGCAAATATAGTGTTGTATGAGGAAACAAATATACCTTCCTTTAGCAAACAGATATGAAGAATTGTGATACTCCACCCTTGTATTGAGAGATCTAATAGAGTTTGCTACAATAGTGGTTCTAGGTTTTAGCGGAGGGAAACATGGTTAGAACGTTTTCTGTCTATCTCATCTGCAACAACAAAATCAATCGGAAAACGGACAAACTTTTATCTCATTACACAACAAACAAAAGTCTATTCGAGTGACGCTCATGATTCAGCAAAGTGTAACACCTGTGGCTCCAGTGCATCCTGTGTCTGCTTGTACTCACAATTTCACCTCCTGAGCCAGGAGTTGGCAGGCCCCTCAGACTCTGACGGTTCAAGGCCTTGAGTTTTTGCTGGCCCTGCTTGCGGCTGAACAACTCCTCCATGTGAACCGTGTCCAACTCGTATTCCCCATCTGTCTTATCTGCTGTCCAGATATTGTGCTTTCCTATCACGCTCTGTTTTGGAAGGGTTTCCCAGTTGAAATTGCGCATCATGGAGCCCCGGCGAGACCCCTTGCCAATGAAGCCTGCGCCATTTAGGGATGGAAGGAGACCAGGTGCTGGAGGTGGTGGTGGAGGAGGAGGAGGAGGAGGAGGAGGTGGTGGTGGAGGTGGCGGTGGAGGTAGCATCTTTTGTCAAAGAGCTCTCAACAGGTTTGGGATGCTATCATGGTCTCAGTGACGCACACAGGGCAGGATGGGAACCAGCAGGCGGTTTATAGTGAAATAAAAGCTGTTTGCTGTGATGAAGCTGGGACCTGTCAGTCAGGATGATGCGTTCAGACTGAAAGAAAGAGAACAGGGTGTGGACAGAGTTAGAACAATCCTATGAACACCAGGCAACAGTGTTTGGATGAAATCATTGACTTTCTCCATAGCACATAAAATGAAGGACTGACTTTAAGAATCCAAATACAAAAGTTACACCAAATCCATCATGATACTCACACACTGTTAAGAAATTACAGCTTCTGAACAGGTTGAGTTCAGTCCAGTTGGCTGAGTCAGTTGAAGAACCAGGTGAGTACAATCTACAAGTAAACCTACAGATTATGATTTTTTAAACCATGTGAGTACAAAAGTCATAATCTGTAGGTTTATTTGTAGATTGTCCAGACCTCGTTTTATTATACTACCGACTAAACGCACCTGAATCTAAAAACTACTCAGACCAGCATTTTGTTAATTATGATCACATGTGAGGAAGTAAGAACTCACCTTTGTTTTCCCTCAGCTGCTGATTTATTAGTCCTTGCTTTCTTTTTTGCTTTTTTTTACGCCTCGTTCATCATCAACACTAAAGAGCGACAACAACCTGGATAGCACAAGGAATGAGTGTCGAAACTTCTCGTGTGGAAACGACACGCCCAGGTGTACAAGCCCACACCTTCCCAGCGGGGAGGGATCACCGGGATCACGGGGAGTCACTTTGGCTTGTTGGCTGGAGTTTGTGGCCGCGTTGCGTTTTCTGCCCAGCTGTCATGAACCCACGTCCACTGGATGTTTAGACCCCTCCAGCGTGATGAACGTCCTCTAATTGATTTCTGATGATTGATGTGTTGCAGAAGCTTTTACCACCAGAAAATTAAAGTTACACATGCATTATCAATCTTTTAGGGCTGCAAAAATGCATAAGCCAGGGAGTAAATGAATGAGTAACACGTTAAAAACTTTGGTTAAACATTAGGTAATGTGTGTGTAGTGTGGCCTGGTGATCAGACTGTGTGCAGGGTCGATCAGCAGCGAGCACTTCAACTTTGTCCCAGAAATGATAGGCGTCTTAGAATGAAAGATCTATTGCATCAAATCATTCACTGCTATCAAACACAGAGAGAAACTACAATTTTAAACTTTCCCTGCCTTTAATATAACTAAAAATGTCTTTTAAAACCATTCAAATAATTAATTTGCTGCATATATACAGAGTGAAGACAGAAGGAGGGTTACAATAAGGCATAGAGATATAATCTGTGTCCAGTCTAAGCAGCCTGTCATCTCAAGATAAGCTTACACTGAAGTACAGTGTACCAACCAAGGAGAACAGAGATATGTTGACAGGATCAGTTCTGTGTTTTGATCTGGGAGAATTCAGATGTTCACTGGGAGGAAAGATGGGAAAGGGAATCACCCCATGTTGTTGTTGCATGACCTCATTGGTAGGTTTCTGCACCAGCTGCACACACCTACACAAAAAACACCTCCAGCTTGTTTGAGCTTTTGTCAGTTGAAAAATAACAACAGGCCAAACTAGTCTAGCCTTATTCAGTATGCCTCAAGTCCACTTAGGCTAACTCTACATCAGTAGACTTACAGTGTGACACAAATACTCTAAAAAGATACATAGAAGAGAGTATTTGTGATGGTTTTCACGTGTATCCAGTATTCCTACTTACTATTTTCTCAATCCCATTCGTTGTATTGTTATGCAAGTATATGCATACAATGCCTGAAATCAGTGAGAGTAACAAGATACACACAGTTAACTAGAGTAAATACAAACGGTAGCTGATAGAATATGACGGGTATTTGTCCAACTAATCGGCTAACTAACTGTATAGACAACATCTAAAACTAAGGTTGTAATGTTTTCTCATACTGTTTATAGTTTGTTTTTTACATCATAAATCAGTGAACTCACCTGTGAATAAGGCTTAGTCTATCTATTCACAATATATTTTTGCTACAGTAACCTAAATATGAATTCAAAATTCTTCAACGAAAGCATAGTTTGTTTATGAAATAAAATAAGTCATGGAAGGCATGGTAAAGATATATTAGATTATATTATCAATCTACACAAGTATACATATTACACATATTATATATAAATTTTCTGTACCTGCATTTCTGTGAAAACGTCCCGTAGCAGACAACCGATCTGTGTCAACCACACATTTAGGTGAAACAAAACATCCAGCAGACTTTATTGGAAATGCAGAACAAGACAAGGACAATCAGCTGACTAAAACCCCAAAGAAAAGTACATAACATTGGTAAATAAATAACACAACATAAGAAAAAATGTACTCATACATTCTGTCCTTAGAAAGACACTGAAACTTGTATGTTTGAATGTTCATGGTTTGTTTTTTTTTAAATGTGAGTCTCTGAGGCGGTTCTTTGTTGTTGCACACTAGCTCCTCCTATTGAAACATAGTGAATCAACCATTGTATTGCCTTTTCATTTTGATTTCTTTATGATAGTTGAGAGTTGAGTTGTATTCATCATCATTTGATGCTGATTTGTAAGTGTTGCATCTGTTTTTGAGGCTTCTTTCCACGTGTAAACCTTGAAATAAACAAAAAAACGTACTTTGCTGGATTCATAAGGACATACCTGAAGGTACCCGACATTTTAGAGATAAAACCAATTATGGATTATATATTAGGTGAGATAAAATCACTATATTCACTATATATTTCCTTCTAAGAAATAATGTAACCTGTTTATTCAAGCAGATATTCCACAAAGTGAAATTAGAAACATAGTGGGATAAGTTTGAAAACTATATTCAAACAAAATTCGATCAAGGTTCAGTCATGCATATTCGAGAAAAATAAATTCAGATAATATTCTGTATTAGTTTTGACAGTATCCCACTAACTTGCTAATCTGATTTGTGGAATTCCTCCCATGTGATATTCTCTAAAATATTAAAGAAAAATGTTTAGACAACATTTGAAAAAAAGAAAAAATAATAATGCATGTGCAAAACTGCCAAGGGGTATCTCCACAATAGAATATACATAAACAAGAAGTGATATTCATGTAAATGATTGTGCTACTGAAAGAATAAGAAAGTAACAAAAGGTCATTTTGTGATTTAACAAAACAGTTCTAGATATAAATGAAATTGTCGTTCCATCTATGTAATAAGCCATACTGAAAAAAAAACATTACAAAAGAGATATCTCGTGTTTTTCTTTATCATTGGCAGCTACTGCTCCTACAATATAATCCTTTATGCATTTAATTTTTGTCCATCTAACCACAAGGTCGAGTTCTTCACTGACCACTGTGTCACTGTACATCTCAATCAGCTGACCCTTTCACTGCTCCTCCAGCCAGGATGGCTTGTCTGATCCTGGGGGCTTTAGTTTTACATTGAACTGTATTAGAGTTTGTTCCAACTGCTGCTGGTTGCCAGCAAAGTAGGCTGAGATAGCATTGTGGAAGAGAAGCAGTTGCTTGTGCATCACCTTCACCTAGAAGAAAAAAAAAAGGGGAAGAAGAAGGAGAAGTTCTGCCATTACAAACACGGTTTCAAGTGTTTACAGGAAAGCACAGCTGGTGGACATCTATTAGAATGACATTTATTAGTTGCTCGAGTTAGTTTTATCCGCCCGCCTGGAGAGGCTCACCTCCCACTTTGGAAACCTTTTGCTTTAAAGAGTCAAACATGCTTCATTCTTAGCTTTGTTATTTGTCATTATTTGCCAAAAACTGCCAAAATAAAAAAACATGGATGACTAAACTAAACTGAGACGTTCGCTACAGCATGAACAAAGAGGCCCTGTTTGCTTCCTCCAATTTGACCTGGTCTGCCCTAATAGACTCACAACAGCAAACAAGAAAGTGCATTCTCTTTATGTGGACAATCAGCTCTAAATCACTGCTGAAACATACATTTAACACTCTAGACTAGGCACCATTTAATCACAACATGCTCCATCTATTTTACATGAGTAGTGCTCAAAGGCAGCGTGTTTTACTGCTCTGGCTGAAGCACATTTCACCTCTGACCACATGCAGCATCACTGATGCCTGGGGTCAGCAAAAATTCAGATTTCATGAGGTGTTAGGTTACTCTTGAAATATGCGTGCATTTCAAAGACAACATAAAACTGCAAACCTTGTTTTCCTCCAGGAATTTTAGCTTGATGGTGACGTCACTGCGCAGCCGTTCATATTTGTCTCTGTGGATCTGGTAGTCATGCTGAGCCATCTCAATGCGGACCATCGTAGCTGCATCCCTAGGGCCCAAACTCATCTCCTCCAGATCAGATCGATAGGCATCAAACTCAAGTCTGCATACAAAAACAGTAACACAGGCTGTCACAGGTTCTCATTTTTCAGGAATTAAGATGATGATCCCTGAATGGGAAGCCAGGTTTTGTTACCTTGCGTTTTCATACAGCTTAATGGTCATCAGAGTATCCTCCATTGTTTTGTTGACCAGGGTGTTGACACTAGACACAAAGAAGTTGATGGCACCAAGCAGAGCCTCGCCATTCTTACACAACAGCTTTTGTGTTTCTGCATTATACCCAAACTCGTCCTGCAGAGGAACACAGAAGTTTTAGTTTAGTTTCTACTTTCTAACATTTTAATGTCACATTACAGAAGAATCTTCGGCAGTGCTGTACCTGCAACTCTGGGGACTTCTGGCTAAGGTCAGTGAAGGTATCTCCTAGAGCCTGTTGTGTCTGCACCATGCTTTGAAAATGACTGATGAGTGCAGTGGCCAGTCTTAAGATGTTTTCATACTTGCTCTTGGTGTCTCTCAGCACGTCAATCTGAGCCTCGAGTTCAAGGTCCACAGTTCGTGAACCTCGTCCAAACCTCTCTGAGAACATCTGCTTTGTACACTGTAGAGTGGATATGAACAGATGTTACATTGAAGCCAGCAAAAATGGAAACTAAGATTCATTTCATCAGCTTTTGGAAATACAACGTGGTCCATACTACCTTGTATGTGTTTATGCCCCATTTCTTCACGCTGTCCAGTTTCTCCACTGCCACACCACGAGAAACTTCTTCAGTGGAATTACTAGCGTTATGGTTCTCTGACCCTAACAAAAAAAACAAAAAAAAATTATACTGTAATGTAAACTATTCTACCAAAGTGGTTTACAGAAACTGCATGGATGATGATAGTGGGGACAGTGGGGACATGGCGATGGTGCCTGGTGATACCTGGATGTTGTTGTGTCTGTTGGGCAAGTCGGCCTGCTGCAGATTGGCTGCGAGGCATGCCAGCACCTCTGGATTTCATGCGAATGTCTGAAATGAGCATGCCCGATGACAAAGAGTGATGATGAGAACGAGGCATGGAGTGAAACAAAACAAGCGTGAGCACATGTGTGATAAACAAGCTTGGCAGTGAGATATGCAGCTGAAAGAAATATGTTAGGCTCAGTGGTGGAGGATATGTAATAAATTGGGAGTTAAAGAGGGATTTGAAATAATCCACCATGCAGGTTTTTCCATGCAGAATAAAAGAAAAGATGAAAATGGACTTCATGGAATGAAAGGTACCAAGCAATGACAACAACAGTCATTAAAAGTGTATTTTACAGTACAAAAGAGAACATACTTATTAGACAGCGACGTTTCAAGTAACAGTGCCCTGTAATATCATGTTAGTGCATCCCTAATTTTTAAAGCAGCCAAAACATTTCTTGTTGCAGAGACTGTGAGTTAAAAAAGTACAAGCAAAGGTTGCATACAACTCCCTTGGTCAAGCAACACCGAAACCTTTTTATAAAAAGGGGCCAACATATAAAGGTTAACTAAGAAAACAAAAGAAGGTCGTCAGAACACACAGCCACCTGGTCCTGGTGCTGGTGCAGGGGCTCGTCTTCTGTCCAGATACTCAGGGTTGAAGCGGACAGCAGGCCCTACGGGATATGGATGTTTGTAATATGAACCAAGGAGCCTATAGGTCAGCAGCTCTCTAGTGACACATCACAATACAAGGAGGAAAAGCTGAGCTCTCGGTACGGTTCCTTAAAGGGGCATTAAGTATTGACCTCTTTTAGTGATTGCAACATTGGCAGGTCTCTGGCACGGTGCATGGCATCCTGCAACCGTCAATGGACAGAATATTAGGGGGGGTTGGCGAGCTGTGTGAAACCAAAACCTGGCAAAGTAATTGCAGGGTCATTTATATTGATTGACTAATGTATTAAACCAATGAACTTTATTTATTGATATAGCACCTTTCATACAGAATTGTGGCTCCACAGAGCAGCAACTAACAGTTCTAACAGAGCAGTTAGCATGAAAAACTAGAGATTCGAAGAAGAGTAAAAAGCAAAAAACTACAACAACGAAACAAATAAGAAGTAAATTAAGACCCTATAGGGTACGAACAGCTGCATAATCCTAAATTACGGCACAGCCATACTTACTTAGATTACCTTTAAATTCATGAAATCTGTAAAGACCTGTGAAGGATGGCACTTTCTATTCTAACAGTACCTTTGATGGTGCTCGTGGGAATGATGCCCCCTGCAGGTCCACCATAACCTCCTGACACAATACTGGTTTCATTCAGGTTGGGTCCAGACACCATCACTTGCTGCAAATCCTGGATGGATTTACAACAAAATATTGGTGATAGACACAGGTTAGAAAGATTATCATCGATCTACAGTGTATGGACAGCACGATGGATTTACAAACTAGAAAGCTGCAACTTCCTTTTTATAAAAGTATCTTTGATCTGAAACTATTATTACTGTAATTATTAGTGTGTTTATTATTGTATAATTATATTTTATAATATTAAGGATTAGTGTAAGCAAGATTAGAGTTTTCTTTTCTCTTCAAACCTAAAGAAACCATGCAGATTTGGCCAGATTTATGAAGTCAACCTGCAAACAGATCCACACAGCGATAAGTTGCTCATATGTGCTGTGTTATGATTCAATGTGTTGGCCCTTAGTATCACTTTATCAGATAGACATGTTATTCATGTTGGACCACTGATCCTGCAGCTTTCTCATCCCTGTTAGGTTGCCATATGATTAAATGCTTCACTCTGCACGCCCTTAACACATCATTACCCATGTATATAGCTATGCATGCACACATATTTATGTGCATAGCTGCTGTACATAGCTGCAGGCCTGTGCATGGTTAGGTAACAGCTGGCCTAACCTGCTTTAGTCCTAAACTGTGTGCTGCCAAAGGAGAGAGAAGCACAGATCTTGCACACACAGATGTGCACTGTCAGGAAGAAACAAATGTTTGTGTAACTGACCTGCTCCAGGCTGTCATCCTCTGGTAGAGTCCCTGTGTCTCCATTGCTGTTAATGGGGATCTCCATGGTAGCAGCCTTACTCATGATACTGTCTGCCATAACGAGATCTCTGCAAGACAAACACTGACACATGAAGATGATTGCATGCCTGCAGGTTTGACAGAAACAAATAATAAGCACACATGCATGCACATCGACACAAAATGACGGCTTTGCTTACACTGATGCTAACGTGGCTCGCTAATGTGAGCGGTGCTGATGTGGCTGACAGCTAACTTAGCTCCCCCAGCCCTGAAGGAGCCTGATGTCTGAGCACAGTCCAGGCGATGGCAGGAAAGCGGCTTTACTGCACAGTAAAAAAAAAAACACTGTCTTTTAGCTCTCATTAAACGCAGCATCCATGATTATTTCCCCCCTTTGCAGCGCTCAGCTTGTCTGCCAGCTCTCATGTAATTCAGCCTGAAAATCTCTGCATCCAGCCAGCTCACAGCTTTAGCAGCACGACTTCGAAATAAAAGTTGTTGTGATTTTTATTTCATCGCAAACCGCGAGGATGTGCTTTAAAATCAAAATACTTGCAGTAACACGCACAGGCCTCATAGAAAAAGTGTGTTTTATTTTACAAACGAGCAACTGGAAGCGTATACTATTAACGCGTGCTTTTATTTTGAAGGATGACACCTTTGGCGTGACGTCATGGCGAGGCCTCCTCCTCTCCCCTGCTCCATCTTCCACGTCGTGCAGTGCCGACGTAGCGTTTATCCATCATGCGCTGCAGCACCCGGCCTGCACCTGAAGATGGCGCTAACAACACGCTGACTTATAAAGTGCATCTTACACACACACACACACACACACACACACACACACACACACACACACACACACACACACACACACACACACACACTTCATCAGCAGGCCTTCACATGTTATGAGTATTAATCATTAAGAAAAGCCGTCCTGCCCGTTACGTTGATTGTAACATCTCCTGAAATCAAACTGTATAAATACAGTCGTTTGTTTTGAGATGTGAAAGGGCCTCGAGATAGACCTCACCATCGTAAACTGACCACACTTCCAATTATTTGCCTCATTTGTTTCAATCAGGGGATGCAAGAGAAGTGCACATGGTCTCCAAATGTAGAGGTTTCTTTCTGCTGTAATTAATCCAGCACCGACCCCAACACACCCACCCACAACGTTGCTTCTTACAGCAACATGGTACATTTTCCATTGATGCTGATGCGGTTCTAGCAAGTGACACCTAAAATTCCTGTTTTTTTCATCGTAATCGCTTTCTCTCTTTTAGGCTTCTGCTGCATCACCAACATCAAACACCACAAAATGACAAATGATGATAATAATCGACACATCAACATGTCAAAGCCTTTGTGACTGGTATGTTTTCCAGCTTTTGAGCCCTCTGCCAAAATACATAGATATTTTCGCATTGACAAGTAACATGTTGACATGCCTGTGATCATTCTCGGTCATTCAGTTCAGAAGATATCCAGAAGTATGTAGAAGAACTAAGGTAGAAGCTGGAGGAAAAGAGCTTCTCTGGTTGTTAAAATGTGTCTGAAACCCGCTCCTCATATAACAACTTTTCAAAAAGTGACAATCCAACTCGCACACCCATTACACAGTTCAAGATTTACTTTTATTAATCCCTCAATGGGGAAATTTTCACTTTTAATGAACTAACCAGGGCGATGAAACACACTAGAATAATATTTTGTAATACATTAGTGTTTGGTCAAGGTTGAACTCCGACCTGCAAATTCACCACAGCACAATGAAGATCACACTGAAACAGGGAATGCATGCTTGAATTCGTCCATTGTGCGGTTTTCAATAGACATAAATTAAATGAATAAAGGTGTATGTTGAGGTCACTGTTTACATCTGACTTGTTGATTTGTCCATTTCTATACAAGCCCTCTACGTCCCAATCTCTTTTGTTGAGAAATCAAGGTAAACAAAAAGGTAATTCTAGATCAGTCGGGTATAAAAAGGTTAAAATCGTTTCTCAAGGATACAGTAATAAGTTTTGGGTTATAATAAATGTGTCTCGTTAATCAATAAAGCAGACTCTCAGGTCCTAGATGTGTAAAGGTAATGAGGCTGTTGCTGTTACCATCATCTCAGGGCTAAATATTGCAGTGGTAAGCCAGCTACTTTAGTTCCAGTTAGGTGAGTGAATAATTGAAAGAGTATGTTCTGACTTAAGAGAGTGACTGACTCAACATCCTTTAGCTCCGGTACCTTTGACCTGCACATTATTCATGGGCCACAAACAGACCGGTGTTGTTGAAGTTTGAATTTTAAAACCAGTTTTGTTTTTTTGTTTTTTGGCATTGAGGAAAAAAGGAAATCATGTGCAGCAGTTAGGTTACCAGCATTGTGCAAGCTTGCAAACTGCACGTAGGAACTTATTAAAGCAGAGTTTAATCAAAAATTCTTTCACTTTTTTAGCATGTTGATCAGATGCAGCATCGTGGCAGTCAACAGTTTATGTTTTAACAAGGTCAGTGGTGCGGAGTTTACAACAGTTTTCAAGCTCTCCCTCTATACTCAGATCCTTGGATAGACATTTTAAGACACCAGATTCTCACACAGGAGAATGTAAATTTAGTGCGGCCTATAAATTTAGAACAAGACCAAATTAAATTTTAAAGGTCTCAGGCAGGGAGAGACTGTGCCTGCATGTCACATACGCCAGCATATGGATGTGAGGGGAGCGTGAGATCTAAACCACAGCGTACCCCTCCCCCCTGTCATTTTAGAGAATAGTTCATCTTGTTTTTAATGATCATTAAGCACGCTTCCAGATGTTGGGTGGGAAATTCGTCCTCATACGGTCCCCTGTGCTCTGCAGCAGCAAACAAGAGTGCTGGAGTG
Source organism: Collichthys lucidus (assembly GCA_004119915.2). Classification (NCBI taxonomy): domain Eukaryota; kingdom Metazoa; phylum Chordata; class Actinopteri; family Sciaenidae; genus Collichthys; species Collichthys lucidus. The sequence goes on from CM014090.1 coordinate 8,382,962, forward strand.
AGACAGAGGAATCCAAAAAAACATGGCAAAGCAGTGCTGCTTGCATCCTTATTCCATGGGAATTACAAACAGCGCTCACTTTTTTTTACATTATAGAGCATATGGAAGTCATTTTTATAGTGTTTTTAATGTGCCATTTGAAACAGCCTGTCAACCTTTGTCACAGTTGGTGGTTCAATCAATGCAGAGAAACAGCAATTCATCATCATAATGGATCATTGGTTGCTGTGAATGTCAGTTTTTAGAAAGTCTGAACACACAACAATACATAAGAAGACTATCGCTCTAAGAGTAATTACAAATGTATGTTTTGAAAAGGTGTAGAAAGAGAGAAAATGGATATAGGTCAGTGAGAAATAATGCATGTTTGAGAAGGGTAAATTAGATATGTAATGACGAGAAACATTATTTTGACTGACAGATGTGTTTTAAAATGAATCTTTGCTGACATAAAGACTCTTTGATCCATTATTCCCGTATCCTCTTCATTTCAAGGTTTTCATTTAGGAACGACCGCAGAGCTGTCATGAGTTTTTCTATTATTTAAATAAGGTCTCGAACAACAGTGGAAAGTAATAAAATAAAACAAAAACAAACGTCAGGGTAGTATTTAGTAAGCAAGTGTGACAAATAAAACATCTCAAGTTGTGTTTTCCTTATTTTTTTTAAAGGCATTTTATGCTTTGTATAAGTTACCTCCGAGGTAGTAAACACAATGACCTCGAGTACATGGCGTGAGAGCAGTGCCCCCCCCCTGAAAATACAGGCGTTGCTATTGCTCTGATGTTTCTAATTAAATTCACCTGCATAATCAGAGGGACAAGCAGTCAGAGGCCGCAAATAAACTTTTGGGGGCAATTTAGGAATCGTAAATCCCACGAGCGCTTGTTGGCATTTTCACTGATGTGTTAAAGCAGTTGTTAATTTTGTTTTCATGAACGCTACCTTTGGTTGGCACACAGAGGCTGTGGTCAGGATACGCACGAAAGGGCAGTTGTTTAGTTTCTTTATCCTGTTTACTCACTTTGTCATGCAATTTTCTGTTTTTGCAGGTCTCCAATTTTGTAATCTCATTCATTTTAGTTTTCCTGCATTTTCCCAAACCAGGAATTAAGCCTACCTCATGAAGAGATTTTAACTCCATGTTAAATATAGCCTCGCTATATATACTAGTATGATAAGTAGAAGTGACTCGGAGCAATTTTTTATAGTGGTTATACAAGGATCCCTTGAAATGAAACGTATGAAGTATCCCTTGATAGACCTTACCGCAGCAAACTGTGAACACTATCAATTATGACCTCATTTATACTGGAAATGACTAAAAATGCAGAGCAATGTGAATAATTACAGCTAGTTTTCATGAACAAAAAGAGTTTTTCCACTTGTTTCTTATCTAATTAGATTGTCTGAATATGCTAATTTTCCTGCCATTTGACACTTTTCATAGTTTCCAGTCCTGAGCCAGACTTTAGTTTTCCTCCTCGGTTCTGGTTTGTTCAGTCTGCTGTGTACAGTGTGCTTTAGTCAACTAAGTAATTATGCAGCTTCTCCAACTGTGGAAAAAAAACTTACAAAGAAAGTGTGGGGTGTCTTAAAGTCATCAAACTACTGTGCAACAAAGGGAATATTAAATCTGTACAAAGCACAATGATTGGTGGATATTCAACCACATTCTATTCCCATTATTTGAATATGGTGTTTTCTGAAACCTAGATTACATAGGGTTCAACATCGATTTGTAATAAGTCAAATTTAAGTCACTATTTCAAAGAGTCTCAGGAAGTGAGTGAATAAAAATGCTAATATCTGTTCTTCACTTCATTCCCATGGGTAGCAGAGTCGGTGCAGGGCAGCTTAGAGGTGTGCAAAAGACTGCACTTTGGTGCAGTGGGGGCAGGGATGCTTGGAAAGCCACTTGATCTTACCTTACTTTTACTCATGAGAACATCTTCAATACATTCTTAATCCATCTAGGGCACTTGCTAAACCCTCACCTGAATGAAACATCTTTATCAGCTAGTGTTTGAGGTATGCTCATGTAGAGCGAGCTTGTAAAAAGACTCAGGGAACCATCGCAGCTCTGATTGTAAATGTACAGGAACCAAATAGGTCATACTCCTGCAGTTCTTCACACAAGATACTTTGGGGAACTTGCTTGCAAGCTTTTTCCAAATTCACAAAACACATGTAGACAGGATTAGCAGACTCTCATTGATGCCTCAGTCAGCCCGAGAGGATAAAAAGCACACACCATTCTGCAACCGAGAAAGAATCCAAGTTGTTCTCTTGAATAGGTTTGACAATTGGCTGGAGTAGCACTTGCAGCACCTTGGCAGAGTCTTTCCAAGGAAGGTGTGACTCCTGGTAAAAGCTTAATCACATCCATCTATCAGCTTTTATTGATATTATGGGCACCGCTAGTCGTGTTTGCTAATTCAAGTGTGCTATTTTCGAAAGCTGTGTCACACGCTGACGAGAGATTTATAACTTCTAACAATATCCAGGGCATTCAGCATTTCAGGTCAGCGCTCATATATCAGTGTGGAGCTTTTTAACTACTTCAGGGACATCTGCCACGGATATATGTACAGACCCTCCCCTGATCTTCCTGCTCTGAAGAAAGAGCATGCCTTTGCCTTTGACTACATGATAAGAAGAAGCTTGTCGTAAAGGTAAAATATGTCTAATAAATCATCCAGCATATTAATAATAAAACATATAGCAAGTATCACACAAAGTCTCAATAGTTCTGCACGCTCGTATCTAAGCTCTATTGTTGTTTCTTTTTATGATAACATGATTCCTATTGGCATGCAGCAAGTGGAACAGCACTTGTAGGCGTCTTGCCACAGCAGCAGACGAGATGTGATAAAGCAGATGTGGAGCTGATCCATGTATTTGATTGAGCTCCTGTTTCCACCCTTTGTCACCATCAGCTCAGACCTCGACATCCTTCAACCTGGTACCCGCTTCCAAAGCCCTACGCAGCAAATATTAATGCTGTCTCTCATTAAGGTACAAGCTGCTTCACAGATGTGCCTGTGTTGCTTAATGGCTTAACTACAGACCCTATCTGCACTGCACGAACAGCAAGTCCAACTTTTGCCAGGCTTCCACTTTTGCCAGTGTCTTGCAGTGTTCAAAGTCATATGTAAATATGTTTTAAATTTGGAATCTGAAGGCTGATACATGAGATAGACATTTCAAAATATTCCCAGTACTGGTACAAGTGCAAATGCAGCAAGCTAATATGTTGAATATTATAATGTAGCCTGACAGCTTGGTGCATTAAGAAATAATGGACAGAAAGGTACATTGTGCTCATTATGGTCTGCATGAAAACACCCTCTTTGTCCTGTTTACCTTCAGTTCCTAAAAGCTAAAAAGAATGAAAATGTGAAAGTTCCCTGTAGCTACGCTGAACTGTACGTGATCAGGACAGCCAGTTTTATTGCCTTCCAGCACTATCCCATAATCAAAATGAATTTCTCGGGGTTGGCCGTGGTACATCAGGTCATCTATTAGTCACATTATTTATGGTTTTATCCCTGGTCACTCTGTTTGCCCTTGATCAATGTGCTGAATACCAAACTGCTTCTGCAGAGAAAGCAGTATCTTGAAAGGCAGCTCTACCACCACTGGCATGGGTTCATGTGCTGTGGCCATGAAATAGGAATGCATGTATATAGTTAAGCTGTAATAGATAAATGACATTTAGTTAAAAAAAACAATGGACAGAAAGAACACTGTCATCTCATCTCTTCTTGTGGTATCTGAGTGATGCGCCATTCAGTAGTATTTCTAAAAAAACAACAACTGACAGCTGTGGCTGACAAGTCTAGGATGTGTTTTGACGGTCTTTGGAAGCATTAGGAGCATTGTGGTTTATTCACTTTCAATTAAAGGTTTCTGAAAAGGCAGTAGATTGTTGGAGTCAAAAAGAGGTTGCTTGCAAATGGTCAAAACCTTGGTAAGGAATGAATTGAGTATAGTAAGTTTTTTCCTTGGGCTTAAAGGGAAGAATCTTGATTCACCTCTCTCTGTGAATACTAAAGGACACTCTTTGAAGTTTTAAACCAGACTTGCAAATCGTAGCAACGCTTTCTCATTAACACAATCCCAGAGAGGACCACTGGGACTCACTCTAACTCTGCAAATGCCAAATTCCTGATAGTACACTAGTACACTCATGCTGCACCTAGTTAGATTTACCTTGTCACATTATTCAGTTTTTTACTCTGGGTCTTCTTTCGTTCACATACAGTTTTCAAAAAATGTAACTTATGGGGTGGTCGGTAGTGTAGTGGGTTAAGCAGCCGCCCTGTGTGTGGAGGCTGCTAGTCCTCGCTGCAGCTGGCCCCGATTCGAATCCTGCATCGGACTGGCTAATTTACTGCGTGTCATTTCCTGTCTATCTTCAGCTGTCCTATCATAAAAGGCCCAAAAAAAATCCTAATTTAACAAAAATAACTGTTCGAGAGTCAAACCAAAGATGTTCAGAGTTCTCAAAACAGAATTCCATTCCAGTCATAAATTGAATTTCAGATCTACTTTAGCGGGAGATATTTTTTAACATTTCAAATGTTCAGATACTTCTGTGTAGTACACACTTCTGTGTAGTACACTGTGCGGCTTGGTAGTGTCGTCTCAAATCGAATATAGCCATTATGCACTTAACAGAAATGACAAGTGATGCATCATTCTACTCCGTACCCACAGTACACTGCATTTCGGCATGACTGACAGTGTGAATGCAGTTATGTACTGTACTCAAATTAGCAATTGCGAGTACACAAGAATTCCAGTTGGTACACAAGGATAATGTTAACGGGATGGTGGTATTCCTGCAGCCATTGTGCCTCAGTGTCAGTTGTGTCACAATCACAGCTTCTCTGTCCCGCCCCTACAGCCACATTCCCACTCTTCCAAACATGTTTGTTGCCATTTCTGTCCATCAGAAGCCCTCTGGCTTTTTTTCCCCATTTTCTCCATGCTGTGTCTTTTCTTCTATGTTACCTGAAACTTGTTACCTGCCTGTTTGTTGAACCTTACCTCATTATTTTTGACCTTTGGATTTCCAGCCTGCCCCTTTGGAAATGTTTTTCCTGTTTGACTACCTTCCTGACTTTGACCCCTGTCTACCTCATGGTTCTGTAAACCTTGAACCTTCTTTATGTAAACAAAATATTGACCTGCAGCACTATACTTGCTTTGTCTGTATTTGGGTCCATTCCCTGTTTCCCATCTTGTACCATACTGAGTAGAAAAGCTTGCTCTGCAAACTATGGGAAAAACAGCCCAACCAGCCCAAGGAGAGGATAATGAAAAATAAGACCACTCAATAAAAAATAAACTATAAATTTGAGCAATGTTGTTTTACAATGTTTTACCAAAGCATATTGACCAATCTTAACATTGATCTTATGATGGCAGTAGAAGCACAACTGTGCAAACTACAGTATTTTGAATGCTCAAAGTTCAGACAGACTCTTCACCTGTACAGTAATTAGTAATTAATTTTTATTCCTGCTTTATATTTAACATATCATTAGATTACATTATTTATAGCTTCATTACATTATTTTGCCTGCATACACCTTTGATCTATATTTTGCTGCATCTGGCTCTTGGTTGGATGAGTAACAATACATCGGACTCCTTTGTAGTCTTGCCAAACAGACATCACAATAATCAAACCCGACCCAACCTTGAATACGGAGGTAGAAACCATGCACATCTACTGTGCAGCATGAAATCCTACAAGTCACCTGTGAAATTGAGGTTAGTTTGCTCTTGGTGGTTCGACTATGTACTCTTAAGATGGAAAACGTATCAGGTTTAATCACAAACTAATTTTGTTTAAGACAACCGGAGGCAGCCAAATCTTTATCTTTTTTTAGGGGTTCAGGAACAGAGCAGAGTGGTTACTTTCCCTAAAGTACACAGTATCTTTTGGCAATATTTCCTATGTTTTTGTATTTCAATGTCAATCAATTGTTAAAAAAATGGTTTTAGGGTTAGTTCAATTTTTTCTTTCTTTTTTTTTGCATTTTCTACCACTGGAAAGTTTTGTTTATAACAAAACCGGATCTAGGAAATGTTCTTTTGGCATTGATTCACATTCCTAAACAGAGTAAGGTAAAAATAAAAATTGAGTGGAGTGAATGCTGCATGTTCCCTCAGTCTATGTGTGTAGTCAAATATGTTTAATTTCATACCTTCCTCTTAATAGGAGCTGGATCAACTCATCGGATTAAAACTTTTATAACATTTGTAATGTCAGCATTGACAACAGTCCAAGTTGAGTCTCAAGTAAGATATTCTCTGTCAAGAGTAGTTGCAAGTAATCAAACCAGTGACTCAAAACCAAGTGGCTGTTGTTCCATTAGAGAGACAAACGTGCAGGGTAACAAGGCATGGCTACCCTCTGCTGTGAAGCTGCAGTAGACATGCATGTCATCACTGCCTGTCTTGGCATAGCACAGTAAAGTGGGCTATACCCCAGACCCATGGAAGAACCCATATAACATTTCAGACTATATCAAATAAAGTGTTAACATAATTTCTCAGCAATTTAGCTTTAGCCAACATTTTCCAATAACCATTTAGAGAGAGTTGGGATTTGTATCATTTCACTGTTATATCACTTTAATAATATTTAACAAGTACCAAGAGACACGCAGAAACGCTTTAGCGATTTGCTCTGAGGACACTATGACAGCAAAGCATGTTAGTAATAAATGCACACTCGCTGCTGAAGAGATGGATGCTGTGAGCTTTAATACCAGCCACTGTAGCGCACAACAGACACACTACAAATGAAACTGTTTAACATTATCCATATGTATAAGCATTATGTGTGAGATTAAACTTCAGTCCTCACGTGGGTTATTTTTCTGGTAACACTAAAGTCTATTTTTATGTAAGGGACTCAAAGGACCTACCAGACTATTTCTGAGGATATCAATGACATTCTTGCCTGAGTTTAAAGTTTCAAACTTAATAGTTTCCTATGAGCAGTAAAAAGTTTTTGCAATTATGAGCCATAACTTTTATGAGATGTTGAGTGTGTAAGTCCAAGATCCAAGCAGACGCTGTATAGTGAACAACTCACGCTGATGAGAGAAAATCTCCATAACATCAATATTTTTGAAGTGAATTGCAGTGTAAAACACATAATCGTCCACACACTGTAGACAGTATCTATTTAGATGTGGAATCAAAGTGAAAGCAGATGGGACTGTAGGCTAAAATACTTTCCACTTGAAGTAGACCGCGCTCTTGTTCAGAGCTCTCTCAGTAGCTGGGCTCGTTCCAGACGCCCGGCTGGAGAAGTACAGTTCAAACTACTTGGCTCCCACCACTCTCACCACACTGTTGTTGGGTACAGCGATGATTTACGATAGAAGTCCTCCTACTGGACCGGACGAACCCGGGGCAGAGATGGAGAATGGCACCCAAGAACCCAGACACAACAGTGTGTATTATAGTATTGTTTCAAATTGTACATGTATACAGCTACTACAACTGAAAAGAAAAGAAAAACACACCTACTTGACTTTATGCAAATAATTACATAAGATTAAATGGTATTACAACAAGTTACGACAAATCCAGCTTTTGTTTAGTCCTCTCTGCATGCCCGCACAGGTGTTTTCACTTATTCCGGCTTATTAGATAAATTATGAAACAAATAGTTTACTCTTTCACCAAACATAAAATTCATTTTGTCATAAATGGTGCAACAAAACTAACAGGAGAGTAAGGGAGACATCAGTCAAATACAGACAACACCTGTTGGAGTTTATCAAGAGTTTGTTAGGTCTTTGATAGCATAATCCTTTCCACTTCGTTCCAGAAGTTGTATTAAAACTACAAGTGCATGCATTAAGATGGATTAAGATGGAATGAGCAGCCTTGCTCTCATGTCGTCCTATTGAGCTTTGTATCTGCAGGTAAATCAGAGTAAAAACAGCTACTACGCTCATACTCCATCTGTTTTAGCTGTGCCTTTTATTTTTTTTCTTAACCTTGAGTCACTTAAATTCACTTAACGGAAAAATACAAACACGCACATTTGTTCATCATTTATATTGCGCTTGTTTCAGCTCATATTATGGCAATAGGTCATGTTTGGCAATTTTTTTTCTCCACAGAATCCAAAACACTCGAGTATGATATATTTTGACCTTTAAAGTCAGCGAGCTGCTCACAGACAAATAGAGTACAGAGCGCATGTGGTGCATGATTATATAATGGAAACTGGAGAGGCTCTTTCACGCCTGTCTGTGACACCCACATGTAAACAGCTATCAGAAAGAAAAAAAAGATCCTGACCCAACCACAAATTGAGTATGCATAGGGGAGTGCAGTCTAGGTTGGGTAAGATGAGACTAAAATTGTTTACAGCAGAGAATAAAGGTAATTTAGACATAAAAGTCCTTGAAATGCTTTCAGACTTTCTGTTGGTGATTTGAGCCCCTCTATTTAGTGGCTAACTTCATCATCACCATCCTCCTTTAAATCATTTAAACTATATAAAAGATTATTTTTATGTCTCTTTTACACCACACACCATACCATATTACCAATCTCTCATGTTCATTGACTGATTTATATTGTGTTAGTGATGTTTAATTACTCAGAAACTTAATTTATAAGACTTGTGGCTTCCAAAGCCATTCGTGAGGCCGCTGACAAATAACCGCCATCATGGTGGTCATAAAAACTTTTCATGCTCCCATATGGTGACAAAATTAACACAGAGCTTTTTCCACAACTTAACGCCAAGTTCATAATGTTACTATCCTGTAGTCCTGTATTAGCAGATTTCCTTTTACTTATGGCAAGCAAATCACAGGTAAGAAAGAAACAATTCATGACGGTTCAGTTTTACCAAGTGTGCCAGTAGGCCATGCCAATGTGCCAGCATTCAAAACACCAGGACCCTGGAACCAGCTTGTTCCAGGATCCAGGTTGTTTTTCATGTTCGCCGTGAAAAAGGTCTGTTAAGGTAATTAATCATCTGACACAGTTGGCCAGTTGTAAATATGTACTATGCGGAATTCTCAGCAGGGGACAATTATCCAATTAAGTGTGAACTAATCACATAAAGTCATATTGACTTCATTAGTTGTTAAAATCATTAGTTATCCTGCATCATTTGTCATGCATCTAGCTGTGTAGGTGTTGATTGCAACCATCTTCACCCCATCCTTCTCTGCATGAAGGAGAAACTACAGTGAATGTGAAATTTCTACTGCAGACAGCAGTAGAAACAAGCCGGTTCAAGATAGCAGCCTTTGTGGAAGACTACCTGTCTTGATGAGTCCATATCCACAGACAGTCTGTGGATATGGACTCATTTTAAGGTAACCAAAACATAACAAATCTTATTTTCAGGTGATTATACACAACAACAATGAAAACATTAGTTATGCACATTATATTCAATTTCTGTTGTGTTATGTAAATACAATGCCCCAAATCTTAAGCTCTGGACCTTTAAGATTTGTACCTTTATTTAAAAGTTTGTTTATACACTGAACTTTAAAGGAGCAATATGAATGTGTGATGGAGACAGTGGTAGCAGGCTGTGGACAAAAGAGTTTGAATGGAAAAAAGTTGGGTGAGGTAGATCATAGGTTAGTTTCAAGAGTTTTCAGTGCCGGTCCTCAAGATATAGAGTGCTGCAGAGTACTACAATTACTCCCATTTACGTATCCCAGGTGTAGTTCGGGTCATGATTAGAAAGAAATCCAACAAACCTCTTATCTCCTAGATCAGGGGGATAAAGACACCACTGCCAAAGAATAGTATCTATTTCACAAGTGAGAAAGTTTCCAGGAGTCATTATGCAGTTTTATGTGAAAGTTTAAATGTGGAAAGTAAAATGGATTTTTTTTTCTCCCCCAGTTAAAATATTTCAGCCGCATTTGGTGTGTACTGAATAAAAATGATATTGACAATAAAAGAAATTTAAGCGCTTTAGCAAAGACGGGCTCACTAATCACTAACTCTGTGACTGTGTGCACCTTGGTGCTAACATCCTCATTCGACGTCAGAAATCTCACCACTCTTCATTGAGCACTGAGGATAGTGAGCTTTAAAAAAGAAAAAAAAAACACTTGGCAGCTAAGCAGTGCCATATGTTCTCGATTCATCGTGTGTGCCATAATAAATCTGCAAAGCGGCAGAGAGAGTGTGTGTGTTTGATATAAACATCATCGGGGATCATCATAAATTATTCTTGCCCCTTTTGGCTGCAACTTTATTATTGCACCCCACTTTTGTTTCCACAAGCCAAACATTATATGCAAATGAGAGAAAGTGTGGAGAGACTAATAAGGTTAAGTATGTCGGTCCACTGGCTGCTGGCAGCTATGTTCATGTCCTCCTGCCATCAAAAGTGAGCAGAAACATAATTATTACAATAAAAATAATCTGTTTATGCGTTTGCTAGTTTTTTAATCCAAATTGCCTGAAAGTCCGTTGTAGATATTATTTTGATGTCAGGGGGTTAATTAGCATCAGGGATTAGATATTTCTTGATGTTCATAATCATAAAGTAGACTGGAAAATGTTATCCTTAAACATTTGTGTTGTCCAATTAAACCAGAGATGTGAACTTTAGAAAAAAAAAAAGACTTTTAAAAGTTACTAAGCCTTTTGTCTGGCACCAGCGCATTTACATTTGTTTTTATTATCTATATTCTCCAGACTGTTCAGAGAGTCATCAGTCAGTGAATCTGTCAGCACCAAAGGTTTATCATTTAATAAGACGGGGACACACAAAACAAATGATTATAATCCTGAGTAATATTCAAGATTGTGGAAAGTTTGCATCGGTCTGTGAAATAACAATCAGAGCTGTCATGATGCTATCAACCATGAAAAAGTCTTTTTTTTCCCTTTATAGACGTTATGTATCATTGTGTCATGTGTATCATTACCAGCTTTTACTATTTTCCTGAGTTTAATGTTGTTTCACATTTGGCACTATGCGTTCTTAGAGCTACATAACAATTTGGTATACTACTATAGTGTAGTATAGTGATGGGTTTCCCATAGTTTTCATAATTACTAGACTTGTTTTCATAATTTCATGTGAATTGCATTTTTTATTGTCAGAACGGCATAAAGCTGAATGCATAAAGAATTGTATAGTGCGTCTGATATTTTTTAAAGTATAACATGTACAGTTTAAAATATGGTTGTTGGGTTTAGTTTAATAAGAGGAGAGATGAATGATGAGAGATGAATGATGAGTCATGCCTTCTTCTGGTCTTCTTACTCATGCCTGTCAGCGCATGTTTTCATAGTCCCAGATTTATGCCCCTTATGGATAGTGCTGGAAGGTAAAGATATCTGTTAAAGCAGGTGCTGAGTGCCGAGTTCCTCAGTTACAACAGTTGGACTTTAGTGTTGGTTTATCAGACCAAATCTGTCTACGAAGTATGTGTGTGTGCCACTATGAGGCCATACTTTATAATCTTTCTCCCTCAGCACCTGTATACTCTACAGGAGATGCAGGTTGGCTGATCATTATACGGGGAAACTTCTGAGATTTCAAAATATTCATTCGTTTTCCTGTGAAACTCCCTGCGGTTGTTCTCATAGCAGAAATGTAATAACGAGTGTTTCTCTCCACGATTCTATAAATCCCTAAGAAAAAGGAAGCTGGAATCTGTTTGCATTCAGTCTATCAATCTGACTCTCCGATCATTTTGCCCAACACCGAGCCAGATTCCCATGGAGATATGGAACTAAAGAAAATAATACTCTCACTAACAAAGTTAGATCAACATGGTAAGTTCTCAAACTAAAAAATGGGACAATAAAACAATTTCTTTTAGAACCTCGTGCAATGTTGTGAGATTAAGGTTTGATGAAAAAAATATGAACGTTTGGTTTATCATTGGGTCTGATTTGTTTCAGCTTGTGCTTAGCTAAGAACATAGAGTGGTGTCGCTTCATCTTCGTCCAAACTTAAACAAAAGCTTTCTTTCTTTCTTTCTTTCTTTCTTTCTTTCTTTCTTTCTTTCTTTCTTTCTTTCTTTCTTTCTTTCTTTCTTTCTTTCTTTCTTTCTTTCTTTCTTTACAAGAACATGACAGAGGCAGGGTCTTGCCTAATACATATTTTAATGGTCATACAGACGATTTGTCATAGGGGAACTAACTCTTTCTCACCATAATCCAATTTCAACAGAGTGGAGTGCTTCTTCATCTGTTTAAACAAATTTGATTTCTCCAATAACTTTGGATTGGATGGATTTGATCCACTCCACGTAAAAAAAAGAAAGAAAAAAAAGGAAAACATTTTCTTTCTCCCACATGTTGTTCCATTAAGGTGACACTGTTGAACGTAGCTGCAGAAATGGTTGCACTGATGAAGGAGTAGTTACAAGCCGATACAAGAAAGCACTCAATACTCTGCAGACCTCAGGTACCTGTTGTACCTGCGCTGCCAGACCTTAATGGCATAGAGCAACCCAAGGGTGAGTGTGTAAGATTTAAGGGGGCAACATTTAAAGAGTATAGTTTTGTTTGATTGTTTTTTTTCTTACCCTAGGATGAGCCTTTCATATCAACAGATGCTACAGGTTGTCTTCCACAGCATCTACCATGTCAAAACATTATTTTTGTGCAGTAGCCTAAAACAGACAAAACTAAACATCGACTCTATAGAGCTTTTTGTGATTTTTGCATAGCCGATTTCTCCTTTACACATGGAGGAGTGGGTGAGGCCAGGGGTTGCAATTAACAACTATGTCGCTAAATCCTTCACACCGACCCTTTAAATCAATACAAACATCCATTAGATTCTTGTTTGTGTTAAGGGTATGATTGGCCATAGCAAATGTGTGTTTAGGAGTTAATGGTACAGAAGGTATCGTCTTTGATGGTTTGAAATGTGTCTATATGCAGCAGCAAAAGCAATTTTCTATATTTGAGACTATACAAGTGGATAACAAGGACTCAGGGCTTTGATAGTCTAAACCAATACTGTACATTAAAGATCTCCAGCCTGCACGGTGTATTGGAATAGGAAAAGAGGCTTTTGTTTTGAAAGAATCAGTAGAGGGCACAGTGGTTTTCCTAAGTCTCTACAAGAAATTTCCCATCACAGAATCAGTGATGGGAAACACTTCGTCATCAGCGCAGCAGCACACTGCTGTGACTCATTATACTCTACAACCACAAAGCTCTCCATTTTCATTCATGCCATAATGTGTTGGCCCGTCAGACTGACAGACTGCAGCATCTCTCTTGCCCAAATTGGCATAATTACAACTGTTGTCATTATAAACTCGGATTAGTTGACAGCTTTAATAGCCCAACACAAAAGTCTTAAAAGCAGTTACATCATCATCATCTGAATTTATTACTCAGACAAGATATCGTGTCACTTCATAGCCTCTTCTCAACAGAACAAAGGAAGCTTTAACTTGGCATAAACAAACAGCCTCATCAAAAATCAAAGGGGGATATCATTTGCCAGTTGTAAAAGTATGAAAAACGTATGTTAATTGTGTTGCTGTCAAATAAATTAAGGGGTGTTTTTTTAGGGAGGAGGGAGGGAAGGGGGTTTACAGGGCGTTCGCCATTCACTAGTCCTTGTTGTTTTGCAGTCACAACAATTGCTTCAGAGGAACGGGTCCGAAATCTGCACGCACTGACTGCTGGTAAATGCACAAAACTCAGAGCTTTTGTAACCCTGCATTGTAAATATGTTGCCCTACAAACAAGCCAAAACAGTGAAGAATATCTTCACATTTGTCACACAGTAAACGCCTCATACATAATTTATTGAATTCCTATGTCATTGTCTGTGTCTCCTCCACTGCTGTACACAATAACTACAACAAATGCACCAACCATGGCAGAATTAAATCAAGCTATGGGCTGCATTGCAGTGAAAGCTTCTGCAACAATGCCTGATGAAAATGAATTAACAATGAAGGACGAATTTGAATGCAGTGATTTAATCACGGCGAATTTAAGACAAAAGTTAAAAAAGGGGCGAAACAAATCAAAACAAAGCCCGAAACACAAGCAGATGGCCTAGTAATAGGAAGCAGGTTGGGCTGGTTGCTAAGTGACAAGGGCTAAGATGAGGGTCCATAGTTTTGGCCGCGGTTTTGCAGGAAAAACACTTCTCCTCCCTAGTCTGAGCCACCCTCTTTCCCCATAGTGCTGTGGTTCTGACGCTGGCGGGGCAGGACAGGAGGCAGGCCTGGCCAAATGAGAAACAGACCCCCTTCACCCCAGTATTGCCTATTTCTCCCTGTGGCTTTTTTGTTTTCAAAGAAAAAAAGAACGCTCTCCAAAAATAGATTTGGGGCTCGCGTGCCAATGGGTTTTGAAACCTTTTTTTCCACTCCCTCTAGTCACGCAAGTAGCCTGGCAAGACCTTGAAGAGAAAGCAGGGGAAAAACAGAACTTGTAAGAGACAGGACGATCAGAGGGGGAAAAAGTCTCTATAGAGTGTTTGGAGAAAGGATTGTGGTAAGCTGAGGACGGAGCATCCCTGGAGCCTGGCCCTTCTGTGGAGGGAACAGGGAGCAGAGACTTCCGTGCAAGCTGCAGGTATGAAGGGTTTACGGGTAATCCAAGCAGGAGCAGAGAGACCTCTCTCTGGTCTGGCCTCATTTTAACTGGACGGTAGCCTGGGCTTCTCCAGAGAAGAGTCTGATCCTTACCAAAGGCCCTGCAAACAAAGAAGCTCACACCCGAATGCAAAGATTCCCATTCCTTATGTCCGTAAGCCCTCACTGTGATTCACTTCACAATCCACTGATCTCTGCAGCTGGTATTCATTTTTTTTCTCTCTGTCACATCATATACTATGTCATCAAGATGAGATTACTCCCTAGATTATAAAACGTGAGACATTATCTAGACCTGCTTAACTATCTCTATCTTGGAAGCTTCATTATAGAACGTTCTTTTGAACGTAAGACAGTGAGAGGAGGACACATGGCACAAGCTCTTCTGCAGAAGCCATGTTAAAGCCATTATATCCTCCAGTCGTTATAGTCATTATGCCTTCAGGGCTACATACGCTCCATTCTGCTATAGAGCATGAAAGTTCTCTGGAACATCTGAGTATGGGTTGAGGTTTTGGATACCTTTCATGTCAGGTAGGCGTGCGGCATAGAACTCTCAGTCCCCCTGACACAGTGGTCCCTGTCATGAAAAAGAAACTCAACATGCAAATTTGTCGTTGAAGTTCATAGCTTCTTGTAAACATTTTGAAAAAAAAATTCTGTTAGGGAATTATATTTCTCATTCATCAACATATAAATAATGTTTTCAAATGTGTTCCAAAGCTACATTATATTGCATTATGCATTACTAGCCTTGAAATGAAAGGTAAATGAGATAATTTAAGACAGATCACACACCGGGGGTTGCGTTAGGTCCTGTTTAATGGATGGTAACAAACAAGCCAAGGTTGTTTGCAGATCTTTTTCTATGCAGACGGGAAATTTAACAGTGTTAACAAGAAGATTGTAACCCCTTTGACCTGTTGCACTCCTCATTACTATCAATGTTTTACTTACCTGCCATTGGCTGCTGGTAATAATTTATATACCAAGTACATTGATTGAATAATATACCATGTTTTGGTGGACCTGCTGTCACTTTAAGAGATGTAATTTAGCATACCCCTACCTCATGTCACAGATGTCTGGAGAAATTGAAGCTCATCACTTGACTAGAAGAATGTTGAGAAAATTAGTTACTCTCAATTACATACTGCATACTAATGGACTGGTTGCATGTCATGTCATAACAGTAAACTCATGGGTGTATTAATGGTACCAATAAATGACTCATAACGTCTGCAATCAATCAAACTATAACCCACAATGCCACTATCAAAAAAAAGAGAAAGAAAACAAATGGTTTTCCAATGATTTAATATCATTTTTTCTGAGGCACAGCTCCTGATGAATATGCAGGGCTATCTGAGACTGTAATGTGTTTACCAATGTCTTATCATCAGAGACGGTAATTATGTGCGGTTACACAGCTTTTTGTTGACATAACAGCAGCACCTCAATCTTGAAGTAACAATGCTACCAGGACAGTAATAACTCATAATTTACTTATTATCTTTATAATAAGTGAATGAGTTAATGGTGCATCATCTCAGAAGGACACTAGCAACAAAGGTAAATCATCTAACAATGTAAGACATTCGTTGATTAGCATATTCCTGGATCAAAGTGTGGAACTGATCAATATGAAAGACGACGCTTTTGTTCGCCAGCAGGTCTCAAAGGCTGGATGGTTTCCCTGTACAAAAAAAGAACATGAACATAGGTAGCTTGATGACTACACTGAAATGGAATACAAATGAATTTCACAGTCTTCAAGGGAAATTATGGCATTTGTGAGCAATGAATGTGAGTATTCTTCTCTTATTCTTGGACATCGTCATCATCGTGATTGTTATTAGTTAAGATGGACATTTCATGAACAAGCTCCTGTGCGGAGATCTGAGAAATGGGGTCAATGCCAGTTAGGGCAAACAGGGCACTAGCCTCTTACAGCTTTCTAAAAAAAAAACACTTTTGTTGAGTCCAGTCAAAATTAATGAATGAGCACAGAAAGTCCTCAGCAAAAGCTTTTGTGGCAAACAAAATGGCATAGGTGATTCACTTCCTCGATAACTTGCTGGCAGGCTTAAATGGCTTATTCATGCACACATGCTGATTTATATGGACGAGTGTGCAGCTGTTACCCACTTTTGATTACGATTCTATTCAAGCTACTTCAGGAAAAATGGTTTGATAGTTTCCAAACTGAAAAACAAAACAAAATGACAACACACCATGCTGTTTTCTTTGACTTTTAATAAGACAGTTAATGGAAGATTAAGTTGTAATATCTTGACGCAGTCAGGGTCTGTGTTTCCTAAACCTAAATGACATCCAAGGTAATAAATACAGGATTTTAGTCTGCTTTTTTTAGTAGCATATAAGCATGACAGTATATTGACAACTCTACAAGAGACACAGAGACTGAAGCAGTACATCAGTGAAGGTAACAGGGCAGCCTGGCACTGAAGATTGCATGTTAACAGAGTAACCTCCTGTGTATCCACTTTGCGTTGACAGGAAAATGATAGATTTCATTTGGTTTACCCAGAGCCTTTAATTTAAGATTTGAGTAATGACTTGGCTTATGCCCTCTTACTCATATCATCTGAGTTCTGTTGTGTATACTGGCCTCTGATCCTAGGTGTTTGGTTTGGGTCACAGCATTCATCTCATAACCTGAGTCTGCTATGACACTCAAGCTGAGTGTATCATCAACGGGCTGTCCAATACAGCCAGCTCCGCCCATGTTTCCAGTCCAGGGACAGAAAATACACACATGAATTCACCTCTGCGTGTGTGTGTGTGTGTAATTGCTCAGAATACCACAGGGTTTAGGTTTCAGCTCAATTACCAGTCAGGGGCAGGCCTTGGATCGGACAAATAGTACTGGTCCAGTTTCAGCTCTGTTTCATCAGACGGCCAAAGTGTTATCCAGCCTCAGGCAACATTAAAGTGATGCAATGACTTCCCATGACAGGTGGGGTTGGATACTAAAAAACATTATTTAGTAATATTGTTGACATACATTAATTCTAAAAAGTTCAAAAGACCTCTGACTAATGCATTTCTTGATCTTTGAAGAAAAGTTCATTGGAGTAAAAGACGTGATCATAGTTTGTAACCTTTTGGATATTTTTGTTACATCATTGAATCATTCGAGAGCCAACCAGTATTAACTTTTATACATATATTTTATGTACAAGATGAAAACATTCTAGTAAGTACTCAACCCTGATCGTAGACATACGAATTTCTCATGCACCATGCTGTTCTTATGAGTTATACGATCTGGGGAATAGGAATTGAGGGCAATTAGTAGAAATAGCAGACTCACATTTTTAAGGTTGCAAAACAAAGATAAGTGCAGGGTCAATAACAGAGAAGTAATAATTTAAGATTTTTTTTTGCTGAGAACATCTATTGCATACGCCTAAAGATACACATTTGAGATTTGACCTGGGTTTGGTGCGCTCATTGTTACATGATGAATGACTTCTGAGCTGCAAAACACGACGTGAAAGAGATCTTTTTTGGCAAAATAGATGAATGGTCGTTAGAAGACAAACGCAGGATGAAAATAAGCTTGGCTCCATGTTGATGTGGTGCGAATTTAAACCAACAAACATACAACTGGAATAAGGCTACTCTGAGACAAGCCGCTGAAGGTTTATTTATGGTTTCCAGTGTGTTCCATTTCAAGGTTTTTTTGGTTTTGTCTTCATCTGTGCTGGAAAAGCTTCAGCATGAACATGAAGTGGACAGACAGAAATGTTTTTTTTTTTTTTTAATCCATGGCTGCTTTCAGTGGAAATAAGGTTATGCTATTGTGATTATGTTACATCATATCTACCAATTAAGTTCTAAATAACATGTAATGGCTATCATTAAATCAAATATTGTTAATCTCAGATGTTTTCTCAAGATCTGTACAATACTGGGACTCACATTTGTCCGTTTATCGAATATGGAGTTTCAAGTTTCACAGTTTATAAAAGGTTACAGGTTTCAGGGTAGTGCTTGTCACAACATTTCAGAGTTTTGAGCAGCCAGAACATACTGTTGGGCCTTCTGTTGGTGTCTAAATCTTCTGTAGGTGTTATGAAGAGCACAATTTATAAATCTTTAGGGTATAGCACTAGTCATGTCTTGTGCTTTGGCAAATATCTATGCACTGCAGATATGTTTTATGTTTTTTTTGTCACTTGTAATCCAAAAATCATACAAATCTGAGCTTGTCTAGAGATGAATTATACATAATTCCTCACATTAAATCATGTGATTCATTGTCACACATTACCATACATTACTATTCTGAGCCGAGGAAAGCGACAAAGGCGACAGTGTGTTCACATAAGTACTTTAATCAGGCACTTTTCTTTTTTTAATTTGCTCAAAACATTTCTCTAGAGCCTAAAATATGTGTGAACATTTGGAGGACTTTCTCTTCTATGGCACAATTAATTATACGCACAGTTTGAACAAACGTGAAATGTAAGTGGCAGGTAACACTGTTCAATATAAAACAATAACAAACAACAAGGTACCTTCATTTTATCAGATAGGTAGTGTTCATAATATATTTGGCCATGGTCAAAAACAGCATCCTTGTGAATAATTTACCAAGCCTCTCAGCCTCTGAAGTCTACCTATAAAATAAATAAAAAAAATATTGTAGTATGTTAGTTTTGCTTAAGATAATGTTATTAACTTTCTAAAAAACTGAGGGTTTAAGAAAACACGATACTTTTACAATAACTGGAAGGAGAAAACAATCCATATTCAAACCACACGAGGGCTGCAGATGAGGATTTATGCAAATTTACACGTTATTTTGTTTTTTTATAAGGCTGCCAAAAACACAACTGTGATCATGAATGAATTTATGATGTAGGCATCTGTGTAAAAGCATTATGGCTGAACATTATTCATCTCATTGACTAGGAAACATTCTCTGGTGGTGTTTGAACATTCATAAATATACACTCTTTCATACTTTCGTCATAACGTCTGTTAGTATTACTTTTAAGCCATATAGTCTTTATAGTGCTATTGAAAAGAGGGTGGTCCAAAATAACATTCACTATAGTTTGTCAGTAAATCTATACAACAAATCTGGACAAAAAATGAGAAAAACCTTTCAGTGTCAAGATAGCACTGAGTTACAGCTTAATGTTCTTAATGTTGCGTCTTAAATATTTTACTGAGTAGACAAATGATCTGCTTACATTCTCTGGAATGATTAGGCTGCTAATAGAGCAAACACTTTTACATACACCACGTAGCTGCTCAATGTTCTCCCTCACATGATTTTTCACAAATGAAAGCAGTAAGGCTCGTTGTGAGGAATTAAAGCCAGGGGGACCTGATGAACAGGATCATTGGATGTCAAGTTTCATTTTCCTTTTGCAGAAATCGAAGAGACGTATGGTTGAAGACTAAGACAACTTTTTCAGCATTTCACATTCATGATTACCTTTTGATGTGAGATCAAACACTGGATTCGTAGAGAAATCCGATCGCACAATTCTCTATTCTGACTGATGTTTCATTTGTTCGCGAGAGGGATGCCTCTTCCTCTATAAATATTTACAATAATCCTGTTACAAAAATCCCAATTCATAAAGCATTAATGAAGAGCTTCATTCAAAACCACCAAGGTTAAGGAGTTACAGGAGATGAAACCAACTTACAGTACAAACATGTATACAGTACAAGCAACAAATATACAAATATAGAAATATATTCTGAGGTTTTAGCAACCTTGACATTTTTTTTTTTGCCATTTCTTGTCAGAAACCACATGTAAGTATAAAAATATAGACAATGCTTTTATACAAAATATTGACATCATGTATGAATCTCCATTCAAATGTGCAAATTAACACTGATCAACAGAAGAATAAGGAGTTTCTTTCACACACACATACACACACACACAAAAGGCATAGTCCATTTTGGCCTGTTAGTCATGTAGTTCAGTTTTCTTCAGTAAGCACCACAACTTCAGCTATTTCCACTTTGTGTACATGTTCCTCTGGAGAAAGAGAACCAAAAAAGAAAATAGCATTGACTCATTTCAGGTTGCAGCCTCTGTGGTCATACAGTAGAAAAAAGTCCAGGACAGCAATGACTCAGTTTTAATTCACCCTTAAGATATGCCTTTAGAGTTTAAATCCTCAGCTCTGCCTCCTCGCTGTGTTCCAAATTGTGCTCGGTTGTGCTGATCATCGATGCGGAGGGGCCCTGTGAGACACTGAAGGGTGTAATTGCAGGAGATCGTGCTGCCAGCGGTGAGAGAGAGGGGGAAAAACTCGGAGACATGGCGACTGAGGAGATGGATCCCTCCGCACTGAGGGGAGATCTTCGTAAAGAAGCCAAGTGGGGGAACGTCCTTCCTACGGCGGGCTTCGGGGGTACAGTTTTGGCCCCTGGGTGGGCCACGGAGGTTATGAGAGGTGGGGGGTCGATTCTTGACTCTGCCTTCGCTTTGTGATGAAAGGATCTGCGAGGATGAGGAGGAGCTGTTTCGTCTTTTAAGCGCGCTATTTCAGTAAAAACATTGGCTAAGGGTTGGAACTGGGGACACCAGTTTAGCAAGTAGTCCCAGTTATAGCTGCCCCTCAGCTCCTCATCACTGGCCACGATGGCTGTCAGGGAGCCATCCACAGCAGGCTTTCCGTCCTCTGGGAAAGTATAATCTTTAGAGTGGGAGATGCTGAGTCCCCGTCCCACACCCACATACCCACCCCCCTCATCCCTGTAGACTGGCACCTGGCCAGCTAATAAAGTACTATTCAGACTACCCACTTTCTTCCCTCTGAACCAATCTATGGACGGCTCACAGGATACATCTGATAGCTGATCTGCATCCTGCTGGATTCCAGAGTCCGGACCTCGGGCTGAGATGCGTTCCTGCATGGAGGAGGAGATACTTGACACTCGCGGGTATTCGTTAATCATTCTGATCTCGTCATCCTCTGCTGCCTCTGCCTCTGCAGAGCCACGGCCACTAGAATGGGAGGGATCCAGGGATCCACCGCGAGTGTACGGACCCCCACTGCTGCCACCCTGATCGGCTGTGTATCCAGGAAGAGCCTGATGGTAAATCATTTCATTTGGTGCTATCTTTGTCTCCTCAAACTTGTGCAGCATGGTGCCTGACGTAGGTGTCCGATGTGCTTTTTGCTCCTTCTTCCGACGTCTTAATTTCATGAAAAACAGTGCCACGGCAATTATTATTAGTATCACTATGGTCCCGAGTGACACTGCAATAACACTTATGAGCAGTATATTCATGTCTGTGGTAACACCGAATGATGTATGGGTCACATCTATAGTCATTTTGGCCACCGCTGTGCGGGACGTCTCCAGAGGGCTGTGAGCGGTCACGTCCAGGGTCATCAGACGCGCCTCTCTTTTAGAGCGACTCGTATGTCTGCTGTAGCTGTCCATCTTTAAAGAAATCGCTCCCGTCGATTTATTGACTTCAAAATAAGGCGAACTGTCTGCTAACGAGTAGAGGACAATGCCATCTACGCCTCCATCCTCATCTCGGGCTTGTACTTTGCCAATGATCTGACCTTTCTTTGCTCCCTCAGGCACTTCGAATGAGAACTCCGAGGAGGTGAAAACAGGATCATATTCATCCTCCCCTGTAACATAAACCTGCACTGTTACAGTAGCCGAATAGTTGCCAGCATCCATGGCAACAGCCACAAAATGGAAGGAGTTTACCTTCTCAAAGTCAAAAGTAGAGCGAGTCCGTACTTCTCCCGAAGTTTGGTTGATTAGAAAGGCCTCTCTTCCTTCTTTAGAGGTGTCTAACATGAAGTACCGTAACTGTCCAAAAACACCTCTGTCATGGTCGATCGCATGCAGCATGGTAACTAAGGCATTCTGGGGTTGGTTTTCCCTGATGCTTGCAGTTAATAGTTTTAGGGGAAAGAAGGGCCGGTTATCGTTGATGTCCTTCACCTCAATACTGACCGGGGCCAAAGCGTAGTGCCCTTGACCGTCAGTAGCCTGGATAACAATCATATGGAACAACTGTCTCTCGCTGTCCAGCGGTCTCTGCAGCCTCAAGGCTCCAGTCCATTTGTCTACCTGGAAAAGGTCTGCTTCGTCCCCTGAGCTTATGGCGTACTGCACTTCTCCGTTGGGAGCAGAGTCTGGATCTGTGGCAGACAGATGTAAGATTTCGGTCCCCGCTGCTGCAGCCTCACTCAGTACCACACTGTACTCTGCTCGGCTAAAAGCCGGAGGGTTGTCATTGGCATCTGTAACGCTGATGAGGATAGGCACACTGGAGCTACGCTGAGGGATTCCACGATCTGATACCACAACTGTCAGGTTATAACTTGGCACCGCTTCAAAGTCCAGCTCCTCCACTAGGATCAGGCTGCCGACTGTCTGGAAACCCTGTCCCTCCAAGAAGCGCACACTGCTCTCAATCTGGAAGGCATTACCTGAGTTGCCACTGGCAATGGCAAAATCAAAACCACAGTTGTCCCGAGACAGGTCTCCATCCACAGCTTCTAAGGTCAGAACAGTTGATCCAGGAAGCCCATCTTCAGACACAGTGGCTCTGTATTCTGACTGGTGGAAGATGGGGGCGTTGTCATTGACATCAGACACTTGGACCTGGACAGTAGCCATGGATGAAAGGGATGGAGTGCCCTGGTCCCGTGCCTCAATTACCACCAGGATGGAGGGATTCTCAAAATCAAACTCTGTTTTATGGTTGACGAACAGAGTACCTGTGAGGTTAACAAGAACATAAAAACAGAAACTTAATTTTAATCTTTTCCAGAGTTCATTACATCAATTATAAAAGTAATTCCTTATGATTCACATAAATTTAATTGCAATTTGTTTTGTAAACACTGTAGCCGGTTTGGTCACAGTGCTGTTGAAGGGAACAATATTTGAGGCAAAGGAAATTCATTTGAGAATAGCAGGCCAAATATCTTGCGGCAAAAAGATCTTTAAGTCTCTATTTGTAATACGCTTATTTTTAAAATGACATCTCAGGCAAAACTTTGGAGGCAAATGACATTAAATGTGGCTTTCAATGACTTTAAATGAACAAAATGATTAAATATTTTGCAATGCCTTTTTCCAAATATGTCCAAACCTCAAATGTGTATCCAAGAACATGTTTTATGAAGCGTAATTAAGGCGAGCGCTGGTTAGAAACAAACATAACTGTGCACACTGTAACCTTACCATTGCTTGGGTCGATGTAGAAGACGCCCCTAGTTGATGACATTACTCTGTAGGTAATCTTCCCATTCTCCCCAAAGTCACAGTCAGTGGCTGTTACTGTGATTATTGCACTGCCTGCTGGGAGATGTTCTGACACAGGTCACCTAATGAGAAACAAACAGTATAGATATATGTAACATCCATTACAGATACTGAAACAATTGAACTAGCATTCTAAACACAGGTCTGTGGAGGCAGCTGTACCTGATACAAGTCTTGAGTAAAGGTGGGGGCGTTATCGTTCACATCGTCCACCAGCACGGTGAGGTTGGCTTCGGTTTGATGTTTAGAGTCAGATGAGCGGACGGTCAGAGTGTACCACATCTTTTCCTCATAGTCCAAAGGGCCGGTCAAAGAAACCCCGCCACCATAACGATGAATCCCAAACATGCCTTGGCTGTTTGTGTCCAGGTGTAGCGTGTAAGAGAGGGCTGGGCCCGAGTCCTACATCATTTCCTGTCACCTGGGTGATAACTGTGCCAATCAGAGTATCTGTATGTGTGTGATAATAAGGTAAAGAGACGAGAGGAGAGGAAGAGCAGACATTTAGGCTGCAGCTGAAAATATTTCTTTTCTTTATTAAGACATATCCTGCTCTGGGAAGTCTTGATCTAATAGACAGGAAATGAACAGAGGAACTTGGCAATGTCTCGTTTCATAATAGGGTTAGACTTTCTCAGCTGAGGCACACTGAGTGAACTGTCAGGGAGTGTGATATAAGACTTCATGATAAGATCACTGGACTAACTTCCACTGTGAAGCTGACTTACCCTCAGGCACTCGGATCTCCCGAGGCAGAGGAATCATGGGACTGTTGTCGTTGAGGTCGATGATGATCACAGTCAGAGTGGCAGAGCCAGCCAGCCGCGGGGTTCCCCGGTCCGTTGCCGTAACAACAAGCCTGGTGCCACAAAGTAAATGTTAGTGTCTAAACTTTAAACTTTTATGAACTTGCTTGTGCAATGGGTTCACCCGCCAACAAGATCAGACTCTATTTTGCTTGAAATGATGTTTTCAAAATGAGGATTAGAAGATTTTTTTTTTACAATAATAAGGCTCACTAGTTTGTTTTTGTTTTTCTTTTACAAACCTGGAATTTATAATCAATATTCATAAAAAGACTAAAAATATAAACAAAACCGACGTTTTCTGCAGGGCAAATATGATTATTTTTCTTTGAAAGGCTCTGGTGCATGATAATCAGCTCACTGCATTTTCTCTTTTCTTTAACTGAAACCATTTATGGGCTTTGTTACAAAAAAGACAGTAATTTAAAGTGGATTTAAGATCTTGGTCTTCTTGCAGAAAAATGCAGAAATACAGTATTTTTTTTAATCTGGAAATTCTTAATGACTATATGTACAAAAAATGTGTTTATCAATAAAACAAGGGATTTTTTTTTTTACGAGAGGGAATGGACATCATCACAATTAACATGGATGTGTGTAAGGGGAACCATATGGCAGGAAAAAAAAAGAGTGCTTACTTTGTTTGCGTCCAGATCTCTCTGTCCATTATGGCTGCAGTGGTGATGCTGCCGGTCAGTGGATCTATCTTAAACAAGCCGCTCATGGATGATGACCTGATGGAGTAGGTCACCTGACCGTTTTGACCCTGGTCGAGGTCATCTGCAGCAACCTGAGGAAATGAACGCCAGATTTTGGAAATAAAAATATAGAAATATTTGCAATGGTGAGACATGTTGGACTTGGAAGTCAAGAGTTCATAAAAATGATTTATATGGAGCAGGTTTCATGGCACAAATATTCAATAGTATGTTCACTGAGAACAACCTTTTATTTCCATGTCATTCTCTCTACAGTGCTGAAACTATCCAGATTTCTGAAGTTTATGTTCTTTTTTTTAAATCTGCAGCTTTATGCTTAAACAATAGCCAACCATAATAAATGTGTGGGGCATAGACTACTGCACCTGGATAATGGGAAAGTCGTAGCCCTGTGCCTCTCTAATATAGGCTACATAGTTCTGGAGTTGGAAGCGTGGCAAGTTGTCATTGACGTCCTGCAGGATTAAGTTGACAGCCATGTAGGAGCTGGAGGATGCCGTCTCAGCTTTCACCACAAGGCGGAGTTTCAGAGTCTCCTCAAAGTCAAGTCCTTCAGATTTCTGAACCCATATTTCACCTAATTCACAAAAAAACAAAAAACAATGAGTCACTCTGTAGATTTGAAAAACACATCAGTCTGTAGCGTACGCTTTAATCCCGCACTTACCAGTAATGGTGTTTATTCCAAAAGACTGCAATCTGTTTCCACTAAAAATACTGTAGCTGATACCAGATTGAGAGCCATCAGGGTACTGGGCCTGAGTCTGTGTTACTACTGTGCCTATGAGATTAAAAAAAACACACTTCGTTGAAACATTTTACTTCCAATCATTTTCATAATACATTCACCACTTTCCATGTAAAATGGTTAGAATTTTGTATCATTCAAACCTTTAGCAGCGTTTTCCTGCAGGCTGACATCTCGTGCCGTGCGAGAAAAGCGAATCCCCCTGTAACTCTGCTCCTTGATATAAATAATAACCACCCCCAGGGAAGATTGAGCTGGGTTGCCCTGGTCCATAGCCTGGACTATCAATGTCCTCTGGCTTTGGGTCAGAGTCTGAAGCTTCTCTGTAGCCTGGATGTCCCCTGTCAGTGAGTTGATGGTGAAGCCCCTCACAGGGTTGGCAAATCGATAAAACACAGAGCCATTAGCCCCAAAGTCCTTGTCCTCTGCCCTCATGGTGGCCAGCACTCGGCGGCTGGACACACTGCTGGCAGAGATGTTCACAATAAGCGGGTCCAGAATGAAGTAGGGAGCATTGTCGTTCACATCTTGAATGTAGACGGTCACCTGAGCAGTGGAATTACGTGGGTTTATAGAGGAAGAGTCAGTGGCACACACCTCAAAGGTGTAAGAGCTGGTTCTCTCTCTGTCTAAGGGCGCTGCTGTGATAATGCGGCCTGTGTTCTGGTCTATGATGAACATGCTCTTGGAGCCGGTGCTCAGAAAGTACAGCACCTGACTGTTGGGGCCCTGATCCAGATCAATGGCTTTCACCTCCAAGACCAGTGAGCCGATGGGAACATCTTCTGAGATGTCCGCAGTGTAGCTGCTGCTCTCAAACTGGGGGCTGTGATCGTTGATGTCCATGACGGTCACCTCCACTGTACTGGTACTGCTGAGGGGAGGATGTCCCTGGTCATGAGCTGTGACTGTTAGTGTGTACCCAGCCCTCTTCTCCCGATCCAGAGGCCTTGAAGTGGACAGCACACCTGACTGTCTGTCCAAGCGGAAGTCTCCAGATGGATCTCCGGCTGGAAGGAGAGAAACAGCAAATCAAAAGTTAAAAAATGTAAAAATCAGTGGAGCAGTACGAGCAGTATGGTACAAAATCTCACCTGTAATCTTGTAGTTCATCTCCCCACTCTCTCCAGAATCCTTGTCAGTGGCCCTCAGGGTGAACAGAGGCAAAGCCTCCAGGTTTTCAGGCACCTCTATGCTGTAGTAGAGACGTCCAAAGGAGGGGGCGTTGTCGTTCTCATCAAGCACTCTGATCCTCACTGTGGCTTTGGCATAATTTGGAGGGAGGCCTGCATCTTTTGCATAAACTGTCAATACATAAGAAAATCACACAGAATTGTGTAAATTCTCAAAACTCAGTCATCTCAGTGCATATTTCATCTGTTATGTTATAGACCAGTACCTGTCACAGTGTAGTACTCCTTGAGCTCCCTGTCCAGTGACTTGGTGGTTGTTATTACACCTGTAATCGGGTTGATGCTGAAACTTTCCTCTGAGATGCCGCCATATGTCACCTGCCCATTGGTTCCTGCAGAGAAACGCACAGTGACCATACTTTGATTCAAACGGATTGAACGATATTTATTACCAGTAACAGTCAGTGAAGCTCAGAAAGTGACTCAACAAAACTGCATTTTCTGGTTCCTTTGACTTGCTTGTTAAAAGCTTGCTCGTCTCCTTATTTGTTTGTTTGTCGTTCGTTTTGCTGTCTAAGCGTTTTGTTGCAGTAAGGCCCTCCCCCCAGGTGTCTGGATGCCAGATTGCGTGCTAACAGAAAAGGAGTCTGGCAACCTCACCTGTTTACTTCACTGATTGCTTTTGGAGAGAAAGTTTATAATCCTTCTGTTTTATGTGCTTCTGACTAAGTCCAAGGGAATGCACTCTTTCTGTAGCCCCTCCCCCACCCTACTGTGTAGTCCTCAATTAAAAACAACTGTTAATGTCTGTAATTTGGATACATGCTCAGCGTCATGAAGGCTGAGAAGAATTACTCGCATTTTTCTGTGTCTAAATTGCTGAAGCGGCACAATTTGATAGCCATTAATCAACAAACAGCATGTTTTGGTTAAAACCAGGCTAAGTTTGGTTTCTTTTTTGTAGACATCTAGTTTGCATGTAACTGCATATAATAAGCTTTTTTTAAATTTTATTTCAACATGTAGTTAGGCTCCCATATAAAAATAAAGTAATTTAAATGATTTTGAAACAATGGTTATATGTAACTTTCTAAAAAAAAAGAAACCAACCATTAACCTAGTTTTCTCACCTGCAAATTACCAACTCGGTGCTCACTGTGAATGCTTTGTTGATTAAGAGTTATCAGATGTGCCAAAGCTGCGGTATCTAAGTCAGTGCAGTGTTTTTCTTACCTTGGTCCAGATCAGAGGCGGACACTGTCAACACACTAGTTCCTGGAGGCTGGTTCTCAGAGATCTGGGCTTCATACTGACTCTCTTCAAACCAGGGCACCTCATCATTAACATCAATCACATGGACACACAGCAGCTGGCTGGATGAGTGCTGGGGTATCCCATGGTCCTCAGCGATTATTGTGAGGTTGAAGACGTCCTGCTCCTCGCGGTCCAAAGGTTTGAAAATAGACAGAGAGCCTGTATAGAAAGATGAATCAGAGGTGAAATGTGAGGAGAGATTTCCTGTGTGTGTGTGCGTAGTGTGTGTGTGTGTGTGTGTGGGTGGGTGTGCTTTATTACAGCCTGTTTCACAGAGGTAGTTACACACGACAACTACAGTATGAAAGCATGCTATCAAAGGCAATAAAACACACCACTTTCCATGGTTGTGTGTAGTCGAGTGATTTAAAAAGCAAGTGTGAAAAGCTGCCGTGTGAGGGCCAAATCAGAGCTAATCTCCTCCACACACAAAGCTTCGCCTACCTGAGTGCTACCACCACCACCACCACTGCTGTAACAGCCCAATGGTCTGGCCACAGTTTACGAGATTTTCCATTGGAGAATGCCGCAGCCATCGAGAAAGAAGCAGTAAACACACACTCTAGACACGCAACAGCCAGGCCTGCCGTGCTCTGTGGAAATTAGGGGCACCCTTGCCTTTTCATTATCCTGCCCTAAGAGAGTAGAGCTTGCATTGATTCAATTTCAATTTCATGCTTTGAAATGAGCAGCAACTGTTAAAGAAAGAAAGGGGTCGGAGATGTTTTGGTTTTAACTTTTTTTTTTTTCCAGCATGTTTTCACTTTGTATCTTGCTAGGACTGAGATAACTTGCCCCTAAGCCTTTAATCTGGTAGGAATTACAGGCTGGAATATTTTCACCCCATCCGACTCCTTCGTGATTCTGCTGTATCCCTGGTCACTGATAACACATGGGCACAGAGTGCCCAAGACAGTGGGAAACGGGGGGTGGGGGAAGTTTTTGTCTTGGATGTTTTCAATTCCAACATCTTAAGCCTATGTGAGGTTTGTGGCGCCAACACTTTGGGCTGCAGTGTGAGGGGTTAGCTGGGGTTGCTCAGACAACAAACACATCTTTCTTGTCTTATATGCAGAAGTCATTCGTCAAAATGTGATGTGTTAATCCCTTTATGGTGTTGTCTTTTGCAAGGAAGCTATTCACCCTTAATCATTCATATCACCGGCGCACCCTCCCATAGCTACAAGTAAAATTAATGACCTCCTGTCTGACAATGAGTGATGAGAACGTGTCTAAGCCTGTGACTTTATATATTCCAAATAATAGTTCTCTCTTGTGGTTAACCGTGATGCCAGAAATGATGAAAATAGAGTGTGTCAAGATGGTCACAGGTCTGCAGTCGGTGACCCCAAAACAGGAGCAAACCAGGTGCTCAGAGGATTAACTCTGGCATCATTCTAACAAATAACCAGCGTGCATGAAAAACACTTCAAGGTGAGCACGCATACTGGACTAAAGCAAAAGTGGCATGCATGACAGACCCTGAATGTTTCCATCCTTGAGCTACTCCAGGAGGCATCCTGGTTGGCAACTTGAAGGGGAAGGCGGAGCCTTGGTTGACACGTGTCTCAAACACCACAACAGAGCCCACAGGACCAAATAGCCCAAGGTCAGCGCTGACTAAGTGACAGACTCTCATGCGAGCACACAAACACACATGTGCATGCCTACACATGCACACACGTGCGTACACATAAACACGCGTAACTGATCCCTTCTCTAATGGTTCCCAGAAGCCTGAGCAGGAGGTTCTTTGGTCTTTCATGGGAATAGATCCACAATAACAGATGATGGGGTGTGTGTGTGTGTGTGTGTGTGTGTGTGTGTGTGTGTGTGTATATACGTGTGCTTGTGCAAGCTTGTGTGAGTGTGTGTGTTATATATCTGGCAGGCTGCTCTGTCTGTCTGGCCTCCAACTGAGAGAAATAAGTCATGAAAGGTGAAGCAAGAGTTGTGCTGTACTTAGACGTAAGCAGAGTATTACAAGAGCTTGTGTGCATTTATGGTGGGGGAGGTTTGGTGATTGTGGCGGGGGTCCGTGTGGAAGCACATGGAAAGGTGAGTTCACGTGCAATGCGAGGTAAAATTTAGAGGTGGCACAAATGCATCAGAAAATCCGTGAAAATCCTCAAACGGAGGTCAACAGATGCAGATTCGCTTGTCCGCTTAAATTGAAAATATTTCAACTACAGCAAAGGATAAGGGCTGGAATTCTCAACAGGTGTTTGAAACATAAAGACAGAGGTCACACTGAAAGGTTTAGTCTTATCAATGTGAAATAACCAGAGCAAAGAGGAGTGCACATATAAGTGTTTATATGCACACTATGGCATAACATGAGATCAGATGTATGACTTACACAATGCTATCACCATAAATATTATAGACGGTTGTGCAAGATATTTTTTAACGATCTATTTCTACAGAATCCGTAAATGCTACTTGTTTAAAAGAAGATGCAAACTGTTCCCCAGCATGTAAGTCACATATCCGTACTTATGTTCCTTAAACATAAAGCTTACACTACCTCCTGCATTGGCGCTGGGCCGTGCTTACCAGTGTTAGGGTTGAGGCTGAATGTTCCTCCAGTGTTGCCAGACTGGATACTGTAGGTCACTCTGCCATTCTCCCCTTGGTCTGCATCTCTGGCCATGACATACAGAGCCACGAAGCCCACCGGCTGATCCTCCATCACACTGACAGCTGTTGGCGAGCTGAACACCGGTGGATTGTCATTCTCATCAGTTACGTAAACCCTGGCTGTGACCGAACCCCAGCGCCTCTGGTTGGCATCGAGGGCAGAGTCTGTTGCCTTTACAACCAGTATCAGGTTGGAAGTGACCTCATGGTCCAGCTCCTGGCCCAAATAGAGAACCCCGGTAGAGGGGTCAAGGGTTAGTAAGCCAGGGGTGCTTGGCCACTGTTGGACAATGGAGTACCTCAGCTCACTGTTGGGCCCACTGCCATCCTTATCTATTGCCTGGAAAGTATAGACAGACGAGCCGGGCTCCATGTTCTCAGAGATGACGATAGTGATGGGATCCTCTGGGAACTGAGGGGTGTGGTCGTTACTGTCCTCTACGTCAATGTCCAGGTGGACTATGGTGCTGCTAGGGGGAGCCTGAGAGAAGTCATCTATCTCAATCTGCAGGGTATAGCGTGCGTCTCGTTCATAGTCGAGAGGACAAGCCAGGTACACGTCTCCGGTAAGACGGTCCACGACAAAGGTTCCATCCCGGTCTGTACCTCCTACAACCATGTAGGTCACCTCCCCTTCCTCTGGAGTGTCGTGAAGGCGGACCGAGCCAATTACAGAACCGGGCTTGGCTTCCTCCACAGAGTTGAAGGATATGGAGAGGGAATTAGAAGTAGGTCTGTTACTGCTGAGGACCTGCAAGGAAGAAGTAGTACAATATTTGAGAACTACATGACAGTGGATATACAGTAAGGCTTCATTTAAACTGAAGTTTACATCCATTTCATGGATTTCTGGACAAAGCAGAAACAGGTTTTGTCCGGTCTACTCGGTTATTCTGCATGTCCACTGGGAATAAATGAAGCCGATTACAAGAGGTTTTTTATAGACTTGAATAACACGCCCGCTAACCTTAATAACACTTAATCTGATACTCATGTTGCTGCCAGGAAAAATAATAAAAAAATAGATGATAAAAGTAACACAATCAGAGGAGGAAATGGTGAGAGAGTTCAAATTTAGCACTGGGACATATTTCTGTACTGTGTATAGCTTTACACGCCCTTTGATGAGTAGTTCAAGTGTCTTCAAAGGCTACAACATTATTACTTCTTTTCTTTTGTATGAAAAGAGCACCATAAGTAACATGTGACACATTGTTTTAATAAAACTTTTTTTTCTTTTTCTTCGACACAAGAATGGACTGAGAAAATTTAAACAGCTGTAAAAGAAGGCGGGAGAGGGAGCGTTGATCAAATGTTCAAACGGCATTACTGAGACGCTTAGTAATAGATACTGAGCGTCGCATCCAGCAGCACAGTTCCCACAGTAAGTAGGCATTCAAACTAAATATGCTGTTTGTTGTGAAATGTTACATGACAAGCTGTAAATTGGTTCCACATTATGCGGAAAAACAAGTATTCCAGAAATACATTTGTATGGCCCCGTCCTATCATTGACGGATTAAGAAAATCAGTCTGAAAAGATGATTAAAGGAAATTACAGAAATGCGTCAGTGGGCAAGAACAGCACTGTACTGTTTAATCCAATTAACTAATAATTATGACTTTCATTTTTTTTTTTTGTTGTTGGAAAGAAGGAAAAACTGAACTGGCACTTACTGGAGCTGTTTATATGGCAACTCTATTTTCCTGGAACCTATAAATCTACGTTCCTTCCAGGGTTCTTCCATTGTGTTCCTTCTCTGTTCTATATTAAATATTAACTAAATTACCTTCAATGCTGTGTTTTACGTGAGTGTACAGCCCTGCCGCTCGTTGCAACAAAAAAAAAAGGGCTACTGTATTAAAAAAGTGTTGAAGTCATTGAGTATGACCTTGATCAGAACAGTCTACAGCTGGCCCTCATCACAAGCCAGCTGGGAGTATTTGATTCAGACCCACTTTTCCATTTCAGATAGAAATTTCCCTTTTGAAAAGTCACAGGGGAAGAAAAGGGAGGGGATGGGAGGAAAGCTTGTCAGAAGTGAGGCTGATATGTCTGCAGCTAGTCTGAGGGGCCCAGAGACATGTATCCTCTCTCAGCACAGAGTCTATTCTTTGATATTAAATAGGTGAGTAGTGAGGGTGTTTATACTGGCCGGGCTCCAGTGAAAGTCTGACCTGAATGGTAAGCGAGCATGAGGTGCTGCGAGGGGGCAGTCCTCTGTCAGTGGCTGTCACTGTCAGAGTGTACTCAGCCCTCTCCGAGTGGCTGAGAGGAGATGATGAATGCAGCTCCCCGGTGTTTGGGTTCAAAGAGAAACGCTCAGCCCTGGGACCTGGGAGAGATAGAAGGTCCAAATTTTAACTCGAGTAATTGTTACGTGGGAGACAAAATACACAAATCCAGCGATTCAGTTGTAGCGAGGTGTCAGCATTAAACTGAAGCAATTTTCAAACATGGGTTACAATAACAATCATTCATTCATATTGTACTCTGAACACAGTTACAAGATGAATTACAAAACACCCATGGAAATTACTTTCTGACTGGGTTGCAGAATGTATCCAGATGCATCACTTTCTTAAACCCGTACAGTAAATGGAGCACATTTGCATACAGTAGATATAATTAGATTGGTGTTTGTTTTGCACACATGAGTATTCTCTATTTCCTGCAGGTACTGTACCTGACAAAGAGTAGAACACGGTGCCGTTCTCTCCTTCATCGAGGTCTTTGGCTTGCAGCATGCCCAGTAAAACCCCAGAGGACTGTCCTTCTGTCACCTATGGATTCAAAAATATGTCAGCAAAAATATAAAAGATGTTTAATTTACTGCCTTTTTTGCGTTTCCCATCTTGTGTCATCACCTGTATGACAAGGTTTTTGCCAGAATGGCTGTGAGCGAAAGCAGGGTCATTGTCGTTGTCATCCAGGACGGTAATGAAGGCTGTGCCCGTGGCACTACGGGAGGGCGAACCCCCGTCTTGAACCACCACCACCAGCTGGTAACTAGACTGCTGCTCTCTGTCCAGAATAGTCCTTGTGCTGATCTCACCTGAGGAGAGACGGGGTTGGAAGAGAGAGGGATTAAATGCCAAGGCAGTAGTCCAGAGCAGTGGAATAATGATGAGATACTTTAGAGCCAGCAGGCTTTGATCAATGACACACAAGTAATAGACATGCACAGTGTGCAGATGTACGTATGTACATGTGCATGCTCGCTCACACGCTGTAGGGACTCATAACTCAGCCAGAAACTGATCGCAATTGAGAGTCGATGTCTGCACCCACAGACTAACAGACTCAGCAGGCCAATTAAAGCCCAGCAAGACGCTTAGTGCTGCTCAACATTGTCTGAATAATCTATGAAAGTGGCGAAGAAGCAATTTTCTCATCTTTTTCTAAAATAGTTTTGATGACAGATAATAAACAAAATTGTTCAGTATACAGCCTGTTTTTAGAGGTCATGTAGAATTATAAGAATTAATTGCTTACTTCAGATTAGTTTTAGTTTTAGAAAAATCTACAGAAAAACATTCAAAATTCTGCAGTGCTGCTTTTCTTCTTATCTTTTCTTGGATAGCTCGTGCGTCAACAGCAGTTTTACTGTGTGACATTACACTCAGCTAACTGCTGTTTTTCATTCATGCCTGCTCTGGTTTTGCATAAATTCAGAGATTTTAATCAATTTCCTAATG
Source organism: Collichthys lucidus (assembly GCA_004119915.2). Lineage (NCBI taxonomy): Eukaryota > Metazoa > Chordata > Actinopteri > Sciaenidae > Collichthys > Collichthys lucidus. The sequence continues at coordinate 8,417,942 of CM014090.1, forward strand.
AAGAAAACCTAAGCAATCTCCGTTTTAATGCTTTAATCTGATAGACCAGCTGTGACTGCTGCTGTGATTAACTATAGTACATCTCATTTTCAATTAACCTGTATGGGAGTTTATCTGGAAGTGACGGTCAGGGTGCAGGAAGCGGTAGCTAAGGCGTCCGTTGGGTCCGCTGTCTCGATCTGTTGCCGACACGTGACCAAAGCCTGTTCCTGCAGGTAGGTTTTCTCTCACAGCCATGAAGACCCTCTCCTGCGTGAGCCGAGGAGAGTTGTCGTTCTCGTCAGTCACTGATATCCGCACCGTGGCACTGCCCGTCTTCTTCAGATGTCCATGACCTTGGCTGGCCAGCACTGTGAGAAGATACATGTCCTTGACTTCTCTGTCAAGGGCACTTTTCACAAACAGCCAGCCACTGTCTGCAGCAATGCCAAATCCTGCAGCATCTCCGTCTGGACGCAGATGATACGCCAGGGTACTGGAGTAACCTGAGCCAGGGGTTTCTCTGTTCAGAGCCCTGACCTGCAGGAAGCGTTTGTTTATTGGAATTCCTTCTTTTAGCTCTACCCGGTATGTGAGGGTATCAAACACGGGTCCTTGGTCGTTCTCTGCCTGGACATGAACCACAAGCATAAAGGTGGCGCTAAGCTGGGGTACTCCACTATCCTTGGCGATCACCTGGAGGTCATAACGGGGGACACTCTCATAGCTGAGGCTGCCTATCAATCGGATCTCTCCACTGCTGCGCTCTATGCTGAAGATCCTCTGGACTCCACTTGAAGAAGAAAGATCGAAGGTGAGTTGTCCATTGAGTCCAGAGTCTCTGTCCTCAGCTTGGACCCGATATACCATCGTGCCCATTTCTGTATGTTCTGGCAGCAGCAAGGACTCCGAGGATGAGGGCAGAAAAACAGGCGGGTTATCGTTGATATCCGCGATGGTAATGTGGACGTGGGTCTGGCCAAAAGCAGGGGGGTTGCCACTGCGGGCCTGCACTTCCAAATCAAGACTTGATTGGGCTTCATGATCAAGGGGCAGACTTGTTCTTAGGGCCCCACTGTCGGGATCCACTGTAAAATAGCCTGCAGGGTCCCCAGAACTAATGGTGTAGGAGATATCTCTAGAGGTACCTACAAAGGACAAAAAACAGAGACACATCAGCACTGCCCGGGAGGCTGTGCTAAAAGCAGTGAAGTAACAGTATCCTGCAACAGTGTCATTTTTCAATTTCAATGATTGTAATTGAGCTTTAAAAAAATGAATATATAAACAAAGTTGTGAAATGGACTTTTTGATTGATGTTTTTGCAGAGGTGTATATAGTGGCCCACTGCTTATTTGTACAAGTGGTATTGCAGCATGATCCAGGTGTACTGGACTGTTCATCATTGGCTGTGAGTGAGGGAATGTGTTTGTTGTGCACCCTACCTGTCTTACTACTGGCCTGGACAATGCCTACGACTGTCCCCCGCAGGACATCCTCCGATACAGTGAAGTAGTACTGAGTCTGTTCAAATACAGGTGGCGCCACCAGCCCGGCCACCACGCTAATGTTGACTCTGGCATTGACGAGGGCAGTTAGACCACCACCATCCTGAGCGGAGATTACCATGGGAATGACGGAGTTGGCCTTTCCATAGACAGACCGAGACAGGGAAATCACACCTATAAAAACAAAAACCGCAGGCGAGCTTCAAGCAGGCTATTATCACATCACACGGCCATATAAATCTTAAAGGTCAATAATGCAATGGAAATACAGAGTGCGACTGCAAAGCTCCTTTAATAAATGATCTTAAAAATACAGTGAAAGTTCCAACCTGTGTCTTTGTTGAGAGTAAAGTAGGGGGAGGCTCCTCCAGGTATTGTTTTGTATGTGATTTTGCCGTTCTCGCCTGTGTCCGGGTCATAGGCCGTCACCCTGACAACAGAAGTCCCAGGGGCGCTCTGTGTGCTCAGACTGACAGCGTAGCTGACCGGGTAGAAGGCGGGTCTGTTATCAGTTAATGTCAACCAGATCTATCCTCACATAGGCCACTGAGCTCAGTCCACCCTGCAGAGGAAACAAAAAGCTCTTTTGTTATAACTTCACATACATTAAATCGTGAACTCACCTGAAAGCAGGATTTGGGCCACATTAATGGTGCAAGTAAAAAACCCCTGTTAAAATTTTGATGTATAGCATAGCCTCTAAAATATAGTCCCAGCAGGTTGGTGCAAGGATACAGATTGATAGTCTCCCCCGGGAAAGAGCAATATGTCATGACCCGTGGAGGGTGAGAGGGCTTGCCGCAACCAAACAATCTGTTTCATAGGCTTTTAATTTGCAGAAAATACAGTGTAGGCTTTTCATTTGGACCAGGTGGCAAAAACGTGAGAGGCGACAGTCCAACTTGTTAAAATATTACTGCCTGACAGTTGAGGCATTTCTCCATCTGATTGCTTTAACATGACCGTAAGTAATTTACTTTCATTTTAAACCTTTTATTTTTGAAGCATTATTTGGCATAAAGTGAACAAGACGTACTAACTTGCCATGGAGAGACATTCAAGCTTTTATTTTTTTTATCTTGGCTGCTTAAATAAAAGTTTTTCTGGCCATGTCTTTGCTCTCCTGTCTGTATGAAAAGCACGGCTGCTGTGTTTAAAAGGATCACTCTGTGGCTGAATGGATTCATATTAAGCGTGATTTTCAAAACGTGGTGGCTTACCCCATCCACTGCAGTAACAGTAAAGTCGAAGCTGGCTGGCCCTTGATCTCGGTCTAGTGCGGCACTAGTGCAGATCTGGCCAGTCTCCTTGCCAATGGTGAACTGAGAGGGAACAGCACTGTTGATGCCAGAACCAAGGGAGTAAGTAATGGAGCCAAAGGAGCCGGCGTCTGCATCTGTCGCAGTCACCTACGGAGAAGAAAACATGCTATTGGTTATACATTCCAGCATTGTCATTAAAATTTTAAATCTATTAAGTTAGAAGTGAAATTTTATTACTGGATAATTTCTATTCTCATTAATAACATCACTCTAAAGCCAAAGCAGATCAAACCTAAATTCTATTAGAGGGATGTAAGAGAGTGATGGCGGTCCACAAATTGAAACAAGAGCACCATACCAGGTGCCTTTTGAAAGCATCTTTGGCCCTGATCTTTCTTGTTTATCTGAGCCAGAGCATGAGCCAAACAGGCCCTTTGGCAGAAAAGGCGCTCTGAGGGAATGAAGGAGGGTGGCGGCGGGAAGGAGGATGATTTCTACAGGCTCTGGGAGGGCTGCCAGCAGGGAAAACTGCCTGCTACAGGAGTGGCGTCTGTCTGCAAAGGACAGTGACTGGGGATGGCTGGGGGAACAGTGGGATACCACACAGTACGCTTCAGTGCAGCGCGTTATACCCTAATGTAACGTCCCACTTGTGGTCTGGTTTTAATAACGCCGCACATCTACAGAGGGCTAGAACCGCCGAAGCTATAAAAGCAGCTCGCAAGGCATCAGCCAGGGAGCAGACTCAATTACTACAGGATCTCCCAAGACAGCGTTAGGCAAATAGACCAATCAGATCAGGCCCCTGGGTACCAGGAGTATAATTGCTTGCAAGTGTTGGCCCTGGATTGCAGTTTGTGAAAGATTACAGTAGGGTTAAACCTCACAAGTTGATTAGAATACCCCTTCCTTCCATCTTTTATGAATGGATCATTTTAGGAAAACACTAATTGGAAGAAAATAGAAGCTCGATTCATGCTCGGCACTCCAACGCCAAGCAGCAGGGAGCCTCCTCTGTGTAAGGCAGAGTACTCAGGAACATTGCCAAGAAAAATAAGGCAAGCCATGCTTATCATCAAAAGCTGAATTTTTTAAAAAGATGGCATCGGTATGAGTGTGAGTAGATGGAAATCATTCATTCGAGGTGATGAAGGTTTGGCCGCGGTAATTCAGGCTTCATCTCTTTCCTGAGCAGATGGCAGACGGGGGACTCAGCAGAGAGCATGCCCCACACTCTTGACTGTAACTCCTGACAGGGTGAGTGGTGTGTAGGAGTGAGGGAGTTGTAAAGCTGGCAGGGAGGCAAGCCAAAGAGAAGAATAATAAACCACATGAGGAAAGGGGAAACCAAGAGCAATACAAGAAAGCTACTCCATCTTTTAACGCGCCGAGGCTGCAGCTTACTGTAATATTTTATCATTTTGCAGGGGGACAAGTTATTCATAACAACAACACAGCTTCATGTGCGTGTTTTCTTCACAGTTGTGTGATGAGTGTCAGCTGGAAGAAAAGTTTAAGGAGCATTTGAGCAATACCTGGGTAAAAAAAAAAGAGAAAGCCGGCTGTTACGGTTCAAACATTTCCCTACAGGTCTAGGAAAATATTTCCCCTCTTGCAACTGACCCATTTGTGACAGGCATTGAATGCACAAGTTATTTGCGGAGACTCAATGTTAGCCACAACCATCCACAAAAAAAATTCTTAAAAAAAAAAAAGTACACCCACATACAGTTCATAAAAAGTCAAAAAATGTAAAAAAGCCTACATTTATATTTATGATATGAAAAGATGAATAAAGAGAGAAAATAAGTTACTTTGTTGGGATGGGAGTTGAAGCTTTCACTCTGTGAATCGATAATGATACACAGTAAAACCTCCCGGTGTGTTCACACCGTACACGCAATTCACAATGAATCGACCAATTCTCGTTAGTTCAAAAAATTTAACCTTGAGCAAAGTACAGTGTGAGCGAGAGAGCTACTGAGCTTTACTGTTAAGAACTAATTCAGAACAGACAGGGGGATGGAGTGAAGCGTACACCAATAAATGAATTTATATGCGGAGGATCCTTTGCTTGAATAATTACTCCCAATGCTTCAAGTACCGCATAAAGTGATGAGGGTATGTTGAGCCATTTTGTAGTTAGAAAACCGGAGAACGATAAAGTTCCACGAGTTCAGAGTATGACCTTTTTGTGGAATGCGCTGTAAGATAGTAAACCTCACAATCACATTTGCATAAATCCTAACCACTGTAAGTGGACCGCCTGCAGCAATCAAGTCTATTTTGGAACCTGCAGAGACGAGTGATTTTAATTCTACTCTCATTTCTAAGGTAATAGCAGCATATCAATGTCATCTCGCTGGAACTCAGAGACTTGTCCGTCCAGGAGTTTTATAATTTGCCAGCCACCCATATGAAATGACATATGGGGCGCCATATGCAAATGAAAAACGAGCGAGGATAATCACCCAAACCCCAAAACCATGAACCCTGAGAGTGGAGGACAACCTAACAAAAATGTGGTCTCTGGCATCAAAGATCAGGATAAATCAATTACACATTAAGCGTAAATCTCACCCGACAAAACGTCTTAAATTAAGACTGAAGCTTGCTTGGAATGTTGCGTAATGCTACAGTTCAGAAACACATGAAGACGTCACCCATCATTCATCTCAGCATACTTGCACGCTTGTTTATATCCCTTTCAAATGTTTGGCGCTTTAACTTAAATCGTTTTATATACACCGAGCTACATTACAACTTCCTCTATATGGGCTTACTTTCAATTTTTAGCCAAGAAAGTCTTTCAAAATGTGCAAGAGGAATTCTCCATCCTGCAGGAGGTAGAAAAATACCACTCACCACTTTGTTGTATCCATCCTGACATGGATACAAGCAGGCCTCTCTTTCTGTTTCCCACTGACTTTTTATTCTTTCCACTGCAATGTATAGGTATTACGCAAACCCCCTATTTCTATTGGATTAAAAGTTCAAAAGCAGGAGTAATCTTAGATCATCATCAGCAGCCAGCAGTATTCTCCCTACACTCCATGTGTGTGAGTGAGGCATGATGGGAGCTGTCTTATCAGCAGGGGAAAGGCAACGTTTGGCCAGCTCCTTAGTAAAACAAGCTGGGGGAATCCAAAGATAACTGGGGCACTTTGTGGTTCTCCCATCAGATTCCAGGAGCCGTCCAAGGGAGACTTTCTGACTGACTGACCAATCACGAGAACAGGATTCACAGGAGAGAACATGCCTTTATATGTTTATGTATAATATGTTTAAATGGAATAATGATCCTGAGGTTTCTGGATGCTCCAAAGTGTTCTGGCCCATCTAAAGTCCTCACTCTGTGGTCTGAGAGAGAGCCAGGCATGGAAAAGAACAAGCAGAGGATTTGGGTGCTTTCTATTTTTAGAGCCGAGTTTCTCAGAAGCTCAATTAGAATTCTCATACAAGTATATAACTGACCACTGTGGCTTTTTAGTTCTTGTTCATGGATAATGCAAACACATGTATGTCAGCGTGACCCTATTTGCCCAAGCTACTGCTTCTCTATCCGTCCTCACCGTGCAGCCATGCAAAACATCTCCACTGTGGAAAAAAACCCAGTGCAAAAACTTGTGAGTAAATGAATGATGTAGAGCCGAAACCACTGAGGGCCAACAAGGGGTGAAATGACGGCGATGTAGTTTTTAATCATGCTCCCCGTATTTCAGAGTGCCCAGTCAAACAAATCTGTCTCACGTAGTTCTCAGTGAAACCAGCCAATCGGGACCGCACCTCTGCCAATCCAAATAGGCCACAAATAACGGAGTGCACACGTAAATGTTTGCCAACTGGGAAATTATCGCACACATCCATCAAACCTCTGCATGCCGTACCGTAGATGGTGTAATCAAAACACAAACATACAAACACTGGGGATAAAGTCATTGCTCATCCCAGTCTAGCGATGCCTGTGGTGCAAAAGAGCGAGACCGAGTTAATTCTGCACACTGATTACGCTAAAATGTTCCCTCGCATTCACCAAGGAGTCTCTGCAAACAAACCAAGCACAGATGAGTATGCAGCGTTGGCTACTGTAGCTCTGGCCCTAACTTAAACTCTGCAACTTTGTGGCATATAGAAGTGTTCAGAAAATACTGGATGACATTCCCAAAGCTCAAATTTATAACGGAGCATTCTTTTATCTCACTTGACGAGTGCTGTAACCTTAAAGCACCATGTGTGATGCATTGACCGGTTGGCCATGTAACTGAGATGGGTTTTAAAGAATTGCTTGAATTACAGAGAACAGTGTGGATGTTGAACAGGAACGCGTTTCCATTCTTAGGGATTTAATATAAAAGAACTGTGGAGACTTATAAAAAGGTGAGAGAACTGAGAACTCCACCCACAAGAGAGACATCTTAATGATATGTATCTTAAAATCCACTAATACCTCAAATTATGTCAATCTGATCAGAGAGTTTACAGCAATATCAAGCCCAGTCATGGAAAACTTTATAGATATAACTCAATAATGCAAAATAATAATCATTATCAAAGAGAAATTCATAGCAGGAATACCGCAGGATGTAGCATGTGATAGATTAATGGAGTGACAAAGAGATCATTAAAAGACAGTAAAGGCAAAGAGGAAAGCGTAGGCTCAAAGAAATCAAACGAGTGGGTGAGCTGCAGAAATCTGGACTGAGAGTTGCTTTGAGCTTTCACAGCTGGTGTGAAGCAGTGCACACTCCTCTCCCCTCTATTGTCCTGGCATCACTTCTGAGGAGAGCAGAGATGGGGAGAGTGAGGCGGAGAGCTCCTAAAGGCCTCTTTCACTACTCGCTAAAGTAGCAGATAGGCAGGTCAGAGATTTTGTGACATATCCAGCACCACACTAAAGACCCAGACAGAGACCACACCGGCCCAAGTGGAAGGAAGAAGCCCACACACTGTTGACGAATATATCAAGACTCCAAACATTTGCCGCGCAGACAGTATTGTCTGGGTTCCAACCACCCATGTGTGAAAGATTTTGGTGGTTACTCGGGAGACAAAAAGCCGAGATCTTCGCTGCATAGTTTAAGCCATGTGTAAGGACTACGACATTAAATACTGCCAAACCGCGGCCTGTGATATCTGGCTGTGTGATAAAGGTAATGAAATTTTAAAAGACAAAGTGAAAGGTGCTCCGTGTGCATACGGCGTGCATACAAAACAGGTCTGCATAGGATGAAAAAGCTAGAGCAGATACTCCAAAAAGCACAATTACCTGGCTGAAAGACTACACTTGGAGCTTGGGGTTTTCTTTTTCGGAAGGAGGTGTGCTATCTAACAATTTCTGTGCTATTTTAGTTAGCTACTCGTATAGTTAAAACAACAGCTCATTAAAAATGCATAGCCTTGACTGTGTAAAGGAGCGAGGCTGCTTGCATTGCAAAGCGAATGTCTCACTATCATGTTGTAGTTTGAACTGTGGAAATGAAATTGAGCCAACAAGTTGAGGCTCTACGAGAATGTAATTTGGGGTTCGAATGTAAGCTCTGCGGTGTGAGAGAAAGGCCAAAAGTTGATTAAGTCTATTTCATGCGAATCTGTGTAATAGATTTTGATATTCCTCGTCTAGTAATGGAAAAGTTGGTTTGATTGTGATGCTGTAGGAAATGTTAGGGGGTGATCAAAACATTAAGATTCCCCCTATGGGGACCATTAACCATGCAACACTGAATTTAATTGAAATCAAGCCAAGAGGCACCTTAGCATGTTGGGAAAAACTAAATGTTGAGCTTAAGGGACACATGAGAAAAGAGGCCACAGGGTCATGCACACTGTGTTGGAGGTATGAACAGACTAAATACAAAAACACTATCATGCTTCAACCCCACTGCTTTTAAAGAAAAATAATTTTTTGTTGGAAGCAAATCTTTGTGTGTGGCCGAGCCAAATAAATTCTATTCACAGGAAACACTCAAATACAGCAATTCAAGCGAGACTCCTCTGAATGAATTTTTTTTTTACATCAGCTCTCGATTATCCTTTGCATAATTTCTGCTCTAAAAGCCTCTGCAACATTACACTGGCATTGGGCGCAGCAACGTATTCCTTTAGAATTACAGAACAAACAGCGATGTGGAGTTGTATTCATTATAAGTAATTCAAACTCACAAAACCTCCTTCAGTATCCCCCCGCTTTTACATCAACAATCTATTCCAGATTTGTCAAGTTCTCTGTCCAGATGTCCATTAAAATACATCTGTTGTATTGGGGTATCCCTGTGAAACACCATATAACTGTCAAGGTCGGTAACCATCTTAATCACGCTGATTTTCTCCAAAAATACACATTTATGTGCCAGTTGCCAAAACATATCATCCGAGAACTGTCCTTTCACTATGAAAATGAGTTCCAACTGTCCTTGCAGGGCTAATGATTCGACCAGACTGGAGCTGTAGATGAACGCTAATAAAAACCATTAAACATGTGCTAAAGGATAAACATGACAACAGATAATATTTTACAGTCAGTTTTCCAGAATAATATGGTCTTGACATGATTAAGTTGCCCAGTCTTAGTAACTTCTGGCTGTCTTTAGACAAGTCTGAAGAAGGAAAGTACCATTTTGTCAAACTTTTGGCCCAGGCAGGTCGTACTGCCCTACTTTCTCACAATGGAATTGTTTCAGCTCTTTTAGAGCATAAAAGAAACTACTTTCTGACACGAGGAGACAAAGAAGTATTGATTTCTAAATCAACAAAAGGTTCCATAAACTGCAGCTTTTCATCTTTTTCTCTGTGTAGCGCACTGACATAAATGTGGACGACCTGGGTTAAGGGCGGCAGGTTAGTGTGGTGTAAGGTCCACATATCTGGCAGAGGAACAGAGGGGAGGTAATATAGCAGACAGGGATATAATGGCACTTGGTGCTAGAGTGCAGACACCGGACAGGATAAGGTTTCTGTCTCTTTCCTTTCCTCTCACACATCATTCAACTACTACACTGCGGAAAAAAAAAGTGAGTCAAAACATTGCGACAGAGTTTCTGTGTGTGAAGCAGGTCAAAGGTTATGAGGTTGATGAATCAAATGCAACATTTATATTTTTTGCTACCAAAGAAGATTTTGTCCACTTTTAAAAAACAAAACAATAAATTCGCTAGTTTTTACTTTTCACTTGTTTACGTTGGAGAATCACTATTCCCCTTAAGCCTATAAATGCCATGACATTAGAACAGGATTAAGAATTTGGCGAGAACTTTTCACACTACATCGCTCATTTTGTTAATAAGAATAGGACACTGTCTTGGAGAGCTGTTACGTGCCGCTTAAGCGCTCATTCAGAATGATTGCTGGCATATCCCTATTATTAATTATTACCCGAAATCGCTTTTCTAAGAAAAAAGGTTGAACAAAAACGAACAGCTAATTGACTTCTCTTCTCCTCCATTCTATTGAATAGACTTTTAAAGAAGTCAAGAACTCCTCCAAGGTTTAATTTTACTAGAAAGACAGTTTCAAAATGCAATCCCTAATTAAGTTTCAGACATTTATAATTAAACAATTGCCCTAATCAACCATGTCAGTACCATATCAATGGGTCATAATCTAACAACATAAGATGTAGAGTCTTTGAGATAATAAAACAAAACTCCTCATTTTTAGGTGGAGTTCGGTTTTCCCCCAAGGTACTCAAGGTTCCAAAACCCCACAGGTTTTAACGTCTCACAATAAGCACCCTTTGTAGTTTGCAATTTACTAGTTGTGACAAACTTCAGTTGCTGGAAGTTTAGGTGGCCTGTATTTTTTTTGAAAAACTTTCATTAGACTTTCTTCTGAAAACTGAAGCATCTGTCTTTCATCTAGACCTTGCATCTGGAAGTGATTAAGCCTCAAACCATTTAAGGAGAAAAGGGGTTCCAGAAAAAGGCAAAATGAGCAGTGAGGAGAGATATTGTGCAGCTAAAGAAAAAAGATAGGAGGCAACAGAGCTGAATGAAGTGGAAGCTGTATTCCAGAGCAGACTGTGCAATACTGTTTTTTTGGCTTTCAAATGATCTGTGCAGGTTAAATATGTTTACAAATTATTGCAATACAAAAACAAAAAGACCAAAGAAGTAGATACACCTATGTAGCTGCTCTATAAAAAAATCTGTGTATAGTACTAATGTGTGTCTACAAGCAGACCCGAGGTCATGAAGGAGGAATGTGACTTCAACACCTTGAAAACAACTTTAAGGTGTTTTCAAAGCCCTCTGGTGTGTACTAACCCAGTCAGGATTTGATATGAGCCATGATCCCAACAAGTAAACTGGGAGCATTTCATTCAAACTCCTGCATGAATCAAACAAATGTAATACAATGCAATTTAATTTTGAAAAGCAGGTTACTGGGGGTCCTGGGAAAGGCCTGGAACGCCAGACATGTTATTGACCTTGATGTAGGCTCACAGCTGACAAACTCCTCGCACACGATATCAGGGATCGCTCCCAACAACAGGTTTTACTTTGGCTGGAAAAATAAATATGACAAAAACTCCACTGGAAGCTCGAGCGTGCTGGTGTGTGTGGTGTTAACCCTTGGCCACCTGGAATGACAGAGGGATCTCAGCCGCCGATCTGAGAGACCCCTGCTTAAAACATTATCCTGTTTATTTTCCAAAAGGTCAAATGGGAGAAACAAACCTGCCACTATTTTCTTATGCGTGCTGACTACTAATTAGCCACTGGAAAGAAAATAAAGAGAAAATTGCTGGTTTGAGTTATTCACACTGAAGAATAATAAGTTTGAATGACAATCCCAAAACAAGATGTGGAGATTGGATGATTTAAAACAAACAAGTGCGCCTGCCTTTTACTCCAATTATAATATTTCTAATTGATGTAAAATCATTTTTCCATTAGCTGCCTTGCAGATGTTGTAAATTGTTTTATTCACATTTAATTTCGATCAATGTAATTCAAAAAATAAAAGTCTAGATGAACACTCTTGACTTAATTTCAAGGCGCGGTGGTCGATTAGGGACGTGAACCGATGCTAGAATCTTACTGAGTAAATTAGTATACTCTCACAGGACTTCTACCGGGGGTAACCTCGCATCAGACACCCATAGAGCTGGGCTTGTCAGACTCTAGCTTGGCTCAGTTTCAGATAGTCATCCCTTTCACATCCATCCAATAGCTGTGCTGAGCTCTGATCTGCTGAGGCAGACCAGACTGTGGATCCCAAGGTCTGGGTAGGTGGGAGTGGAGCTAATATGAACCATGCACAGCATGTGGGGGTGCAGGAGCACTGATGTGGGCTAGTCTAGTGCAACAGCTGCCTGCAGTGGGTGGGAGAATGCCCACTGAGCATGGCATGCACAAACACAGTGCAGATGTGGTTTGCAGAGCCAGATTGGACCCTGGTTCTCAGAGATCCACGAGCCTGTTTGATTAGACTATCTAACTCTGGAGTCTGTCCTCTCTTCTCTCTGTGTGAGTTAGGTCTACAGCACAGGCTGCTACATTCCTGTGATCAAGTTGTCTTTCAGTAAATCTGTGATCGCAACTGGCAGCAAAGGAACACTGCATATATCAACAGAGAACCGGCGGAGTCAAAGAGACAGACAGCAAACTCTTCATCTTTGACATGGATTCGTATTCTCCAATAGAGACATTCGAAGCGAGTACCATGCAACCACATGCTAATTTTATCATTCGGTGGTCAGCTCAAAGCAGCATGTAAAATCGCTAATAATGAATAACACACTGGAGACATCGGATTAAATTGTCTCGACTGCATTGATAGTTCGGCCGATCAAAAAAGAGTTCTTCCTTTTTCTGCTTGAATATTCTTTCAAAGAGGATTTCAATTTGCATGAAGAACATGCAGAATCACATACAGATGCTGGCACTGTCACACATATGGACATTGATATAGACACGCAGACACAAATATACAAGCAGTATTTACTTTTGTCTGCATTTACAGTGTTGTTCCTAAGGGCACAGCTGAGATCAGCAGTTAAGAGGAAGACTGGGATGGATCGGTCGAGTTTCCCAGTGCAGCAGGGGGAGCCAGATCTGTGGTGTGGCAGGGACTCAAGTCTTCCAAACCTCTGGAGCTAGTACTATACAGCACCAGTGACCCTAATGAAATAGCAAGACTTCACATCTCAACTGCCTTCATCTTTTAGAGGGGTAGAAAATGGGAAAGGCATTGCACAAGAGGCGTCTTCCAGCAAACACTGAGAGTTTTAGGTGGTTAATCTTAAAGTTACCCATTATGAAGGACGTGTTTATTGACAGTCATGCTGTCGTTGTAATTTCATTCCAGTTTGCTGGAAAACAGTAATTAAAACAGGCAGTTTGGAAAGCAGAGACAGAGCGTTGTGTCACTGTGTGTAGTTGCTTATGTTGAGTGTCTAGACCTGTCCTCTCTAGGAGGATCACACAAATAAACCGAACTGTTCTATATTTGCAAGCGAACTGAATTATAACACACAATAAAGATTTCTAAAATTCAATTTTTGTGTTTATAGCACGTCTTTTTTTTTTTTACAGTATTACGCAGAAGAGCTGACGTCTTTAAGGTTGGTACTTGAAATAGCTTGACAGAGCCACTTACTTCAGTGATGTAAAATGTAAATGATTCAATAGATCACCAGCGCTGTGCTTACACGTTCTCTAAATGCATTAGGCAGTGGCTCCAGTAAGCGACAGCTCGCATCATTACTCAGTTTTCTCTTACCCCAGATGGCGGCTGCTCCCCATAATGAAGTTGAAGTTGACTGATCTTCCCTCTCATGATGTGGCTTTGAGGCGGTTTAACTTGATTGTAACTCTGCCGTTATGTGGCACCAGCATTTCACTTAATGTCCACTTGGCGAAGGAATCGATAAACCTATCAGTCATTCTCCAAGAAGATTCAAAGCTTCGTTGTCGAAGGCTTGATCTTATATTTTAATAAAATGAGGGCTATTTATTCACACAGATAAAGGTTTAATAGTATTTTGAAGTTAATGCTCGGTTGCTTTATTAAAACAGATCAACCACCCAGGTTATTTATCATTCCTGAAGTCCAAAGCCAATAAAGAAGCGACTCCACAGAAAGTTAACCAAAATTCTGTCAGCAGACGCTACTTTTACTGTCTACAGAACAAATTTCAGCAGCATTTTTCTGTCATCTGCCTCACATCTGTCTGACAGATCAGATACGATTCGATTTTAATCAATGCAGCTATCAACCAAGTGACGGCTTGCGTTTCGTTAGCGCCCTTATATGTGCCAACAGCAAGCATATTCTCAGCTTTCAAGTTAGATCTTAAGAGTTTTCTGACATTGCGATGAGTGCACATTTTCAGCATCCATGTATTACAGTAAGTCGACTGATTAGAAGGGGGGTGACTGCATCGCACCTCGACCGGCCGAAGCATTCCTGCACTAGACTTGTAGTAATATAATCAGTCCCGGGGAAAGAGAACTGAACCAGACTCTAATGTCGCTCTGTGGAAGGGGAGAGGTGGGTGGGGTTAGGGGGGCTTCAGGGCATCGGGGTCATGAAGGCATACTGGAAACACACACATAAACACACCCTGTCAGTGACCGATAAACACTGCAGATAAATGAAGGTTCTGGCGTGCACGCGGTTTCTCCAGCAAAGTCTGTTTAACTGTAAACCCAGTCCTGAAGGAAGTCATCCCGGGTTCAGACGCGAGTTGGACGCAAAAAAAAGACATCACGAGCCGAAGACCTGAGTGTCTGTTTGGATCTCTTTCTTTTGTTTCACCAAGTCAACAGAGATCCATCCTTAGCAGACAGAGAATCGTGTACAGATAGACGGATGAGCGTGCGCAGACACACACGCGATATGTACTGTAACTTTCCAAACAGTTCCCTGCCAACAACAAACAACAGCTGTTCTTCACATAAAACTCTGGCTCTGTCACACGGAGATGGATAAAGACGCTGGCGCTCCGTCATCGTTACACCTTTTATCTCGTTTTCTAAACCTCTTGGAAAATGTGATAACGACATTTTCCATATTTCCACATTTCAAATTACGTCACTTCCTAAACTGGAACGTTCTCTGTTATGTTCGAGCCCGTTTCCGATTTGCCGCGTTCAATACGGTTACTATGCGATATTTGTATGTTTACCATCTGAGATGTTCGCTCTGATTCATGGTCACGTTTTTTTTTTTTTTTTTTTTTTCACACAGATTCTTTTGAGCCTCCAAAGCAATAGGTGGGTTTCATTTCCTCGCTAGGATATTTATTTAGTTCTCGGCAAAATATTTAGGTGATAGAGTAATTATATTTTATCTTGTATACATGTCCAGTCCCCTCCTTCATGTGATTCATTTCAAACAATCCTTTCTGAGTATACATAAGGTAGTCAGTGAGCACTTCAGTTGTTTCTCAGACCAAAAGGGACTTCCACTGTAAACATGTCCGCCACAAGATTACACTCACGCAAGCTCCTAAAAGGAACACACAAGTCTGAATTAAACATATTTAATCTATTTGAAAGATAAAAACCTGTTTAGGTTACACAAAGGCTGAGCTTTGGCTAGGATTTCCCCTGATGATCCCCGTCGTATACTCATAGACACCTCAAATTCACCTCACACAATACCCAACAGCACTTATCCACAAGCCAGGGTCCGCGCAGTGATTACTTTTCCTGCTTTTTGCTGAGCAACGAGACGTACATAGGATGGGGTTGTTATGTTCAAGTGTCTGGATGTATGCTTCAGTATTAATTGCTTGGCCAGCTGTGCAGGAGAATGCTCTCGGTGTGCATCTGTTGGAAAGAGGCTCTGTGATGAAAAGCTTTTCCACTCTGTTAGTGTTAGCGAGTCAGAGAACATGTTTTTGTATCTGTTGTTAGTTTGCTAGAGTACAATGTTAAAGGGTCCATTCAGTCAAATCACAGAAAACAGTATTAGTGTTTTACCATGAACATGTTTCATGTTGCTAAAATCTAAACTTTCCCCACAGCTTCCTACAAAAATATTTATTATATATGTCAATATATCAATAATAATAACATGATTCACTTCTCATTAAATGCAAATTGAAAGCTGGGACCATTCCCAACAAGACCTCCAGCTGTGGCCAGACAACCCTGTCTGTATCTTTTGGGAGCAGCACGGCTTGTTCAGAAGAACAACAATGATCTACAACAAAGTCAGATAAAGTTGTGAATGGCAAAGGGTTTTAGGAGACGGGTGGAAGTGGAATATGCCTCATTAGGCTTCTCCAAATTAATGGGTATATTTTCAATAAAGCTGCAAGCAAGACAGAGTGTATGATAGGAGGTGGTGTATGAAAGCACGCAGAGGTCACACCTAACAGATTTGTTTTGCCTTTATTATGTCTTATTATACCGAGAGTATGTACGCTCTGATAGGGGACTTATCTGGTTTCCACTGATAATGAGGGAAGGGTTTCCTTTGCGAGTTAAGATATCCACCGCTGAAGCAAAACCAAAGTGAAAATGTAAATATATGCTCCTATACGAGAATCCCTCACTATAAGACACTGAATAAAAAACAGCTAAAACGATTTCTCTCTTTGTCTGAGCCAACACTTTAATCAGCTCAGTCCGACATGCCTTAAGGATGAGTAAGAAATACCTACAACCACACGTAGTCAAAATGCCTTTAAAATAATTAACTAAGCGGCTGTAAGATGTACTAATTATTTCCAAAATGTTGTACATGTCTTTTTTAAAGTACCCGGCGAGACTTGCCTCCTTTTTCTGTCAGCTGCATGTAGCATTACATAGGCTGACAAAATCCAAGTGACTGGAACTAACTGGTTTTCCAGTCTTGAGAGATCTCATCAAGTGTTTACCCTAACCCACCTATACACACACAATACTTGATCGTGTTCATGCATCTGTGTGTGTGTGTGTGTGATTTACACAGAAAGGGGTACGAGGCATACCTAATCTAATCCAATCAAGCAGAAAGTTCTGGCTAACATGTGAGGTCCTAAGTCACAGGTCAGCCAAATGTCCGGCTGCCCTCTGCGACCTTCGGCCCAGCAAACATCTATCCCGTCTTTCATCTGGTAGCCAGGCACCGGCCACTTGTGTCAGGAAGGCATATGAAGTTCTTCTAGCTTCATCAATTATCGAGGCAGACAAGTGAATTATGGCCCAGCGAAAAAAACAAGGGTAATATAAATCACAGATAAATTGGCACCTAACGTCTCTCTGGAGTCTTTTGTGTTTTTCCACGATACTGAGTAAATGTTGTTCTGACTTTGTAATTAAAGACTGCTCTGATGTTCTGAGGGATGATATTATAGGGCATCTCAGACCGGCAAATGATCTTCAAATAAGCCACAAGCACTAACCCGCTTATTAACAAGAGAATGAAGCCAAAAGACAATATTTCGTCTAATGCTTTAATAACGTTACACTGCAATTCTGCAGCATTCACACTCTGTCATTTAGGAGTCGATGCTTCATTGGCTGAAACCACATTTCCAGCTGTCCTCTGTGTTTCATTTCGTCTCAATTTGTGGCTACTTGTTCTCTGAGTGATGAAAATCGTAGAGCAAACCCGAATAAACTGCGCCGAGCTAAACTGACCTCAGAAACACAAGCAGAGAAATATCATCATTGTAATTGGATGCATACATCATACGCATAGAAAGGGGTGAACGGGTCATAATCTATCATCTCCTTATCTGCACGCACATTAAATGAGTACAATGTGAACCTTTGCTGTTAGTTTGTTCATGGCAGGAAAGTATTCCAGCATAGCATACATTATGTCATGATGCTATGGTTAATTTCAAATTCTTTCTCGTGTGAGGGATAGATAATCGGTTGCCAGCACAGCTTCATCATAATCAGTTTCGTGTGAATGCCATACTGTGGACGATCCCTCATCAGGAGACGTACTGTACCTCCAACTGCCAAAAGAGCCAGAAGATTTCTGTGTGCTGATGTCAGTACGTCTCTCACTCCTCTCTCACGGGATGGCTTTTGAACCGAGTTCTTGAGCGAGGGATCTTTTTTAACAAGCAAGTAACAACAACTGCTATTTTTTTATGCGACTGGATACGTGACAGTTTACGTGACATGACAATGAAATATGAAACACTTGTTTCGTAATTACTGCATATCCGTTACTGCAGAGCTGTCAAACTAAACTGACAGCTTGCCAGGCGTCACTTCATTCACTTCACTTCAAAGTATCCGCGGTGGAGGTCATCATTAATGCAAGACGTACAGCTAGCAGATGCAAAGAAAGAAAGTGTCAACAACACATTTCTAATGAAGGGAACATCCTTCAGTAATCAGGGTTCCCACACCTTTTTCATGAACAAATTCAAGCACTTTTCAAGCACCTTCAAGCACCAGTTTTTCCATTTTTCCAGCACCTTTAAATAGGTAGCCTACTAGTTGTGTTTGCCATGATGGTCATGGGAAGCGCAGCGGTGCCACTGTATGGCATAATAATATGGGTCTAATTAGCATTATTTCATATGGTGGTAGATTGACTGTTTTGATTTTTAACTGATTGCGGAAATTTCAAGCATTTTCAAGCACTTCACAAAAAATTCAAGCGTTTTCACAACCTTGAGAACACTGAATTGAAATTCAAGCATTTTCAAGGAATTCAAGCACCCGTGGGAACCCTGAGTAATACGACCTACGAGAAGAAGAACTGTGTATTTATTCATTGAAATTCAAATTGAAAAAGTATGTTTTACACTTAATTGATGTGCACCATTTGTAGAATAATCCAATTATTTAAAAAAAGGTCCAGACTGTTAGAACCAGCCGGCAACGGTACTCTGTGGTTGAGAAACTCATTACTCTGCATTCGTTTTTCTGCTGTGCAAATGCTGTTTGTTCGGGTTGAACAAATTATTTATAGTCATGCATATTAGTCTTTCAAACATGCCCATAATGGTTAAACAAATTGGCCCATTACCACAGTGTTAGAGGACATTACACAGGCATTGAATGGGTTAATGTATCATATCCTGCTGGGACACTCTGAACACTAACCTCTGTGACTCTCTGTTGAGCGCTTTGACTCTAGACCCCTGTGACAATGGCAGGAATAAATCACAGTTTGATTCCTGAGGAAAAGATTTATCGGAAGGAGTGGAATGTGTCACAGGGTGTAAGGACTGGCTGACCTAACAGACACAACATCAGTCAAAGGTCACCGTTTTTTCTCTTCCTCGACTGGGGAAGGAGGAAGACGGCAAGGGTGTTATAGTGCAGTGCCAGTGTCCCTCTAATGAAAAGAAAAGATAAGAGTCTAAAAAGGTCGGATGTGAACCATAGGAAGCAGTTTAAACATCAGCAAAGGTTATCTGTAAACTATATGAGATAAATGTTTACTTCAATGGCCTGGAAATATATAAAAGCATCCTGTTTAATCTTGTTTACCAACCTTGGTGCACTGTGATTACTTTATGTGAAAGGACATGCAGCAGAAACAGTCCAGCACGCTTTGGATGGAGCATTAGTTTGCTGCTATTTAATGAGGCAGTTTGGTATTTTGCACGAATTTCATGTCACTCCACGTAGGCAGCAGACTATCCATATGCAAATCGGACTTTGATTTGGGCAAATGTGGGTTTCTGAGTAACCTTTCTATAGCATGTTCTTTGAAAAGTCACATTTCTAAAGCTTGAAGACATTTTCTATAAGATACAGCCTTGCCCTTTTCGTTCTTCGTGACTCTACTATCGCACCAACACACCAAGGAGCCAACGATAATCGAATGTTTTTTTTTCCCCTCACAGCTAAGCGCTTCTGCACCGACTAAAAATTATTCCTCACGTGGTCTTTATATAAGGGGTAGAACACTGAACCGAGTCTATCCGCACCTGTTACATGAAAAACGGTTAAAGCATGTTAAGAGGCTTCTTTGTACTTCTGAAGATTATTCCTGATGTAAAACTGTCAGTGTATTTCAAACCTGATGTTAGTGTAGACGCCGAGGCATGTCCTCATTTAGAGGTAGCAGCAGTTACAGTGATTTTCAGTGTAGGCATACAGGACGAGTCAAGAAAAGTAGTCGAGCAGATAAAGAGGAAGGACGCAGACCATGACCGGATCAAAGTGTAGGCTGTTTAATAACAGGAACTCCTGGGCAATTCGAGTCATGTAGTAGGGGAGGGTAAGCTGTCCAGAAGACACATGCACCGGGTCTTATGTTTCTGGTGCCTTCGCTGAAATGGGAGAAGAGCCAAGGGGAACATGTTGAAGCTGCCTTGGGGTCACTGGTTTTGGGTAGAGGATGATCCGGTACAAGAGGCGGAGCGGCTCTAAGCTCGCCAGACAAAGAAAGAAATGCTGAAAGATTCATATAGATACAAAATAAACAGCAGATTTTGGTTGATATGAAAAGAAAATTTGAGTTTTTCCCTTTGTGACACGGAAGAAAGTGGTCATTCAACTGTTTTGCCAGCCGTTATAAAAGGGAGGTATTATTTTTTCATTTGGTACGTCTCTGTTTCCAGCACTAAGTGATGCATTTAGAGTCGAAACTAAGCGCAGGCGACTGCTGCAGACGAGCAGGCCTGGTTTTGAGGAGAAGATAAAACATGACCCAGTTGAACATAACAGTAGGAGAGCAACTGTGAAGGGGAAACAGACGGAGCACATGGCACCCCTATGGTGCTGATTACACCTGCCTTATGACACCGTGTCTTCATGAAAACATTACTGCTAGCATTACATTGTAGAGTATTGTCAGAGATGTTAAAGCTTCCACCTATTATTGCACTTCCTGGTTTTGGTTTCGAGTAGGAAATCATCAGATTTGGGATGTGGCACGGAAAACCTCTGCAGTTCTTTCAAACCGTGGAACTCAAGGCTCATATAAGTATCTCACTCACATGGCAGGGTAGCAAAATTATGGTTTGAACTCTATTATGGTTTAAAAAACTGCTGATGTCTACTCTTTATTGGAAGCACTGGGATCGGAAAATAAAACCACATTAAAGAACACCAACAACGCTCAAGATAATACATAACCATTATGTGACCGCATGCTTATGGTTTCAGTCTGAGGTTCCTCTCTGAAAATTGAAGTGAATCTTTGTGTCGATGCCGCCCGTTCTGTTGTATTGATTTGAATATATAAAAACACATTTGCAAACATTATCTGAAATCTTCCATTGTAAAAGTATGTCAATGTAATCTTTTAAGAAAACATACAATAATAACTTGTATCTGCCAGTCATACTCGTCTGAAAGTGTAATGGAGTGCATTGTATCATGAGGCCGGGAGCAAATTTACAAAGAAAGGAAATGGGGGGAAAACTGTGAGGGGAAAAAAAAGTGGGGAAAAGTAAAGCCAACGTCTGAGAAAAAACACTAATCCTCCAACCCCCTGTTCCCAGTTTCCTCCGAGGCATGGGGCCTTTCAGGGCTCATTCAGCAACAACTATACAATGTTTTCCTTCCCTTTAACAGATTACATCAGCACACTAGAGTCTATTCCCCTCAACTACAAACAGTTGCAGTATCTTAACAAAAGTGTCTTTAACTGCAGCTGCTATAAGGGGGCCCTGGTTTTCATAGACATATGGGAGAAGATAACACAGGTCATTGCACAGAGCTACTAAAAGATGCATTATCTACATGCATGTATGTAACAACTCAACACTAAATACAATAATCCAGCAGGACCACATACAAGGCTTGCAAACATTTCAATAAATGCCTAAATGTGGGGTAATGAGGGATTATATGCAGCTTTCATATAGAAATCCAAGGTTATGTGGGGGTGTTTTAGTGCTTAATAGCAGAAAAGAAAAATAGAACAAAGAAAACATTTTGTAATCCAGAATGGGAAATGGGAATTGTGGATTATTGGCAAGTCATGGGATCTCTTAAACTTTCCTTCACCGGTATAACCTAAGCTCATTTGATGGGTTAAAGATTCAGATGTCACATGATAGATTCTTTGGGGGAAGAAACTGGCTCTGTGTGTAGCAAAACGATAAGCAGATCAACCACTCCGCAAAAAGGATTACGTGTCATTACAGAGGAGCAAAGGCTCAGAGAGGGGAACTAGTAAAAAAAAAAAAAAAAAGAGTAACCTACCCGGCGCGCAGCCAAAATTGGATTGGATGATCTTACATTGTTAAATATGAATAAGAACTGCTCCAACTCTGTCTGTCGTGGCGTAGCACTAATATTCTGCCCAGCATGATAAAATAGGCTGATCTTTCTCATTTACTGCAAAATAATTTAAAAAAAATGCAGCAATTAATGAAATATTCAGAAAATTTTAAATAAGGCTTTACGCTCGGATCTGTCTGATATATTTGATATATTTTCTAACGCTGATTTTGGAGTGAAAAGTTCAAATGAAGACCCAATCAACTTTGAGCAAAAGCTTAAAATCAGTGATCAATAATTAACGAGGAATAATATCAGCATCCATTTGCACCACGCGCACATCATAATTTACCACACCAATAAGCAGTTTTAAGTGCTTGCGGGTGATTATTTATGCCTTTCCTTTAGCCGCATTAAGCAGTTTGGAGAGAAGATTTATTTCTTTTCCAAACACTTACTGTGGATAAAAGTCTCACTTTCAGAGATATTTCCCTTTTTGTTCTGCACGCTGTGTGGCCTTCGGTTAAAAGGTTTAAAGTGCAACACTGTTGAAAAAACACACTTCACACATCCCGAGTCTTCAGTCCTATTATTATGAATCGACTTAAGACCTTTTGGCTGACCAGAGACTGCATTTTTCGTAAGCTTTTCTTTGTCTGACATTTCACTGCCATTTGAGGCTAGACTTTTAGGCTTTTTTTGTATAGAACAGAAGAAAGAACAGGTAGTGTAAATATATTTTGGTCTACTTCTAAAGGAAACCTTTTTTTTTTTTAGAAGTAAACTTTCAACTTTTTCGTCCGCTTTCATCATTCATGGTCTCTTAGATCACTGTCACTCCAGAGACAATGACTAGGCGGGTGAAGGGGTGGCTATAAGCCTTCCCAGACCCGACCTCAGCTACAGACTATGTGTTTATGAGGTGCTTTTGAAATGCGATGATGTCACGCACCGGCTGTGAAAACATGTTAAGCGGCTGGTCCGTTGACCCTAATGAGAATATTAGCAATGAACACGGAGCAGTGAGGAAATGCGCAGGCGGCATGGATCTGAGTGTGTGGCCTGGTATCACCCCCCCCTCCTCCCCTCTAGAGAAGTATCATCAGAGATGGGTGGTACCAGACAAATCAAATACTGGCCTCTCAAAACTCATCAGTCTGCCTTTGGATAATGCAAAGCTGTAATCATCATCATATAACGTCCATTATATCTGTGCATGTATGTACTTCATACACGAATTCACGAATGTGCCAATTTACTCGTACTTGTCGTACTGATGATGTAATAATTCATTAGGTGTGAGCTGACATTCAAAACTGCAGTGATGGTGCCTTTCATGAACTTTTGGATAAAGTCCATGATAGCAACATTTAAAATGACAGCATGTTTATTCTGGATTCAGAAAGGCAAACAGAGTAAGAAATATTTACCCTCGTCATAACTCAGGTGAGGGTCGACGGTGCCATTTATGTCTTTATGGGTATTTTATATTGCATTGAAAAGGTTCAAACAGCAGGTGGGGAGGCTGTCCTCGAGTCAGGGCTTGATAAGTGACTTCACAACAGAGCATATATCAGAGCCGTATCTTTTACATCTTATAAACAGTACAATAAGGTCTATGCTGGATACATCACACACACGCACACATGTATTTATTTAAAAGTCTTGTAAATCGGACAGTCTCAAGAGGATTATATCAGTATGGAGTTTACATTTAAGAGCAATATTTAGGTTTACTCTATTTAGAATTTAGCGATCGAGGCACATTAGCCGTGACAACTGTTTATCCTGCGGTGACTTTGACGCGTCGATGAAAAGAAACTGTTTGATATTCACTTTGATCTATAAGATTCATATCGTGAAGTCTTAAAGCCCTTATTTTTATAAAAAGCAAAGCAGGAGGATA
Organism: Collichthys lucidus; assembly: GCA_004119915.2. Classification (NCBI taxonomy): domain Eukaryota; kingdom Metazoa; phylum Chordata; class Actinopteri; family Sciaenidae; genus Collichthys; species Collichthys lucidus. The sequence continues at coordinate 8,441,679 of CM014090.1, forward strand.
ACGTAATCACTGCATAACATGCCTGTGATTTAATCCCGTCCAAATCTTCGGTTCCTTTTATGCGTTATGGCTTCGGCAGGAAAAGAAATCTGGGCTGACCAACTTGTGCTGTGCCTAAATCTAAAACTGACATCCATATTTATTCAGGTAGTGTTTCTTCTGTTTTGCTGTTTTTGTTGTTGGGTTTTTTTTTCCTTTTCAGCTCAAATCCAATTTAGATAGCATCTGTTTACTTCCCGTTTTAAACAATTAATATTTGAAACATGACAGGAAATTAAATTGATCAAGAGAAAACAGTCAAATCTTATCGGTGCATTATCTCTGTTTCATATTCCCTATCTGACTCCATGTGGTTGCTATAATATATATTTTCACGTGTGATAAAATGATCTCACTCAATTTCCTAGCTTTTCTGGGTATTCTTAAGCAAACGGAGTTGGCGCAGGAGTTTTTAAATCAAGTTTTTACAAGACTTACTCTACAAAACCAAATGAGTGACCTAATTCCTATTTTCTTAACGTATTATCGCACTTGTGGAGGGAAAACCTATCCCGGGTTTACATATAAAACATATTATTTCGACACATTAGGTAGACCTAAGGGGGGTGAAACACGTGTGCCACTAAAAACACGGCACCTGCAAACTATTGTTGTCATTAAAATATTTTCAGCTCAGTAAAACATTCTCACAGAGTCAGACTCATCAATTTCACACCTGGGTCCGAGCTGTTTTTAAAGCAAACACTTCTGTATCAACGTGTCCCTGTGTGATCGCCCAACTTACCACAGCTGTTTAGGTTAGGCAGAGACACAGATTACTGGATGGCTGAAGGCAGCTATAGGTTGGGATTGTAGCTGTAGGTGTCAAGTACATCACCGTAAACTATGAGGCTACATCTCAAGAGGTTCTAGACCCATTTGTTTCTAATTTCCAGTGGGGATCTGTGAAATGATAAATGCTTTTCTTCTTCTTGACACTTTTATGATGTACATTTTAAACAGTAGATCGTCGCTGTGTTGTACATGCTCTTCCCACCCCAGGTGTGGTGTGAGTTAAAAAATCACCACCGGGGGAATAAAACCTATGCACTACTCCCATCTTGATAGTGTTGGACACAGAATGTACAGTTCCTGTAGTAAAAACTTTTTTTTTCACACCTTGTTGAAAAAACAAAATCTACAACAAAAAAAAAGGAGGTTAGCTATGATGCTACGATGAGTCATTGTCTAGTCTGCTCTAACCATGTGCACATCATGGTTAAAAGAAAACCACTGCACATTATTAGACCCATGAATTCATAATTCAAAATGCAGAACAGAAACATATACACATACATGATTACGGGTTCATTTCCCAACATATTAAGATTCATGCAAATTAGGATTAAAGACTGTTATGCTCTGATGATCCTGTTAAAAACCACAATGCATGACGCAGGAACCTCACACTTTGTCACCAGACGGAGTTTCCCCCAACGACAGACACTTTTACCCCAGGGGATTACTACCAAACAAAGTGGAGTTAGACCAAAGGAAGTCTACGGTGGCCGGGAACCCTCAATGCTGCAAATAAAAGAAACGCTGCGAACAAAAAGAAATAGCGCTGCAAATAAAAGAAACGCTGCAAACTGGTGGTGGTGCACCTGTAGTTTTTTATGTGAGCGAGAAGAAGAAGTACAGAAGTGTATTGCATTCACTTGAAAAAAATAAATTAGACACCTGATCTAATTTATTAGACCACCGTAGAAGTCCCCACCAATTGAATCAAAGTGGAAATTTCTTTACTTCTGTTTTTATGCTACTTTTACTTATTTTAAAAGTCAGATAAAGAGGACAAAACTATGGAAGCAATATGTTGATTTTCCCACATATTGCAAGAACTAGCCTGCAGTAACACTTATATAAGGTAAAAGTTACTTTTTCTGTCTTAGTTCATCAGTGCTGTCTAAACGCTCAGCCCTATGCTCCTGTCAAATTTCAAATCCTTCCCCCACATACACACATCTTATGAAACTCAGAGAACTAGAAATTCACTCGGATGGGCAAGTTGCCCAGGAACCCTAGTCGTAGCGCTATGGAGCGAGCAGATCATTTGTCTTTGAGCTGTTGTTCACCTCCCTATAGAGAGATCGAGCTATAAGTAGCTTGGGACTCAACACCAGTCCAAAATGAAGAATGTCAAAATCCTACAAAATAGTTAAAACAAATAGAGATCGAATATGTTTTTTACAATTCCCCTTGCCTTTCTTTAAATTTTGCAGCAAAGGCTTTGCTCCATCCTTTGTTGGGACTTTCACCTTTTCTTTTTAAAGAACAAATAATCGAACCGAACATTCACTTCATACAAAAACAGACATCAAGCTGTAAAGACTGTAAAGGCCACCGTACTGACCAAACTAAAAATCTTTATCTCAGACCATGTGAAGTTAGTGTTCCAGATGCTGTTAAAAGCTCAGATATTTCCAGATCTTTGTAAGCCAAGGAGAAATTTGAAACCACCTACACTTGTGGGGGGAGAAGAAAAACAAAAGGCCTTGGTGGAAAAGCACCGAGAAAAGCGGCGGGTTTTTCATGCTTTACCAAATTTCAGATGAGATTTAAAAACATCAAAGAGGAACTTAAAACGTATATGCACGCATATTAGGAGGGTCATTAAGAGTGTGTCGGTATTTTAGTATCATTTTCACCAGGTGCTCAGTATTTTTTGTACGTTTTCTCCTAAAAAGTAAAGGTTGATCAGTTAAGTTATTATGAAAACACACTAGGAACTTTCCCTTTCTCATCCAGTTGATTTGTAGCTCTCCAGGAATGAAAAATATTCACACCCACTGCTCGCAACCATTCCTTGAGTGTTCCTTTCATGTAGTAATTGTCCTGTTAGACGCTCTATTTCGTGCACAAGAGTCAGTCTGTCCTCTACACGCTGCAGACACAAAACACGCCACTGTCTGACGCGGTCTTCATAGACACGATGAGTGGGTGAGCCATTGGGAATATTTAGCCACTGTCAGTGGGTGTTAGCAGTGATTGAAACATGCGGCTGTGGTGAAAGACTGACAGGTGTGCATGTGTGTGTGTGTAAGGGGGGTTATTGTTGAAAAGGTTATCTTGGTATTTGAAACTAGAAAATGATACGAGCCCGTTGTATGTGTTTATTAATCTTGTCAATCGTGCGAGATAAAGAGAATAGACAGGGGGCGGCAGTAGCTCAGTCCATAGGGACTTGGCTTAGGAACCGGAGGGTGGCTGGTTCAAGTCCCACATGGACCAAAAATATGGATAGTGGACTGGTAGCTGGAGAGGTGCCAGTTCACCTCCTGCTGAGGTGCCCTTGAGCAAGGCACCGACCCCCCCAACTGCTCACTGGACGCTGGTCTGGGCGGCCCATCTCTCTCCACATTTTCATTTGCATGTGTATGCCGTTGCATGCATGTGTCCGGGTTCAAATGCATGTAAATAAAAAAATAGAGTGAAAAAAGAATTTCCCCATTGAGGGATTAATAAAGTATATCCTCTTCTTCTTTCTGATTCAATTAAATAGATAAATTATTAACTTTAAGATATATTCTGTCGGCAAAATACTAAATTATTGATGCAGATAATTAAACAAAAACTGTTTGGTTGTCAAGGGGACAGGTATGCAGTGCTGTTATTCTAACATCTCAGTTGGCAGTCATGGAGTGGTCTGCTTCGACTGATCCTGCTGAGATAATAGGAAGAAGTCTTTGATTCGAGGTAATTCCAGGTAATAGTTTCCAGAGAGAGTCATTCAGCACTGAGGAATGCAAACTAATCTGGTCACATTGGTTCTGCTGAATCTCTCAGAAGACCCCGCAAGGGTCGTCACCCTCATATAACCAGCCCACGTTTACATCCCCTCTTCAATAGAGAGTTCAAGGAAGGAGGAATGAAAGGAGGCTGGAAAGAGGGAGGGGCTCACACATCATCAAGTGAACCATAGCTACTGTTCACATGTGCAATGAATGCATTGAACTGTGCCATAATGTGCAGGTGTGAGTTGCCGACAGGCTAAATTGAAAGGACGGATAAATCACAACAACCTTTTTTTTTTGCTGTAGAGTTAAAAGATGAGAAGGGGCTCTGCTACTACTTGGCTAAGTCAAAACTTTTGCAAACAAAACCTGTTTAAATTCAGCTTTTCTTGAAATTTTGTACTGACTGTTTGAAATGTTGAAGTTAAGAGTAGACAACATCTCAGCTCCCAGGGCCCTTCTGGAGTGGTCTAAGCCAACAAATTAAGAACGCCTGGCGTACTTTGTGAAATCCTGTTAAGGATACTGTTGATGGGCAGGGACTTTGTCACCGCGCAGACAATGGCTTCACTCTCTGCTCCCGGGTCATTTTCATTAATTAAGCAACGTGGCGCTCAAAAGCTAATCCAATCACACAGCGGTCTTTTCTCACGGTTCCAGGCTCTGGCTTCTGGGTGACTTTGGTGGACCCGCTGCTTGACACCACAAGCGACACAACAATGTTCGCTGGCAAACAGAGTCGGGTCGGAGGACGGAGATCTGGAAAGCAGGGGGAGGCAACAGAAACAACAAACCACCCATACATAAACCGACAAAGCCATGGCTCAACAGTTCACGGCATTATGTCAAGATTTTCATTTAATGCTTCGTGGCTCTGACTCTGCACAAAGGATGAAAGAACAAATCCCTTCTTTTAGACATTCCTGTTTTCTCTCAAATGAGCACTGTATGCTGATAGCAGGTGTTATGAGTCGCCGTTTGCATTATGTTGAAAAGACTTTTACTGTAGCATCTTGACCTCTCTCTCCCCCTCTGCTTCTGCTAAAGCCATTTGGACATCCAGGAATCCATTTGGTCAGTCAATTTGTTTGCCATCTTCTCTTTCAGCGCGGTGACTTCCTCTGCTGCTCTGAACAAATGCTCCGTGTATGGCCTTGCTTAAAAGCCACTGTGATCTGTTAAAAGGTCCCAGAGTGGTCACAACTCACAACCTATTTTAAAAGACGGATCTTATTGTTTTGTACAAGTTATATGGTCAGTGGTCACAGATTGGAGAAGCAAAGCGGATGGGCTGGGGTGGTCTAGAAGTCACATCTGATTTATAGGACCATGAGAAATTCAGGTGCAGCTTTGTTCTATATTTTCTCTTTAGCTGTGTAAATGCCAGTGCCTCTGTGTGCTACTCTGTATTTTCTCTAAACACTTAAAATCCTGAAAAAAACAGGATTGAGCCAGGTATTAATCTGCAAATTGCAAATGAATACCTTTTGTTATTTTTTTTTTCAGCGTCAAAGCTGAGACGCGCAGTCTCCATGGTAATTGGCTTACGGACTCTATTCACTTTGTCCGTCAGCCTTTTAGTGGTTTCTCTTTTGAAGCCCATGCTTCAATTCTCTGCTTGATGCTATGTGCCAATAGACCATACACTGCTAACAGTTTGACATATCCCTTCAGACGAAGAGCCACAGGCCTTCTCGGACTAATGGATATAACAGATCACACCAGATCCAGATGAAAAGACAAACGTCACGCTGGAGAGAGTAGCAGAGGTGGAAGACTTGGGGGAGAAACCCTTTCAGTGTTGTATTTCTTCTTCTTCCCATTTAGAGGATGATTTGATTTCAGAATCTTGGAGCACGGTTTTGAGTAGTAAGTATGTCTTTGATTTACTACTGAGTTAAACCATGCAGAGCTGCTGAGCTTACTGTTGGCCATCCTCTGACCCCTGACCGTTGGCCTTAACCACCCCGATGATCGTGGCCAGACAAGAACAGAAGACGTGTTTTGTTTTAAGTGATTTATATTCTTGCTTCTCAAAGGAATATTCCATGCCTTTGGCTTGTGAATTATGCCTAAATATGTATTTTGCCAGAAGTTAAAAACAGTCTGTTCTACTGTTGCCTTTTCTCATATCCTAGAAATCTTAGGTGCACTGTGTTTTTTAAAAAAGACAATCAATTAAAAACATCTGTCAGTAACTTCCAGCTGCACTGACTTCACTTCAGACGTGGCGTTATCTTTTCATAACTTGTCCACTATGAGACAAAAGAGTCAAAGTTATATTCAGACCTCAGACCATAAGTAATTTTACATTTGTGAAAATGGTATCTATAGATTACTCAGTTCTAAGGAATCCAGGTCTCAGTGACAGCAGTGATGAAGGATGCATTTGTTTTCAATCAGCTGAACAACTGCAGGATTAAGCCAGGGGGGCTCCCGTAGACAGAGTCAATGAAGGGAGATCTACCAACCAACAGCCCTATTTTTACAACTGTCGGCTTTAGATTAGTGCAGCTGACAAGCAACATGTTGGGTGATGATGGAATTCATGCTTCGGCTGGCAACCCAAGTGTGCCGCTCTTGCTTCAGCCCGGTCACGGATACTGCCACCTGGGCACTGTGCACTCCAAACAGCTGCCCAGAGAAACAACCTATAGCCAAAACCAGTCGGCTGCTGGAGGTGTGCATGATTAACGCTTTCTCATTTTCTGTTTAAAATAAGAAAATTATGCAGACTATTGGATTTCATTATGGGCAGTGTGGGACTCACCTTAGAACCATACAAGTCCTCATTCATGCCAACTACTAAAACCACATTCTTTAGGTTCCCATGCTATAGATGCTTAGTGCTTTGGCGAGGAATGTGGGACGTGCCTAATCCTTTGTTGAGAACAAATTAGGCAGCCTAATTTCCCAACTGGTAAAGTACTGCCTCATGTCTCATCCAAGAAAATGTTTTGTTTTATTGTTATAAATGAATTCTTAATTTTTTCCAGAAAAGAAAATCTGCTTCTATGTCTGATGAGACCCAAAAAGCCTTAAAGGTAATTGAGCTTCAGTGCAGGGAGGGAAACTCCAGTGGAGTGTAATATGAGAAACTGCAACAACTGAAATTAATTACAAATGATACCACAGAATTACATGCTGGAGATATATTACGCATTATCTTACTCACTCGGCGAATGCACCACCCTACAGTCAGACTATATTCCTGCAGTCTGCCTGGTGCATCCTGTTGATACAGATAACAGCATGCAAACCTCACTGCAGCTTCTTTGTTAAAAGGGGTACAGCGAGGCTGACAATGTGTAATTATGAACTGCAAAATATGCATATCTTAACTTCCTGCAAGAATACAGTAAAAAGATGGAAGATCGATCATGCAGAGAAACAACAGGAATGTGCGGAGGCTCAGACGGCAGCGTCCCTTCTTTTTCGCTACTGGCACTCCAGGGCAATCTTGGAAAAATATTGTTCTGCAGTCTAGCCAGACTTTAGCAGACTGCTGGACTAACTCAATGTGACATCCAATGCAAAAAAGCAAAAAGGCCCACCCTCAACACACAAATGTAGACCTTTCTCCTCAGGCAAACACCCGCACACACACACACACACAAAAGTCTAAAGACCAGGAGAGCAAGCTCACTGCTCACTGAGCCTCTGGGGACTCTGCAGGAACACAGAGGTGAGGAGGCTACAGACCTTCTCTTCTCTGTTACATCCCAGAGGAGTCCTGGGCTACTTCCATTTCACAAACAAACTAAGGACCGTCGTGCAGGATGCGGAAAGTGGAAGCAATGGAGAGGACCAACTTCCAGAGCAACATAAAAAACAGACATAAGCACGAGTCTAGCAAGAAGCCAGGTTAACAAACCTTTTGGCATTAGTTAAACTCTTCATGAACAGTGTTTCTGATGTGCAAGACTGGAAAAAGTGCCCAGTCTAGTAGAGTTTTAACGCTTTAGTGCTACTACTGCTGCATTATTGTTGCAATGCGCAACAGAAAAACTACTTGTAGTTGAAAACTCTGAACTTTCCGTTCAGATATACATTTAAAATGTATTCCGCCATGAGCGATTCTTTGAATTGCAGAGACCTCTGCAGTGCAATAATAAAACAGCCAATGCCTATAGCTCGGTCTCATAGGGGCTTAGGAGATACAAGGGGGTTATGTGATACCCAATCAGAGCCGAGCCATAACACACATGCTTGTAGAGAAAGATGAGAAGCAGCTGCTTACTGCTGGCTACTACTACTCGCTGGGCCTTACTTCACCCTGGTAAAACCACTCACAGTTATGTTAATGAGGTCAGTCATAAGGTCAATCAATTTAATCAGCATAAAGTTCCAAGTTTTCTATGCAAATATAGAAATTTCTGAACATATATGTTTATAAACATATATAAAAAAGTAGAAACAAGTCCCCAAAAACTCAAAATGATGCAGTCACTGTTTTAGCCTGATCACCTTCAACCAACTAGCAAGGAGCTGATATCTAGGCTCTCAACCATTACAGGCATGGTTTCGTAATTTAGAGCAGTATTTATGTCATTGTTGCTGATTACACAACACAGGTGTTACTTCTGAGATTTAGTGCAGTGTCTCAGTGTAGCCTCCCAGGGATTACGGTTAGCCTTGTCAAGAAGGAAGGAGAAATGTGGCTGTTATTGTGTCTCGATTGTTTTCCAGTGTAAAAAAAAAAAAACTACAAATCAAATTGTTTCCCCATGCAGCATCTTCAGATCTATCTACATTTGTACAAACCAATTCAAGGCACATTTAAGATAATACGTGATGACAATAATTCAACTAATCTGTTTAATTATATTACAATTAATTACATACACTAGGTGAGAATAATAAACCACTATACAAACTCTAGAAGTCTAGTCTCCTCTAATCCTGTAGCTCCCATTCCTCATTATTCAACGACTCAATATTCATCAAATAATGAATTAAACATTGTCTCTCTCTCTCTCCCTGTATCTCTGTACATTATCTTTTATCAGGGTATAACTTGATCTCATTTCAAGCCTCGAGTGAATGGAACAAGAGGCATTCTTCTGACTCATTTTAACCGGCTTTATGTAGACACCTCTCATTTCCTTTTCTCAGTCTAGTAAGGGCAGACATCCTGCTTCCCATAATCCCATGATGCAGCCCTCCTTTGACCTTCGCTGTGGAGACGCAGTGCACCGTTAACCGTGTGCCTGATGCTCGGGGCAGGAGCGAGGAGGCTGCATGCCCTTAAAATGCTTTTCATCTGTTTAGACAGACAGTTAATATTACCTTTTATCCCAGGTCTTACTCCTTAAAGTTGAGCGGATATGATTTGTTTTGTGTGGGAGATAGCTGAAGGCTGTCTTGTCCTTCTTTGACCTGCTGTGCAGCTATCATCTGTCCACTGGCTAAAGACAACTTGAACTGAAAAAGTATGGAACCGGTTAGCCGGAGTAGGTAAATATGGACTGCACTATGCGATGACTTTGGGAGGAATTCATAAAAAAAGGAAACACGCTTTTCTCTCTTAAAGGAATACATATGGCGCGTATAATCTGGCAACAATCACTTACATTGCATGCACACAGTACCTATTCTCCCTGTTTGCGTTGGAGTTTGTGCAATCTGCTGTTCATTTTCTGCATCGAGTCTCGTAATACATGAAAGAGGAACCAATTAAATCCAGTCTGTTGTGTATGAATTAAATCAACACATTTAACTATAATCCCACTGTTATTTTAAGAGTAATGAGCAGGCAACAAGTTTAAAAAGAAAAAAACCTGTTTTGTTTAATGTTCACTGTTCATCTTGAACCAAATTCTCAATTGATTTTTCTATTTTCCCTGCGCTCCCAAAAAAGCAATCGCACCTAAACAAAGCTGGTATTTTCCATTTTAAAAGAACATCATGCCTCTCTGCATTTACAGTCCCATTCACATTTCATTGCGGCGCATGACAGTGGCTGATGGATTGGGCTTTTGGTGGCTGAAACTGCTCACGGGGAGATTGCTACCAGATGAAAAGGTCTTAGAGTGCAAAGTGGGCGGTTTTGAATAAAGCTATAACTCTACACTCTCGGTGTTATCACGGACCACACTAAATAAAAAAACACCAGTGAGACATTGACAGAAAAGAAACATAATTTGCTCCAAATGGTCCAATAATGAGAATTTTGAATAAAAACACAGAATACTGGATGGTCTTCTTCTCCCCGTTTGCCTAGAGCAACATATTTTGAGGCACTGAAGGTATTTTGAGGTTGACCGTTTTCAAAGACAATTCAGAAATTAACTCTAAGCTTCACAAAAATGATTTTCAGCACTATCTTGCGGCTTTGATTTGGTCTCGGTTGTTGGGTAAAGCCTGAGAGGAAATGTAATATACACAAGTTTGTAGCCTCACAAAAAAAACATATTCATAAGAGAACAAAACATTCATAAAAATCGAGATCGAGATCTTTTTGTTTTGGCAGAAAGTCAAAAATAGTGTTGGGAAAGTGTGATAGTGGAATTTGGATGTGGCTTGTTTTGTGGACAAAATGTTTTGGTTCACCGTCTTCATGGGATGGTTTTCCCACTTCTACTTATAGATCCCCTTCCCAAAACGAAACAATAATTCATTTTGAGATACCACATTTAAAACTACTATTCACATCTCTTCAGCACTCTTTAAAAACAGTGCTTCTGTGTGAACTATGATCACCCCAAAACATCACTACTGGCCATCTGTATGAGCTTTAAACACAGTCTGATGAAAAAGATCTGAACGCGAAGGAATGAAAACGTCCCTTCAAAAACAGATCATAACAAACTTCAATCCTTCCACATTTCATCTTTGTTCTTTGCTTCCGTCCTTTAGTAACAAAAGGAGGAACTCAACTTACAAATTCCTCGTATAGAATAACTGAGCGATGTAACCATTCAGCAAATTTCAAATCTCTCTGTGGCTTTGAAAAATATAGGTTTCAAATCTTGAATGTGTAATTATACTGTATGTACTTGCCTTGTGGGAGGTGCAAAAAAAAAAAAATCAACAACAATAAAATACCCAGTCTATTTGTTCATATTTTATGCGCACTACTTTGACTGTAAAGTGACAAATCGAAAGTAGCACAACAGTCTTTATAAAACACATCTAATGCAATCCAGATGTTCTTTTTTTCTCCAACCGAGAGAAAAATATGTGTGTACAGTCCCCCTTTAATCCGCTTAATATGTAAAATTTCAAACAGTTATGAAAATATTTTCCCTCAGAATATCCTCCAGATGAGTGAGCATGTTGAACTGTCTAGTTCTCTTCCCTTCGTCTGTCAATATTTCCCAGATGACAGTGTAGACTTCCTGATGGATCAGTCTCTGTTGTTTTCATATGAAAAACTGAGGCAATTCTACTCACAGTGATTCTCTGAAGCATAAATGGACGCTGCACCTCCGCACGCATCTGATATTTCGCACAAAGACGTAAGTAGATTGCAAATTATGCAGATCAGGATTAATTAAAAATAAATTTAGTCATGATCAGCAGCCGTTCTGCTGGATGACAGGAAGTGATGGTAGACCTTTAGGAATTTCACTCACAGGTCAGTGACCTCCTGCCAGGTTCACGTCTGCCCCCAACTTGCTGTGATTGATGTGACCTACACTGCAGCATGCAATCATATTGCCTGGGCAGTTCAAATGTCTGGCTTCTGACTCAGTAGCATCCAGCTCCCACACTGAGTTGGTAACTTTGCTAAACCAACAGAACCATCCCAGCAGTAGCACTCAGAAAAAAAACCCTGCAGGTCTGATGTGACACCTGGCTGGGAGTTGGTCGGTGATTGCTCTCTGAAAACGTGAGGGGTTGCCCTGTCATCTAAAGTCTGGAGCTGTGCTTTGTTGCCTTAGTCTTAGATGCCTGGCCCCTCCACGACCAGACAGAGAGAGAGAGAGTCGGCCTGGCGCTGGAGCCTTGGCAGTCAGAAAGATCTGTGGTGTGGCCCCTCCTTTTTACTGGGCTGGGATAAGCCAGGGAGTGTGGCGCCTCTGAGGTTAGTGGGCTGCCTCATCGAGACACCAGCTCCATCATGAGCCTATTTTTATTCCATTTTCTCGCTTTCTTTTTTTCTTCTTCTTCTCCCCTACTCAGACCTCTCGTACTCTTACTTTTTTTTTTTTCAACTCTCGACTTTTGCCTTCTCGGTCTATCTCTTTACCACTGTCCTCTTCTTCCACGGTGTTGAGATGTGTTTCAGACAGTATGCATGACAGAGGAAAATGAAAAAAACCTACACCGCTAGGTTTCTGGTTTGGATCCCAATATTCACTTGCTTTTTTTTCCCCCCCCTTTCTGTCTTGCTGTATTTATTTTGCGCAGCCACTTGCCAAGATGGCAAGAGCTCCTTGTCACTGGTTTGGCAGTATCCATGCAGTGTATATATTCGAAGTGCTTTAACCCGAATGCAGAAAAGTTATTTATCTATGTCAACAACAGACACTGTAAACCAAAAAACTGTCCAGTTTCTCATGTTTGTCTCCATTAAACTTTGATTTTAATCTCAACATGTAACCACTTCCATAGAGTTGCACCGAGAAGCATAATTAACATGCAGGATGCCATCTTCCTCACACTGGGGCCAAGAATAAACAAGAAAAGAAAAGCCCTGAGAAAGATTGAACGGTCTTTGTTGGTATTCTAATGCCCTACATGTCAGGATTGTACTTTTTGAGGGAAAGGATCACTGTATTTAACCAGCTAATCCAACATGTTGAGTCAATTCACGTACAATGTGGTTATGCTGGCGAGTTAGCAGGGGGTCCACAGCTTTCAGGGAAAAAGAGTTTACCATCATAAAGCAGCTGTCCCACATCAACAGTCCCTACAGACACAGACAGTGCCGTGTTTGTGCCATAAGCCATTCTATACAAGCACATTGTGGCGACTCCTCCGGCATTTTTAACAGCCTGGCAACAGTAAACTCTCAGAGTGAAAAGGGTCTAGACTAGTCTTCTAAAAGAGACCCTCGCTTCACATTAGTGCCCCTAGTTAAAAGGAGCTTTGCAGCAACGATACTGGGGTACTTGTAAATAAAACCCTAATTAGAACAGGTTACCAGAACTCTAGACTAGAACAAACGGTAACTGCAGTAGGTTTTGAATAAGGGTGAAAAATGGGAGCATGATCACACTAAGCAAGGTCCCAAACGCAGCTAAAAGGCGCATTTAAGCATTTGAGGTAAAGTTTTTTTAAATAAAGGTCAAAGTCAGAAGGTCCTTGGCAAGAGATAAAGGAATTATTTGATTTATTTAGAACTGATCTGCTTTCCTCTCAGCATCGCCCATCACTCTGCTAACAAGCCATAGCTGAATGAGCTCTGTATCTAAAAAAAAAGGCATTCCACACAAAGTATTCTATGAGCTGTCCTGCCTGAGTTGAATTCATTTGAATAATTTACTTTACAGAATAGCATGAATATGGGGAAATGGTTGATCCATCAATCTAGTCTGACACCTCCGCTTTAGAAAAACACTGTTTCGCCCCCTGTTCTTTGTTTTTGTATTATCTAATGAGCAAAGAAACAGAAAACAAAAGTAGTTGGGTTATATAATAAAGTCTTCTTTGGTGAGCCTGGAAAGGATTTGAAAACCTTGAATTAGTTTGGTGCTGTATGAGCAAGCAATTTCCTCTCTCTCATCCACAGAGTACACCACCGCCACGGTGTTCATTTCCACTGGCTTCCTACAGTGCCCACATCTGAAGATTCCCAAAACTTAAGCAGGGATTGGAAACTAACCTACTGTCCAGCATGAGCGCAGCTATGTGAGCATATCATGCCACTCTTTCCAGTCAGAGCACTCTGACGTCACGCTATTAATCTCTTTCACCATACCACCCAAGCCTCGGGGAGACCACACCAAATCCAGCACTCAACCCTTTGAGCAGAGGAGTGAGTACCACTGGGATCGAATTAATGAGGCTTATTACATACTTTAAACCAATAAATGGACTTCACAGAAGGCAAAGCACTAGTGAAGGAAAAGGTCGTATCAAAACTACCACGGTTCTTTGTTTGTTGAGCTCACAAAGAGAAAAAATCTCCTCCTACAAAATCATAAACAGTGACTCAGAAGCAGAAAATGTGCATGAGCGAACCCAGTCCTCAAGCACAAGTTGACTTTTTAACAAGAAATGAAGCCTTGATACTATGACCCCTTTGAAAATCAAAGACTTTTCATGTTTCAGCCCATTTATTAGTCACACATACTTGACAGCAAAGCACACGTTTCCAGAAGTATGTTTTCCTTGTATTACAGACCTCCAACGGTTGTATAAAAATCTATTAGCAGAATCTTGAAACTTGATGTGTAATGCACTGAGTCAACAGTTTAATGCTGTAATACAGCGTAAGGTTTTCAAGCCTATCTGCACTTAAACTCATTACTGTGTAACAGCAATGTGACATTAACAAAGAATTATGGAGGGTTTCTTGAACTGAGCAATGGATTACACAACTTAAACAAGTTTCACTCTGCCAATTTGTTTTCATACTGTAGCGAAATGAATGGAAACCACTGCTTGCTTGGAATAATGGGAAAAAATACCAAGCCAACAATCTGAAACAGTATAGCATGATTTGGAAAATGGTCGCCAAAATCGTTGCAAGATCTGTAGTTAAGAAGGTAATACATGAAAACATATTGGTGAGATTATTCAAATCGCCCTATTAAGCAAACACAAAGAGGAGATTATGGGAAATGAACTCATTCACTTTAGGAGAACACAGAACCACTTCAATATGGTTTATAATAAATCAGCTGAGGTTTTTTAATAAGTGGCAATTTCAACAAAACACCAGTGCTCCAAATGGTAGCACTGCTCCTACAGATGAGAGAAGGCTCTCAAGAAAATAACAAATGACCTAAGTGGTTAAAATGGTCTACAAAGGCCTGGAATGTGCAACTCTGTAGCACTTGCCACAGCTACACTAAATATCCACTGGGACAAGTACTTCTTTCCTCATATACTTCTTCCCATAATCATGGCCTGTGACCTGAAGGAGTTTGTTCCCTTATTTCCCTTCAGACAGAGAGCACAAGCCAAACCAGGATGCGGACAGTGCAATGGATTCCCCTCCCGATCAGCCTAAGTCTTTCAGAGACTTAAAAAACAGCCACGAGAACTGAGTTGTTGAGCTGGGTGAATGAAAATTTAGCTCGCTTGCACTTGGTCATCTGCCCCTACTGGCCACTAGGAGACACGGCAACATCTACAGGCATTACTGAATTTAGACTATTTAGTTGTTTTCTCTCTACAATACTGCTTTAGTGTATAAGTCGCCTCGACCAATAAAACCTAATTTCCCCCAGTAAGCTCCCATCTTTAAGTACTTGTCCTGTCATATAATATCATTAGCAGGCCAATTTTATGACTCACCTCAGTCATAAGCACACACGGAAGAATTAGGTCAATTAAATCATGGATTGCTTTCAGATCCCACTGTTCCCCTGAGTATGGATCTGTCGTGATTGAAGCATTGTCTCTTGTATGTCCAGGCCAAAACTCTTTTCGGTTTGTGTGCTTTGGCATCGTCTTGACGCGCCCTTCTCCTACTGCACAAACATTAGCCAAATCCTGCAGCTTTGTCCCACCTTTCCCAGACTGGGAAAAGAACACACTGGCATGCAAACTGTTGCACAATTCATCTCTCTCATCCCCCTATACTTACTCACAAAGAAGGGAGCGACTTTATAGTTTGCACTCATTTTAAATGCGTCACACGGATATTATTTAGTAGCTTCACTGACTAACTTTAAAGCTCCAAAGAAACACTGCATGTTACTTTGCCAAATAACCAGATTAACAAGACAGAAGTAAACTATTTTACCAAATTCTCGGAGAGACTAAATCAGTCTAGGAAAATCTGAAAGTTCCCTAAGTGTTTATATTGTCCTGGGTGCCCACATAGGCTTTGTCCACTCTGAGATAACACTTTTGTGTTTGTTTCTTCACATGGCTCAACTCTGGTAGATAAAGGCCGAACGTTAGCAACAGTCTGTTTCTGAAGGGAAGTGTTTTTCAGACTAACTTCCCTTTCCAAGTGGAAAAAGAAGGGCAAACTCAAGTGTAATCGTGCTGGCACTTCATTAGGATGCCCCCCAATCTGATCAGAACCCAAAAGAGAGCTGGGAAGGATGGGGTGAAGGGAAGTCCCTGCAGCGAGGCAAAAAAAGCATTGGACAAAGACGTCTGAGCAGAGCTGGAGTTTAGGAGAGAGAAAGCCTTGTGAACTCTCCCCCCATGTCTGTCCTGCATGACAGATGCAGAGGCCCAGCCACTGACAACATGCAAGGGTGGGGGGGGTTGAGGAGGGCGAGCATGTTGAATAAACATATTCAGTCCTCTGCTACCCCCCCTGATTCCCCCCTCCAAATGAAAACCTCAGTCGATATACAATATAGATTCATCGGATAGCTCAGTTTATACTCTGTGTTTATACACCAGGATAAATGTACCTTCTCTAGCCAAGAGATCATGATGTTTCTATCTCCAAACAAACCCAGACCCTGCTACATGTTCCCCAGACCTCTAGGATGTGTTGATAATGTTGTGTGATAGCCGAGACAGTGAGACAGTCCAAAAGGAAACAGTGATGAACTCTGGAAAAAAGGACAGCTTAACTCTTAACAGTCCAGCCGCTTTGAAAATCAGAAAGTCAAAAAGAACTGTGTTTGTATGAGCTTCAGAGTAGTTCTGCTCTCGGGATTTCATATATTCACCTCCGCACGATTTATTTTAGGGACTGTCCTTGCACATAAATCGTCCACTGCAATTACAATGGAAAAACAGGCACTTTGGATAATGATTTTCCCGTGAAATCGATGGGGTTTCTTGTTTCGCCTCCCTTGTTTCCCCGATATTGCTATGGTAACAAACCACCGCTTGAGCTTCATCTACACGCCACTTTTGCACGCACGCCGCATGAGGTAAATCGCCTCCTTTCCCCTCTCAGCATCTGCTTTCTTTTCTCACTCTTCCGCCTTCCGCATTCCCCATTTGTCTCAATCATTTTTCCACTTTTCTTTCAGTCTCTTCAAAAGAGTGCCGGTCAGGAGAACTGTCCCTTCTTCTGCTCAGTTTTTCCTTCAGAGTCGTCACAGCTCATTTTTTGTGTTCACTCTTTTTTCCCCCAATTTTGGAATCTTAAACTTTTATGGATAATAAACAACTGCAGGCTATTAGATATATCTCTAAAAAGTTAGGTATAAACAGTCGCTTCTAGAATGTTATTATAAAATGAAAAACTACATTTTGAAACTGGTCTTGATGTGAAAAATGTGTTTTTCTCTCTTGTATCACTCCTGCAGAAATTATTCTCCGCAGAGTGCTTGGCCGAGTCCCACAACAGCAGTAGTGCCCTTCCCCCCAGCTCTTTAGCAAAAACATTCACCATACTTCCATGTGAATGTGTGTTAGTGTGATGAATAAAGAGTGGAAGCAACAGGGCATAGGGTGACTTCACACTTAAACACCCTGTTTACAAGTCATTTACAGAGCTGCAGGAGGGAGAGAGAGGCTCGGACGAGTCTCCCAAAGAAAGCCCTCCTTTTAGAAATACAAGCCGAGCAAAAAGGGAGCTGCATAAAAAATTGTAGTGAAAAGCTGTTCCCTGTTTCCACCTTCGCAAATGTGGTTCCTTAAAAAGGACAAAATGTGGCCTATTGTTCGAGCAGAGAGGTTACAGGAGCAGGAGATTTTTGGTGCAGTTCATTAAATATTGAGGGGACAACCCATTTCAACTTCAAGGTAATAAGAGAATAAAAATCTATAGACAGCACGAAGCTTATTAGAGTGTAGAGATAGTACTGGAATTAAAACATGGAAGGGAAGGTGATGGGAGGAACGGTGACACTAGAGGAGCGCTAACTGAAACTGGCCGAGATTAAAGCTAGAAAAAAGGGGCCTAATTTCTTTCCTTCTTTCTTTCTCTTTCTTTCCTTCTTTCCTGCTTTCCTTCTTTCTTTCCTTCTTTCGTTCTTCCTGCTTTCTTTACTTCTTTCCTTCTTTCCTTCCCTTCTTTCTTGCTTTCCTTGCTTTCTCTCTTTCCTTCTTTCCTTCTTTCCCCTGTATGGTCATGATAAGCTCTGTACGTTATTAATTAAAAAGCTGACTGCCAAAAGATTGTGACAAAGTCTTGATCAAATCAAATTCACACACAGTGGTAGAAATAAATACTTTGGTTGTCCTGTCAGACATTTCATATCATTTCGATCAGTGACATTTCTAATGCAGCAGAGAGGACTACATTTTAAAGATGCACCACAAATGACTTAAGAATAAATACAATTGGAAAGTTCTACATATACTGCAGCAGGGTTTACATTAAATTATGACCATGGAATGAGCATGTCCTCATGAGGATACTATCTATCCTTCAGCACAGTAAGAGAGTAAGAAACTCGTCATCTCGGCTGTCTTATCAAACATTCTGTTTGCTTTGGAGACCACACATCCATTTTACAGAGCCCAGGAGACTTTTCAGATGTTGTCAGAATCAACTTGAAATATCACTGAATGGTTTCCCCTCAGTTTGGAAACAGTATTTATTTTTAATCAAAGCTTTTGTTACACGTGTGATGATGAAACTGCCTGTGTCCTGTATTCACAGTGTTGGCCCGATCTGTCAGGAGACAGAAAGTGTGACAGTTCCCAGTCCCGATGGACTGGGAAAATCTCAGTGAAAATGTGGCTTGTGTCCCTCTCCGATGCCTAAAACAAAGTGCCTTTGAGCAAAACCCGTTCAGCAGGTCAGAAGACTGTGGTTGTACCTAAAAGCTGTGAAAAGGCCACAGGAAAGGAAACAAACCAATCAAGTAGCTATTTGTTGACTTTTCACTGAATTACTTAAGAGTTAAAAAGTCAGCCTATGCAGTCCAAGGCAGATCTTTGAATAAGCTAGTGTTATTCCAGCATGTCGTGACTTCACATACAAAAGGCAAATTACTACATTAATCATCATATCCGCTGTCTGGGCTAATCAGGTCCTGTAAGCAATAAGTTGTTGATAGTAAAAATTGGCAGCAGGTGAATCTGTAGTTCTCTCCAGGCATCTAACCAAAGATCTGCACAGATCTGCAAACCAAGATTATTCACATCTGTACACCCCCACAGTCCTCTTCAGTGAGATTACATGTGCGTACCGCCCACCACATGAGAGTAAAGGTTGGACTCAAGCCATTCCACAACTAAAACGCAAAAACAAACCTTTAAAAGTTCTGTTACCAGAGCAGCACAGGTGATTGAAAAAGGTTGTAAAGTTTGTAAAAGAAGGGCAGATGGGTCCAGAGGAGATGATACAGTATTCTGTAGCACATGACAGAAATGCACCTGGGATTTGATGCTTTTTGTAGTTGCATCAGGAATCTGATAAAATATATTATGCATCATTTCCAGGGATCCTCAATAAAGACACAGCCAGGTTTGACTGGAGACGGCTTCTGAAACCAGATGTCTGGATGTCTTTAGCCCTGGCGATGATGAATTGGCTTGGTGAAAGCATCAACAACTTGTTTCTCCATTATCCTGGGCTACTGCACTGACCGGCTCCTTGTCTGCAACATTTTGAGTGGTGACTTGAGTTTGCCGAGGCCTGCTGCAGACAATACAAACTTTTTCTGGGAACTTAACCATAAAGTATTTTTTTTCATACATCCTTTTGAGGATGATCAGCTTCGATTGAAAGCCTGAAAGAAGGCCTCTGTACAGAGTTCGTCAGTACTTTTCACCTCACATTCCAAGGTGCTGCAGCTCAATATGGTTCTGCCCGATTGGATCAGATTGGCTGCATGTCCAAACTTTAACGTATGTTGGAATGGAAAGGTGGTGCAAAGCACTGATGTGCATCATTTTAGATTGGAAATGGACAGCCAAAATAGTATCTGCTTCATAAATTTTCCCTGAGTTTCCTGTGTTGGTGCTTTGGATCTCACAATATGCATCTGTGAAGCGATCTGGGAGGAACCCAGGGCACTGATTAGCGAATTTCTTCCACCCAAAAACCCTTTCTGCATCAAGACACGCACATACTGTACGCACACCCTACGGTCCCTGTTTTTTTGTGCGCATTTTCTGATACCACATCACAGCTTTAGAGTCCTGCACTCCTGCATACCAGCTCTGCATAATTACAGCAGAGTCCCACTGCTCTCTATGCTGCCTCTGGGCTCCTCACAGCAACAGGCTATACACAATAATCTAAACAAAGATTTGGCCTTTCAACACGCTGGTTAAAATAAGCAGCACACCACTCTCAACATAAACTCTGCAGCACCAAGACCAAATTAGCCTTATTGATGAGGTACAAAACCCCGCGGTAATTAGTCCCCCTCTCAAAATCTTTAAATCACCTCCTCGTGCTAAGAGGAAGTCGGTGTTAAGCGAAGCAGTTGTCCACAAATCCTCAGGGTGAATGCACTACCTTACAACAGATAAGACGTAACAGATGTCCTCCCTTATAACACAGGGCGCGTTCCTGGTAGATGTGGCGAAGGTTTCAAGATATGCAACCAACAGTGTGAGGAAGGACCACCATGGAGCATCAGCACACACAGACTGGGAGTCTGGTTATAGCAGGCCTGGGTGCCTCTCTGTCTGAAGCCAAGACAGACAACGCTGGGTAACCGCAATGTAAAAGTGGAGTGTCTCACCCCACAAACCTCTTTCCCCGTTCTCTCTCCTCTCTCTCTCTAACTTTTTTCTGTCTTACATGGCCTGAAATGCGACATACTTATTAGAACTGAGCCAGAGTTCCAGAAAATGTTGTTTTGCTTGATAAATGAAATTCATGAACCAACACATCATTAATATGGATGACAAAATACTCTTTGCGAGAGTTTACTTTGTGCAATGCAACTGTTTTTGTATAGAACATTTTTTTCTTGTAAGAAACAAACAAGTAGCCATAAAAGAACTAAAATTGCCGAAATAAAAAAACTGTAGAACTGTCTGAACAATGACACAAATCAGAGAAAGCATTGTCGGTCATGGTGCCTGGTCACATTTCAGTTATTGCTGAAAATGTATTTTGTTTCAATCCCATGCCCCGAGCACTAATTTGATCCGCACAGGAGCTGAGAACTTGCATAGCATTGTTACTGTTAACAAGCATCTGCAAAACATCCCGCTGTAACAGTGTCGGTGTAGGTCTCACATTTTCCTGACCACACAGAGAGATAGCCTTGGCTTTGAATTTTTTTTTTTACTTTGGTTTGTATTTTGCATGTTTCCTTCTCTTTTACTACAAACTCTACCCCTACCTCTATCGCCTATTTCTCACACGGGAAGCCGAGGTATTGACTAATGCCTCCGCTCAGCCACCTTTGCAGCCCTAATCAGACCTCACTGCAAACCAAAGTTGCTCTAATTGAGAGCAGAAATAAGATGATATGACCACATGCCCTGTAACTGAATGCTCCGATGTTTCCATGAGCTTGCTGGGCTCGGTAACATTCTTCTCAATCGTTATTTCAACTGGCAGTCAGCGCAGCAGCAAGAAGGCTGGAGCAAAAAGGGGGGGCTGAGGTTGCTGGCAGACAAAAGCGATGCATTCTTTGTAACAGTCAAGTTTGGATATGGAGACAATTTGCTTAGTGGTTAAGATATTTTGGGGCTGTGTATATATAGTGCATGCTTTTCTAGAAAGAGGCAGTTTTGTCATGAATGTAAAATACAACATGTCGGCGAGTATGTACAAATTAAAATACCTGCACTTCATCGCACCAAAAATGATTTGTTGCTATTTGTTCTAGGATGGAGTTTTCTGGTTACTGATTTTTTGTTACCTGGCAAGCTGTCACTCAGCGTCTGCTTTCCAGTCTGGTGGCTTCTTATGGACAGCAGGGGGACTGGATGGATGATTTAGCACAGATTTGCTTTTGAACAGAATGAATATCACGGCAGCAGATGATGCTTCCTGATGCCCAGCTTGTTTAGCAATGCCAACTGCACTGCACATGTGCTGGGGGACCACGGGCTGTGAGAACAGAAGGCCTGGCAGCCCTCGTCACAGCAAGCCTCTCAGTGTACCCCCCCTTACCATTTAGTTGTCTCAAAGGAGGAAGGAGGAAGGCAAAGTAAATAATTGTCTCTATTTGCGAAAGGTCAAGCAAAAGTGCTCCTTCTGAGCCCGAAAGCAATACTGTGACACTGTGACCGTGAAAGCACACACACCTGCAAGTCTGACTTCACTCTGTTGGTAATTTACACCCATTTCTTTATTGCATCATCAAATTGGATAAGCCTGGGCCTGGTCTGACTCTGAACCCACAAAGCGGCGTGTTCTCGTCACTCCAGGGAGGCCTGAGCGTCCCCGGGCAGACAGATGTGCTGCTCTCACCTGCTTCCATCCACATGTCACCACTCCAGAGGGGAAACAAGGGGGAAGTGAAGAGGTGTAACTGGATCACAGAGGGGACACAGCGGTGTGGGAAAAGGAAGTGGAAAAAGATAAGAAGTCTGGACGGACGATGGGAATAAGAGTAAAGAGAGACAAACAGAGACGAAGACACAGGAAGAGTGAAGCCCCTCAGAGTGAGGGGATAGATGTTAGAGGAGGGATCAACAGCTGGATCCAGCTGCTGAGTCGGGGCTTTGTCGCAGCTGCCAGAGGCTGACTGTCCCTCTAGAGACCCTGAACTGTTTTCTTTCTCCGTCTGTATCTCTCTCCTTTCAGCATACTGACACCCTTTCATAGAAAGTTGGAAGATGTGCCGAGAGAGTCTGTCTCACCTGCAGCAGACAGTCTGGCAGACAAAGTGCACTAATGAAATTTCTTGTCCCATGAGGATGAATTATAAGCCCATCTTCCTTCCTTGCCAGATGTGGGCAGGAAACCTCTCCAACAGACTTTTATCTCTCACAACTTTTGCTTCACATCCAACAGCACAGTCTGTACTGACCCGTTACAGTCACCCTAAAGTCTGGGAAACAATGATTTACCAATCAGCATCCACATAGCGGACAGACAACAAATTCTGATTTATTTCAAACTATCTGGCTCGTGGTTGCATCTATCACAGCAACAATCCTATACTTCAAAAGCTTGAACAAACACAAAAATGTATTGGCTAAACATTTAGATAATTTAAAAAAAACTGGTTACAACTTCAAATCAATCACTAAGAAACAAAGCACTGCTTAGACGATTTGATTACACCATCAACAGTAAATTCTGATGAATGATACGCCCTTGAGTAATTTATCAAGCAAAAATGGACATTTTCCAGTCACAGCTTTGGAAACGTGATGAGTTTCGGCTTTTCTCTTCTTTCATATCATTATTTAAAAAAGATTTGAGTTGAGGACTGTTGCAATTTATTGGCCTCTGCAATTGTGTTGATATTATATTATTTATTTAAACATTTCTATAATTACATTATTTATTTAACATAATCAAATGATTAATCAAGAACGAAAGCTCTAAAATAAAAGACACTGTATTGCATGCAGTGGTCTGTCTATTCGGTTTCACATTTCGGTGTTCAAAACACCCGCAGCTTTGGTTTTTAATGAACAGGACCTTCCCGTTCCAGCTTCTGTATTCAACCATACAACAGTGAAAGTTTTACCACAACCTTCGCCTCTTCCTGTGATGCTGGAACGAGAGAAGCGGTGGATTTGCTGATGGACGTCTGAGCACAATAAAATGCGCTCAGCTGTCTCAAGCATAGCAACTTTGACCTGAACACCCACACTCTATCCAGATGTACATCAGTGTTTATGTTCGCTTCAGTGCCCCTGCAAGGCCCAGGAGTAAGTGTTCAAGGAAGTATTACATTTGTGAACACATTAAGTAGCACATCCAGTTTCCTGCAATTTTACCATTCCATGAAAATACTGTTATACCGCAGAGCCACAGTGAAGCTCGGTAGTTAGCAGGAGGAAAAAGAAACACAGGAGACCAGAAGCAGAGTCAGCTCACCCCAAGTTAAAACCGATCCCACAGAGAGAGACAGGCCAGGCTGGTATTAAAACAGACAAGTGAACATTTTGTTTGACACAAACCATTTCCATAAAGATGTCTGGTGAGAATTGATTACATGGTTTGTGTACCAAAATACTAGTCTGAAGCTGGCAATTTCACTCATTTCCTTAGTTAGTATCATTTGGATATTCAAGAAAAGCTCCATTTGAGAAGATGTTGATTACAGGGAGTGCAGTCAGGTAGCATTTTCAGTGTTCGAATTCAAATCATTGTAATTTACATGGCTGTTGAATTGAAAGACAAAATGAGTATTTTTTTTATAAAGGGGACAGCTGGAAAACATAAAAGTTGTACATTTTAAAAAGTTTTGTTTAAATAAACCAGATGACAACAAACATTCTACATACTTTTTGTATTGTTATAGTTTTATAGTTGTACCAACTTTATAAATATTCTTTCAGAGAATGACTTGTTTTTGTGTATTTGAAAGAAAATCATATTCTAGAGGGAATATAAGTATTCTTCCACACAAAATAATAACTTCAGCAAGCGAGAACAAAAGCAACTCCTGCAATTAAACAGTGAACACCCAATACTGCAGAGAGTATTATGAACATGTCTGGATTATAAAATATATATATATTACCTCACACCACTGCATGCTTTTCATCAGGTAAGAGATCAAGGACACCATGACTCAAGGCTCTGGAATCAGTATTATTAACACCTGCCAGTTGGTGGTCGCTAAAGTCCAAAAAGACGAGGTGTGAAAGAAACACATTCTTTCAATCATTCATACTTTCTCTCCAGGCAATTATGAGCAGTCTTTTTTCCCCACAGAGTGGTTGCTTTTATGTCGGTAGGAATGGAGAGTGCCACTTCATCGAGGTGCCTCTTTCAACTAGGCTGCCTTTAAAGAATTCGGTGAAATAATGAATGTGTTTGAGAGTAGCTGTATGTTACACTGCTTTAAAAAGGACTCCCGGTCTGTAGTTATCCAAACTAAAAAACTAGCAGACTCGTAGTATTCTTGCACACAAGAAATCCTAGCCAAAGCATAACAATCCTATACAATGTCACTGATGTTTTTTCAAGGAAAGTGATGTGTTTAGTCAAAAAAAAGTTGCTCAGACATCACCGAGACAGGAAGCTCTTTGGGCGGCGAAGGAACTGATAAATGCAAAAGTTTGTGTTGCAGACGTCAAGGAAGAAAAACGGCAAAATGTTTGCTCCTTCTCTCACAGCAATCAGTGTTCGTCTCATATTGCTAAAAGGGGCTCCATAGATGACAAGCAGTCCATTCTGTCATGAACATGGGGGAGGCGGGTTTAAAAATTAGATCCACACACCCAGCTAATGAGATATGAAGTGAGATCAGATAAGAATTTGGGGAGGGACAGACCAACGGACAGACAAGGAAGCCCCCCTGCTCATGTCACCTCCGCCACTCGTGCCAGCGCTTGTCAGGGCTCATTTCCCCCTCAGCTGCCTGGAGACCCCCTCTCACCTTTCTGCTGGAGCCAGAACGACCCCCCGAAACAGACAGAGGGACAATTCTTGAGGAGTCACACTCAATCTGTACCGAAAAACCACAAAACAATATGAGGTGTAAATTATTCCCCAATGCGAGATTCTGACAGAACTAACTGGAAAAGCTTCACGTGCTTTATAAGTGAAATGGCACATAAGAGAATAAATGGCAAATAACTTCCCAGAGCCAAACACAACCAGGGTTTGGGTTACTGAATTTGGAGATATTAAGGCTGAATGATGTGCCTCATTATCCCTAATGACATCTTGCATTTCTCGTCTTCCTCCAAGTCAGAAATCAAAAGCCACTATGCTAAATGACCAATGGAAATGACCTTGAAGCAATTGTTGTTTCATCTTGTTAACATTATTAGTCAAGACTTCACACAAATGTAATAAAATGCTCACTGGGTAAAGATACCTCTTGAGTGAATGCATGCTTGTAATCCACATTGTAAAATTGGACATGTGAAATAATTTAAGAGAACATCATACTCCATATAAAAAGGATGAAACAGATGTATGCCAAGAGTATAGCAAGTTATTTTAGTGTTGTGGTTGCTTTATAGCATCAGATCTACAGTGACTTCTTACACCATCCAAAAAACTTGTAAAATTGGACACAGTTTTGAAAAGTAATAATGGAGAGCAGAATTAGTCATCAAACACACTCCACAATGCAGCTTGTGGCTTTTAAAACATTGGGTTTTTTTTAATGTCATATTCGATTTCCACTCTCAACGATGACCCATTTTCTTTGCAGGAGATCTTGCATACTGAATTACAAGACTGATTACTGTTAATAGGCTTAAGCCCTTATTTTTAGTTATCTTCCCCTCCACACATCTAATTCTAAAGTCATCCATAAACCAATTGCCTTGTAGCGGTAAGTGACAAAATATCACAGGCACAGCTCTATGGAGCCAGACTATATTAGCATAATCATGAACTGCTGTCAGGCTAGTGACCTGCAGAAAGAAAAAAATAAATAAATCATGCCACTTCAAACATTTGAATTAATGATCACAATACCCTTATTGTAATGGTTTTTTGGACAACATTGTGCATGGAAAACAGGACGCTGAGAATTTCATCTACAGAGAAAAAAGGCAGTCATCACATGTCTTGCTGAGACGTTTGGATGGAGAGCTGGCACCCCGAGTAAGAGCAGTCTGTTCTCACATGGCCCGCCAAACACACGTCTGCAGCATCCAGGCAGGCCCAAGACCAGGGCCAGAGAGCAGTGGCTTTAAAAGAACTACTTCATACTTGGACCCTCTGAAACCACTAATCAAACATGTCATACTCTGAGAGTTTTTTGAGAGCAGGTAGTAATGCTTTTGGAAGCAACGAGAAGGAAGGACAAAAGTCTAAACATCTCTAAGTTTGAAAGAAAACAAAAAAATGGGTTTTCAGATATTTTCATAGAACATGAACTTTGAAGCTCACGTTGGAAAGAGTGATCGTACAGCTGTACCGTTCTCCAAGATATACATTTTTTTAATTATTCTTTGGTTCCATGTCAAAATTCCATAATCAGTTTCAGCACTTTCTCCTTCCTCCTCATCCTTGCGGTCCCCGTGATTTATAATTTGGGGACCTCCCACAAGAAGTCCTCGTAGCTTCTATTTCTGTAGTCAAGCCAGAAGTCGCGGTAAGGTCTGCGTCTCCCGTCACCCCTCCCTCTCCCAAGGCCAAACCCTGGGCCAAGATCCTGTCTGCTAGGCACTCTGTCTGGACTGCACTCTGAATCCAACTCTTTGGTCCGTGCAACTCTACAGCAGACTCTTCTTCTGTATGAATGTCTATACTTGACTTAAGAAATGACTTGAATGATTTAAACAAAGTTCTGTCTTTTTCGTGAGATGGCCAAAAACACTTTGATTAACAATATGTTTTAAGGAAACAGGACTGCAGTCACTGGGGGTTCTGTAATTTGTCTAAACTTTAATTCATCTTGTGGTCTATGGCCATTTTTTCTCACGCTCAACTAGCCTAATTAAGGTGCCTTTTGAGAGTGAAGTGACATCTATTTCTTTGGATAAAGCCTTGAATTTGTCTCTGCCTGTGAATATGTGAAAAACCTCTTTGTGCCTGGGCTGACAGAGGACTTTACACTGCCTCCGTTACCCTGGAAACCTTTCGAGAGGTGAAAGGGAGGACAGCCAAACAGGAGATCATCTTGGCCTACAACTGCAGGTAAATCCTCGCTAAGGCAGTCCAACTTAAACAGCTTTAACATTAAAAAATAACTCTTCATAGAGGAATGAAAGGAGTCAACAAAGTCTGACAAATTTCTCCCCTATTTATATAATAGATTTCGGTTTGTTCTCTTCACAATTGCCCCCAAGTTATGTTCAGACTCTTCCGTGAGCTCTGTGTTAAAGTGTGGGAGTATGTTTACAAAATTAATCAATGCACAAACTTTGTCATTAAATAAATCTGCAAGAAAATTTCCTTACCTCAAGAACACAGGTCCCTGGAGCTGTGTTCTCCTTGATTGAGACGTTGTAGAAGTTTCTCTCGAAAACAGGCTCATTGTCATTTATATCCTGAAGCACAATGTTCACCACAGTGGTGGAGGACAGGGGTGGCTTCCCTCCATCTGTGGCTACGACGGTTATACTTGGATTAGGGTTCTTTTCATAATCCAGCTGTGAGAGAGTGGTGATAATCCCCGTGACGGAGTCTATACTGAACCAGTTGTGGTAAGCGCTTTTTTTGTCTTGCAAGATGCTGTAGTTAATGTCCCCATTGGGCCCCTGGTCTTTGTCTCTCGCCGTCACCTGTAACACAAAGCTCCCTGGAAACACCACTTCAGGAATGACCTGCCTGTACACTGGCTGGTCGAACAGAGGAGGGTTGTCATTGACGTCGATCACCTGGATAATGAAGGAGGACTCGGCCCTGAGAGGTGGCGTGCCTGAGTCTGTTGCCATCACCCTCAGCTCATAAGTGTCTCTCTCCTCCCGGTCCAGAATCTTGTCCACACAGATCAGATAGATGATGCTATCCTTAGTGGTCAGAGCAAACTTTCCATCTCCTCCCTCTAGTGACACATTGACATTGGCATACTCTCCATAGTCTGGGTCAGTGACTGAGATCCTGGCTACATACTGGCCTGGCTGTGCACCTTCGGAGATCCTGGGAGATCCATCCTCACTCAGAAAGATGATGGTCATGGTGGGCTGGTTGTCGTTGTAGTCTCTCACATGGATGGTAACAAAGGCATTGGTCACCTCTGGCTGGGTTGCATTGTCTTGCGCCTGGACCACCAGCTCGTGGACTCTCCTCATCTCAAAGTCCAGCGGTTTGTTGAGCGTGATGATTCCGGTGCGAGAGTCAATGACAAAGTAGCGGTCTGGGTCGCTTTGTCTCCTGTTGATTTCATACAGAACCATCCCGTTGTCTCCTTCATCAGCGTCTATGGCAAACACCTGCAGGATGTTGCTCCCTGGCTGGAGGTTCTCAGATATTATTGCATGGTAGCGGCTCTGGTTGAAAACAGGAGCGTTGTCGTTAATGTCTTGCACGGTTATATCTAATGTCATCTGATCAGTCCTTTTAGGAGAACCACCATCAAAGGCCTCCAGGGATAAAGTATAGGTGGATCTTTTCTCTCTGTCCAGAATGGCATTGACTACCAAGTCCAGATAGAGAACCTCATTGCTTCCCCTCCTTGTCTCCAAGGTGAATGCCTGGCCAACATTTCCATCCTTGATAAGGTAACCCTGTGTTGTAAGCAGGTCTTTATCAGCGTCAATAGCTGGCTCAAGAGGAAACCTGGTGCCAATGGCTGTCTGCTCAGGGATTTTAAACGTGGCTTGCTTTCTTGGGAACATCGGGGCATGGTCATTTATGTCATTCACCTTGATGGTCACCTCCACTGTCACACCCGTCATGGTGACTGCAATGAAGTTGTATCCTATCCCTAAGTTCTCTGTCCAGAACTTTGGCAGTTTTAATAATGCCTGTACTCTCATCTATGTCCAAATCATTACCCACGCCCGTGCCCTCGTGGTCTGAGATGAAATACAGGGATGCTGTGATGCCAGGAGGAAGTCCTGCACTGATGTCACCTACAATTGTGCCTGCTGGCTGTTCCTCATCTAACTGTAGTTCAAGGGTCCCCAGGACCATGGGTGAATGGACCTGTTAAAAGCTCCAAGGCCACATACACCATTAGAACTATCCTTCTGCTCCACCAACCCTCACGGTGCAAAGGGTCCATTACAGACTTCCCAAAACCCTTGGCAGCTGTCTTCATTTTGGCTCCTTCTTTTTAAACCTGGAGACACACAAAGAGGAAAAGCTGAGCAATATGAAAATCTGACAACAGCAGAAACCAAGAGAAGGTGTATTATTTCTGTATCAAAATACAGAGCGAGTTAGTTTAAGAAGAAAAAAAAAGTATATGCCTTAAACACTTTCCCATATGTTTTATGGGCTCTGTTCCTAACCGCAGCACATACAATAGAGCCTGCACATAACATTTTCCGACACTTCTTAGTTCACTTAATAAGTCAACACCTTGTTCCTCCTACATACCAGAAAGCTCTCCTTTGCTAAAGAAACATCAAAACCACAGGCCACAGCATACTACCTTAGACACAGGAGTCTATGTTTGTGGCTATTCAACTCTAATTAAAAAAGGTACAGCGATTGCTACCCATAGCGAGTGCGTTCACTCTAGCAGTACCCTCTCATGTACGTCTCGGAGGTGAGATCCTATATTTAATATTTATGCATACTACCACATTTACCTCGCATGGAATGAGCAGTTTTTAAACATCCTCCAAGAACCATTTAAAATATATATAACTTTCCCTTAGCTAACATATCCATCTTTCAGTACTGATGAGAGTGCTTAAAAGTTTTAAATCAAGGGGGAAAAACATTAAAATATTGATATTAAAAAAGGGAACAGGGGTGTTAGAATTTCTTGCATAAACAATAGGCACGCTCTGGCAATGAACCCACACCACAGCAGATAATCTGTAATTGAGACTGAGAGAGTCACTTTGGAGCAATGTGGAAATTGTTCAACAAGACTGTCACCATCTGCATAATAATCCAAAACCACCAAATGTCTGGCACACAGAAGATTATTGTTTCTTTTTCATTAAATAAAGAGAGCAGTTTCCAATTGTCTGTGGCTCTGTCTAAATTTGAGTAATTCATAACTTTGTTGACTTATTTGTTAAGTAAATTTGGCAATCGTTTCAAGTAAATACATACAGAAGCACATTATACTATATTACATTTTTGGAATTGAGTGTACAGTGAAAGCTGTTTAAGACTCCCCCTAGTGGTTTAACTGAAACCTGCAAGGAAATGTTCACAAAACATCTGTGTGTGTGTCTGTGTGTGTGTGCACTAAATGCCTCCTATGTGTCCCTGAACGCAGTGTGGCGATCTGTCTTATCCACGGTGGTGACAGTGTGTTTGAGTGACAGAGCAACGCAGCAAAGTTGAAGGGCTCCATGCAGTCTACCTCTCTGCCTTTTTCTGGCTCTGCAGCATTATAATTGAGGGCTGCTGGAAGTTGGCCATAAGCACATAAGATTTCAGGGCTAATTTCAGTCTGTCGTGATTCGGTGCCCGCAACACTGAAGATGCTAACTTTAATGTCATATAAACTTGGTTTGGATTCAACTTAGTGTGAGCAGTGAGAAATCTTGGGAGCATTACTTCTTTTGAATATGGAAGAATAATTAATCCCATATTAATTTCTCAAAGATCAAAATAATTGCAAGTGACAGCACCATAAAGAAATTCACCATTAAGGACCGTACTTTGGTTTGCCATGTGTGTGAGAGCTGCTCTTTGGCCAAAATATAAGCACATCCATGACAGCCTGAAAAAATCTTGACAGCACTTTTAACTTTGAAGTCTCAGGATTGATTTACTTTACTGCAACACTGGGGATGCATTTTACAAAGCTTTCTCCAAAGCACAAAGGATAGCTTTTCAAGGCCAGAATCTTTGTCCAAATGCCACAACTGAAATAATGCATTCTCTGGTTGAGCTACAGTGGAGGACCTCTGCAGAGCGGAGTAGCCTAATGGATACAGCAGACACGGTCGGGTAGGCTAATTGCACAATACCAGGTTAAGGACATATGCTTTTAAAAGATTCTGTATGAAGTTTAAGAGAAACAGCACTTTAAAGCGAATGCATTTACCAAATATAGAATTAATACTGTTACCCTCCCTCTCAGGCCTCCACTACTGAGAGAAAGTTAGTGGCCAGTTAGCATTCAGGATATAAAAGGTAACAATCTATTCGTGTGTAGGGCTTCAGGGAAAGCAGTCCGGAAAAAAAAACATTCAGAATAGCTCCTGATGGTTGAAAGCTGTTGCATTTAGTAATCCAATCCCATTGTGGCTTGGATTCAGATGCTTTCCTTGCATCATTGTCCTTGATCATGGTGAGTCCCACTTGCTAGTAGTTAAACCTTAGTGAAGAGTTTTGTTAAGATGATGTAACTGCTAGAGGATTAACCCCCATGTACCCACAGCAAAGACTAAATATTTAATTTCCACAAATCTTAAATGAAGTTATTGTTTGTTTTTTCTATAATCAGCATACAAACACCTCATGTAGCAGTAACTAAAGCACTGACCCACTTTCTTCTGAATCCTCTAAAGCAAGTCAACTGACTGAATCCAAGATTTCTAGGATTTACATGAAGAATGAAACCGCCGTTTGAATACAGCGGATATCATTCTGGGCACTTTGCTAGCCTGACTGGAATAGGCATCGAAATCCCTGGCAGCAGTGAATGCTGGGAACATCGGAGCTGCATTCCTACCTCTCCATTGTGGTCGAGATCATGTTTGGCAAACGTGTCAGATATTCATTTCTCATGATAGCTGAAAATACAGTTGCTTATTTATTTTTTTCCGCTTTTTATTTTTCTATAAAGTATTATTAGTCTTTCTTTCACTACAAGATCAGAACATCCAGGCCTTTGGTTTGGCAAAACCCAGAACGGACAACACATCTGAACAAAGATTGCCGCTTCCCTCCCCTAGCCAGTACCTACATTACATAGAAGAATGCCAAACCTCTCATGAAGTAAAATTATTTTTAACCATGTAGAGTCAAAGATACTGTTAAACATTATAATGAATTTGACACAAGATATGTCTTTTTATTTTATCTTAGACATATCTTGACTTGTCATCGAATAATTATCCGAAGCTAATATCTTAAACTCCAATCATACACAATATTTGACATGCCTTGGGAATTAAATTTGGTTTGCAATCTGGTTCGAGTAGCTGATCTATCAAAAACATGATCCCAGGGACACTACTTCAGCTACATGACTGCAATTAACACAATCGAGCCAATTTCACCAACAACAAGGCAAGTGGGACAACTATAGTGACAGACTTGTAAAAGGAGCTTCTAATTCCATGCCATGATTACAGTAAACTCAAAGAAAACTTCTGTGGTTTCAAGAACATGCCAGGCTGCCTGAGGCTCAATGGAGCCATAATGGAAACCACAGACATAACTGCAGATTGACTGGACATAAGAATGACAGGCTTAGCACAAAGCAAACTAAAAAAGCTCTGAATGTTTGCCAGACTATTGCCTCTCACAAGTGCAGCATTTCTGTGCCATGCATTAGTCTTTGAAACGTTAAGTCCCTTGGCATGTAAAAGCCAGGAAAAGCCATCACAGGCCTCAGATACACATGCGCTTCCTGGCCATAACGAACATGGTATTGGGAAAGCACACCGGCTCCTTTTTTCACAATGAGCTGAAGGTTCTGTGACAAGCAGGATCATCTCTTTCCCACAGCAAGAGCAGCATGGGTTGATTCGGCTGTTTGTGTAAGATGTTCCGGATAAAAAAAACATACACCTTATGTCTTTGAAGATGACACCATCTGATATCGCCTTGGCAGCACTGGTGGTTTCATTAAAAACATATGTGCATCAAGTTACAGTAGCAGTGGTGCAAGCGATGTTTGGACAACACTACTACACCTAAGGTCAAAGTTCGCCAATGTGTGAACAGTCACATATATATTTCTTATAAAACAATGACATGACATGCTGGCATTTTTAAAATGTGAGGGTGTTCACAGTTTTCTGAATTATTTATTTTACATGATGCTCTGGTAACAAATAGGAAAATAAACTCTGGAGGGTACAGCCTTCTGGCACGACGCCCTCAAAGATGACAAATAACGAAGAGTTGACTGATTTTACTGATGACGACACTGCATGAGATGAGTAAAAACCGCAGTGACTGCAGCCAGGCAGTTTTCAGAAATGTAAGGCAGCAACAAAACGTTCTGGGTGGTGTTGGTGTGGCCATCCTGGAAGAAAACGTATCTTGTGTTTTTCATTCCTTTTTAGGAGTCTGGAACACTAGCTTCATCAACAGCATATGCAAGCTCACAAAGACGAGACTAGTGAAACGATTACTTCATGCACTGTGCCGTTTATGACATAATCCTTTGGATTGTTATAAAAGCTGTGGAGGTCCACATTTTGGTTTTATCCATCACTGCTGATTTTTTTTGTTTGTTTTCATTGTAAGTTATACATTATAACTCGATCCCAGTTTTCAAAGTGGCAAACATTGGACTGGAAATACCTCAACAGAGAAACAGATGACGATTATCACATCCACTTTTAAATTCATGCATGGATGCACAAATAGAAAATTAGATAGATGCTTGGGTAGATGGGTGGCTGGGTTAAGCATACAATTCAATTTTAAAGAAAGGCTCAGTGGTGTGTATGGATTCTGTTGTGGTCAATAACCTCGAATTAAAATAAGTATTCAGCAATAATGTAACTGCACATCTCATAACTTGAGAGGTGGCACACATATTAAACCAAAAACAGGACTCTGTCTTGATGACTGGTGGTGAGGGGGGGAAAAAAGGAAAAAAAAGAAAAGAAAGGAGGAGCCTGCACTTCTCTAAAGTCCAAAAAAATAAAAGGCTGCATAATTACTGAGCTGCACCATGGCAACCATCACATCTCACAACTTAAGTGCGCGCTGATGGAACCCACCGGCGACTTAATTAATTTATTAATTGAGGGAAAGGAACACCTATTCACGGTCAGTGAACACACGTCTGCCAACACAATGACTGCGCCGACATGTGGATAATCATTTGGTATGTGCTCAACTGGACTGAAGATAGAAGCACAAAGGCTCAGCAGCGTCTCGGTGGGACAATAAAATAACTACATAGGATGGACCAGTTTGAAAGGAATGTCTCCAAAAAAAAAAAAAAAACAGTGACATGACATGCGGTTAAAATGTTTGGCTCTTCAAAGTGTGCGCGCAAACTGAGTGCAGGAAAAAAAACACTGCAGTCATATGAAATACACAGATGCAAGAACATTTCATGCAAGAAGTTTTACATATAAGTAAAAATTGCAGCAATTGTTTGCAATAAGGCTTTCTAGAGGCCATATGATGGATTTTAAAATGGGGTGTCTTTAAAAAAAGGTAAATGAGCGAGGTTGCAACACTGAATATATCTGAACTGTGCGGACATGGAGGTCTGAGCATGGAAGACCTGGAAGAAGAAAAAAGTAGCCACCGTCTTTAAGTCTTACAATCAGCTAGAAAGTATCAGAGCAGTAAAGAAGTGAAGAAGTGTGTTAAACTCAAGACAACTAGAGGGAAAAGTGTTGGTGCTGATGGACAACTTCATGAGGGATGGATACTCACATTCATCTGTTGCTCTGCCGTGTTTTTAGGAGAAGACGAGCCGATTTCCAAAGATATCCAAAATTCTTCTTCTCAGTATTCCCTTAAGCCTGTTAAGTCCAAAGTGAAAGTTACATCCATTTCAGGACGTGTTTCCTTTGCCAGTTGATTGTAGATCCCCCTACACGCAATTTCTTTCTTTGCAAAAAAAAAAAAAAAAATTCCAGGAGAAAATATTCAAAGTAAAAAAAAATGCAACTTGTGAAACTTTCCTTGCGTCCGCTTCAAGGTAGACGTTATCAACTATCATCGGCATCCACCGTCCATCTGCTGCCTGGTTCTCGGACACACACTGCTGCAGCACACACTAACTGAAAGCAAACCAGTGTGGACCGTCCCCTCTCCAAATCTAATTTATTCAACACGTGACGAAGTGCAACCTTCTGCTCCTCTCTCGTCTTTTTACGCTGCTGCTGCTGCTGCTGCTGTGTTTGCCACAAGGAGCGACACCGACTGCAGAGAGAGGCGAAGCAAAGCCAGGTTACTGCTGAACTTTGGTGCCACCATCCTATGCAAAAGGGAAGTGTAAATCTGTAAGCTTCCACACAAATAAGATGTAATAATGTTTGCACTCTTATCTGGATGCAAGTTTTTTTTTTTAAAAGTTTAAATACTGTCTAAAAAGTTTGTGCTGTCGCAATATGCCCATGGCAACACATTTCTGTGGTTTTCAAACTGGGTGGAGTGGAGCTTCAGTTATGTGGAGCATCAGATTTTATCTGGCAAAACAGTAAATTTTTATTTTTATTATCCCTTATTTCGCAATAACACTGCCAAACAATACAGCAACATAATGATAAGAGATTGAAGGTGAACTCAGAATTTGTTACTGTTATGAGTAACTCCCACTGGATGTTATGTTGAAATCATAATGTAAATCTTCAAAAAGCAAATATTTATACTTATACTCTCAGGCTCCCAAGTGCCATAGACATGTCTTAGAATAAGCGACCACAGCATCGTAAGAATACATAGCTGTTAGACAGTTTTTTCCCCTCAGATGTTAGAAGTCAAGTCATCTCCTGGGGGTATTTTTTCATCTAAGTAAAGAAGAGTCACTGCCTCTAACTTTCCCTCACATCTTGTGACTCTTTAAAGGAGCATAGCCTACATCACTAGTCGGCTCCCCAGAGGAGTTCCACTTTCATCTCTACTAGTGCAGGAGCCATAACCCCGTTTTCATTTGCTTGTCAATCAACTGATGACAACAACCTATGAGTTATTAAACCCGTGTCACTTTGCATTCAGAGCGTATATAAACAAGACAACCTGCCTTGTCAACAAGCATGTTTCATATTGCTGAGAAACAGTTGGCATAAATGGGGTGAGAACCGTGCACATGCAACTGATCGTCTCGCTTTCATCCACTAGATTTATTGACTGTTTTGACTGTTTATCATTAATAAAAACACATTTTAACAACTAACTCACCCCCAAAACAACGAAAGTCATATGAATTATGATCAAATCAATCACAGTGGCTGTATTTAGTAGTGGAATATGGATATTTTGCCATAACTTTATTATTTCTTCTCACTGAGACAGTTTTATTTTTAAAAACCTACCTCAGTTCACAATTTTGCTGGCTAAACTTTTTCTTTTTCTTTTTTCTAAGCAACCTAGTTATGTCTCCTCACTCTCAGTCTGTGACTATCACCAGGTGGAACGAGTTCCAGGGCTGGCAGCGACTCATTATTACTGTGACAGAAGGGAAGAGGAGGCAAAACTCACACATACATACCGATCCACATGTACATTAACGTGGACACGCACAAACCTAAAATACGATGACATTTTCTGCCAAGTCAGTACAGCGTACAGCTTTACTTCTTCAGGGACGACCATCCATGTCATGTGCACCGTCAGTTGTTCGGGTAAATAGGGTGATGGCATTGCGCTCAGTTTTGTTCTTTATGCATGAGGCAGCTGTGATTTAGATCGCAAAGAAACAAGAGTGATAAGATAATGTTTACAGATTGCATAAGATGTAAGAAGACAAAGACGTCTGTAATAAATGTCAGTGCACTAAGATGTATAGCAGACAAAGGAATTTGTTTATGTTTTCATTTCTTTTCTTAGATAACAAGTGGTGCTGTTTCATATCATCGAATTATGACTCAGACTCACTATCGCTATTTGTTTGTTAAGCAAAGAAAAATTACTTGCATCATCAAGATGTATCTTTATTGCTCATATTCCTTACTTTTAATTTTGTAAATTGTAGAATAAACACCACACACGCCGCTTGTTGACAAGACAATGGATTATCAAATATCCTGTCGACAGCGACGCTAATCAGACAAAATGTTCGCTAGACAGAATTGTCCATTCTAATAAATGATGAAAGATGAAAAAGCTGTGGCGAAATGTAAAACTGACGACCTGACGCATTTGTTTACGCTTTTAAAAAACAAGCAGATTAGGGTTTGTACTGTGGATAGATTGCATCACGACATCAGAGCAGCATCTGTTGTTCATTTTGCATCAGCACTTTAGTTCCCAACAAAACTTTGGTTTCAGACTTTGCTCTCTGCATCTTGAGATGTTATCTATATGAAATGGCCCGAGGTCAAGCTTCACACTTTCTGTTCATTTTTCAATGCACTTTGTCCTGCACTGAATTTAATGCCTCTTCCTTATTGGTTAAGAGTGTTTTGATTACTACTGTGAGTCACACAAGAGCCTGAATAATAGAAAAAACAACAACAACAAGGTGCTGTAATAGCGGATAAATCTGCAATTCTACTTTGAGGTTAGACGCTGTCCACATCACAAGGTTGTGGTCTGAGTAATTTTTTTTGTGATAGCTATTTTAGTGACGTTTGACCATGGATTAGAGGGGAAAACCACAGATCTTGGCTCATTTTAACCGTGCTGAAAGTCCATGGAAGAAATAATAAACAGATCGAGTTTAATCAAGATTAAAGTTAAATGTGTGACAGGCCGCTTTGCTCCAGGAATTCATTTCAACCAGAACAAAAGGGCATCAAACAATGTGATAAAATGAGATCTTATTTCACTGTTAGGAGGTAGTAAATACTACTTCTGATTTTTCAAAGATATTATTGTCTTTAAATTAGCCTTTTTGCATATGTACAGCAGTGGACTCAGAAATTGCTGAAGCCTGTGTTGTGTTTGTTACACTCACAAGCTTTTTATTGTTCATTGTTTAAGTGTGCCTTAGGTAACAAAAAAAAGGGACTTTTAATATTTGCTTTTTAGAGCATGTATAATATCAGAATTATACCAAGACTTAGAAAAACAAAGCTACAGAATCATGATGTCACTCCATGATGTGGTAATACACAACATACAGAATATATTTGGTCGAGAAGTTTATGCTGTTTATTAAGAAAATAATAAAAAAAAGATACATATATTATTAAGCAAAACTTCTTTCGAGTGTCTGGATCAATTTGTTTTTTCTTAAATGTAAATATTTTACAAGCCAGACCTTAGTAATCAATACGTAATACAGAGTACACCTTGCTGTTATTCTACAGCCTGTCTGGATCGAAACACAATGGATAGTATGGACTTTAATTATGCTACAATGTTTGGTGGGCTGTGCAGAATGCTGAATAGGGAAACCACAGTGATGTTTTTGGGGGGTGGGCACGAGTAAAGGTCCGATGTAGACTTTTATTAAGGCAAAACACTAACCAGAAGCACTAGTGCACCATTTCCTCCAGATCGCCTTGCATTTGTTGAAATATGAGCTTTGGTTTTGGTTTTCGAAATGTTCTGCTATGGGAATGTACTTCACACATGTTGAATGAGAACACCTGAGATCTAGATAAAGAGTATTTCCCCCGTATTAGAGCACACTTGTATATGTTATATCGCTGTGCACCGTGTATGTATTGTATGTGTTGACATACTCCATATAAACTTACGCTGCGTGACTCTTTCCAGAGATATTAGATATTGAGCGCACAGGTGGTTTTCATTTGGTTTTAGAAAGACTCTGGGAGCAGCACCTCTCTGTCATCTTCTAGTTAATCATGATGTAAAAGATCTTTTATAGATTTCTGTTTAGTGTTACCACCACTTCCTGACTCCAGAAATTACAACAATAAATCTTTCAAGTAGAGAAAAACGAAATTTAAATTCTTTGTGATATGGACTCTGAAATCAAAGCGCACAGACTCTTTATGTTGTTATACTGTTGGTAGAAAAACAGACAGTCACCACTCTGCCATAGTGATATATATATTGACTTAGTATAGTCTATGATGATAACATTTTCTATTTATTGCAATGTGGGACATCTAAGCTTCAATTACCCACGTTATATATACATATATGAATACACGCCTATATACTACCTAGAAACATCAGACTAAAAATCTTTTTTTGTCTGTGCAACCAGGAAAAAGACATGTCGTTTTTCTTTGCTGCTCTCCCAACCGTTAAGTACTCAAAATGGATAATTTGTTACCCTGGCTCTCTGTGGTCTTCTCCAGTGTTCATTTGCGAAATCAGACAGGAGGCAAAGCATAAATTTTGGAGGATTGCACTCTTCCTCGACAGTTGCTGAAGGACCCTTGAGGAAAGCTGTGGTTGTGCTCAGTAAGTCCCAGGTGTGAATCTGTGTGTCTATATAAATACAAAGCAGGGCTCTGCTGACAAAGAGCCAGTCTGCTCTGCGAATGATTGGGTGGATTAAAAAAAAAGCTAAAAAACAGTCTGACTAACCACAACAGTATTGTGTTTCTCATGCCTTCTCTGACGACAAAGCCAGTAAGTTGCCTGCGAGTCCTTTGTTTGTTTTTTTCCAACATATTGTATGTGGACCGGCCAAAACAGTCCATCTGCTGAGCAAGACAGGAAAAATCCACCTTTAAGCAGTTTAATACTTCTGAAAAACAACTATTGGCCACGCACCCTGTATTCCTGGGCCTAATTTGTTGTTCTCAAATCCTGTTGAGACACAGGTTGTCAAAGGACATTTAGTAAAATGTGTTTGAGAGCAAAATAGATCAACGATTATAAAGTAAGACTAGTCTTATTAGTGGTGGGTCATCAAAGTCAGAGATGAAGTGTCTCTGCCAAGTAAGATTTCTAAATGAGGTCATATGAAAAGTTACAGTAAATGAGAATTAATAAAGAATCAACATTAGGAAATAAGACAGCAGTCTCAAAAAAAATAAAACAATTGATAAGAAAATGATTGAAACTGGCATTTTCCCCCCAGCCATGTAGCAAAAAACTCTTCTTGTAACTAGAGGGAACTGAAGTCTGTTAAGTCTGCTCTGCTGAGCATGAGAATAATTTAGTATGTCAGCAAAAAAGATTTCGTTTGCTGGAAGATTCAGCTCTAATGTGATTTAGAAATTAAACCTAGGGTGCTTCTGCAATTCAAAAATGAATACAAATTGATTTACTCCAAGCCTAAGTATTTGGATTTACACTAAACATCCAAATATACTGTATGTTATATTCTTTATCCTTCAAATGTCATTGCTTCTAAATGCTACACAGATCAGATCTGCTTTGGACTTCTGCCCAGTTAACAGCAGTCTGTCTTATAACAATGACACCCACTTCAGAAAAACCCAAATCTTTTGGGTTGTCCACTGTGAATGCCTCCTAATTAATACACTATCAATCAAAGAGTCCAGCACGTCGTTCTCCTTCAGGACGACATTCCTCAGACATTGTAGGGAGTCTAACTAATTCTGATGGAGATCACTTTTATTCCCAGGAATGCATTATGTTGTGCAGGAAAGGAATGCGCAGCATTGAGAAGGATGCCCATGGAATTCCCAAAACAATTAAATTGTTCGAGCAAGCGTTTCTTTGAGGAATGAAAAAAAAAGAGGCTCTAATCCCATTACTCCACACTTCACAATGCTGTCACTTGAGAAAGTTAAGAAACCGTTGACTCTACTCGGCCCATCATTTTTGAAACACAGCATAGCAATAAGCCTGGCATTGAAATGAACAATCACTATCAGGGTCAACACGGAGTATCCAGGGTGAATTCCTACATCTCTTCACCTAGGCAGCCTCACTGAACTCTGTTATAACTGCGGATCACGACCAACATGGTCCAAAAAAACAGAGCTTATCCAAAAGCATCATTCAAACAGTTGGAGTGACAGGAATAAAGTGAAATAATATATAACCGTGGAAACTATGTTTCTCTGCCATGAGTCAGTTGCTGTGATCATTTTCTTTGGCAGATATGAAGCTTTTGGTTGGTTCCACAGGAAACATAAATGACCCACACCCTTCTATCACCAATAAATTATAGTCTATTCCTGGATGTATAGCGGGGTAGCAAAAGTCATCTTAATCACAACTTTCTCTGAACTTGTCAATCAACATCAACACAAGCTAATCAATACTGAAAAGCAAATAAAGTAGCCTCTGACACTTGTTGAGTTACCAGTAAAAATAAGATCCATGTGGAGAACCAGAGCTAGTGGCCAGAAGAAGTGTCAGTCTCATTATGCTGCGCATGCACCAG
The DNA here is from genome assembly GCA_004119915.2 of Collichthys lucidus. Classification (NCBI taxonomy): domain Eukaryota; kingdom Metazoa; phylum Chordata; class Actinopteri; family Sciaenidae; genus Collichthys; species Collichthys lucidus. The sequence continues at coordinate 8,483,167 of CM014090.1, forward strand.
AGGTTGCCAGGGTTCCCCTGAGCAATGCTATAGCACTGACAGTCCAAGCACATATTTTCTCATTGAAGATATCAGCAGGATTCTTTTATGTTATGCTGTGGTTACGCCTTCAAAACACAAAATAAATGCAAAGTTGTTGTCCCAGTTATGTATTTCGGGGGTAAAGCATGAACCCTCGAGGCTGCCAACTTCACCAACAATTTGTCTAAGGGTCACATGATCCATATGGTCATGGCCATAAGAAAACATTTACATAACAAGAAACAGAACTGAATGGTAAACAGTTCCTTATGGAGCTGCAAATACAAAACAGCTTTCTGAATGCTGTGTATTAAGCAACTCAATGCATGATGCTGTGGATTTACACTTTTCCTATATTTTGCTCAAAATTCGAAATGCAAGCTTCAAGTAGTTACCTTGTGTTTTCTGAGAATTTGTTGTTGTCCACTTTAAGAATTCCTTCAAATGTATATAAGATAAATGAACCCAAGTCATGATCAGTTCACTTGTTTTTGTAATGATTGCACAATCAAGAATGAAGTTTATATTGACTCCAAACTCGGTTGTTTTCCAAAAAAACATGTGGATCCACGCTTCCAAAAACTCACTACCAGGTGCACAGCCACTGAGAGAAGTGCTTTTGTCATAATCACTCAGCTATGAGCAGAAACCCCAACAGGAATATTGGATGCGATGCCAAGTGTATCTTGCCGTTTGTCCGAGGAAGTGTACGCCTGGAAATAGGCATCTCTTTTTGGACAATTAAGTAAGGTCATCCTTCACCAGATCTCAGCAGTGATGACTGAAAGCAACGGAAGCTGTTCGAAACCTGTCAGAGAGAAGAACTATATCCATCCTTAGGGTTTTCAAAACTCTCTCCAGCCTGGTAATGTCAACATCCTACTCTATGGTCCGATACACTGTGCATCCTTTGGAAATCATAAATTTTCGGTAATTAAAAAAAAAGGTTGTGCACGTGTTCACAGGTTTTTATTTGTATTAAATACAAAAATGATGAGCACAAATACTATACTACTGCAGTATACTATATAAATACCTGCTGGGCAATAAAATGTGCTTATATGAAGAAAAAAATATCAGACTGACATCTTATCTAGCTCCTTCGTGCTAATACTAAGTGTTCAATAAAAAAAAAACCTTCTGTGGGCTTCAGTGTCTCTCCTGTGTTTGTCCTTGGGACAAAGCCTTCAAATTATAAAGAGACTTGTGTTTTGCACTGGCCAAGCTCAGCTGCTGAATCTAGGAATCTTACTTCATATTTAAACTGTGAGAATCTCAGAAATACAGTGACATCAAAGAGCAAAAAACACACAGCTGTGACCATGTACATCCGTTTTCTGAGGTCTGGGCAGCTGGTCAGTTATGATCTACGACTTTAAATCACCCAAGTGAAAACTGCTATAGCATGCAACACAGCCTGTTGTGTAAAATAAGTCCATCTTGGGAAACGAAATGCATGTCAGGAATTTCAAGAACAAAGCTAAATAGTAAACCCATAGAAATCCCCAACACACTCGAGAAGAGAGATGGAGTATAAAAGTGATGGGGAGTAAATCTAAGATATGGCCCACTGGAAGATCCTACACCAGTATGTCATGTTTCAGCGTTAGTCACGCACAGATGTGCAAGAAGAGAGCTGCTATGATACTGTCAAAGCCATATGTGCTTTGGTTTGTACAAACACTATAATCAGTAGCTCTCTATAAACCGGCTGCTGGGCCCACAACTAAAAATACACAGACAAGGTTTCACATTAGAAATTACAGATAAATATACTGGTATAATCATTTTAATGGTGAAAGAAATTATTTTATAACCTCAGATAGTAAATAACCACATCCCGTTTGTACCCTTTGATGATTTGCTGAGGTTTTGAACCCGAATCCTGTGCCTAAAGCACATGGAGTCGTTTTATTCTCTGACTCATCACTTCAGGAACCAAGAGCCAACGCCTGTAGCCAAATAATTAACAAATGGCGAGGCTGTCGTCAGAGATAAAGTAGTTATGTGATCAAAGAAGGGTGGGAGAAGCTCAGGATGCTGGATGGGAGACATGGCTTCTGCATGTCAGTAAGGTCATATATCAGTTACCAGTGCAGAAAGAGTGTTTCAAAGGCAGGAGTATTATTCCATGCTCAGCTGAAAGCATGACAATGAATTTATAACCGATTCACATGCATGCACTCTCCTGCACGTCACTTCACGCCACAGTCAGACAAAATGCAAGTCAGGTAGAAGATTTTCAGTGATCTGTTGTTCACTAAAAAAGGAAAACATCAGATTAAAATTGACTGTTTCCTCCAATTCCTCACAGTTTCCACTGTGGACGTTTGCAATTACATGAAAACTGTGAAACTAGGGAATCTTCAACTGCAATATAATTGGATAAGAGTTTAAAATCTGAACATAGGAATTATGTATATCATTAAAAACTTCTAGATTTTATCATTAATGACTCGGCATTAACACTTAACCTCACTTCAAATTAAAATGTTATTAACTTGGGATGTGGAAACAACTTTTAAAGTAATTTAAAAAGTATGACTTTCATTAAAATGATCATTTTCCCTGTGACCTCTGCTAAATCAAGAGATTGGTTAATAATTAAAACATTGTGGTCTCACATAGAACACGGCCGACCACATCTGCTGACGTCTGATGTACAAGAAAACCCGATTAACTCTCCTCATTTAGCTAAATGTGCTGTACTACACCATTCTACTGTCTCAACTAACACTCTACAGTGACATCTTCTGACAGGTAACCATATCTTTAAGATTTAAAGGCCTCTGGGTATTGGCATGGTTCCACTTTAAAAGACCACCAGGCAGCTGGAAGACAGACTGGTGATGGAGAGACAGAAAAAGTAGTGAAGACACAGGACTTTGTCGATGGGGGATCATTTAAATTCAAGACCAAAAACAAATGTATATCAAGGGCATCGATGTTATCACGACTCACAAGTCTTATAAGAGACTCTAACTCACCATGCTTACACCACAGGGGAAAACCTGAGGAAGAGATATACAGAAAGTAAAGGCCAGGATAAACAGAAGATCTCCCTTTGATGTACAGAACAAAACCATTTCATTCATGAGAGACGGGAGGAGGGGGTCATAGTGAGGGTACTTCACTAAACTTTGCTTCCGATGTCATGCTTGGTGAGCCTGGGCCAAAGATGTTGTTTTAATGGTGTGCAGAGAGAAGGAACAGGCAGAGACAGCGGAGGGATAGAATAACAGGGTGTAATATCCACCAAAGTGTTTTTCTAATCACCGCAGGGAGCCCGCATGAGCGGAAGACTCTCTCCAGACCATCTCTGCTCTGGTATTAACATCATATCCAGCACATTAATATGTCAACTCTGCAATCACTAATAGGTGTCTTCATGTCTATGTATCATTAACTTTACATGTCCACAGTGGATTCTAATACATCATGTACAGGAGTGGACACAACGGCCACAAAGCCACTTGTGTTTTTTTATGTTCCATGCTCATCTCTCATTGGATGTTGGACCATGTGTGAAAATTTTCTTTGGATGAGTTTCTTCAAACCATTTGATTTGATAGTGAAATAATGAATTTAGTGATTATGATGATGATGACCAGATTAGCTCAGGCCGAGAAATATGGAAAATCATTTATAGCTAAAATGCCTAAAAGCCACAAGTATAAACTCAGTAATGCCTTCTCTTGTACAACGAGAGATGATACACTTCTAAACATCAAACTCATCGATTTCAGATGGACACCGGTGACAATGTTTCTGCAATTTATATCACTGGGCTACATTTCTGAAGGACAAACTTGCAATTTCGCAGTGCACTTTTACTTTGCGGGTTAAAATTTCAAATGAAACCTCATCAGCTCATAACACATAATGTAAAATAACAAATTAGCACAAGCTGGACCACCTGACACATTAATGCATCACAATGAAACATAGAGTGAGGGTCCATTCTTCAAAACGTGTACGTTCAATATGTAAAGTTACATTTTATGTCACGTGATTTATTTATTTTACTTTCTCTTGTAATTTCTTACTTTTACCTTGGTATGATTTGAATATTTCTCCAACATACAGTAATAATCTAGTGTAACAGCTGCTGGGATTTGACACTGAGGGGGTTATGGGATGTTATATAGTATCCTGTGGTAAACATAAAATTACTTTAACACCACCGCATTTAGGCAGCATATCTCTAGAACAGCAGTACAGTTTCTTTTTACGTAAAATGTATAAAATCGTTCTGCAACATTCTCACCCCTGTCTCATCAATAAGGTCAGACTAGGTGATATTTAGTGGAAAGTTGGAAAAACATTTTTTTGCGCTGTTTTCCAGAAGGCACTGTTTTCAATCATCTTGCTGAATAGTGACAACCCACAAGCCAGTGGCATATCCCAAAGCAATGAACCCAATCTGGGTGCAGAACAAACAGTCTAAATTTAATAGGACTTCAGAAAGCATCCTACTTCTCCTTGTGGTGAGGGATTCTAAGGGAACAGAAACATCTGTACCTTACGTGAGATGATCTCCACACATCTGGCCGAAGTCCTAATTGTTTCAGGGGTGTGGGCATGCACCAACAGCTGCAACCAACCACTCCCATATGTTTCTGATAGGCCAAGTGTCTAGCTGTTTGTTAGGCGTGGGGTGATCTTTGATCCTTCAACAGCGTTGGCTGTAGTGTTATCGTGAAGAGGGCCTGAGAGGTACACAACGGAAGCGCAGCAACCTCACAGAAGGGCCTGTGGTGCGCTGCGGTGAAAACAGGCATGGTAAAGTGGCTTCAGCTGTGGAAAAGAACTCTTTGGAAACCACCCAGCGTCTCTATCCAGACCCATTCGAGCTACTGGTATCGTCAGGGAGGAAGTAAACACATAAGTATAGTGCATAACCTTGTGATTTACAGTTGGACCGAAGGGGAAGAGAAAAGTGTGTAATCTTTAAGTGTGTGTTTTATATAAAAGAAATGGAAATCTGTGAAACTTCATAAAAACTTATACTAAAATAATAACTCATAAAAACAATACATTCAGAAAAATTGATGCTTTCCTTCATTTCTACACTGAAATGTCTTTTCCATCATATATTAGTACTGAGTATTGTAGCACATTGTGGAAGAGAGGACAGCGATGTTTTAAATAGGCCTTTCTTCCTTTCCACTGCGAGTTTGCCCTTCTGCTGACATGATCACTCTGCCTGAGCTACACGTGGCTACGACGTCTTTGAACCGATGAGCATCCGGCTCCTACATCCCAGAGCTATAAAACCCTGACCATCCCTGTCATCGTTATGACAGGCTTTATACACCCACCATTTTGTTTAAAACAGAAGTGGTGCACACCAGGCCAGAACTTTAAAAATAAACATGGCATTTATGGACCGGAAAAGGTTTCGCATAGCTGTGCCACTCCTGCTTCCTCTCTCATCCAGGTCCCACTGGAAGAGCATGTCAGAAACAGGTTTTTAAAGAGGCAGCAGAGCAGATTTTTTTCTTCTCATGCATTAAACACCCATGTCCTTAAGCTTTAGAGCATGTGTCGAAGTGCATTAACACAATGGAGGCACCCCAATGTCATCAGGCCGGACATGTCGCTTGGAACGGTGGTCCACGAGAAAGGATAGTCCTATTGATAGTTTATTTGTTCTACCTTCACCAGGCTTTAATAGAAATGTATTTTTCCTTTCACAGACAAGAGTAACAGTTCCTGGCCAGAATACTTGTAGGGTAAATAAAAATCTTGCAAGAATAAGGACAGTACACACTATACAAAAACAAATTTGCTGCATATGAACAAAGAATTAGAAAAACCATATTGCAAAATTTAACTAGTCACAAAAATCTCAAGTCTGAAGTCAGTTACCTGTTGTCATTGTCCCTGCTGTTGTCGTACTTACATACATACATACATACAATGCAGAAAATGGTTAGCCTCATGGTCTTTCTCAGCCAAACCTCAGATGAAGTTGCAGGTGTGTCGAGGCTCCTCATTGTCAAGTATTGTCACCAAAATGAATAAATCATGTGCACATAACAGGAACACCCCCCCAAAACACATCATGTGCATTGTTCAACATTACAGTTCTAGAGTCACAATGTAAGCCAGACATTAAAAATGTTACTACAGCTGTCATTGTATGCATACAGCTACCGAGACAGTATTATCAGTGATTCTGTAGTTAATTTAAAATCTGCTTATTTATGACATAACTAAAAACACTGACTTTGACCATCAAGACAAATGGTTTAACGGTATCACTTTGCCAATAGTTTTAGCTCAGCATGGATCATTTCAGAATTTTTCAGTTTCAGCATCATATTTTTTTAATTTTTCATTCGTTCTTTCTATATTATCTAGCACAGTTTTACATCCCTGCACTATGATAAAAGATATATTTCAATCTGTTTTGTCATGGCTCGCAGGGATTAATACATTAAATATTCACTTTAATCAGCAATGAACAAGCCACCAATCACTGTTTGGCAAAGCTGCGTCAAAACTCCTGGGTTTTACTTTTGTTTTTTTAAAAGGATCTCACCACAACTTAATTTTGTGCACGATCAATAATACAATGCGACGTAAGATAAGTCAGGAGTTGTTGTCAGTCTGTCCCATAAGCCCAATGTGTCCGAAGAATGTGCTGTATGTTTTGTATTAGCAGCAGCTATGTGATTAAATTGTAAAAACTGTACCATATATTTATAGTGAAGTTTTACAATGCTATATTTTGTCATATTGCAAATAGTTTAAAATGCATAGCATCACAGGCGGAGCCATATTTTCCCAATTTAGGACCTTCATTCTAAAAATGCTGTTAAAGTAGTTCTTGGTGGTTTGTGCACCACAGGCAGATGTGTTTTATAGCATGCACAGCAGTGAGCTGTAATCAGATCACCAGAATCCAGAGTAACATCCCAGACAATGGTAGACCGCCTGCAGGCTCTCGCCTTACAGCCGATCTGAAATGTTCACGTCCTAACACAGTAAATCTGGAGACAACTTGCAACAAACTACCTCACAACATACAACATGTTGCATCATGATGATCTGGACAGCAGCTGCATGCCAGTCTACCTGCAAAGCTCTCAAACCAAGCAGGTGACCTCTGGTGGCCATGCAGATGAATGACAACGAGAAAGAAGAGAAGATCACAGACCGCCTAAATTATATGCTGCCTTTCCTTTTTTGAGGGGAAAAGGCTTCTCGTTTCATTCATGTTCATTTTTCTAAATAATATCGTTGTAGTCTTTTTCAGCAATCAGTGATTGATTATGTGAATTGTAAAAGCCTGATTAGACAGCCTACTTTATGAAGATGAAGTGCATTCATCGGACGGGAAGCTTGATTTTCCCATTTCAAGAAGATTAAATAATAAATGACTGCATATTTAAAGACTACACTGTAAAGATCAGCCCAACTTGACAAAAACAGATTTTATATTTCAGAAAAAAACATAGTTGTATCACTCTTTACTGAACAACATTGAGCTCTTGACATCAACTTTCAGATTTGGTTAGGCACTGCCTGCGACAGTTTGTTGAAAGAATAACTGAGAAGAGGCTGCACTTTGGCTGTAAACCACATACTCTTCAAATAGGCTACAAAGCCGAACCACAACTATGTCTACATGGTCTCAGCAAAATGTGTGTTTTCCCCAAAATTATGCTGTAATTGAATGGGACTAAAAACGAGGGCATGTTGAAAACTAAAGAACTGAACTTAGACCTCTTTATTTTGTCAAGACTTTAGAAAATAAAATGCATTTTGTTATTAAATAGTTACTAAATATGAGTATGAGTGAGGTCCATATCATATGGATGAAGTCTGTGCAGGTCCTGATTTAAAAAAATCAGAAATACTTTAATAATCCCTGCAGGGAAATTGTGTTTGTTACAGCAGCAACGGTAAGTTAGATAGTAAGTAATAGCAAGAAAAAACATGTGAACACTTTAGAAGTTGGATTAAAAAAATCCCAAGAACAAACTTTACTATATACTATACTATACAATAAAATTTATAAAATGTATACAAACTATTAAATTTGCCTTTACTTATTATATATATATATATTTGTATATATATATATATATTGATATCGGGCTGCTCCGGGACCAGGGGAAACCAATTTCGTTTCATCCCATGTTTACATGTGTTGTAATGACAATAAAACTCCTTGAATCCTTGAATCCTTGTATACACTTATAAGATATCGATTTTAACAGTATATACACAGGTATAAATAAGAGTTAAATAAAAGCCAAGTAACAGTGAACTATACAATATGTAAATCAAAAAACCTTAGAGAATTTAGTCTTTGAGGGACTGTACAGAGAATACACTGATTATTTTAAGTGCAGTATGCATGCATGAGAAAATTGCACTTATTTATTGCACAAGCCAGTTTGATAGCTAGTCTGTTATTTTGAGGGAGGAGTTGTAGAGACACAGGTAAGAGAGACTTGTTGTGTCTGTCTGTGGAAAATCTTGGTGCCAGCAGTCTCTGACTGAGTCTGTCAAAAGAATAAATAACAGGTTTAATGTCTCATGTCAGTGTGCAATTTTAAACTTTTAAATTCTGATTTATTTAGTGATTTCTGTCATTGATGCTCTCTTCAGTCGGTAAATATCAATAATAATAAAAATGTAGGTTTATACTTCAGGTATGAGGATTTTTTTTATTATTATTATGAAGCTGTATGGAAGTTAAACAATGCGGAACTAAAGTTCAGCTGCACACTGTTTCCCACCGGGCGGACGGATATATGGTTGGACACATCTTTCTGTTTACACCACATGTGAGTGTGGAGCTGCTGTAGCACAGATGCAAACTAAAAGTTACTGACCTCTGCTTTTTGTTTTAACACATTAAAATGAGTAAGAAGCGGCTCGGCGGAGACTCGGAGGAGTCAAAAACTCCCGCCAAAAAGGAAAAAGTTTCGGAGTTTAACGGGACTGCGTTTAAAGCCATGCTGAAGGAGCCGACCACAGCCATGAAGGGTGGGTGCAGATTAAAAAAATCATCTTCTCTTCTTGTTGCTGTGCTTACCTCTCACCTGTATCCACCTGCAGGGCTGGAGAGGTTCATATCAACCGCGAAGAAGCTGCCGTGCTCCGACCTGTACGACGTGGTTGAAGGTTATATTAAAATCTCCATGGAGTGTGCGGAGATCTTCAAGCTGCTGGAGAGTGAGAAGCACTGTGGAGAGTGAGGTGAGAGCTTTGCTCAGTGTTTACTGACCTGCTGCCTGTTTGTTTCTTCATCAAGATCTGATCGTGCTTTTCCTTCTTGCACAGATGATGCTGATCTTTGAGAGCCTGGAGATGATCCTGCTGAGAACAGCCAGTGACCTGTCCCACTTCAGCATGGTCGGCAATGCCATCGTGAAGAAGACTGTCTCCAGCTACATGAAGCTTCTGCAGGGATCTTTCTATTCAGAGAATCACAGGTTGGTGTGATGATGTCCGGCAGGTTCTCGTGGATCGTGGCTGCTGCTGTGGTCCTGCACGACGTCCACTACACATATTATTACTACCACATCTGCTACTGTAATCGTTTTATCATTCATTGTAATATAATGAATGTTTGTGTTGATTTGTCCTGTACACGTGACATCTATTGCACGTCTGTCCGTCCTGGGAGAGGGATCCCTCCTCTGTGGCTCTTCCTGAGGTTTCTTCCACCTTTTTCCCCTGTTAAGGGTTTTTTGTGGGAAAGTTTTTCCTCACTTGAACCGAGGGTCTAAGGACAGAGGGTGTCACTCCCTGTACAGATTGTAAAGCCCTCCGAGGCAAATGTACTTTGTGACTTTGGGCTATACAAATAAAATCTGATTTGATTTTGATTTGATGGCTTTACGGGACAGTAGGGCTTTGATCATCGGTCCTCGTTGTTGTGGATAAATTGCTGAAGTCAGTGGTGAGGTCAGGATAGAAGATGAAGTGTTTAGGAGCCTCTGATGTCTTATGCTGTATTATTTATTGACGCTTGATCAAGGAGAATTGGAGACACTCTCAGAGTTTCATCAGAAGTGTCTAAGTCGGTCTCGCATTCTGCGCAACTCATCCTGGTGGATTGACTTTAAACCCCAAGATCACACCACAAATACTACACGCCCAGAGTTAGTCAAAGAGAATGTTTTTACCCATGCAGGTGTTATTGTCAGCATATTCTAGTCTGGAGACACAGATTGGACCGTCAACAACAAACTATCTATTATGTCTATGAAGGCAGCAACCGGTCTCTTCGACCCTGGACACCACAGTGTTGAGATAGACTGGCACCTACTGTTCCCAACCAAAGCCGTGACCTTGTGTTACCTAAGGATAGAAAATTCCACAACAGTCATGATGATGATTTATCTGCTCCATCACCCTAATGCTGTTTTCTGTCGTGCACAGGTTTGTCCGTCAGTGCCTCAGTCTCCTGTCTGCCTTGGTGTCCCAAGGTCCAGAAGCTGCCAGAGAGGTCCTGGGTCAAATTCGCATCAATAAAGCTCTGTCTGGGCTGGCAAAGAGAAAAGACAAAAAGGTTTGCTATAGCACTTTTCTTTTTCAGATATCAGTGTGTGTTCTGCAGATACGTACGCTTACATTCTCCCCTGTAAATTCTCCAGGGAAAACCTGATGTCCGCATGGCTTTTATCCAGTTTGTGCTGTCCTTTTTGGTGTCTGGAGATAACACCACAGTCGGACAGATATTAGAGATAAAAGGTAATTACTAGGATATTGATTTAACATGCATACTCTTTATCTTTGATGTGTTGATAATATATTCACTTGGTTTGTATCAGAACTCCTGCCAGAGATCTTGAGCACGGGTCTGAAGGAGGACAGGATGTCCATAGTCAATCTGATTCTGTCCACACTGAAGACTAGAGTAAGTCCTCAATAGCTCACACTTTTAATTTAAAATATACATATATTTTTTAGATCTGATAATTATATTTGCTGATGTTTGCTTTGCTGCAGGTTGTACTAAACAAGGCCATAAGTAAAACACAGAAAGTGCGCTTCTTCACACCGGCTGTGCTGGCCAACATCGCCTCTTTGTACAGGTGGAATGGGATTGTAGATGCAACCACTGACGACAACAGAGTGAGTTATCTGCTTTGAAATAAAGGCAATAATTTTTCAAAGTTTCTTTTCAACCCGTGGGTCTACATTTTATTTATTTTCTTTAAGATGGGAGAGGACTCCGACCACGCTGGGTTATCTGTCACGCGGGAACTCGTTCATAGTTTCCTTCTTGACCTGTGTAGCTCTCGTAAGCACGGTATCAGCTTTCACGATGCCAGCTTTGGCACAGCTGGCAGGTAAGTAATCAATGTGTCAACATTACTCTGTATTCTTCTGGAAACTCATCATGCTACTAATCATAGGGGTTTTATTATTTATTTATTTTTTTACAGAGCTGGAAACATCGTCTTGCTTCAGTTCTTGGTGGGGCTGAAGCAGGCCACAGAGGATGAATTGGTGGCGGAGCTGGTGGTAAACGTGTTGAAGGTTAGCCCTGACCTGCTGGCCAGATACTTTCAGGAGACTCAGTATTCGTACACCCCACGGCATCAAAAGCGCTTGGCAGGACAATGTCAAGTTACTGAAAAAGGTTCTTGCTAATTATCCTTGATTATTATGATACTTCTTATGTGTCGACTTGTATCAAAAAGTAATTATCTGGATTTAAATTCCATCAGATCTACGAATCCCAGCCAGACGTGTCCACCGTCTTTCAGACTTGTGAGGTCATCCCACTCCCTCGCCTGCACTCCATGATCATGGTGATATCTCTTCCTCCGGTCTGTAACAAGGCTTCTTCACACAAGGTCCTTAGTGTAAGTGACTGAGCCTTAAAATAAAAGAAATTCATCAGTGATGATATCTGAAATTGTACAGTACATTGTCATATATCTTCCAAATATCTCATCTTATCTCCAACAGCTTGCCAACACAGCAGTACAGCTCACAACACTGTCCATGATCAACTTCATCCTGAAAAGAGCCAATAAAAATATCGAGTACCTTTTGGATAAGTCTGAGTGTCACAGCTCCGATGTGTACACTCCTGACGTGATGGGGGAATTGGTGCAGCAGTATAGGGAGACCCTCAGCAAGGTAAGCTCAGGAAAGTCTTAACGCTCATGAACAGTAATGATGCACAATTAAATAACTTAAATCTTCACTTTTTATACTCACACAGATTTTGCCTGATATGACGAGCATAGTTGCAAAGTGGCAGTCACTCAGCAAGAAGGAAAAGACACATGTTGAAGAGAAGGTGACCAAAACTGAAGGGAGTGCTCCACAGACAGATAATAAAAATGAAATGCCAGGTAATAACATTTACAGAACATGTATAGTGTTTATGTGAAACAACAGGGATGACCGAGCAAAGACATTTTATTGACTGTTTTTTTTTTATGTTGAGCAGTTGCTGACACAGCTGAGGGGATCCTGCTGAAGGCTCTGATTCTTCAGGTCATTTGTCTTTACCAGAAAGTGGTGCCACATCTGGTGAGCCAGTGCAAGTTTGACTTCAGCAAGCTCTTAAAAGGTAATGCTACTTTTTCAGTCCATATGGTACATTTATAGATTTGTAGTATGATGCTGGTGATTCTTCAGAGCCTTCAAAGATTATTTTTTTTGTACCTCTCCAGGCATTGTGTCAGAGAAAGGAATGAGGGAAGAAGTTCCCCCAGTTTTGCAGTACCAGATACTGCAGTTGGCCTTAGATCTCCCTGCAAGCAAGTTCTCCTGGTTCCGCCTACAGGTGAAGACCCGTTGCTTGTTGCTTAGAAGCTGTTGCTCTGTAATTGTACGTTTCTAATGTGTGTTGCTTTTTCCCCCTTTCTTAGGATGTTGCAGATACAGAATCGTCATCTGGAGAGAAGTCGGTACTTTATCTGCTTCTCAAGATGTTTGTCAGCAGCAGCAGCAGCAGCCACTTGAAAACCTCCACAAAGATGCTGGTTTTAAAAGTAAGGAAGACATCGTCTTTTCCTCTGTACATCAGCTTTCAGCTTGCACTATCTGTGAGACATAGATAAATAGATATTTGAAGTAACTTCATATCTTTCAACCTAGCAGACTTGAGACTAGATGTTTCTCTATACATCGAAAAGATGTTGTCAACAATAATGAAATATAAAAAGAACTTAGGAACTCAGATACTCTTTTTGAATATTTTTAGCACATCCCCAGTAGGGCCAAGTGTAAAAGTACAGCTTGTAACATGTATTATTTGCACAGCATCATTTCTTATGTGAGCAGATTTTCAACCACATCAATTCAAGAGTCGTTTCCATATTGCTTGAAAGAGCCTCATGCATAATTATTCTGTGGTGAAACTGCATATTGATGAAGTTAATTTAGTGAGAGCGTCATACGCAAAAGTCCCTGTGTTAATATTTAACTGCATATGTTTTATATATACCCGACCAAAATTTCTCCCAGCTGTGCTGCTCCAACTCAAGTAGAAGAAATAACGTGAACGGCTGTTTTTGTATTTCCTGCTATGTCTTCAGGTGCTAAAGGACAGCGGGGTGTTTGAGTACACGTGGACTGAACTTGAACTCTGGCTTGACCAGCTGGACAGAGTAGAGCCAGACCAACAAGAGACTGTCATCCAGTTCTTGGAGAGGGTGAGCCCTAAATCTCAACATCTCTGTCTATTACAGTTATTATATGATCTAAGTTACACAAGATAGGACGTTTGGATTAATGACATGGTCGTTTATAATTGATAATTAACTCCTCGTCTCTTGCTCTAGGTGATGGTGAAACTGGTGTGCAATTCTTACACCTACACAGATAAAGTCGCCAGCCTCGTCCAGGAAGCAGCTTATCTGCAAGCTAACCTGAGCAGCCAGGAGGGGGACACTGCCAGTAACCCAGTGTCACACATAGACGGTGAGAATTTAAAGATCGACGTTCATTTATTTGCGTCATTAGCATGTCTGCGATGCTTGTTTATTTACAACGTGTCTGGTTATGTCTTGAAGACGTTGTAGACATGTTGGATGTCATCATGGAGGGTAATGAAGGCGAGATGGAAGAGTTCGGGCCATCTCTGACTGAAGACCTCATTGTCCAGACCTTCCCCTTCAGTGTGGTGGTACCTGCTGCTCTCGAGGCCCGAAACAAACTGCCAGCAGACAAAGGTAAAAGCACCTCTGCCTTAACTGGGACACATGTTGGGAGCAGAACCGCTATAGTCCCAAAGTTGAAAGTTTCAGTACTTCAAAACTTATTGCATAGTGTGTTGTCTTTTCTTTCTTCAGGGGTGGTGTTCGAGTACCTGTCCGCCGTGCTTTCAGACGTGCTGCACTGTCAGAGAGAGCCTCTCCCTCTCTGTCTGGCTCTGCTGCAGTACGATAAAGAGCTCGCCTCCTCAGAACCCTCTGCCTCCTCTCATCCTTCCATCATTCACCTTCATCAGTATTACTCTAAATGGCTGCCGCAGCAGTGTCGGGAAGAACTGGTCAGAACCAAGTGATTGTTCAACTGAAACAATGTCATTCTTGTTACGTCCTTATGTAAAAAATGACTGTTCTCTCTTTTTCCCCCTTCTAAGTTCAAGTCCCCTGAAAGCCATTCAAAGGCATCCGTCAGCACCCACTTCATTCACCGCACTAATGAAAGCTGCGTACAGCCAAGGGCCGAGCGCTTTCCTTGAGGACGCCTTCAGGAAGAGCGTGGGAGAAACTCTGGCTTCCATGTCGATGGCTGATTTTCCAGTAGCAATCAAGCAGATCTTACTCTACATAAAATCCACAGTGGAAAATCTTGGCACGGTAGGAGCACAAAACAGACTCAGTACTCAATTACTTTGTTGAATATGTACACATCACATCATATCCTCCCGCACAGTTCTCCAAAGACATAGGAACTGCCCCTCTGAAGACCTTAATGGAAATACTCCAGGATTTGGTGACCAGGCTACAAGGCCTCCAGGACACCGCAAACCCTGAGCCAGCAGCAGAAGTGAACTCCCAGGAAGGATCCGAACTCTTCCTGGAAATCAACCAGTCACCCACAGTTGAAGCCAATAAAGAGCAGGTTGGGGAAAAAGTTCAGCTTTTTACAGTGACTTTTATTTGATGACGTTTCCAATGTCTGATTTTTATCAAGTTTAATTCTATTATGTTTGGAATAACTGATTCTAGTATGATACCTCTGTGTTTAGATCCTTCTTTCTGCACTTGGATCCATCTTCAAACATCCATGTTTGGAGCAGTGGTTTCTGGCTCTGGAGCTGGCTGCTTTGCCTCCTCACACGCTAAACCCTGTCAGATTGAAGAACACGTGTGCTCAGATGAATGACGACATCCTGGCCTTGCTGAAGACCAGCACCCCCACTCTCTGTGATCTGGGTCACCTGGAGCTTATTTGTACCTACATGGGGTCTATAGAGAAAGCTGTGCTCAAGGAGCTGATGGAGAAGGGCTCCCGTCCGGCAAAGAAACAGTCCAGACCTTTCCAGGCCCTCCTGTCTCTGCACAGGTACATGGACTCCTGTAATCTGAGAGAGGTGGTGTCCAAGTTGCTACTCCTCCCCCAGGAGAGCCTCATCTCCACGAGCAGTAAGAGCACACAGGGCCGAGCTTAGTGTCTACGGTCATGCAGCAGTGCAGATTCCTTACAGAGGCTAAAGCGAATCCTTCCCAGGACCACGGCATCTTTCTGTCTCAGGCACACCTCCATGGCCTGGGGACCTTGCTGCTGTCCTGTTCCAGCCCTGCGTTGGAGGCCTTCCTGCTGCAGACTCTGTCTAGTGAGCCAAGCAGTGCCAAGCTCATCCACACAGACGTGCTGCTGCACTGTCTCCAGTGGCCTCTCCCAGACACTCAGGCCATCAGCGGTCTGCTGCTGCAGAACTGCTCCACACACCGCCTCTGCTTCGAGGTGTGGTGTCTAGAGCCAGCAAACATGGAGAAGCTCTCAGTACCAGACAGAAACATTCCTTCCACTGATCAACACGTACCTACAGGTTGCAAGTAGAGAGGATCCAGCCAGGCCCAAAGATGGTTTGTAGTAAAATAAGTCTGTTTTCTTAAATCATTGTTTTTTTTCCTCTTTGTACATTAAGTTAAATATTCTCACTTGTGGTGTTTTTCTAGTGCAAAAAGAAGTTTTAAAGGCCTTGAAGAAAGCACTGCTTGTCAAATTATCCCAGAGCGTTCTGGGAAACCTGACAGAAGATTCTGGAGCCCAGCTCGTTGAAACATTAGCCAGGCTAATCAAGCTCTCTGCAAACGTCAAAGACACCAGGGACTTAATTAACAACCTGCCCGATGCTCTTCAAAAAGTGGACAGCTTTGAAAGGTATTATTGGAACTCTTCCTACTGTGAGTAAATGATCGGTGTCACCAGTTAAATGAGCTAAATAATGTTTTTCTTCCAGATGGCAACTAATAGACGTTATCACAGAGAAACTGAGTGATTGCCCAGAAGAACAGGAAACCTGGAAGAAGTCTGTTACCACCGCTGCCCTGAAGTGTCTCGTCACTGCCTACAGTCACTCTAAAGAACAGTCTGCTGCCCTGTCGGAGCAGGAGAAGAACGTCCTGGACAGACTGCAACAACTCCTGGTGGGTTCACGTTCCTCACACATGCTGCGTGTTTTTGGTTTTACTCCTCATGCATTTCACAATTTATGTTCTTTACGCAGGACGTCACCCAGAGACATCTCTGCGTCTGAGTGGAACGGTTTTGTCAAGAATGGACTGAAGTAAGATGCAAATCCACTCCGCTAGAAAGTTTGTTCAACAGCGTCGCATCGGATTTCTGTTTTTAATCTAAAAAATGTTCTCCTGCTGCAGATATCGCTACAGAGATCACCACTTTCTGAACACACTGAGCAACCTGTTGGAACTATGTACGATAGGCGGTAACGTCCAGAAGGATCTGATACCTTTATCCACCCTTCACATGATGACCAGCAGCCATTCTCTGTTCCTGCCCACTATGCTGGAGTCTCATGAAGAGCTCAGCAGGTGTCAGGCTAAAGGTACGTCTAGAGTTGAATACAGTTAAGAAAAAACCTGAAGCCTTATTCCTTTTTCATGACTGTACACACACTTGTTTTGTCATTTCAGAAGCGTTGGTGTCCCTCCTTCTCTGTTTGGTGAAGAAATGCCCAACAGTCTGTAACAGCAATCACTTTGTTGTACTTTTGGGAGCATATGGAGTTACACTGAGTACTACAGGTAAAACAGGAGCAGGTGTTTTTGTCTCAGTGCGTCTGTTGTCTCTTTCTTTCCTCTTACGTCTACTTTTGGTTTGCAGATCAGAAACTCTTACTGCTCCTCCAGGAATATGAAAGAAACAATGTCAGCCTGCTAAAATTTCAGTAAGTTACGTCCATATTTGTCTGTTGCACATACAACAACTGTACTTGCATTATTTGCAAACGTTTTTTATTTATTTTTTTCAACCGCAGGTCCTTCCTGTGGGGCCCAGCAGCTGTAGATCACCATAAGACCAGGAAAAGCCTGGGAGCTTCCCTGTGGAAGCAGGCCAGCTCAGACGATCTGTTGGCCATGCTGAAAAGTGACAGGATGCTCCAGACTATTGCACGCTTTCCCCAGCAACGCAGAATCATCCTGCAGGTCGATATACTATGTATTATTATTTATTGTTTCATTTATTTTCCAGAACATGAATTATGTAGCAGTTCTCTTTTTGGTAAATACCTTGGTGATGTGAGGCTATGCATGATAGATCCACTTCCATTATGTCCAGGTGGCTTTATGAATGTCATGAATATGTTTTTGTTGTTTGGATGACCCTTTAGTGTTATGTTTTTCTCTCATAGGATGGCAAGGAGCAACTGTACAGTAACGATGCAGTAAAGGACCTTGGGAATTTATATGATCCCTGTTTTCTTCTCCCTCTATTCAGCACTATACTGGGCCCAGGTGAGTGTTTTCCAACGCTGTCGTCATCACTCCTAACTCCTGCTACTGTTACATTTTACCCATTTTCTCCGCGACAGAGTGCGTGATCGACTGCCTCAAGTTTGTATCCAGCCACGCCCTCGGACTGACGGTAATGGCTCTAAGTAGCTACGATCCCAAAGTGAGAGCGGCAGCGTACCACGTGCTGAGCTGCTTCTACCAACACCTCGAGGGCGCACGGATCAAAGAGAAGAGACAGGTAAAGACAGAGAGGTAGTTTGTGATTATTATATTTGTGGAAGTCGCCTCCTATAAACAGACTGATGAGCATGTGTTTTTTTAATCAAATAGCTGCTGTACTTGATGGATACAGTGAAGAATGGAATCCGACAGCAGAACCAAAGACTTCCATTTGTCCTGACCACGTACATCAGCAAAGTGGCTCAGCAGATGCTCAAACCTGGTGTGTAACTTAATCAGGCCCTGACCACAGTGATTTGACCCATAGTGCTTACATTAGGATATTTGTTATTTGTTTTTTTCAAACTGTAGAGGATTGCTGAACGTTTGAAATTTTAATATTTTTGAATGCTCTGTTTGCACAGTGAATATTTCACTGTTGCCTGCTGCATGATCGACTTTTACTTCAGCGTCACTGACCTTCTTTTTTTTCCTTGTCTATCCCGATCTTCCCCAGAGGACCACATGTATGTGGTGTTAAACCGGTTTCTGCTGTCTCATCAGAGTTTGGACTTCAGAAGAGTCCCTGAGTTCTTCAAGCTGTTCTATGGCTTCGACTTGGAGGTAAAAGCAGTCGCACGAACTGCTGAAAACAGTGTTTTTGTTTTCTTGTAGGAAGAGTTCTAAGTGATTAATCATGATCGGTGAATCCTGCCCTGCTAAACGATAGTCCAAATATACACTGCTTGTGTCAACAACAGTCGACCTTCGTCTGTTTGTTTTTGCAGACTGACGCTATCTGTTTCTCTGACAGGGGGGGTGGTGAGTATGACTGACTTGTTTGTTTTTCTCTGTAGCACAAAATGGAACGTGAGTGGATCCTGAGCGTGCTGGAGGAAGGGATAAGTGACGGACACTGCTATGAATTGTGTGATCAACAAGGCATCTTTCAGACCCTTTTAGGCTTCAGCAGCAGCCCCCTGTGTGATGAACACTGCCAGGTATACGCTGCAGGAATCACAATGATGCAACACATCGATGCTCTAAAATACAGTTCATAAGGAAAAACAAATTTCTCATGTATCTCTGTCTAGGCACAGATTATCAGGGTGTTGTGCCAGGCCGCTCGTGTGACCAGAGCAGCTTATAATCTTACCAAGAGCTGCGGACTCCTAACCTGGATAATACAGACGGTTGAAAAAAAGTAAGCTCGAGAATAAGGTTCATTTGTTAAATTGGGCCTTTCTTTAATTATCATTCATATTGCTACATTAATCTCTACACTCTACATAAGTCTGAACTTATCCTCCACAGGAATCTGGACCAGCAGCTGCTCAGCTGCCATCATAGATCTGCTCCATGTGCTGTGGTTTACTAACCTTGGGCAGAAGGAGAAGCAGCTGGATGAAGCTAAGATTTCCTCCTCCTCCTCTGCAGAGGAGAAACCTCAGAGCTCAGTGAAGTGTCTCCCACTTCCACTCATCAGTGATTTCCTGTGTGTGGCAACAGCTATCAGCAGACACCTCAGGTAAAACTTACTGAACAAGATCTCAGGTTTCAAGCCACTCCTGCAGTCTTTTGATTATTATTATTGTCTTATATTAAATAATGAGCTATACTCCTGATAAATCTGTTTGTGTTTCTGATTTCCTCTTATCAGGCTGCGTGTCAAGGCCGCTGAACTCAGCCTGTATCTGCAGACTCTCTGCTCGATACTGAAGCATTGCGGGGCAGCTCTCGATATAAACAAACAGGCTGACCGCCTCACACTTCACCCACAGCCTCTGTCTTGTGCCGAAGTCCTCACTTTGCTTCACTGCTGGGCCTCCCTGTCCCGCAACACGACGGTCGTTACTCAAATGCAAGCCCTGTCCGAAAAGCACAAAGTAAAGGAATTGCTGGGTGAGTGACATTTAAGTGCACCGTTCAGATGATTCTGTCATATATGGTAAACACATAGTGAAAAAGGAGATACATACATTTTAGAAGGTATTCTGCAGTAAGCCAGTTACAGCTGGTACCATCTGCCGAACTCGAAGAGAAATGACCATCACAAACGGAAATTCACCAACCTGAACATGACACACATATACAGTGTAGTTATTTTCCACAAGTTACATGACTGCTGACCTTTTTTATATTGTATTTATATTGGAAAACTAAGGCAACAGTGAAGCCAGTCCTATGTTATAAAGTGTGCAAGCTGACAGAGCGTAACATCGTAACGGCACCAGCTCCGGTCAATAACCGCTCTGTGGCTGACCTCATGTTTCCTCCTCCGTAGGGAAATGAAACTTAAAAAGCATCACGTTGTTACATGTGGTATTATTAGTACATGCTGGACTGGCTGTTTTTCCATTACAAACTGGAGCATTATGTTTTCCACAGTATTTAAATCATTCCTCGTATCTTTAATAGCATAAACATCATTTTGCTCATCTCCCTCCTTAGGGACAGGGAAGGATAAGACGCGAGGTAAAGGCTCCGCTTTCAAGGCCCGCACACGAAAGGAGAACCTGGCAGACGACGCCGAGACTGAGAAACAAGAAGAGAGTCTCCTGACAGAGTGTAAATCTTACCTCAGCAGTATCTTTGTTCACTGGGAACCCGTGTTCCCCCTGTCTGAGCCCCAGCCGGCTCAGCCAGGAGACAAACTGCATCCCGGTCGGTTGGCCAGTGATACCGCACACCTGCTCACCAAGTGGTCCCTGAGGTGCTTGGTGGAGGACGCGTATGATGAAAACAGAACAAAAGAATTCCTGCACTGGGTCGAAAAGGCTGTGATAAAACACAGGGAAATTGTGGATGTTGTGTTACCCGATGCCGGCTTGAAAGCAGACCTCCTTCGACTTCACCATCAGGTCTTCGAGGCTCAGTGTCACTCCTGCATTTCGGAAAGAGAGGAGACCTTGCCAGCTGTTTAACAACATTATGATGCACTTTCTAGAGAGCCAAGGTCATCTTCCAGAGCTGCATCAAGCAGTCGTCTCTGCCTGCTTTCTAGACGCCACATGTGATCAGTCTCGACGTGGTAAGAGCCTGTCACCTTATTCACAGACTGTCTGTGACTGCTAGTGTGCACACCAGACAATACAATACACTAAAAAATGTTAAGTTAATGGCATACCATAGTAGCATATGATGTTAAAATACATCGTAATGATTATAAAATGATTTAAAGGTCCCAGATCCTCACAAACATTCTATGGACTGTGAGTGGATAAAGATATTACACACAACATTTCTTCTAGTTACCATCAAAAGCCAAATGTTGCATGTTGCTTGTACAAAATATTGTTATTTGAAATTAGTTTAATTATATAATTGTATTTGCCACAAGTGATAAGTGCGAGGGAGAGAACTTGACTTCGACATGCTAAAATTTAAAAAAACACAAAAACATCGACATGTTCATTTTTATGTTTTAATTTTTTCTTATAAAAATCAGACAGAACAGTTGTGAATTAATTCAGCTTCTTGTTTTCTCTTTTTTTCCTAGAAGCAGGTCTCTTCCTGTCGTCGTTGTACATCCATGAGTTGTGGAGTGGAGCCACATCAGGCAGAGCTGTTCATGTCTCATGTCAGTTTGGTGACCAGAGCCAAGTGTAAGAGACAGAAAAGTTCCAGATCATCACCGACTCAAACAGGCATCAGAGCCATCTGCAATGACATCCTCCCCATGAAGAATTAGATCTGACATCTGAACGATGCTACTGTGCTCTTAAAAAAGAGGAAGAAAAGCTTGTAGTCTTTCATTTTGCTCCTTTGTTTAGTTTTTGTGAAAAGACTGAAGATATTTTGTAAAACCCTGTTATAAAATATTGATTTACAAATCTGTTATGGAACTGTGATCTTTTATATATTTCTCTATATATCCTGTTTTCCCTCAGTTTAAAACTCTGTCTGTGAAAATCCCCAAACTGTTTTTTTATTAAACTTTTACATAATATCAAACAAATTCAACAACATGAAGCACACCATAAATAAACAGGTAAAAAAATCACACAACAAGAAAGTAATACAGATCAATAACAATAAAAAGGCAATGTAAATGACTACAGGTTTCTTTCTTATAAAGAACCTGTAGTCCAGGTCCATCCATCACAGGCTGTCAAATTTGAGTGAGTGTGTCTAATGCCAGTGGGTTTCCAGGTCAAGGCAGAAAATCCCCTTGTGAACTAATAAAGTGACACATTTGCAAACATCCAAAAAAGTGCTTCTTTAGTATATCACACTTGCTGAAGTTGCAGAATTGAGAGCAGGGTTCACGTGTACACGCTGCCGGTTAAAGTACAGGATAATAGATACGCAACATTTTATTTAACAGTAATGGTAGTTTTGTACTTTGCAGGTATTCAGAAACAGAATCATCTGCTCTTTCTTAAACATTGCTCAAAAGTTCTATTCAAACATTTATGTTCCACATTTACATTTGAATAATTCTGACTTTTATTTGAGTCAATTACCAAAATTATTAACATTTTTTGTTCACATCAGATTCAGCCTCAGGTCAAGTAGTTGCTGTTCTGTGATTTCCTTTGGATTTTAGATTCCTGCAATAAAAAAATAAATAAAAACATTATAAAAATAAAGTAGCTTTATAAAGTTAGTACATAGTTATGAACCTCACTTCCTTCTACCTCCAAGTAAGACCATGAAATATTATGCATCACACTTACCGTGGCAAGTTTTCACTACGAGACATTAGATTCAAACAGAGAAAGAGGAATCCAACAAAAGCAGCCAGGAGGATCCAAAATATTATGACAATTGAGTCTGAAAACAGGAGATAAAAACTGCTGTTATCTTAATGCAACAGAAGAAAGGTGCAAAATGAATACACAGCATGAAGTCTTACATTTATTATATTTCAGCTGGCTCTCATCTACAATCACAGGATCGAGATAATCATAATAGTACTCCCATTCCTGGCTGGTTGAGTTCTCCATTGCAGCCATCATCTCATTTCAGGAGAGAAGCTGCTTCCACGAAGTTAGAAGAGAATTAAATGCAAGACAAAAGCCAGTCTCCAGTAGATGGAAAAGTTGGTAATGCTCTCTTAGAAAGAAATCTGCCCATCTGTCACGCACATGTGCGTTAATGCTGCTCGACTCTGCGGACTTCAGGAGCTGCAGTTTGCAGGTTTGGCCACAGGGGGCGTGACAGTGCAAAAAGCAAATGTTTACGAAACATTGCAGGAAAGTGTAAGAGGATCGGACAGGGTGATACAACCAATGAAAACACCAGATGTTATGTTAACCTTTACACTATCAGTGATCCTGGTACACACTCCACAACACGAGGGGGCGTCCGCATGTGACCAGAACAGCTGTCAGATATAGAAAGATAGATAATAGAAAAGCTGGTCATGGACACTGTGAGGGCATGCTGTCTTTGAATAATAGAAACTTTGACAAGAAGCAGCATAGCGCTAGTTTCACAGTGCTGATGCTCCAGGTACAAACAGGTGGCTTTCAATGCTCTTCGGAAATATGGCTATTGAAATATATAATGACACATTTTATGTTTGGAAAAAAATGTAATCAACCATCATATTAACCATATAATAATTCAATGTAAAATCCTATTTTAAAAGCATTTATTGATTTAGCAGTTATTATATATATCATGGTCACTTACTTTTGTAATATTATTTATGTTATGGTCACTACTCTTGCAATAATATTATTATTTGTATCATGGTCACTTTCTTTGCAATATTTCTTACATTATGGTCACTTTATGTTACAATACTCTTTTTATATATCATTCCACTTTTATCGTCAGTACTTGTCTGTTTTTGAAGGTTGATTGGTATGTACCAAGCAGGTCCCTCAGATCCTCAGCATCTGGACTCCTAGTTGTCCCCAGAACCTGCACAAAGAAGTTTGGTGAGGCCACTTTTAGCTACCACGGCCCCCATCTCTGGAACAGCCGGCCCATGGATCTGAGGGACTGCACCTCTGTAGACATTTTTAAAAACAAACAACTTAAGACGTATCTCTTTAGCCAGGCTTTTACCTAAGGTGCCTGGCCATTCACTGCTGAATTTTTATGTCTCTTTATATCTCTGGTGCTTATTTACTGTACAGGTCATAGCTACTTTTACTGCAACTGTTCTTAAATTATGCTTTTTTCTTATTTGTTTTATTGTTGTAGTTTTATGTTTTTACTTTTTCTTTTAATTTTTAGTTTTTCATGAAACTACTCTGTTATCTATTTCTGTTTTTACTCTGCTCCGTGAAGCACTTTGGACTACAATTTAGTATGAAATGTGCTATAGAAATAAATAAAGTTGATTGTTTTTTCTACTTCTAACAAGTAAATCTCCCCGTGGTGGGATTAATAAATCTAATCTAATTATTTATTCCACTCGCCCCTCTTTTTCCCGATAACACGTGAAGGCAGCACCACCCCGTGACGTCAGACGCTGATGGTCACGCACGGGGTGGAACCGCGAAGCAGCCTTGTAGCCGTTCCTGTTAGCCTGGCGTGATCGCATTAGGGAGCCAAAATAAAGCCTCTGTGCGTGGCTACGTTATGTCGTTAACTCTGTAACTAACACATGGTCACGATCGGGTAGAGTGGATACGACTGCTGGACTGTTTTTCCAACGTAACAACCCGTTATGGATGCAGTGAACGCGTTCAACATGGAGGTAAAGTTTGCTGTGTTTTTACCCCCCTCAGTGCAGAGAGGCTAAAAAAAGCTAATGTCAGTGGGTTTGAGTTTATTCCAGCTGATTTGTTTGATAGCTGAGCTGATACTAGCTCAACTTCACGATGTGAATTAGCTCTTTCTTTTGGGTGGACGTTTGGTTAGTCGTTCAAAACATAAACATCGTTTTGATTGCTATGTGTTAGCCACTAGCTTCAGTCGAGTTCAGGGCTCGTACGTTAATCTTGTCAGGCAAGGCCTTGTGATTTCATTTTACATTTTTTATACTTTAGTCATTTAGCTGCCGCTTTTTTTTGACAGGGGAGTAATTTGAGGTTGAGTATTTTTTACCCAAGGACACTTCGACATGCAGACTTTTAGGAGGAGCCGGGGATCGAACCACCGATCACCTGATCAGTGGACGACCTCCTGGTTTCAGCCCCTTTTTGATTTCAGCGTCTAGCTAACGTTAAGATAATTGTTGACTTAATTAACACCACCATGAGCTGTCAGTAAAAGTGTAGGCATATTAAATATAAACACTACAACTTCTATAACTCCTGTTTATAACGATACTCCACGCGTCCTTATCAGCATTTACACATGAAGCTGTCGTTAGACGTGACCTTTGACCAGAGAAGTGACAGATTAACAGGTTAGGAGAGAGTAAGCGTTGAGTTTTAAGCCTGTGGGTTTTTTTTCAGTGTGAAGAAGAAAGTCTCTTTTGTGTTGGCTGGGTCACCATGGTTACATATGATAGACACCTAATCCACTCAGGAAGAGTTTACTGTTGTCGTCTTACCTTGCTGTGTGTTTTTTGTGAATGTGTGTCTGTGATGTTGGGATTTTATTCATGTTGAAATTTTTGAAACAAAATACTGAAGACACCAGTGACCGTTTATGAATGAAATGTTTGACACCCAGGCTTCACTGACCTATCTGTTGGTGAGCCTGAATATGATTAGATTATACTTTATTCACTTGTTACAGCAGCAGAAAGTGTAATACACATTACAGAAGTAGAATCAGATAAAAGGGCAAAAACCCACAGAAAAAAGAGACAGAAATATCTATAACCTGCACAATAAACACGAAAAACAATCGACATTCATAACAGACGAGTACTGAGGATGGAAGTGACATGATATATATAAAAGTACTGTAATGTAAAGTGACCATAATATAAATATTAGAAAAGTAAGTGACCAAGTGTTTAAAGTTTTAACTCTTTAACACAAAGTCTATTTTAAGTTTAACTGTCTGTACAGAAGTCGTGAAATCCCAGTGAAATAAAAGTTTTGTGAGGATGAGAACATCCATTATTTACCCATGTCAAGTTGTCTGTGGATGTGCAGGTTTATGAAAAATAACACGTTTAATCCATCTGTTCCCTGAAATATATTCATATCATAATTATTTTGTTTGCTGTTGCTGAATTTTCTATTATCTACCAGTGGATGAATCTGTCTGTGCGGCTAGTCTGTGTCACGTTTCCTAATGTTGTTGTATACCATTGTTTTTACTTTTATTGAAATTAACTGTTATTCTTTTTTTTTAAAAACAATCAGTTGTTCTCCATGATTGACATGAAGCCTCCGATATCCCGTGCTAAGATGATGTCTGTAACAAAGTCAGCCATCAAAGCTATCAAGGTAAAGCAAATATATGATGGGGTCTCGTAGATTTCTTGGTTGAGATGTTTTTAGAAGAAACAATAATAAGAATTGATTTTGACTGATAGTTACAGAAGGATTTTTATTCTACCTATAAATTATAATTTTCACATCAGTTACTCACTTCTGGTTGTGTGGATTGCAGGATGCAACAGTTTGTACTTTTTACTAGACAGTGCCCTTATTTCTATGACCTTAACTAACTTAGTATAATAGTAGTAGATATGGCTACAAACTGGATAGTCAGTGAGTGAGTAATGAATAAGTCCTGCTCTAGCAATCCTCTTTGCAAATGATAAGCCAAAGTTTAAAAAAAAAAAAAAGGTTGGTATCATTATATATTTTTTTGAAATACCTGTAATCATTAAATTCTTTGTTTTCCATGACAGGATGTTAGACTTCAGATGTTTCATTATTCCAGGCTATGGAGCTGATTAATGATGTAAAAAATTCAGATTTTATAATAAGTATTTTACTATCTTGCAAACTCGATCCCTTTTTTGGGGATGTGATCTTTCCAAAGACGTCAATAACCTGAACGTGACTTGTCAAATGTGACGTTTGCATGTGGTCTACTGGTTATACATTGCATGTATAATCTAGCATTCCGTGACTAATGTTGTTTTGTTTTTTGTCTTTCATTAGCTTTACAAACATGTTGTCCAGATTGTTGAAAAGTTCATTAAGAAGGTATGTACTGTAGAGCCTTTACTACACAATGTATGAAACATTTGAGTTCAAAGTGGCAATAAATTGTCTTTTTATTTATTTTTTTCAGTGTAAGCCAGAATTGAAAGTCCCTGGTTTGTATGTGGTTGATTCCATTGTGCGACAGTCACGGCATCAGTTCGGTGTGGACAAAGACGTATTCGGGCCCAGATTCCTGAAGAACTTCAACGATACCTTTCAAAACCTTTACCGCTGTCCCGAGGATGATAAGGTGCTCTATCTTTGTGCTTTCGGTATTTGTAATTGTGATTACAGTGAATGATAATATGAATTATCCTAAAGGTGGGATTGCTTGTTTTTTATTTTATCAGAGCAAAATTGTCCGTGTGCTGAACCTGTGGCAGAAGAATGGTGTGTTCGACATGGACATCATTCAGCCTCTGATGGATATGGCAAATGGAGCCATTGTACCTGCCCCTGGCCTGGATGGTAAATAAATTAATATAATTCTTTATGGGCAATGTTTGACTATTTACGACAATACCTGAAAATTAAGAAAAGTGATGTTCTTGTGTCGGAACAGTTCCCATTGACCCTCAGCCAGAGACACAGCATCCTCTCACTAGTGCCTCAGTTGTGTCTGCTGTGCCCCAGCTACCTAATCCGGATGCCTTAGCTGCTGTGGCACAGCTGTTCCAGTCTCCTCATGGACAGGAGGTAAGTGATTAATAGCTTATAGTACTCCGGCAATTCTAGTTCATGGTAGGCGAAGAATAGTTTTAACCTTTTTCTCTCTCTCTCTCTCCGTCCTTTAGCTTCAGAGGATGCTCCAGAACTTCCAGCAGGCAGATAAGAGTCTTTCCGCCACCATCGCTAACAGTGTATCAAACCCACCACATATGCCTGTGGGCCAGCTCAACCCATATGGCACGCACACAGAAAAGAAAAGCTCTTTAGCTGAGGTAACGGTATAGCTCAGTGTCAGAACATTTCCTGTTACACAATACACATATAAAGGCAAACACCACTGTTAGGCACAGAGCAGCTCAAGTGATAGAACGGTTAAATTCACTATAGTAACAACTAAAACATATTTTGTTGATTCACAGTTGCCTGCAATGATTGTGTTGTATCCCGTTTTGTTGCTGCAGTGCTCTCACTCAGTACTGGACTTAACGAAACCTGTTGTCTGTGTGTAATATTTTTATCTACATATATTTCCTCAGAAACTCCTTGACCGATTTGACTATGACGATGAACCTGAGGATGTCACGGCTAAAGAAGGCAATGCTCAACCACAGTGAGTTTCATGAAATGTATAGGATAAAATGGTGAACAAGTGTTTTTTTTTTTAGGTTTTTATCTGCTGATGCTATACTACTGAGCTGGAATCTATTTGTAAAATAGATCGATTGTGTCATTTGTTTTAATGTGTTCTTTTGTTTTGGTAATCCTCAGACTCACTATAGTATATTTTGTCATGACAGGGGCATTCCTGAAAATGTGTTTAACCAGTTTTCTGGTCAGATGCACAACATGGAGCACGCTCATCCGCATATGATGGGACAGACTGGTGGTATAGAGGTAAAATTGTAACTGAATTATAATAATAACTCGTTTTAAGTATTAAGATGTTCTTCTCACACGAGATGTTGAGCCGTGATTCTATTTGAAATGATAAAAGCTTTAAATATTTATGTTTTTACATTGTCAAGGATGAACTGTGTGGAGCTGTATCGTGGTATTTGTTGTTTCACTGTTTCCTGTGGCTGTTTCTTTGTCATTCTTCAGCACGGCGGAGGAATAAGTCATGGTGATCATCATATGATGCAAGATGGATATTGTTCCATAAATGAGACTTATTCTCAAACACGGGTAAATCTTCAAACCAAATCAGGTTTATACTGTGTTTCAGATTTCTTTAATCATATGATGTGTACGTGAGTTCCTGCTCCTCACGTTTTCTGTTTTCACTTCTCTAACATGACTTTGTTGCTAAGACTGGCAGGGTAAGGTGAAGTCCAGGTTAATGTATAAATAGAAGAAGTCCAGAACAGAACGAGGGTCTGGGACAGGTCAGAGAGGTGATATTTAAACTAAGAAGCCTTATGATGCTATCTGTATCTATGTGGTCTGTGACAGCCCATTAGAGAGTGTATAAGAACCAACTGTTAAAGCTCCACGGGGAGCCTTTTTTTTCTGTAACACCTTTTGTGTGTGTGCACTGTTAAATGCTCCTTCTTGTACAAGAATAATCAACTTAAACTCTGATACCTCGAATCCAGTCTTCTTATCGAAGGGTCATTGGAAAATCTTATAACAATGTCAATCCTGTAAGATAAAAACTCTCAGCTTGCGTCCCACTACGTTTGCATTTCAACATTGCAAAGGTTATCTCGGTTGACTAGGAAGTTTCTCTGTTGTGCCACATGGGAATTTGTGAACACGGGTGTGAATTCTTTAAATTAAAACTTGGTACTGTCTGCTTGTAATTTTGTAAAAAAAAATAAAATTGCCATCATTGTCTAATAGGGAAATTCAAGAGAAGACTCAACTATGAGGCGAGATGGCAGACACAGAGGCTATGGCAGGAGGTCGAGATCCAGATCTGGTTCTAGGTAAGAGGCTGTTCTCAACCCAGATGACGGTGTAGGGCTGTGGATTTCAATTAGATGTGTTCAAATGCTGTTTGTTTATTGTTCTTCTGTTGTTATTTTTGTTGGGGCACATCTTCGTCTGTAACTGCTGCTATTGTTGCAGTGTCTCCTGCTGCAGTACTCAATGTAAAGGGCACATCTGACACTCCATAGGGTCCCTAAACTTCGTGTGTTCATGTTGTGATTCCCTGCTGAGCTCATGGTGAAATGGATTACTTTCCTCCTAGGAATTGCCTAATTTGGTCAGACCATGTTCAGCTGTTTTAAACTTTTGTTGTTTCAGATCTCCCAGGAGAAGATCGAGATCTTCGTCGCGCTCTAGAAGGTCACGGCATCGACGCTCTCGTTCTCGCTCCAGAGAATGGCACTGGAGATCTCGCTCTGAATCTCAAGACAAGAGTGAGAGAGAAAAGGACAGAGAGCGCAGACAGAAAGGTCTCCCCAGTATAAAAAGCCAGACTCTCAGTGGTATGTGCTACAACACAAACAAACCTGTGCATGTCATTTATGATACAGTCGTCCCTCGCTATATCGCGATTCACTTTTCGCGGACTCGCTGTTTCGTGGATTTTTTTCAGTGTAATTTTGCATGCTTTTTTTTTACAGCGTGCTGTACAGTATGAACGCGCATCGTCCTAAATTGGCTACGGGAGAACCGCACATGTATTCAGCGTCCTGTTTAAGGGAGTATTGTACAAAATGCGTGTAAAAAGGTGTATAAAAGTGTGTGGTTAGGGGTTTTACGGCCTTAAAACATGTATAATAATTGTAAAACTCACTTCGCTGATTTCGTTTATTGCGGGTTATTTTTAGAACGTATCCCCCGCGATAAACGAGGGACCACTGTACAGTACTCAGAACTGCTGGAATCACTACAGTCACATCTACACTATCTACCTTGTCTAAGTCTGTTATGAGCAGTCTTTTTGATTTCACAAGTGTTACTTGTAACATGATGAAACCATATTGCTCTGTATCTACAGAGCAGGGCAACAATTATTGGTATCATTGTTAATTATAAGTAATCAATAGTGTCTAATCTACC
The DNA here is from genome assembly GCA_004119915.2 of Collichthys lucidus. NCBI lineage: Eukaryota > Metazoa > Chordata > Actinopteri > Sciaenidae > Collichthys > Collichthys lucidus. The sequence continues at coordinate 8,513,972 of CM014090.1, forward strand.
TGAACCCAAACTGTACTTATTGATCTTAGTGGAAATTTACGATATGCATAGCACACATTTAAAAAGCTTTTAGAGAATTGACACAGATGCACCACAGTGTTTCTACAATAGCCCAGAATAAACAATCCAAACACTGACTCTTTACATTTTTACATTGAGGGGTAATGAAAGCTGGTATTCAGCCGGTCGCAATATGAAATGTCACTGTTAAATTCCACTGAATCCTACACACTGATCCTTTGTGCACCACAAGTACAAGAAGCCTGAAACTGCAGCAACCAAAAAAGTTTTTTTTGTGTTCTCTGTCCTGCAAAAACACTGTTTGTTTTTTTTTTAAGCTCCCCTGAACAATTCATCAGCTGTATTGATGACATTTCCATTCTCTGTGGATTCAGTGTGACTGTCTTAGTATCTGTTCTTTTGGCTTGTTGTGATCCTCAGTGGTCGGCCCATTGTTTTGTTTTATCCCACACACAGTTTAAGCAAGTAATTGACTGGAACAGCAACAGCTGTCTCATTCACTCAGGCACAAGGTTGTATGTACACAAAGGACAAGGGGTAACCAGATTTGTCATGCATTCTCTTTTGCCAAAAAAACTGGGTAACCATTACCGAGATTTCCAGGGCAACCCGATTTGTCAACCAGTTCATGCTTTCTGGTTGCCTAGGGAATCTGAGCAAGAGTAAAATACAAGTCAGCTCTATCAATGACAACATGTACTAGTGAAATAAAATATAAAGCTATTGAAACTTCTACATATAGTCATATAGTAAAGAAGAAGAAGACGACCTAAATCTCCTCCACCATCCCAAAAGTTGCTGATGTCATTTTGCTTGTAGTTTGCAGCACTACACTTTGGGTTGGACAACTAGACAAGAAAACTCAGCAGTCTGACGTGATGTCCCTTTTGGAAGAGTTTGGCCAGATTGAGTCCATCAATGTAAGTTTGGACAATTCACACCAAAGAAACATTGTAATCTACTCTGATTTTAAGATAATGGTATCAAGTGTTTCACTATTACTTTTTGCTTCTTTCTGTGTCTAGATGATTCCTCCGAGGGGTTGTGCTTATATCGTTATGGTTCACAGACAAGATGCCTACACAGCCTTGAACAAGCTCAGTAGGGGGTCATACAAAGTCAATCAGAAACCTGTCAAGGTACATAAACTCTTACAGCTTTATTTCCAGTTTTAAATTGGTTCTGTATTTGTTTTTGTAACTAATTCTAGCGTCCTTGCCTAGATTGCTTGGGCTTTGAACAAAGGTATAAAATCGGCAGCACAAAAAGTTCTGGGACTGTGGAGCGGGGAGTTACCTATATTCCCTGGAGCAAAGTCAAAGCCGAGGAGTTGGAGAGCTATCGGGAAGGAGGTATACTGGACGCAGAGACACTAAATCCAGGTAAATACTGAGCAGTTCCCTTTTAGATTGGCCAAGATTCATCTACATCAGGCTATTAGTAACCTGTTCCCCTTATGTTGTCGATGTATTTTTCCATTGTGCACAGAGTGGAATAATTCCAAGGACCTTAATAAGCTGGCTGTAAACGGAGTGATGGAAAGTGTACCAGTAGATGGAACCATGGCTGCTCAGATTCAGGTAATGCTAACACAGTCTTTAAACACCTTCCTTTTCACATTACAAGTTGTTACTGTATTGGTTTCATCCTTTTTAAACCTTGCTGTTGGAGGCCTACTTTGCGATTTTTCTTGTGGAGAATGTAAGGAAAATAAATTGTTGCATACAAGTAGTGGAGCTTATCTGAACCACCCTGTCACTTCCTCTTCAGAAATCAAGTCACGGCAAGTTTACATTTAAAGAAACTATGCAGGCTAATGACTAAATCTTCTCAATGAAATTAGAAGTGTATAGTAGCATACAATAAAGTGAGAAACAAGAATGGCACCTTTCTAAATACCTCATCCTATTTGACTTAAAGGTGTTTATCAATCTTTTGTTGCACAGTAAATTGGTGCTCAGCCTGTATTAGATCATAAGTAACATTTCTGTGTATTATTGGAGAAATTCACTAATGGTTAAACTAAGTGACATTTCAAACAAATACACTCACCATGTCAGGCAAAATAGAGATTTTTTAAAAGAAGTAAGATTTCCAGTTTCATGGTATAAAAGAAGAGTTGGTAAGAAAATACTACAGTCCGGTCAAAAAACATAAATTAACTTAAAATTAATTGGATAGATTACTCTTTTACTGTGTGATAGCACATCTGGTCTGGTTTATACAAATGTTTCACATGAAACATATTTGTGATATCATTTGAAAAGCCACACAATGGAACATAAATTCTTTGTGTGGGGGTTCATTATTTGTGTCCTATTTACTACCTTAAATGCTATAGAGGCTCAAATATTAAATAACTTATTTTGGTTATCGTGTATTATGAATTGGATGTATCCATTATTTGACCTAACCCTACAGAAGAACCCATAGCACTTGAAATATCAACCTTTTAAAAACTCTTAAGGCCAACTCACATCGGACGCGAAACGGGAGCGGCACGGTAACTGTTGTGGTCACCGCAGCAAATAGAAGCCAGTCTTGTCAATGAGAGCACTCACACCGGGCGCGGCTTAGAAGTGGCTCATCGGGCCACGGAGGCAAGCTTTCCGTTTCATTTTTATTTTTACCGTGAGCCACTGCTAAACCTCGTAAATTTCAACAGAGCACTGCGCACCAGACAGGAAACCCGACACAGAATCAACGTAATAAACTTCTGCCCCCTTTCAAAATAAAACACAATTACACAGTTCATGTAGCTTATCACAACTTCACATCAACGTTACGTCATAACCGGTCGCACCAGGTGATCAAAGATTGATCAAAGAGTCTCAACATGGACGATTGGAGACTATTTGTTGAAGTGGAACAACACACAATCATTTACTGACACAACAAATGCTTTTTATAATTTTCTCCTCCACGTCGGAGAAGCAAAGTCAGCTGTTTGTTGTTGTTGTTTTCTTTATACACTGTTTATCGCGGGGTCTCGGGTATGTCCAGGATTCTCGCGTGGTCTCGCTTGAATACACCCGGCTAGCTGCGCTGCTGTTCCGCGGCTGATGCGCGTCCGGTGTGAGTTGACACGGGGCAAAGTACCGCGGCACTACCGTTCCACTGCCGTTCTGCCTCCTGTGTGAGTCCCGTGCTACAAAAAAATGTTTGATTTTTGGGCACCTCGACTTTAGGAACAGCTCAGTTTTTCTCTTTGTGTAGTCTTGGCATTGAACACACAGGACAGCTTGTAATAGTTACGTTTAACAACTTGCTACCCGAAACTTGTGCTTTTGGAAAACATTCTCCGTTTGGCTATCTGCAACAGATGTGACAGATGATAGTGTTTTAGTGTGCTGAATTAAATTGTTTTTATTAAAAGAGATTTTTATGTTTTTGTCATAAATGAATATCACATTTACCATCCGACAGGGGTTGTCAACATGTCACTCGTGTCTTTATTTGCATCATGAAGGTTGTTCTGCAGTCACCAAATAAGTTCTAATAAATTTCATTCCGCTGCCACAATTCAGATAAGCTCCTCTGCTGATGGGCATTAATATCAGCAATGCTTATTCATGCGTTTCTATTTTTTTCTTTGCAAAATATTTGCATCTTCTTCACTCAGTAACCCTGTACTTTGCAGTATAACTCATTCAAATAAAGTGTGGGAATTACACAAAAACTACTGTGGTATGTGCAGAGCGAAGAATTCTTGTTATCCTTTGTCTGTTTTCAGTAACTAAACTTTTTATTATTCGGAATGTCTGGAAGTTATTAATAAAAAGATCAATTTAACATCTAATTCCAACTTTTTCTAACCGTCCAGCAGTAGTTTAATGACCACAAAAATAATGAATAGATTGGTGACTAAATGAATAAGCTTCTTTAGCTTCACTAAACGTTTGAATATACAAACTGACTGTGATCTTGCAATAACTCAAAGCAACAAAATAAATGTGGAAGTATTTTTGATAGCTGACTTCACAGTTCCAATGTAAAGTCAAAATCAAAATTTTAATTCTGCAATTAAAATGTAAAAAGGTCTCTCATGACCACAACAAACTGGCATGATCATGAGTAAAACATGATCCAGATGGACCATACTTAGCAAGCCTGCTGTGTGGGCACCTTGCGGTGAAGAAAAGTTTTGAGGTCAAGAGTACCTGACTGTTGGCCGCTGGTGGGACTTGGGCCCGATTGGGAGGAAGCGTGTCCAAGTGGGAGACAAGGTAAGCCGACAACACCACGAGCAACGTATATGATACATGTTGCGCTTTTTTTATTTATGACTTGGAGTTTGAGCACGTGCCATTGAACTCCACAATCCATAACAACAGAACTACTCGAACCAGTCATGTATGCTCAGCGAATGCCTTCAGTCCTGTTTTTGGATTCTTGTTTTCCTGAATTCATAGTTTTTCTCTATTATTAATATTTCATTACTTATTGTTTACTCAATGAAACTGCAAAAGGCTCTAATTCTATATAGATAACATGAAACAAGGATGCATTAAATGTGTTTATATGCAGCTTTAAACTTGTTCTATATAGTATAAAATGAAGGTATACCACATAAGCCTGCTGTTATTTACTATTATTTTTGAAGAAAAATAGCAACAAATCAGTCTGTTTTATAATCGTTTGTGGCATTTTATGGAAAGGAGCTGCAAACTTTTAGTGTTATTGGCCAAATAGGGATGTGTGTCCAAATATAAAAAATCATATTACACAAAATAAGATCCCTATTGTTCCTTATTGCGCAGCAAAGAGAAAGGAAAGAGGGAAAGGAAAAATCATAACTATCAGTCACACTTGCATGTTGTGTGTTTTGCACCAAATGTCTTCAAAAATAATGTGTGACCAGCACACTGCGATCACATTCCCTACCTCGACATTTTAAGGTCTCTATATTACATAAGAATACAGATGAAAGCAGAAGATTTAATAAAGATTCATCTCAACGAGGCACTTGCTTGTTGCTGTTTTTAAGACAGTTTGAAACTATGAGTCGTCTACTGTATGACTTGACTGGTCACCATACATTTAACTGACTTTCATCAGAGGCGGTGTCACTTTAGTAGGATGAGATGCTTTTATTCTTCTTGATGTTTGGGTGTAGTTTTTTTTTTTTTTTTCCCTATTGGATGTGACGGGCCGCCAACGAGAGGCCATATTTTCTGTCCAGTTATTATCTCCACCAGACGTAAGCCTTGAGGTTTTATGAGTTTAGTCTGTCTATCTGCCAATCTTGCTCCAATTATGACTATAGCTGTTTCACAATTTTGAAAAACTTTGAAAAATCATGCTTGTGTTAAAGTCTTGCAAAAGTTTGATGGAAATTGCAAAATTCAAAAAACTTTAAACTTCCTCAGTTTTCCAAAGAACTTTTTTTTTCATGCTCACTTGAGGTGTTTTTATTTTTGTCTTTTTTAAAACAAATGATTAATATGGACAACGGAAACACATTCTGACAACGAGAACATTTAATTTGCATCACTGATCAGCTGTTTCCTACGGTGGCCGGAAACCCTCAATGCTGCAAATAAAAGAAACGCTGCAAACAAAAAGAAACAGCGCTGCAAACAAAAAGAAACAGCGCTGCAAATAAAAAAGAAACGCCGCTGCAAATAAAAGAAACTTCACAACGGAAGTGAATTACCGGGGACTATTATTGCCGGTGCACCTGTAGTTTTTTATGTGAGCGAGAAGAAGAACTTCCGTTGTGAAGTTTCTTTTATTTGCAGCGCTGTTTCTCTTATTTGCAGCGGCGTTTCTTTTTTTATTTACAGCGCTGTTTCTTTTTGTTCGCAGCGTTTCTTTTTATTTGCAGCATTGAGGGTTCCCGGCCACCGTAGTTTCCACTCTGAAAGTCTCCTTATTGCTACCATGACTGTAATAACATCCATGATCAATCCACACAGACCAGGTGTAACCCTGCCCACATTAAACAAACAAAGGCCGTACTTCCATCATGTTTTCTGCATTGTTTTTCACCAGTTGATTTTCGACTGGCACTTTTTAACTACCTCATCTTGTTGCGCCCTCTTCTCGTTTTCCAACTGGAAAATTGGCGCCACCGACTCCTTATCATGTGAACTAAGTCCAAATATTTGCATAATGTGGAAGATGGAAACAAGGATTCACTTGCATTTTTCCCTTTTTCTCGAAATTTGGGTAGAATTTTTTTGGATGAAACGAACTAATTGTGCTCTGTTTTATATCGACTGCTGACTCCTAGGCTCACCTAGTCTATTGCAGGACATATTTTGGCCTTTTGTTGTGGCTCAAAAACTGACATCCATAGAAATGTTTGATCTCATCTCGAACTGGAGCATCTGCAGATTACTTCCATGCCCAATATGTTCTGATCCACTAAAGTTGGACACGATACAAGGTGAATAAATCCCTGTTATCTTCACCGCCACGTTGACTGGAAGGGAGCCGGAGGAAAAAGGTATGTCATTGGCAGTTGCTGTATATTGCAGCTCTTTGTCTGCGCGCTCACCATTTTGTGAGAGGTCAAGATCTGCTAGTAATCAACGAATGGCCATGATTTCTTTTTTTTCTAATTTGACACAATATTCCTTCCTGTTTTTAATTGAAAAAACTGTCTGGCAATGAATTCCTCACACCATTTTAGCTGATCATTCACTTTGTTCATAAAGTTCACTACAAGCCTGGGGACATGTATGTCCCAAACTGCAATACCTCTACATAACCAGCAGGAACATCGCTTGTGTCAGATCTAGACCGTTCTACACAACAAAGTAGTGTTTTATTAAATAATGTGGTTTTCTGCAAGGCAAACTTCAAAGTCAACAGACTCGTGATCAAAATCCTATAAAGCCCCAGCACTGGATTGAGTGCCCTCTTTTATGAGAGCCATAGATAGAGGATGTAAAAATGATAAGTAGTTCTGTATTGTGGTGTTAACCCTCCCTTGTTTTTTTTTTTTTTTTTTAGATTTTATAGATATCTGTCCTTTATAAGCCTTACAAACTTTAAGCAGAACCACTTTTTTTTATTTCCGATCAACACAAAATGTTCTGTGGCATCTTACATAATGGTATGTTTTAAAAAGGATACACCTGTTTGTATTCTTTGGATCCAAGGTGTGACTTTTGAAACGTCGGTTTTTTTTTCGCTTTTCATATCTTTAAACTTGTCACCTTTTTGTTGAATTAGAATTTTGGATGCAAGATATGGCATCCGTGTAAGATTTGTAGTTTTTCTTTGGCAGTTGCCTTTGCATATTAATGTTTTGGTCGTCTCCTTCTGAACTCTGTTGCAAATCCCAGACAAACTTGTAATCCCACTTGCAGGATTACGTGACCATATGTTCAAATAGTAATGCCAACTGAGGTAAACTCTTTTGTTTTCAACTCTTCACAAAAGCTGCATTTCTTTTTTTTGACTGGCTTTTCTGTCTCTGTGGCGTGTTTGGTTTGTGGTACGGGTATCAAATGATGCATGTTAACTAATGTGATTTGGCTAGTGTGTCGTACTATAATGATGGAGTTTCACGGCCAGCCATCTGCTTGTGCAGCAAAGAGGAGAAAGAAATGATTGAGGAAGAAAGTGTCCAAAGAGGCACGTGGATAAGCAGCGCCAGATTGTGGCAGAGAGGAATTTATGCACATGAACATTTAGTTGATGGAATAGTTCTGGCAAAGTCTCTATGCGGTGGGTTTGACGGAGCTTGTGCCACTTCTTTTTTTTCCCCGGCAGTAGTTTAAAAAATAAACATTACATATTTTTCTCATAATTTATCAGGATGATCCATCTGGATGTTACATTTACAGGACAGGAAATGTTTCATCTACAGGTAACCAGGCTTGTTGAAGTCAAGCAGGTACAACAAAAAGTGTAACGGCTGCCCTTTGAACTAAGCGGATATGGTGAAACATGTTTGTACTGCACACTGGGCACACACATGACAAATGTTAACCTCTGTGTTTAAATAGCATCCCAACTCTTAACTTTTGGGTGCTTTTTTCCCTAGTGTGTTTTCTTTTTTATTCTAAATTATAAATAATTACACATGCCATGTGTTACCACTTAGATTTATTTATTTAACATCCTGGACCCTGTGCATAGGTTAGAAATAAAGCAGAAGTGAGCTTGTGTAAACCCTGTTTTTAAATTCTTTTTTGATTTCTTTTTTGCATGACAACACTCCATATTCTTCTAGACATCACAAGTGTGACTCTTAGACTCTCATTCTCGCATACTGAATAGTTCGAGGGAGCTCAGTCATTCACATTTATTACATTGTAAAATCTGAGCAGTCTTCTCTTTTCAGCCGTTTACAAATGAAGTGACATTTCAAGGCAGGAGGGGTTCTTCAGGTACATCATAGCATAGCAGTGGTCTAGATCCATGTGTGGAGAACATCAGACTCACATGAAGCCTCACAAAGGTGAGTGTTTAAAGAATCTTTGGATAATGGGATTCACGTTCATGGATGATACTGTCGACTGGTTGGAAGGTAATGACAGGTTCATTCATAATAAAGATTCTCCATGACATTTATTCTAACTCATGACTAATCAAATATATCAAAGCCAGTGTATTGTGGAGCTGCTTTATTTTTTTAAACAAAGGAATTGTTGACACAAGGCACAGGGATGATACGGATCAGGGACAAGGGTCTTGATCAAAGATCCAGTTCCTAGCTGTCGGACTTGTGAGGTTTCCTAAGTGGAAATAACCTGCAGGAAAAATGGAACAGCAGATATCCTGTATTTTCTGCTGACGGAGTGAAACACCAGGGTAAGAGTAGACCTCTCGGCTATTAAACTTATGAACTGTTTTGTCTTTGCTTCAATAGAGTAATTAAATCATAGCATGAAAGATGTGCCCATATTAAAAAAGGACAGGTTATTTTATGTTCTGTCATGTCATGTTCCTTCTCTGTTTGACTTCATTCCTGTAGATGGATATTCCTGGAAACTATTTGGAATTTTGTGCAGGGATTATAAGTGACTCATTGAGTTTTAATCAAGTTATAGTCATTTATTGCAAAAACTTAAATAAATAAATAAAGGTTCCCCCTGCCTCAGTGCGTCCTCCCATTAAATGAGACAGGCATGTGCAAGTAGTAAATTTAAAGCTGCTGTGTAAAGAATTTAAAAATGTCCAACTTTCTTCCACTTTCTAGCACCAATCATTTATTTGCTTTTCATTTTTTTTTTTAACGGTACACATATTACCTTTTAACCGCAGAATATAATTTTTTACCACTAGGGGTAACAACAAAAGATTTAGTTTGATCACAACATGAGGGCATCGTGGGAGTTGTTGTCTTCAATGTTAAACAACCACCATGGCCAATGAAAATCTGACATGACACGGACGATGTAATGTATTAAAGGACCTGTACGTTGGATTTAGTGATATCTAGTGGTGTAGTTGATGATTGCACCTGCCTGCCTAACCAGTGTTTAGTTTCTCAGTTACTGTAGAAATGTGGTGGTTCAGGGTCAGAGTTCTTGCTGTATATTTGCTTCTTCTAAATCACACAGGACCTTTTACTTTTTTTTTTTTTTTCATGTCACATTTGCTGACTTCCTTCCTCACTCTGATGTATCCCATTCAGAAGGGTGTATCTGCAATCCATAGTACATGACACACCCACTTCACTGCATGACACGCCCTGCTGGATTAAAGGGCCAGTGTGTTGGATTAAGTGACACCTACTGGTGAAGTTGCAGATTGCAACCAAATGAATTCCCTCCCATGCCTCACCCTCTTCTTCCAAGCATGTAGGAAAAAACTCAAACATAAAAATCAACAGGCCGCATCTAGATCAGTGTTTAGTTTGTCTGTTCTGGGCTATTGTACAAAAAAATGGTGGTTTAACATGGTGGACTCCTTGGAAGAGGACCTGCTCTCAATGTAGATTTAAAAGGCTCATTTAGAGACGATAACGCTGATTCATATATTCAGGTCATTAAATTTACTAATGAATATATTTATTCCTGCCAATAAATATTATACCTTAGCATACCTTTAACATACTTTTAGCAGAGCTACTTGACTTTTTAATGCAGAAACCTTTATTCCCACTGCTAGTCATAAGGATGTGTTGTTTTTTTAAGTACTCAATTTATTTGAGTTTATACTTTAGGCATTTTTAATTTGCCGGGTAGAACATGGTGCAATATATCACAATGCTTTGTTATAGATGTTTCCAAATAAACTGACACTAAAACCCTTTCCTAAAAAACTGAGCTTTATCATCGTGAACATCGTGGATGTGTGATTAATTTTAATAATCTGTGACTCATCTGTGCAGGGATGGCTTTTATCATCTCATCCCGCTAGACGTGATTAGTTGGAACATAAATAGGTGCGTTGCATCTACGGAGAGATTTGTTTGACTTGCAGAGACAGATCTGTTGTTTCTGCTGGTTTCTGAACACATGAATCAAACGGGACGTTTGCGTGTTTGTTGTCCTGACGTCAGGCACTCTCGTTCTGTATCTCTAACAAGATTTATAGGTATACTTGCTCGGTAGCTTGTGTCTACAGTCACCTTTGATTCCAAGGAGAGAAGTGTGGAGGCAGGACCTCAGGTGACCACCATGCAGCATCTGGTAGGCTCTGAGTTTGAACCTGATGTGCTCAGTGACTCAGTGAACAGTTATGATGCTTAACTGAGAGAAATGTCAAGTGTGTTATTGATAGATTTGGGGTTATAGGTTGAAAAGATACATTCTAAATTGAAATCTAAATGTTTGTGTCAATAACTATACTTCTTATGAAACTAAATAAGTGCAGTCATGCATCAACTGGTAAAGCACATGACAATTTTCTTATTTTAGATACTGTATTCTTTACAACATAACTTGATTTTGTTAATTGAAATGATTAATATAATTTCACAGTGGCTGGATTCATTAGCTCTGCTGGCAAATGTTGATATTAAAACTACAGTATAACCTTTATTTGACCTACACTGTGTGATGAAGTTTTTCATTATACAATTTCTGATGATATTTCATATAACCGTGAACTATTTAGTTCTAACATTAATATTCTTCTTGAAGTCACAGTCTGATGTGTGCGTAAACCTTCTCTGATGCAGAATAATTATAATCGAAACAACAAATTGTTTCGTGCTTTATCAACACCTTAGTTATATTCCAGTCATTGCAGGTTGTCCAGTATTAACTCTATAAATTTTATTTTGTATACATTATAAATTTACATGGCAGTTGATATTATTATCGATAAAAGGAAGTAATTTATATGCCTGTGCGATGTAACTTGTAAAGTCTTTGTGCATGGCAGGTCAGTGATGAGCCATTGATCATTTTTCCATTATTAGTTTGTTGGTCAGCATGATATCGCAAACATATAAACACATTGTTATTAAAGTTAGTAGAGGTTTGGTGGCAGTGTGTCTGAGTTCAAATTATTATTTTGTGTGTGTGTTTCCATAGTCAAGGATTATATGAACACTGTACCCTCACCACTCAGGTGTCCTCCTTTACTTTGACCTTTAAAGAAAAGCCATTGTGTTAGTTGAATGAACAACTGTCAAAACCTAAAGGTGCTGTATGTCTGTAGGGCCAAGACATGAAACATTTTAGTTGTTTGAAGGTGTTACAGGGGAAAGAAATGAATTGCTCAGCATTTGTATGGTGTTGAGTTAAATGAATAAAGGAAGTTTTGCCAAGTTTTACTTTGTCTTGTTTTTGTTTTGGAGTGTGATAATGTATGAGTACTCTTTTCCTCATCGAACGTGACGCAATCAAAACTGTTTCATGTTGTGGATTCAGTTTCTTCTTTTCTGCTTCAAGAAGGCCCCCCAAGTTGTTTTACTGTAATCTTAATAACAATGCCGTTTTGTTTCTGTGTTTCTTTGTGTTTCAGGTGCAACCAGTTGAACAGGCTGCACCCATCGGAAGTCCACTTGCTTTTCCTGGCCCCATCTTGCTGCCCCATACATCAATGCCTCCAGGAGCAGCTCCTTTCATCCCCGCAGAGTTTGACTGTTCAAAGTTGGCACCAGGTAAGACATCTGTACAGGATAAAATAGTGAGGACTTTTGAACCATCATCTAAAAGGGATATGTGAGTGCAGTCATGTTGACTGATGTTTATGAACTTTGGATGAAGATCTCTGCTGCAGCATTGTTACTCTTCCTCTCCCGTCTGTTCATTTCCCACTGGGGATCACTAAAACTTTATCTTATGCTCTTTCGCAGCAGGAAGTGTAAAACCTACGGATGAGTCCGGCAAGGATTCTAACACAGACAAAGACGCACCCTTAGATGTGAGTACCGACAACCGGCTGGGGTCTCCTACAGCACAGATGATGACTCTGTCAGGCCCAGGAGTCATGCAGGGTCCCAGACCGGGTATGCCTCCTCCTGGCATGCCAAATCCTCATCTACCACCATTCCTCTCACCGCCACATATGCCACCACAAATGATGCCCGGGGGACCCATGTTTGCACCAGATAGATTCAGAATACCCATGCCCTTCCCTCCTCGTGGCCCTCCTTTCCACCGACATCCCTCTATGATACCCGACGGCTTGGACGACAGAGAAGGGGGGCATTTCCGAAACGGGAGGCCAGGGTTTGGCCTCCCTTTCCACAGAGGTAGGTGGTAGACGTAGGTTGAATAATGGACCTGAGGGGGAGCATTGTTATTATTATAAATAATAATGCTGAACCCCTGTGAGAGACACTAAGAAATATCGGGACATCTGGTTCAACAACGACTGCTGTGAACATTTTGGAGATGCAGAAACTTTTTTTTTTCTTTTAAATTTTATACCACCAGATCAGACTTTTTCTAGTGTCGAATAAACAATTCAAAATGAGACACGTGTTCTGAAAGTGGTCTGTGCTCCTTCGAGTTCACCAGAGAAGACACTCTGCTGTAAATACTGTATGTGATTGTAGCTGGTAACTATGTTTTTCTTGTATATTTGAAGTTGTGTAGTTCACGCTTACGTCTGTAATCCTGGTTGATGAGGGTAAAACGAAGGCAGAGTTTGTATTTTTCAGCTTGATTTTTGTGTATGGAAGAAGACTGTACAAATCTATAATTCATACCTCTTTGGGTATTTTGTTTTTAGTAAAAAAAAAAATACCTTTGTACCACACAGATGTTAAATTCTTCACCAGGGAAGTTTGATTTCATTGTAGAGGGTTTCATGTCCTGCCAGTAGAGGGTAGAATAAACTCTGTTACCATGGCCAACCTCTGTTGTACTTTAAAGGCCACACCTTGTAGGGTCATGTGCAGTGAATATTAAAAAAAGAGAGATACTACCACTTGATCATGTGGGGTTTTATTTGTGCTGGATTGATTCATTGCCCTGCATGTGGATTTTTAACAGATGCATGCACCTCCTGTGGGATACACATAAATATTATCCTGCAGTTTACCTACCTGTTGTCACATGATTAGAAAACTAAACACTTCAGCTACTACTGTGGCCGTCTCACGGCGTCACAGAATGGGAACACGCAGTGGGAACCGTGTCTGATTGGCTCTGAGAATAAATAAGTGGCATTCTCATGATCCACTTGCGCGCAGTCTCCAAGGAAAGGTGGACTCCGCCTCTCTCAGCGGCGTAGAAACAACACGCATGGTCCGTGGACAGGCAGGCAGACCTTGGAGAGGAGGCTGGAGACGCGGATTGGCGATACCGGCATGAAGATTTCAATGTTTGGACTAAAGCAGCCAGATCCCGACGGTGGCTGTGACAGGTACGTAAAGGAGACCTACCTTGGGAAGCACGCGCTCCTTTATCATGATATCTGATAAATAAATTAAATGTCCGATCATGCGTCCGCGTGGTCCTAGCGCCGTCTTGGAAACGCATGACCGCGTCGCTCAAATCATCCAAGTTTATCATCAGAGGTTACGGACGCTGCCGCACTGGTTGGTCGCTGCGGTGCCGGTGGACAAGGCCACGGACTGGCTGTGTTTTGTGCATGCGATCTGGTGTCGAGTCATGCAGACAGGCGTCAGGGATTTTTTGGGGAGGGGGGGGGCGAAAACAGGGGAACTTGTATGTATTTCAATTCTCATCCCGGTTCGAGGATGCACATCCTGCAACATCCTGACAAATGTCGCTTTCCTTCAGCCTTCAGCTTGTAGGATGGGGAGGGGGTGTTTAACAAGACATGCAGAAAAACAGGCACGGTGACTTGTCCGCTGTGGAGGTGTTTGCATGTCTCCGTGGTCATGCACTGTTTTTTGGAAATGAGATGCGGTAAATTGTTGCATGAAGCATTCATTTACATTTGATCTCCCTTGTGGTACACATGATATATCACTGGTGTTTGCTGTATTTACACCTTGCTTTAGTTTTAATAGATCCTGATCAGGTGACTCATCTGAAAGGCGATAGCTCATCTGTGCAGCTGCTTTTACTCCAATGACCTTAAAGGTGTCAAGTTAGTTGCAGCGTCACCGTCTACTGCTGGAAGTGGTGGCTTCCTGTCTTATGCCTGTGAGGCTGTAATAATAAACCTAAACTGGTGCACAGATGACTATATGCAGAAAAAAAAGCAGCTTACCACAATCCATGGTAAAGCATCTGTCAAGGAGATTTGGACACGAGAGAAGAGATCATGTACAATTAATAATAACATGATTTTCACTGAAGTTTAAGTAACATTTTAAGCGATGCTCTGTAAACTGCACTTGTGATGCTATCTCAATCTCAGTATGAAACAAGCTGTCTGTCCATATGCACAGTGTGTTCCAGTCATATAATTTGCTTAATTGCTTCTGTCCCCACGCTGTCATCCTACTCAAAAGCTCCTGACCTCTACCAGACGTAGGGATCAAGACGACCGCGTAAACAATCAACAGAAATGTCTCTGACGCCTCGACATTCTCTGTGAATTTTGTGAAAATGATTGTTTCTGTGATAATTTTCTGGGCGTTGTAAAAATCCTGTCCTTTTTTAAACTTGCTGTGCTGTGTTTTGGAATCTTCAAATTCATTATGTTCTCACCAATACTTGAACCCTTAAAGTGAATGCACTTTTTTTTCAGTATAACTGCCTGCTCGTTTACTTTTCCTGCATCCAGTCATTGTTTTGTCCAAGTATGTCCAAATGCGTTGGCATCAGTGTGTGGTGGTGGTGATGATGAGTGGATTTTAGGGCTATGATTAAGTTTGGTCTGTTATTTTGCGTGCATAAGTGGATGTCCCAAAAGTTGTGCGAGGCACAGGTTAACCAGGCAGAGATCAACCTGTGGAAGACGTTCTACACAATCATTACAGAAACTGGAACCGATGCAGATAGTAGCCTGAATACTGTCAGCAGCGGGGAACCATGGGAGGATCAACCATGCTGTGGAGCATCCTGCAGAATGGCTTCAGTGTTTGGTGATGTGTCCTCAGGGTGGTAACCTGAACCCACCTGTGTGACATGCCTGCACGCAGACTTCAAACTGTGTGTGTGTCTTTGTGTGGTCAGGTTGTAACTAGTTTCTGCTCCCCTCTGGCTTGTGTCCACACTCTTTAACTCTCCATCTCGAAGATCTCAAATGTTAGAGCAACTTGTGGCAGTGTAGCCACACATGGAAGAATGTCTACACATTCATATGGAGATTTTATTTATTTATTTTTTTGGCTCTTTATACAATCCATGACTTTGTTCTCCATGCGTGTACGGCTACGTATTATCAAACAGAGTTGATTTCTTGAAATGCGCATAATTTAACTCTCACAAGTGCTCTTTGTGAATTATTCATCTCCATCCTACTTGCACATAACTCATTCTTCACATTGCTTTGTGAAGTGTTGCAAAGTAAATACTGAAGACAGTGTAGTGTTTTTCTTAATGCCAAGTGAATAACATACGAAGCCTAATGTGACAACATTAACACGAATCATTCTTTCTAATACAAACTCACTAACTACTGTATTCCTTGCAGCAGTTTTGAATTTTGTAAAATCGATCTTAGTCTTAAGTCTTATTCTTCACGGTTCATTTAAAGACAATGTCTGACTGTTAGATCATTTGCGTACTTAGTCGAGCCATGTGTTAAAAACAAAAGGCAAATAAAAAGAGGAGTTGTGGAAATATTAAGTACATAAGTCAGGACCACAACCACAAAGCTGCTCCCCACCAGGAAACTTATGTCATTCTGCTAAGTGGCTGATTGTTGGTATTACAGTGAGAGTACTGAGCATGAGCTAAAGCCTCAGTGGCCTGCAAAAATCTCTCCAGATGTGGTAGGAAAATACCGTCCTAATAGCCATTATGCAGACAGTTTTAATAATGAATGTACCACATCTATAGCACTGTACTATTACATTTACTTAAAAGCACGCTGCTGACAAAGTAGTTTTTAATATTCGAGTAAACTCTGGGCTCCAGCAGTGTTTGAGTCTTTTTGAATAGAAGCTCTGTTCAGTGAAAGGTGATCCCATGCTTCGGTTTTGTTGTTAAGTTGTAGGACTACGAACCTCCGAAATATTTTAGTTGAGCAACAGAAACAACAATTCTGATAGCCGATAACTCTTTTTCTTTTTTTGATTTATATAACCGAAGTTGTAATGTTTATGGGTTTTGGACTGTCTGGTCAGATGAAGGAAGCGATGTCTTCTTGGGCTGTAGGGAATTATGATTTACATTTCCACGTTTTGTTTTTGACGTTTTATGCACGAAAGTTGGAGAAATTAGAAAGAAATCATTCTTCGGAGTTCTACAATGTTTACACTTTGCAAAGCGACAGCTTTAATCCCTTTTGTTAATCACTTTGGATGTAGAAGTGGGTCTTCCCCCACACAAATCATGCAATGTAGCACCCACATTGTGTAACAGTGTTGATGTTGCAGCTGTGAGTGGTCTTCTCTGTCCAAACTCTTGAAATCTTGAATGCAGTCTGCACAGGCTGATTGCCAAATCTGTCTTGTGAGAATTATCTGCTCTCTCTCTGCACAGAACATGTTTCATATACTCAAGCAAGACAGACTTCATGTTGCAGCCATAGGCAAGACGTGATTTAGTGCAATCGTTGCATGTCAGATTATCACACTTGATAGTTTGTTTGAGAAGTTTTCTTCTAAATCGAGCAGTCTTTACAGGCCAAGTTGATGAATGAAGGGTGACTACACATTGCTCTCCACCTCTGTTTACATCCATGTTGTATTTGGTTTCAGACAAGAGCTGAACCTTTCCTTGTTCCTCCTGACAGGACATCTGTCTCCATTAGAGAGTACTATTGATGGGCTGCTGTATCAGGCTGTCTGCCACCATCACCATCAGAGGAATCCCATTGTTCCCCATAATCGGCCACATTGTACCCATCTGAGAGTGTAGTATAGTTTTGTTCTGAGCCACGCGATGCAAATCGGGTGATTTGCACTTCGATTCCTGTGTCTGTATTTCACATGCATTTAGAAAAAACAAACGAAAACTTGCAGATTTTTCTAATTTATTATCAATTGCAAAAGAAGTTGCCACATATCCTAGCTATCCTGACAAAGTGAGGTCATGAATATGAATTCATGATGTGCTGACAGTGGGAAAAGCACCTAGATGGCTTGCCAAGATTTGATCCCAGATGCTTTCCAGAGAGGACACCCCTTCTAGCAGCCGGCTGCGCTTAAGAGCAGCTACGATGCACTCCATATAATGTGAGCAAAGGTTGGGTTGGGCTCAAAGTCAAAGCTCTCTCGCACTTTATAAGTCGAAGCTTGTAGCGGATAACTAGTGCAGGAGCATTTTGTATGATTCGTATCTGGACTTCCAAACGTAATGAAGATGTGGGCTTTCTCATGAAATATTCCAATGTTCTCATCAACTGTCAAAATGCGCAGGCTCTATATTTGGCTTGTACCTTTTTTAGAAATAAGCAAACAAGTGCTGCACCACAAATAAGGTAGAGTTGCATGTACCGATGAGTATTGACATGAACTTCAAAGCTTCCTTTGAGGTTGTGGTAGCCTCGGAAATAGTGATTTCTGAGAAGATTCTGTTCCAGTTACAGTACAGTGGGTTACTATACCAGTGAGAGGTCAGTGTGTGTATATACGTAGACCAGTGGATGGTATTCAGTAGCACTTTCTCTCCACAATGGTCATGGGGTTTGAAAATGACGGATGAGCATTAGAAGGCCTCATCAAAGCTCCGCTCCTCCTTCTATTTCTGAGCTGTGAGTAGGAACGTATGACCCCGCTGTCAGAAATTGCGCATGGTGATGATCATCAGCTTCACGTGGCTGATATAGCCTTGTGGGTTGGGATGAATAATAGATACTAAGTGCACTAAACTGCCGAGGCTATGAGTCACTTGGGGAGGCTGGAGTTGGGTTAACTTTACTGCGCCATCAATCATAAACAAGAACTTCTCAGGGTCCTCTTTTTTTTTTTTTTTTTTTTTTTTGATGCTTGAGGTTGACTGTGGTGTGAGATGTGTTTTTGAAGTGGCATCCAGTATGACAAAAATGTGGACGTGCGTTTCAACCTCCCTGTGGAAACCTCAAGATGAATACCTCAAGGGTAAAACTGAGCTAAACTTGGTAGAGACGACAAGGGTGCCAAGACATTTTGTAGCTCACAAAATAGAGCTGTTTTGCTACATTTTAAATAACTATTTTAAGTCAAGTGTCAGAATTCATTAACATTTTAGATACTCAAAATGTATTTTCAAATCAGTCAGACAAAACCAAGTAAAAGATGTCAAAGGTTCTCACAAATTTCATTTTGGACTATTTTCTAACCAGAGACTTAGACCTAATGATTGTTAGAAAATCATCTGGTTATTTAGAAAATCATTTTTGGTTACAGCCCTAATTCAAATCCCGTTGAAATGTATAAGCAATTATCCTTTTAGGTTTATTTAGTTTTATGCTTGGACATCTTTTGGTCTGTAAAACAGTCCCTAGACATTTTCATGCAGTTCACAACATGTTGGCAAAATATGGTCAGCGTGCTTTGTGTAGCTACCCAGGTATAGTTGGCCGTACCTAGCAGCTTGTTAAGTGCCAACCGCAGAACTTCATCATCTCCAATCATCTTTTAATAACTAGCACTGAAGAGCTACCTATGCTGTATAGGTTCAGTCCCGATCAATCAATCCCAGCCTTTTCTCTGCATTCTAAATTATTTCCCTCTCTATACCGGCATCTTTGATGTCGACTCTTGAGAGGCAACTCACTGCTGGAGACCACTGAATCCTCCGCTAATGATCTCTATGCGGGTTGGGGTTATTGCTTTCATGTCTTGCATAGCAGGTTGCGTTTTTCTCTTTTAGATATCAGTTGTACATGGTGTTCTCTTTCTATACAATGGATCATCTGTTCCCTCAGAAGGACACCATGGGGTTGTGTGTTGTGATTGAGGAGACCTTTTAAGAACACTTGAACCCTTGTGCAGATAGATCTTCTTTTCAGTGTTTGCGTAGATTCACAAAAACAGCCTTATGCTGAACTCGATGCTGCATACAGCCGACCCCTTGTACAGGAAAATCAGCAACATCAACATGATGATATGCATGGTGTGTATTTTAGGGGCTTTGTGTATAACTTTTGAATCAGCCGACAGATGCTGGTGAATCTACGTCTTGATGTATAATTGAGGGCAATACTCATTCCTTGTATGTTAATCGAGTTTAATTGGCGAGAGACAAGGACGTTTTTTTCTTTGAGGTTCAAAGCTGTTACTGTTGCTGATAGACACGAGTGGTTTCATTGTGCTAGACAGGTTTCATACTATTTTTATATTGTGTTGCAATTTGTTGAATGCAAAGCTCGTACATTTACATACAAAAAGCAACATAGGCCTGACTTTGTCCTCCTATACTAAAACAAGCTTTGGGTGTCTTGCTTACTTGTGTTGTTGACTGTATCTCCAAGTATGTCCTTCAAATGAATACATTGTACAATGGACAATTTAACATTACAGCTACATCATGTTAAGTGATGTGTCGCCCCGTCGTCCCGTTAGAATTGCTCTGATAAACTAGTGCGTAGTCAATTATTAACTGACCTTTTATGTAAAGCTATTCCAGGGCAGCCACACTGTGATTTAGCATGTTAGGCGTGACATATTAGACTCCAGCGCCCTGACAAAGTGTCAAACCCCGTTGACATTTTTCACATCTTGCGACGTTAACGGCCGATTAATGTTAAGAACGAAGTAAAATATTTATATGACTGATCTACGTGTGATGGAATGGAGTAACCCAAGTGTGGAATTTTATTTACAGGTAATATTTATTTTCTGCAGTCGTTCTTTAATTAAAAAACAAACAAAAAAAAGTAATCAAGTATTTCGCCTCTTTACAGCGACACTCAGGTGAGATAAACTGAGACAAAACACAGCTCATCACCTGTCAACGCACCGTCCCTGCTGTGAAGCATGGTGGCCCCATCAGCTGCTTTAAAAAAATAAATAAAAAAAGGAGTAAGTGAACCTAGACTTGAATCCTTTTGGAAAAACTGAAATTACTTAAACAAGAGATTTCCTGAATAACTTGACCAGAAACAAAAATGCTTCTGGAATTGCTGTGACGTATTGAAATCAGATATTTTGGAAGTAGGAAGAGTTTTGTTGTTTGAAGGTGATTTAAAAAAAAATAAATGGTGTAAACCAAATTGTCACATTTAGAGAACTTATTGCACATCGTGCCAAATGGCTCAGTCTTTGCCTTCAGCTGTCTTTTTTTTTTCATTCACTTCGACTGAAAGTGATTGGCAGTGATTGCAGTTGGTTGTGACACCTGTACAGCATCAGCAGTCTGAAGTGTTGCTGCGGATCTGTAACCGTAGTCTCACCTGCCAAATTGCTCCAGCTGTATCGAATGTGCTGTCAATGTATTGGGTGTCCAATTCAATCAGCTCCTAAATTGAATGCGGATAGGACTGGGTTTAATAAGCCTTGTCCCGGTGACGAGAAAGCAGAGTATTTTGTTTAGCTGAGCTCTATGCAAGCAATCTACATTTCTGAAATGCCTGTGGTGAGAGCAGACGTGGATTCAGCATTAGCCCACATTTCAGTGATAGACGCGTTTATTGCACTGCTGCCTGATCCAGTATTTTTTGGCCGAGGAGAGAAGAAAAGATAAGATCCAGTCTCATGTAACGCAAAGTTGTATTTATTTTACTTTTCAAATAAACACCTATGTGAATACAACAGCAGTCACCTCCTTAGGTTAACATTTGGCTGTAGGTTAGTGTTATCGAAATATTTTTTCGACACTATTGATTAGACTGTTGGTTTGAATAATGCCTTGACATTATGTTTTCAGACCGTATCATGTGCCTTCCAAGTCTTTTTGTTTTTATTGAATTACATGCCAACAAATTGTTTCACTCATTGAAAAGAAGAAATTGGCTTTTGTAGCAATTTTGGCACAAAACCTCAAAGAAAAATCCGTTTTCCTGACAGATTACCTGTGTGAAATTAAGATCAGAGTCGATAACAACACAGGTTATTATGTCTGCTTCTATCTGCAGACCAGACATTCCTGTCTTGGCTATGAAACCCTGGCGGTTTAGTTTAATATCAGGGTCACAACCTTGGCAGGACATGAAGATACATCGACAGGAAGCCAGTCATGGTGCTGAGTGCTTTTTTTATTTTGGTCATAGTCATTGCAAAGTCTAGACATGGCAATTCACTCCTCCAATCTCTGGACTCGATTTAGACAGACTAAGCTCAGTGCTCTCTGTGTCTCTCCTCTGCATGGTTGTCAGGGGTGTCTACACACTCGACCAGCTCGGAGCATGTTTTACTTTCAGCGTGCATGCAAAGCTGCTTTTGGAGCACATGATGCAGGCTGCAGCTGAAGCAGACGTCGCTGTACCCTCACTCCCTGTCCTTCCTTCCTTTTTTTTTTTCACTCTCCCCTTTCTCCCTCTGCTGCTCTTCCATCATCTCAAAATGAATCCAGCACCGCTGTCACGGCTGACGTGATAGCCACACGACATCACGGGTGCTATGACAACAGCAAGTCCAGCCTCTCTCTCTCTCTCTCTCTCTCTCTCTCTCTCTCTCTCTCTCTCTCTCTCTCTCTCTCTCTCTCTCTCTCTCTCTCTCTCTCTCTCTCTCTCTCTCTCTCTCTCTCTCTCTCTCTCATTCACTGGTCCATTTTGGGCTGTTGCTGAATGTTCCAAATTATGCACCACCAACACATTAAGACTGCGACCTTTCAGCCTTTGTTGCCTTGGAGGCAAAGGGAGCATTTGTTTCATTTACTAGAATCCTCTTTTTAACCTTTTTAACAAATCCTACTTTATTAACCTCAAAGAAACAAGATAAAACCAAGATTATTTACCTACCGGGACAAAAAAATTATTGAAATGGTGAAATTTACATTTAAGCCGCCTTCGATCCAGACTGCCTGAATGTGACAGTTGTTGGTCTTATTAGTTTTTGTTCAATTTATTTAAAAGGCAGCAACATTTTAGAGTAAACATAATGCTTCTCATATAGGGGAGTGGAGGGGCAATTACAGAGGAGACGAGGGAGGGAACGCGCATTCCTGCTGGCAGTAGGTTTGTAGTTTAGGGGGATGGAGTTATAGAATGAAGGGAGGGAGCAAGAAGGGGAAGGAGTGGAGTGAAGAGTGTGAAAGAGTCAGCAGGAGGGGGGAGGGTGCAGGAGGGTGGGGGGGGGGTTTGCAAACAGTCACTCCCCCTGCTCTCTCTCAGTCCTTCAACTCATCCTTGCATATAGGAGTCAGTCTGCTGTGGACTTGCAGGAGTATCAACAATCCCCCTTCATGTAGAGCTTGAAATTTCCTTCTCTGTGTGACATGTGGGATTTCTCTTGGCTAGTGTGTGTGTGGACAAAAAGCAGAAGTGACACTTCCTGCTTTCACACAGTAAGGTAAGTCATTATATTTGCTGATGTGTGTTTTTTTTTTGTTGCATCTTTGCAACACTGTGTGTCTGGCTGTGTTTATAGAGATCAGAGAGACAAATGGTCGTCCAGCCTCAAACCTCCCACATTGCAGAAGGAGGTGCTAAAAGTCAATATGTGGCCTTTTTTTTTTAAAGCACAGGTTCCAGTGTGATTTCAGAGTTTAGTTCAATTTGTCAAGACCGCAGCGCTTGTGAGTCATGTTGTGCCTTGAGGGTTTTCAGGATTTATCTTCTCGGGATGCAGTGTTCTCATCAGTTTCCATGAATTCTTTTCATTTTCACACTCCTATAATTTCATGTTTTTTTTTTTTTGTTTGTGGGTGGTGTAACTATATCCTGGGGTCTTCGTGGCCTGTGTTTCGGGTGGGGTTTCCACCTCATGTTTGTACCTGTAGGGTACAACTTTACCTACAACCGCAAGCAGTGAGCCATTGTACTGCTCCCCCATTCACTGCTAGACGCAAACAATACAGCTTGTGTCTGTGTCGTTGTAATGACAAAGCTGTGGTGGTGGTGGTTTTGTGATGCTGAGAAAGGGAGATGATGAATTGCAAATGTGAGAGATGGTCAAAGTCAAGGAGAATTCCCAGAGCGCATCCTGGAGGGAGGGGAGGGGTGGAGGTGGAAGACTTTATGATGTGCGAGTTCATTTAAAATCCCGGCTTTGTGTTTGAAAGCCCGTGGTGTGACTCCTGCGGTGGGGGACAGGGGCGAGAAATGGTCATCTGGTGTCATAGTTATGGAAATGTATTGACCGTTCAAGGCTTAGCAGGACAGGAGGTCAGGCTCTGGCATTCAGGCTTATAAATCTTGACAATGCTCCTGTTATGAAGGAAAACAAGCTTTTAAAAACACAATCTTAGGTTCTTTGCAAAAGCTTTATAGGGAGAAAAAAACATGCAATGCAAGACGTGTCCTCAATCTACCCAATGTCAACCTAACAAAATTACTCTCCTGGGAGAAAAATAATTGTAATCACAGATTGTTGTTCGTGGTTTTGTGTCATAAGCTTCTCTTAATTGAAAGGCACAGTGTGCACGAGAACAAAGGTTATATTGTAGATTTGCAGGCCAGCAGAGTCATCTGAGATCAGGTGGTCTTTCAGATACTTGGCTTATTATAAATGTTTGGCTTTATAGCAGGATACAGCATGATTGCACATGCAACTCCATAATGAGGTTTTTATACCACGCAACCCAAACCACTTTCCTGCATTGTGTACTGGCTTTTACTTGTACAAACTTTGACCTGCTTCATGTGTGTAGCATACTGTTGCATTTATTTTAATGCAAAGCTAAAGAAACACTCTGAAGACTGATGAATGTGAAATGTTTTACCAACCCGTTACAGTTTGAACTGTAAGCGTAAAAGCCAGTTGTACTCTACACAATCTACACTCTCTTTATTTGGATTATATGTACACGTACCCATGGCTCAGGTTAGTCTTTGTTATTAACATTTTGCTTTAGGCACATGCAAGTTTGTTTCCATTTGAATGCACATTTCCCCCAGTCCAAACATGTGGAGCTGCATGAGCTTTATTCAAACAACTGTTTCCACCAAACCAGTAAATGCATCCCACCGAGCTCCGTGCAAGTACAGGGTATCGGATGTCCGGAAATGTAACTTAACCTGCAGTAAACTAATCCTCCTTCTACATGGCTGTGAGGCTATGACAACACGCTGCACATAATTATTTTAATACCAAATGAGATATCATGTGGACTTTTGCACACATTCTAACATCACAATAAAGTATTAGTTAGTAGGGAGGAAGTATCCTCCTGCTTAGATGTCTTGGCATGAAGCATCATGTTTACTATTAGGTTTCAAAATCTGGTAAGTGGGTGGAGGTCCTGGTCTCCAGCTGAAATGTGACTTTTTTTTAAGTGACATTTTATCACAGGGCAATAAAAGAGGCCTGTATTGGAAACTGTGTTCGAGACTGCTTGGAGGAAGCAAACACACTTTATAGCCAGCTTTGTGTAGTCATGTGTATCGGGATCCACCTTGGCTCTGCTTCAGTGCACAATGCGACACAGAAGGGAGCTGGGAACTCCAGGGGCATTAAGGTTGAGGTGATGCTCATGGATGACTTCTCCATGGCCTCTACTGGCATGCTGTACATAAAATCGCCTCAGCGCACGTAAACATTGGACATGCAACAGATTAAATGGGGAAAAAAACAGAGGGCATCTGTTTTTTCAGAGTGTTATTTGGAAACTTGTTTTCTTGGCATCCACAGTGAGTTTAGGTCTTATCTCGTTTACCAGGATTTATTTATATTCTCATACTTCTTCCAACACAACCTAAAAGGTTTGCTGCTCAACAGTAAGAAAAATGGGCCTTGCATTCAACCCAGATGTGATTTGAGGGGAGTTTAGATTGTATGCCGCACTTGTGTTGCTACATAAAAGGGACACACTCAAACTTGAAGCCATGCTTGGTATTCCCACTCACTGACCTGAAAGCAAATGATTGCCTCTGTGGAGAAAGATCTTGAGTGAACCAGATTTAGAAAACACATTTCCAATGCAGGACATACAAGCTTCTTTGTCCTTGGCATTGTATTTATTCTGCTGCCAGGGACATTCAAGGCTCACCCAGTAGTGGACTGACTTCTGATCTGAAGAGATCACCGTCCATTCATTGCTATTTGTGGGATTGCTGGCTTATTGAATATGAGCAAAGACAATCAATTAGATTTGAACTTTATGTATTGCAAAGATCCGAGGGCCAGCTGTGCTCAGTAAAAGTGTGCTGACGTCTGCTGTTTTAGAAAATACACTTGAGAACAGAATAAGGACAGGAAGTCTCTATTGCGAAACATTGTCCTGAAGATTCAAATCAATACTTGTACATGGTTGAAGTGCAAATCTGCATCTAGTTTACATTTACGTATTTCTTTCTACTAATCTACACCACAACCTGAATATTGAGCTGAATACAGAGTGAGAAACAGTAAAAGGAGAAGATATATTGCAATGTTTAGATTGTATATCACTGTTTTCAACAATATCTAATTTCAGCTAACAGCTGTTTCTCATATATATAATCCTGTGTCACTGCTCCATAGATAATATTCCCTGGTGCACGCACCAATATACAACTGCAACATAAACCCAGTATTTTGGCAACCAGTGTGTCCCAGCATCGATACCATCGATCACAAATCTATAACCATAAAACTGTCGTGCACATTTGCTCCCTTGCGCGAGGAGGAGATCGTTGGGTGTGTTTGGAGTCGGACTGTGGAGGAGCGAATTGTAAAAGTCTGGAATGTGAAGCATGTAAAGGCAGACTGGTGTTGATGCTGTGTGTGTAGCCAGGGGAGACCTTTCCACTGACAGTGACAGTAACAGGCTATGAGAAGGTCAACTCATGAAAGTCTCTGGCGATTGTGGTTGTAATACGTTGTCACAGCGAATGCAGTCTTTTTTATTTTTATTATTCCATGATCCATTTTCCATGCACTTCCCAGATGAATACTTCACATCACAAACTATTAAGTATTGATCTTCAATTCTTGTGCAATCCTGCTGTCACAATCTCATTCACATTATTGGGAGTTCAGTTTGTTTAACTCTTAAAGCTTAAATCACTTTCAGA
The DNA here is from genome assembly GCA_004119915.2 of Collichthys lucidus. NCBI lineage: Eukaryota > Metazoa > Chordata > Actinopteri > Sciaenidae > Collichthys > Collichthys lucidus. The sequence continues at coordinate 8,540,456 of CM014090.1, forward strand.
ACATTTACTTTTGCTTGCACCTAAATCAGTTTAAATTAATGCTCTGCTTAGATTTCCAGATGTCTAACAGTAGATTTACAGATGAAAGCAACTGCTACCAGAATGAAAGAAAATGGGTCATTTATGCTCTTAGTGTCTTACGTAATGAACGTTGGGGAAATGATTTATGAAGGGAATGAGATATTTGGTAAGATGAAGAAATGGGAGGTTCATTTACTTAAGACATTTGCTTAAATTAGTTATTTAACAGAATTACTTTATTCTGGCAAATCCAACTAATCAAAGACGGTAAGGAGGCCATATATTTATCTATCTGATGGGTTTGTGGCTGGAGCTGCAAGTTTCCATAATACTTGGGAGACTTTTCCTCTGAGGGAGTAGTCTGATACAACCAAAAACATTTACAGACTCATTTTAATTTAATTAAGTGACTTATAGTAGACTGTAGCCCCCCACTCCCTTCTACAAGATCAAACAGATCCCTTCCCCCATGGAGGTGTAGTGAGAGATATCACTACGACCACAACCGTTATGCACCCCCTTTGTCTTAGGCTCAAATACTGTATACCTCCAATTACCAGCTTCAAAGGTTGTCAATGAGGAGCTAAAGGGTCGTAAGCAGGATGTGGTCTGGTAGCACCTCAGTTGTGACCCTCTGGACAAGCAAATTGCTGGGGTAGATGATAGGGTACTGTGTCTGTCTGTACTCTGGCACAAAATGGCAAAATCTGTAAAAAGACAACTGCAAAACACAACACTGCATCTAACTGCATTCATTTCTAAGTGAACTTTCATATCACCTGGACCTCTTTTATATCCATAGATTAATGTTAATAGCTAGTGCATAGTAACTAGAATCAACAGACAATTGAGTTACTTACTGGTTGCCAAACAATGTAGGGAAAAAATATAAGGAAATGTCTATATTTTTAAAAAATAAACCTTAATAGATTTTAACCAGTGGCCATAGCGGCATATAAATCATTCCTAATTTTATAGAGCGGACAAAAGGCTTGTTGATCCAACAAAACCTGCAGCATCTGTTGTACACAAACCCCATACTGCTTAAACACCAGCAGAAGCAGTGACCTCTGCACACAGTGCTGCCCTGGAGAAACACTGGCAGGGACAAAGGTGCCACCAGGCTAAACAACACCAGCTGCTGCACAGCAATAAGCTCTAAAATCAGTGTCCTTTTTAGATTTATTGAAAAGACCACAGCTTACTTTTAAATTTAAATGAAAAAAATTGCAGCAGGTCTAATTAATACCCATGTCAGTTTTGAATAATATAAATGCGGCTACTAACTCACTTAATTCTTCCACTTAGCTGTAACAGAAAATAGATTTAAGTCCTGCTTAAGCCATTTAAAAAAACTTAGAAGTCAAACCACTGGTCTATATACAGCATCTACCTCTACCAGTGTCTGCAGCTGTCTCGTCAGGTCTCAGGCCAGCTGTACGGTTTTCCATTGTCCTGCTTGATATGTGCTGGCATCCTTCTAAAGGCTGTTCTACCATAACAAAGACCACCTGAGCATCTCCTGCCACTACTTTTATGAAACATGAAATCCATGCTGCAAATGAAAATAACTGGGTAGTTTGCCTTCCAGTTGCTGATGAAAATGGCAAATATGAACAACGACAGTAGAATTACTTCCCAGTATTACTTTTTGCCATTTTAAATAAGTTACTATACATCTTGTCTGGATGAGACAAATGCTGGCTACCACTTTGTTTGTGTCTTTCATCATCACTGTGAAAGCCCCTTTTCCAGCTGTCTGCTATTCAGGGTTTCTTGGGATACAGATCCAAGTCAGAAAAATACTCTTTGGCTCTTTTTATATAGTTTTCAGTTGAGCTACTAAATGAAGACTGGAGGGGAAGTACTTGTGTTGTTCAACATCCCGAATAAATGCTACTCTGCGGATGTTTCTCAATGATGCGAAACATTTTGAAAGAGGATGCAAACTTTTGTTTTCCCTCTGACATAACAGAATCTTAAATGCAGTCGAGCACACTCAAGAGCAGAAGATGAGTCATGGGAACGGGAGATTTCTGTTCGGTACATCCGTTTCGCACAGAAGCATGCGACTCTATAACGGCAGGGATATGTGAGGTGTGTTGAGTGCCGTCTTTCAGTGGTAACCCCCCCCCCTCCACACAACTACCTGTGTTATTATCTCCAGAGACCGGAGCGTTCAGATTACAGGGTTTTGTGTTGGAGCTTGTAACTAGTCAGATTGGTGCATTCTTGCCTTTCACCGGTGTAGTTGGTTTAAACGACAGGAATGTTTTTGCAGGAGTCAGAGTGTAAAATAAGATTTTGTCCGAGCTGAATCATTTGTCAGTATTGTATTCTAAGATGAGACCAGCAGCTCTCTCTATATAGCTTGCTCTGTGAGTTGGCCGGTCACGCCACAAAAATTTCTCCCCACCCTTTGGCAGCCACAGATTTTTGTCCTGTGAGGCTAGAATTTGCCATGGAGGTCATTCTGGTTTGTGTGTGCAAGTGTCAACGCATGAACACATGGATGCATGCAAGCATGTGATCACAAATTCACTTTTGCTTCTTGTAAATATAGGAATGTGCGGCCAGGTGTTTTACACTGTCAGTAGGTTTTTGTTTTTTAAAGTCCATAAGTCATATTTTGGCTGTGGGGCAAGAATTTTAACCGTTTCCTCAAAAAGACACAAGCAACTTGACATTTTTGTCCTTTGGGGATCTAAAGCAGAGGAAGGAGCAGGTGGGGGTGAGGACAGTTCCTGTTCAAACAGGCCCAAGTATTTGTCAAATATAAGCTCAGCTTTTAAGTGGTCTTTAATAACAAAAGGACCTTAAATCAACTTGTCACATATTTCAGGGATGACAAAATCCCACAGCACATGGAATGGAAATCTGAACATGACTCTCTGAAAACAGTTTCACATATCATCGACGTTGTTGTGAAATCGGGTGGATCTGGCATAAATCAGAATGTGTGACATTTATGTCCCGATACTGTCATGCAGATCAAAGTTCCAGATAGCATTTTGTCAAGTCTTCTTACCATAAATCCAAATATTGGCTACATTGTGAGAATAGAAGAAATATTACAACTGTCATATAACTTTGTATCTGACAGTTAAAGCATGTTAATATTTTGAAAATGCATTATCCAACCCATCATTGCATTACATAATGTGCATAGTATGAATTTTTTAGACATTTTTTTTTTTAATATCCCACATTGGGTAGTGGATATTTGCTATTCCCAAACTGCCTTGAGATGAGACGTGGATGTACATAAAGAAAAGCTCATTTAGAAGCAACTTGATGCTTTTCATGTTCTGACTGTTTAACATCTTTCCAAAGTGGTGTAAGCTGTGGTGAGTGTCTGTGCTTTTCTCTGAAGCCATTGTGATGCCAATCTCCAGTCACAATAAAACTATTCTTTGTGATCTGTGGGTGGTTGGAATCTCTTATGATTATGTATTTCATTAGGGGTTGTAACGGATGAATCCTCTTGAGACCTGCGCTGCCCCGTGCCCTTCTGCAGTCTGCTAGGAATGACACATTTATTCAGATCAAATCTAATCAAATTGTTGATTTATTTAGTTGTGCATGAAATATGATTGTGAAGATAGAAGACAGACATGGGGCACTAACTTACTAATGTGTGTTAGCAGGTATTTCTAGAAGACCACGCTGGCTGTTCCTGGGTATTTAGTGCTCTAAAACGTCTTTTCCAACCCTGGCATTTCTTCCTCATGTATTAATAAAGAGCCGATGATGGATTCTGTGCACCAGCAGCATTGCAGCTTTAGAGAATATAGTGTTGGTGGAAATTGAGGCCATTGTATTCAGATATTCTGGTAACTCAAAATCCAGTCAAATGGTATGTCTCTGTATTTCAAAATGGCATGCTTTATTAATGTATCCATTTTTCATCTCCATGCCTCTTCTGTATTCTTAAAGGCTTTAGTAGAAATCACTATATTCAGGTGGAATCGCTAATTTATTATCTCCTTGAAGGAGGGGAAATTAGGTTGCTGATTCATCATGGGTCACACTGCAAACACTATTTTTCTGTATCCAGAGCTCTCTATCCCTCTGTTTTTGTTCACTCTAACTAATCATGATGTTTGTGGCAGATTGAACAAGAAGCTGCGAGAATGTATATGTCAAAGCAACGGGAGGTTTTGTATGACTCCACTGGTTGCAGAATGAATCAGCTATTATTAAATATTTTGAATCATTTTGGCACGTTCAGCGATCAACTTGTTATTTCAGGCCTGACCGAATGAGGCTGCGCTGTAAAAAATCCAAGGTCACTGCACAGTTTGTTGACTAAGCTGCACTGACTGAGGACACCGCATCATCTGCTGTTTAAGCCCCTCGTCTCAGCTTGAAACAGTGTAATTAATTTCTGGCCAATTTCACATCATATTAACATTCAAACTACTGACAGCATTAGCAAATCGGGGGCACAGCAACATATTAAAGTTCCCCCTGTAAATATCAGACACTTTTATGCATTAATACTGACTGTTAGATTCCTGTAGGGGTTTATTTTACTGTGTTTACAGTTTTATTAAACCCTGGAGGCCTCACAGACTTAAAACACTCCAGGAAATTTGTTTCTCTCCGGGGATGACATCTGCAGAGATATTAAACTTTCACCTTACACGTACAAAAATAAAAAATATGGCGAGTACAAGGTGGAAAAGGAAATAAACCTAGAACAACCTCCTGGTGTCATATCTGTGCTCGCGTTTTTTTTTTTTTTACTATGCATGTTCGTGTCCCTCAGTAAATCTCAGTAGTTGTAATGTTGCATTTCATAGTCCTGTCCCTCTTCCTTTTCTTTTCTGTTCTCTTCCTCTACCGAAAAGGATTGAATGAATGAAACGGTCAATAAACTGCAGGCTGAGGGGGAGGAAATTAATGGACTTCCATCAACATCAAACATTGTGCATTGCAGTATCAGTGAGGGCTGATGAGTGAGCAGAATGAAGGGGAAGGGAGAAACACGAGGTAGAAAAACGGGGTCAGCTCCAGTTTATGTAACGTCCCCCTTCAAAGTGAGGCTTGAGTGCACGCTGCATGCAGCAGAGGGTTCAGTTCCCACTCGTCTGCGTCGGGTATACGCAAAAAAACACTGCACCCCCCAGTGGGTCTGTCCTAAAAGGAGGGGGACTCACATCAGGCGGAACAATGGCAGCAATGTGGTTAGTTAATCTTCTCTCCCATCTGTTAATGGTCCCAAGAAGGACTGGGACCTTTTTTTTGTGGAGCAGGCTGTCCAGCCTAAAGGCAGGTAGATGGAGTCCCAATCCCCACCCCTGCTCCTAACCTACTCTAATGCAGGAGGTAGCGTTTGAGCACGGAAAACAACACTACATGGACAGTTCACTTCAGCCCTGAATAACTCGTGTTCACTCAGGCTGTTGAAATGCTCATATTGACATTATATCCCCTCCGCTTCACACAAACCCCTCTGCATGTTGAAAGAGGATGAGTGGAGTGAGGGCTGTGTTTATCCAACTGGCTTGACCAAAACTGGCTCCTTTCTTTTTTTTTCTGTGAAGAAGCAAAACAAAAAGCCAAGATGGAGTTATATTTGCACCCCTGTTCTGCTTTTTATTTCAACTCCTCAACTTATTTTTACGACCACCATCAGTATTTTCAGGGGACATGTCACGATTTCCTTCAGCGACTGCACTTAAGGAGTATAAAAGTACAAAAATAACTAAACAGTTACAAGTTTTTTTTGATCTGTGAAAGAAAGATGAATGCATATGACGTGTTTCATCTTGAGCCAGTTTCTTAAACCTCGTCTGAGTTCATCTTAGTTCCACTTAAAGACTGTGCAACCTTAATTTGATGTAACTGATTTAATTGATGTCTCAGTCGTATGTCTGTGATTCAAGTCATCTGGATAAGTTTTGTCCCATGGATTATGCTCGGCGAATGTTTGCATGAAACAAACAACTCTAGTTTACAGTGCTTACAGAAGTCTGTAGACATACATTTGATATGATTTCTTACCTGCATGTCTGTTTTCAGAACTTTGTGGGTCATACCAGCAGCTGAAGGACCAAACTGTCTGAAGATCCAGTGACAAACAAAATGCCAGAAAAATCATTCCAGTCCTGCAGGTAGGTTAACATTCATATTTCACATATTTTCGGTTACAGAAAAAAAAAATTATGTTTCTCTTTTGGTTGCGTGTTTTGTTTATTTAAGTTGTCCTCTTCTGTTCAGCCTCTGAGTCATGGGAAATGTCGAGAGCCAGAATGGGGACCATGCCCTTTACGGTAACCAACATGGCTATTTGTCACGTAAGCACATGTCTCGGTCTCTTCGCATCTCCAACAAGCAGTCCAGACGCTCTCGACATGCCTCATCAGGGAAAATAGAGCACAGGAACTCTGAGACAAGCACGCGCTCAAGTAGCACCCCCAGTATCCCACAATCCTTGGCTGACAATGGCCTGGAGCCCTTCAATGAGACGAATATTCTCCCAGACTTTGGAAGCCCTATTTGGGTGGACCGTGTGGCCATGAATCTGCGGCCTGTGTCCTTTCACAATGACTTGGCCAATCCTTCTGTGCACATGAATACAATGCACATTACCCTACCTGGCCCCACTGCGGAGGAGGCGCAGGAAGAAGGCGTGTACTGCGGGTGAGGTAACGTACCTCCAGAAAACTCAGGACGGCTCCAAGGAGACCGTCAGCTTTAAGAAGAAGAGGTCGAAATCTGCAGACATGTGGCGAGATGACAGCCTGGAGTTCTCTCTGTCCGACCTCAGCCAAGAGCATCTAACCAGCACGGAGGAGATCATAGACGCAGCCACTGAGAGGGACTTTACTGACTGCGATGGCCACCTGCAGTCCAGCCCCACGGACTCAACCGACAGGGCGAACTCCCTCGATGAACTATACAGCCAGAAGAACCCTGCTCGCCAGCAACCCCAACGCCGCTATGCCAAGTGGCACGACGGCAACCGGGCCATCAGGGAGGGAGAGGACGATAAGATGCTCTCCCCGTCGGAGGAGGATGGTAACCCCTACGGTGCGTACACGCTCCCCTGCCGGCGCTCCCACTGCCTCTCTGAGGGTCTGAGTGGCCACCAAGCTGCCATGTGTGCCAGTATGCAGGGCAGGAGGGCACAGACGATACAGGTAAGATTGTACTGATTTGTTTTTTTACACCACTAATTTGGTGATTTCTGATTTAAAATTAAAAGGAAATGTCACAACTCCCTCATGTTTTTCTGGACAGAGCATGGAAAGCTGTGCAGATTCTTAATGTAGTTTTGTATCATCACCAAGACAGCTACGCTCATTCATCCTCCTCCCTATTGTGTCTGAGTGTTTCCTCTGCTACATTCACCTCAGATAAGCTGCTGAAACAGATTAGAGAGTGAGGGAGAGAAAAAAGCTTTTGTCAGGGGAGTGATGTGTTGTTTCCTGATGAAACTGTTGTTTTTCTCGAGAGAGGAGGCTGCGATGACAGGGGAGGGAGAGCTCGAAGTCACTCCCTCTTTGAAAATGCCTCTGTCTTTTGTTATGATAATCAGGGGAGGCCTGTGGAAGAGTGTAACAGAAAAACGTGTATGGTGGCCCTCTGTCACTGCGGGGCACTGTCAGCCCCAGTGAATGGAGTTCTGGAGCGCATGATTGGGTCATGTGACCCAGATGGAGATACCGAGCTCGGTGTAACCCCCTTCATCTCCCAGGAGCTTTTTGGCCATGTGGGTAGGAGAGGGCAGACCCTGCGGTGCCACAGGGAGGGCAGACTGTACTTGCACAATAGCAGACGCTTTGCTGTTGCTAATTCATTTTGAGCAGAACCCCAGGATTAAGCAATCCGCGGACTTTTGTCATCTGTAGTCACAGTTTTTGCAACATGTTTACTTTAAAAGAATGGTTCTACAGAACCGGCTTAGTTGTCAGTCAGGGTAGGAGTTGTTGACTGCCTTTTAGTTTCTTAGTGATGAAGATAACGTGGGTGCCATGCCGTCTCACCTGTCTTGTGCTTCTGCCACGCCGCAGGATGTCACAGCCGGGGAGGGCAGCGAGTACGAGGACAGCGGCATTGACGGGGTGACAGCGGAGGCAGAGCATCAGTCCAGACGCTACAAGACCATGTCGGCCTCCTTCTCCGTGTGCTCGGCAGCCGGCAGGAGCATGTTCGCCGGCAGCGACAGCGGCAGCAGCAGCGGCGGAGGGGCCAGCGAGTGCGTGCAGGGCGTGTACGAGAACTTTCGGCAAGAACTGGAGATGAGCTCCTGCCAGACGGAGAGCTTGGAGGAGGCGGGGTCCGCCCTGAGTGACGAGCAAAGCACTATGAGCTCCGCCTACCAGTCGGACCCTCTGCTCAGCGTTGCTCAGGGGAATGGTGCGCAAGGCCGGCAAGCTTGCCGTCAAGAACTTCCTTGTACATAAGAAGAATAAGAAAGTGGAGTCGGCCACGAGGCGCAAGTGGAAGAGTTACTGGGTTTCCCTGAAAGGTTTGTTGCCTTGCACGCTTTCAAAGCATCCATTACATTCACAGTTAATTCAATAATCTCAGTATCAATACAGTTCAGTCAACAGTGATCATCTTATTTGTTTTTTTGCTGATCTACAAGTAGCTCATGCAGAAATATTTCTTATTCAGCTAATCTTAGAAAACCAAACCTTAATTCAGGCATGATGCAGTCCTCATTATCAAATTTTATGCCACTTGACTGAGCTTGAAATCAAATCAGTGCTCTAATGATCATGAGGACTTCCTCGCTGATAAGTCAGCCATGCTGCACTTCTTAATGTCGGCCACTGGAGAGCAGAATTAAATTGCTTGAGAAAATGTGGCTTTTTCTAAAAAAAAAAAAAAATCTCTAAGCATCGTTGTCTTTCTTAGAAATTAGAGCCATCAAGTGTCTGTCCTGTCATATAATAAATATTACGTTGGTTTCCCAGGTTGCACGTTGTTCTTCTATGAGACTGATGGGCGTTCGGGGATCGACAACAACAGTATTCCCAAGCATGCCATCTGGGTAGAGAACAGCATCGTTCAGGCCGTACCGGAGCATCCTAAAAAGGACTTTGTGTTCTGTCTCAGCAACTCCCTGGGAGATGCTTTTCTGTTTCAGGTAGGAGAATGCTTAAATGTCACCTGGTCTGTGAATAATTGCAAAATCCTCCATGGGCAAGCATTACCTTGACCTATATGTACCCTGTTTTCTCTCCGCTCATGATCTTTTTAAAGTCTGATTTGCTATTATAATTATCAGCGAATCAACACGACGCCAAGTAAAGAGCTTTTTACTTTGAATGTCAAGAGGCTCGTTTTGTTGTTTGACCTCTGACCTTTTTTGCTGTCTGTCCCCCATACAGACCTGCAGCCAGACAGAGTTGGAGAACTGGATCACGGCCATCCACTCGGCATGTGCCACCGCTGTCGCCCGCCAGCACCACAGAGAGGACACGGTGCGCCTGCTCCGTGCCGAGATGAAGAAGCTGGAGCAGAAGATCGACATGGACGAGAAGATGAAGAAAATGGGAGACATGCAGCTGTCTGCCGTTACTGACAGCAAGAAGAGGAAGACGATCCTGGATCAAGTAGGTTTTATTCTTCTTTCTCACTTCAGCTTGTCTCTCCAAATTCCCACGGGTTAGGCAGTTGTATGTGATTTTTGGAAGTATTATTCTCACTGAAATGGTCATGTGAAAATTTTATGATATTCCCAGACTTCCTCAGGAAACCATTTAAATTTCCTGTGAGTATAATGAAAGGTTTCAACATTGTACGCATTCATCATGTTTATTTGACAGCATTTTAAATTCTTGTTAATGCAGGTTTTACATTTCCCATTTATTTCACTCGTTTAACAAGTTATCCTTAAACAATAATGTCTAAACGTTAAATTGTAATATTAGACAACAAAAAGGACTGAATAGTGTTCTAAATGTTTTTTTACTGCTCATGTTTACATTTAAGATTAGTTTATTATTATATTTTTTTAATCCCTAATGGGGCAGAATATTTCATTGCAACACCATCCAAAGTGAAAGGTCTTACTGCAGTGTCACTATTTTTCTCCACCTGAGTCCTAATTTCATTCAAAACCAACCAGTTCACCTATTTTAAACATTTTCCGAGCTGGTAAACAACATATCAAGTCAGGAGGGATTGATACAAGGTCACAGACCAGCTTTGATTCGATGTAATAAAGCAGCAGAAAAACTAATGGGAGTAAATCATCAACACAAGAGCCTCTTGCCAACCTCCCGCTGCTACTCTTTCTTACTGATGGCACGACTGTTCAGAGCTGCTCCAGGATGAAATTCCTCTTCACTTCAGACACACACCATGAGCACTAAATGAGCTTTTCCATTCATACTGGTCCAAATAATAATAATTATGTTTAAAACAAGTTATATTGTTTGCTTAATAACAAGTATCACATGTAAGTAGGTATTTCAACTGTCATGTATATCCCTAAGTTGTTCTGATACAAGAAACCTGATATCGACAGGAAAGCAGGGAGACGACGTCTGAGGCGGATTAAGTAACGGATCTCAGGGCTGTGTCACCCGGATCTTGATGTTACACGCCTATCGGAACAGGATTGCAGTTGGCACTAATTGACGAGCCTGCCATTCTATGAATTAATTACAAAGCTCATATTATCTTTAATAGGTTTGTTTACAGAGAAGGGTGATCGAATGGCCTTTGTTTGGTTAGTTAGGTAGTGGCTGGTCGGAGTGAGTCTGTTTGGCAGTGTCAGGTTTCACATTGTGTAAAGCTGAATGGATATAGGCCCTGCTCCTTAGAAAGCTGAAATGCTCCCAGCCTCTATCTGCCAGTGGAATGTGCAGTATTGTTTCTTTCTCATCTCTGGGCTACTTGGCAGTGATACAGGGCCCTCCGCTATGGCGCTGGCCGCCTCTTTGAAACACAAGTGCAGGACCGTGACTGCGAGGGAGGACGGCCCAGTGAATAATCACAATGTCCTGCTCTACTGCCCCAGTAAATATCAAACCATTAGGAACAGAGCACAGGTTGGCAACACTTGAGCAAAGTGTTATAAGCTCTTCTGGGGAAACGGAGCAAGATGCCCCCCGTCTTGGTTTAAAGTTGACAAACAAAGTGCCTCGATGAATTAACTGGATTTGTTGTTGTTGTCGTGTCCTTCTCACTCTGCAGATCTTCTTGTGGGAGCAGAACCTGGAGCAGTTTCACATGGACCTGTTCCGCTTCAGGTGCTACCTGGCCAGCCTGCAGGGAGGAGAGCTTCCCAACCCCAAACGACTCCTGGCCTTCGCCTCTCGCCCCACCAAGCTGGCAATGGGCCGACTGGGTATATTCTCTGTCTCTTCCTTCCATGCATTGGTAAATATCGCCTCTCTTTCTTTTTTTGCTTATTTAATGTGGTTTTGTCAGAGTATGCTTTTATATAAAATGTTAGTTTTACATGCATTTAATTAGTCTTCACAAATGTAACTGAAACCAGTTGGTATTTGAGGGACAAAATGTCTTGATCGGGCAACATCAGCCGCACAATCTTCAATCTTCAACCTTTCGGTTATAGGCTGATCTCAGTGAACACGATGCTGGCCTTATATTTAAATACACATTGTCATCACAGAGTACATCTGGTGACGCTCCTGGTAGAGCAAGTGCATTCCAGAAACTAAATAGCGTTGTGCCAAACCACGTTTTTCCAAGACTATTTTGGAGACTGGGTGTCACTTGGGGCATGTGTTTGGGCGGTTTTGGTTCAGTTTTGTCCTCCCACTACTGTACTGAGGTTATATACAGCTAAAAAAACAATGCTAGTAGAAGAAAACATCTATTTGATTTTTTAAGATACATGTTTGCAGATCAGCAAGGTTCTTTTTTTTTTTTTTCTTTCCCTCGCCACCAACGCAGTGCTGTAGAGCAGATGGGCGTTTGAGCTGCGAGATAGCAGGCTGGGATGTCTAACAAAAGACACTATCTGACAGCTCTGCCGTCCTTGTCTTTTTTAATCTTTCCTACTGTTGTACCACTCTGTAATTTTCTCATATCTACTTCCATGAATATCTGTATCAGCATCACGTCCAAGAAGGATGACAAACCAAGAAAAATGGACGATGCATGCCTGCTCCTACATGCACAGTGCTTTTTATGTCCAGTTCAGCGTGTTTTTTTTAGTAGGTTATAGGCTAGTAGAGTAGCCTAGAGATGCCAGGTTGTGTAATATTCTGCATTTGTGCTATATATGTCTTATTCTGTTCCTATTTTTCTATATTTTTAATTATTTATCTGCACTTGTATATGTCCCTGTGCTGCTATACCAGTGGAATATCAAAGCATTCTCGTATCATGTTAACTATTTATCATGAAGAGGTCTATGTGACCACTGTTCATCATATTTAAGTATTTTACAGAGATGGTCTGGTGAAATGCTTCTTGATTATTGATAATACTCCTTTTCTCTTTATATTTATAATATATAAAGTAAGAATGAATGTTTTCCACACAATTTTGCAAAATGTGATGTGACATGAGGTCAAACGGATTGCAGCCTGTGTTTTATTTGGTACGTTTGAGCTCTGGCTGAGTTGTTCTGTTTTTGCAGGTGGCAGCTCGCACAGAAAACGGAGTGAGACGGCGCACGCAGGCTATGTCTCGATCCTGCAGCAAGCGCAAGAGCCGGTTCTCCTCTCTCTGGGGTCTCGACACTACCTCGAAGAAAAAAACAAAAGCCCATCCCAGTATCAACCAGGTCTGTGAGGTTTTACAGTGTTTTTTATTTTTTTTAAAAAAGTTTCAAAGCAATCAATATAACAACTTGGCCACACAAAGATTATCTTTTTTCCTTTAAACATTTATCGAGTTATGACCACTTGACCTTCTTTTTGTCCCAGCAGGTCTTCGCTGATGGCGAGGAGCCAGTGAAAAAGCCCGTTGATGGCATATATGTTGATCCTGCCAAGGAACACACAGTAAGGAGCAATCATTATCTGTTTTTTATGCATTTCATAGTGAGGTCTAGGTCAAATGCAAGACACTGGTGTCAATTAAATATTATCACTCTCTGTATCCTTAGTAAGTAGCAGAGCAAAGGCCCAAAGGTGACAACTATAATGGCTACACATTAGAGAGTATTCATGTTTCAGAGAAATGTACAGTGGTATACTTAGAGCCTTGAGATTCAGATTAGTACTGGTGAGAGTGATTTAAACATACTAATGGAATAATTCAACCAAACTTAGTAAAGCAGTAAAACCTGTTTACATTATAATACAATGTATTATACTGACTAAAGTAGCATACTGGAAAAATCAATTTAATGTTTCTCTTTGAAGAAAAGTGAGGATGGAACCGTGAAAAGCCTTCACCGGCCCAGCACGGAGAGTGACATCTGGGTCCCTGACCACCTCACCCCTTCATGGGTGTGTCTGCCAAATGACCAGCCGGTGCTAACCATCATCCAGCCAGGAGAGTCTGTGTTGTGTGTTCTCGAAACCATCTGCAAGGTAACAGTGCCCAGCCTCAGATAATCCAATCTCACCCACAGTTCACATGCAAAGGACCTTTTTCTTTAAAAGCCACTGTCTGGCCTCTAATAACATAACATAGAAATCGCAAAGAAAGATAAAATAAATGTGTCTCATCTCTAATTCTTGTTTGTTGTTGAGTAAAATACTTAATAGCTTTGTTAATCTCTATTTCTATCAATGAAAAAAGTCACTACTGTCACATTTATGGTATTAACCAATCCCCTTTCTGTGTTTTTGCCTTTATTTCACAGGCTCACCAGCTCGATCCCACCAAGCACTACTTGCGACTTAAATTCCTTATTGAAAACCAAGTGCAATTCTACATTCCCAAACCAGAAGAGGACGTATGTGACTTGGTATGCAACTACTTGCTCTTAATCTTTCCTTCTCTGCCAGGCTTTTCAAGGTTATAAAGGGCAAAATGATTTAAGGAAACTAGTAACTGCGTTAGACGGTGTGATGGAGAAAACCACAGACCATAAGAGATTCCTTTAATTATTAATAGTCTAGCTTTTGTATTTCTATCCTCTGGATTTCATATGTTTTCTCCAGAGGAACACCTGCCTGCGAGGGCCAAATATAAGTCTATTCACAGAGAATAAACAATATCTGCAAAGGCTTTTGTATTTACATAATGTAATCATGATATGTCATAGACCGATCAGCGTCAGGACTGTTAGCGCCGCTTTGTCCGAGAATACAGAAAATTAACGTTCTCTCTCTCTCTGTGCCGTCAGTAACCCACCCACCACAACATGAATAAAATGGGCCATTGTTTCATGATTTTTATAATAACATCTTTTTTGTTCTTCACAGCTTTACAAAGAAATTGAGCTCTGCTCCAAAATAACAAAAGTAATCCAGTTTGACAGAGACGAATCCTGCATGATTGGTTACGGTAGGAACCATTTAAATTATCGTTTTATAAAATATATTTTTTTGTTTTCAGTTAAGATGCTGTAATGAAGTATATGTCAACAATTTTATATGTGGTGCTGTTGTTTAAAGCAGAACTCCTCTTCTCCTATATACTTAGACTTTTTTTCCATTTCCATTTATACTGCACGAATCTCTGATGTGTTTTATATAAGAGTCCCCTCTTCTTCTCTCTCCTCCTCTTCTCGCCTCTCTGACTCTCCTTTTCCTCCTCCAGGTTTCTCCATTTCTGTCGTGGAGGAGGACGGAGTACAGCAGCTCTACATCACCGATGTGAAGGCGGGTGGATTAGCCTTTGCCAAAGGTTCATTACCCTTCATTTCCATAAGATGAACTCCCTTTAAAGATTCTCAATCCGTACCTGCCGACTGATGAGTTACTGCAAATCTGTGGTGCATTAGACAATCCTGTTTTTTTTTTTACATTTGTTTTCAAACAGATTTATTTTTTCCTTCGAGGTTAGAAATGCATTAGTGCGTGTTTCTCAATAGCCCTGGAAGAAAAAAAACACTGCAGTTCTCAAGGGCGTTGATTACTATAATCATAACCACGCTGTCTCTCACTGGCCTTCGTAACAGGGCTACCAATGTGAAGCAGCTGTGGTGAGGTATCGTGTTCAGAATCGTCCTTCACAAAGTTAGATGGCAGAGTTAAGCGATGTCAAAATATCACGCTGGATCTGGCGATAGTTTCTGCAGCACATAGAGTGTCAGCAGCTGAGGGCATAGAGGGAGAGGGTCATGATCATGGTCATGGTTTGGTCTTTTACAAATCATCTTAATCATGAGTTTAATGGTCAGTTAGTCAATGTTGAAATGAGATAAATTGTTACCGTCTTCTATCAGATACCGTTTATCTAGTGCATGGATGCATGACAGGCAGTAAACTGAATCAAAGCTGATGGTGTTCCCACTTTGCAGGTCTAAACGCAGGGGATGAAATACTTCAGCTGAACGGAAAAGACTCTCACAGTCTGAACTTCTCTGACATGAAGGCAGCGTTCTCTCAAGCCTCCCTGGCTTTAACGGTCAACACCCTGCCATCCGTGGACCGCCGTCAGCTTTGCTACCTGCCGCCACGGCGCTCGGATGCAGAGGAAGATCTCTACACCGATATCTTCTCCCAGAGTCAAGGTGAGAAGACACAAACGAAGTCCATCTTTATGTTTGTGTGTCCGTTTACTCTGTTTAAAGCTGCATCGGGCAACACGGCACATAACGGATCCAATTAAGATAGGATATTGAAAAGTTGAACTCCAAAATTCTAATTATCCAGAAAGTATATGACAATATGTACAGTATTCACTTTATACAGAAAGACCAGAGGGTCAAATAGACCAGAGAAGTAAAGGTAAGCTTTGATTTCTCTTTTGAGCAGACCATATTTCTCGCTAGTGTCCTCAGTGACACCAATTTCATATATGCAAACATGGTGAATCCACAGGGACTCAATTAGGGAGAATAGGAGTCTCTCAGCGGTGTACAAGGGCCTCACCTTGTGGATTAGTTTGACAAGGTCGGAGTGTTTTACATAAATGTCTTGAATCTTAATAAAAAATAACAAGACGGGAACAATATTTCTCATTTAATGTATGCTGCTTGTGAAAGAAAAGAAATTCCTGTAGAGCGTTTCATGAAGCTCATCACACGACTGTTTCTGTTTGTTGCAGAGGAGATCCTAGACGACGGGGTGGGACTTTTGCTCGAGAGCTCGGGAGATAGTCTGGATGACGACTCCGAGATCTTCAGTGAGTTTGAGTGCAGAAAGGTAAGAGCCCGGGTTTATTTGTTTGTGGATTCTGGTCGAGTACAACTTTCTAGAAAACATCTGACAACACATCTTTCATATTCTCTGTTGGCACCTGCGCTTGTTTCCCGCCCTTGTCCTCGTCCTTGACGACATCCCCCTCAGCTCTGCGTTATTATGAAAAGAGCACTTAAGAACAGTTTGCTTCGCCACAGTTTGAGGCGCCATCTGTTACTGGCTCGCTTCGTCTTGTGTAGCAAAGCGGAGTAGTGTGTATGTAGTTAATATATTTCATGTTAAATCTGTGATCTTCAATATAAACCTGCATCCGTTTTCATGATATACAGCTGATGTAGTAGCTTCTGACTTATTAATATACACCTACAATGCTGAATGAAGTATCTTATGCTTTAGAGACTCGAGGCAGGTATTCGGTTTGAATGCAACAGCCAAGTGATGGATGTGCCTTTGATTGAGCTCGCCTTCTAATTGCTTAATTACGTGTGATGATTTGGATCGGGTAATAAATGGAGGTGGATCCATTTAAACTCAAGAACATTCAGCCTCAATTTAGCAGCAAACCTGAGAATTCTTCTTATTTTCTTGCTCATCTTGCCAAAGACTTTTGGCTAACAAAATAAAGAAAAAGGTGAGCCTCATGGTAAGAAAGAAAAAAGATAAAAGCAGCGTTATGTTCTTTTGGCAATGAACTGGCTTGAAATGATAAATGTGCTCCTGCGCATGAAATCCTGAATAAAAGGATATCTTGTAGATTAGTAGACAGTCATTTAGTTAGTGTTTTTCCTGTTTAATTGTTTTTTCTCTTTTAATGTTGACTGCCTCTCCTCTGTCTTTGAGGCTGCTTTTGAAAAACAAAGAAGGTCTGTATTATTCAGAGCTGATTGTTTGAAGATGAATCATTAGGTTACAGAGTGCAGCCGTTTACACGGATTCATCCACGTTCAGAACTGAGTGAAGAGTTAAGTCCTTGTATCTGAAACGCACCAATCATTTCTGGCTCTCTAATAACATAATCATACGACTGTGCTTTTTGTGCCGCGCCGTGATGACCTTGAACTCTCCCAAAGACTTCTGACTTTCATTGTTCGTGAGTAAATGACCAGTGACCTCTAATCTAACCCCTGCAGTGAACAACCTTTTGTCATTGCACTGAAAGGCAAAAACTATTTTAATACTTTTACACCATGTCATTTGCGAAACAGCCTCTTGTTCTGGGGATACATTGAAATAACCAATATGGTTAGTTGCTGGGCTTTAGTGCCGTACATTTTAAGCATGGTCTTCCTCCCAGGCTCATCATTTGGTGCCGACTTTCATCAGCTGCAGTGAGTGAAACTTGAAAAGGCAATTGCACAATTTTCTCCACTGGCTGTAGGCTCAATAGACACGCTTGCATGTTCGGTTGTAAGACATTTTGTGTTGTGAATAGCAGCCACAGCTGTATGCCACCTCTGTCATTCTCTAGACGTACAAATTTGTGTTTTAATGAGGATGTTGTGAAGATAACAAAGGGAGGATTTACTAAGAGGACACACCAGAGGAGTAAGCTGTGATGCAGTTACAGTTACATAAGTCCTGGAATACAGTCAGCGACGGAGGGCATCTAAATAAGAGACAATATCTGCTGGTATATCTTCCCTATTTTCAAGTTACTGATCTGAGCCAAGGGCATTTTCCAAGCTTGTGAACGCACACTTCATTTATTTATCGTTAAATACATTCTGGCATGCCTGGACATTTCCCGCCCTTCATTTTCTTCCTGCAAAACATCCCGCGCCAGTTGTTTCTGCATTCCCCCTTGTCTGCAGCTTCCCTCTCCCCCTATTTCTCAAATCCTGCATTTATATTCTACTGCGGTGTGGCTCACCCAGCCAATCCTGCTCCACTGCAACCTTGAGGAGGAGACTCCTTCTTCCCTCCTGCTTCTTTTTTTGCTTTCTCCCCACAGTCTGGTGGATTATCAGGACTCATTTACAATGCTTCTGGAGTTGGCCAGATCTTCACACTCACACTGTGTGCCTGAGTTCACCCAGCCTGTAGAGAAGAGAGGGAGAGAGAGAGAGCAAAAAACGGCAGAATATCAGTGACAGAACCACAGCAGACTGAAGGCGGAAAAGAAGGGGAGTTGGAAGGGCTGTAAGAGCACTGGTGGGCGGAGAGGAGGAGGCTGAGCAGCTTCACTCATCCTCCATCACAAGCGCTACAGCACCTTCTCTGTTTTTTGTTTTTTTAAAACCGAGGGCAGACAATAAGGCTGAGAAATGTGTTAGAGAGGCACAGTGTAGACTTGACTTTTTCCAAAGCCAGGACTCTTTTTTTTTTTCTCCTTCTGGCACTTAAACTGACGCTGACTGTCCACCTGCACCTGGCTATGTCCGTCCTGAAGTGGAGCAAGCACAGCAAGCGCTCCTCAGACTCCATCTATGACGTGCTGCATCTGGTGAGATTCCTTCCTTGTATTAATTTACTTACTTACCTGGCTGGTTCTTGGCTATGGCTGAGCTGCTCTGGTGTTATTGCAGTGGAAGTGAAACACCTTTCCTTTTGCATTTACTTCACACCTCCTCTTGGCTGCTTACAGACAGACAACAGGAAGCTGTGAGTCACCGTTGTGTCGCAGAGTTGCCCCATAATCACCAGAGGGCTCAACGGGATGCCAAAATAAAACACTGCATGAAGGAGCTGATTATATACAGATATGACTCGGACTAACTTGGACTTAACGTGACTTTGACGATCTACCCTGCAATAACCCCTCTGACTGTTGCAGAGTTTTCTCTCTTGGCACCATGAGCTGTGATCTCAGGCATGTCTCTGTTTCAGAGGGCAGACAGGCGATCTTCTCCCTACTCTCCATCAGAGCTGTCAGTTTTTAATCTATATTTCATTTGCAGTGGGGAAAAAAAAGCTTGTCTCTGGCATCTTGCAGTATTACCCGCGTCAGCCTGTCTTATCTACACATTGTTCTTTTTATGTAATATTGAAGGCTTTGCACCCCTCCTCCCTCCTCTCTGTTCTTTGCCGTGTCATGACTGTCCATGCAGCCAAAGCTGCCATGGTGTTAATTAGCCCAGAATGTGAAGAATATGACTGGACTGTGACTGTCTTATTAGAGCTCAGTAAAACTGGCTGAGTTCAGTTGACGAACTGGACAAGAAAGAATGATTTAAATGTGTACTGCTGTGTGTGTTTTGTAACATCTTTGTGGTGATACAGCACTTAATTTTTATTTTTTATTTTTACAGTTAAATATACAGTATCTGGTGGAAATTTCAAATCTGTTTTGATTACTTATTTTTTTCATACCTAATTCTGCTCATGTGCAGAATTAGGTATGCTATACATGTTTATTTTACATGCTATACATGCTTTTAAAACCACTCTATATCCAAACGGTTTTGTAAATGATTGAGTAAACTTATTATGTGCATATATACAGACGGAAGCTCCGTAATTTTGAATTGGCAAAACCACCAAATGCCTGTTGAAGCATTGCTTTCATCAGATTTAGTACAAAAAGCGATTGGGTGTAAATTGCATTTGCAACACTTGCACATCCCAGTTGATCCGGGAGACGCGTGATTGCTTGCGGAAAATTGTCAAGAGGAACAATTGTCTGTCGTGCCTCGCATGGATGTGTCTGGCTGATTAGATAACAATGCTGATAACCAATGTCGTTTGAGGAGTTGCATGGCTGTCGCTCCATAACAAAATGTTCTTATCCCAAAACATTTAGTTAACCATTTAACATATACGGCTGTTTCTACTCCTCATACCCACCATTGTAATTTACAGTTAAATTCAATGTTGATTGCAAATCTTTCAATGCAAAGTAACGTCTGATATGAAGCTGTTTTGATGTTTTCTAGACTGATGATAGCTCAGATCTTAATTAAGATTATTCTGAACCAGTTCTATCCTCTTCAGCTCTGTGGAGGCTATATTATTATTATTTCCCAGAGGAGCTTACAGGTGTGACAAGATGAACTGCTTCTGTCTGGCCTATAAAAATTTATATCATCAACCAGAGACCTCAGCTCTCTATTATACATTCAGTGGCGTCAATAGGTTCTAGTGGTTACTGTTATGTGGCCATAACCGCTCGCTCGCTGCAACTTTCTCTGGTTATTCTTTATGTATCCACTCCTTCCTTCATCTATTGAATTGTTTCCCCATAAAATGAAGTGCAGGTTTGATGGGCATGTAGAAGTGCTTTTTGTTTTGTGTTTTGTATTGATGTAAAAAAATGAGGCTGCCTGTTGCGATCAGAGTAACTGTATTAGTCCAGCCATTTAGGCTGTTGTTGACTGGGGGGTCTATTTTTGGCCAAAATGATAGTCTAATGCACATCAAGGCTGGTCTCCACGGCAACACATACTGTATGTGGACAGTCACTGTTGTGTGTGTATATTTTGATTTCTTCGAAAGCGATGAATCATTAAACCACCTATCCGCCAGGAGGAGAAAAACACCAGGGAAAAGAGGAATGTGAGTGAAAGAGAGGGAGGCGGAGAGTCATTGTTATGACAGACTGAAAATAGACCAAATTAGTGCAATGATTTTTTTTTTTCCCGAGCTGCCTCTCTGCCTCTTTCCAGCCTCAATCTCTGCACAGTCATGAATCTGTGCACATCAGTGGGTGGAAAGTAACACCTGCGAGATACTATTTGAGGTGCTGCCTCTGTGCAGATTGGTCGATATCTGGATTTTATTTCCTTTTGCCTTGTTAAAATTGCATAATACGTCACATCACACTTT
Organism: Collichthys lucidus; assembly: GCA_004119915.2. NCBI lineage: Eukaryota > Metazoa > Chordata > Actinopteri > Sciaenidae > Collichthys > Collichthys lucidus. The sequence continues at coordinate 8,561,440 of CM014090.1, forward strand.
TCCTTCCGTCTTTTTTTAATTTGCAGAGTACGGAGCAAGTCGCCGCTTTCTGCCGCAGTCTCCATGACATGAATCCCTCGGAGTGTGTGTCCTCTTCGCCAAGCCCGGACTCAGCCTTTCCACCTCCTGCGACTCCACGACAGCTCTCTGACGCAGACAAGCTCCGCAAAGTCATTTGTGAACTTGTGGAGACCGAACGCACCTATGTCAAAGTCAGTATCGCTCTGAGAGGCAGATGGTCTTTGCTAGCGTGCATGTGTTCCTCCTGTCGATCGATCTGTGTTTCTGTCTGCCCCGGGCTGTGTTAGCCTTACACATTACCTATTCCACATGACCAATCCATATTTATCTCTGTGTCCCAGGAGACATGAGCGGGACACAGCTGTGCCCTTGCCTGGATATTGCCTAATCTTTCTCTGCCCAGTATAAATCTGGCTCAGTAGAATAACTGGGTTAGAGAGGGTATATAATGGGATAATGTCAGTGTTATATAAAATGTTATACCTTATTACAGGGGCCACATATATAATTATTATAGAAATAGTATTATGAGTGATAGATGGTGTATTGTAGAACCTTTTAGAGGGGATTGTTGATTATTTATTTATTTATTTTTTTGGACGATTTGTTTCAATTACGCTCAGCCAAATGGACATTGCTTTTGTTTGTGTGTCTGTGTGTACAGTGTGTGGTGGTGTGACTTGGCAGTTCAATTGATTTTTCTAAGATAGTGGTAGACAAAATAATTCAAACACTAAAAGAGAAACTGGCCACAAATGTGAGCTACTTGGCTATATATGACAAATATTGTAGGCTCCATTATATTTGGATAGTTTCATCTTGTAACGCCTTCGCTGTTCAGTATGTTTAGTGCGTCGTCGTTATTTTCAAGACTGCTCCCTTAGACATTTTGAATATTTTTCATTTTTAAACCAAGTTTGTCAAAAACAGGAAGATGTATTTTATCAGCATCTTGTTTTTCTCTGACAACTTACTTAACCCACGCACCAATTAGCAGGCATTCAAGTTTGTATGATTAGGATATATTTTAGGCTAGTGTTCTTTAGGACCAATATTTAGAAAGTTAATAGGAGGTTGATTGAGTTGAGAAATATGTAAATTACAGTGAAATGTTTTGTTAGGCCAGCCATCCTTCTTCGGAGAAATTAGATGGTCTATTTCCCTACTTTCTTGGCAGAGCTACTAATTAATCTCAAAGGCTTTTGACAGTTTGTCAGCTTAGGCAACTGTTTCCGTATAGCTCCCATTCCCTCTTTAGTGCACGCATCCACCATCGCTTCGGTCTTTGATATCAGAGGGGCCCTCTTGCACCTTAATCACTGTTTTGTTATTTGTGCCTTATTAAAAGCTGCATGTTGTTTGTGTCTGTATTTCACCTAATGACTTAAACGATCCTGAATTTAAACATAATCCACTCTTGTCTTGCAGGATCTCAATTGCCTCATAGGGAGATATTTAACCCCACTGCAGAAAGAGACCTTCCTAACTCAGGATGAGGTATGTCAAATGTTCCCAGTGAGCCTTTGAGGGGTAGTTGGCTTTTAAATGGCAACACTGTTAAAAATGTTCTAAGAAAAGTGGCTTACATAATCACGTGGAGAGTCGCTGTGTGCAAGGACAAGAGGGGTGGATGATGAGTAAGAGAAAGAAATAAAGGGAGGAGAGAGGGGGGAAGTTTTCATGCACTTGCAATAATGAAAATCATGCGGTTGTACACTTTGAGCATATGCTCTAACTATAGAAAGGGACTAGTATGGGATGCACCACACAAAAAGAAATTTTTTATATTGATTGACTCGTATGTCTTTTCCTCCAGCTGGATGTACTGTTTGGGAACTTGCCAGAAATGGTGGAGTTCCAGGTTGAGTTTCTCAAGACTCTGGAAGATGGGACCAGACTGGTTCCAGATCTAGAGAAGCTAGAGAAAGTGGATCAGTTCAAGGTACACCTCCACCAAAATATACAACTAGCAATAAGCATTTAAAAACGCCCACAAACTCTTTTTATAACCACTCTCTTCCGTTTTTCACAGAAAATCCTCTTCTCCCTGGGAGGCTCTTTCCTGTACTATGCAGACCGTTTTAAGATCTACAGTGCTTTCTGCGCCAGCCACACCAAAGTCCCTAAGGTCCTTGTAAAGGGTGAGTAAATACGCTCTTGGGGCGACATTCCTTCTTTGCCTCAAAAGGAGGAGGATGTATTTATCCATCAACCATCTGCCATATCCTGCGAGGATCCATAAATCTGCTCTGTAGAGTTGTCAGCCAAACAGTTGTCCATTTGACCTCTGCATACTTTGAAGCTGGTGGCTCACAGAGCTAGAAGACAACATTATTTGATCTATATAATGAGCAATGTTGAACAGTCTGTCCTCTAACTCGTACTCCCACTTCCTCAAACACTCAAGTAGTTGACTCACTGAATGTAAATGCGGTGAATAAAGCATTCTACTTGTTAGTTATATAGTGAGGTGTTCTTTAGATAAAGCCATTTTTAAAGCAGTAAACAGAGTATGCTTGCCCCTGTAGATATTATGACTCATCTACAAAAACCCAGAACAGTTCAGTTCTTCTAACTTTGCTGTGGGTGATTTTTAATGCAAGACCAAGTGAAACATAGACATTGGCTGTCTGAGTAGAATATTGTGCATGCAAACACCTCAATTGTAGAAAGGAGAAATAGAAACATGGATGAGTTGTTCAGGAAGTTGTGCAATTAAGTGTTTTTATTGGTCATTCCAGCCAAAACCGATCCGGATTTCAAGGCCTTCCTCGACGAGCGCAACCCCAAGCAGCAGCACTCTTCCACCCTGGAGTCTTACCTGATCAAACCCATTCAGAGGGTGCTGAAGTATCCCCTCCTGCTGAAGGAGCTCTACTCTCTGACAGACCCAGACAGTGAGGAGCATTACCACCTGGATGGTAGGTTCTGGTAACAAGGCTCTTTGAGATTGGGGGAGAATATGAGTGAATGTGTACGGTCACACCAATAAACCATGCCGTTTTCTGCGCGTTTACAGTTGCCATGAAAGCCATGAACAAAGTTGCCAGCCACATAAATGAGATGCAGAAGATCCATGAGGAGTTCGGAGCGGTGTTCGATCAGCTCATCACTGAGCAGAGCGGAGAGAAGAAAGAGGTACGTTAGACAAAAGTGGCTTTGCTCTATTCTGTCAAATAAGAAGTACATTGCTCATATTTTGTTGCTTTTGCCAGGTTGCTGATCTGTCAATGGGTGACCTGCTACTCCACACCAGTGTGACCTGGATCAACCCTCCTGCCTCCTTAGGAAAATGGAAGAAAGAGCCCCAGATGGCGACATTTGGTATGACAGGGGATGATTCCTTTTCTAATTATGTCTATGACTTAAGTAGTGACGCAAGCAAGCTTTTAATGAGAACTGTGTTTTTCCCATTCCTTTTTTTTAGTGTTCAAAACGGCAGTGGTCTTTGTATGCAAGGATGGATCCAAGCAGAAGAAAAAAATGGTAACAAAGCCCATTTACAATATAACCTATTTTGTTACACCAACATTGTAAATTTACTAAATTTGCCCATGTGCCACTTTTTCTAATCAGCCCAGTGGGTCACCTGTAAAATATTAGACCAGGATGCAGCTCGTTTGAGTTTTGTAGTTAACAGAATGTCTTTTGTTTGAATGATTGTAGGGCGGCTCCCACCGAGTCTCAATATCTTCCGAAGAAAAAGACCCTTTCCGATTCCGTCACATGATCCCAACCGATGCCCTTCAAGTCAGGTCCTTGGCCAATGCAGGTAGATTACTCAGTGGATGTTGTACAGTATTGTATTTGAACACTAATTATTCTATGTTTAGAAAATCTTACTTTATTGTACATAAGATCACAAGTCCTTTTATTCCTCCTCAGATGGCGAGGGCTCGGCTGTGTGTGAAATTGTCCATACAAAGTCTGAGTCAGAGGGAAGGCCAGAAAGGACGTTTCAGCTGTGCTGTAGGTGAGGATCTCTTCTAATGGAGGTTGAATTCCACCGAGATTGAAGGTTGCGCTGATATCGTCCTGTCTGCTGTTATCTACAAAGTGACAAACTGATAATGTGCCCTTCTATCTCCCTCAGCTCTCCGGAGAGCAGAAAAGACTTCCTGAAGACGGTCCATTCCATCTTGAGGGAAAAACACCGCCGGCAGCTCCTGAAAACGGAGAGTTTACCCCTCAACCAGCAGTATGTTCCCTTTGGAGGAAAGCGTCTTTGTGCCCTGAAGGGAGCCCGTCCTGCCATAAATAGAGCAGGTAAAATGCCAGTCTGCAGCTGCATTCACCCCTCAGCACCTAGTGTTCCCATCGTTACCTGATACAGAGAGGATGCCTTGGTGTAATGAACAAAAAGGTTTCTCATTCAGCCACTTCTGAATATGTGAAAAATCACATTAGGGCTTTGAATCTATGTTAATGCCTTGAAAATGTTGTTGTATTAATCTCTTTTATTGAATTTGTTTTTGTTTTTTTTTGCAGCATCTGCCCCAACCAGGACTCTAGGCAGGAGGAAGTTGGTGCGCAACCGTTTCACCATAGACACGGACATTGTTTTTGATGGTGAGCCCGAACAGGACCTCGCTTCCCCACAGGAGCCTGACTCAAATCAGCCGCAGCAGAATGATGAATCAGATAAACAGCAGCCAGAGTTAGCCGGCGACACAGACCGCTGGGTGGAAGAACAGTTCGACCTAGAAGAATACGAAGACCAAGAAGAGGTGAAGGAGACGGACATCCTCAGTGACGACGATGACGAGTTCAGCCAGACGCCCAGAACACCGTCGGCCGAGGTCGACCTGGAAGCCCCCGTCATGGCCTTGTCTTTGGCGAGCGAGGAAACAGAGGAGAGTGAAAGCCTCCAGTCCCCGACAGTCAGCGAGACGCCGGATGATCTGAAGCAGAGCATCGTGATGGATGACAACGTGGAACAAACTGAGAAGGATGAGATTTGGGTACGAAGGGAGCAATCTGGTTTGTCTCCAGACTGTGGCACATAAAAGTACGAGTGTCTTATTAAACAGCTTTACATAAGCTCCATAAGGATCAGTCATCAATCTTCACAAACAATGCATGGGCATTGACGTATATCGCACAGCTAGTATAAGATATATCCTTCCTTACCTTACTTTTGCTGAATGCTTTTTGTACAGGTAAGATCACTATTGGAGCAATACAGGAACCCAGAACGAGGGGGGGGGCTTTATCCCAAATCAAATGCTGTCACACAGAAGTCAAGTGTAAGCTTTGAGAGATGAACTAACGGTACAATCATGGAGTCCAATCAGTTGCTTTGATTGGCATGGTTTGCACATTTAGGCAGCATTCTGTAGTCCTGCCTGCTGTTGCCAAATTTGGGTATTGTGAGAACATTAATATTTGTTTATGTCTGTGTGACTCAGAGATATTATCATAGTTAAGGGCTGTATATTATTTGTCCTTAAATAAATAGAATAAATAATTGCAAAAGGACAGTCTTGTCTTTTCATAGTTTACTGTAATTGTACATTTTCACATGATTATACACTGACATGTTTTTGGGAACAGATTTCTTGGTTATGTATCATATACGACTTTGACTTTATCTTTTTAGCCTGGAAAAATATTTTGGTTGTTCTCGTTACATTTAATAGCAGAATTATGTAATTTAGCCCCGTGTCACAGAGGCTAGGGGATTATAATTTGTTTTAACTTAACATAATCCTGTTTTACTTGAATTTGCTGTTTCATGTTATTGTTTACTGTGAAACTATTTTCTTGCATTATATTTTTTGTGTTTTTGCTCTTCAGTATTGCCATTTTAAGAACGCTCGGTGTTACATTTCTTTCTTACCACTGTGTGCACACTCTGAATTTGCACATCAGCTATTTTAAAAAAGGTCTTGTGTGTTCAAAAAAAAACTGGTAATGGATTACAAAGCAAGGTTTTGTCTTGTTTTTATTTATTCATATGTAAATTAATTTGTTAGCAAAAACATCTTTTTTTTTCTTCCACAAAGAAAGTCCAAATTTGCTCAAGCAATCAAGGGAGAAGACGTTGCCGTATGCCTGAACAGTGAAAGAAGTCATACTTGTAAAACTCATTATGCTACTAAGACTGCATTTTTATTACTGTGTGTATATAGAAAATGTATTGATATCATAAATACAGTTGTTTCCTACTTATAATTCAAATTGCCTCTTCTCTCAGTCATTCACTGGTTTGTGTGGTTTTATTCAGCAGGTCTGCAGACATCTCTGCAAAAAACAATTTAGCAATGTGAGAAAAACACAAATGCCCAATGTGCTCAGACATGCCTGAGAACAACAAAACCAAAAACAGCTAATCAATGCTTCCTCCTGCCTCAAAGCAACAACAGACAATTCCAGGAATAAAAAAAGGGGGGGGACTAAAAACTAAACCTTCAAAAAGACACAAGGAGCCACTTTGTGTGTTTGCAAGCCATGCCTCATTAAGTTTCTAAATCTTGGTGAATGTGCTAAAAACCTCTATCACAGGCAGGATAAGGAATGTTTGGAGTCTCACTTGGGGAAAACAAGCCATGCTCGGGCATATAGAAAGCAGCTGAGAAACACTGATTACTGAAAAGTAAAATTATCTTCAGAAATGGGCCATGATGTCTACAATGAAGAATAAAGTGAACACATTTAATGTTTGGTCCAATCAGTGCATTGCTCAGCAGTACCAAAGACAGATAAAATGATATAAAACGTAATAAATGGTAGGAAAATGTGACCTCATGGTGCTGTATAATTATTTTTTGAGACAATCATTGTTTATTCTGAAGACGATTATCATGTTAAAACACTGAGGGTCAGAGTGATTTCCTCTTTTCTCAAAGACGTTTTTTCTTTGTCTGGCAAATGTCATCATGCTTTTGGAGAGAGGAAATGCACAAAAACACTAAAATAAAGTGACTGAGGGAACAGGGTCAAAACGTATGACGCCAATCACATAAAAAAATGAATTAACAAAGACTAACAATCCTAGTAGTCTGATTACTTTCCATCAGGAAAAATCAGTTGAGAACAGCTAGAGAACATCAGAAGGAAAACCACAAGATTTCACCAAAACAAGTGAAATAGTTGTTGGTGTTCAAGTCAAGATATTTTAAAATTTGTTATTTTATGGTAGAAAAGCTGCATAATGCTTTAACTTCCACTGACTGAAAGGCATTTATATGGGATTTGTTCCACAACCAAACAAAAAAAAAATCGACTTAAATCAAGATCCCTCGAATTTTAACAAGAACTAAACCTCATGAGCACACTTGGAATTAATGATGGGCTATTGTATTATAAAGTACAATAGAAAACGTGTTCCCACAGGTGGTATCACCAGGGCACAAGTAATAATTCTCACATACTTTCAGCATTAATGATAGGCATTTATGAAAAGGAACAGTTATGGCAAAAAAAAAAAACCCAATTTCATCAGCAATTTAAAGCTGACATGGGATAAATAACATGGCTGCAAATGCCCTGGGCACTATAATCTATGATTCTCATAGCTCCGTCTCCTTGTTTTTGTACCTGAGCTCTGTGGACATCCTGTCATCCAGGCTCATTCCTCTTCACCAGCCCCTCTAACACACACACACACACACACACACACGTCAATCACCAACCCACGCTAAAAGCTCTGCTGCTCCTTCAGATAACAGGAAGAGATCACTTCAGGCTTCATTGTTCTATAGATGCGCAGCCCCACTATCTGCTGCAGTGCTGAATGACAGTGTTGACATGTTTTTTTTGTTTTGTTGCCAAAGGAACAGATGCATATCTTAGCTGAGATAAAGCGGTACAAGCTTGATTTATGAAATTCTCTTTTTATTTGCCCGAACAGACAATAGCTCAATCTTTTGTCTACAAATAAATAGTAAATTAAAAACGATAGTGGGCAGGGGAAGAATTAATTTCTTTAAAAATGTGATGAATTTTATTGTGGCCCAGGAGTGTGTAGTCACACTTACAAACAGCAGGTGGCACACACGGTAAAGTGATGTGCTGGTGCGAGCACATCTAAAAAAGACATCTACATTTAGTTACTTCACTTTACATCAGATTTTTAATCACATCCATCTTACACCTATATCTTACACTTCCAATACTTCCACTGAACAGGTCATCTACAGAAAACACAGCATGTTTGATGTGTTTAAGTTCACAGCTACTCTGCATGTGAGAATCTGTTTACGTTTGAAGCAGCTGAACATTGTTGTGATAGTATCACTGGGTGAACCAGATCAACAGGCTTTCCAGTTTCTGTTCCTGTTTTATGACCTCTCCTACATCTCTACATCTCTCCCTCCCTCTCTACCTCCCTCCCTCCCTCTCTCTCCCTCTTTCCGTTTCTGTCTCAGTCTCTCCTGAACTGAATTTTGAATATAGGAGTGGCTTTTGTGAATTCCCCTGTTGTTTTGAAACATGTCCACCATTTCTGCAATAAGTACATCTACCTGGTCCTGTTAAAACTTTATTTAGCCGTAGTCATCCCCCACCTGGACCCCCACTACAGATGCATACACAATATACTGCTGTTGTTCTTCTATTTATTGTATATACTTTTTTAAAATTTAAAATTGCCTTTACACACACACACACACACACACACACACACACACACACACACACACACACACACACACACACACACATATATATATTTTATATTTGATATCAGGCTGCTCCGGGACCAAAACTCTTTGAATCATTGAATCGTTATAGTAAGTCAAAATTGCTGATGTACAAGGTAAAATAAATAAATAAAATCCCATGAAGCACATAAATGGTCGGATTGATTTTGACTCATCTCTTTCTAATGAGGCCAACGTGAGATCTTTCTAAAATGACACTGTAAATTTTCCATTCTTAATGAAAAGCGTTGATTAGCCTCATGCTTCAGTCATGCAGAGGTTGACAGATTTATGCTTATAGCACAGGTAAAGAGAAGTGGTAAAAGTAGAATTTTTTTTTTTTTGCAAATGAGAAAAATTCTGCTTTTCTGCAAACTCACACACAGACACACATTCAGTATTAAGGTCACGGCTTATCCTGATGAATTGACAAGCATCAAGATGCCTATTAAGTCTGGGCTTGCTCAGAAAACAAAGTGTGTGTGTGTGTGTCTTGCCCTTTGGGATGAGCACACATACAGTTTCCCATGTGCCATATTTCTGTCCAGGGTTGGCAGACTGATTTTGAAAAAGGAGTCTGACTCCTCAAAGACATTTATCTCGAAAGAGGTTTTCTTTGCAGCGTCCTTTATCAATAATATTAACAGCTAAATTAAATGTCACATCACATGAACTTGGTAATTTGTGTACAGGATGGCAATACAGTGCAGTAAAGGAAAAATTACAACCGAAATGTTTTAAGAGGTTGAAGAGTTTTTACAAGCCCGGCTATGACACATGTGTAACACAGGTCAAGTCAACACAAACCAGTAAGGTGACATTGTAAGCATGGCGAGATACTCCCTGATACAGCTCTGTAAAACGGATTGGCTGGGCACGATTTTCCTCAGACGATTCATGGGAGACAAGACTGCACTTTTCTCTGAACCATGAGAGCCAAGTTGGAGGTCTTAGCCCTGGTCCTGGGCTTCATCGGCCTGATCGGGACCATAGCTGTCACTGCCCTGCCCATGTGGAGGGTCTCTGCTTTCATTGGTGCCAATCTCATCGTCATGGAGGAACTCTGGGAGGGCTTGTGGATGAACTGCTACAGACAGGCCGACATCAAGATGCAGTGCAAAGTGTATGACTCGCTGCTAATCCTCCCATCAGAGCTGCAGGCAGCAAGGGGGTTCATGTGCGTCTCCATAGTCCTGGTTGTCATCTCCCTGATCATCACAGGATGTGGGACCAAGAAGAGCAACTGTTGTGGCGACAATATGAGATCCAAGAACATTACCCTGGCGATAGGAGGTAGTTTTTTTCTGCTTTCCTTTTTGACGACGATCATCCCCGTCAGCTGGGTGGGCCATACTATCATCAGCAGATTCTACAACCCGAACGTGGTAGACTCTCAGAAGCGGGAGCTAGGGGAAGCCCTCTTCATCGGCTGGGGCACTTCTGGTATTCTGCTGATCACCGGGATCATACTTCTGTTGCGTTACTGCAAACGTAGCTCAAAGGATGAAGAGCCCTACAGTGACGCCTATCTTATGGCAGCAACGGACATAAAGAAAGAGGAAAGCGTGCGCCTGGAGAGGAAATCATCCAGCTTTTATAAAACTCAAGAGTATGTGTGAAGAACTGACTATACTGCCTGAAATCCATGTACAAATTTCACTACACATACATGACTCATTAGACCACAAGATCATGAGTGTGCAGATTTAGTCTAAATGTATGTTTTAATGCCAACGACTGTTTAAATGACTAATGTACTTTGTGTTCGCTTTGCACTTATCGCCATTTTTTGCACCAAAATATTTGAGTGGTATTTAATGTACATATATGTAATAAAACTATTTGCAAAGTATTTGTATTTGGATATATTTATTTGCTCACTGCTTCAACAATGCAACAGATTTCTGCAATTTCATGGCTTCATGTCACTTGGTCTCTTTTAACTGCATAGCTGTTATTATTAGTTGTTAATAATAATAATAATAATAATAATAATAATAATAATAATAATAACAAAAATTATTATTCATTTTTTGTTGTGCATCAGTTGTATATTTCCACTACTCTTCCCACAAAAACAGAAAATACACACTTCAGCTAAACACATAACACTGCAGAATCACCTCAGTTTTACTTTTCAGTTATTTTTCTTGCACTAAAAACTAAAAGTAAAAACTGCATGGACAGATATCCACACGCCCACACACACACACACACACACACACACACACACACACACACACACACACACACACACACACACACACACACACACACACACCCTGTTTTTTTATGCTTGAGAGGGCAGGAGGACTTCAGTGTGACAAGGTGAGAACTGCTGACAAACTACCGTGTTACAATGAAACTGATCCTCCTCAAGTTTCTGTGCGCGACACCTTTTCATCAGCTCTGTTTACATATAAAAAGGAGGAGGCACATCTGTGATGATACGATCGGCTTTCAGTTTGAGATAAAAGATCCATAACCTGAATACATTATTGTAACCACCGTCACTTTAATATTCTCGTTTCACATAAAATATAAATAAAATGTTATACCAAAAGTTCTTCCGAGATAAGAAAGGTCATTATGTTCCAGTCAGCAATGACAATGAGATTTTTATTTTTATTTTTTTATTTTTATAGTACACTTAAATATCCTGTTTGCCATCTTTAATTCACAAAAAACATTTTTTGCAATACTGAAAAAATGTTGAAATGTCTCCTGGCTAAACTTTAAAAGAACTAAGCATACATTAATCAACTGTGACTTCACACAGTGTTTTAATTTGGTTTTAATTAAGTTTCACAAGATTAAATGGTCGATTGTTAGTAGCTGCAGTTGTGTTTGCATTCAAAAAAACAAGCAGGACACTTTGGTGTGTCTCCTTTTAGCTGGTTGTAAAGCAGCTCAACCAGTAAGGTTGCATTGCATCGTTCGTTAGCATTTTTTCGTGGGTGTATAAGTTCCTTGACTTGCTCTTCCTCTCAGATTTGTTTCCTGAGCTGTGAGGGTGCAGTCCAAAGGTCCGTCTTTGGCTCTCTGCGTGATAGCCGCGATGGCCTCTTACACTGCTTACAGTGGCTACAGCAAGCCACCCCAGTCTTACGCAGGATCGTACTACGATGAGAAGCAGGCCCAGGCTTATGCAGACTCTGTATATGAGGAAAAAAAGAGAATTGAGAGACTTGAGAAGAAGGACCGCAAGGAGGCCATCTGTTGTGAGGTGGTGGCCATCGTCATTGGTTTCATCGGACTAATCGGAGTGGCAGCTGTGACAGGCCTGCCGATGTGGAAGGTAACAGCCTTTATCGAGGAGAACATAATTGTCATGGAGACCCGCTGGGAGGGATTGTGGATGAACTGCTACAGACAGGCCAACATCAGGATGCAGTGTAAGGTGTACGATTCTCTCCTGTTCCTGCCCGCGGACCTCCAGGCTGCTAGGGGTTTAATGTGCGCTGCAGTGGCAGTGACATGCTTCGCCCTCATTGTCTCAGCAGTGGGGATGAAGTGTACCAAAGTGGTGGACCACAGGGCGCGCACCAAGCATATTGTTCTTGTGGCTGGAGGCTGTCTGTTCCTGTTGGCCTGTGTTACTACCCTAATCCCCGTGTCTTGGACCGGCCACGTCATCATCAGGGATTTCTACAACCCTCTGCTGATCGATGCCCAGCGCCGAGAGCTTGGGGAGGCTCTTTACATCGGCTGGGTGACCTCAGCTTTGCTTTTCACTGCCGGAGTGATCCTGCTATGCCGTCATGCTCCTCACACCCAGGAGCCAGATGAGAGGATTGTATACAACCCTGGAAATATCTACCAACCAGCATACGGATACCAACCAGCATACACCTACCAACCAGCATACACCTACCAGCCTCCCTATTCTGCACCCCCGCCAGGATCTGTAGCATACACACCGAGCCAGTACTAGAGAGCGAAGACGTGAAGGCAACTGTGGACTTTTTTTTTTTTTAAACTTGCCAAAATTTGGCATATTCGAATGAGGAGAATCATTGACTAAAATCACCAAAGGCTGTTGCTGGAAATGGCTAAACCTTTCATTATTTTCTCAAAGTGTATTGCAGAGATTTAAAATTCATTATGAAACTGACTGTGTTATGATGATGATACAATGTGCCGAATTACTGTATTCTTTGTCCCATATGCTTACCACTAAATTATACCAATCATTCAGAGTATTTGTAACTCATAATACTACAACAGTTAACAGTTGATATCACTGTCTTTACAGCCTCTGCTGACATGCGCTTTGAGAACAAATTATGCACTAGGCCTTTTCAGATAATATACCTCTGAATAATGTGTCGACTAGATTTTGTTATAAATATATGTTCTTTAATAGTTTTGGTATCCAATAAAGGGATAAAGTTGAGGAAAAAAATGTGTTGTTCTGTTTTTATCTTATATTTTGTTATTTTCCAGTTAAATTGAAAGATTCTTTAAAAAACTGATCAAGAAGTAAGGGTGAAGTATTACTTCCTGTCAAAAGCTCATGTGATTTTCTGGGATACCAAAGACCTGACTGAAACTGCTCCTGTTTCACCAACGGTTGTGTAAGTGAAAAGATATGTTTAGTCCATTGTTTTCGGTCTCCACAGACGACAATGCGCCTAAACTAGTAAAACCAGACTGTTCACACTGGTCCACCCACAATGCAAACCTGGCAAGAGATTGTTGTTGAACCAAGTCAGAGCTTCTTTTTGCTCACAGATAGACATGAGAGACTCAGACAAGAAATCTAATACTGACAGTGACACATGAGAACAAAGGCTTTACCCCCATCCTATGACACATAGACACACACACACACACATACAGCAGATAACACAGAGTTTCTAAATGCTCATTTTGCTAATATTGTGTCTGCAGTCCCATTTCAGGTCTATTTCTTAGAGATATGCAGTAACACAAGGGACTGCACTGTGGTGAATGAATTTAGGTTGAAATAGGACAAAGAATAAGCTCAGCCCCAGAGCTGTCTGATGTCTATGATATCCATCTTTAATATATGCATATTTAAAAAATGCCTGTTTCTTAATCAACACTTTAAAAAAAAACGTGCTCTGAGAATGTAAACTGAGACTTCTGAATAAACAAAGCGGCAGCTTAAAGAAGCTCCTGTGGTAGGCGTACAAAGACAAGAAAACGCCTGGGGGATTGTGTTTCCTAGTAACAGGTCACAATTCCCTCCTCTCCCATTCTTTTATCCGGCCTACTGGGAGGAGGAAGTACAGGTGAACATCTAGCTGCTCCTCCTCCTCCACTGGGATGCAAAGCCGCTCAACAGAGGGAATCTACTGCTTCCTACTATAGTAACAACAGGTGTCCGCAAATTATTGCACGCATGAGCTTGGAGGAATAACGAGGACAGGATGGCCAACTCTGCGCTGGAGATAGTGGGTCTGTTGGTGACCCTCATTGGGTTGATTGGAGCGGCAGCAAGCACCGGGATGCCAATGTGGCGAGTCACCGCGTTCATCGGGGAAAACATTATTGTGTTCGAGACGCGCTACGAGGGTCTGTGGATGAATTGCTTCCGGCAGGCTGACATCAGGATGCAGTGTAAGGTGTACGACTCTCTCCTCGCCTTGCCCCCTGATCTCCAAGCAGCGAGGGGACTCATGTGCTGCGCTCTGGCACTCGGTGGTCTCGGTCTGCTGATCAGTCTGGTGGGACTGCAGTGCACGTCGTGTATTGAAAACAACGATCGGGCAAAGCGTTTCGTCCTAATCATTGCGGGAGTCATGATCATCATGGCTTGCATCTGTGTGATTATCCCCGTGTCCTGGACGGGTCATGTCATCATAAGGGATTTCTACAACCCCTTGTTGATCGACGCCCAGCGCAGGGAGCTCGGAGAGGCCTTGTACATCGGCTGGGTGGCGTCCGCCTTCCTGTTTTTTGGAGGATGCATGTTTGTTTGTTGCAATCTGCAGTCTGAAGAAAAAGGTTCTGAGAGGTACATGTATTCAGCAGCCTCTGACTACATGGCCTATCCTTCACAGCCTCTACAGCCTATGCAGCCTCTACAGCCCCAACAGCTGGTACTACTTCCCCAACCACAACCCCGGCCTCAGCCGATGCTGTCAAGACATCCATCAACCAACTACAGCTACCACTCCAGATATCCTTCAGTACGCAGCGGGGTGGCTTATCTCTGAACACTTTAAAACTGACTGAGGTAATGAGGATCACAGTTATGGTCATAATATATTCAAGGGATTTTCTTTTTTAATACAGGGTTTTCTAAGCACTGCAATCTATGACACATTTCAAATGACACGAACAGATTTCAATAAATACGTTAAGCTTTAATGCAAATGGATGTCCATTTTAAATCACTCTTTTTATACATGAGGAGTTCTTAATGTCTTGTTAAAGAGCACTAGTTACAGATTACAGATAGAATAATTATAACCTTGTCTGTGAAAGCTGATACATGATTTTACTCTGATGTGTGTTGTATAATGAAATTTTATACTGATAGCCTTTTTTTTTGTATATTTATGTTATCAATTGTGTCTGAGTATGCTGTATATAACATTTCAAGTTTCACCGCTGTGTAACGTGACACAAGTGTATCTGTGTTTACTGTTGTGTGCACGGATACACTTTGTCAGGAACGCTATTTGTTGTTGACACAGGAGTTACGTAGTCATATAAACAGTTCAACACCCTTTCCCTAAACTTTCAACAAAAGTTGTGTATTCAAATTTATACCCCTCACCTCGTCAACAAAACACACACACACAAAATGTTTGAGAATTAGACATCGCACTCACTGTTTCAACAGTTTCAAGTATTAGACACAAAGGCAGGTTACAAATAGCTATATTGGTGTCTGATTGTGTGAGTCTAAAACATTTTGTGTGTGTATTTAATCATCTTTGTTCAAAATCGGTATGATGCCCCGGAGCGCTTGGAAACCGAAGGTACTGAACAAATGTCTGACTAAACATGAGACGTTCGTTTAAGACTGCTTGCTGAAGGTGTGGAAACTTTACCTGACCTACTGTGTGTAAAGAAGCCCGACCGAAACGAGCTGACGGCATAATCATGTGATCAGAATTTGCAAGTCACTTTGAATGGAGACACCTGAGAGCTTTACACCAAAAACCTGTTTGGTTCATTTCAAGGTTGACCCACAGCTCTTCAGTCAAGTTTAATTATTGGGTCACTTCATTTCACTTTGAGTTTAAAAACAAGCTCCAATTAAAATGATACCCACAGAATATGAACTCCTTAAACACTGGATGTAATTATACATGCAAACAGATGTAAAGGTCATTTCAATGATGTTTCATACTGAAAATCTTTGGTGATGTAATGACAACTGCTTAAGATGACACCAAATAAACTGTATTTGGACTCTGACATGAACTTCCTCTCTGTTCCATCACCTTGAAAGTCAGCTCTGCCCCCCTGTGGACAGCAGAAATACTACAGGAGATAATTTACTACATTGTATATTTGTTGGCTTTGGATTTTTTTTTTAAATCACATATTATGAAGTAAAATCAATCATGGCAAATGACAAATTCTTTCTGAAGTTTTGAGCCGTTACTGGTATTTCTGGTCTTGTTGCGTGTTTACTGCTGATTCCAGATATACCACTATAGCCAGAGGAACTATAAACACAAAATAAGCAGAGATCCTCTTTACCCGCATTGCTCTGAGCCAACCAGGTGACCGCAAAGCATCTTTCCCATAACAAACTAGTTCTCAGAGCATACAAACTGCATCAGATGAGAAGATCCTCGCTGCCTTGCACACGTCCGACTTTTGAGATGTTGTACTAAAGGCACTGGAATTTGTTGTCAGCGTGAGATATCCTAATTTTAAATTTGGACACAGCTGAACTTTGTACAATGGTTCATGGTGTTTCAGAGATAGCCGCAATGTGCGTCGGCTTGATCGGGCTGATTGGGGCGGCGGCTACTACAGGGATGCCGATGTGGAAGGTGACAGCTTTCATTGGAGAGAACATAATCGTGATGGAAACTCGCTGGGAGGGATTGTGGATGAACTGCTACAGACAGGCCAACATCAGGATGCAGTGTAAGGTGTATGACTCCCTGCTGTTCCTGCCCTCGGAGTTACAGGCAGCCAGGGGTCTGATGTGCTGTTCTCTGGCCTTATCGGGACTGGGGCTCCTTGTGGGTCTGGCAGGAATGCAGTGCATTTCCTGTTTTCAGGGTAATGATAGGGCTAAGACCATTATCCTGATGGTTGCAGGTTGTATGCAGTTCATGGCCTGTATCTGTGTCTTTATCCCTGTATCATGGACTGGTCATGTCATCATTAGGGATTTTTACAACCCTTTGCTAATCGATGCCCAGAGGAGAGAGCTCGGAGAGGCTCTCTACATCGGTTGGGTCACTGGTGCCTTCCTATTTGCCTCAGCCATGCTGTTCGTCTGCCGCCGTATGCCCTCGGACAAAGGCTCATTCGATGTGTACCACCCGACCAACTTGCTCAGTTACAAGCAAACACCCGGTAGGCTAATTCCAGTGAAATATAATCCTGTCTCGACTCTTTCCAGCCTTCGATCCGCTGCATATCAACCTTCTCTGCAAAACAACGCCTCTGTGACACCACTGCAAAATGCCCAAGTAATGACAAACGACGGAAGACTAATCAATCGTCATGTTGTCTACCCGGGTCTGCCTGAAAATGGATCATTATATCACAGCAACATGGATCACCGTTCCTCTATGCGGAGTTCTAATTACGTTGGAAGCCTGTATACGCCTGGAAACTCCTTGTACATAAGCCAAAACGCCACACCATATTCACTGAGTTACACCGGCAATCCCACCACTGCATCCTTCCAGTCCAGTTTTCATCCGGTTCCACACACTCCTGTTTTCATTGGATACACAGCATCGAAAATTCATCCAGACTCTCACAGTGGAAGCAGCCCTGGTGTTTATATATAAAGAAAAGACTCTACGCACTATTTTTTTATCATCACAAGTTAATTTAAACTGCTGCAAATTAGTGGCACGATGAAGATTTAACTATATTATCTCTACTTGTATTAGAATTATCCTGATACACTTTTTATAATCTGTATTTAGCAAACAAGGTTGATGAGGTTGAACATAACTGCTGTTGTTGTTAGTGTAAATAAAGATGACATGCTGTTTTTATGCGGCCCTGGCGTGGGCTTACCTTTTTAAAACACAGATTTATGCAAAAATAATCAGCTTGGAACAACATAGCACTGTTTTTCATTTTTGTAACCATCTGTTTATTATGTTTTTAAATCTGTTGTTGTTGTACGCAATTTAGCACATTATAATTTTAATATACTTAACTATTAAGATGTCTTTGTAACCACTCAAATAGAGCTGTGCAGTGCAGCACATGATCAAATAACTTACTTACAGATGCGTGTTACAGTTTGTATTATTGTGTTATAGTTTGTATTAATGATTTTGTAGGATGCAGCTGTTCGCTCAGCAACTTTGGGTTTGTGTGTAATTCTTATGTTGCCCTGGTGGAAAGCAGTTTTACAAATATATTCAATTCAGGTAAATTGAGACTCTGTATTAGTCTATTAAGAATGTTTCTCTGCAAAAAATTTAAAAAAATAAAAAGAAGAAATGTCACTAAACTTTGTGGTAGCAGTATATGTGTTGTTTTAATTACTGGTCCTTTACATTGACAGCTATTGAGCCAGGTAAATTTGCTTTGGATTAATAACAGCAAATTATTATTGCTTGCCAAAAACTTCCTGACAGTGCCAACACCCTGGTGACCTGGACCAATCCTAGACAGTGTCATTATTCACCACAAGAGGACGCCAGAGAACGTGAATAGTGTCCTGAACCCTGCACAGACAGTGTAATCTCCACTGCTCACACTGCAGGTGTCAGAGGACTCGTCCCTTTCACTGCATTTCATTAAGTGAAGCTGAGCATCTTCATATTTAAACACATTTAAAAGCATAAAAACCTGGTTTATAATGCAAGCCATAGAGGTGAAGATTTTTTTTCAATTGCACAGAATATATTTTACAGGAAACGCCAATTGTGGATATTTTTGCTGTCAGTGTGTAAACTGATTATTCTCAATTATTCTCAGCCACCAGTCCTTAACTTTGCTAATTTCAGGGGAACTAAATAAAAGTGAGATTACCCTAATCCCAAGAAACCCATCAAACACCCCTGATGCTTCTTCCTTGCTTGGGGAGATGTTGGTTTGAAGCATCATCACCAGTTGCTGATCAGTGCAACTGAGCAACAAAGAACTTTTTATTACTTCCAACAGGAAACCACTCTTCTTCAAGGAAAAAAGCAAAGTGGGTTAAGGTGGTGAACACATTTTATTTGACTATGAGACTGTGTCAGATGAACAGTTTGAGGTAGTTAATCTTCGAGGGAGCGTCACAAACCAGTTTGAAGATTAGATTTGCGTTTTCCATCAGGACTGGAGCAAAGATTTAATCATTCCTCGGTGTACCAAAGCAAAGACGTTGTCGAGGTCGAATGTTGCCAGATTTGAAGTTAATCTTCGGGACGTATCCATGTTTGCGGATTAGTGGCTTCACTGTGTCCTCAATTGAGCGCCTGCACGGGAGGGACACACACTCAGCTGTGTCGAGACAGTGAGAGTGAGACCGGAAACAAGGCAAGCTTTGTTTCATAATAAAAGCTTTCAAATAATAATGTTGGTACCAACAGATGCAGAAAAAAATACATATAAAACATTTTAAATTGAATGCTTAAACGACCAATGATTTGGGGATTGGAGTTTAGTTGAATATAGGGTTTATCTGTATTTTGGGAAAGTATGAATAATGTAAAATGAGATTAAACAAACAAATTAACAGGCACAGTACTGAGAAAAATAATAAATGTCAGATTAGTACAATAATGAACAAGAAATCCATAACAATATTTAATGAGAAAACAATCTAACTTAGTCTGAACCCAGTTTGTGTTGGATATTTTGTTTTGTTTGTTTAAAATATGAAATACACAAAGCCTATTCCTCTTTGTCGATTTTCTCCATAGTTTCCACACATTTATTCAATTCATCTTTTATTTTGAAAGCTGCAACCAGAAATGTCATTCTCTATTTATGTGAGCTTGACAGCAGGAGCGCAGCGCACGGTCCTCCTCCTCCTCAGTTGCAGTCTACTATTCAAGTGTGCACCAGAAAGAAAGAAAAAAAAAAAACACATGATGAGAGAGATGTCTGGACAGTGACTATGGGGAGCAAAACCTTCCGGGCGCACAAAGGATTTTAGGATGGGAAAACTGGAATTGTTTTGATCAGTGACAGCTGCAAGTGGAGTGTGTGTGTTTTTGTTGTCGTTTTTCTTTCTCATCACAATGTATGAGGGATGGATATGGATCGGATGCCAGTTTATTTTTATTACGGATACAAGGACTGGCAAATTATCAGCATGAATTACCGAGGGCAGAAAAACTGACATCAATGTTAAATTCGACTCTGGAGGGAGGACCATGGCGAAAAGGAAGGGACTGTTATTTCCACTGCTGTACTTTATGGCAGAGTTTTGGCTTACTTCGCAGCAAGTCCTGAGAATTGGTAAGTGGCAAAATTGTCATTTGTTTAATGTCATTCCTATTAACTATTAATGTACAGACTGTCACAATGACCTGATTCCCCCTTGGAATTAATATCCTACTCTCGTTTTTTTACAAAATCATTCGTTTTAGGAATTTTTGTGGCATAATGTATATTTTTAATCTCTCACAATTCCTACAGCCTAAAGATGACCAAATATACAATATATATGTTATTAAAGAAAGCAAGGATAATAAATACAGAGATTATACATGTGGATGTCATGCAAGGATCCTCTATTTATAGCGTCTCACATCATGCTGTAGGTAGGTTAATGGGTGCAGGACAAACAAAACTTACGACAAGGAGTCACAGCATATCTGATGTTTTTTAGGTTACATGCAGTCATATATGCAGTATCTTATAATACCCAGTATACAGCTGTGAGCTTGTGTTATCCAATGCTCATCTTAGATAAAATACTTTTATCCTGCAGAGACTTTACATGTCATCGTGATGTCTAAACAGTATCCTTATGTTTCATTATTGGATTCTTTAGGAGGTAGCGAGGGCAGAGTCTACGTTGTCGACATGAACCAAGTCATCAAAATCTAATCTAACTCATCGAAAAATGTTAATCCATTTTGGTTGTCTAATACGAGCGTCTCGCTCCTTGTTTCCTCCATGTTGACAGCACAGGTCAGAGGCAGACGAGTGATCAAGTTGGCCCTAATGTTGCATCTGACAGCACGCGCTGTTGGCATGATGATGTCTTTGGCACACGGGAAGGAAACTGATACAGAGCTAAAGAATAAAGGCCGTGCAGTGTCTGCAAAACTTTGTTAGGTGGACGAGAAGAAATATACCAAACTCAAAAGTTAGTTAGTCTTTGTGTATATGTATACTGATGGCTGATGACATCTGTGAATGTGGATCTGAGTCCAAAGTTGTCTGCTAAGCCTTTGAGAGTCGAACTCCACTTTCAACTTCACTCTGCGCTTGTAATTACACAAACAGAGCTCTTGCTCTATCCCCCTTTGATTTCTGATGCAACTTTGCAACAATGAGACAATGTTTGCTAGCAAATTAATACTGGCTGCTCCTCTCCCGTTGGTTATCCCCTGTGTTCGCCTCATGGCTTCGGAGATTGCATCATAAAAATGACTTTAATTTAGACCTCAGGGCTCTTTGCTCCGTTCAACGCCTAGGGCGACTCTGCTGTACTTCTAAAGACTTTAACAAATCACGGCACTGTGGCATTACATAACCTTAAAGGCCAACAGGCCGGCACTACCGTCCCCTTCTAACATCCCTGATCTGTTCTCTATAACGTTAATCTCTAAATCATCCATCACTCCGAGGCCAGCTAATCTTTGTCATTCTCTCCATGACCTGCACACATCATAATCTCTCCCATATGGTGTGTGGCTTGGTTTAATTAACATTGCTCTGTCTTGGCAAGTATTAGTATCAGATTGTGACTGGCTTCCACCCTTTTCTACTGGGGTTGGTAATAATGGTAAATCTTCTCCCCGCGAGCCCTTAAAACAACTAACACTAATCTTCTTTATGCAGAAAGTCTCTTCCCCAAATATGGTACTTACTTAGGCAGTGACCAAATCTCATCATTGGGGAGAGCACAACAAGCTTGAGGCTCGTACTCCACTCTACACTGTTTAAATTCCTGTATCTCTTCTTGCTTCATGCTTCATGTATTAGTAACATCCGATTTGTTTATTTATGATTTGACCCAAATGATGGGAAAGGTACGCTTAGCTGCTATCCACTAGAAAACTATGATTTGACGTAATCATTTTATCTTGTGTCCAGCAGTTTTTAGAAATCAGGTTTGATACAGCTCCTGATTTTTATTCTTTCAGTCTAAATGTTTTTGGTGGTTGGTCACGAGCAGCTATCTTATAAAACAGAGAAACCTCAGTGCTCCACATCAAACGAAGATAGTAGACTGGTTAGGACCCCCTCATTCATTCACAGTCTGGCACGAGCCCAGGATGGAGTGATGGTGCTGGTGGTGGTGGTGGTGTTGTTGAGGTGGGGGTGGGTGGGTAAGGGGGGTCTCTCTGGGAACTGGCCCAGCATGGGGAGAGGGGAGAAAGCAAAACACTACGTCATTGTGTCCCTCCGCTTTAAAAGACTCCCGTTCATGTGATCATTGCACAGAGCCACAAAATCACAGATTAAAATCCATCCAGTCTGCTTTTTTTCTATATTAACCATTTATTTTCAAACCACCTGACTAAATCTGATCCTTGTTGTTTCTTGCCTTCTGTACTGAACCCGAGGAACAGAAGTATATAAAAAGCAAAGCCCTGAGGGTTGATCAGCATTTGCCTGCAGCAAAAGCGGAATCCTTTGTTTTTGTGACCTCCTAGCATGCATCGCCCCACAGCATTGTCTGGCCTATTAACAATGAGATGGAAGCATAGTGATCCTGAAAATTATATTGGAAAGTAATTAATGCCATAGCAAGAATTTTCATTCCTCCTTTCTTTATAGCCTAAATTGCATTAATCGTAAAGCCCTGATAGGAAATGGTGAACTTTACAGTGTTTGAATATCAAGCCGGGCTTTTAATAAACAGGTATTCATAAGCACCTGTTTATTTTTATTCTATTTTCAAGGAGTAAATGTGGTTGATTATGTTTCTGGGTATTTATGATACACAGTAAAGAGTCTCATAAGACGAGCCTGTCTAGTTTATACTTTAGAGTTTTACCTGCACAAGCTCAAACTTGTAATCACTGAGGTATAAATGAGCCCAGGCGGCTCCAACTCTTCCTGCCCATTTGCTTGCTAATAGTCTATTGAATGAGTGCATTGATCCGTGTGTCATCATAAAGAGTGTGAGATTCCCATTCTCTATTCGATCTGCATCTGTACTGAAAACCAATCCACATTTAAAGTGTTGGTTTGACAAATGAAGAAGAAGAACATAAAGATGCTCTGAGCCATGACGATACCATGACCCAGTTTTGGACCAGACAATAATGCTAAAGAAAAAAAGAAAGAAAGAACCTCCAGGCAGGATTGTTTCTGCGTGTTTTCTATGTCATAAGCTTATTTTATTATTAAAATCATTTCACAAATGACTGATCATGTTCAAGATATGATATTTTTAGATCTGCATGAACTCTTGAGATCAACATATCTTCTCAGTTCTTTACCATTCAGGGGATCTTGGTATTAATGTAAAAGGATAAATATTGGGTCAATATATTATTACTTCAGATATTGATATTTGCATTAGCTGGGCTCTAACTTGAAACAGTGTTATGACAGGTGTGGTGAAAGTTTCCTACTCTCATTAGACCACAATTGTTAAAGCCTGAGGTAGAAACAAACTTAATTATTTCATGTTGATATACACGTAGTGTTTTGTGAGGTCATGTAATTGAAAATACACGTAGAGATAAGATGTGGAGTACGGTTGCTGTTTCACTCCAGATGTCTGGATTGTCACTGGTCATGGATATGATAATAACTGATAACCAAGCTAAAAGATGAATCAGCCATTTACTGATACATGAATAATAGTGTGTTTAATCCAACCACAATTCAAACAAAGAGCTCAGTAATGGATGTGGACCAACCCTGTTCATACTGAGCTGCAGACAAACTACTGTCACACTGAATCCCGTAGGGTGCCCTCTAGAAATCAAGGAACTCATTATACTTTAAACAGAAAAATCTAAGATCGTATCTCAGGTGGAAACGAGAGGAGAGACACATCTCTTTTCTTTCGCTGTGGGATGCGCCTTTCTGCCAAGCTTCAGATATTAAATGAATAATTGAACAGTGCAACAAAATGGATATATTTGTATGTGTAAATAGTTTATATAGCTTATTTTAAAATATAAAGTCTCTGTCCGTCTGTACACCTACCCAGACATGAGTGGGCGCTGTCACTGTCTGACACCTGCTATTAGGTTAATTTTTTTATTTATGACTTAAGCTTACAGAGTCATTGTAGGGCTGTCAGTGAGGTTACAGTCATTTCTTTAAATTAAATAGCATATCGATATATTATTTAATGCTACTTATAAATGCTGGATTTTTAAGCCAGCTTTATTTAATTTTTGGGTGTGGATATGGAGTGTCTCAGTTTCTGCTTTTGTAAGTTTATTCCTTCATCAAATTTGCAATTTGCAGATGCATGCAGTGCATATTACGGCTACATTTTGAGCATTGGAACATGCATGCATGTTGATGATGCACAAATAAAAATCTGAACATTTAAGTATTAGCAGAAGTTTTTTGCCTTTGATGCAATCTGGACCATCTCTTTTAACAGCGACAACAAAGTATAAGGAAAACATCATCACTGACTGGAAATGATGCTGCCAGTTGGATTATTTTGTAGTTAAATTCTAATTAAAGTCTGTGATGTTTGCTACAGCCTCTGCACATTGAAGCAAACAAACATCAAGACCAGCTGGTCAAAACTCATGTTTTATTCCCCTTTTATATATATAAAAAAAAAACACCTTGCAGGAAAGTCACATCAAAGATGCTGAGATGGATACATGTTCTTGACAAATCTGGAAGAAAGTTACTGTATTTTTGCCCTGAAAATTTCATGTCACATTGGATAGAATTAGATACTTTAACAGGTCCTAGCAGCTGCTCACTGAGGCTTGGTAACCATAATTAGGATTGGCACTTTCAAGCATGCTCTTAGTGACCAGGGAGTCCAGACAAGGCTCTCTCAGTTTGGGGTTTCAGGCTATGCTACACCAAAGAAAAAGGTCATTCACAATCAAGGTCTCAAGAGGAGCTTTTTAAAGGCCTTTTCTCCTTCCAAATCAATCACAATTTCACAGGAAATTCTTCAAAGACTTAAGAGTGCAATGACCTATTGCCATCTGTAGCCTGAGTGTTGAAGTGAGGTCATTATCGCACAACTATTGCAGAACTGAAATGGCATATTTATGATTTGTGTTGATGGTTAATGTAGCTATTGATTAAGAATTATGAAAATGGCAGAGCTTTTAAAATGCGTTAGTCTTTCCAGTTTGTTATTATGTGTATGTGGCAAATGTATTTGTTTCTGCATAAAGAAACTGATTTATTGTTCAGAAGTTGACTCATTTTGTCTGCAATTATGAATGACAGTTAGTTCGGAAAGCCTATCACTGGAGGCCCAGATGTTTTAAATAATTTACGCTTTAAAGATGTGCAGGGTCATTTCCAGCCGGGATAAGGACACTGAATCTCTCACGGGTCCGTCCGCCTTATAGGCAGGTGGTGACAACCCAGTGTCTTTTTTCTGGCCTTAATCCTAATGTTTTTCATGCTGCTCTTTATGTAACTGAAATGGAAGCTAAAAACATTGTATGTAGTGGCCGGTGTAATATGATGCATATTCATATTTCCAGCCAATGGCATGCTAGACCAGTCATCTTTCTGGAGCAGGGTGGTAGATTAAGACTTGGATGGTTTTCAGAATGATCTCAAGTCTAAAAGAACCTCCTGCCTCCCTCCCTGTGGCACACGTGCCAGATGAAAAGTAATTGTGTTGGAAAGTGAAATGCATGTTGAAATGAAATTATGATACTGGTCTGTGTTTATCAACTTGTCCCAGTAGGAGAAATGTGAACTAGCACCTACTGAAGTCATTTCATTCTTGATCAAGGCAGACACTTTAGATTACTGTTTGGTGCGTTTTTAATTACTCAGAAATTTGCTAGTCATTATTTTCTGGCAATCTGAAAAGATCAGCCTGACATGATTTGCCAGAATAAGTTAATTATTAATATAATTAACAAGTTTGGTAAAATATGAACTGCTAGAACTTTATCAAGTAAACATGCAGATCGTTGTTTGTTTCGAGCTTCTCAAATATGAAGATTTTATTTTGTTTCATCTCAAAGTAAACTGATAATCTTTGCATTTTGAAAACAAGTAATCTGGATACATTACCCTTGTCTCTGGAGGAGTCTTTTTTTAATTTAAACTACTTACTAATTAACATCATACATACGTTGATGTTACACCAAAATTGTGATCGCTAATTCAGTAAACACTAGCCATCACAGCAGCTCAACGATATCAGGATGATTAAAAATCAGCTTGACGTATCGTTATGTAACAGTTAAGCCAATTAAGGTTATCATAATGCTACTGCAGGCGATTCTTAACTTATGTGGGCAGTGACCTCCAGAGACGCTTTTTTCTTTGCTTTGTCCCCAGTCATTTCAAAAACTTATCAGAGCTGAACGAATCAAACAAATGACCTATTTTGGATTTAAGCAATAATTGAAATTATTAAAAGCACTAATGTGACACACAAGAGTATCACATTTCCAAGAAGCAGTGTTAAACGTGGCTGTGCTCTGTTATGCGACTTGCAGGTGCATACTTAAAATAATTTAAGATGCCCTTTTGCACGGCTGAGAATTTTGTTTTAGTTAATGAAAAAATGTCTCACAATTCGCAGTTTCTATATAGAAAGGGTGGAGGAAGTCAATCCACAGCAGCATCATTGAGACTCTGAGTCCTTCCTTCTTATCCAGTGCAAATATGAAGGCTCTATAAACACCTCAGAGGTTAGCTTTGCAGTTTCATTTGAGTTTTTAATGGGCCTTAAAAAGGTGCTGAGGTTTTTATATACTGTAGTTACACTTGAAGCAATATCTGATTAGTGCAGGACGGCCTAGCAAATATATCACAATAAAAACATGCTTTGGTTAGCAGAAACTCACGTCATAGGATTTCAAAGTCACAGATGCCGGCACCTCCACGACTTCTAGCACAGAACCTGAAAGCTTCTCATTCCAAACTAAAGAAGGCAACTAATCAGCTGAGAAGAAACGTGCAGAGAAGTATTTTGGCAGCCTGAGCAGAAACACTTAGACTTTAACCTTCTTACAGTAAATTGCATTCTGTTTCGGGGGCTTGACTATGTGATGCTATAAATCACGAGCGGGGTGGGTACACGTTTAAGTATGATTTCATCAAAAGGTGTCTGGAGCAGTAAATTGAAAACGAGGTGAACTGGTGCGACTGTTCATCTGTTGAACTCGAGTGAATCACTGTTAGAAAAGAGAGCAAAAACATGCTGGGTGACGCTTTTAAATGTCTGCCATGAGAATGTCTCAGTGGATACGGCAACTCCGTAGATGCATTAGCTGTGAGGTTGGCCTATAATGAACTGGATGTGTCTTCACAAACAAAATCATGCCGCTCACTGTCGAGCTTTTCTCTCGAGGAGATTAAATTTTCTCAGTAGCATTATGTGCTGGGAGTACATAGAGAACTGAGCCACATTATGTAACTGTCAGAACTCAGCCGCTGTAACCTTCAAACTTTAGAAAATGTGATAATGGAGGTACAATGAGTGATGACACGACATCCTCTTCTCTTCTTACAGGGGGCATCTTTGAAACCCTCGAGAATGAGCCCATTAGTGTCGAAGAACTGGCCTTTAAATTTGCAGTAACCAACATAAACAGGAACCGGACCTTAATGCCAAACACTACCCTGACCTACGACATCCAGAGAATAAACCTATTCGACAGTTTCGAAGCCTCGAGAAGAGGTAAGGATGATCTCATTTCATTCCAGGAGCTTTTTGTGTCGTGAAGAATCAATAAAGGAGATTGTTTTTTGACACTAGTGTCTCTCCTGTTCCTCGTTTGTCATTTTCTTTCCCCCACTCTCTGTTTCATTACTTCAGCCTGTGACCAGTTGGCTTTGGGTGTTGGGGCGGTGTTCGGCCCATCTCACAGCTCATCTGTCAGTGCCGTCCAGTCTATTTGTAACGCCCTCGAAGTCCCTCACATCCAGACACGTTGGAAACACCCGTCGGTGGACAACAAAGACAGCTTCTACATTAACCTCTATCCTGAATACACCTCCATAAGCCGGGCTGTGCTGGACATAGTGCAGTACTACAAGTGGAAGACGGTTACTGTTGTGTACGAAGATGCAACGGGTGAGTCAGGGTTAGATTTGATGGCGAGAGACATACGGTGTTAATCCCAGAGGGAAAACTTATCAATCAAAACTGCAGCAAACCATAAAAACACATCAACAGGAAACAAATTATAGAGAATATTAAGTTAATAACTGATGGATCTTTAGTTGTTAGATTTGTGCCTGTATTTAATTAATGTACACTTATGTATATTTCATGTTGATTGGAATCTGATTTACAGCTCCTATAAGGCTTCTACTATCTAAATCACACAGTCGTTGAGTGCAATCATTTTCATCCCAGTTATGATAACAATTTTACTGACCACTGTTGCTCATTTGTCTTAAAATATGGGCAAATTAGCATAACAAATTAGACACCACTTGTCATGCCTGGGCTTGTGGAAAGAAGCCAGCCTGAGATAGAGAGAGAGGATGAGTTTGTATCTCTCTGTCGAGATTACAACGTTCATGTTTAGAAATTTAAAAATTGATTTTCCTCATTTAAAACAGTCGGCAGCTTGATGGTCATCTTGGACCATTCGATGTTTCCATTTTAAATCCAATCAGCGATGTAAGGTTTGTTTTTAATGTGATGCTGATTAAGACCGTTTAAATATGGATTACGCCACAGAATGTGCTGAAACAATCAGTTGGGTTAATGGATTAATCAACCCAACAGAAAAATGAATAGACAAGTATTTTAATAACTGATTAATCATGTCAGCTGTTAAATCAAACAAAAGTCTGTTTCTAGCTTTTCAAATGGATTTTTCTACTTTAAATCTCTGCAAAGTGAATGTTAAATGAGCAGATAACAGACTTTTAACCTCAATGACTGCTGCAGACTATCACAACTACTACATTCACAAGAAGCTCACAGGGTACCAAGGGTACAAAACATGACCATGCAATCCATGGTTAACAGAAAACATGTTTGCATTGAATATGCACACTGCAGAGAAGTAATGGAGCATGTGCTTTACCTTTGCAGAGCTTCTTCTTTGTGTTTGAAGTCCTCTCAGCAGGTCAGACTCCCCTGCTCTGATGTTTCACATTTACAAACTTCCCTGTCACGATAAAACAGTTCATCTGCAGAGGGAATAATCTGACGAAATAATGACCTCCTCCTGTTTCAAGATAATTGTTTCACTGCAGCGTCAAAACTTCCACCATTGCTGCCAAAGAACTTTGACGAGACTGATCTAGCAAGCTCAATTACTGACGGCCACACCAGTGTGCTGTTTATGTTTAAGCTCGGAAAAACGCACAGTACTGACGCACAGCCACGAGTTCAACACAATACAGTGGCGTGCAAACCACAAACGGGGCCTTTACACCTGCTTCGAGTGCAAAATGACTTAAAATGCGTGTCTGCGTTTGCATAATTTGACGGTTTTACTTTCACCAGAAGCGTGGATAACGCTACACGGCTGCAATGACGTCCATGACTAATTTAAATGTCTTGCAGTTCCTCGCCGTGGCCACTGGAGGGCAGTAAAAACACGAGATATTTATTTATTTTTAATACGCAAAATAAATTCAAACTTTTTGATTTCCGCCTGGAGGAATTGGCACAAGGTAAACAGGTGGGAATACAGGACAAACATATTAAAATATCTAAAAAAATAATAAAGCTAAGAGCTGAATACAAACAGGGATTCATCTAGAAATGAGTGTTTTTGTCGCCCTCCAGTGGTCATAGTTAGGAAGTGCAATGTGAAATTCGTGAAGCTAACATCAATAGCAACTTATGGTAGCGCCAATAAATAATAAAACCAATACAATTTCATGCTTCTAAGTAAATGAATTCCTTCTTACAGTAGTAGTAACGTTAACAAGGCAGACACGTGATTGCCCTCTAGTGGTTCTATTGAGGAACTGCAGGACCGCGTTAGTAAAAAGAGCGTCAGTGCATACATTACGCTTCCGATCAATACTTTGAAAATAAAACAATCAAACAGAACATACCAGAATATGTCCTGATACTATGATTAAATTATGAAAATATGGATAATTCTGATGACTACAACTTCATGTTCTTCAGTGATGTTTCTCATGTTTAGCTTTCCAAATATGTATCAGTTCCTTATTATATTTTAAACAACAGTACAAAGAGCTATTTGATACTTTTTACATGTAGCATCACAGGCGCAGGGCTATTAGAGTGCCAAATAGTGGTTGCGTATTGTTAAGTATGTTATTATAAATAATAAACATCTTTACAAAAAAGTTTTTATAAGATATGCGTGCGTGTACCTGCATTTCGATCATAATACTTGATTCTACAGTAATGTGCCCTCTTAAACTCGAGTGTGTTCACTGCTCTCCAGTGGTCATATTGAGGAACTGCAAAATACAAATTAGTCAAATTAGCATCAATGTAAACTCAAAAGCATGCACAACACTTACCAGTAAAGATTTTCAACACACAGCGACCAAACCAAAGCAAACAAACATCAACTAACTAACTAACTAACCGAAGGTTACGGAGAGAGTATGTTAGTTGGTGTAGTAGCCATTATAGTTATTTCCTTCTAAAAATGATTGATTTTTTTGTTTGTTCACTACAGTTATGTTAAATTTAGGTCAAGTTTCCAAATAAGGTGGCTTTAGTTGTTTGTTTTTTTGTCCTGTTTTCTGTCAACACAATGTTAATTTCAGCACACAACATAAATTGTCATAACAATGATTGGTTTCTTTTCAGTTTACTCTCACGTGCTCACATCATGAAGCTTTGACAGTGTGCCAATAGCTCAAACTCAGGGGTTAGGCCAACAAAATAATCTACACTGTATGTGAAGGAATTGTATTTAATCCTGCAGAATTTACTTTTATTTATGGGATTTGCTACTTTGATATGACAGCAGTGAAATGTTGACAGAGTGGCTGTCCGTTAAATAAAATCTTGACTTACTGTTTTGTGGTCTTATACTCAGAACGTTTTAAAACTTCAACACCATGAAATTAAAAGACAAAAACATCATCTTATAGTTTAATACCTATAGAGGGTGGGTTTGGTATAAATATGTGTTTGTTGAGTCTAATGATGGTCTTCTTGTCTTTTAATTTGAAGGACTGATTCGTTTGCAAGAGTTGATTAAAGCTCCATCCAGGTACAGCATTAAAATCAAGATCCGCCAGCTGCCGACAGGAAGTAAAGATGCCCGTCCTCTTTTGAAAGAGATGAAGAAGGGGAAGGAATTCTACGTCATCTTCGACTGCTCTTACCAAACATCAGCTGATGTTCTCAAGCAGGTCAGTAACACAAACATTCGCCAACATAAAGTCTAGACTGGGCGGAGAACACTGTCCCCGCCTAGTCTATATGGCAATGTTTTGTCAGAAATCCAGTTAGACATTTCAGTGGAGAATAGTCTTATTTAGGGGTTTCTGCATGTTGCTTCAGTATCCACTATGTGCAAGATTAGTCAAACTCTATGTTCATTTTCAAGCAGAGCCCATTTTGGAGCCAGACATACAAGCTGCACAAAAGATTAATCGGAAACACTGCGTGAACATGAGCAAATTGTGACATATGCTCACTTGGATACTTTATGCAAAGCATGCAAACATACAAAATGAGGCAATTGGGAAAATGGATTGAATGTGTAATTTGCAAGAGTCCCTGGCTGGGTATAGATATGGTTGGATGGCATTAGGAAGACAAAAGATTATTTATCTGTGCTGGAGCAAAACTCTTGTGTGTGAATGTATAGTCAGAGGAAAAAAAAAACTGTGAACTACTCCTTCATCTCTCATTCTGCTTAGATCTTGTCCATGGGGATGATGACTGAATATTACCACTTCTTCTTCACCACACTGGTAAGAAAGCTTTCATCAAGCCACATTCGTGAAATTTCTCCGTCTCAAGAACACAAGGTTTATTTTATTTACAGTATGTGCACAGAAACAGGAACTCTCGAGGTTTCCCTTTGAAGCTGGATTGAAAAACTTGATGGCTGCACGTTGGTTGCATGCCACTTGATTGCACATTGTTTCATTGTGTTAATTAAGTGTACTTTTATTCTATGTGTGTTCACCTAGACATTCTGTTATGCAGAGATTACGCAGATGAATTCAAACATCTGTGGTTTGTCTTGTAAAAAGATTGCTGGATATTTTCATTGCCCTTGGCATAATTCCATGGTGTTATACTGTATTTTTGTTGCTGCTGCTGCTTTAATCAAGTGTCCCTGTACCCTTGCTGAGTGTGTCACGTCTACTTTTGGGTACTTTTTCAAAGCAGAATTATTAATTATGTTGTTGCATTTCTACAGGACTTGTTCGCCCTTGACCTGGAGCCATACCGCTACAGTGGGGTCAACATGACGGGGTTCAGACTGCTGAACATAGACAGCCGTCAGGTGGCCTCGGTGGTGGAGAGGTGGGCCATGGAGCGACTGCAGGCTCCCTCCAAAGTTGAGACTGGAATGATGGAGGAGATGATGACAGTGAGTTTACCTTTATCTTCATCCTTTGCTAAAAGTCTACCGTGTGCGAGGGTTGTGTCGTCTCTAATGGTATTGTGATGGTTTATGTAACGTGAGCAATAAGTACAACAAGTCACTGACAGCCCATTATTTCCATTTAACGCTGAACCATAAATGCAACAGAGATGGACAGTCTATGAGCTTGTCAGCAGAGAAAATCAGTCATCAGCCAATTTGATTCCTACACTTCAGAGCAAAATAAAAAAAGAAATCTGAGAGGAACTCAATGTGACATTTTATTTACATAGTGCTAACTTTACTCCTGAAACTTGCTCTCACTCTAATATCAAGTAAAGCTATTCTAGAAATCCAGACCTAATCACTGAGAGACTATATAAATATATACTGTAAACACATAACTTATTTTGGGAAGCTGTGCAAGACTTTTACACAGAATCAATCCGGGCCCCTCGTCGTCAGAATACAGCAATTGTTGCTTTCTGATTGTGTGTACAATCAGAAAGGTACTTTGAATAAAATTGCACTCCCTGGCTGCTTTGATTACTCTCCGTGTAGCTTGTAAAACTAGCACTGCAGTTTTCGGGTGTGTGCTTTGAGAAACCCTGTGCATCAACAGCCCTGATGTGATAAGTGCAGGGCGTGATCTGACAGGTGATGGTGACGCCTGTGTTTTTCTCTTTCAGACTGAGGCAGCTCTGATGTACGACGCCGTGTACATGGTGGCTGCTGCCTCGCAACGCGCCTCCCAGATCACTGTCAGCTCCCTTCAGTGCCACAGACACAAACCCTGGCGCTTTGGATCACGCTTCATGAACATGCTCAAAGATGTGAGTTTGGTTTATCAGTGTGGGACACCCGCCCCCCCCCCCACCTCTTCATCTATCCATCCGTTTCACAGCCTGCTGCCTCCGTCTCATTTCCTTGGGCGCAGGAGCAGAAACAATAGAGTTAGGAGATCCGATGTGATGAACGAGGAACATGTGTGTGACAATTATTTTTTCATGAGATAGGGATTGATGTCACGCGCTGCATGTTGGAGGTTTCTTTAGATTAGTGGGTTGTCATGCGGCCACTGAGGAGAGGTGCAGTTTTTTTTTTAGATGAATGAACAAACAGAACAAGATTAAAAGAAGATCATAAAACTCATTTTAAAATATGCCTGAAGGATGCCACAGTAAGAATCATGTAGTGTAGATCTTAGGTAATTGAACATAAGAAGACGCGTTACATTTGCATGAACTATTGATCTGACGGCAGACAACAGGAACACAATGAGGAAAAATGTACACTTAAAAGCAATCACTGACTGAAAAAAAAACACAGGCTGTCCAATGAAAATGATCCCAGTTTAATAGTGGAAGCAGGACTTTCTCAGCTCTATTCATTTCATTTTAATATCCTATCTTGTTATTGCAGTATTTAATTTAATTATCTTTTTTTAAAATTAGCTTTTCAATTACAAATGGGGACAGAATATTGAAGGATACAGGCAATGTAAAAGAGCCCAGAGAGCCTGAGTGAACTTTTCAGCTGTTTGGCCTCTCAGCAGACTTGAACTCAGCATTTTTTACACTGAGGTATAAAAGATGAGCTTTTTATCCACTGGTGATTAACGGTGTATTATTCTGTGTTCTGTCTTCTACTCGATATAACACGATAAATCTTCTTAAGCATTGCTTTATTACAGTGCATTCATTTAAAAAGACCACACTGGTGTATTCTTTCCACTGTTTTAGCTCATTTAGGACAAATCACATGAACCATACACTCCCAGCCAATATTTTCCAAAGCTTACCATGAAGTACTTCTGTCAGTCATCAGTGTAAAGGTTCAACAAAGGCACGATCAGGGTGGGAACCTAGAGAAAATGTCCAGAATAGCAGGTGGGGATCCAGGTGAGCAGCTGGAGGGTGAAGGTTAGTGGCAGGCAAATTATTGACATGTCAACTGAGCATTAAAAATACATTAAAATAAGACACTGTGGTACATTTAGAAAATCATCAGTAGTAGAGTAGTCTCGAAAATACAAGTTAAAGTAGTTAAAACATGCAAAATTCTGATTCTGTAATATTAGATTTTATGTTATCTGAATTACTGCTGTATCTGCTCAGCCTGCACTCTGCTCTCGTGGGGGAGGCAAAGCCACAAAACTATTTCCCCCGCAGGAATCAACGCCGTATCACATATCGAACACTAAAAGTTAAGTTTTGCAGAAAAAGTTTCATCGGGAACTCCCAGCTCGAGAACATTTGGTTCAGCTTTGTGCACTGACTTTTTTTCCTAAATCTACCAATGCACATATGGAACATATTTATTGGTGACAGTGGTATGTAGAGGCCTGAGGGAGGAGTGTAAAAATAAATGTTAATAAGTTTGTCTCACTACTCAGCTACTCAGCTCAACTTTTTTATATAGCACATTTTTTATACAAACAGACAGGACTTTAAAACGTACAATTACAACTGTACTGCAATAAAACGATAAAATAAAGCCAAGAGATAAAAAAAAACAATGCATGAAAATTACCTATCTGGCAAGACCTTAAAATTACAATAATTAAAATGATAAAATGTTAAATAATAAAAAAAATCTATTCCTATTATTAAATTCAAGGGATAAGAAGTATGAGAGCAAGTGATCAAGGCTAAAAACTGTCCAATAAATGAATGGACACTGTAAATAAATGGAAAAAATTATGCGTTTTAAGGAACTGCAGAGGATCTGAGGGACCTGCTAGGTACATATCTAAGATATGAGAGATGGGCTGCTGCCAGGTCACTCAGTAGTAGTACGAAATGTAAAACAATCTTAAAATCTTTCTATGGTTCTGATAGTAAGTCCAGTACGTCCATGGATGCTCAGCGAGGTTTTAGTGTTTAAATCTTATTCTCATCCTTTTTATCATCTGGATTCTTCAACACTGCATGTACAGTAATGACACCAACACATGGTCGAGACAGAGAGAGAGAGACACTTTTGATTGGTGAGGATTTAAAAAGAGACTTAATGACGGGAGTGAATCTGGACTTAGGAGTCGAGACAGATGTGTGCACTAAGTGTGAAGTGATCTAATCAAAGAGCGAATGATACCCTGTGACCCTCTGTAGACGTGAAAGATCTTTGCATCAGATGTCAGAAACGTGGATAACGTCGTTCGCAATGTCATCAAGTTTAATGCCACAATCAGTCATTTCACTCACAAACTGACTGATGTAAGTTTCTGTTTAAAGTCTGTGAGAACAAGACGATGAAACACAGAGCCTCTGAGTTGTTTGGCATCTCTTGACACACCTGTAATTCATCTCCAGACACCTTAAAAGCCATTTATACATTCAGAGTTTCAGGATGATTTGTGTTGGTTTGGAGTTTTTTGCCTGTGTCGCTTGCTCAGAGGCATTTGGTTTGTGTCACTCTTAGTGCCCCAACAAGTCTTTCAACAATAAACAAGTCACGCAGCTCTTCTCCCATTTATTTCCCAAATGTATTTGGCTATTATTTTTGGCTTCTGTTTACCGGAAAAAACCTAACCGCTGTGTGCTTCTTCAAACAGAGTAAGTGTATTACTGTCGTGCTCACACAATCATTCAGAGGCTGCTGATGCTGTGATCACTATCAATCAGAGCTACCACCTATCTGTCTGCTGCCTGTGTGTAGATTATCACAAGTGGATTATTTCTTATTTACTTGTAATAACAGATCTGCAGTCTCCACACGGTACCAAGAAGGTCTGATATATCAGACTTTGTGTTTTGAGGTTAGGGTGGTTACTGCCTCTTTATTTATGTTTTCAGTCCACGTTGGTTTGAGGCCAAAAAAATGTGTAATCATAAAATGCTATAGGCTGAATGCTGGAAAAATGAATAGTTGTTGTATTGATTTATAAGGGGCCATTTTCCCATAGCAAAAGTGGCTTCTGAGCTTCCTCCTGTCACGCAGAATTAAGATGCAGCTCATTTCTCCGAGGCCTCTTTAATAGAGATTTAACCTGTCTGCTATTCAGCTGAGCTCACTTCATTATCAACTGCATCCAAATACCTCTGAGCTCTGCTGCCCACCCGCCGCTCCCTGTTCAGACACAGGCTTAAGCCTGCCTGCTCCGTTCACATCATCGACCAACATGTTTATCCACTTAATATTTCCACTGATGCCATTAAGATGCAATTAGCTTTTGTCAGTGTTCTTTGCCTAATATAGCACTCATTACATAAAAAAGAACTGTTTTCTTTTTCCAGGCTTCTGCTTGACTTTGCATTTATGTATATGACAATAAAAAGTGATTCACTGCTTTTGTATTCTGCTCTCTCCTCGCCACAGGCTCAATGGAACGGCTTGACGGGACAAATAATTATAAACAAGACAGACGGCCTGCGGAAAGAGTTTGATTTAGACGTCATCAGCCTTAAGGAAGATGGCTTGGAGAAGGTGAACTCTCTGACCTGTGTCTATACTGTCAGTACAGGCTGTTACTGTAGGCATACTGTAGACAGTATACACTGCTCCCTTTTTCTATAGCTGCAGAAAGATGACTTAGAATATCTAGCATCTTGAAATCTGGTGTCCTAATTATGGATGACACGTACAGTAGCTCTTGCAGATAGTTGTAGTTGTCCGTTTAAGCTCAAAACTTTATGGATGTTCCTTTAATCACATTGACAGCGCCGCTTTCTGTTTTGCCATAAACATCCCTGTTATCTGTTAATAACCGATCTCTTCACTGCAGAAAAAGTCTGAAACTAAAATCAAATAACCAGAGTTATTTTTACTGCAGTTATTATTTTACACATTTGCCTTGAAACACAAATCCACATGATTGTTTTTCTCTATTTAAAATGCGCTCTGTGATTAAAAATGCTTTCTCTTATAATGCTTTCTCTTATTATTTCTGCAAGACAATTGCGGGCAACAACCGTCTGAATAAAGTGTGGAAAAAGGTCTGTACTGTAGCTGCCATGGCAGGAGTATAAAATATTACCACTTTACTCTACCCGCAGTCCCGATGTCTCCCCTTAAAAAAAAATAATTTAAGGCACTGGTGGGAAGAAATGCTCATTTCTGAACAGGACATGGCATTTCAAGATTTATTTAGATATTGTGTTTATGCTCTTTTCCTTTTTCCTTCCCGCTCTCTGATCTTTGTCGTTTTTTCTACCTCCTTGTATTTGTTTCTTTCCCCTTTTTTGCATTAATTACCTTAATCATGTAGAGGCGGCATCGTGTAAAGGTTGAATATTTGATCCTTTACAGATCGGTGTGTGGAACTCCCAAACAGGCCTTAATCTAACAGAAAACAACAAGGACTCCTCTACAAATGTGACTGACTCAATGGCCAACAGGACCCTCATTGTCACAACTATTCTGGTATGAATGGTAACATTAATAGCAGGCAGTATTTGTTCAGGCATGATAAAACTAATGAAGTATATAATGTGTTTTCCTTGTTGCAGGAAAATCCTTATGTCATGTATAAGAAATCCGATAAGCCGCTGTATGGAAACGATCGCTTCGAGGGCTACTGCCTGGACCTGCTCAAGGAGCTTTCCAACATTTTGGGCTTCTCATATGAAGTAAAACTGGTGTCTGATGGCAAATATGGAGCCCAGAATGACAAGGGGGAGTGGAATGGCATGGTGCGAGAACTCATTGACCATGTGAGTACCAATCCGTGTTATACGTCAAAGAATATCCAAGTTATCAACAGTGCCATCCATCATTAAAAGTGGCTCTCTGCTCTGTACCAGGTGGCTGACCTCGCCGTGGCCCCTCTCACCATCACCTATGTGAGGGAGAAGGTGATAGATTTCTCTAAGCCCTTCATGACGTTGGGGATCAGCATCCTCTATCACAAACCTAACGGCACTAATCCAGGAGTGTTCTCCTTCCTCAATCCGCTGTCTCCTGATATCTGGATGTATGTGCTGCTGGCATGCCTCGGTGTCAGCTGTGTGCTGTTTGTTATTGCCAGGTAAATTGAAGAAAAAAAGTGAAACTATTTGATTTTGTTCGTAGACGTTACATGCTTTTGTGACCTTGGTCAGAATGAAGTCTAAATGATTTTGCCTTTTTGAGTAATGAGTAAATATGAGTGATAACGACAGACATAGACTCGCTATTATCTTATCATCATTGTCGTCATTGTTTACATTATTATTAGTGACTATTTAATTCTTCTGTTTCAGGTTCACTCCCTATGAGTGGTACAACCCTCACCCCTGCAATCCAGACTCTGATGTGGTTGAAAATAACTTCACTTTGATAAATAGTGTCTGGTTTGGAGTTGGAGCGCTTATGCAGCAAGGTACACCTACTGCAATTATGATTGAATTGTGTTTTATACTTTGTTAAAGTACAGTGTTTCTGGTATAAAGAAAATGAGTTAGTCTGTGTAATTAGAATGACTTTTTGTTGCATACTGTGGTCGTCATTGTCTCATAATGTACCTTGTGTTATCTTACAGGATCTGAACTGA
The DNA here is from genome assembly GCA_004119915.2 of Collichthys lucidus. NCBI lineage: Eukaryota > Metazoa > Chordata > Actinopteri > Sciaenidae > Collichthys > Collichthys lucidus. The sequence goes on from CM014090.1 coordinate 8,600,523, forward strand.
TGCCTAAGGCCCTCTCTACAAGGATAGTTGGTGGAATATGGTGGTTCTTCACGTTGATCATCATCTCCTCATACACTGCCAACCTGGCTGCCTTCCTCACAGTGGAGAGGATGGACTCACCGATCGACTCCGCAGACGACTTGGCCAAGCAAACCAAAATAGAGTACGGCGCTGTAAGAGACGGCTCCACTATGACATTTTTTAAGGTAACCTTCTTTCTACTTTACAGTAAATGAATGTTACGGTACACCGATGGAGGAAGACGGGCAAGCAATAACTTTTCATTTGAATTGGTCTGACAAATTTTACCCCTGAGCCATCAGTCCTCAGTCACTGTAGGGACACGACGTGTGCTGTCAGAGAGCAGGGTTAAAGGTTAGTATCTCAGAAACATCATGCAGCTTTTTATGGACGAAACATGTTTTCCATAAATATTAGGATTTATTGTTTTGCCTGTAGCACAACAACAACCAGTTTATTTTAATCTGCAGAGAAAATTGGATGAACTTGGACAGATTTCCACTTCACATCCCATCTTCTGCCACGCATCAGGATGATTGTAGCAGTCACAGATAGTCTCCAAATACTGTTTCATTTGAAATATTATAAACATGCATCAACCACATGTGACCATGTGTCAACATAATCTGCTTTATGTTGTTGTTGTTGTTGTTGTTGTTGTCGGGTGGCTGTGGCTCAGGAGGTAGAGCGGGTCGTCCACTATTCAGATGATTGGTGGTTCAGTCCCTGGCTACTCCAGTCTACATGTCATGTACATGTAGTACATGTCAAGTGTCCTTGGGAAAGATACTGAACCCCAGTAAGTCGCTTTGGATAAAAGTGTCAAAACAGTTGACTGAGCTTTAATGGATCTTTATTCTGATTCAACAGAAATCTAAGATCTCAACTTACGAGAAAATGTGGGCGTTCATGAGCAGCAGGAAAAACACGGCTTTGGTGAAGAACAACCGTGAGGGGATTCAGAGGGTTCTAACCACAGACTACGCTCTCCTGATGGAGTCGACCAGCATAGAGTACATCAGCCAGCGTAACTGCAACCTAACACAGATCGGTGGCTTGATAGATTCGAAGGGCTACGGAGTGGGAACCCCGATCGGTAAGAGAAATGAGTTACAAACTAATTATAAAATCAGAATATTCAAAGGTTATGTCACAGATAATGACAGTAATAATGTTTTTTGCTGCTGCTGTAGGTTCCCCTTACAGAGACAAGGTCACCATTGCCATCTTGCAGCTTCAGGAGGAAGGGAAGCTGCACATGATGAAGGAAAAATGGTGGCGAGGAAATGGCTGCCCAGAGGAGGACAGCAAAGAGGCCAGCGCTCTGGGCGTGGAGAACATAGGAGGGATTTTTATTGTGCTGGCAGCCGGACTGGTCCTCTCAGTTTTTGTAGCAATTGGAGAATTTATTTACAAATCCAGAAAAAACCTGGACATTGAGGAGGTGAGTGTCGGTCAGTGCGAATGGCACAACAAGTATTAACACACTGTCAAAGACTGTTATGAACCTACTACTACACCTTTGCGTCGTCCTTGTTGTCTTCGGAGGACTGCAGTGATTACCGGGCCAACAAGAAAAGTCTGAATGTGTTGAACTGCATTGTTACAATCAAAACAGAAAAACTTTTTAACACAGAGTTTAGTGTTTTCAGTAGTTATGAAGTAGAGCACATGAACATTTTATGAATATATTTGAATCTCTCTCTCTCTTTTTTTTAATGACATATAATTGTTGACTTCTGACATCATGACACTCGACCATCTTGGCCTTGCTGTTTTTACTGTACAATCGTTTTGTGTGAAAACAAACGTCATGCCATGATATTGTAGTGAAGTGATGGAAATCTTTTGAGGCATGTTAATTTCAACGGCTGTTTCAGATAATTCTTTGCCACGTTCCATATTTTCATAGCTCAGAGAAACTTTGACATAACAGCACTTCTTCTTATCACTTTTCTATGTATTTCAAAAAAAAAATCTTGATTATTCAGTTATGTTTTTTTCTCCAGTTTGTTTATGAATGAGTGCTCCCTCGAGATTCTTGCTTGACACTCAGGCCATCAGTTGCTTACTGTCTGTACTTTTTTCTCTTTGCTTTTTGTATCATATGAAGTGCATGTATAAGTTTTGTCATGTTGGGATTGTTTCAGAATGACTAAAGTTACGTGAGAACATTACATCTTTTAACCTTTTATTTCTGGTAGCTTTAGTTTTGATTGCTCCCTTTTCCCCGCACACACAACCTTCTCCTAGTCTGGATGTAGGCGTTATCACGAGCTTTTGATTTCATCCACAAAATCTTTGAGAGAAGATCTGAGGCCGTGTAAAACTTTTTTTACAATCTTTCACATTGTGGCTGTCCCAATTTTACATTTGATTTGTTGTGATACTTTCGGGTTCTCTCGGGTTCAACCAGATAAAACTGTTGTTGAAATTTAAGGTTATCAATTCTCACAATGTAGAACGGTTAAAATATAGACATGCCCTCTGGATTCGATGTTTAAGCAGGTGGTCACATGAATTATCACACTGGATGATGACACATGCCACAGGCTCAGCAGTGACATCCCTGAATCACCTTTCTCTTTTCCTATTCAGGTCCATATTCACCTCACTCAGGCTTAGGCTTGTAAAATAACATCCTCATTAAGCAGTGGATTAGAAACAAACATTAAACACCCCTGGTTTAAATCTGCTGCCTGTCACACAGATTAGTAAATCCTCCATGTGTAATGAAATTCTTCTCTCCCCAAATCTGACAGGTAATACTGAGCGTCACTTGTTGTGTCTCTGTAATATAGGATTTGTGTCATATAATGTGACAGGTTTTCAGGTTTGAAATAATTATACCTATAAAGGACAGGCAATTATTACCTTAATTTATAATACATATATACATATATAAATATCTACAGTGTACTACAGTCAGTTCACAAATGGAAAATGTTATTCTGATTATTACCTGGGTGATTTAAAAAAAAATATTTCTTTCATTATACATTTCTGAAAAATAATGATTCCAGTCAATGTTAGTGTGCCATTCATTACCAGCGATGCATCAACCTAACTGGCATTATGACATCTCACTTGTATCACATATTTTAATATTCAAAAGTTACATTTTAGCTTTTTAACTTTTTACCAGGATTTAAATTCAAACTGCTTAACTGAGTGTGTTTGCCCACTAATGGAAAAAGAAGACCTGAGCTTCTATTTTTATGCTGTTCTATACATTTATTAATAAAAATGTATTCCATATCCATGTTTAAATGTTTTAAATGTTACATAGAGCAGCACTTTCATCTATCAGTGCTGTAACTGAACTGCACAAGTCAACTTGATCATCTTTTGGCTACATTTCACAACTGGTGTTGAGGATCTAGCTGTTAATTCTTGACATATGCTTGCTGTCTACATAACACAGACAAACAATGTAAAACTCTCTCTGTCGTGCCCATCAACACCAGCGCACTTCAAACGCATGATTAACCCACAGTATGTGACGTTGTTCAAAGGATGATGGCTTTCTTTAAACTTTGGGGATTTTGTTCTGCACCGCTGATCTGAAAAAAATATATATCTGAAGTTGATTTAAAACAAAATATTTGGTAGAATTGCAGGCATCATTCTTGCTTTTCCAGCTAGATGAGGACGTTGATTAATTCTGACAATTTCCCCATGACCGGTTGTGGTAGTTGTTCTCAGATACTGTATCACTTTTTCTTTGCGCCTCGACTGTTACAAACGCAACCCGGAGAAGACTGTCAAGACAAGAAAACAAGTGTGAATGTAATCTGTCACTATGCAACCAGCTGTTTGTTAATCTGATGGTTGCAGACCAGGGTGCTAGCTAGAGCTGGGGTCGGCACGTCCCCTTGGTTTCTCTCATTTCTCTGGGAGATTACAGTATTATGCTCCTCATTTATATAATCCTGTCAATGGGATACAGCCCCCTTCCCAGCAGCACCACCCCCAAAATGAAGTTCATACTGTAGTGACTGCAGCCTGTAATCAGTTCGGATACAGTAGCTCAACAGCTTATAAGATTTATGTTGTGTTGCAAGAAGGTCATGGACCTTATGCTGCAATTGATTATACAAGTATTGTGTTTTTGTCTAGGATTCTGACCCCTGCCAGAGAAACTCCAACGCTATATGTATATCCACTGCTTAGTTCTGTATTCATGAGTCCAGTGCTGCAGTGAAACGTGATGCATTCTTGCTTAGTGTTTACTGAGCGGGGGGACAATTTTACCTTATCAAAGATTTTGGTTTATATTGGTCTGACGTTTGAACATCTCATGTTTGTCTCAAATTAAAATGGATATGGAAAAGTTACTGTAGCAACCACAACCCTGTAACCGTTCCTCATCGTTTAACAAGACCCACCAGATAGCATTTGCTACGGCTGCGACACTTAAAGGAACCAGTTTGTCAGTTTTATTAGCATATACGTTCTCTGCTTTAGCAAATTTTGCAAGCGAGCTAACTTCCAGATGAATTCAATTTCTAATCCTTGTTTCCCTCCTTGCCTCTTGTTTCCTAATCCTTACTACCTAAGTACTGTGGAGTCTGTCTGTCAGTGAATAATCAATGTGAGTAAAAGGGACATTAAGCCTATTTAAAAAAAATAAAACCTGATATTGTGTGACAAAATAAAACAAAAATGAATGTACAGGTTATTTTATCGACTTCAACCTCAGCCAAAAATACTGCCAACATTACATTTTGATTAAAAAATAATAATTTCAATGAGAGAGAAAAAAAATCTGAGAATAATGACAGAACAAAGTGGATCATCTAGATTTTTGGTAAAAAAGAAAGTATAGGCTCTGACACAGAAGATATATCAAGACAGACACAGAGTTCAGGGGGGCTTTGCATTAATCTCACGTTGTAATGACAGTTTAAGGTTTTGGTATTCTGATGAATTCCAGGATTGGGTTTAAACTGCTTTCATTTTGTTTGCTGGTCTTTAATCTTCTAACCCTGCGTTCTTAATCAGAACTCAGAGCAGGTTTTTAATCTCGCATGAATGAGGCCGCGGATTATGGGCCTCTGACCTTGCAATGCCGCACAGCTGCTTCCTCCTCGAATCAAGTTTCTCTTCCTGTGTAGCTCGCAAACGAAGATAATCTTACTTTTTGTGCTTACAATGGTCCAAAATCCAGACTCTGCTGAAAGACACAAACTCTGGGGGAAGAATCCTGATTCAGAAATTCAGAAATGGGTCCAGTTCATTATGCTTTGGTATTTGAAGGTGATGGCAGTTTTGACAAACATCAGCTTGAGGATTTTCTATAGATGTGTGTCATGGCACACAGGGAGATGATCTCTTATCTCCGTGGCATTATCATCATCTAATCCTTTTGACTTTTAGATGTAACACCACTTGTGGAGTTCAGAGTCACGGCTTTGTGTGTCAGTGGGTGTTCGACTCCCCAAAGACACGTATAGTGAAAGATTGTTGCTTGTGTAATTACTACTTTAACCTTTTGGATTGTTCTGAGGCAAACACAATGATATGTTTTACTTTCATTGTCTTTCAAGGACACAAAGCAACAAAAGAAGCACCGTATAGACGGAAAGAAATAAGAAATTAAAATCAGAAGACAAAAACATCTTCATAAAATAATTTCTTTGATTTTATAAGGTCCTTCCTAAAATTGCTGTTCGTTTCTGTTTAATAAAGAATTATTTTACCAAGTCTCCTCTGAAATAAGAAGGAACATTTTTAGCTCTGTACCAACACCACTAACTTTAAACCCTGACAAATGTTAATCCCACTGGGCTTTCACAGCTCAACAATTGATAAAACAGTACGTAGACTTGATGAAGTTGCGGTGCCTTAGTTGATGTGCTGCAAGAGAGAAAGCCAAAAGGATAATAGGAAACAAAGAACAGAATGACTTTTGAATTTTCTTTTCAGCTGATTAGAACAAAACAGATTGTTTTAAGAGAGTTGTCATTGTAACATGTGTAATGCTTAGTAATTAAAGCAATGATTGTGTCAGCAGGGAGCATCAGAAGCTCTTGTTTCTGATTTGTGCTTTGTTGTACTTCTTTGTGCGAAAACTAACCATGAATGAGGGCAAGCTGACCACCTACTGTTACTATCAACATGTCTACATGTGGACCTGCGTGTGTAGACATGTTGATGTATGTTAGGAATATTTGCTGGAGTTTCGACACAAATGACAAATTAATAAAACTAATAAATAACAACAACTGCAATTCATTTTTTTATAGTGTAGAACTAGTTTAATGACTGATCAGCTTCTCGCTTGTGCCTCCGTCAGACATTAAGTTGTAGTTTAGATCCAGTCTCACATATGTAGTGAAGACTTTGTTTAATAAAATGTAAAATGTGAACTACTATTTACTGTAGGTGGATGGTCTAGATTCCTTGTACAGTATGTGTTTACATGCTTGGCCAATGAAGTGGATTCTGATAGAACACAATGTTGCAGCCATGACAATAGACACTGCATCGAGTTTGGGTGTTTTCTAAAAGGTGGATGCTTCACACACATCTTCAACCAAGCAGCACAAAAGATCAATACAATCACAACGGTTTCAAGGTGGGTACCCAAGATTACTGTCACCAGTTATGAGTCTGACCGAATTTGAACTAGGGTCACAATCTGGCCTTCTGTTCTTAAATTATGACGTTGATTAATGGCCAAAAAAGTATTAACAATTATGATGTCACGGTAAAGTTGTCCTTTGACCTTTTAGATATGAACTCACTTTATCATTTCTCCTATTAGCGTTAGATTTTCTTGGAGTCACAGTGACCTCTGACCAAAATCTAATCAGTTCAACTGTGAACGTTGATGCCAAATTTGATGACATTCCTTCAAGGCATTCCAGAGATGCTCATGAGAATTGGACAGGCGAATGGACGGACCACCCTGGCATGACTGTCGATGGTGTGGAGGGAAAAAATGAAAGCAGGAAAGCATGCTGCACCAATACATTTATGTTGTATAGTTTAAGAAAAGCATTGAACTTCGACTTATATTTTTTGGAAGGACTTCTTCTCGTCATCTACAGCATAATGAGTCTTATAACTAAATTTCGACAGCAGGGTTACAAGGATGGCTTACACCTTTTCTAATTTCCTGCCTGTGGAGCCTCTGGGTGCCTTCACTCTTCACATAGCTTGGATCATTCATCAGCCTCATCTGAGCGTACCTTTAATTTTCAACCCTAGTATTGTCCAATCTATAGTCTCTGTAAGAATACTCTGCATCTAATAAATCCATGTTCAGTTCCAGCTGTTACACAACATTGTTTTGTCGTACTCATGTTTATTAAAAAGCATGAATATGCAAGTACCTTTGAATGAGCTTCCTGTGCTTTATTCAGACTTGAGGCCCAACTTGGCCTGACTGAATATTAGTTTAGATTTGTTGTTTCTACGAAGTGCTTACTCAACAGTCTGACATCAGTGTCACTCCATATTTAAAATGTGTTTTTACTGGAGCTTACAGCTTGTTACAAAAATAACTTCGAACCTTGAAGGAGAAGGAACAAATAAAACTGCTATAGTGCTCTCGTCAGTCAATTAACCATCAGCGTAGCTTATATAGAGTTGTACTTCCATCTACTGGACAAACTGTGGTACTGTGCATCAATAGAGCAGGGAATATTTCTACTTCTTGCTGGTTGAAAACAAAACACTGAGTAGTAACAAAATGCTGTTTATTTAAATCTGTAATCCATGAAAGCATTTAATAAAAAACACTCAACATGAAGACAGACCTAAACGTAAGAGAATGCCATTGATATCGGCTCTGGGTTAATGTGCAACAGTGCTTGAGACAAGAATATACAAAGATTGCCTGTATCTTTCTTTTAACGCTATACTACTGCATAAGGCACATATTGCATTTTACATAACATCACTTCTTATGTTCCCCTGTAACACGTTCAGACACTGGAACCATTTCTAAAATATTCATTCAAACTATGCACTGGCATTCAGATAATGCTGTTGTGAATTTATGTTAGCTGTAACAATTCCTCATAACCTATTGTATAAAGTTCTGTTAGTGCTGTGCATATTTAATCAAAGGGGCAGCATAGTATAATAATACAGTATATGTCAAGATTATGAAGACAAAACAAATAAGCCTTGAATAAAAGAGATGTCTGTGAACAACCTTTGTTAGTGTGCATAAAGAGTGTGCAATTATTATTATTATTTTAACCATCAAAACACAGTCAGGTTACGAGTTTCCCTGAGAAAAACAAACTGAATTTTAAGCCTCATCCTCCTAATTGGAAACATGTGGGAATTACCTGAAAATTTGTTGCACTTTAGAAACGATGAAAACTCCATTCTGTGTTTTACTACAGAGAAACGCATGTTAGAAATACAGCAAAGGAGACGTGACATTTCTTTATGTCACTTTAAGATACTGATATCAGGCAGAAAATCATTCAGTGAAACGCACAGTTTAAGCATATTTGCCCCAAAAGGAGATTTACATTAAATTCTTTATGTCCAGGCAGGCGCTGAGCTGAGATGCAGGATCTGGGCAGCTCTGTGGAGAACCAGCCTCCTCTGCCTGTGTGCCGGCCTGTGGCAAAGCAGTTTGAACTAAGTCTGCAGGCAGCTTGCTCGGGTCACACTCTGAAGAACAACTTACCATTTCAACAGTCATTTGGGACTCTTCGTCTTTATCCACTAGGATAGTGGGGGAGATGGATAAGTCTGGTGACGAGAGCTTAGCGAGAAGCTGCAAGTGGTCCTGATCACAGCCGGGCTCAGCGCTGACGCTCTTACATAACCCACACAGACTCTGCCGCGTCTCCTCCAGGTTCTGCTCCAGCTCGGTTTGCTCCTGCAGCAAGCGTTCTTTCTCATTTTTCTGTAGAGATAATGACGGTAAAGCTCATTTATTCCTCTTCATGGTATATTGGGACATTTTGTCATTAGTCCTCATTGTTTTAATCTTCATTCAGAAGTCACCATGTATATTTCCAAACATTTGGCAGCAAGGGAGTATATTTTATCAACTTCTCATACCAGAGAAATGTATGCTTTTATTTTGGTATGTCAAATGAACACGAGGTGAAAGGAGCGGTGAGAGCTGTACCAGAAACTTGTTTAAGAAGACAACTTTCATCCACATTGCTGCAGTTCATACCGGTCATCACTAGAGAGCAGTAAAGATCAAAGTATTTGTAACTCGATACCAAACAAAATAAAGGCAACTTACCAATTTTTTGATTTCACATTCCAGCTGCTGTATGCTGTCGAGTTTCCTCTTCCGGCAGCGCTGTGCAGCGACGCGGTTTTTACTTCGTCTGCGGACGTCGTGGACGAAATCCAGCTGATCTTGGGTCAGGTGATGGTGTCTTAAAAGCTGCTGGAATGCAGCTCGGGTCAATGATGCAATCTGCTCCACCGGGAATGGGAGCTGGATCTGTAAAAGGTACAAGATTTATGAGTTAGATTTATTTAAACTAAATATCCTCTCAATAACGAAACATCAGATGTGTATCACAATGACCTCCGCTGCTCTTTTGTTGTTGGCTTCAGTATCCCCATCTGTGTCCAGATCTGTGTCGTCCCCAGAGTTGAGTGTTGAGGAAGACATGTAGGGGCTCTTTTCGGACTGGGACAGACTGTCAGTGCGTGGACCCGAGTCATCACCTGTCTCAAGGTCTTTGAGGAAGGGACATTCGCCTACACTGGAGCTCAGGTCCAGCTGTTTCAGCCAATGAAAGTCTGAAGCTTTCGCCAGATTGTTTTGGTCCAGGGGATCCAGGGGGATTGGTTGAGCCTGAGATGGGCATAGGTCAGGCCAAAATCCCTTTGCCAGATGTTCAGCCACTTCTCTCTCCACGCTGCTCCTCTCCTCAAATCCCTCATCGTGGATTAGAGCAGGGTCTGAGAGATCACCTGTCATTCTCTGTTCGAGGCCAACCTCACTCTGCTCTAATAACTCATTGCAATCTCCTGCCCCTGATGTGTTGAGTGTACATGAACCATTGGTTTCAGCACCAAGAGTCTCAACAGTCTGTTTAACATTGCTGCCTGCCGGCTCAATGAGTTCTGGCAGATTCACATCTCCCGGGGCTGACAGCTCACAGGGTAAGCCACAGTCTGCCAAACTCGACTCACTTTGATTACACACATCTCCTATCTCTAAAATGTCTCTTTCGCAGAACTGAGAGGGATGATCTGCTTTGTTAGAGTCTGGGCATGGCAAAGACAACATGGGGCACACACCATTTGCCGTCAAGTCCAGAGATAAGGGAGCCATTTGTGGCCCACAGTTCTCCAAACAGAAGTGTTCTTCCCCGCTGTTCGTTTGACCCTGTGCGCTCTGAGGACACTGTGGCGGGAAGTCTGTTTGTTCATCACCTCTTGAAGGCACTGAGCTGTGTGACTGAAATGAATTTGGTTGGCTGCTCTCGCTCACGCTGGAAGCAAAGCTGGCACCGGGATCCCGACTTCGACAACAGGCTCTACGCCTGACCTCCTGTGGAGGTTTTTTGCCTTCAGAAAACTTTGGAATGAGGAAATCAAAGCATGCTGAATCCAAGTTATGAAATCCTAAAAACTCAGCAGCACTATGAATAGCATGGATGTTTTCTTTGGTGAAGTTTAGTTTCGATGTGTAGGCAAATTGAAGCAACGGTTCAAACCCCTCGACAGTTACCTATGAGGAAAAGAGATACAACAAATTGTTACACCACCATAAATTATTACAATACGAAAGGTGGATTAGAAACATTGGATTATATAGGATACAGGAATGTTTCAAACATGTCAGGACTTATGGTAGTTTCATAAAACTTCTATTGAACTATTACAACACTAATGCATTGCTGACATATATATTGTTGCCACAGACATTGTGAGTCACTTTGCAAGGGTTGCAAATTTGACCAACATGTCATGTTACCAAAACTTGTTTAACGCTGGAAAGAAAAAAAGGGAAATGTGCAGTGTCTGCATTTTCTACAGTTTCCAGTTCAGGTTCAGGTTCAATTTAGTTTTGTTGAAACACTTTTTGGTGGCTGGTCTTGCATGTGCACATATCGCAGCTTTCTGAGTGTAATGTCAACATGTTTCTGTCTTTCTTTTTTAATATTGTGCTAACATTAAGACTAGGTTTGTTCAGAGCTGCAGCACAGAACTACTTCAACTACTGTTTCAGTGTAACTAACGATATATTCATGCACAGATCAAAATTTTTTTTTGCAGTGTCACTTCTTATCTAGAAAAACCTTCAGCTGAACAGCAGGACACCTACCTCATCAGACAAGGCGATGATGGGATTCTGTCTGGTGACATTGGTAAACCTGCTGTGAAAGTACTCGCTGCAGGAAGCCAAGACGGAGCAATGGGCTCGAAAACTCTTGTTTTCCACCACCACCGTCACGTCACACAAGATGTCCCGCTGCCTCTGCTCGTTCAGACACTGGAGAACGTGGGCGCTGTGCACCGCGGACTGAAAGGTGAACGCTGACATGCGAGGAGCCTGGAACGTCATGGTTCTGAGGAGCTCAGCCTGTGTGACAGACGCGGGAGTCAACAACAACAAACAACAAAAGACAAAATAGAGCACAGTGTTTGTGATATCTGATTAAAAAATGAGTTATTTTTAAAGTAAACCCGGTGAAAGTTTGTGAGTCCTTGCTTCTTAAATGTGAATTATATCTCTACTTCTTTATACAGGGTTCCCACACCTTTTTCATGAACAAATTCAAGCGCTTTTCAAGCACCTTCAAGCACCAGTTTTTCCATTTTTCCAGCACCTTTAAATAGGTAGCCTACTAGTTGTGTTTGCCATGATGGTCATGGGAAGCGCAGCGGTGCCACTGTATGGCATAATAATATGTCGATAGTAGTCTACTGTTATTTCTCGGCAGAACACCAAGCGAGTATGATAACTGAGTTCTGCATGTAAAGACATCGGATCAAGCGCGTAGCGCGTGGTTTCTTGAGATAGACATAACACAAATTTCAAGCATTTTCAAGCACTTCACAAAAAATTCAAGCATTTTCACAACCTTGAAAACACTGAATTGAAATTCAAGCATTTTCAAGGAATTCAAGCACCCGTGGGAACCCTGTTTATAATAGCTTCAAGTTTTGTATTGCTGGTAGGTCTAAACGAGATTTTATAAACCACAACTGATACTATAACCTATAGATCAGTGGTCGGCAATTAGCGGCCCGCGGGCCAGAACTGGCCCGCCATCAATTATATCTGGCCCGCTAGATGACGATGATTTATTTTAATATATATATATATTTTTAAATATATCTTTTAAACCTCATGTTTCCCTTCAGAATACAACAATTCCACAACATTTATTGAAAAGTAGCTGATAAGTAACGTGACAGCAGCCAGAACATCCTCGCAGCCTCTTTACCTGACGCACAGGTCGGAACGCTAATTGGCACGTGCGTGCGCTGTAACCTGTGGAAAATAAAAGTGTCCTGTGTCCCTCTTGTAACGGACAACGTGAACAAATATGTTTTATTAAATGAAAAAAACAAAACCAAACAAGGTCGGCAGATCTGCGCTGCTGTATACATTAATTACGGCAGGTTGCTAGGGCAGGTTGACTGTTTCATGACAGATGCAGTGGGCGTTTAAGGCCGTAAAACCCCTAACCACACACTTTTATACACCTTGTTACACGCATTTTGTACAGTGCTCCCTTAATATATCAGGACGTTCAACATACGTGCGGTTCTCACTCAGCCAATTAGGACGCAGCACCCCCCCCCCCCCCCCCCCCCCCCCCCCGTCATGGCCCGCGATGGACTTGTCAGAAAAAATTTGGCCCGCGTCCAAACTTAATTGCCGACCCCTGCTATAGATAATCAATAATTAACTGTAGGTCTAGTGTGTTGTGCACTGGGTACAAAGTTACAGTGCTGTGTTCATTATAAGTGTCCACCGAGCACATTTTCATACTGATATTTCAGATCTAGAAGTATTTGCATATTACACATGTGTATTACTGTAATACCTCAAAGCATGACTAATATCTTGTTGGTTTATGTTGCTGTATGGTTAAAAAAAGGAGCTTCTGTGATATTTATTTATAGAAAATGTCACATAATCAATAAAAATGATCATTATTGCAGCTTATTTCTAGTGATCTGAACTCTCCACAGTTAAAATAAGTAAATATAAAGTGACATAAAGGATTAGTTACACAACTCAAACGCTGCCTCTTTAACTTGGAGCAGCAAGTTTAAAAATGCTGATTCATGCTTAGGCAAGTCAACCCCAAAAAATGAGCTCGGAGAGGAGTAACGAAAAACAGCACAAGTTAGTAAATAAGAGACATGTTAATAAGGACTGACAGCATTTTAATTAGCTCACACATTAATGCAACGGTCAATGATATCCAAAAAAAAACGGGAAGGCTTTAACGGCTAGGCCGTTAGCTTTTTTTTTTTTTACGCCGCGCGGACGTGTCTTCCTGTTGTTGGCTAAAAAAAACTAAAAACCCGCAACCACACACTTTAACTTTCCGTTTATTAATTTAAAAAAAAAGGGGCAAATGTTCACTGACCTGCCATGTCAGCTTCATAACACTGCCATAGGTACATTTAGAGTACAGTCTGTTCCGGCCATCCGGAGCCAGCCAGGCTTTCTTCTTCTCGTCATGTGATAGTACCAGGACCAGAGGCTTTACTGCGCATGCTCAGTGTGTCCCCCCCCTCCCAAGCCGGTATATAGACAGGACAGGAGAAAGTTTTTCTCATTTGGAAACATTTCATTAAAAATATAAATATTTTGTACAAATCCTCCCCCCAAACTTTAATTCATCCTGATTTTTTTTTTTTTTTTGCATGTACAAATCCATCTTGACTTCCACTGCACACCTTGTCATAGGAGTGAGAAACACACACATCTGTTCTGTTTGCAATAATACATGTCATTAACACCACTATGATGAAAAAATGTCAACGCTGTCAAATGTCCCCCTTTATAATGTCACAGCCCGGGTTTTGAGTTGCTGTCAAAAACAGGCCAAGGTTGGTCAAACTTTTTTGAGATCCCTCGTACTGTGGAGCTGAAGCAGCAGCAGCAGGTTGGTTTGTTTGTTTGTGTGGGGTTTTTCCTGAGTAGTGGGGAGGCATGGTTCGGTTAGAGGATTCTTTCATAGAAGAGGAGGTAGGCTTGGCAACTCTGGACTTTGCTCTCGCTCACGGGCTGAACGCTTGTGTCGCTGATATGGAACCAGGATCCTCTGGGTTGCCCCGCGTCTCCTGAAAAGGGATGAGATTAAGTTATTGGACATGTATTTTACTAAATTATTGACCGTCACACCGGAGTACACCTACCTTCTGCTGCATGCCCATTGGATGAGGGTTTAGGGCACTCGGGTCGTACTTTCACATAGGCTGTGTAATGACCGGACCTCATTGTTCCACTGTGCTCTACGATGCCGTACAAACTGTACAAAATCTGAGTCTCTCCCTCCGTCACATTCTGTTTGGAAACAACTTCTTGTTAGTCCTTAGACTACAATAAAACAATGATGCCTTATATGACCAATCATCCTAATATTTACCTTGCATTTAACCCCACAAAAAGGAGCTAGATCCAGTATCAGGGGGAACTGGACGTGTCTGTTCACCTTACAAATGCTGTATCCATTCTAGAGGAAGAAAAACAAAAGTGATCCCATTAGCATTCCTTATAAAAAGACAAAACATGATATAAATAAAACAGCTGTGTGAATAAAAACAGCTTGGCTTGACAGTCAATTTGGATCAAAAGTATAAAAATGAAGAAATGTTTTTCAACCTGCTGAAATCTCTTCAAATGAAGAGTGAGCACTGGAGGGAGCGACGAGATCAGCATCTGCTTTAAGGCATCGGTGTAGACATTCTTCTTGGATCCTAAACAAAAACAAATAAAGATGAGGAACTCGATTGATCTCCAAATGGGGGGAAAAAAGAGAAAAAGAAGCAGCAATATAATTGGCTTCTTCGTCTTGTTAAAATTACTGGACTTGTGATACTGTGCTGCAGCATCCACAAACATATTCAATTTATACAATATCAAGAACAGAAGCATGTCAACGACAGGTTAAATGTGCTTCTGGAAAGCTCTCCATACCTGCAGCTTTGTCTTTGTTTGGCTGCCGTTTAGTGCAGGTGACACAAAGCAGGCTGTTGTTCTGCGTGAGGGTTTCCACTTCCGTGAACTGAAAGAGGCACGACTGCACTGAACACTCCTGTTTCTCAGGGGCCGTCCTCGTCGCCAGCGTATGGAAGGCCAGCTCTGGGTCCTGACTTACTACGGTGTACTCTTTAGCCTCCAGTTCATCTTCACTCTTCGTGTCTTGTCCCACATCAGCATCAAGGTCTTCTATGAAGGCATCGTCCAGGGTCACTTTCTCCATTTCACTCACCAGCTGCGTGTCGTCTTCGCCGTCCTGATCCATGTCGGATGTTTTGTCGTCGTCTATGATGCTGTCCTTTGACTGCCGCTCCTCTGATAAGACGTTGAAGCGGTTGCTCACTGATGACGCAGTCGATGAGTCGCAGTCAATCACTGAATCCTCGTCCTCTTCTTTTTCTTTCTCATCCTCGGCCGCGTCAAGATTCCTATGGCCCTCTTCAGACACGCCGATTTGTGCGGGATTTTCTTCACTCGACGGGGCTTCTTCATGCATTTCATTATCAGCATTTGCCTCCGCAGTAAGATCTGTCTGTTCACTTTCTGTGTGGCTCGGAGATGTGAGACTGTCTAAAGTGACTCTGCCCTCGAGCTTTTGTTGCCTTTTTTGCTGCTGTAGGCCAAGACGAGGAAACAATATAAGACGATTTAATTTATTCTGCACAATGATTAAACGATTCCTCTGCATATAGCATATTCTGTTCTCACCTTTGCTTGCTTCTTTGCCTGCTTCTTTGCTTTCTTCTGCTGGTACTTGCTGCCAGCCACGGCGGGAATGTCATCGACACCGTTGGTCAAAGCAGGGCTGTTTCTACCGTCCTGGCTTGACTCGCTGGTGCTCTTTTGAACTACTTTTTTCTGGTTCTTCTTTCTATATGCCTGTAATATGTGGCAACAGGAGGGCACACGCGGCACAAGCTTGAACAAATGCCCCAATGACTTGTTAAAAATGTAAAAAAAAAAAAGAAAAAAAAGAGGTTTACCTCATCAGAAACAGGAAGAGAAAGATCCAAAAACATCTCCGTGACTACAGACACCTGTAAGTACAAAGCAGAGGACATTTAGTTCAATACATTGCTAAAAAAATTATCTATATTATAAAATCTTTACGTACCGTTTTACACTGCTGACACATTACAGTGCTGGTCATTTCTCCACCAAATACGTGGTCGACAAAGTTTTTCGGAATTCCATTTTTCTCATACTCTGAAATCAGAATCACATTTAACCATTACGTGCGCAGAGACTGTGTCTACTACTGCTCAAATGACACCGACTGCAAGAAGCTTAATTCACAGCACAGTTACTCACCTTTAACTAGTGTCTTCAGCTGCTCTCCATCTGTGTCTTTTCTGGATTCTTTCAACGTCTGCATGATCCCTGAGCTCACTCTCTGAAGAGACAAACAGAATCAATGTATAGTTGTCTCTCACTATATCGCGGTTCACCTTTCGCGGCCTCGCTGTTTCGCAGATTTTTTTAGTGTAATTTTGCATGCTTTTTTTACAGCGTACTGTACAGTATGAACGCGCATTGTGTTCTGCATCCTGATTGACTAAGGGACTACTGTACAAAATGCGTTCGGCTAGCCAGATTTACATGAGAAATGTGAGAAAATGTTAATGCCTGTCTGAGAAAAGTGTATAAAAATGTGTGGTTAGGGGGTTTATGGCCTTAAAACATGTAGAATAATTGTGAAAAATAAAGCTCATTACTTTGCGGATTTTGTTTATTGCGGGTTATTTTTAGAACGTATCCTCCGCGATAAACGAGAGCACTGTAAATGTTAAAAAAATAACAAGACTTTTCACAGAATCTCAATTATGTCAGCCTCTTATCACCTCAAATTTTAAACCTCCACTCTGTGAAAATGAAGCAACCCATTTGTGGAGAAGTAAAATCTCCAAGGTCATTAAATGGTGCTATTTAACCATCATTCACTTTTTTAGATTTGTGACTAAATTTAGCTTCAATGACTTAGTGCCAAAGTTCTTGAGGTGAGAAACCCAAGTGCACAGTGCAATACATTTCAGTTGGCTGCTGTTAATACAATACACTATTGAACTGAATATTTACTTTAATCTCCTCAGCTCGCATCCCATCGAGTAGATAGCGCAGCAGTTCCTGGCTATCCTGCTGTTGAAATCCTTTGAACCTCGCAGCTCTGCAGAGATGACACGAGACAATTAAAAGAGGCTTAATACAAACGGTGCTCCTGACTTCTACCTGAACTTGTAGGTCGCCGCTTACTTTTTACAAACTTGTGTGAACAACTCCCGCGGTGTTACCACACCCTTCTTGGTTTCCTGGATCTCATTCAATAGTTGACACATAGACAAAGTCAGAGATCCCGGCTGGTCCAACTGCACCACGACCGGCTCCTGCGATTAATGAAAAGTCTAAATGTAACAAACAGAACAAATCCGCCATCTTTATGGTTAAAAGGAAGCATTTGAAGAATAATGGCAACACACCAGATCTGAGGAGGCGACGGGCGTAATGTCAAGACTAATTTTCTCTTCTGTCACTTTGTTGAGAGTCTGTCGTAACAGCTGTGTCTGAGAGAGACTCTGGAAAGACAAAGACTTAAATTAATAATAACTACAGGATTTAAGACATCTGTCATTTCAGAATCATACGAGGTATGAGCTTACCTGGATGACTGCATTAAAGAAACACGTGTTTCCCAGGTTGCTCAGCCCCTTTACTGACACGCCACCATTGTCTCCAGATGTGCCAGACTTTTGTGATTTCCCAACACTATCTTTCTTGGAATTTTTCTTTTGGTCCTTGTTTTCTTTGCATTCCTTCTTGTCCTCGTTTTCCTCTGCTTTTACTGGCTCCATCTTCTCCTCAACCTCCAACAAACTGTCTTCCTCCTTCACTCCTAAATAACCAGAAAGAACATGGTTCATTCATGCACACTCATGCAATACATTAAAGTGATGACAAATGTTACAGTGGGACCTACTTTTCTGTGGTCTCTTTATGGGATCTGCAGAGGTTTGTTTTTTTAGGCTGGTCACCAGCTGAGCCAAATGTCCTGTTCTTGAGTACTGGACTTCATCGTCACATATATAACACCTGGAAGTTTGGCAACGCATGAAAAGAGGAACATCTCATTGCAAACGTATGTCTGTATGATTCACACACACCACAGAAACATACTCACCACACACTCCAGTTGTCCAAACTGATCACCAGGCAATGTGGATCTGACCGAGGAGTCTCATAATGTTTGATGGCATGCTGGTTCTCAGAGTTTCGTCCACATCCCTGGTAGGAAAAACGCATGCGTCTGGTTATTTAGCAAAAGGGTCATGTAGGACTAGGGATGCACAGAAAATTTTAGTCCGAAAATGGCTCACAGGCGCATCACCTCAAATGCAAACATCCCGATAGACATTCCGAATATGAGAAGGCAGCGGCACAGAAAAGGAATGTTGTAGAAGTCCTACAAAATATTTAAAAAGGCACTTGACTTAAACACACTTTGTGTTTTTATGAGAGAACATATTTAATTTCAGAATCTTCCAGCAGACCAGTCAGTTATAGGTCAGGTGAAACATTTTGTTTTTAATTTTAATTATATTGTGCATTGTTGTAATGTCAGTGCTAAATAAATATTTTCATACTTTCATACTAATTGATTTATTCTTTGAATTGCAATGCCTTGACTTTTGTGAAGCTGGTACACAGTCATAGCTGTGAATGCAATGGTTCTAATAACTGACAATCATTTCTTTAGGTGTTTCCTCATTTTTGGTTTTCTTTTTCGGCCAAGAATTTTCATTATCGGTGCATCCCTATGTAGGACACATTCAAAATCTGAATGATCAGTGAATAAACTCACTCTATGGCCACATTTCAAGCACATCCACACAGCTTGCTGCTCTTCCTCGGAGTCCCGTTGCATGGCGGCGCCGATGTTGTTTTCTTTATTCTCTTCATTCTCGCAAACCTGGCAGCTCAGCCAATCAGAAACCCCGGAGAGTTTCTTCAGGAGAGTCTGGTCTGTACCCTTCTTGATATGTCTGCACGATGGACCTGTGAGTCAAAAATGAAACAAGAGAGTCACCTAACGATGACAAGACTGAATGTATTGTGTTTGGGGATACTGTGGCAGCTGTCTTCTAAGCTGAGTTCAACCGTCAGAAACCTGGGAGTGACCTCTGACAGTCACCTGAGGTTTGACAAACAAATTGTCAGGTCGAGTTTCTTCCAGCTGCGTCTCCTGGCCAAAGTTCAAATGTTTCTAAGCCGTCACGACCTTGAGAAAGCCATCTATGCCCTAATAAGTTCAAGGTTAGACTACTGCAATGCACTTTGTGTCGGCGTCTCCCAGTCTTCTCTCAGTCGCCTTTAACTTGTGCAAAACGCTGCTGCCCGTCTTTTAACCAACACCAACAGGCGTGCGCATATCACTCTAAACTCCCTTCATTTGCTTCCTGTCCTTTATAGAACTGATTTTAAACTTGTTAATATTTGTTTTTAGACTGGTAGAGCTCTGAGGTCTACAAATCAACTTTTGCTGGAAGTGCCCAGGTCAAAATATAAACACTGGGGTGACCGAGCGTTTTCCGTTGCCGTCCCCAGGCTCTGGAATCAGCTCCCCTTCGAGTTGCGTCTTGTCTCTGACCTGGGCCTTTTTTTAAACCCCGGCTAAAAACCCACTTATTTAGGATGGCTTTTAACACCCAGTAGTATGACGACACTTTTATTTTATCCGATTTGATTTTGTTGTATTTTATTGTTTTGACTGTTCCTTTACTGTTTTTAATTTAGTATGTTTTTTTACTTATTCTCTTTATTTATTATCTGCTATCGTTGTGGAGAAAACTGTAATGAAACAACAACACAGAGACAGCTGCTTGCGAATCCGAACACCCCTTTACTTTTTCCTTTTCACAACCTTTTATAACTCTTACATCACTGTTACATAGTCAAATCGACAGATCTATCTGGACCCAGCCGTCCTGTACTTTCTTATAATCATATGTCTGTGTTCTGAGCGCCACATGATATGATCATAATATTGTCTATGTGTTTCCCATGAGCCTGCATTGTGTGTGTGTGTGTGTGTGTTCGACTCCTTAATCTTGGTCAAGGCCGATCTCAAAACAGATTTTTTTTTCTCTTCTTTATTATTATTTCTTCTGAGGTATATTTTCAAATGGTTCTGAATGAGTGCACACCAACCATATGGATAAAAACTATGATGGACATATGGTATAAAACGCGTACATTAGATACTCAGAGGCATATATGTAAACATAGATGCATAGTTTATTTCATTTGTCCTGATTGTAATCATTGTTTGACACAATTTCACACAAAAAAACATTCAATACTGTCCCAGCTGTGATTAATCTGTGTGTTTGTGCCTTTATTATGTTTCATTCAAAAGTCTACTGTGAAGCACTTTGGTAAGGACTGTTGTAAAGGTATAAATAAAGTACATTTACATTTTCATTTGCCCTGATGATGATGATGTGATATCATTTACCTGTCAAGTCAAAGTCCTCCTCCTCTCTCGAGCTCCTGTCTTTGCCTCTTTTCTTTCCCATGTTCACCTGATGAAGACACAGTCAGAGATGAGCAGCCACATCACATGATGTATATCACACATTCAGCGAAACAGCAAAGTAAAACATGACTTACTGACACAGACGGAGGCTGAAACCTTTCACACTTTGCTCAGTTTCGTTTACTCTGAATGAACCGACCCGGACATGGCTCCGTGTGTTTACCGATCACAGCGGCGACGTGAAGGAGCGCATGTCGGAAAAGACTCAAGTTTCAAATGTTGCAAAAAATATATAAATATGTATATGTAAAAAATAAATAAATCCCAGCTGACACATGCAGACAACAAAATGTGACGGTGTCGCTGTTTCTAATGCTCGATACGCGTGTTTCCTGTGTGCGCCTATAGAATAAGTCCGAGTTGAAACAACAGCTCGTAAGTGCTGTTACACGTCAGGGCTTCTTATGAATGAACAAAGCTTTTACTGTCATTGCACAGCAGACAAACTGCAGGCACAACGGAATCAGTGCTGGTCCTAATATAGGTGATAGTACAGTATAGACAAAGATAAAAACACATTATATATACAGAGATTAGATTACATTACATTAGATTACATTAGATTATACTTTATTTATCCCACAATGGGGAAATTCACTTGTTACAGCAGCAGAAAGTGTAATATACACTAGAATTAAATAAAAGGCCTCTACAATAGACAAAAAAAACAAAAAAACAAACAAACAGGCAATCCACAGACAAGTGTACAGATGTTCAAAACAAGTACTAAGGTAGACATTTTCAAAAGTAGTGGAATGATATAAATAATATTGCACATGTAATCGGAAAAGAAAAAATATATATACAGATTTTTAAACTACTAATACTGGTAATAGTGCAGTATAGACAAAGATAAAAACACAATATAAACACAAAATGCAAAAATAAAGATGCGATACAAAGAAATCAGGTATCAGTATTCATAAAAAAGTGAATTCTGCATCTTGCTTGTGTTTGCATAGCACATGGTAAACGCAATTATACAATTATTGCACATTAGATTATTGCTGGTGACACACAGGTTAAGATTTTTGCACAGGAAGTTATTGCACAAGAGTTTTTTGCATGTTAGGGGGCTAGTGCATGTGTTTTATTCAGGATGGTAATGGCAACAGGTCAAACAGGTGGTGGGTGGGATGGGTGTGAATAAGACAATTGGGGAGGGTATGGATTTAAAGTCATGTGGAAATAACTTTTATAACTCCATTTACTAATTTTACTATTATTTTTAGAACATTTAGAACACAGTAACCTGGAGAGAGTATATAAAAAGTACAGTGGAAAGTGAGAAAGTCATAAATGTCATCAAGTCTTTGGTGGATTTTGCACACACACCAGCTGTCCAAACTGATCACCCGGCAATGTGGATCTGACTGAGGAGTCTCATCTTCTTGGAGTTTCGTCCACATCCCTGGTAGAAAAATGCATGCATGCATCTGGTCATTTAGCAAAAGGGTCAAGATCTGAACGATCAGTGGGTTGAATTAACTCACTCTATGGTAAAGTGACCAGATTTCTGAATGCGGAGGTGAAAAATCATTTAATTTTATCATTATGAAATAAAAAAACGAGGACAAGTACTTTTTATGTATTTTAACCAGCTTTTGTTACACAAAAGGTCAGGGGCAGGGCAAGGACAGACATCGTCAGAATCATTTCTGGATTTTCATAGAATACTTAACTTGTAATTAAACAAACACTTTATCTGTATGCAGAATGTTTCCTGCATGCCTACACAATGTTATCACATATATATTATCTTATATATTATATTATCTCCTTCAATGGTTTTCTTTTCTTCGCCCTTCTTTCTTTTCTCCTTAGCTTCACTCTGTTTCATTACTTCCTTATTTCTATGTCTTTCCACACTGTTCTCCTGCTCTTTTCCTCTTCTCTCCTTCACTCTTGTCTTCTCCCTAATCTACAACAGAGCAACATAGAGATAATATTGCCATCTCATGGTAATCTAATATAAGTCTGAGCTGTCAGACCTGGATGCTAATTCAGGCTCATGCTTTGAAAGTTTGCTTAGGGACAGTGAAACTGCTCTTCAGGTTGAGGTAGGTGAAATGCTTCTGTGGCTCAGTAGAAAACATTTACTGTCCGGATAAATGAAAGTCACACTTGCTAGGAGAAATAAAAATACAAGCATTAGGTGGGCAGGTCAGGACGTTGCAGGACAAATAAAAGTCCATTAAACTGAATCTTGTTAAACTGTGGTGTGGCCTGTGAGACCAGACTTAATGCTGGAAGATGCCTGTGTGGCTATGAAGACACTGAGTATTAAGCACAGGAGTGTTACAGTTATAAAGAAAGAAATTACAGTGAGTAAATCCATCAATCCACAGGGGCAGACTGAGGTACATCAGGTTATTTGAGTGTGTATGCAGTAAAGTTGCTTTACATGTGGGTGGACGATCAGAATCAGGATCAGTTTTACACTCGCAGACAGTGAGACAATGGTACAGAAAGCAAAAGATGCTAGAAGAAATATGATGTACATGGGGTAGATGGATATGACAGTATGCACACATAGCGTATAAGTGATGATATTTAGATATCTTAAATAACAAAACTGCATTTGGGCAGAGAACAAGCAGTTGACAGGTGCAGTGGCTGTTTAGACAGAGGGTTATTGCACAGAGACAGTTTCTGACAGTGCGTGTCTGGTGTTAACTGTTCAACAGAGTGATGGCCTGTGGGAAGAAACTCTTCTTGTGTCTGTTTGTTTTGACGTACAACGCTGTTGTGATAGCGAATAAAATAATCATCTGTAGTCACTCAGCGTCAGCACTATCAACTATTAAACCAGGATCAGCCAGAGCCCATCCAGACCCACAGTGTCTGAAATACTGTTTAATAATTCAAGGTATAGTTTAAGATATAGTATTCATGTGGGTACCAGCACACACAGGAATCCCAGGAAATGAAAAAGTGGACAGGTTAGGGAAAAGGATAGAATATGTGGAAGACAGACAGACAGACAGACAGACAGACAGACAGACAGACAGACAGACAGACAGACAGACAGACAGACAGACAGACAGACAGACAGACAGACAGACAGACAGACAGATAGATAGATAGATAGATAGATAGATAGATAGATAGATAGATAGATAGATAGATAGATAGATAGATAGATAGATAGATAGATGCTATTGTGTTTTTTGAATTTGCTATTGTGTTTTATGATTTGCTATTGTGTTTTTGAATTTGCTGTTATGTTTTTGAATTTGCTGTTATGTTTTTGAATTTGCTATTGTGTTTTTTGATTTGCTATTTTGTTTTTGAATTTGCTATAGTGTTTTTACATTTGCTATTGTGTTTTTTGATTTGCTATTGTGTTTTTACATTTGCTATTGTGTTTTATGATTTGCTATTGTGTTTTTGAATTTGCTATTGTGTTTTAGAATTTGCTGCTGTGTTTTATGATTTGCTATTGTGTTTTTTGATTTGCTTTTGTGTTTTTACATTTGGTATTGTGTTTTTTGATTTGCTATTGTGTTTTTGAATTTGCTATTGTGTTTTTAAATGTGCTATTGTGTTTTTTGATTTGCTATTGTGTTTTTGAATTTGCTATTGTGTTTTTGAATTTTCTATTGTGTTTTTACATTTGCTATTGTGTTTTATGATTTGCTATTGTGTTTTTGAATTTGCTGCTGTGTTTTATGAGTTGCTATTGTGTTTTTTGATTTGCTATTGTGTTTTATGATTTGCTATTGTGTTTTTGAATTTGCTGTTGTGTTTTGCACTTCAGGGCCACCGTAATTTATGGACTTGAAAGCAAACGGGCCAGTTACAAGGTTGCAAAAGAAAGGAAATAGTGGCTGAGTAAAGCCAGAGGGAGGCAGTAGTGCAACTAAAAGGATGCAAGCTCAAAGAAGAAGAAGAAGCACACGTTTAGGTGTCAGACAAGCATACGTGTTGTTTTCAGCTGTTTAACATATTAAATTTTAGACGATGATAAACAGACAACATGTGTAGGCCGAGTTGTGAGTAATGGCACAAGGCGTGACGTTAAATACCGCAGCTGTTTAAAAACAGTGCATGTTTATATGCAGTGTAACAGTTATTGCCTTTATCAGCATGTCTTACTTGGAGTGGGCAGAGTCTCAGCTTGCAGAGATAGAGCTGCTGATCAGCATGTTTCCCACCCAGGAGGAGCTGGAGATGACAGACCAGCTGGCACTGGCTGAGCTCAGGGACTATGTGGAGTGTTCAGATTCAGCAGACAGCCCTCCAGCGTGCAGACCTCAGTTTCTCCTCAAACAGAAGCTGGACACTGCAAGCATGCAGAGGGTATAACGAATATATGTGTCACAGTGTGTTATTGTTATGACTCAAAACATGTCCTAAAACAATATTTCTGTTGTCCCATTCAGACGGATGTCATCCTGTCCTGTGCGTATCCATCCGAATATCCAAGTGTGTTACCAGAGGTAACAGTCAGGTAAACCACTGTCACAGATATGACATTGTTTATAATAATAGTAAGCGGTGCATATATTTGATAATTTTGCATTTATTTAATTTATATCATTATCTATATAATATAATGATGCATAAACGCCCTGAGTCATCTATGTTGTATGTTCAAGCTTTTCCTAAATAAGTATAAGTTTGACAGATGCAGTACTGTTAACATTTGCATAAATGATGCAGACATTAATAACTCAAGGCACACACATTTCAATGTTTCTGCTGGGAAGAGTTTTTTTTTTTTTTTCATTCCATAAAATTCTGCAGCAGGACCCCGAACTGCAAATAGCCACGAAAAACAGTTTAATTAGTGTGGTCTAATGTTGGAAATGAAATGATTGAAAATAACATAGATTAGCAACAGACTAATTAAACAAATACTGTGACTGTGACAGAAATTAAGAGCCTATTTTCTACTGTTACGGCCTTGTTGGAAGTTAAGAAATTTGAATTTAAGCAGCAGGCTTCGCAGCTTGTGTGGGAAGATATATTTTACACTTCATCCTCCCGTCCACTTTATTTATTTAAGTGGACACAAACCATAGAATCTAATTTTAATAATTAGGACGAGGCAATTTTGCATAGAGACCTAGTTGTGAGATATCACAATGCAAAATAGTGCAGCAACAGCAGTAAAAAAAAACAAAAAAAAACACACCTTGCAATTTGCTTTCAAAAAATATTGTATTGGGTATAGTCATTCATATTGATTAGTAAGCCTATCAGCCTCTCTAAGGTCTCTTATGGCTATATTGCCCTATATGTCGTAGGAAATAAGTTTTCTTCTAGAAGTTTTTGCTTGTAAGAATTGAAACTTCTCGGTCCAAATGCCCTGAATCTTCTCTCAATCCCTCTTAAAGCATGTTTTATTTATGCCCTAGGTGTTCCGGCCTCAGCAGGGCCCAGCAGACACAGCTTCACACAGATCTCAATGCATATCTCATGGAAAACTGTCAGGGTGAAGTGTGTGTGCTCTCCGCTGTGGACTGGGTGAAAGACAACCTCCGGCTCTTCATTAATGAGAGCTTATTAACAGCACCGGCTCCTAAGAAAGAGTCTGCCTCTCCGCGGACACAGGAAGTGTTCAGCCGACTGTGGATTTATAGCCACCACATCTACAACAAGATAAAGAGGAAGAACATCTTGGAGTGGTCCAAGGAGCTGGGCCTGTCAGGATTTAGCATGCCTGGGAAGCCTGGTATTGTGTGTGTGGAAGGTCCTCAATCTGCCTGTGAGGAGTTCTGGTCCAGGTATCTTGAGTGTTGTTATTTTTAGCAGCTGATGTCACAGCCAGACGCCTGCTGAGTCGCCAGCTTTATTATATTCCCAAACTTTTTTTTTTCTTATTTCACAGAGTGAAGGTTCTGACATGGAAGAAGATCATGATTCGACATAGAGAGGATATTCCCCTTGATCGTCAGGGCGAGGACAGCGGGCCTATTGAAAGTATAGACTCTCTGCGCAAATTCACAGGCTTTGAAGAGGCAATGTTTGACCCCCATGGGAACAGAGGTAATCACATGGACCTTGGGCAGCTCTACCAGTTTTTAAATGAGAAAGGCTGTTGTGATGTCTTTCAGATATATTTTGGCATTGAGGGCAGGTAGTAGTGGTCAGACATGGGCATTTTTTACTGGTGAAGTCGCTTCTCCTCAAAATAAGTGTTAACCTGAAAGAAAATGGATTCAATATTTGTTTTGTTCTTGTCTCACAAATGCATGTGCCTGATAAACTCTAGTAAATGAGTCACTTTTTTATGGATGTTGCTCAGCCGTTACATTTGGGACTTCATTGGGATACAAGGTAGAAAACATTTATGCAATTTGAGACACAGAACATTGAGCTAATAGGCATATATTTTCAAAAAAGAAGCATTAAAACGATATATTTCTCAGAGTTTTTATTCATGGACCTCGGTTATATTTGCAATTTTAATACTCCAGCAGATCACACCTTGCCCTAGGTGTTTCTTTTCTCAAATGGCACCGCTGTGTATCACTACCAGGCTATTACAGGCTATTATTTTCAGGCCTGATACCACATTAATAATTGCACAACATAGTCAACAATATGCTAGATATCTGTTTATGAAATCTGTTGATCTTCCTCTTATGAATTATAGATAGCAGAACTGTGAAAAAGTCTCTCTCCAATTGATGATTAGTTCTTAGATAAATTGTGCATAATTGTGGATTACACTCTGGCAATTAAAACATGCAGTTATTAAACATGAATCAAATGTTGGATATCCTGCCCCCTCCCAGGACAGAGATGGAAATTTAAAAAAACCACTCATATAGATTGTTAAGTGGGTTTTTTTCCTCCAGGGTACGGTGTAAATGAGATCATTACAAATATGTGCTATTGTGAATAGGTAATTTATTAGCAAAGTGCAGTCTTTACATACAGTAAGCACTCATATAGTGTGTCTTTGAAAGCCCATTATCATTTCATGCTATTTAAATAACATTTAAAATCCACAAAGCACGTCGTTATATGATGAACAGAAATCACAAGGACACACAGGCAAAGACAAATGTTCAGTAGTCACAGGCATTTGGGTGAAATTACCTGCAAAGTTGGTAACACTGGCCAGCAGATGGCAGCATTATATAATCAAAGTTGAAAAATAAAACTTTTTCTAATAAATAGTTAATAATAAATGGAACTATTTCTCGATACCTGGATTCGAAATAACTGTATTAATGTAAGACAAATTAAGTAATAGTATAATAATGACTAATAAATGGCCAAAAACAGGCTCAGGTGTTGTTTGGATCAGATTTTAGTATAGTGTTTTCATATTTTACTTTCTTAAATCCTTCAATAAATCAACCACAATAAAATGTTGTAATCATTTTATGAAGTAAAAAGGCTACATCTGTGACCTTTGTACATTTCACAGCAGCAAGACACTAACAACAGCAGTGCATTTCTTTGTAAAACCTCGAGCCAACAGTACAGACAAAATCGTCTCATTTGTGCATCTTTTTAAAATAGTTTTGTCGATGTTCCCCAGAATTCCTAATTGATGAACAGATCCAGAGATGAGGATCAGTTTGAGGAGGAGTTGCTCATCCTGATATGAGTCCCAGTCTGTCTTTTGTCAGCTGGTGGTCCTGATGCTGGGGATCTATTTTTGGTTTGGTTCGGTTGGATTGCTTTGTTTTGTTTTTTTCTGCTCCTCCTGATTTTACCGGTTCTTGCTTTGCCCTCAGAGAGTGGATACTCACTCCAGTCAGACTTCTAACTTGCCTCTTCAGAGGACTCATCAGACGGGTCTTCTGTCTGTTTGTTTATCGAAGGGAGTCGGACTCCCAGGTGCATCTACAACTCCAGCTTGTCCCCCAGGACTTAATACTAAATTAGGATGAGCTCTTCCATCCACTCATCCTGGGTTTCTGGGTCTTGTATCCCTTTTTTCAGTCAGCATTTCTACAGTAAGTAGAAGCTGAATGAATCTGTCGATGCCTTCAGTACTATATATGGCTATAACTAAACAGTCCCCCCCGTAGAAGTAAACAGGATTGATGAAACTTTAACTTTGCTTTATTTAATGTTTTCCTCTAACAAAACAACACATTCACCAAACATCATCAGACTCTCAGCTGTGGACAGATTAATCGCTGAAGTAGGGCTGCAATTAATATTTCAAGGAATTCCTGAAATATTACAAGATTAAACAACGATACATCAAACACATGCAATAAAGGTTTATAACCTTAACACACAACTTAGTCAGATCATTTAGTCAATATTTGTATACATGCATTACTAGATTAAAAATGTGCAAAGGCTCTTAGTCAGTCAGTCTTTCTGCTATTATACATGGACATCAGTTGATATGTCATAGACATAAAGGTACTATTTGACCTAATTTAATATAGTTGACCTCATTACATAATATATTTGATGAAGCAATGAGCAATGGACTATGAATTTACAACTTATGTAATAAATCAGTTGTTAAGGTTCTTTCAATAAAGGATTTCTTTTTACTCCACACCTTTTAATTTGTTTCATTCCATGCACAGATGACTTTGAAAATGCTATATTGATTTTTTTTTTCTTTCTTGTTGGTGAGTCTCATCGCTCCTTCACAGCCATAACTAGAACACAGTAGAACATACACAACAACAGCAGCAGCAGACTGCATGTCCTTGAAAAAAATATATTTAAAAACGCCAAAGTGCTAATTCAAAAGAAATCTGTTGAGGAATATTTTGTGATTCACTGGAAAACCTTTTAGCGCACTTGCACTTACTGTTGCTGTGAATGCCCCCTTCTTTCATGTGAACTGATGTGTAGCCTGTGTGATATTGCAGCATATGATTTTAACACTGCTAAAAAAAAGAGGTATGACTATGAATAGTTAGTTAGAATAATAGGAAAATGGCAACATACCTTTGTCATAGCCACTTGCTCCTTCCATCTGAGGTTCATTACTGATATCTGCCACATGCAAACGCAGTAAACATGTTGTTTCTAGTAGAAGTAGTAGTATACTGAAAGATGGAGCAGTGTTATTGACCATTAATGCAGATACAGCTGTACTGCAAGCCATTAACACTACCTCTGGCCAATACAGGTCAATACCACCATAACAGGTCAAGTTTTTTTATTGTAACTGACCTGATCTTCACTTACGTACTGATAAATAAATAGTGGAACTTTTTATGGACTATAACAGGTAGAAACATGGCAGATTTGTTCCATCTCTCCCTTTTCTGTTGTCTCTGAACTCAAACACGTGACTAAGGCTGAAGCGACAATGACAGTTTTTTTAATTTGATGGTGTTTACATCTACATCAGATGAATTGTCAAGGACCAAGGCAACAAAAATAAACTTTTCAAATCATATTTTCATACTTGGTTGCAAATTCTTTCTGAAGTGTGTGTGACCCACAGAGATCAGCAGACATCTTCCCTGGTGATGCGCTGACAGGCTTATACTGCAGTCATCTTCCCGTTTAAAAAAGAAATGTTCAGATGTTTGGATCATTGTCCTTCAGCAATTGCCTTTAAAATTGAGGAACTGTGCTTTAAAAGTCAGGACATCCTACAGTGTTTTACAGTGGAGGTGAGCTACCTCATTTATAATGAAGAATGACGCTAATAACATTGGAAAAATGAATACACATTTAAAAAACATAACATAACATTGAGAACGAGAGAAAGTATTTCAGTCAGCAAATGCTATTCAGGTATTGTTATTCATCAGGTCATGTGACCTGTGCATTAGGATATAGACGCTTACCATCCTGTGCAAAACGCCAAAAGGATTGAGTTCTTTACTGTATGCTCAATATTGATGTCGACAGTCTTAAAGTGACTAAGGAATTATTATCTGCTTTCATTTCTGGAGTGCAGAACCAAAACAATGGAGAAATGTCACTTGTCTTTAAACTCACAGACAGTGTTTGTATAGCTACTCGTTTTGTAGATGTATAGAGAGGCCGTTTACTGTATGATGATTATCGTGGTTTAGGCTCTGTGTCAATGAGATGGCTCAGCAGATCAAGGTTATGCTCCGAGTATCTGGAAATCTCTGGGGTGCGTTCCTGTTTTCCCTGATCAGGGGTCTCTGTGACTCTAACATCATTATCACAAAGCTGCAGAGACAGGGTGGTGCAGGTGGTGAAGGTTGGGGCAATGGTGATGTTAATTTCCTTCCACTTACCTGCCTCACAGCGTTTCATTTGCTGTGTGACATATTAATATTTTTACATGAAATGAGAGCAGGGAATGGGACCGTGTCTAAATGGCCTTTTAGGTATTGTTGATGAGACCTGCATATTTTTATCTTTACTGTTGACTGATGGTGTGATATTGGGTTTTTACACGCAGCATTTCTGGGGATCTCCTGGTTCTCATCATGAAACTCATCATCCATATTGACTTTCCACAGACGTACTCACGCCCCATGTTTGATGCAATGAGCTATTTATCAAAACCCAAACATGTAGCCTTGATTTAATGAGCCACCTGTACAGTATATAAAAAATTATACAGTACAGTTTTGGAATATTTTTCCCTCTTGAGCGGCGCATGATGCACGGTGCTTTTTTATGACTAACAGCAGCTCGACTTAAGAAAAAGTTTCCACTGTGCTGTTTTTTAAATTTTTTTAACTGTTTGCCTTCCCCCAGCACCACACTGATAACACTATAGTTATGTATTGTCTCACTATTTAGCATTTAAAAGCAGTAGACAAACATTCTACATAAATATCTTAAATATAATGTTGCAGTAAGCAGATATAAGTGTCTATAAATATCCAAAAATCACAACTCCTTTGGACACCCAATAGGAGGCTGTTGTATAAACAGGTAATGAATGACAAAGAAGTAAAATACAGTTAGAATAATATAAAATATGTCCTGACAAATACCGTTCTTTAATAAACACCTAAATGTCTTTATATCTGCTTACAGCTAAATTATAGCGTTTTAAAAAAACATTTATTACACATTTCTTATAACTGCTAAATAAGAAGATTTAAAGTTAAGTGTTCTCACAATCTGAAGATGCAGACGAAGCTGTTGCAGAGTAAATAATTTGGCAAATGACTGCAGAAATCATATCCCTAATTCCTGAAGCCCGTTTTGGCACCTCTTTGTATAAAATCATTTTTACATTAAACTCCATTCACACATGGTTTACTGCTATTTTTTCTTCTTTTTTTCATCATTTCAGACAATAACCCAATTCTGTAGGTCTATTGAACTGGTGATGCATATAATTGAATTAGTTTGGAACGTCACAGTGAGGTATTTCAACACAGGGATTTCATCATTTCTCTATAGCTGGCAGTCTTTCACAGAAGCCAAGCTAATATAAATAGTATTGTTTTGAATTAGGTGAAGCTGCAAACACTGAACAGAAGGTTTTGAGAGTATTATGATGAAGAATTTCCAAACTTATGCTTAGGAAATCTTCAAAGTGCTGAAAAAGATGTACACCACAGCGACTTCATCCCACATTGTGCTGTACCCAACATGAACAGAATGTAATGTTGCATATAATAGAAATAATCCACAGTTCAGACTCCTTCTGTGTAAGCATTTATCCTGTCTTAATGTCTTATTTTGGGGCATTTGTTGTACTTTTTAGAAGAAAATATTACCTTTGAATGTAAGGTGAACAATTTTTCTCTTCGTTTCTGCGATATAAAGACATGAAACATGACTGACCTGAAATGCAATAATAATGCAGTGAACTGTATGTTACTTTATATCCACCACTTGAAATTTGAATTTGCTCGTGAATCCATCACAAAGTTTATAGAGCTGCACGACACTCTCTTGATTCACTATGTGTTGCGTTGCCATTTTCAATTCACCCAAAGTAAACTCAACAATCAAAGCAATTAAAAACACAATCAAGTTGTGTTTCCAAATGCTATGTGGAAACTTGCTCCAGCAGCTCTTTGCGATTCTGGACTTTCTCTCCTGATGACCCCTCAAGGTGAACTCTTGTATGGCTGTCCATCCCTTGAATACTAAATATGGCTGAATTAAACATTTTCCTCTCTTCTCACTACTATTTAATCAGTTGTCTTGCTGAGCTGTCTGTCTGGAGTAATCCCTGAGGCTCACCATCACGCTGACTGGCATCATAAAGACAACTGGCATGCTGCATTGGAAGTATTCATGCCTTAGAAATCCCACTGGTCCGTCCCTTCTTTTTGTATGCGCTCTTTAACAGCTCCAACCCGTTAAATCAAGACGAGCTCTGCTTGCAATGTGCTGTGTCATCTCTTGACCAATTCAAAAGTGTGACTTTTTAAAAGACAAACTTTAATACACATTAGGGTCTAGTATTTATTTTCTACGTGACAATGTTCTTAATCTAAGATAACATATCAGTCATACTGTATTTTTCTCTCATGTGTATGTGTTTTTTTTCCCTGAATTTTGGAGACACTGGAATGCCTGCGGTCATATCAAGCATGTTTGAAAACATGTTTGAAACATGTTAAACTAACTATTAGAATCAATAAGTCTGAGATTAGTTCATTATATAAAGTGCACAGCTACATTCTTTCACAGCCCACATGTGTTTTTTTTTAATTAACAGCAGTAATCAAACACAGTAATCTGTTTAAACCATGTATAAATTATATTTATTATCTCTTATTATATTAATTATATAATAATTGTTATTTACTGTTTTAGCGATCAACGTGACTACCTTCTAGTTCGAACAGCATAGTGATGAATGCAACTCAATAAATCCTGACTTATTTAATTTAATATAATATATCATTTTATATAAATTCAATTAAATCATCGTGAAATTGTAAAGCAATAAACACAAGGTGAACTTCACTTGCAAGACAAATCACTGTCTATATGTACAATAAACATACGAGTATGTGGTTATTGATGCAATAGATGCAAACAGCAGTGCGTTGAGCTAAAGCATATGCAGCATATGTTGCTGCTATTTAAAACCACAGGCAATTAAAACCTGATGTCGTCACATGCCACTGCAACTCATAGTGGAAAAAATAGAAAGCATCCAGAGGAGTGAATCACGTACACTGTTGTCTTGTCTAGAGATACACACAGAGAACATACTAATGGATTTAGGACATTATCCAGTTTCTGGCTTTAGATGCACAGACCAAATTCATGTAAACCTGATAATTATCCTCTTGTCAGTGATGTAATCAGGATCATTAATGACAAACATGCTTCCAACTACAGCAATAACAGCAGCTCCGATTTCAACCACACGAGTTTATGCCAGCAGTTATTAATCTTTTAACTACAGTTTTCTGAGAC
Source organism: Collichthys lucidus (assembly GCA_004119915.2). Taxonomy (NCBI): domain Eukaryota; kingdom Metazoa; phylum Chordata; class Actinopteri; family Sciaenidae; genus Collichthys; species Collichthys lucidus. Next base: position 8,634,581 of record CM014090.1, read on the forward strand.
ATGACATTTCAAGTTCTCCCAACAGTACAGGCATTGTTGCTTTTTGATAATGAGCTAGTGGCACATCATCATTCCCAAAAAAATGGTGGCTTGTTATCCACTCATTAAGTGGCTAATTATCCATTCAGCCGCTAGCACATCTCGTCCACATTCAACATGAGATTTCCTGCGTGAACATACATCATTTCCTGCGTTTTCCATTAGATATGCACATTAGCTGTAAATGGCAGGCCCCACAAGAGTAAACGAAAACCAGCATTTTGAAAAGGTTACAAAACCTGATTGAACGGCTCCAAAACAAGCATCGGATTGATACCTTCTGACAATTTCCATGGATAAACTCTTTAATAAAAGTGCAGCACTGTCTTTTCACGTTAAAGACAAATTAATCTGTGTTATTAAACTAATGATAAGATTTCCTATAGCTGTCACTTTATTGGAGGAACATCAGTCTCCCACTCACTAAGATTCCAACTTTAATTAAGTCTCCGGTGAGTTCCTTGGAAGAATCTCAAGTGTTCAAAGCCAAACAGATGGCACGCTATTTATTGCATACCTTATGCCACAGGTACTAGTTTCTTTCTCCCAAAAGACTTTGCAAGACAAGGTTTCCCTTTATGTACTCTCTTGAGTCGGCACAATTCAGAATTCAGCCAAATAATACAGAAAAGTTTGTTTTAATTAGATCTAAAAATACAATATAGAATAAATCAAATGGCAGACAGACAATCCCCGGGCAGGCTATTTAAAGATGCACAGGAGAGAGAATGTGAGTCAGTGTGGATGAATGAGTTTAAAATACAGTGGGTAGCCCTGTTTTAATCATCAATCCACAGTCCTGCATGTGGCCTGTTTCGAAACAGCGGAGCCGATCCCTCACAAAGTGGAAGCCATCATGCAGCAAACAAGGGAATTGTATCTGACTGTACACATTCATCTAGACTAATGGCATGGTGATGCATCCAGGGGGATACACAAGCTCATGTTCTTTGTTCCAGATCATTTGACTCCTTCTAACACTTCCACTCGCCCCTGTCACGAGTGGAAGTGTGAGTGATCTGTTTAATCTCATCAAATATGATTAGGCAAAACACATCTCAAGATAATATCCTACTGATTCAGCAGCGATACAGATGAGGCGTGAACATTGCAGCTATACGTCAAAATGGGAGCTCCAGAAGTCGTGGCTGAGCTCTACCTACATTACCTTTACATGGAAATGTGCAGTTTGAACATATATAAAAGTGAGAAAACATTTAGCTAATCAGTACTTCTAGGTATTCTGACAAATCGATGATGTTCCAGCAGCGGATCTGCAAATGCTAGACTCTGCATTATTATGAAGATTGTTTCTGCAGTAACTCCTTTTTCAGCAGGTAGCAGCAGGGCTGTAAACATACCATTACTATTCTACCCAGTTCTCTATTTAGAATGAACTGTCAATCAAAGACAAAAAGCATTTACATGAGCAATGCAACCCCGGGCTTCTGTGGGCAATGAAATAGACTCCAAACAAAAAAAAAAAAGTTCTGAAAATGAAAAGGAGGATATTAAAAAATTGTGAATTTCATCTTCAACTGTCTGCTCTTTCCACCTCATCTTTGGGAGAGCAGAGCAATGATTACAAGTAAACTCTTCCAAAATATTTATTCAGCCTAGCAGGCGATATGAAAGATGATGCAATATTAATAAAATAAAATATATATAAAAAAAACAGATTGATTTTTTTTTTCCAGTTGGGAATATTTTGGTTATTGTTATCTGCAAAAACAGCACTAACTCAGGGTTTGGTAGAATCCTTGAGTTACTTCACAGTGTCACTAATACCTATTAAATATATAATTAAAAACATGATCCAGAGGACAAATGTTTCTTCATCAGCCCTGTTTTGCATACTGTATTTGATTTGAAATCCCACTCCATCTCTGAAATCCTTTTATCATTTCACTTCCTCAGCAAATCGCCTAGTGAATTACACAAGGCAATTTACATGCTTGGATAGTGAAAACAAGTGGAATTACTGTTATTTCTGCATAAAACGCTTCTGCTGTTAATCCCAAAGAAGGACCACTATTTGTGTCAGGGTTGGAGGGCTTTTCATGCACAGTCTTGCTAAGGCTCCGTACAGTTGTCACTAATCTACAGCAGAACTGTGGGATGAAAAAGAAACTGTCTGGTCCAAGTTACTGTAAAAAAAAAAGAAACTAAACTTGTCTTACCACAGTCTTGATGTTAACACTAGAAAAAAAGGCAAATACTAGAAAATTCAACTAGCTGAAGGATTAATGTTCAAGACCGCAAAATTGTGCTGTAGACTTAAGATGTTAAAGTATGGTATGTTTAAGTATATAATAATAATAATGTTTTTTTAAGATATCAAATTGTCCCTGAAGGATTTTGTCAGAGACTTCTGTTCTGCTACGATAAGAGCTTATTGTGAGCTGGAGGACTGATATGGACCCTGCCTACAGGGGACAGTGGGGATCAGGTTCTTCACTTTAGTAAGACTTATACAGGGCCTCTTCAGAGGTCATGCTATGATTGTTACATTGCCCATGGTATGGTTCTCACATTTCAAGGATAAAGAGAAAAATTATTTTCCAACTCACTATTTACGATTGCACACAAGTGCCCCCCCTCCCCTCTCCTCGATATCCAATTACTAAATTATGATGAATTCTTAGCATTATTCTCCGCCAGGCATTATTCAAGACAGTCTATCTCAATTTACATAGCTTAACGAAGCACTGAGCCTTTAATAACGCGAAGGAGTGTGATAGTGGAAGCTGATGTTTATTTGAACTGGCTGGGCTTTTGGTAGTAATGATTATGAAGTGAGCATCGGGGTACGGTGTCTATGAGAGGAGACGGGAAGCGAGGCGTTGTGCGAGGCAGGCAGATGGTTGGCCGGACAGTGTGTTGATAATGGCAACATTAGTCTGCCGGGGAAGCAACATTATGCTCAAGGTCAATGGGAGCTGAGGAATGGAGGATCGTAATGACTCGTGCCCCGTGTCCTGGAACGAGATCTCACTTTAAAGGATGTTGAGAAATTTAATATGAGCTCAGTTAATCGGCACAAGGCCATTATATCTATGCTCAGATTCTCAAAAAGTTAATCTGTGTCAAGGAAGCAGTAATAAAAGGTGCTTTCTTTTATTTTTCTCAAGTGGTAGGATTTTAGTTATCCAGATTACTACTGGAATGTAAAATACTATAATCATATTGCTCAGTTTAGTTTTAATCAGTTTTTTAAAACATATGGCTTTGCACAGACATGTTTTCTGGAATACATTTTTAATCTACCAATATGTCTCTTATATATTCAGGTATAAGCACACTACTGTTTAATTTTGTGTGGAGTGTTTTTTTTAATGCATACTAATCCTCACCTAGAGCACATATTTATGCTGCAGTAATCCTTATTTATAGTAATTAAGGAGACATGGATGCTTGTAATACCTGTACCAACCCAGCAACTTTCTTCTCTATTGCTGCTCCACTCCTCCTTTTTGTTTTGTCATCTGTCTAGTGCATTTACTCCATTTGTCTTCTTTCCTGTTAGATGCTATTACTATTTACTCTTCAAGTGATCTAATTTCCCCCCAGAGAGATCAATAAAGTTTAATTCTAAGTGCTATCATTTCACTTCCAATTAAAGCAGCTGCATCCTAACATCCTTGACCATAATGTCAAATCACAAAAGTGGTTTCGCCTCCTAGTTTCCCTCACCCAGTCTACTTCCCCTCTCTCAAGTTTGTTAAAACAAGGGCAACCGCAGCCTGCTGTGCTGACATCTGCGGGAGTTTCATGGAGCCACTTCAAGCATATCGAACTCAGCTCCAGTGAGACGCGGAGGTATTCGGAGGGAGACTCATGTCTTCCTTTTTGTCACCCTGTATTAATGCACAAATCATGAGCGGAGTTGAGAGCCTCAGGCAATCTTCCTGAGGAGCTTCATGGTTTTTTAATCCTTCAACACTTTGCATATATTATTAATACTAAAGACTGAGTAATACTCAACAGTTGCATGGAATAACAATTACAGTGCAACGTCAGCCATGGTGCTGTCCATCAACACATGCTCCTTTTTTAAATAACTGTAGATATGCAGAGTGATATTGTGACTGTGGGTAACAGCACTGTAATTCATGAGCTCCTGAGTGCATTTCAAAGTACAAACCTAGTCACAACAAAATGGCAGTTTTCAAGTTGTTCATATTTTAATCCGCACTTTGTCTCTCTTTTTTTCTTTCTTTTTTTTTTTTTTTTTACAGTGGCATAGTTGAAAAATGAATATTCAATACTGAGAAAAAAGCAAAACCTCACACTTCCCCAATAAAAAGCAAAATTAATTACAGTGATTAAAACTTTGTACAAAATGAGTTATTTATAGCATCATATTGAACTAACAAAATAACATGTATGAGCATTGGCAATGTGGTTTATAATGTCTTTGATACAGTGACTATATACAGTGAGGGGATGTCTGATTCACCAATGCCTCAACATGTCATTAGTACTGTTTGCAGCAAACTCAAAGGCCATAACGGTGATCCTTGTATTGTTTTTTTTATGATAATACATAATTAAAAAATGGAAAAGTTAATGTCAGACAACTACTTTAGTAACAGCAATAATATCAATCAATATAGTATTATATAATAAATGTCAATCAATCATAATAATAAATACATATACTTTGCCCAGATTTTTTTTGGTCTTTTTTTTTGTTTTTTGGGGTTTTTTTGTTTTGTTTTTTTACATTTTAAGCAATTCAGTAGAATCCCTGTTTGAAAAAAAAAAATCTTCATAAGTGTGAAAACAATCTCATCAAAGTACTGATATGAAATTAAAAGCTATAGCCAGTGTTTTATCTTTTACTAAAATTGAATACTTACACGTTATTTACAGGTGATCTGGCAAAACAACATCTGTCTTAGATGAATGGGGGGAAAATAAAAAATAAAACACTTATAGAATACTTTAAACACTGTATATGCTAATATACAAATCGTCGCGTGTCAGGGATCCCAAGATTCAACAATATTGTTCACCAATATTCACGTTAGCAAAATATGTTACAGCAATATCCACACATTGAGCATAGTTGTTCAATAAAATTCAACATAAATAATGAACCCCCTACAAGGTTCCACTCATTCAGTTTTGAATCATCAAATCGCCAACAAAAATTTAAGTTTCTCATCCATGACAATAATCTGCAAGTGTACTAAAATCTTAACCACGTGTCCTGACACCGTCCCTCCATCTAGACTCATATTGAATCCTGAGAACTGAACAATTGATGTCTGTGTTTTCCCTCCTTGTTAGTCCTCAGACTTTGTGCTTTAAGTTTTCTAACTTGTTCTCTGTTGGTACAAATCAACAGCATGAGTCAAAAAAAAACTGAAAATAAATCAATGCAGGAGAAGACAGCGCGAAGAGGAATTTTCATCTAGAGACAATCACAGAGATTGTGCTACTTTGTTTTGTTTTGTCAATGTGTCTGGTCGGTTTTATGATTTTGTTTTTTGGATGTATGCAGTATGGCCATGGTGGGGCAAACTCCAAAACCAATCCCTAGAGAGATACTTCAGATATTTGTGTTTGATAAATTGATGTATTTATCATAGTCTTGTTTGAAAAGCTTGACTTGACTCTGAATAACTTTTCTTGTTGCTTCTGAAGGTTTAGAAAAACGCAGAAAGAATACCAGGTAAATTAAGATAGAGTAGAGTAAAAAAAGTTAATGCAAGCGTTGAAGGAAATACAGAAAACTGAACAGCATTTAGGCACCGTAAAACTGAAATGGGAATAATCCAATTGTACATGGTTTACATTGTTTACAAAAGGAGAAGGCTATATCGTCAGCAGATGCTTTGAAAACAAGCATATCCAAGCATGAGCTCTCTGTAGGAGACAAAAGAATAATAAGAACAAGCAAAACAGATCATGTAGTGACGCTGAGGCAGCTTAAAACTGCATGTCTGCTGTCAAAAGTTGTCGTAAAATGAAAGAAAAAGAATTAGACAGAAGTCTAAATGAAGTATTCTTTCTTTTCCTCTGCATGCACATGGTTTCCCTCAGCATTAATGATGGCCGTGTCTGCGTCAGGGGCGTCCTCTGCTCCTTTGGCCTCATGTGTTAGATACGTCCCTGTAAAGAGCCACAGCATATTATCCACCTGTTGTGCTAGACGTGTATACACTTACTCCAAGCAAGAAAATTATTATTGAAGGGAGCTCAAATGACCTCTTTTACCTTTATGTCTGGCCAGATATCGTCCGAGAACTATTATCAGACACAAGGTGATGAAGACCACGACTGCGACGACACCGCCGATCAAAGCGTGGTCAGGTCCGTGTTGCCCTAAAGCATTAGGATCTGAAAAAACACACAAACCAAGATAGATGGAAAAGTGGAGAAATGATGTTAACACCTGCAAGATGTTTCCCTGCTGCTTGATGTCGCTGTATGGCGATAAAAATATCTGAGTCCTACAATTATCCCTAGAAAATCCAGATGTAAATTTAAAAACACAAAGCACTGCAGTCCTAAATGACCTTCTGTCATATTTAGAGCAAACCCGACATCGCTGCTTCGAAGTGCTTGAATAGAGGTATAAAAGAAGTAATCATACGAAATGCCACCAATCTCTGCACAACTCAAGAATAAAGCATTAACAGCAGCAACGTGCTGCAATAAAACAGTCTAGCTCTGAGTGATGTCTATGTTTTTTTTTTGCCAAAGCCTCTATACATGCTATCTTTTGTGTTTTTCTTGTGCTTGTTACCACACTATGCTGCGGAGGATGAGGCTTTTCAAACAAGTGTTATTTAACATGAGGTGTCCTCTGGGCAGAGAGCGAGCTGAAGGTTTCCCAAGCAGGAGCATGCCTTTGTGTCTGTCCTGTAATAAACTGTAAGCGGCTATGTCTTTACTGTGCACCTCCTGTGCTCTCATTATCTCAAGCTGATGAATGGGCTATGGCTTGTGCTCGGTTTTGCAAAGTGACCCTGGGAAATGACGGCGGGGATGTTCCTACAAACCTCGTTATACTTCTCTATTCACGGATTGCAACCCTCGTTTTCAGCAACCCAAAGTGTGGGACGTTAAAAATAAAAAAAAAGATGAAGTTAGTGAAACATGCAGCTTGTTTAACACCATGCACAACAGAAACACCACATTTTTTTTTAATCAGGGACTCACAAGCAGGTGCTGCAGACTTTGATGCAATAACTGTTTTGGTACAACAGTTTGGTTGCATGTCGATGGATATAATGATCTCTACAGGTGATTCCACTGTCAGCAAGGGGCATAAGCAATTTTCATATCACACCGCTGTGCACACTGCTCAGAGGAATGAAACAAGCTAAACTGCACTGTAGATGATCGTGTCATCGCAACATAACTTGCTACTTATTGTTTCACCCTTAAGTGAGTAAATGACCATTAACTATTTATACCCGTCCAATCAGATCACTTATGTCAGTCTTCGAACAAACTACAGAGAGGCGTTAAAAAAGATGGTTGCGAAAATTAACACTAAACACTAAGACGACACTTCAGAAATAACGCTGTCACAAAAGGAAAACTGCAGATTTTAAAGTGGCACACATATCAGGGACTAAATTTACCATCAATTTGTTTCCTTCTTGTCATGTATAGATACAATATATATTTAAAACTTATATATATATATATATTACACAAATAATGGCAATATCAAACTAAATTACTATGCACATGTATTAAATAAAGAACACAGAACCTAGACAAATATGGTGAACGGAAATAATTTTCAAAAACTAGAGTTCCCACAAAAAAGAAGAATTATATTCTTCACCTTCCATTTCTGCTGTAACCACATGATCTGAAATCAAATATTTACACTCCGGGACGGATACAATCTCCAGCCCAGCTCCTCTCGGTCTGAGCCGTCCATTTCATTGTGCAAAGACAAACCCAAACCGGAGACATATTGTGTGATAACTTATGCAGCCTGTGACATGGCTGGAGAGAAAGCAGCTGGCGTCAGCAGAGTGAGCATCCATGCATGGTGATGGTTTGGCTCATGCTGTGTGGAGGTCGTGATGTGTCCTGACCCAGATCCAGATCCAGCATCACACACTGTAAATCTGGCTTGTAATGATCGTCTAGTGGAATATTTACCTGTTGTAGGCCCTGGAAAGTCTTTGGCTGTTGCCATGGTTGCAGACAGTGACAGCAGTAAGGGAAGACGAGGGGAACAACACCGTGATAAAAAAAGGTGTCCACAAAGTTTAAAGAAAACAGAAATAAACAGGGTCTTTTTTTCTTTTCTTTTTCTTTTTTTTAAAACTTCGACAGCGTGCAGAAGTGACGGAAAGCAAAGCCTGCTGTCAGAGCCAAATGCATGCTTAACTGGAGTTACTGGAAACATTGACTGGGACAGCAGCAAAAAGACAAGGACAAGATGAAGAACAAAGGTGTAACTGGTAATATATACATCCTTATTGGGTCAGTTCATCAGAATTTGTAAATGAACATAATCCCCCACTTACCTTTAGCGGTATATACTGTCGCCATGCTGATAGTTTTTGTATTTGCACAGGTTGCTAGATATCTGTCTAATAATTTGGTTGAAAAACAAGTTGCATTCATTTTTTTTATGTTGGAACATCACATTAACCACCATTGTTCTAGGGTGGAAGCATAGATGGAGACAATGTCCAACTGTCCATCATAGGCGTCCTTTAACCAGATCAAATCAGCCAATCACATAAAGTCAAACCGGTAACCAAAGCTAGTTGGAAGTTGAAGGAAAACATTTTTTCATCCAGAAAATCCTTCAGTACTGATCTTTACTCCTTTTTTCCAGGTCTGACATAACTGCTGCCAGTAGCATCGACGCTAACCTCGTCAGCAGCTCCCATTGGTGTTTTCCAACCAGTCACTTCTCATACACGCCTTCACACACACCTCGCATTGAACCATGCCTGTAGCTCAGTGTTTCCCCAACGGATGCGGATTTACTCCTTAAACCACTCTGCTTGGACATAAATGTATAGCTCGAATCCTGACAAAATGGATTGTTGCATTTTTGTGATCTTTCATGAGTCCAGCTGCCTCACAAGGTTTTTTATAATACTACTGTGTGGACAGTAATACTTTAATATTGAGAGCAATGCAAATGTAGTATATTTTCTAACAAGCAATTCATAGTATTACGTTGGTCTTTTCTAAAAGTGCAGTTGAATGTGAAGTGCATGTCCGAAAGAACTTGCAATGACCTCTGAGTGAAGAATAAGCATTCTCTTCTACTTCTGTTCGCTGACCTTCTGCTCTCTCTCTAAACAGAATATCTTATAACCTTAGTTGGTAAAGACAGGTATGGCAAAGAGAGCTATGAAAGCTAAACAACAGAAGTTGGTCCCATAAAAAAAAAGATTCTCAGAATGTAGATTTGTTTTTTCTGTGTGTGTATAAAAGCTAAACCAAGAGAAGAGGGGGTTACAATGCGGCATGGCGAATTGGATCAAGGGGTTCGATCACGGGATGCATCCCAAACTCACTTGTTTCTGTGAATGAAGTCCTAATTAATCAATGCAAATGAGTGACGGTTATTTTCTTTTCAACCAGTCCACAAACCGACTTCGGCAGCCACAAAGTCACGACACCTTCCATCTAGTTAAAGTAGTTTTTGAGTTATGCGTTGTGACACAGTACACATTCCTGCCACTAGTCTCAACCCATCTTGCTGATCGCGGTTGAGTTTGCAAAGACAGTCCATCTGCGAGCCGGTAAACATGAATGTAAACAATGCACATTTTTAAATATTAAAAAAGGGTTTGCAAATATTTTATGAGGAAGCGAGAACATTCAACGTTGCTACTAGACCTCGAGGATATGCACAATATATTTTAGCGAGAAAAAAAATAACTTTTGTTTGTTTACAGTAAACCTCCACAGGGCACCTTTATGGTCGGGGCTGATTATGTAAATTTCCTCCATTCAGCATGTTCTACCTGCAGAGTGCTCTCGTGGCTCGATATGGCAAAGTCGTACACAAACACTTCAACGGTAATTCCATTAGGAGAGATGAACAAATGGAGCGTGTGATTTTGATCAACATTATTCAAATGCAATTGCACGTGTTCTTATTGTTTGCTTGTAATGGTAGAAACCATTCAGATAAGAAGCAAAGTCACACTCCCGTGTTTCTCTATTTTCTGCTTCTGCAAAGATGTAAATCTGTGCAATGGTTTCCAAACAGTGACTACCTGATAACTTACTTCTACAATGTCTGCATATTGTCAGCTTATGATAATACAGCGGTAATAAAAATGTTGGTGAGGTAACAGTGCTGTGCATAAAAAAATTAAGCAGAGAGTAAAAGGAGAAAAAAAAGAGCATTGAATTCATACAATAAAACAAGCACAAAGCCTAGTTGTTAGCTCATCAATCATCAACTGTGTGTTCAGTGTCATGTTTGTGAGTGCATGGAGCACTCGGGCGGTGCCATGGAGGGCTTGCAAGCGTGTGTATATATATATATATATATATATATATATATATATATATATATATATATATATATATACCTGCGAACGCAGCTGTGTCTGCCAATGCCTGACGTGGGACTCTTGGCATTAGCAGATTAGAAGCATAGAGGCTAGAGAGAGAGAGAGAGGCAGGGGAGCTGAAAGATGGAGGCACTAAGGTGATGACGTCTGCTAAATAAAAAAACAGGAACAACGGGGAACAAAAACAAACCTCTCTGCGGCTCAACATGAGAAAACTTAAGAGGAAAATTAAAACAGCACAAATCGATTACAGCTGGTGCAGTGGGTTAATTCTGGTCTTTAACCTCAGTGGATACTAACAAAATAATGAAAGAAATGCACAGATGATAAAATAATGACTCAAGCCCTGTATGACTAAATTCTTTCAACAATATCTTTGGAAACAGAATGAGTCATACATGAAGGACTCATATTTCCTCCTCATCTATTAAATTTTCAAGCAACTGATGATTGGTTGCTAAATAAGCCACAGAATGAGACCCATCAGAAGTAGTCATGCTTGTTGAAGTGAAAATGTAGGATGAACAAGTGAAATGCGAGGGGTAAAGAGAGTGAGAATCGGTATCGCAGCCTGACAAACAGATGCCATAATTTCTCAATTGTATTTAACCAAACTACTATCTGTTACCATCTCTCTAACATCTCACTCAGAGTAATTATCGTATACGCCGTTTCCTTGCTTTATTTAATACAGTGTATTAAGCAGCATAATTGCAGACGGTGATAAATTGCGGCAGGGCGATGACATTTATTGCCTCTCAGCTCTCCTGTCATTAGCAAATTGGGCTTAGAGGCTGAGATGATCCAAAGAGACCCGGTAAGTATTCAGCCAGACGCGGTGTAGGCTCTAAAGAATGACTGTCATCATCAGTGGAAATGAACCCATCGTGCACATTTTTCATTTTTCCTTAGTAACCAGGGCTTTTGTGTTTAAGATGAGGAGACTACTGAGGGTTATAAGCTTTGCTTTTTTCCTCTGTTACCTGACGCATACATCTTGCATACATACGCAACGATCTAGGTTAATTCAACACATCTGAGTGTTTCTTTCTAACTGAAATTATTAAAAAACTGAAACTTTGGTCCAAGATATGACAGGATGATACGGACTAGCCTGACATCGCTGCCTAGCCCTGTTGAATGAGCAACGCTGAAAGAAGAGACCGTGAACAAAAAGCTGAAAAGGATGAATGTGTCATCCTTCTTCACCAATGAAGAGCTTTCTCTCCCCAAAAAGCCTCTGCCTTTAAAACCGAACAAAGAAGCCGCCGCGTATCCACTAACTGCCTGTGAGCTTGAATAAGTCCGGCGTCTGAGCTGTGATAAGTCGCTCCCAAACAAACTGCACTCTTGTGTGGGACTGTTTAATTGGCAAAAATGGAAACAAACAAATCCAGGGTTGAGTTTTAATATTCCGTCCTTGTTTTTGTGTTTTATACTCGACTGTACTTGATAAACGTTATAAACATGTGCTGCGGAGGCCTTAATGATCCGTCTCCTGCACCATGCTGTCTTTATTCTCTCAGCCCCTTCACTGTCTCAGGATTAACTTATCTCTCCTCCAGGCAGTATGTGGAAGCTGAATTCTGCATCCACAACACTTTCCTTCCTGTTTCCTCAAAGAAAGAGTCCAAAAAGCTAAACCTGTGCAGTGATATGTACAGTACAGTGAGGTTAATCTAGGTAATCCACACAATGCAAGATTTGCAAGTGAATTGTTGAGGAAATGTTCTGCAACCTGGTGACCTGTAGGACTACTGAGCACTTTGTTGCTCAAAGTCATCATTGCTGGTCTGAAAAAATTGAATGAATTTTATATATTTACTCAGTCAAAATCTTCTTGAGTGAGACACTAAACCCCAAATGGTGCGAACCCAATGGATAGCTGCCATCAGTGTGTGAGCGAGCGCTGCAATAAAGCAGCAATCTGTCCTGCTAAGGTTGAACGCTGCTGACTTTATGGCCAAAAAACAACAAACAACACTTTGTTATTATGTGTTCTGACTTCTCTATATGTTCAACTGCCAGACTGACAAACCCTCTGCTGGCTTTGTGTGTTTGTAATGAACACCAGTGTGCAAAACAACAAAACCGATCATCCGTAACAAGACTAGCCATAACCGTACCCACCATATACAAACAGAATATATTCAGCACTGCTGGTCCCCAGGTGGTTGCTGGCCTCGCAGCGGTATGTGCCGTTGTCTGTTTTGTTTAGTGTGGTGATGGTTAGTTCCCTGCCCTCCACAATCATACGCTCGATGTCTGGCAGCTCTCCTCCATCTTTAGACCATAGCACTGGTTCAGGTCTAGGAAAGAAAATACAGGAAATTACATATTTCTTTAACACGCTGCTTATGATTTCCTGATCGAAAGAAAACTAAAGTATTCAGAAAAATTATATTTTGTAATGAAGAGGAATCATATTTCAAGGCCTCCAATTTCTTGCCTATTTCATGTTGGTAACTGACACCAAATAAAATTGTACAAAAAAACAAACTTACATTGGGTTGCCTATGGAAACACACTCCAATTTGAGGTATTGTCCTTCTTGTGGAATAATCAGTGAATGTGTGATCTCCAGATGGGGAGCATCTGCGAAGAAGAAATAAATTCCATGACAGCACCGTGTGTTAGGGGCTTTAACTCCAACAGTGACAAAGTACAACAATAGTTAGTTCTTTACCCAATGGGCAGCTCTTAGCTTTACCCCATATCCCTGTGCTGCTTTGGTACTAATCCCTTACCTGCAAACTAATCCTACGCTAATCCAGAGCAAATGCAAAGCTAAACCTGCAGACATAAATGTAATCTCAATCCTTGTATTTCTTCTCAATGCTAATCTTACACCTAATCCAGCTTTGCATGCTGTGTATGGCTGCACTCACAGTGGACCTCCAGGACCTCGGTTGTCATGTAAGGGTTGGGCAGAGACACATGCTCCACGCTGCAGGTGTAGGCGACGCCATCGTCCCGTCTGTCCACGTGGAACTGGAGGCTACTCCTCACTGTGAATGATTTCCCCGTGGCATTCATCTTTGTAGTGCCTGCAGAGAGTCAGAAAATGAACAGGGGTGTAAATGCACTGAGAACATTCCTGGATTTTGTGCAAGCCCCTTCATGCAAAAAATCACTTTTGAAAAAGAGGCAGAAATCAACTTGTAAGTTAACTAAAACGTGAGAAACATTAAACTTCATTTCAAGTTTCTGACACAGACTTCCTCAGCGTTGTTATTGTTGTTTTTCTCCGCGTCTCCTTTGAGGGAGAGAATCCTTGGCCTTTGAAAGTCGAGTCAAAGTAGACTGTGAAGGGAGAGCAGCATGAGCGTTGACTCGGTTGGTTGGGTGTGTTTGCTCCTTCAGGGCCATCTCTCAAAACATCCCAGTCAACACAAACACGCACGCACTCCCCTGGCAGTGCGGGGTGGATTTCCATAGTTGTAGTCACGCCTATTCTTTCTTTCCTCTGCTTTGTTTTTAGTTTCATTCCCGAACATTCACCCTTTACACAGCCTCAGATCTTGATTTTCTTTTTCTTTTTACCCTACCTTGTGATGCTGTCTTCATTTAGAGTTGCCTTTTAACTTATAATTGGAAGCCTTTCTTTGTAATTTGCTGCTGCTCTCGCTGTCAGCGCTCTGTGTGGTAGTGCCACTTCTCTGTGGAAACTACACAAGGCTACTGCACCTAAGCAAGGCATAAAGGACAAAGGCATCACTTGACAACAACCTCAGAAGGACTTTTCAGCTTCTACCCTCCCCAACCCCTTAGATCCTCCCCACACTACACCCCACCACCTTCTTCTCTCCCTGGACTTTCTGCCATCCAGTGAAGTAAATCAATACATACGTATGCACTCACTCCACTCCTTCACTCACAAATACACACACACACAAACAGCATACAAATTGTTCAATCCTTTGGTCTATTAAATACTAAGAGCCCCTTGCAATGAAACCCAGATCACCCATATCATCATCATTTTGGGCTGATCTGTCCCATTTGTTCTACTTCACTGATTCCCTTTGATTTTGTCATGAGCAAGGGAATTAATTTTTTATTGGACTTTCCAGTGGAACCACTAGAAAACCTACTGCTACAACTGTTAACGCTACTACCCTGTTACGGCTGTTCGCCGTTTCGCCCTGCGCATATGTGTGTGTGTAGTGTTTTCCCCCAGGTAAAGACAGGTGTGCGACTGCCTGGGGTCTCTGGTTGGCCCCAGCTGGAGGACAGCGGGGACAGCACGTCCGTGGTTGGGCAGGGCCAGGATTGGTGCGCCATCATTACCGTGCCGCCAATGAGAGCGCCCCGGCAGCAGCATTACCGGGGATTTAAACCGCAGCCGCCCGAGCATCGTGGCGGCTTCACTTGTTTGTGTGGTGTTTGTGAGCTTGCCTCGTCTGTTGGTATTCGTAACTGTGGAGGTTTGTGTATTGAATTGTTGGAACTGGGCAGGGATTGGTTTAGCTATATATTTACTGATCACACTAGAGTATATTTCTGTTAGAAATAGCTCTAACATTAGTTTAGAGCTGGGGTGGCCAAATAGTCAGAGACTAAGAGCCACTTTTTTTTTCTGTGTTACTGCAAAGAGCCACATCATACCCATGGCAACGCCAGCCAAGCATATTTGACGCATGTCATGTGAAAGCTCCTGAAGAGCCGCATGAAACTAGTTAAAGAGCCGCATGAGGCTCGGGAGCCGCGGGTTGGCCAGGCCAGGTTTAGAGGGGCTGTTTTTGATGTGTTTTTGTTATCTGCTAGAAGCTTAGTTAGTGAGGTTTTTCTTTCTCGTTTTGGTTTTCTAGTTAGATAACATAGGCTCTGTTTAGAGTTATTCTTTTTGTTATACTGGTTTGTTCGTTTAACAGCACTCGCTCGCCCTTAGTTCCCTTTTGCCTCACCTTCTTTTGTTAAAAACGATCTGAACGTTCATTTAATAAAATACTTTTTAATATGCTTACAATCTGGTTTTTATGTTACTTCTTTCATACCCCTTTATCTGGTCGTAACACTGACAGATTAAATTGTATTATTATTATTCTTTTGTAGGAACTACAATTATTTGAGGGCCATATTTTTCCTGAAATGTTGCACAGATAATGATAATATTGATATTTTTTAACAATACTGCCTCAAAACCAGGCAAGAGTCAAAAATTATTCAAGCTTTTGTGTCTCTTTAACTGTAAGTTTCAATTACATAAACTAATTAATTAGTAAATTATAAGTTTTGTTTTAGACGTGACAATACGTGTACACTTACTCCTGGTTCTGATTTAGTGTATCAAATCTCAAAACTAAAAGTAGCAGTAGCGAGAGGAAGAATACGAGGGAAAAGATAAGCACATGAAGGAAGCCATCCAACCCCACCGGCCTTCCAGGACATCATCCTCATAATGATTGATGCATCACAAATGAGATTACTTTTGAGACCCGATTTCAAATATCATATATCATTTGAGCAAACAGGAAAGTCGGAGGCCTTGCATTTGAGTGTCAAAGGCCTTGCAGTTTTGCCCTGACGTACAGAGGGAGGATAGTAAGTACCTCTGTGGCATCAAACACAAATCTCTCCATCTTTTCCTCTCATTCATCAAGTCGCCTGCAGCATCAGAGCTGCCACAGAGAGGCTGTCAGTCGGTTTTTTAAAGGCGGCTGCTAGCATCGCCAGAGAGCATGCGGGGAGAGCTTCGTAATGATGTGAATGTGCCTAGGTGCACCTGCTTTGAACCATGAACCCCAAGGAGCCAAACAAATCTACATGGAGGCAACTCAGGGGTTGCTCCTGTAATCAGCACCTCTGTGTCTGTTTTAACAAGGTGGAATCTCAGCAGCAAGATTCATATATTTTCAAAAAGAGTAAGCCTATTACAGTTTAATACGAGTAAGGTTAGGGTTGGACAGGTGTAGTTTGGAAGGTTTGAAAATTGTGGCTTTCCTTCAGATTGTTTTGTGTTTACTGGGTCAAGCCGTCCTCAGCCTTGAAGAAGTCATAGCATAACAATTTGTTTATTTCATGAAGGCATCAGAAACATCCTCTAATAGCACATTCATTTTTTTTTTTACATTTGCAATCATTCCAAACTCTCTTTTAATTCCAGAAACCCTGGATAAGCACAGTTTGCAACCTATCGCCTGCTGACCGATAATTATTAAAATGTTTTGATGAAGAATTTAGCAGTTGTTAGAGTCTTTCAATTTAACATGGGAACTTGTTTACACTTAATGAACAACCTTGCCCTTTTAGTATTTTGGTGTTTGGTAGTTGGAGGGTAAAGAGGCGTAAGGGACAAGCTAAAAACTGCTCTCCCAGTAAATTTGTGGTTGAATTACTTTGTGAGATAGCAAACATAACCAATTTTCTACAAAAAAATGTTTCAATATGGTCTTACAACGAATAAATCTGTTCACACAGTGACATTAAACACTTTATCCGAGCTAACAGGTAGTTTTAATCTGTTAACATTCTTTTCAAATAGCTGAAAATGTGAAATCATCAACTCATAAAACCAGTGAAGAGATGTGCACTCTGCTCAGGTCCCTCTTCACATAAAACAGATGAGGCTGGAGCACCATATTGCTTCTATGAAGTCGATCAATGCCCAGTGTATCTGAAAATAGGACTGCAATGTCTGCATGAATTAAACAGAGCAATTCATATTCACTAAATATATTCACATATTCACTTGTTTTTATTGTATTCATCTTTATTTTTTAAATAAAATGAACAACAACAAAGAAAATCCATAACCCTCTATAATTTTACTGCTCCAAGGGTGTTACAATATAACACTTTATAATTGTTTTTTGTTTTTAACTTGCTGTGGAAAAAGCAAGTGCACATTGTCTAAAAATAGTTTAAACACCATCTAAGGCATTCATGTGAGAAAACACTGTGAGCCTCCACAGCTACAGTTATGTAGCTCATTTGTAAAAACCTCAGACATATTCCTCCTCAACTTTAAATATAGAGAGTAGGGTAAGCAGAGGAGCTATGGAAAACATCATGAGGCAGGTTAGGCCAACAGATTTTAAACTTATAATTGACAAAAATGTCAAGAGGTACAAGGCTAAACCATACATAAATATGTGTTGCTACTTGTCACTATGATCATTAAGGGGACACTTGGTGATATACAGAGAGAGCATTCAGTTTTTGTAGTTTAGAAAATGTTATAAATTCAAAGACTAAACTAAGAGAAAGAGGCGCAATCACAAATCCATCTGCTGCTTCAGCACCACGGACAGCGCCATGGCTTTATCGATACCCGTAACGGTTAAACTGCTGATATTTCAGAGCTGTGGTCAGAGCCTTATTCTAAATTGCACAAACCTCAGTCAGATAAAGGATCGATGACCAGGCAGAATAACATATTCGACTAAACTCCTCCGCCCTGCTCTCTCTCTCTCTCTCTCTCTCTCTCTCTCTGCTACTGCATGGAGGGGAGTTTGTGCAGGTGGATGTATGTACGGCATCCCTTCTTTATGTCCTTGAAAACACAACTATCGGAGAAAAAAAGACTCATTAATCTACAATTAAAGTCATTTGTAATTTGTCAAATTAAATGCTGTAATGTCGTGTTGCAGTGGTGTTCTTTTTTCCCCCCAATCAACACAATAGTTGTCAAACCAACTGCTGTCAAATGCAAATTATAAACGTCAGAGTAATTCATTTAGAATTGTGCTGAGCTACGCACTGTAATAATTCCTCTGATAATTAACTTGGGCAAATAGTCGAGAGTTATGATATTTAATTAGAACATAACGGTTACAACTCAGACCTATGACATCTCTCTTACTGCCTGCTGTTTTCTCACATCGAGTAAGTTTCTTTGTTTCAACTCTTGTCAGATGTGTAACGGCAACAAAAGTAGCTCAAACTTTCTCTAATTGGTGGAGAGAAAAAAACATGATAACCTGTTTACTATATTGGTCCAGCAGATTCATGTTTACTTTACTGTACACGCTGCTCTAATCTGAAGAAGTCTAATGATCACAGTGTTTCCCACACACAGCATCTACTGAAGTACTGAAGAGCGGGGGCTGTGGCAAAACATTTTCAGATGCAAATCAGTTTATCATGTAGAAACCTCTGGTCTGTGAAATATGAAATATGTTTCCAATATATATATTAATCGTTGTGTCTAACTAAAACTAAATAAAACAAGATTTTTACATGAAAAGAGGATATATTGTTTAAAGAACACATACGGCTGTATAAATAAAAGCTGTAGTATCGCAGTATTTCATCTTTGCTCTGCTTGATCTCACAGAACAAGATAAAGCTTAATGGACAATTAAAGAGCTCCCCAATTTAACACCAAAAACAATGATAATAATAAGAATTATATAGTGTATTTATTGTCAAGACTCAAATCTTTTCATACATTGAATATACAGTTAGTCACCTTGTTGTTTGTGTGAATGCTGAACGTGCCTTTGTCTCTATATGAAAGGACAGGCCACTTTATGTATGCAAAGAGAACGACTGTGGGTGGATTTTCTCCTCAATAGATTACAATTTGAAGCCTTGCTGTCATTCAGCGACACAAGTAATTTGTATGGCTCTATACTGTGCAAACAAATGATTTGACACTGGATGACAGTTGCATTTTGTGGTTTGTAATACTGGGTGCTTTTTAATATAAATTGTTGAAAAAACAAATCATCAGAGCATGAAATAAATGTGACATGTTTTTTGCTATTACACCTGCTGTCATCTCGGAGCATTGTAGGCTGGTCCCCCGGTGGGGATAGATTTGATTGACAGCAGACACTGGCAGCAATGATCTACCACAGAAAAACCAATGGCAAAACATGCTGCTCCCAGCACATACTCGCTGAAGAAAGCTTTAAAGCAGCACCTTTAAAAAGACTTGGATCCGGAGCGCTGATTGACATTCCTCCTCTTTGACACTTTGACATGGAAATGCAGTTTTTAAGTTGAGCCCTCCAGTCTACACTTTGTTCTTTATCTCTCTTTGACGTGGAGATGCATCACACGAGGTCTGTTTGCCCAAGCAGCTTCAGAAAATCCACCGTACTCAGGTAAAACTAATAAACAGTTGTATGCAACACCAAGTTGGGGCACATGATATTTTTGAGAAATGTGCAAATCACACACGTATCAATGTAATTAAATATAGGGAATAATTATTTGCTTCTTTTTTCTTTTATGCATTTTGTGATGCCTGCTGAAGTGTGAACGGGATGACGGCATTTCATTTTTATTTGAATCCACAATAAAACGGCAATTCAAACTATTACTAACTGCTCTTAAACTCATGACATTTAGGCATTTGTTTTATGTGCACGTGTCCATATATGTTAAGATATTAGTTTTTGAGCTATAAAGATTTATTTTGGAAGTATATCTCATGACATTGAACGATAAAAAAAGAAGAGATCATCTTAGTGCCTCTTGAGATGGACAGCGAGACTGGTTGTGATGCTGTGTGTGCCAGCTCTCCGCTGCCCTTTCAGGAATCTACGTGCATGTCATTTCAACAAGAAAACTTCATATCCCAGCTTCTCTCCCATCAATCATCATGCCATGTTGGGCAGACACAGACAGAACCACCAAGAAAAAAAAAGCTCTCTGGTGCAAATCTTCAATAAAGAGCAACTGTCACACAGAGTCTCCGCAGCAGGCTCCATTACATTAAAGAGCTGCACACCGCTTACCTCTGCCATCAAATTGAGGAAAAACATTCCATTTCTATTTTTTTTAAAATGTTTTTGTCTTTTTTTTTTAAAAGCAGAAATATGACTGCGATAAAAGCTATAAAAAATACAAAGTGCAGAGCTTCAGACAGTTTTGGGAAGAGGTACATAAGAAAGTGAAAGCTTGTAAGGCACACAGTGTGAAACCACAGAAAGCTTCTGCTGGTTTAGTGTGATCAGCACACATTACACTGCACCATCTGCTGCCTAATGCACTGTCTCTGTCACTGTTTCTCTTCGGGTCTGGCTGAAGCTGGTTGTGGCCTCTCTGAGTTTGCATTCTTGCATCCTCCTCGACTCATTGTTTGACTAATCTAATCACTACTGTTTGAACAAAATAAAGCACCTTAGAGCCATGAGCTGAATGAAGGGGTAGGCCCAGCGAGATCAGCTCAGCACATGTAAACAGCAGGGAGGTAAGGTAGCACAGATCATTTGAAAATGTGCGATAAATTAACACCTATGTGTCTTTTTAGTTAAACGCAAAACAAGAAGCTCAGCCTGTCTCTGTAAGCATGCAAGTTTTGTGCTCATAATCTCATAATCTTAAGAAGCCCTTCTTATCTAAGACATGCTTGGAAGGATACATGTGCTGGTTTCAGCTTTTAAAATGTGAGTATTAGCTGCTTCTCAGTTCTATATCATTGTAGACTGAAAACAAGCTAGAGGCCAAGAGCAGCAAGCAAGTTATCGATAATCGCCTTTAGTATTGATGATTGATTTGTTTCTAATAATCAACCAGCTGAGTTCATCATTGCCAGTAATGGAGAAAACAGAATACGGCGCAGGACTTCTTGTTGATTAAACTAAACGTTATAATTAGAATCAATAAGAGGCGCTCCTATATGTCTTCACTGCGGTCAGGTAGTGAACTGTGGAGGGTCTTCGCCATAGTCCAGCAAAATTTGGACAACTTCCAATGACAGCAGCAACGCTGGCTGAGAGCCAAGTAAATCATGGCACTACTAAACCCCCGGCCAGTGGAACAATGCATGAATATGAGCACAAAGGAATGCAGCAGCTGAATGACTTGACAGTAATGATGTCTCCAAGAGGGTACAAGTGGTGGAAGAGGATACAATGCTCTGTGAAATCCACACCACATGCTTACCTTGGACCTCCTTGTCATTTCGGAACCACCGGATGTTGGCAGCTGGTTTGCTGCCTGTTGTGGTGCATGTCAGGGTGATTATATCCCCCTCCATGGCAGGCTTTGTGAATCCTGTGATCTCCGGTCGTCCTGGTACTCCTGCGGTGCATAAAAAATATGATTATAAATAACATACTGAATACATGTATATAATGAGCCCGGTAATAACCCCAGTGAGTGGTAGAGTCTGTATTCCTCTGACAATGAAAGATGATTTACTGACAACGATTACAATAATTCACTTTCAGATATTCATGAATTTGAATTTTCTTAGTGAAAAAAACGACAACTGCATTTTTCACAGCACGAAATAAAGGAATGATAAACAAAAATGCACCAATGAAACTGAGAAAAAAAAGAGTTCTATACAGTAGATTAGGGCTCACAATAAGTTTAATATATATAAAATTCAAGTCCGCAGTTCATTAAAATACATTTGAAAATTACCCGAAATCTCTTCCTCGAGATTACTGCGGCTGCTTTTTTTCCTTTCTGGCTGTGAGACGCTTGACGAAGGTCATCTTACATAAATGTATACTAAGTGTTGACAGTGTGTGGGAGTTGACTTTTATTTTTTCCCATTTCTGCGTATCCCTTCAACACATCTGTCTGTCTTACACAGATGTGAAAAGGTTGAGTTTTTTTCACGGCTGTCCCGCTTGGCAGAAAATTAAATATAGTATCATTACTAGCATGCGAGCTTAACTGTCAACCTTTATGCTACTAGGCAGCGGTGTAATACAATGCAAAAATGTTATTTTAAAGCTTTTGTTAAGTTATTTTATTTTTTGGTAACAAGCGCGTGGTGGAAAAATAACAATAGTCTATAATTCAAAGCGTGCAGGTATTCAGCTGTCAAAATGTGAAGAATTAGCTGCGAGTAATTGACATGTGGAGACTGGGCCAAAACGGACATGCTCACCCAAAACAGTGAGAAAGGCCTTGGTGGTCTTGACAGGCATGGTGAAGAGCGAGCAGGTGTACTGGCCCTCATCTGACAGGCTGACGTCACCGATTCTGATGGTGAGCTCCTGCCACGAAGCTCGCACCAACTCGATTCTGTGGTCCCTCAGAGCTGCACGGAGAAGGATGACACAAATAAGCACAGAAAGAATGCAATGACGGCAATCAACGTGTAGAAGTTTGTGATTTAGATGATCTATACCAGAACAAAAGGCATATGCATCGTGCTTCCAGGTAGTTCAAATGTTGCGAACACATACTGTTGTCGATGGTTTGAAATATTTTTACATTTGCATTCTAGGCTGACAGTCTTATTCACAGTCGGTGAGAATACACAAGGCACCAGCGGGATGCACTGAAGCGTGGCAGTAGAAAAAAGCTTATAGTCCTAGATTGCAATATCTATTTAGGTAAATCACTTTACATCCCAGCTATTGATTTACACTCACTTTAACACTTTTAACAACTGGCTCTGTCTGACATTTCTTACTTTGAACAGTGATACCAAAACCTGGCCTTATACAGAACCACTTAGCCTAGGTTTACAGTGAAAAAGACAAAAAAGAAATAGTACTGGCAGAATATAGCGCAGACAAATAATTGAATATCATTTTTTATTTTCTGTCTGTGCTATCATATTGTGTTTCTTTTTTGTTGTTGTCAAAAATTCAATGATTTTAAGCCGTATTAACTTTTCCGTGCGTGTATTTTGATAGATACTAGTGTTGTTAAAACACACAAGTTAATAATGCAGTATTGATTTCAACCAAATCTCGCAGCCTCAGTGCAGACGTAAGTTCGAAAACAAAGCTACAATATCGCCAATAGTAATTTAAAACATAGATTCACTGCAGACAAATTAGCCACCACTACTAAGAAGATCTGTGATACTATAACAATTACAATGAACACAGCTTGAAATAACTTTTGGTACTTTTCTTAAGATACCAGACACCTTCACAAGTGTTCATCCAGATGTGACTACACCTTCATAATGCTGAGAAAACTGAGCAGCTAAGCTGAAAAAGGTCATCTCGCACCTGTCATCTCTTATACAATTTCAAATTCAGAATCACCTGCTCGTACGAGCGACCAACCACAGAGGGCAGGGAAAGGAAAAGTGCTCTTCATTGAATAAATTACACATTCTTAATCCTCACTCCCTTTAGGCCAGCCGGTTTTCTCCCAGGACACTCTTTCATCTGAAGTAATTTGAACTCTACTGGATTGTACTTCACAGGGCATATCTGCTAAAATGCGGCAGAAGTAGGTGTTGATTAGGATTTAATCAACGCGGCAGATGCAAAATGGCATCAGATAGAGAAGACATCTCTATGAAAGTCATTAATCACCTAGTGCATTCCCATTTATTTGATTTCAGTGATAAACATCGACAGCAGAGAGATGTGATACACGGTAAAATTAGATTGGCTGAAATGATTATTAGATTTTCACAGACATAAATCATTATCAACGACGCTGTTCTTCAGCTTCAGTTACGCCACATCATTTTAAGATCATTATCTTCTAATCATACATTATAAAAAGGGAAAAATCAAGATTGGCTATAAAGATATCGAGACTCTGTTATCCAAGAATAAAGAGTAACCTAAATAAAAACAATCTTCAAGACAGAATTAAAATTTCAAAAGAAGCTGTGCCATCAGAGAACTTATTATATGCTACGGTGCTTAATACAAACATTTGATAATCTCACTGTAGCAAACTGCATCCTGAAACACAGCTCGCTTTGTAGTTAAGCATCCTCACTACAGAGCTTGAAAAATGCCCAGAGGCTCTGGCAGAAAACAGCAAACCCTTTGGTGGATGGATACATCGGAGAGGTGATGGGGTCTAAGCAAACATCGTACAGCAACTCAAAAGATATGGAAGTGCAGGCTGAGAGGATCAAAGCTTTGGACAAGATGACATACAGTACAGTACTTCCCCTGGCCCACATCCCTCTATCTCTGCAACGCACAAAGAAAAGACGGCGAGAGACAGAATTTTCTTCTTCTTAACCCCCCCTGTTTCTCAAAGCACAAACACCTATGAGATGCTGATAACTGTTCTGGATGTTTTTCCTAAGGATGTTGTTTTGGTTAAAGTAATATTCCACCCAACATCTGTGGGTGTAAAAAAAAAGAAGAAACATTTGCAGTTTCCAGCAACTGTGGATATTTGCTCAAATTTAGGCCCATTACAACAAACTTAATGTTGACAAGATTTTCCGCAAAGCAAAATAAATAAATAATAATCGAAACAGCCACGGAAACTTCCCCAACTGCTACAGCACGATCCACTTCTCCACTGTCCATCCATATGGTCAGTCAGTGTTTTGGCAAAATATGGCTGGAGCTTTCATGTTGCACCGTTGGCTCAGAGCTTCATAATTGGGTATTTAGCCCATATTATGACCGTTTGGAACACACCGAGCATATGGTTGGACAACAGAGAAGTGGATTACGCTGCAGAATTGTTCATGAAATATCTTTTGACTTATCGGCTTTGTAATCCATCGAGCCTAACATGAACTTCTCTGAAAATAACCAACTTTAAAATACCTTTACATTGCCCGTTATTCTAAAAATATAAACTTTAAATACCAAAACAATCAAATGCAGTATAAATTTGTTTTTTTCAAGTGACATTTAAAGTACGTTATTCTTTATATCTACTGAATAATATCACATTACCTTCATGTCAGTAGCTAAAATACTGATTCAGATACCAAGTGGTGGCTGAGAAACAACTTACAGCTAAACAAAAAGATGAACTTGACTGATGCAGCCACTGGCACCACACAGCACATGAATCAATGACATATTGATAGAATGAAATGTACAAAGGTTTGAATAACCCAAAGACAAGTGTTATCTATTACTCAAACAGCATATGGCCTAGGAAACCATGCTACTAGAATCCAATCCAGGCTAGAGGCCCAGACTGTGGGCAGATCCGTCACAATCAGACCCAAATGCCAGCGGCTGACAAAGCTTTTTTCCAGGTGCTTTAGGAAATCAATGTGATGAAAAGGTTCATTTCCCCCAAACCCTAGATAGCTCCCACGCTGTTCATTCTGCTTAGGAGGAGGCATAAATCTGCACCCTGACCTTGTGTATGCTACAGCCTTGCAGCATGGCAGCTTAATGTGCAGTACATCTTCTGTGATGGAGGCCTTACCAAGGCTGTCTCAAATCAGTAAAACTGACACCCTGGTTCCCCCTCAGGGCAAGGCATAAAGTTGCTACGGCCCTTTGATGCAAAGTAATGTTTGCCTTGTTTCCCATACCCCCATTCTGAGGTCCCCCTAGAGAATTGTAGTATGTCAGATTCAGTTTTATCAAGGTCATTATCTGAACATACTATGTTCAAGAACCTGTGTTGACATGTGAAATAGCTGTTGAAATACATTATTTCAATAAGGCTTTGAGGCGTAAGAGAAGAGCTGACAGTCTGGTTGGTAGCTACATTAGCTCTGTCTTCAGATAAAACTGGAAGCAGAGGAAGTGGAAGTGCACTTATCACACGGCATTCACTTCTGCACTCCACTGAGCAGCAGACAGATGTTAACCAATGTTTCTAATCCAAAACGATGAAGTATCTCCTGACAGTCTAGATAGAAAAGGACGTTTTACATCTATCTATTAGTCTTGGAAACGAGCCGATTGGCTCTCGGGGGTTCAGCCAAAATGTTACATCCGCAATGCCGAGTGTCCCCATTTGGCCATTTTTGCATGGCCTGTAACCACTTTGAGCCAGTCCTGGAATGTGGAAAGCACTAGCTGTCCTTCAGCGAGAACACGGGGTCCTGGCGTACCCCCCCTCCCGCTCTGCAGCCAGGGGCTCCACTCTTTGCAATTAGAGTGTGTTTGCTGCTGGCTGTGCTTGCTCAGTGACTGTGTGGGCGATTCTGGATGTGTTCCAGGACTAGTGGTGCAGGCAGGGGGCTCTTTCCCACCACACATGTGGCTGCAATTAAGAGAAGGAAAGGGCCTTGTTCCAGAGGGCCATTGTTACTGCCCGCACTCTCAGAGATCCCACAGAGCAGATGCTACTCAAATTGGACTCATTTGCAGCGCTTGAAGGAAAGGGAAGGAAAGAAGGAAGAATTCTCCCAACAGCTAAGCTACGTCCCCTCTTCAAGTGGTGAATAATGAGACTGAATATATTTTTGTCTGTCCATTTTTCAGCCCACTGACATACAGTCAGCTTGACTGTACTCTGTGGGATTTTTTCTTCTTGCCTTTGAGTCCCTTTTTTTTGTAACTCTCTAAATTTAATTTTTATTAAAACAAGTGCCAGTGGGGTTACATAATTCTGTTGGTATTCAATGCGCATTTCATGGTTTGCAAAGACACATTACAGTACAACACATAATGATTTAGCCCCAGTGAAAAAAAAAAAGATCTAAACATTTTTCAGGCAGGGCTGAAACTTCTGAAGGAATTTAAATGTAACATATTCTTCATTATTCCAAAGAGCTTGTATACATTATACATGAGAGTGCAGTGTGCCACATAGCTTAGTATAGTACATACAAGAGTAGCTCTTCACATTAGTGGTAATGGCAGAGTGTATAGTGCCACAATGGTAGATTCTGATTTCAGTGAAGCTGGAGGTAACCCAGTACACTTAAAAGGCCATTAGTCCCCGAGGACAGACATTAGCAGTGGCCATGAGACCCTTTCTATGTTCTGTCGCCAGTAAAAACAGTCACTGAAAAGTAAACAAAACACTTGTGGCTTGTGAAAATTCCCTCAATCATTCCAGTGTAAGATTCTTTCCCAAGATATCTGAAGAAAATGTGGCATATCCATTTATGAAGCTTTATCCTTACACATTTAACTTGTTTTCCCCCCCATTTTTTTAAAACATGTATGTAAAAATGCCAAATAAAAACAAGAAACAACATTAATAATCATTTTAATAATAATAATATAAGGATAATTAGAAGGACAGACCTCCACCAACACCTGTAGTACATTGTTCTAAGATAAGCAAATCTGAAAGTACAATTGACCAAAATATTTCATGTATCCGTCCTGAGATTTGGATTGTGTTCTTCCTTCCTTCCCATGCTACACCCGTTTACAATCTTTCATAAAAATCTGTTTTTCCATAATCCTGCTGACAAGCAAACAAATGGCACAGAAAACATAACCTGCCTAGGTAATATAATAACCTGAATCTGGTAGGTCGTGTCATTTTCAAACTCAGAATAGATGTACACACAGATATTTGTAACCGAGCTAAGGAGACTGCTGCTCACTGTACTTCCTGACAACAGATCCACCGTCAAATGTTGTGTGTTTACTAGAATGGACGTTTAAATGTGCTTTCATTGGTGCTCCCTCCAGTAATTGCATCCTTGGTAATTATCCTTCATTCTCTCAAGCTAATGAATGTTTTAATGCTCGCATTAGAGCATTCATTTAGCACATAACAGCATTTTGATTACTACAAGCCAATTAAGATCAATTTTGCTTTGTGACCTTTATGATCCAGACTGAATGTCCCAATTAAATGTCATGAATGATGAACCATAAACTTCAGAGAGATGGAATTGAGATGAGGAAAGCGTTACACAATTTGCCACAGCATGTAGCTATATGCTGCATAAGTCTCCATATCTTTGCCACAAACACATAGTGTGGATCAAATGAGCAATTTGTTATCAGCCTTTGACATGAAACCTGCAGTAGCTTCCTATTAATTGCATTATTCATATTCACCATATCTGACAAAAGACTCTGCTTCCATCCTGCATGCCTCCAGGAACGTCATTACCATTCTCTACAGCATCGCTACTTAGGCTTTATCCTTTCCCCACAGAAGCCAAAAGTGAAGTAAATCATAATGAAGACAGCAAAGGACAGCTCTGCCCTTATTTGTCCTGCTCAGTAATAATAATTCATAACACCGGCAACATATAAAAGGGATAATTCTACAAAAGACATATGGTCCAAATAGATTTCATCATGGCAACCCACCACAGAGTCCTCGCTAATTGGCCTAATGTATGAATGATGTGTTGGCCGCACTATTAAGAGAATCTATCTCTGTTGTTTCAGGTCTGCGGCGATAATGCGTAGGAATCTGCATGCCGGTCTTTGCCATAGTGTAGTCTGAAACCTCAGAGGTGGCAACAATCAACCAAGACTCAGATATACATAATGGATGAGAAAGAAGCGCGCCAAGGAACCAGCTGGCATGATATAAGAGGAGGGCTGTGTTCAGCTTTAGACAAATGTGCAGAGACAGTCCAACCCATATGGATCGGCTTTGGGAATCCAGCAAGGTTAACACTCTCTTGGATCTCCGCGAGGTTTGACTCAGCCTCTTATGGGAGAGTCTAAGATAAAGAGCCCTCTTATCATTTACACTCTCGCCAAAGATACATTAAGCTATTGAGCTGTCACCTGCCCACTATTTCCTTCGCACCTGCACCCACATCTCTTATCCTCCCTTCCAGGTCTGTGACGTGACTTTGCTGTGTAGACAAATTGTAGGTCAGAACCTGGAGGATGAACTGCTGGGAATATCTTCTATGTACATGCCTACACACCTAAAGACTCTCAGTGGGTTTATAAACTAATAGTGCACCATTGTGATCCTCCTTGGATTGCATCTTGCAATTAAATTAACAAAAGGTTATTCAGAATAGTCTCGTCATTAATAGACACTGTCCTTACCTGAAAAATCACAATGTCAGTCATTTGTTTGAACGCTTTAAATTGCCCATGTTTATGTTTCGTGTGTGACATTACAACAAACTTTCTCCAAGGAAGATGTTAGCAGAGATGTATAGTAACGAAGTGGAACTACTTAAGCACTAAAATGCAGTATCTGTACTTTTTTGTGCTGAGTCGTTACCCGTTACTATTGTAGCGTCCAGCCGGGCACGTGATGAATGACGAGGCGATATTGAACAAACTGCATTTATTGCTGAGCGGTTTGGTTCCAGGACTCGGTGACTGTCGGTGTAACCATGGCAAAAAAACCAACAGAACAGTCCCGGTCTCACATCAACCTTGCTCGTGCGCCATACGTCATACACCTGGCTCACCCAGGTGCGCTCTCTCACCTGCCCTTGCTCTCGCATTCATTCAGACGCATTCACAGACCATGGGAAATCACAGAACTCTACCATAAACATTGTAACACTGTAACATTAGAAGTTGTGCCCTAAAAAATATTTGAAATAATATAAACAACAGTACTTTTACTTTTACTTGTACTTTTACTTTCAGTACTTGAGTATCATTTTTTTTTTACATACTTCTACTTGCAATACTTAAGTACAAAACTTTTTGAATTCTTTAGTACTTTTACTTAAGTATGGTGTTTAACGAACACTTTAACTTCTACTCAAGTCAGTTTTTTTGATATAGCACTTGTACTTCTACTCCACTCCTTTACTCCAGTACTTCATACATCTCTGGATGTTAGTGTCAATGATTCATTCATACAGAATCTTTTCCCCAACAAACTGTCAAAGTTTTTTTTACCCATAACCAATATGTTTCTCAAACTTATTTAAAACTTTACCATAAGGACTGCATATCTGAAAACAACTGATTTGAATGAACTGAAAAAAAAATATTTAAAAAATTCAATTAAGTTAATAATTAATAAAATAATCTCTATTGATCATGTGTCAATATGGTAGCATAACAGCTTGCACCTGTGCTCGTTGTAACTACCTTGCAGTAAGTGTTAGAGTCTTTAAAATTCTGGAAATCCCTTTTTTTCTCCTCGGCTGTAAAAGCTTCTCATTTGTCAGACTTGAATTAAAATAGAACAAATTACCGTTGGGGGGCAAAGATCAGATCTTGTCTTACTTTACCCAGCAGCTGTCAAATTCAATTCATATATTACGGAACTCCAGCTTTTTTACAGATGTTTCTTCTTTACTCCACTATAGCCGCTCGAAAGGATTTAAAAGGTCATTTTAATACTCTGTTTTTCCTCTCTCACTATTTTATAGCAAACCTCAAACACAGACATAAATGCCCTTATCTTTAATAAAGAGCTTGAAGGATACAGCGAGAGTAGATTTAAAAAAAAAAAAATGCCTCACAGGACATTTTGTCTCATTTAAGACAGAACTGCACATGTACTTTTATCGTCACGCCACACATGTAAAACCGTAATTTCCCTTGGATTACGCATGCACAATGACAAACTACCTTTGTCAGAGAGAGTGTGTGGGGGGGGGTTGCACGTGCATCAAATAGTCAAATAACATATGGCTATGCTGTCATGGACACCCAAGAGAGATGGACAATAGAGACAATGGACAGACACAGTGAAAAGGAAAGGTCTAGCAGTCTGTGACCAGCTGTTCATCAGAGGGACAGAACAGCCTGCCTCGAGCTCAGCCAGTCTGCGGTCGGTTGTTGGATTGAAAGGTAGCATAAGGTTGAATCTAACATTTTTCATTGGCTACAAGAAGGCAAAACAAACAGGAGAAGGACAGTTGCAGGCCTCTGCCAAGCAATTAACTGGTGATTTGGCACAGCAGAGATTTCTTCCCAGGTGTCCCACCCCTCTTCCTCGCATGAAGCCTGTGTTGTTCCACGCCTCCCGTTTTTTTCCCGATGGCCTCACAGGCATCGTATCAGTTGTGCCAATAAAGCTTTTCATTTGGCTGTTTAGAAGGAGATGGAGAGGAAGTGTTCCCACACTTAGCCCTGGCAACCTCTGCCGAGTGGACTACATTCATTTTGTCATCCGTATTGCTCTGGAAAAGGATTCTGTCATGCAATATAAATGGCTGGCCAAGAGGGGCAAAGTGGCTCATACATATTGTGCTCTCTAAGCTCCCCATACATGTTTATAACAGCAGCACTCTGGATTCACATGTGGGGGAAGATTATTGCTTTGTATTCAGAGGAGATGAGAAGTGTGAGCACAACGCAGTTTACTGGCTTCATTTAGACCAAATGAAATAGCCAAGATAAAAGATTTAAATGAGTTATCATGTGTTATATCCATAAAGAACAAAGAAGTGAAGGTTTTTTGTTTTTTTCTGATTTAATTTGGTTGCAACTGTTTCTGCAACGTCAAGTAATAGATGCTACATCAATTGGACACCAGAGAATACAGAAAAAATGACAACAACAAAAAATAATGTTTTTGGTTCTATGGCTTTTGCTTAAATTCAAATCCTTTGGGCGCATTAACGCCATTCACACTAGAGTATCTATTTAAGATTCAGTTAACTTTCGTTTAATTGTATTTGGAAGTAATTTCATCTAATAAAACACCTTAGACCTCATTACTAAATCCAATCACTTGTGAGGGAGAAAGTATTTCTTCAAACCAGACCGTGGCTCTCATTCTGCTGGTTCACTCTGGCGTCTCTCTTTCCTATCAATTGTTATTCAAAGAGAAAGTTAATCTTCAATCACTGAACCAATGATATTGTATTAGCAGCTACAGCATAAATGAAACGGGTAATATGCTGTGAGAAACACTAAAAGGTGAACACCCCCCAACCCTTACAAGACCAGTCCACTGTTATACTCCCTTTCACCCCAATTCCAATTTATCAACTCCAGACTTTTGTCACCTTTAAATTGGATTTGGCTGGTGAGAGCACATTATAATTCATTCTGGCCCGGGCCTTGTTTCACAAGGTTGCAACAGTGCGCTTCCTTTTTCAGTGACATCCAAACAGCCATACAAATGTAGGGCAGCTGAAATGCTAATTAAGCCCTATCATCTCACAATCCACAGGCGTCACTGTGTTGTAAACACACCACCGCCAGTGTTGCACGATTACAAAAGTTCAATTCAAAGACAGTCTATTTTTGTTTAGTTTGTGCCCTGGGACATCAATGGAGACATAAATTAGAAGAATTAAAAGTCTGCTCTGACATTAGGAGTAAATCATTTCCCTCTGATCCTCTTGTGTACTAGCAGGAAGGCAGGGACAATTCCAAATGTGAAGAATTGATGAACAAGACTTCTGCGGTAATATAATCTGCCTGAGACATCTTTATCATATCTCATCATTTTATCATTAGGGCCATTATCCCCAGGAAGATTACTCACCTTTCTTGTCCCCAAAGAATAGAGTCTGTTGTGCAGGGTTTGACCACTGGAGGGAAGTGTTATCATTGTAATCCACACGACAGGTCATGTTGGCTGTGGCCCCCTCCACCACCGTCACATTCTGAGTTATGGGGAACTGACCTTGGCCACCTGTGGGATTATGAAACAGAGTTTGAGGTCATGGCCATGACATGAATGGATTGCTGTTTTGGACTGCTTGTTACTGTCTTTTCATTGAATCACATTAATGTACCATACAGGCTTGACACCTTTCGAAGTTAATGTTCTGTCATCATATCGCCCAATTACATTAATGTCTTCATTACATCACACTAAACCAAAAATAGCTTAATGGATGCCCAATTGACATGGACTCCGGCCTTCGACAGCTGTTGGAGCTAGAAAACAGTGTTTTTTTTCTTTTACGGTGGAAACAATGGTAGGTTTTATTCTCCCAAAGCGCCTTCCTTGCTGCCTTATTGCAGGGCCCTAATTGGTAGCATGGCCTAATTAGAGGTAGTCATGTTCTGCTGTAGAGTCTAGAGCTGCAGCTGGGTGGTAAATTGACACATAATCCTAGACACTGTGGGCCTTCGATCCGAGCGGCTGCCTTGCCCTGAAACAGCCGCTCGTCACAGCGTGTAGAAGACATCCAAATGAGGCCTAATCACCCAGCCTTGCTGGATTTTACCTTCTTATTCCACATTTGTACTTGTCGTCTCAGCAAAGTCCCCTAATTACATTGCAAAAGCATTTCTATCCAGCCTGTGTTTTATTGAACTCTGCCAAGCCTCTGAAACAGATGTCTAAAACCAGGAATCGGGGAATTGTGAGAGAATAAATTGTAGGCCAATATGAGCCTGACCATACCAGCCCCTTTAAGGATGTGACAGCAGCAAACAACAACTGTGTTAGAGCTTCGTGTTCATGCATGAAGCTCGACGTGCTGCATTTGCCAGGGAGTATTTCATCGTCTGTAGGCTAATCTTTGTACATGTTTTCTCCTGATTTCACAAGTCTACTTTGTTTTCTTCTCGTAATGTGCCTGGACGTGAAGGTGACATTGTCTCTCCCAGGTACAGTTCACCACGGGGACATTTCAACTAAGGGAGCAGCTGTCTGCCTCATTAGTCCAGCTCAAATGGGGAAGCAGAGGAGGCTGGGACAGCCAAAGGTCTGTGGACCTTCTTTGACCTCGATTGTCCTGATGGAGTCCACTGTCAGCTAGAGGTGAAGGTAAGGTTGACTATAAATAGTAATGGGAAAATGATTCCAATAGTGCACATTACTTATCTGCTCATTACACCCAATCCCATCAACAAACGCGTCATCATTACAATAATTCATATGCAGTTGGCTGGATGTCAAATAGGTAGTCCAACAAAACCAGCAATGCATGTCATATTAAAATGGGAATTGGATGCCGATGCATTGTGCGGGGGTACCATGTGGAGGTGTTGTTGTCAGTCCCTGCATAACTTTCAACTTTTTCGTCATATCATCTACCCCACCATCTCTCCAGTATCCGTCCTGTCTGTCTCCAGCATGTACTGCTCACTATTCATAGAAATGCTATGAAAAAGAAAAATACAAGTAAAATCCCAACAGTAATGAATATAACTCTCAATCCCTCAGGATTTACAAACTTTAGTGTATGTAGACTTGCTTTAGCAAAAAAACCTGTTGCTGAAATTTCTTTTAATTATGCCTGGGAGGCCGATAAAGGCTGTTCACATAATCAGAAGTATGGCTGTGTCGCAAGCACTGTTTTAAAATAAGTGTCAGTGCAGGTTAGTGTGCACTGCAGCTAACTGGGCTTCACCTAATACATTCATGAAATTCCACTGTCTTGACATTCTGTAGCAGTCTAGAGTGTGGCAAATGCTGTCCTTTTTGTGGAAACATAATCCCCAGCGCCAACTACAGAGTGTATTTCCTTTTTTTTTTCTTTTTTTTTTGATATGGTGATTGGAGGGCGGTCAGCCTTACCCCAACAGTTCAGTGCTAAACAATATTCCAGAAAGCCACTGAACCACATACTGCTCCGAGAACACTATGCTTGTGTGACCCTCTACGCTGACCTCACTTTAAGGAAGCATCATTTTCTAGGTGGGATATTGCAAAACATGTGAAATTCAGTTGTAATGAACTGTTAATGTCTTGTACTGGGGTGGAGCCGTGAAAATTAGGAAGGTAACAACCTAATAATATCTAGGTAATATAGAAATGTAAAGGGAAATTGATTTAACACCCTACACAAGATTATATAACCTCTTCTGAAGACTGTGTGGGCTTGTGCAGATTGACCTTTCATAGACATTTTTCACATTTTGATGCTTTGCTTAGATGTATTGCACCTTTTAAAGTTATACTTTTATGCTGCTATTTTTTAAATAGTGTAACAAAAACATATCACAATGCTGACGAAACAATAAGGTAACACAAAAAGTTAACATAGACATATTTTTGCACAACATCAGCCTTACAGAGGTCTAATCAGCCTGTAATAAGTAAAAAAAAACCCTGTGTAGGTGTGGAGGGTATCTAACAATACCCTGATCTATTATTACCTTGTTATAACTGAGCTGTAATGTAAGCATCTATAAATAGCTAAGATGCAGTACAACTGCTTCAGGGATAATAGAAAAATTAAAAAAACATTCAAACAAAGCAGTTCTGACTACTGCTTTAACAGTAAATAATTACTAACACCAAATAGTGTAGCTGAAGAAAAGATACAATACAAGTTTCTAGATAAAAATACAGAATATGTGGCTGTGTTTCCCTATA
Organism: Collichthys lucidus; assembly: GCA_004119915.2. Taxonomy (NCBI): domain Eukaryota; kingdom Metazoa; phylum Chordata; class Actinopteri; family Sciaenidae; genus Collichthys; species Collichthys lucidus. The sequence goes on from CM014090.1 coordinate 8,669,842, forward strand.
AAAATGAACCCAGTGAAAGGAAACAAACAGTTCTGAGAGAAGTAATGGAGGTATGAAGGTTGTCTGCTCCACTGATGATCCAAGCCGACTCAGTGAAGTGCAGTGATGGAATAAAGAATAAACCTGCACTTTTGCAATATGCCTTGGGGGAGGATAGGCCTTCCCTTAAACACAAAGCATATCAAGCTCTACGGGCTAAAGGACCTCAGTACCAGGCGCTGTATTCTTTTTCCACTGCTTAAGTGTATTATACCGAATGCAAGGGAACTACTTATTTTCAGTCCATGCCAGCTGCAGATTGACAGCTTGCACATATTTACAGTAGACAGCATGCAACTTGCCTGCCATGACAGCGAAGAGGGTGAGGATTGAGTAACCTGAGATATCTTGATGAAAGTAGCTGGCGCCCTCTGAAACATGAATACCATTAGTGTGTGCTTTTTCCAGGCTGGCGACATCCTCCCTTTAATACATGAATATCATGAAGTGCAATAGTAAAAGGAAAAATTCAATGTTGTGATGAGTCATGTCAATGTCTCCTCTCCCTCTCTCTTTCCAATCCAACCTCCCTACAGCTACCCAGAAGGGGATGTTAAGATTAAAAATATGGAATGCACTGAAACTCATTTTTACATTTAAACATTTAATTTAATCAATTAAAAGCCAGGATTTTTGTTATTGTTTTATTTTTGTGTGTATGTGCTTTTAATCAAAACATTCAGCCTGCTTACAGGCCTGACTCTTAAAGCTATAATTGGTCCCTTGGCAGTGCTTTCTCCCCCTTCTACGATGTTTTTTACGACAGTCACATGGATCTGAGAGCTGCTGTTTTTTTTTTTTTTTTTTAGTGCTAAAGCAAAGAGCCCACTCCAGTGAAAGCTGAAACTGGCAATATCACCCTGAGCTGGGAGATTATGGTCCACATTCAGGTGGGCCACCAGCACACAGATCATCAGTCACAATGTCAGCACACATGAGATTAGTCAAGTTGTTTGCTGTGCTCCACACAAGTCAGAATGCTGCTGACACATCTCTCTGCTGTGACATTAACTTTCCAACAGAATCGAGTGACACTGCCTCATGAATCACATATTTACCTGCATGTGTGAAATTAGGTAGAAATGTAAATGGTGGCGGGTAGACGATAGCATCTTCATTGTAAACACAAATATTTGATGATTAGATTCTAAAAGGGAACCATAGGAACAGATGTCTGCTAAAGCCAAGCCCAGGCATAGGTGCTCTTCATCTCTATACATTTCTAGTCAGAGATGAGTTCTGCACAGCAGGTGTGGCGTATAAATATGAATACAGATGTTCAGAATGGCTAGCTGTTGAGCGTGCATTAACGATAAACTATTTCATTTCGTATCACCCGTCTCTCTTCACGCTGTTATCAGAATGCAGCTCAGACTGAAGCCTGATGGAATCTGAGTCTGACGGTATTAGAAGCCAAGAATATGATACTTAGGTTATTGATTTTGAAAGTCTGGGTGGGTATCTAGCAAATGTGAATATGAGGAAGATAGAAATCTGTATGACTGTACTTAAAAAGGAGGATTAGAGTTAGTTGATGAATGCAAATGGAGTGCTTTATCATTATTGATGGGGTGGAAATCTTTTGCTTCTGTTTTGATATGATACTCGTAGAAAAATCACAGCGTGTTGGGAAACCAGGTGTGGAAAAGCAGATCATTTGAGAACCGTGTTGCATATATAATTTCACCCGACTCGTCTAATGACCACTGATCCAGCACATGAGGAAAAATACTGGGAACATCTCTGTTGAGGAGAACAGAGAGTTAGTGGAGGAAGAATGAGCCATACCACCCCAAAAGCCTTTTCTCAGTTTCAGCTGACTGCACCAAATAATGGAAAGCAGTGCCTTGATGAATGGCTAGAGAGCAGTCAAGCACACCACTGCAGAATAAACTGTAAACTGCAGGCGGGATAAAAAGAAAACAAATAACTCAGAAAACAGCTCAAGAAATAGCCAATGCCTCCATTCATTACAGAATAATAACGATTATTAATTTTCATACGAAATGAATTCCAGGCAGTTTATCAAGCCACAGGTTCACCTCTGCTGCTTGATTTTACAAGGGCTTCTTTGGAAATAGAGATGTTGGAGGCCGGAGCTCCCTTGTGCATACTAATCAGTCATGGTAACTTCATACAAAATGCCATATAATAATATATTTCCATGTCTATTTCTGAAATAGATTTGTTGGCGTTATAATTAAAGGCTGCCTGAAATCTTTATTTATCTAGTCGTTGATTATATTTACATACGATATATTATCTTAAATCTAAAACAAACAAATATTAATAATAAGAAGTAAATGTTGTGAAGCTATAAACTGAAAATTTGGCAAAGAAAATCAAATGTCTTGCATTAACACTCATTAGGTATTTAAAACAGACAACATACACTTGAGAACATAGTAATTAATCACTGAAATTGCTGTGACTTGACAAAATTGTAATTAATTGCCTCTAACTCTAAACCGTGTGGCCTATTTGCCAGCATGTTGAAAGAGAGGGAAGTTGAACGTCCGCAGTGTATAAATATTCCATTTAATTAAAACTTCAGGCCTCTCGTGGTGTGCATTCCTTGGTGAAGAGAACAAGAAATAATGGAGCTTGCTGTCTCCCATGTGAGACAAATACAGACAACTTTCTGTTCCAGCTCAGTGTGAAGTTTTGTCAAGACGTGTCTGTTCCCGACATCCTGTCGGATTCTCGGTGTTGCTCCTTTTTTTTTATTTGTGTTGTAATAACTTGTCCTCGTTTGGCTCAGTCACTTTCTCCCTAAGAACTAATAGGCACTTTATCACATATGGCACATCCACCAAGTACACCAGACATCATAGCCACTAAATTCTTCAAAGAGGTCACATAGGTTATAACACCAACTACATTCTCTGTTGTAAATAACTCTAGAACTAATGGTTGTGTCCTATATTTTACAATCTAATATAGCCTACTCTGAAGAAACCCAACCTTGATTCAACCTTCCAAAGACCAATGTACTCATTACTGCTTATCTAAAAGATTCTGGAGAATATCATTTCAAAGCAACTCTTACTGATAAATAATAATACAATATTTTGCTAAGATGTGTGCTCTGCAATAATATACAATACATAAATAACATAAAATGCTCTGGTACTGGATTACCCCCAGTAGTTATGGTGAAAAAAAATGTTTTGTTTAAAAATTTATTTTAAATTTATTGGTGACCATGAATCCTCCACCTCTTCAATCACATGTGGCGTACACCAAGGCTTAATTACAGGACCTCTTCTATTTTCATTGCATTTTATGTTACACTTATACAGATAATTTCTTCCTGTACTGAAATAGCGATAGACGAATATGTCAGTAAAACCAAGTTAGCTGTTCAGCCGGTGTCCCAGACTACATATCTTTCTCTGAATATTCTCTAGGTAAACTCTGACAAATTTCCACTGAACGTTTTTCTAAAACTACGTATGACCTTCCACACAAGCTTAAATGTTGGGTGGTATCAGGGAATCCTGCCAAAATGAAATTGCTCTACTATTACAGAGTCATAAATGCTTTTATATCTTCTTGTCTTTTAACTGTCATTCGTTCCATGTAGGGTCTAAGGACAGAGTGTTGTAAAACCTTTATCTGTTTTAGCAAAACAAGCGGGCAATCATAACATCCATCGAGGCTTTGGCAAGAAGTGAAGACGTTATGTGAGGTGAAGAAGCAATATTGCACCCACATTCAGCCGTTCATCTTTTTAAACTGTTGTCAACATTTTATTGGTAACTTTTATGGGTTGTCAAGGCCTTGCCCTCAGCTATGTCTCTGACCTTTTGGCCTCTGAAGAGTCAGAGTGCAGCTTTAACACCACAGGCAAGACTCTTGGCAGTTGCTAAGTCTAGGCTCAAGATGAAAGATGACTGGATTTCGCCGTCAGGACACCTAGGCTGTGAAATGTCCTGCCAGACAAGCTCAGACTGCTAAATCGGTATCACCACTGAAATCCTACCTGAACAAAGAGGCCTTTTAGATTTAAATTCAAGTTAAATAAGTACTTGTTAGTACTTAGATTGCTGTTGCTAGAACAATAAATACAGCAAATAAATGCTGTGTGAGGTAGAGCAGGTTCATGTGTGTTACCACTTTGACAACAGCAGATGTGTCAAGGGAAATAATTACTGATTAATGCATTAATTCAGTTTTTTAAAATTTTATTTTCAAATAACATTATTGCAGAGGGATATGGGAGTAAGCAAGGGGAATTGTAAAATTAAACATGAAACGATTCAAATCTCTGAATCCAGTGTTTAAGTGGTTTTTGGTTTATGCCCGTTCTCTTTTTATAACCAACATACCAGCATATTTAATTAAGGATGTTTTAATCTTTTACATCATCACATGCTGCACACACATATTCTGAAAGTTAGAATGAAATCCTTGTGACGGTTTCAATCAAACTGGCCTCTGTGACAAAATCCTATTTTGGCACCTTGGGAGCTGTAACAGTGTGAAAAGGGTTTAACTGGCAAAGAAGAAGGACCTAAAAACTTCTAACAGTTAGATTTAGTAGTTTCGAAGCAGGTTTAAATCTGACTTCACAGCGCTAGCATGAACTAAAAACTGGTAGTTATTTTTTTTCTTTTCATTTCGAATTTGAACATGCATGATGAAAGCACACTTCTGAGCATATCATCAGGCATGTTTGAAAAGCACATCTTTATTTTAATAATGACCAAGTGTCGGTCATACCCTGGACTGAAGAACTAATGTTTGCAACTGTACAAACAGGACAGTTCTTGAAGTGTATGACTGTTTAAATGCAGCATGTTCTTGTAAATAAAATGTATTGTTTGGTATGGACAGTACTGGTGATGTGGCACCATTTCAATATTGCTTTTGTGTAATATGTACTGCATACGCAGTAAATGCATGTTACATGTGCAGGAAATGTATTTTTGTTCCCTTATGGTTGCATTCCTGTTTGATGGTTTCTGTTTTATTGTCGTTTAATTGTCTGAAATAAATAAAACTGGCACTTCCAATGGTTCTGTTGTTAATATACATCAGAAGCCCACCTGAAATTTCACTTGCTGTGAACCTGTGAGGTCAAGCAGCTGTACTTTGCTCTACAGCACTCTTCCAGTTTTTTTTTTTTTTTTTTACAATTACTCAATGACATGAAATAAAAAAAATATATAAATCTACAGCATATCCCTTTAGCACTACACTTCGATTCTGCATCATTAATAGGGCATTGTCAGACATGTATTATCAGAGAGCCAGACTGGATTCAAGAGTGATAATATCGGCCTTTTCCTACAGTATTTAAACACTGTTAATATGAATGTTTTCTTCTTTGTGTAATCCCTCTATAAAGATGGGCACCCTAAACTCAGTCATTGGAGATTCATAGGTGGCCAGGACAATTTATACATGTATCTGTACGAGATAACTGGGGGAATGTTATCAGAAATTGATTAAAACTGAGTAGTTCTCAACCCTACTGTGGATGCAGCCAGAAATACCCATAATCAGACCTGAGAGTGTCTGTCTCTGGCTTTCCAGATAATGGCCCCCTGTCACATGATTCTCCACAGTATTGATATTATCGCTTAGTATACCATTTGTGAGGTCTTCCTCCCATCACTAACAACATTGCTCCCTCATAGGGAGTGAAGTAGATTAGATTAATGCTGACCCTTCTGCGGAGGACTACTGAAAATGAATACATCCAACACTTCATCCTGAAACACTTCTGCTAAACTAAGTCAGTGTCTAAGTCTATGTTTGTTTTTAAAAAAATCACATATTAATGTATAAAGGTCTAAAATAATTAGTATATTTGACAGGAACAGCATCTGCTATTGATGGCAGGGCTGCTTCTAGCTTATCTACTGCTTAGAAACAAATAGCAAAACTGTGAACTTCTCAGCACATTAATATTCCATACTGTATGTTACTGGAGTGCACACCAACACTCTCTCTGAAGCATATCATGTAAACAACATGTTCCATTCACTAGAGTCCAAACAAGATCACTTTGGAAAATTCGGGCTAGGTGTTGCCAGAACGCTAATGCATGCAAATCCCTTCTGTGGTTACTATCTGTCACAATTCTAAACAGTCAGTTTTCTTAGTCGCTCGTAACAATTGCATCTTTATTTGGGATATATGAGGAAATTATGTGAAAATTACAATATATATCTGTTTTGTTATATTGCTTAACAACAAGAAACGTAGATACAAATACCTTCTAATCACGTTCTAAGCACAGTATCTAAACTATATTCATGCATACAGGCACATGAAAAGATTATAGAGAATGGTGACGGAAACGGCATAATAAATGTTTCCACACATCATTTGAATAATATCTGGATGTAATATGCCCTCTGACTCGTTCATTAACTAGCTTAAAGTGTAAGTGTTGATAAAGGAAATGCTCTCAAAGTGAATGGTTACGAGACTAGATAAGACAGGCAGACTGTTTTATCAATTTGCCTGTGAAGTAACCATATCTGATTGTTTTCACCTACACTGACCTTTTCACGAACGGTATTAAAAAGAAAAAAAAGTATTTCATGTAATTTATTTTTTTATAATGACTGAAAGGTCATATCTGTCACCAAAAACAATAATTTATTCTGACATTGTAATTTAAGCTTCTTATGTTTATGGCAGACCGGGCTGATCTGAGGCACTCAATAAGCTGTGCCATTTTCAAAGCCATCAGCCTTGTTGATTGGAGATATTTAAGCAACTATTTAAGGGCAGCAGCTAATTAGCACTAAATCTTATCCGTTAACTGAAGCTAATCTATAAATTACCTGTCCAAAAATGATCCATGTTTGAAAAACTGCACTATTACAAATTACAGATAACGTCACAATTTAAAATCAACAGGGAACAGTTACATTTTTACTGTACGGGTCTTCCAATATGCATTTCATTCAGTCATAGAAAATCCATATGTAATTATGGTAAATTATTATGGTGATTACTTTTTCCCAGATTAGTAATGTACTCTGTGTCACTCTCCTATGCACCTCATTAACATCTGGAAATATAGTTCAAATGCAGTGAAGCTACAGGACACAATATATATGTTGAGATCACATGTGGGGAAAAAAAATGGATTCGGTTACAATGCAGCTGCAGTTTCTATCTAAACTGCTGTTTTAATTCCAGGTGCAAACAGCTCCTGGGTGGTTTTTTGAATCTTTCTTGCATTGTTTGTTTTGGAAGCTTATCGCGACACATTGCGACTGTTTGCATCCTTTATCTGCACTTTTTTTTGGGGGGATTTTAAAACGTTTCCAGTCAGCTGTATAAACGCAGTTCACAGCTGATCAGATATGCACAATGCACAAATGTGTGCGATGACCCAGCAACACACCGCCGCAACTGTGTATCTGCTCTGCATTGTATTCATAGTGTGCACAGATAGCCGTGATCTTAAATGATGCAGTCAGTTGATTGAGCTGTTACGGGGGCCCCGATGAAGCCTGTTAAAAAGGAAATAACCAAGATGGAGTGAGCTGTCTGTCAGCTTTAACTTTCATCAAAAAGGACATTTGGTGCCTGTTACTGGGTAACACCTGAGCAAAAGTGAACCTCCCTTGACTCAGAGGTGGTACTGAGCATCTTCCCCTGTGATTTTCCACAGTGGGGGAGGTAGGGGGGGGTGGCCAATCCACAAAACTGGCAATAAATATCCCAGCTGGGAGGAAACTCTTAGCAGTGTTTTTTTCTCCTTCTTCTTCTTCCTCTTCTGCCGTGCGGGAAAAAAAGAAAAGAGGAAAGTGGCAATACATCAGCTTCAGAAAGTGGGTCAGAAATACTGTATTGTCTCCAGGTGAAACAGGAAATTACATGTTCAACTGGTGATACTTATAGGACTGTACATGTGATGTGCCTATAAGTAGCAGTATATCAAGAGTCTGCAGAGACAAACAAATGGCAACAATGAGACAAGAACAAGAAATACTCCTTATTCTTAATTCCTAAGACTCAAGAGACTGCTAACGATGCTTTAATTAGTGGGAATACTGAGGGACACGAGCTTGATTGTGATTTATGTGACATATTTTCGCAATAACTACAAGTATGGATTTCCTTTGAAATGTTCATGAGACAAGAGGTGGGAATGAATAAAACTAGTCACTAGATGCTCTTTGTATATTACTGTACAAGGATTCTTTCTGTGAGATATGTGCATTCATCTTCTATCTCTGCAGACCCACTGAATAATGCGGTCAGAAATACGTTGCTCAGTAAAACCTTATCATACCGAGACGTCCTGCCTGTCTTCTTTAAATCTAACGTAGGCGCCCTCTGAAATGCCTGTTAAATTCACATTCAACCTGTCTGAACATGTCCTTCACAATGATTACAGTAAAAACAACCTCTATTATTTCAACTTTATGTTTTACCTCTGACATGGTTTACTAGGAATAAACTGGTTGCGTTTTTCTTTCATTTGCTTGTCAAAAAAAAAAATCACTATTACAAGTTGCCTTGCTGTTTTCTACCTGAAAAACACAAGTTTGAGATGGCCATGAAATGTTCTCTCATGAAACAGTTTACCCTCAATTTACTGTGTTTACACACAGGGTCTACACTTTAATAAATTATTCTCCTTTTCTCCGCACTGGCACTGGTCAAAGCATACACTCGGGTTAGTCCTCAGAAAGCAAATAAATCTATTTGGAAGGTCTTGGTAAATAAGTCCAGAGATATATTCCCACTATAATGGCAACCGCCAGAATGATTATTACCCTGGCTTGTAAGGCCTTACGTTTTATTTTCAACTGAATTACATAGAAATTATTAGCGTGCAATAAGAAATCTCACAAATTCCATTAATCATTATTCAAGACTGATACATGTGGTTAAATTCATTATCTCCATTGTTATTAATACAAGTTATTAACTGTAATTAGAGTGCTGTTGAAAAAAGGCTTCCCAATGTTGAACTAGATTCCAGAGGTACAGATGCTGAATGTGTATCTTCTGTTAATTAAAAACGAGCCCCCCCTAATTGCTTCTGTAATTAGAAAACACTGCATTTTCAAAAAAAATTAAAAAGGGGGTTAAAAAAGAAAAAGAAAAGCAAAACTCTCTGTGTTCATTCGTGAACATTAACAACATTAATCAGAAGGTTTGATTGAAGTCAGATCTAAATAAACAAACTGGCCTAAATAATGCATGAGTATATGATACATGCACGCATGCAAAGAATAGGCTCTTCGAATTTCAAATCAAATATGATTACAGTGCTATCAATAACCATACAGGCAGAGTCCGTGAGACACTAAGATGTTAGGATGCTATAATAGCATCAGCAATAACATACGCAGCAAGAGAAAATGTTTATCTAAAATGAAAGGAAGAGAAACAATCCTTAAATCATCAAATATTCTGAATCCGGGGTTTGTTGTCTCTAAAGACAGAAGTAATCTGTGGGTGAGCAGCATGAAGGCACTGTAAGTGCTGGATTTCTGTATTCGGTGCATAATGAATCTGAAAATGACAATTTATTCAGCAATAGATCAGGTTCAAAGGCAATGAATTGAGTACTTATACCACCTAATATATATCGAGGCAAAGCATTAAATACAGAAGTAGCATCTCTGGTAAAATAAAAATAAAAAAAGAATGAGAAGCAGGCTCATGACCAGAAGGTCTCCAGTTTGACTGCACAGTATGTCTGAGAAAATCTGGGTTGGGAAAGCAAATGAGAAACACTCTCCTCCCTCATGCTGAGGTGTCCTTGAACCGGGAACAACCCCCCAGCTGCTCCACTGGAGCTGCACAGTGGCCAAATAGAGGAAAAGCATGACTGGGTGAGGCGGGCAGCTCCCTGGTGTGAACATGTGAATCTATACATATGTGAAGCAGGTTGTATCTGTGAAAGAGCGAGCATGTTCAGCAAACCTCTCCTGGAGAAATAAAGGTTAAAGAAGAAATGCCTAGAAAGCCATACACCAAGCAGTGTATGTTAATGCTTCCCGGGCTCTTGGGGGAGATAAAAGGGCGCTCCAAACATTGTTTATTGGGAACTGTGTGCAGCATAAATCATGTAGCAAGAAAATGGAGGCAATAACTCACCTTTCGCTTTGCTTTTTGTCCCAGCCACTGATAGCATGAGGGGGTAAAGCAAGGAAACAGCAGGTTAGATAGGTAGTATGTGGGAGTTACATTGATGGCATGATGATTATTTACTCTACCTATGGTGACAGGAAGTATTGCCGCATGGTCAGTATTAATATATACCATAACCCATCATGACATGGTAAATGTTCGAAGACACAAATACAAATATCACAGCTTTATTAAATCAAACCCTAAAGCACAATGAGTCATATCATTAACAGCTATGTGTAAAATATAAAAGTTCACATGGTGAATTAAACTGAGCGTCTTTGTTTTTTTAAACAACCTGTGTTTTATATTTGTACCTTTTTGCAATCATGTTTATCGGTTGCTTCATTATGAATAAATGCTTTATTGCAGTACCTATTGGGGCGATGGAATAAGTCCAGTTTAAACCAGTTATTTAAACCATTGAGTCAGTATTTTTTTTATTTTTAATTCATGCAATAAGTATTATTCAACCAGCTACCTGCATAGAATCATAGAGCGTCCCACTGTAAGGTCAGATTTCTCTCCTTAAGGGGTTATTCTGTCTGCTCAACGACTTTCAACTTTCACCTTCTGTGCAAATTAGACGCTACTGCAGGGGAAAATGGCAGATTGGTTGACAATTTTCCTTTCATCATCACTCGAGAGAGGTGTTTTGTTTTTTGTTTTTTGTCAGTGGTTACATAAGGGAAGCTGCTTAGCCATCTTTAAGGTGGCGATGCATCGTTAGGTGTAATGAGGACAGAACATTGATACCAAAGGCTTCAGAATAGAAGAGATTAACATCAGATTTGCCAGCGAGTCTCTGATTTATTTTGAAAAGGACTTGTTGCATAAACTGCTTAATCAGCACCGAAAGCAAACAGGGAACAGAACTGTGTGTCCAACATAAGACAAAGCAGCACACAGCACAGAAAAGGCCCGTAATATACACTGACATGTCTGTAGTGGTAAAAAAAACTGTGTTGAGACAGAAGAATTAAAGCAACGGAGCTGATGTTCACCTAAAGTTTGACTTCTGAGACACAAAAGTCAACACTCGCATTCTGATTTCTCCGAATCATAAGAAGGGAGGATCAAACAGGCAACCACCAACCTCAAAGGTGACAAGTTTGTAAGTCTGTCTTTGTACACTGTAAAAAATTGAAAAATGAATTATGGAAACACTGTAGATTTCATGAGGTGCCCTCTTGAGGACTGCAAGTTATTCACAACATTTTTCTAGATGTTACACATTCGCAGCACACATCAGCAAAAAACAGAAAAAAAAGCCTGTGTGAAGACCAGGACCCTGAAGGTAAACTCACTGCTGGTCTTCCTACAGTACAAGATCTCGCCCGTTAAAGTCTGTGAGGCAGGAGGTTACATTAATTCACAGCTCACTGATCTGATTTCCCAGGAAATGTTGCTGAAATTGTGCTCGCAGGATATGTAGGTAAGGTGGTTCCGAAATTAAGTTTGAATTAAATTCATGTACTGTACTTTTTGTGTTTCGATGCATGCCTAAGTTGTATTTTAATGCGAACTTTATTTTATTTCTTGTGTTATAAAAACAATTTTATGTGAATTACAATGGTACACACTCACAGAAAAAGTGACCTGGCATTTAGCTATTCTTTTTCGGTTCTCCCTGAACGGAGCTTCTGTCAGACCTGGAGATGAAGCAAGAATAGAAGTTTTCCTTAGAAAGACTTGACCAAATCTGCAGTGACTGGGGGTCACACAGTGTGCTGTTTCTTGTGGACGTGGAGGTTGACTGACACGAGCACTTTTTAGCTCCTCGAGAAATAAGCTCCTCTTCTAGTATTTACCTCTCTTCCACCTCTGGTCGACAAATGCATTGTGTGCTGACACATCCTGTCTATTATGGGAAATGTCTAACAGCTACCAAGGCTGCCGTTCCCTTCTAGCTTGGAGGTGCCGGTGACATTGTTCACACCAGGCACACCTCATTTGTTTCTGCTGTTGTCAAGGATAATTTTTGGCTTCTTACCATGTTTCTGCGGCTCAAAGTTGCATCTATATTCAACACGCTCATCAATGCTGCATTCATGTGTTTTCCTGCTGCTGATATTTGAGAACGGCTTGGCATCCATCATGACAATAATGGCATGTTTGCAGAGGAGGCTATTTGAGAGGCAAGGCTCAATGTGTGTGTGTGAATGGCTGTGTGTGTTTACATGTGGGTACCTTCACTATTAGGTAAGCTGAGGATAAAAGACTGTCCTGCAATCTGTATTTTTCTTCAGTAACCAGCCTCCACAAGGCCGATTTTACACATTTCTTTGCATTTCTTCTACCAGGCCAGGGCAAATGTTCAGTAAAAAAAAGTGATGATGTTGCTTATAACAATACCCATGGCTGAGGGCAGAATGAAGCCTTGTGAAATTAAAAAAAAAAAAGAGTACTATTTCTGACTTAAAAATAGGTCAGTGTTAATCTGAAGTCTGCAGAAAGGACAAAATGTTTATCTATAAAAAAATAGGTCATTTTTTGGTGATCCTTGAACAAGCTCTTATCTGATGAAGAAACCGGGAAGACCAAACGAGTAACGTGTGCCACTCTCCTATCTAATGGAAAATTCATTGTTTTTTGACACTCATTAATCTTTCTGTACGCTCCCCCCAAGCCTGTGCCTCTTCCTATTTTCTCCATACGTGGAAGTTATTAATCTCTGACTCCCTCTAAATGTAATAGTGTTGACAAAGTCAGACGCCACGATAAGATTCTCCTCGCTGTGAAGTGGAAATGTGTGCGAGCGAGCGCATGGCGAGCATATCAATATATTCCATCTGAAAAGTGTAACGCTTTGACATTCCTAAGAGACTTTCACCAACAATCAATAGCGGCGCGCATAACACGCTTCTTTGTGAGAACGTCAATGTGTTTAACACATTTATCGCATGATTAAATGCATGAGAACGTTTATTAAATCCAACACTAGACATACTGCGCACCCCTACCAGTTTTGAGTCACATTGTATACATCCTTTATTGTAATAAATAAAACAAATATATATAAATAAAAAATAAATCTATGGTTTTTAAAATTCTAATGAACCTAATCAACTCACAATTTACCTGCACCTGTAATTTGTTGGTAACATTTCACGATCTACATCTATGGCCAACTGACTTTCAGAAAACAATAATACCAACCAGTAACTAACCACTAACTTTGCATCGGAGCAGTCATCTTTTTAATATACAATCATTTTAAAGAAATATTTTCTTTTTTATCACAGGTGAAACAGAAGGATTATACTACATCAGTGATTTGGAGTTCGTGGAAGAGTTAAATCAGGCAATCAGACATTGATTCAGATATATTAGCTTTAACATGCAACATGTGGAACGCAGTTACTAATCGACACCAGACATCACTAAAAGCCTCCTACAGATTTCTGCTGGTTTGGCTTTTTAGTAAACAATTAGTGCAAAATGCTAAACAAACCTTGATTAGATGATTCATAATAAAATGCAAAGTAGAGAAAACAATGTTTCACTGTAGGTAATGAGTCTAGACAAGAAGAATTGTATTAAAATGTTCTCTTTGAATTGTTTTTCATAACAGCAATGACCCTGCACCTACAGAATTTCCATGCCCACCTCTAAAATTTAAAAACAGTAAACACTGATGTTCTTTTTTTTTGCTGTAGTTTGATAACATTGTGTTAATTTGCTTACTGAAAAAACATTATTACTGAATACTTAAGCTGGCAAAAATAATATACTCCAATAAATTAGGTTTTTTTTCAACAGTGCTGCCTCCCTGCCTCATCACCAAGATTTAAAAATGCACTTGACATTATAACCTGAGTAGGAAAATGGCAACACAGTGTTGGCTCAGAAAATAACTGTTGAAATGACATGAAAGCTTGTTTTCAGGATAAAATTATTCTAAAAATACACAAGCGATTAAGTTACTCGAGGATAGCTGATGCATATTGCATGCCCATATAGTGCAAAACTATGCCTCAAATGACAACAAATGAAGACAATGCAAAACATTTCACAATCCAATACAAGCAGGCAGGGAACAATAGCTTATAAGGCTTTTCCTAACAACCCAAAAAAAAAGGTATGAATGAAACCATTTTCAGGATAAGCAGAGATCCCGCACCAGAAAGATGAGAGCAATATGTGCCAGGACAAAACAATAAAACAGATAATAGCATATCAATGACAATGCGATAAGAAAGCAATAAGACAAATAGAAACACAACAAGGTAGAGAGATGGGACTTTGGCCAGTTTGGCCACCAGAGGCACAAGCAGCCAGCCGCCTTGTTAGCTGTATTTGCATTGAATGAAGTCCATTCATTTATCTGTCAGACTTATTTCTCAAGTGGGGGTTGCAGGCCTATAACGAAGCAATAGTTGTTGGTCCCTGCGGTGATTAGTTTAACCGACCACTGAGAAGGTTTGTCCTCTAACACAGTGAGAGTTGGCCCTCCGTCCCTCAGCTGGTCCATCACCGGGGTCACTGCTCTCCCTCTGCCAGTGTCACACAACAAACTCTCCTGGGACAATGTGGCTGTAAGTAAGCCCTTTGACAGTGAAACACTTCATCATATTCAGCTCACACGCACATACTCACAAGTGGAATCATAGGGGCTGTTTTTAATAGCTGCTCTGGGCAGCTGTGCATGTTGGTGGCCCCTTAAACAGCAGGTAACAGAAATCCTGTCAGAAATTCGCTCTCCTTTTAGATGGAGTCATTTTCTGTGTTTTTATGCTGCATTCCAATTATTTTTATGGTCAATTATTTCTGTATTTATCGTTTAGTTTAGAAAATTTGAGGTAATTAACTCAACATTTCAGTATTAGTGACGTCTCGCTTCTTATACAACCATTGATCGAGATTTACAGCAACTGTTTTGTTTGTTGACTGTAATTTTATCAGAGCAAATGAGGACGCCGTACATTGTTATGTCTCTTTTCATCTCTTTTCTTCAAGCCAATCACAGCAGATCAATAGAAAAGCTGTGAGTGGCAACAGACAAGTAGAAACTTTTGGAAGTGACAATCTATCGAACACGAGGTGACGCGGCTGGTAAAGTTCAGCAGGCTGTAATATCCTCTCACCTGTGTCCAGAGTTTCATGAATAATTTAATGTTTGGATTATTTATGAGGATGAGCTGTAAGAAACGGTCAGTCCCTCCAGCATTCTCGCAGCGATAATACCGAATGAATTACCCGGTTTAAAAGAGCCAACTTCCTCCATCAACAGCAGCGACTCCCTTAGAGGAACGCAAGCATGTTCACCACCTCTCTCCTGGCAGCACACGCAGCTGCACAGGCTTGTAACGTCTGCTGCTGCTGGTCCAATGGAAAAACACCACAGTATAAAACACACTGTGAAAGGATAACATTACAAGCACACATTGTGCCTCTCTAAGACGGCCCAAACCAATTCCTTCTTCAATTTTCCCATCTTGTCTCTGCTGTGTTTTCATCGGAGCACTACAAATAAACGAAAGCCTGTGAGTGTCCCTCCATTTAGAGTGAAACAAGCATGTGGAGCTGAGCAGCAGTAATTGAGAAAAACCTCTGCTGTCAGCGTATGGATATGTGTACGAATGTGTGAATTTGATGTGCGGTGTAAAAAAGCGCCTTGAGTGGTCCAAAAAAATTAGAAAGGTGCTCCATAAGTCCAGTCCAATTACTTGTTTTCACACGGCAGTGTCATGGTGTAGCCACTCATATTTCCATGTCCTGCTGCCAGTGTAAAGAAATCAGCATGCAGTCCTTGTACAAGGTAATGGAGGCTGTCAGTAAAACCTGAACGGCACTGAAATCCAGACAGTAATGCCGAGGTTTATTTTCCTCTTGTAAGACTTATAATACTTGCAACTTGAAAACACACACAGAAGCCACTTATTGGTCCATCTGTAAAACACTACAGCGTTTACTGTAATGTAAAGTTTCTTTTACAAGATATGCCAAAAGAGGCACTTTGTCACATACTGTATTTTGAGTACACGGTATATACGAGTTTTACGCCAGGGAAGCTGAACTTGCAATTTTTGTCTGCTCATTTCACTTTGGCTCTCTGCTCCGTTTCACATCGATTGACGATGCTCAAGTTGAGCCAAGAGCGTTTCGTTTTTAAGCCAAAAGACTAACTAGCAATTCATCTCTTGAAAAGGCAAGGTAACGATTTCCAAAGCTGGTCACAATCACACATGTGAAGGTTCGCTGAAGATGTACTTATATTTTTTTTTGAGTCTTTTATATTTGCCCTGCTTTCCCCACATCTGTTAATTAAAAACTTGGAATATATATTAAACATCTAATAATTATAATCTTTTAATGTCATTATTTAATATCTTATGTTCAGTTCAATTTGGCTCTGCCAGTAGAAATATTTAAGTTATCATTAATCACCTAAGACACAATGAGACTGTCTGGCAGCACCACCATTTTAATACCAGCGGGCACTAAAAAGTGTTCATAGGTTTTAAGTCTACCTGCCAGTATAAATGCCATCTTGAACATGGTGCCCACTGACCCCATTGCTAAAGAAGCTGTTTAAACTCACAGCTATTGTAGGAAACCTGCCCTTTGTTTAATTCATGAGCACAGATCTGAAGTAGTAGCTCGTAAGCAGCCATTAATCATGCTGGCAAAGAACAGGAGCCATGGCGTTCAGACGGGAGACAGATTGATGCTACAATGAAGCTCGAGCCTCCGCCACGACGCGGTGGACTATATAACGCCTGTAACTGTGCTTTTCTTTTGATTTCTTTAACACCGTTCTGGCCATAGCACCCTTGAACTTTACCACAACACTTAAATCAAATCTTTGTTTTTTGCTCCAGGCACAACATTTTAAAGGTTTTTACCATTTCAGGAGCCCATTAGACACAAAATTGCCTTTTCAACTGAGGATGTAATAAGATGTTTTCAATATAGCAACACTGAAGATTCAGGCCACAATTTGATATGAAAAGACACACACACTTACTTTTGTTTGGCAGATGCACTGCCTGCACCCTCCAAACAAATTAGGTGTGTTGGAAATCTTATAATAGAGCACAATATTTAATTATACAGGTAAAACTGCTTTTTCTATGGCAGTCACAATAAGGGAAACACACCGCAACAAAGACAACCACGCTGCCTGCAGTTTCTCTATCACTCAACATTACCTGCAAGATGGTTTTATGGTGTGCACACCACAGGGTGCACGACACCATGCCACTGTGGATCCTATAAACTGAGATGTTTCAAAGTGATTTTAGAGTGTCCATCTACGACTCCACACTCTACTAGAAATCTAAATACTTTGGTTTACAGGAAATCGCTCGACATTATGTGGCTGCACCAATGCCTTGCAGAAGCACCGTGCATGCAGATGAGGGTCCCCGCTTAAGGCAGTCCTGGACTCAAACCTCCTAAGTCTTTATCTGCCAAGCCCCAGGACAATGGAAGGCCTGCACACACACACACACATACACCAATCTCCTCCTCTGACTTTAGTCATGATGGTGACTCTGTCAGACTTCATATCTTCATATAGCACACAAGGGAAATTCATAATTCCAAACCCAGACTTTACAATCAATGTGGTACAATAATGTTGGGAACGAGGTTTAAATGAGAAATACCTGCACATTACGTCCACATTTGATTTGATAAAACAATAATATTCCAATCATTTCTCAGATGAGAATATTTATTTTTTCCCTTGTATCCACTAAGCACCTGATTTATGCCTCGGCTAAAGCACCGCACAGTTGGGATAGATAGGGCTGTGTGAGTTAATGCAGTCTGAACCGAGCCCTAAGAAGAGCTTTACAGTATTTGTTGGATGACTACAAGCACAAGACTTATTGTCACAGAAATTACACTCCAGGAGAATATTTACGCAAAAGTGTGAGGGATTCGAGACTATTTATGTTGAAAATATAACCTAATATTTACAAAGGCAATCTTATGTGTGATGAACAGAAGGAGGGACAGACACATGCAAAAAAATAAAAATACATAAACACGTACTTTTCTGTATTACATCTTCACTTTGTGCCGTTCAGTGGAATAAAAGACTGACACAAAAGTGTTCACGGCTGTCTTGCGTGTGAAAGTCAGTTTTAGATTTATTTGTGTTTACATGAAGTTAAAACCCTGCATGACGCCTGGCAGCTAGCTCGGGCCCAATTCCAAGTTTTTTTTTTTTTTTTTCCCTGCCCTGATTTTGCACTGTAATGTGTTGTCATGGAAAATATTTAAAGGTACAACAGATTTGGTGCCCTTGTGTTCTGCAAAGAGGATTTCAAGCTGTGAAATGCTGATAATGCCGTTCGCTCGGAGCAAACGCACGTCACCATCTATTGAATGATGCGTTTCTCGCCGCGCACACATGAGTTCTGATGCTATTTATGGAAATCGTGTTGGGTGATGCTAAATGAATAATTGAACTATTGGGTCAAGCTTCTTTGCTTTGATTCATCACTGGTCCGTCATGTCAGGCCTGTGTCCACCTCTCTTGTCTCTGAGGTAAAAAAAAAACAAATATGGAAGACGTGGGGGATGTGACGTTCAAGGTCATTACATGTCGGAAAACAGCAGAGAGAAGATCGTCACTGGTGACAAACCCTTCAACTAAATGTAATTCAAACAAACGCTGTGTTATACATAACCACATGTGAGACACACTTGCATGCACACTCACTTCATCACCCTCCTGGCATATCAGTCCCTTATCTTTCAAAACACACTCACCGTTGTGTTCCATGTCCCAGTGATGGAATTCTAAAGAAGGTCAACCACTGGAGAGTACTTTTGTCCGCAAAGATAATCCACCTTGATGAATCTCTTCACATTCTTAAAGTGTCATCCTTAAAGCCTTTTTTGGAGGCATCAACTTCCAACCTCGATACGAAATAGATGCTTCATAAATCTCACCTGCTCGCAAAACACTAATGCCGTTTTTATGACACATCAGGGCTGAAATGAAAAACTTGTCAGGAGTGACAACACGTGTCGGCGATGTTATAATGAGGGGCTTGTGTAAGAACAAAAATCAAACAAATACTGACTTTGTTATTTGGCATTGACAATAAAACTTTGGATGAGATGTCAGAACGGTGGCATTGAAACCTAAAGTCGAAAAAAGAAAAGCAAACAATGGCGTTGAAAGTGTTTTTTGAACTGACATTCTTCAGCATGTAGTTCCAATCTTATTGTATTTTGACTCTGACAGGCTTTTTGTCTTCTGATTGTTTTCCTCATGATATTCTCTTATTGTTTTTCTTTGGTGTTTTCAGCAACAATCTTCGGTCTCTCTCCAGGCATGGAGAGGATAAGGGCAGAGGTTGGGGAAGTGATTTCCATATACTCTATATAATGAGGCAGGAACATCAATGTGGATGACCTCTTCTCACACCTTGTATGCACTGACTTTTTCATTGGTGGAAAAGCTCATAATCACCACCTCCATGTTCCGTCTTCTACTTGGTTGCAGGTTGTATCAACTGTGGGGTGTATTTAAATGTCATTTTGCCCAATGAAACATTGCTTGCTAAATAGCAGTTTTATCTAGTATTGCTAGTGAACATATCTTTAAACCATCTGATAGGAATTATTGCATGCCTCTTTCTAAAGAGAAACATTAAAAAAACATTGTTTAGTTCTTGCAGAAATAAAAGTTTTCCATGATATGTTGCTAATAATTGACTGTTGGACGGCTCAGTGTCACCCAGGCTCCACAAACACACAAGACAGCTTATCCATAATGCTTCTGGATGTTGCAGATTCAAAAATCCAAGTCACTGATGTTGGGGTGCCTATGGCAAGGGGAGTGTTTCTAGCATTCTCTGTAAATCTGCCTTTAAACACCCACCCGTATTCTTAAAAAAATAAAAATAAAAAAAGCTCCTTTGCATTTAGAAATCCTAATGGGGTGCTTTTCAAAGAGTACTTCATCTCCACTCGTCAAGGTTGCTTTTATGACCACATATCGTCCATAATTATTAACCTACAGGAGGACAGCCCGAGACCCTCCTGGAAGCAATGCAGGTGGAAAGTAAGTCCAACATTACCACAAGGCAGGTGATTGGGGTCAGAGACACCAGTTGACCAGGAGGAGTCTTTCGGCAAAGTGGAATGAAATCTCTCCAGAGTAAAAGAAAAACTTCTTTCTATCCAGGCACCACTGTGAGAGAGCAATTCCCAGGTTTTATTATTATTACATTTTCTATATTTGTTTTAGTTTATAGTAATGGGTATAAAACTCAAGCAGCAGAAAAATATTTATCAGGCTGCATTAATCTCTTATCTATTTTATATCCCTAATCCGTACTCTGAGCTCTCCACTCTCCAGATACAAAAGTATGAGAATACACAAAGCCAAGCACAAAAAAGTTGTTGTGAGACAAACAGATTACAATAATTTCTGACCCATGATACTTCAAAGGTAATTATACAATCATTACCTATCCTCGTTATAAAATGATCAAAGTCATATAACTAGAGTATACAATGAAAATTAATTATCAAATCAGAAAACATTGCATGTCTGCCATACTGAGGGCACCTATTCATTATATAGAATTTATGGAAGTCAAACCCCCTCTCCGATCCTAACTAAAGAAAAAGAAAGACAGTGAATGAAATCAAAAGCCTGTCATTAAAAAACAAATCAATAGACAGGACTGTAAGTACATGCTGAAAAACTGAGCAAGTATTTCGAGGTCATATTTTTATGCCTGTGTCTTAGCTTTTAATAAAAAACTTTTGTGCTGTGCGGCCTTTCATGGTTTCTTTTTTTTGGTTCGATGTTTTGATTTCAATGCCACTGTCCTGTTGAATTTTCAATGCAGACTCTATATACAGTATAAAGGCACCATTTTCTAACCATGTTAATGAAGCTAACAGCTAAAACAAATAAAGTAATGAAGGTTTTGTACGTGGTGTTGGTCAAGTAATTTTGGGGGACAATAAATATATATATTTACATATATCTATAGAAGTTAGAAACAAGTGAGGCTGGTTTTTGGGAACAATGTGTGACCAGACGGTGCTGAGGATATTTTTAGAACAATATAAGAATATCCATAGGGTAACTTTGTGTATGCATATTATTTTTTATCTTTATGTATTACTTTCAAATCAATTTTGATACACAGGTACAAATCCATAAAAACAAAAGAAATATTATGTCATGCTTCAGATAGCCAGGAGCTTTTATGTCACTGCTATGCGTCTCTAAATTAAGACATTTTTAATAAACAATGTTCTTGTTGCTAAGATTGTGCTGATCAGGACAATCAAGACAAATTAACCTCATGAAACTGATAACTTCATTCATGTCAGTGCTTTATAGCATTAGGCTAAGTAATGCAATTAACAGCTACTGTGGCCTCAGTTCAAAATCCATTAGTCATGCTTATGGTGCAACCATCTATTTTGGTATTATTACAATTGAGTGTAACTACACAACATTTCCGTAAGTGTTGAATAACAGGTATGTCAATGCAATGTACTGAGCACAAATGCCACGAAGGTGCTGCATGCGTCTGAGTGTTTGAGCTGCACGGTTTTGGAAAGAAATGCTAAATTAAATAATTTAAATGCATTTACTAAAGCACATTAAAAAAATACTGTATAATGATGTGGCGACACGATTCTGTAAAGTGGAGGCACCAAGGCAGTTTGTTGACAGTCTAAATATTTCGTGCTGAGAGCTGTTAAAGACGTGCAATCATTGACTGATTAAAGTGAATCAGCATGACCAAACAGAGCTTTTATTTTTTTTTTAGCTCATGGCAAGACTCAGTCACTGCTCAGTGCCAGCTGGTCAGAGTCTCTCTGTGCACTGAAAAGACTCATGATTCACGTGATTTGGGCATTTGGCAGCCTGCTCTGGTCTTTGACATACACGGGAATGTGAAATCAATTTTGGCCAGTAAGTAAAAACCCCTTTCATTGTTGCTGTACAGTAAGAGGTTGATTTTCTTTCTTTCTTTCTTTCTTTCTTTCTTTCTTTCTTTCTTTCTTTCTTTCTTTCTTTCTTTCTTTCTTTCTTTCTTTCTTTCTTTCTTTCTTTCTTTCTTTCTTTCTTTCTTTCTTTCTTTCTTTCTTTCTTTCTTTCTTTCATCATCATTAGTAGCTTTCTTGCACCCTTCCCTTTGACTGCAAATAAGCAGGTTTTAAAGAATTAACTACTATTTTTTATTTATTATTTGTGAAAGAGAAAAGGTAATTTAATCATAAAATACAAACAATTATCCAGTGTTTACCACACAGTAATGACATGCTTTGCAATATATTTTGCAGTATTTGTTGATTAGGCTGACTAAAAGCAATTTGGGTAGGAAATGGAAAACCTTTTACTATTTATTTTTATTGACAATGTCACTGTCGGTGCAACTGTACCTTTGACTGAGTACTTATTTTTTTGGCACATTATCCAGCAGTATGATCAATAGTAAGATGATGACATAATGTCAGTGTTTTGATAAACACACTGAGTAAATTGTTCCCCTACCATCTTTTACCTCCACTCTCGTATAGAACAGTCAAGTTAAAATCAATCTGGGCCTTAGTGAAAGCAGCCTGAGGATGAGGGGAGACGTGTGAAAGCAATGACCACCGCGACCAGACACACGTCCTGCTGTGGTCGAGACGATGTGTCGGCTGGAAATGAGCCAAAAGATGCACTGAGTGCAGTCTTCAGACTGGTTCTGAGGCAGGGGATGTGGGAATTCACTTTCCTCTGACACCAGGCACACTGCGGGTTCTGGCAGAACAGCAACCACTTGGCTGACGGTGAAAAAATCTAAAGGAAACTGCTCGCCTCGCAAACACCCCCCGTCGGACAGGGTCATTCCTGGTAGCTCAGCTCCCACTGCCATAATTTACTCTTAATCCCTAAAAGACTCTCTTTCCCGTCTAACACAACAACATAATGTCTAGGCAGAGCCAAACAAAACACAAGCCTCATGTTTAGCAGCCCTGTTATGTTTATTGATGGATTTAGCGCAATAAAGGATGCGGCTGGAAAGAGAAAAGAGCGTGGTACAAAACAAGAGTGTGCACGGAACAGATTTGTTTGGGTTCAAACAAGGCAACACTTATCCACGTTCATCCCTATGGATGCAGCGGATTATTTATGACACATCTACTGTGTAATTGTTAAAGTAGGTTTTCAGAGTGAACGCAGAGTATGTACGTGCAAAAGATTTGGAAAATCTCCCACCATGACTACTGCACGTCACTTTCCCAGGTAGACATTTCAGTCAGGACAGGATTTCTTTCACACTTTTTTCAGGGTGTTTTTGGAACAAGTGTGTTTTATGTTATATCTTTAAGGGCTGGCTCACCTAAATTTAAAAATACCATTTTGTCACTTATAGTACCTAAACACGTCGATATATTTGGTCTCATATGTTTAAAATATTTGCAGATTTCTAATTCTATCCCAATTCAATGGAATTCATTAAATCATTTGTTTCTTGTGCCTACAGCAATAAAGTTACTAAGAGTAATGGGCTGATTCTGATACAAAGTTGCTTGTGTCTTTTGTAAATAACCCAAATAACACAGACACTGATGGTACCTCGAAATATTGATTCTGGAAAGAAATATATTTCTGTTCAATTTAATGTTTTATTTTAAAATGTAATATTGGTATAGAAAAGAAATGTGATAAATGTATCTTTGTGAGCTCCAGAATTTAAATTCCATTCATCTGCATTGTACTGGGCTGGTGTCAGAAATCAAAAATATGATTTTTTTTATATAATTTGGGTGAACTGATCCTGAAGAAAACTAAAAAGAAAAATTGGTTTGAGAAAGAAAGACTGCCCGTTTTATTAACTGTTTTTTAAGGAGTTCTTATCTCGGGCTTCACTGCATTTCACTGCCTATGAGGCATCTTCCTCTGAGCACTGCCACATATTCTAATTAGTGCACACACAGGCCGAGTGGGCTCTTTAAAAATAGCTTCCCTGTAGATTAGCAGAGCAGAGAGGTACAGAGCAAGTACAGTATAGGTATGATATGATATGATATGATATGCTCTTTGTAGGGGGTGATACATTTAGTGTCTCTGTCTTTTAAATTAACGCATTCCTCATGTGAACAAAAACTGACAGTGCAAATATAATTCAACTAGACGACATAAGATGGCACATTAAAATATATGCTTTAACAGATGACTTGAAAATGGCTTCAAGGTGCTAGAAACCTTGCGATCACGCTTTGGAGCAGCAGACATTTTCTCATCTGTGACAAAACTTGAGTGTGCTGCAATTTAATGGATCAGAGTTCTGTGCATGGGCAACAGATGGGGGTCTAGCTGGCATAGACCTCATTATTGAGCCTCCAAGCCCTCCTTTCTCGCATTGCCACCTGTCCAGCAGGTCTAATGTTATTCTCGCACCTGGGCAGGCCATCACAAGCTATCATCAAAGTTGTGCTCTGAGGGCATCCGCTCTTTCTGCAACATGTCACGGCGAATATAAAGGGAAGTGACACACATTCACCTTGAGACTGTGCCCATCCACAGATTACGAACATTTGTGAAAGCGTCTTAGCAACAGGATGGTTTTGCATAACCCATCGCTGTGGAAAATAATGAACGCAAATTTCCCTTGGCTAAACTGCGAGGGGTGCATCCACTATTATTTGGTTGATTAACAGATTATTTATTCAAACCACGTCCTCCTCGAACAAAAAAAAAACAAAAAACTAAACTCCCTCTTATCTCTGAGCAAAAGCGTTCCAATCATGGGAAGGAGCAGCTGAAAACGATTCAAATGGGCGAGAACAATGCTGTCAGAAGCAGCTGAGCATTCCATATGTATGAAGATAACCAGTGTTTCAAACAGCTGAGTCCACTTGTTTACTTTCTCTACAAACAGGAGACTTATGAGGAGTTAGCCACGTCTGTCATGCCATGATTATTCCCATATTTCTGTGTAATGAGTAGTCTTGGAAATGAGTCACCGGCATTCTGAAATGTTTTTATTTAGCTTTTCCTGCCCTTGTAGTTGTGTCTTTGATGCATCTGCTCTGTATGGGCATTACTGTAATAAAACTGCATTCAACATGTTATCTCTTTCATTATACACCCCATGGATAAGAAGAGATTTTCTAAATCCTTAAGAAATGGATGTCAGCCTTCTACTTATTATACTTTTTGGAGCCTGCACTCTAAGTGGCAGTCATCTCTGCTCATCCATCATGAGTAATCACTTGTTTTTTTTTTTGCCTAGATCGCCACGGATATCTTCGGCTAAGAACAAAACACCTCATCTGTCATCAGGGCTGTGTTGCATCATTTCAGTCTGTCCACCACAGCTGATGGCGAGAGTATGAAGGGAGACATAAGTTGTTAGGATGAGAGCTTTGTAACATCATTCACAATGTGTTAAACTGTCAATCCTTGCCTACTGATGCAGGCCATGTGCGTCTTCTTCATTGCTTTCATTACCGGAGCTACTTTTTCAGCACAAGGTCGAGAAGTTGATTAAAAGCATGTTTGCTTCGAGGCAGGAAGAACAAAAGGTTTCACACAGCGCTGCACAGGGAGCTCAGTATATGTACAGCTGCCATTAAAAAAACTGTAATATCGGTTTAGCCTCCTGGACCCCGGCCATCAATAAGAAGCTCTTCATGACTGACAAAGGCAAACAGGCAAACAGCAAACAGCTCACAGGCACAATCCCACCTGATAAGGCCCATAACCTCATTCACTCTTCACTAGAGGAGTTAATCGAGTCAGGCTGACATCATGAACTGAGATAATGCCAATAAATACCATTTTCTCACACCGTGTTTGATAATTACAGCTCTCTAATCCACCAATTGCCAAGGTCTAAGGGTGAAGACACTGCTTTAAGATAAGGCTCCGTAAGGTTCATTATTGCAATCACATGGAAACTGCTGATCCATTGTGTATTAATAGCAAACACTCTAAAAAGCATTTCATGTCGCCACCGGTTCTTATTCCCCGTGCAGCAACACTGAAGAGAAAGTGGAATGAGTTTTGTTTAGCCCAAGCAGCTCTTGCTAATGGGTCTTGCAGGAGTTGTTGTTTGTACTGGACTATTTCGCCTTTGTTCAATTATGTATTCGTGGCTTTACTCTTCAGTCCAGAAGAAATAGGAAATACATAACTATTGACTGCTGTTGCCAAGGTCGAGCTTCTCACATTCTCAAGGCAGCGACTTCAACATGTTCTGATCTCAACCCCCTGGTCCAAAGAGAAAAAAAAAGTCTCTTTCATTCGTGTCTTTGCCTCCTGTGCGATGTGTAATTTTGCACTGTCATAACTGATATCTGTGACAGTCTTGCTGATAGTTCCCTCATAGACTAACAATCATCAGATTTGCTCATGTCCCCATGTTGACAGAAAAACAAGAGCTTCAATTTTTATCAGCATTGTCAGTTCAGTAGTCATCCCAGTCAAGCCACAGTGAATGCCCTTGACGACAAAATGCTCCTCGGTGCAGGCTATTACTCATGCATCTGTTTACTACATGCCACAAAGAGAAGGCATGCAGTGGCGGTTCGCCCTACTTTTATTAACCCACCTTCCAACCATCCCCGCAATTAAAATAAAATCACCTTCGATAAATGTGTCTCGATCGCAGTGTGTCTGTAGCGATAGATGCACGGTGTGGGCAAGTGGCTGTTCACACACCGTTGCTGAAGTATCATTGCAGCCCCTGGAGAGAGGGCACAGTCGAGGTGGGGTATTGGCTAAGTGATGTCCCTGGCTGAGCCCTCCATCACACTCCTTGCAAGATGGACAGAGAGAATACTCTTCCTTCACAGAGATTGATTGCCCGCAGCTGGCTGTCGGGAGGGATTAACCTTGTGAGCTTAGAAATGTAAGGTTTTGTCTGTGTCTTCATAAGCATTTCCATCAAAAAACTGGTAAATCTGATACGTAGGAGTTTAGAATGTTTAATAAAAGGTGTGAAATCAAAGACTATTTCAGATGTAAATGATTGACGTTAAATTATCGGTTAACAGAAATTTAAAAAGTATAACCTGACTTTTAGGTCAAGAAATTTAATGACCATTGTAAATTTCTTCTTCTTTTCTACGGTATAAATAAAAAATCATCTTCATCACTTGACCTTGAATCATTTATGATGTATGGACCAAGTGAAACACATATTGAATGAGGGTAAGGCAAATGAAATTGCCTCATGCACTTCTTTAGAACAATTTCCCTCAAAAAGGTTTTTTTTCTCCCCCATGTGCATTTTTTTTTACCATGTAGCACCCAAATGAGTCAACAGAAATATTAGCAGTTACACTGTGTCCAAATTCAGCCAGTTTGTACCATCTTATCACATTTGTCTTCAGTTTATCTTTTGATTCTGAAGCCTTGGGAGATTTTCAGATATTTGCTTTTCCTTTTGATTTCCAAATAATGCACGGTATGATGAACTAAATACATGACAGCAAAGAGACACACGTTAATTTCTAGGTACTACAGGTACCGCAGATCTTTGATTATTTGCACTTCAGCAGACTAAGAGTTGCTTTTATCATTTGACCCCAGAAAAATGTCAAACTGAAGCTCGTCCCTGCTATTTTTCAAATGCCACAACTGCCAATTTTTTACAGAAATTCAACAGAGCATCACAAAAACAAGAATTTCACATATCAGACAGTCGTCCTTTTTTATTATACAGTTTAACTGCTGGTCTCGCTTCAATCAGACAAGCCAAACTCCACCTGCTTGAGATTCATGTCATCTGTATCACATAATTAATACCAACCCTTGATTATGGGCTCCATCATGATAGCCTGTTAAGTTCCTAATGGATGCAGTCTGCATGATTTCAGATTTTCAGCAGAGCAATCACTGTTCACAGCCTGAACATGTGCCAACCACATACACATGCAGCTGGAAACTTAGGAGAGGACCTCAGGCAGCTTTCAAAATCCCCCACATGAAAGGAATTAACATATTTCTCTATCTTCATACATTATTGATGATGCTTAATAGCTGTTTTATTAAAAAATTTGAGTGGTAAAATTTTAAGTCAATGCAAAAAAAAATTTCAGGCAGTTTCAGATTAGTAACAGCGGTCAATGACAAAATAATGAGTGGATGTAATTTTTCCCATCAGGCCAGTCTGAAGCATTTAATCTGGAAAACCTCCACTCACTGAGTTTACCAAAAATCTGTGACGTTAACAATAAGGGTTCCATTTCACTGTTGTTGTGGTTAATTTAATTGAATAAGGGAAAATCAGGGTTCACCGTTTATCACAAGCTCTTGAAATGGGAATTTAAACTAAGATTACAGAGCAAGAATATTTATATTTTCTGCAGCTGCAATTAGAGTTAGGATCACCATGTCCTCTGTGCATATTATTAATTACTGGTTACAATTTGATGTGCTGATTTTTATTGACTGTGACTCATCTCGATAGTAGAATATTAACTTTCCTATATTGATGACAAGAAACTCCCATTTTATGCTAGTACGGTGCAGAGATGTATAAAGTACTAAAGTATTCAAAATGTTTTGTACTTAAGTATTGCAAGTAGAAGTATGTAAAAATTGCTACTCAAGTACTGAAAGTAAAAGTACGAGTAAAAGTACAAGTACAAGTACTGTTGTTTATATTATTTCAAATATTTATTAAGGCACAAGTTCTAATGTTACAGTGTTACAATGTTCATAGTAGAGTTCTGT
Organism: Collichthys lucidus; assembly: GCA_004119915.2. Lineage (NCBI taxonomy): Eukaryota > Metazoa > Chordata > Actinopteri > Sciaenidae > Collichthys > Collichthys lucidus. Next base: position 8,698,673 of record CM014090.1, read on the forward strand.
GATTTCCCATGGTCTGTGAATGCGTCTGAATGAATGCGAGAGCGAGGGGGCGGGGCAGCAGGTGAGAGAGCGCACCTGGGTGAGTCAGGTGTATGACGTACGGCACATGAGCGAGGTTGATGTGAGGCCGGGACTGTTCAGTTGGTTTTTTGGCCTGGTTACTACCGACAGTCACAGAGTCCTGGAACCAAACCGTTCAGCAATAAATGCAGTTTGTTCAATATCGCCTCGTCATTGATCACGTGTCCGGCTGGACGCTACGTAACACTACGTAATAGTAATGAGTAACGACTCAGCACATGAAAAATGTATCGGAGTAAAAGTATTAAATTCATCAAAAATATGTAGTGCAGTAAAAGTAGAAGTTGGGGGAAAAAATAATACTCCAAAAAAGTACAGATACTGCATTTTAGTACTTAAGTACAGTACTTAAGTAGTTCCACTTCGTTAGTATACATCTCTGGTACGGTGTTTACGCAATTTTGAAACAATATGTTTCAGTCGGTCGCTAAACATTCTCAACGCTCTGTAGCTGCTTCGCAACTTAATATGAAAATGTGAGTGGTGAGATTGAACCATTCAGCAAATGTGCTGTAAAACTGAAATGTGGTGGAATGGGGTTTGACTCTGTGGGTTGAACAGTAGCGGCGATCCCCTTCGCATTACACAAAGTCATCTGATTCAGTGTTAATATGAAATGATTAATGGGGCTTTAACTAACCTAGCCACCCACAAAAATTAAAGTGCGACATAAACTGTGAGGTAATGTTACGCATCAAATCTGGTAATAAATCTGTTTCGAGAAAAGCAACTTTCTCCTTGAAATGAGTCGCACTTTAGGAAGAACTCAAGACAGGCCTAGCACAACATTTTGCCATACAGTGAACCATATGTACCATATATCTTTTGGGGGAAACTGTAAAATTGCTCTCAGCAGCTAATGAGCCTAAAAAGACACCTCTTATTTTTCTTTTTGGACAGTATGGCTCTAAAAAAAAATGTGTACATCTAGAAACTACTGATTTTACCCAAGAAGAGCTGGTCATAGATGATATCCCTGATGAAATTAAGTATGACTTACAAGACCTCAGTTTATATCAGCCTATAATATCAGCAGCTCTACAGTAGTATCTAGGCCACATTACTGGCACATCTGTTGTGAGATGAACATCCCATAACAGAGCCACAAGAAGAGATTGCTCTGGTTTTACAGGCCAGCAGATACTGGACTGCTGATTGCAGCCCAAACAACATTTTACACATGAACCGCAGTAAAAAGTAAAGACTGGAACAGCTTCAGAACCATCAAAAATCAACCACAAGTTTATGATTTGTTGACATGGGTGACAAAACATCAGATTATCTGGCCACATGTGGTCACAGCTAGGGTGCTACGATCAAGTAATCAAGCTTGACAAAGGTGTAAAGATGAGATTGGATTTGTCACAATATTGTGTGGTCTCACAGTTCAATTCATGATCCTGTGCTCAGGGTTCAGCTGACAGCGTTTGGAAATAAACACTAACCAAGGACAGCGAGCCTAAAGTATTTCAGACTCCACTGTAAAGCCGGACTGTCTATACTTTCAGTCGTTGGGGAATATTATTTAACTTTGATATTCCTTTGGTACATTTACACCTGTCATTGATGTGAATGTTAGAATAATGTCCAATTAGGTCAGACAAAAATAGCAGAGCAAATAAATCATGTTCTCTGCTCCTGAGAAAGGAATGCACATCACAGACTGTCAGGTGTGCAAACGAAATTACACCTCCCATGGGGAACACGGACCATGTACTTCATTATTCCTCTTTTGGAGAGAGAGAGAAAGAAAGTGCACTCATCGCACTTTTCTTACCCATGCAGCTACAGTACCATTATTTCTGACACCAGCAGCTTGGCCTGACAGAACTACTACAGCATAAGCATCTGGGCCAGCATCCACACTGAAAAAAGTGAACTAATGAGTGTCTCGGTGATACTGTAGGTACACTACCGGACTAGGGAAACACCGGATGAGTTCTTCTGTGTGTGTGTTATAGGAGGGTCAAGGCAGGGTAAAAGCATGGTCTGCTGGCTCTGAGGTCTGCTTTTCAAGAATCAAGCAGCCACATTTAGGTAATGACATTACATTGTTGTACTTTTCTGTTTACAAGTTTAAAGACGTGACTTTGGGTGAATCTACAATATCACTTAGGCGAACCAGCCTCGTCTCATGAATAGTAACAAGTTACTCGTTTTTTCTACAAACATTCTGTTCGTTCAATTTCATCAGCACACAAGAAGGAGCCAGATTGAACAGGTTTAACTTCTCTGAAAGGAACCAATGACTCATGACGGAAGGACGGTATCCAATTTTGGTGAGGAAGCACAGACAGAAGACAGAGGCACAATAATCGCTGTAGTTCCAGTAGACTGTATCATCGGCTCAGCGTGAACATTCACTTTCACTGGAACTATCGAGCCTTGGCTTCCCAAGAATCACAGTAGGTAACTCAGTGGAAAAATTGCTCCAACCGAAGACACCAACCAACTTACATGGTGAGGCCAGGGTGGTACAAGAAAACCTTAGACCTCTTTTCTCCAGGTAGCTGAGGTTTTTTTTTTTCCCCAATTCAGAATTTGCAATTGTTTACAATGGTATAACTGCAGCTCCTTGAACTATTACCACCTCGAACACGACTATTTCCACCGTGGCATGAAAAATCTAAACTACTCCTCAGGCCTTGTTCGTTAATCAATCAGTGAGAAGGAAACAACACTTTCGGTAAAATGTTCATAAAAAATAATATTTCTAAAAACTCTATATCAGTGGTTCTTAACCTGGGTTCCATCGAACCCTAGGGGTTCGGTGAGTCAGTCTCAGGGGTTCGGTGGAGCCTCCACCCTGGAATTTTTTATACCATTTGTTACAACATATCTCTGTGAGCAATTTTCGAGGATGCTGGACATAAAAACTGAGAAAAGGAACAGACTTTGCTGTGAAAATGACACGAGACTGGCACTTGCTAAGGTGAAGCCACGCATATCTGAACTGGTCTCTCAAAGGCAACAGCAGAAGTCACACTGAGGTAAGTTCAGGGTTGCCACACCTTTTTCATGAACAAATTCAAGCACTTTTCAAGCACCTTCAAGCACCAGTTTTTCCATTTTTCCAGCACCTTTAAATAGGTAGCCTACTAGTTGTGTTTGCCATGATGGTCATGGGAAGCGCAGCGGTGCCACTGTATGGCATAATAATATGGGTCTAATTAGCATTATTTCATATGGTGGTAGATTGACTGTTTTGATTTTCAACTAATTGTGAAATTTCAAGCATTTTCAAGCACTTCACAAAACATTCAAGCATTTTCAAGCACTTCACAAAACATTCAAGCATTTTCACAACCTTGAAAACACTGAATTGAATTCAAGCATTTTCAAGGAATTCAAGCACCCGTGGGAACCCTGTAAGTTGTTGTGAGTTCATTCACTGTGTTGGTTTTGTTATTTAAACAAGGTGATGTTAATGCACGGTTCATTTTGTGCACCAGTAAAAAACTAATTAACTAAAGAAGGGTTCGGTGAATGAGCATATGAAACTGGTGGGGTTCGGTACCTCCAACAGGGTTAAGAACCACTGGTCTATATGGACAGTATCTTAAATAAATGTACTTAGTTACTTCTCACCACTGCCACTACTGAATAGAGACTATTAATGTCACAATACATGAGAAAAAATGAGGGGAACACAAGTAAAAAGAAATACAATACAGAGACAAACAAGAGTAGTTGAAGGAAGTAAGAACACAGTTTAAAAAGTAGGAAGGTTTTTGAAGCGGTGTTATAGGATTTGACAAGCCCGATCGCTTCATGCGAGTCGTCCCGAAGCTCGATGGAAAACGTCTCATCAGCTTTCACAGACAAATCAGCATATGGATTGATTGAAACAAAATACCACCCAGGTTTACCAAATCTACAACAGACTTGTGTGTTGTGAGTATTTGAAAAACCACAGATTGTACAGTCAATGAACCTTGTGCAGACAGATCAATGTGCATCAGGATGGCTAAGGCGTGTGACCCCCACTTCAACACCTCCCCTATACTCAAATCCTCCAGCTGTGTCAAGAATATCCATACGGTCACACAGACACCCACACCACGCGCCGTTCTATTGTACGAGTGTAGGAAGCCACGCTCTTAAATTAACTGGTCTACTGAAGCAGTTAGGGATAAGCTGACACTCTTAAGAATTATTATCATTATACCGCTCGGTCAGAAACGGGTATCAGATAATCAGTGATGAGAGTGAATACTAACAAATCTCCCTGCAGCCAAGTAGCTTGAAGAAAGCGAGGTGGCAGCTGTTGCCCTATAAATCTGATCATGTTTCTGCTCCCGGAGGGACCTAGGTGACTTCCAGAAAGAGCAACCAGAGCTGCCCAGTATGCTGGCATCAAGTATCCGTGTTCATCTGCACCACATTCACAGCTTCCCTTTGACCTTAGATTTAACTGTTATTCTCAAAGCCAAATGTTAACTGATTATGCAAGGGATGAGATATCTGCAAATGGCAAAACCCTTGGGCTTTTATATAGCATCTTTATTTAGACTATATATGGTAGTTAGAGGAAACTGGACGACAGTGAAGCAAAAACTAAAGAGAACAACTCTGGCAACTTTGCCAATATCACTGACATTGTACCGTACATACACTATCTTACAACATTTGCTTAGTCTCATAAGGGCTTAGCTGCACTGAGAAGCACATCTTACACTAACCTCTGTATAATCCCCCTCAGACAGTCCTCTGGAGCTCTCAGTGATGCGTCCATCAAAACCATTTTCTCTCTTTCCACTCTCTTATGCTTTAGGCAAGGTGTGTGTCCCCGGCCAGGCAGGACAGACTGTAAATACTACCTGCAAACAACCTAAATATATTGAACAGAGCGCACGTGCTGTGATCCATTTTCGGCTTTCATCACAATCCTGCGAACAGACAATTTGATATCAAAGAAAAAAGAGCCTGCGCACTTAAAAAGGCATCAGTAAACCAACACGTCTGTGCTGTGAGATGCTAAAGGCTATTAAAGAAAGCCACACATTTCCACTCATTTTGAATTATGTACAATACATCACTGACAGACTGACCATAAAAGAAAAATAGCTCTTCCGTCTGTGTAGCACATCCTCGGGGTAAACTCTATATCACATCAGAACCACAGGCCATTCTGTAATAATGTCCGCTGCCCAGTGGTGGTCTGTGGTGCCATGGGGTCTGCACATAGTGATCTGTGGCTCCATGACAAAGCGCTAAAAGCCAAGGGCATTATTTCATGCTGTTCCACAGGCCCCTTAGACTGACTCATCTTTTCTGATATATATCTAGCCCTAGGGATGATGTTCAGTTTAATTATGGATACACGGGACATCAGTCAAAGTTAATGTTGTTCTTGTTTTACACAGCCATCCATACAAGCTGCCTCTGCCACATCGTGAACATCCCAAAGAGATCGGGAAAGGAGCATCACAGAACTTAGGGCCAAGGAAGTGAGCAAAGAAGCCAGGTGAATCTTTGAATAATTGATACGGTCTAATTCTCAAACCAGAGCGTGTCTCCCAGCTGCTGTCATCTAATCATCATTTCACGGAGAAGGCATTGCAGCTTTGTTGCGGCAACAGTTAATATAGGGGGGGATTTTCCTCCGCCTATATTTGGGAAAGCTCTTAGTTGTGGTAGGGATCTCAAAGTGGTTCTTATACAGTATCCGTGACAAGTACTGCGCTCAGCCCTCCTCTCCTGACAGTGGCCTCCGGCAACACTCATCCCTCCCCTGGTAGAGCTGCAGGCAATATGGCCATTACCTTCAGCCCTGTGGAGCTTTACTTCCCTGGACAGCCACACACTAAGTGATGCTGATACTCCTTATGAAGGCTCTTCCTTACGGCAAGAATATTAAAAATGTGCCTGGTGGTGTCCACTTGGGGAGATGTCCATCTTATTGTGTGGGGATGTGAGCAGACACTTGGAGCTAATGTGCAGGTACTGTTCCCTCCCTGAGCTGACGGGATTAGTTCACCTCTGCAGAGACCACCTAATGTTTTTGGAAAGTGCTGAATTAGACTGTTTCAATTGTCTACAGCCACATCTGAAAATATGTATTTAATTTGTCCCTTACTTTGTCTCGACAGAGAATGTGGTCGGCCTATCATGGAGGCTCAGATTTCTTTGTGAAATAACAAGCAGTGTAGATTAATTGCAACAGTTCCAGCAACAGAACAGAAGAGATTTTTTTTCCCAAAATATGCTGCTAATGACTAGGTGTCACCCTCCTTCTCTGTATCTGTATACATGCGCCTATGTATTGGTGCCAGATAGTAACCAGGCAGTCTGATGTGATAAAAGAACAGGGAGACACACAGATGGCTAAGGTCGTTACTTGATCGATTTGCATTGTGACTGTTCTTAAAAATGGACCATTAAACTGAATTTGTAGAACAATAAGGAAAAAAAGAAAAGCTTTCTCCAAGAAGAGTTAATGACTCCCTTTTTATCTCTGCGCTGACATATTCCCCAATTACCTCCATGATTTCCAAACGGATGATGAAGACTGTCAGGAGCGAAAATGCAAAGTAACTCCAACATCGAGACCAACACATGCTCTCCACTGCTGGAGCCAGAGACTCTTGGCTCCGAGTGAGAGCTTCCCAGCCAGCTCTTCTTGGCACCGCTGGCTCTCCGTCCTGGGCATACTGATTCTCATATCAGGGTTCATTTACATAATCCTGCCTGCGATTGGTCTCAGTTTAATGAAGGGTGGTAATGCATTTCTATAACAATGTTTCACCCCTCAACATGCCAACATAAACAGAACAGTGTGATGACATCTGGTGAAGCAGTCGCCGACTCTATAATCATAAAGAAGAAAAGCAAGTCGTCGTCAGTGGTGTCAGGGCTCTGGCATTTTCAGAGACAAAGAAGCTGTCAAACTTTTTTTTTTCTTTTCTGGATGTGTGCTGCTGGCTTCCAGTGTGGCAAACTGTGACAAGTGAGCCGATCCAACTTACAGTGGTAGCCATCAACAAATATTTCTTCTCTTTTGTATCTCTGCGTCTGTGTCATCCAAACAGCGCTGCGACTGGCACTGCCTCCTCTCTCTAACCCTCTTGAATATTGCAGATTGAAGAAAAGTAAAACGTTATTTTGTCTGTCAAAACTGTAGGCTTTTCACACACACAAAAAAAAACAAAAAAAAAACTGCTGTATATGCCAGCTCATTATACGCTGGTGCCCAAACAGGGAACTAAATTTAATCTTCCGAATCAAACCTGTCAGAAGCAGAGCAACAATGCAGAAATAGAAAGATATTTATAATATATTGGAGAAAGAAGCCTTTTTGACCATGTAAGGAGGATCCAGTGGCCCCTGTCTTCTACTTTTCATTCGGGAAACTTTGACTTGAGAAACTTTATATTACTAGATACAGTCTTGACATGAGAGAGTGAAAATTACTTTTGCCATCTTCCCTATCTCCAAAGACACAGCCTATGAACAGGGCGGGTCTTAGCTATGGGCAATGTGGGCGGCCGCCCAGGGTGCCGTCTCCGTGGGGGGCGCACAAGCGCCCGAAAAAAAAAAAAAAACTTTGCGAATTTTCGATACCGCTCACCAAGTTAGCGGAGCAGGGGCCCCTGGGAGCGCGGGGTTGACGAGGCAGAGGGGGCGGCGGACAAACTGATTGGGGCGCACGGCGCATCCAGGGGCGCATGGGTGGCCGTGAGGGCGCACGAGAAAATCTTCGCCTCAGGGGGGAGGGTACGCCCAGGGCGCAAATGTGACCAGGACCGGCGCTGCCTATGAAATTTAAAACAATTGAAATTCATCATTTTGTGCCGTCAATGCTCCAGTAGCAGCATGGTAAAGATCTAGGTAACAGAGGACAAAGAAAAATACTTGTTACAATTGTAGTAATTTGACACCCCCCACACGTGACTCATCAACACTCAAAGTCAAGTCATTCAACTCTGACTGAACCGCAGTCGTAACACCTAAACAGATGGCACCGTGTGTTGACTCTGCGACCTCCTGATGGGAAGTTGGGCTTACACCTCCACACTTCCCAACGCAGGGTTTCTCCTCGAACAATGCAGCCATGGTGTGGAGATTAAGTAGGCTGCCACAGGAGTGCACAATGCTTCATTAGGCCTAGCAAGGAGGGATGTCTGTGCCCGAAGCAATCTGGGACCCAGTGATGTGTCGAAGGACCGCTAATACAATCCTGCATGCTACTCATTACTGCCCACTGTATTGACTGTATTAAAGAGGGCTAGAATGATTATTCAAAGGATCAGATCAATTCTCCGCATAATGCCTTCACTCAAGATCCAATCATGGTATTCTTAATGTATTTAATGGTGTTAAGGCCAGCAGTGCATAACACCATGTATGTGGAGGTGGTTGTTAATGACTTAAGTAAAGTGTGACTCCAAAGAAAATCCTATAAACAGAGCTGCTGTGCTGAGACAGTAGAACCCCATCAAGAAACTTTTCAGAGTGTTAATTATACTGAACAGTTATTTCTGTCAGCAGCTTCTGAAGCGTACACGTTGTCAATATTATTCTATAAAATTGTATCTATCCCTGCCTGTATAATTATCTTGTGAAGCATTCTGACATCCCTCAACCTGAAACATAAATTAACAAAGCTATTAGGCAAGGGGAATACATTTCTTTGGCACCTTTGAGAATTTTTAATGCGATGACTGAAATGAGCAACCAAAAGGTCTAAAAATGTGTTTGTAGAGCTGACTTTTTAAAATATTTTAGAAGCTACGCGCAATCTATGTTTGCATTGCCAACAAGTATGAGGAGACTGCACACTGTTCAACTGTTATTTCACTGCTATTTATCAAGTTACTGGACACAGATACATAATACCTTGATGTGGACTGCAGAAATGTTTCATGATTCATTTGAAGGTTTCTTGAGATAAAGGAAAGACATCAACATCTTAATTCAATCCAGACTAAACAATTTTTACGATGTCCTCGTTACAGGCGAACACAAGTTTTAAGAAACAAACCATTGGCACAGTAAAACTTTACATAAGTACAAAATGTGTGGAACAAATAAGAAGCTGCTGCGTCGTCCGAGGACTATAATATTCTTCTACACTACTGAAATTGATCTACAAGCATTCAGGTACATTAAAGTTTTGCATGCTTACTCTATATATATATGTCCTATAACTTAGGATAACTCTTGAAAAGGGAAAACATTGTTCCAGTGAAACTTTCCGTCCTTGATTATGGTGATGTAATGTAAATCCATGCAGCAGCAGCAGCAGCAGCAGCAGCGGCGGCAGCAGCAACAACAACAGTGCATTGCAGAGACGTTTGTCAGAAGTTTGTGGTTTTAGAAGCTTGATGTCTCTTGAGAATTGGGGAAATCCCTTTTTATGCAGCTTACAAATGGCACGACATATGCTAAGAAACTGAAATTCATTGAAATTCTGCCATACATACATTTATATCCACACATTGAATATGATTTCTATTGTTGAGTATTCTTGTACTTTTAAAATAATAATATATTCAATCATCATGTTACCTAAATGTTCTAATTCATTAAATGTTAATAATACTGTTTTTACTAAACATTGATTGAATATGACATTCTGAAAATAACCGACTGTCTTCAGTTTGACTTCCTGTTATAGCTTTGAATAAATAAAACAAGATAAATAAATTAATGTTGAGAAAATATTAGATTAAATTGGATTAGATTTAACTTTATTGTCATTACACACGTACAAGTACAGGGTAACGAAATGCAGTTAGCATCTAACCAGAAGTGCAAACAAGCAGTAGAATATGAAGTGAGTATATGCAGAGTATTAATGTATATATATGTGATGTATGAATTTTTACAGTATATACAATGTTATGTACAAGTAGTGCAAAAAAAAAGTGCAACAAGTATACCAAGTGCAACAGATGTAAAATATTGGGCGATCAGTCCGTTCTTGTGCTTTCAAAGGATGGCTCAAAAACTGAAAGGGAATTCAGGGGTAAAAATCTTTTGGCACTTTCAGAAGAGCCAGTAGCCTGAGCTTTGAATTTGTACGGGCTTTATCAACACTCTGTCAGTCATTTTCAAACAGGATTGAGTAAAGCAGATTAGCCTGGCTCTACACATGGCGACACTGTTTACTCATGTGATTCACAGATGAATAAAAAAAAAAGATTTCTAATTGGAAACATCGTCCGGCATGAGGCTGGCTGCCTGAAAGGTATCGTTCCAGGATTGCTCGGTTTTTCACCTCTGCTTGTAGGACATGAAGGTCACAGCACACGAGGCTTCGATGTGGGCCAACTCTCGACTGTGAGGCAGGTTGCAGGGGCTGAGCTCCATCTCCAGGAGGACAACAGAGTGCCACTGTCACGCGGAGTATATACCTTTCCTGCCACCAAGAGCGGTCAAGTGGAAGGGGCCAGCTCTTGAGCAGGCATGCGTGTGTGAGTGTGTATGTTTGTGTGTGTGTATGTATGCACAGGGTGCAATCTGGAGTGTGCTGGAGGCTATGGCCTCTTTGACGTGACAGATTCCCTTTGCAGCCTGCAAAGCCAGGAGGGAGCCAGTCAACATCCTGCCACATGCCCTGCTGTTTATCTTCCAAAATCTAGTGGCGGGTTGCATCCTCTGGGCCTGCCCCGGCAGCGCCCTCCTCTCACCGTAATCACCATAACTTATGGTGACATAAATGACCATGCGCTTTCTAATGTTTTTGCTCGATTGAAAGACTACTGCACTAAAACGGATTTTTTCTATATGGATTTCCTGCCACTGAGCCAAGAACATGCAACCTGCAAGTGGCATTTATACAGGTATGCAAATGTTCTCTGTGCTTTAACAGATTCTAGCTGAATCAGGTTTCCCTGGGAAAAACAAGGGAGATAGCTGAGAGCTCTGAGATCATAGCCTCTTGCTGAAGAGAAAGAGAGCTGGGGAGGAGAAAAAATTCAATTCCAAATCTGCGGCTTCAAACGTGGATGGAAGCTGAATGCAAATAAAGTTCTGTTTCTCTGTGTTGTGATTTATCACTGTGCCGAGCAGTAGTGCCGGGGCAGGCGGTGTATTGAACGGAATGACTCTCCTCACATATTGGAAAAGCAACTCAACAACAAAGCGCAGGAAAAATAGAGCCAGACAGATGGATGACCTTCAGTCCTCCTTGGTGGGAAGAGGTAGATGAATTTGTTTGGAAAGCTAATCGTTCACTCTGGTAAAATAATTGTCTGGAAAGCCCATCTACACCTCAAAAAAATAAAAGAAAATCACTTGGCACAAGTCACTTTTATGAAGTCTAATAACACAATGATAGGATAAAAGTAATGGACTATAAAAAAATAATAAATGAAGCAAGAAATATGGGTATATGTCATTTTTAAAGCCTTGTTGGTACAGAATAACAACACTTTCATCTTTTGGGAAAAACGGTTATTGAATTAAAGTCGCACAACACACTGTATTAGTCTGAGAATACAAATGCCTTCCTCATCAAGAGCCACATTATGGATGCACCATACCCAAATATTAACACAGCGTTTGACATTTCTGTATGACACCATGACACTGCAGCACTCCACCCCATACCACGCACTGTTAAACAAGCCTGTTGTGGACAGCAACTGTGTACTTTAGAATCCCGTTTCAGCCATTTCCATAAATTTCTGCTGAAATGCATCTTTTTTAAACCAATGTCGCTTGTTTTCCTCCATCTACAGAATTTAACTAGGCGTTTTTTTATCGCCTGTTGTGGGACAAAATAGAGAAATGCATTGGGAATTTGGGCTTTGTTGCTGTTTGCTTAAGCCATTTTTTTTTTTTGCTGGTTTGTTTGTGAACCGTTGGGATGCTGGGCTATTCAACACATCAAGCGACAGTCGGTAAAAAAACAAAATCTACTGTCGAACAAACAGCAGCACTGTGAAGAAAGAGCAAGTCAGCTCCAGGCATCTTGTTTACTGTACTCTGATCCTCCAATTTGGTGCTCATTCTGAATTTCCAGTAAACAGGATTGATTGAATAGGGCCCCTTGTGTTTCCCGTCGCCCTGCTCTCTATAGAATTCTCCGATGATGAGTCACGTCATCGTTGCTCTGCCATGGATGAGCCTAAATCTCCGTGCCCAATGACTGCACCACAGAGCAATCCTTCAATGCAACCCTGGCATCAATCTTGGAAGCAGTTGCCGATGAACCTGGGCTGCCTTGAAAAGTTTCCTGGCTGACAGCTTCCATGATCAGCCGTCACAGCTGGCTGTCTGATTCATACCTGAACGCCACATCCAGAGAGAGACAGAGAGAGAGGTCACCCTTCTGTTTGCTCTGCTTCCATGTTGAGACCTCACTACAGAGAACAATGGCACTCTCAAAATCCTCCCTGACTCCATGTTAGCCTACATGTAAAACTAGAGAAGCACTAAGAGAGTGCAGGTCTATGCCAAGGCGAAGAGTCTAGTGTTCTCTAACATGCAAATCTGTGAGCTCAACCACCATAGTATGTCTGTATGACATCTATCATGCAATGTTGAAAGAGATGAAAAATAATTTGTGTATCCATCCTGGGTTCTTCCTCGGCCATGCTACACCCTTCCACCAAATTTCATGAAAATTGGGCAAGACGTTTTTCTGTAATCCTGCTGACAGTAAAAACAAAATTATGCATTCAAAAATGCAACCTCCTAGGTGGAGGTAATAGAGAATGTGGAGAAAAAACAACAGTTGAGCAAGGCAAAGATTTGGAACAAACACAAGAGAGTAATTCTGTGGTTTTATATTCACCTCATGTGGTTAAGTAACTATGATGCCTGCCTGCTGGTCACTGTTTCATCTTTGTTTTGTTTTTGTGTTTAGCCTTTTAGGAGCCTTGCAGATGCAGATCTTTTTTGTTTCGCATAGAAAGTTCTAAAGCCGACTTGATATGTAGGTGAAAATATTTTTGGTTATACTGCTTAGGGCAACGATATTTGACTTTGCAATGCATCTTCCTACAAACAATATATCAAGACGGTCGACTACATCAACAGTTTTCACTACTAACAAAATTGAGTTAATCTTCATTCAGGGTTCCCACACCTTTTTCATGAACAAATTCAAGCACTTTTCAAGCACCTTCAAGCACCAGTTTTTCCATTTTTCCAGCACCTTTAAATAGGTAGCCTACTAGTTGTGTTTGCCATGATGGTCATGGGAAGCGCAGCGGTGCCACTGTATGGCATAATAATATGGGTCTAATTAGCATTATTTCATATGGTGGTAGATTGACTGTTTTGATTTTAAACTAATTGTGAATTGGCTTGTATTCTCAGCTTGTGAGCGGTGTATTGTGTAACCACCATAGCGCAATAACAGTGACCAACAGGTGTGGATAGTAGTCTACTGTTATTTCTCGGCAGAACACCAAGCGAGTATGATAACTGAGTTCTGCATGTAAAGGCATCGGATCAAGCGCGTAGCCGCTTAGGAAACATTTTTGTTTTCTCTCGGTTTATTGAGATAGACATCACACAAATTTCAAGCATTTTCAAGCACTTCACAAAAAATTCAAGCATTTTCACAACCTTGAAAACATTGAATTGAAATTCAAGCATTTTCAAGGAATTCAAGCACCCGTGGGAACCCTGTTCATTGTACTGGAGAAGCGCCATAAATGTAAATCAGGTAAAGATTAAACTCTTCATTGTTAGGTGTATATTATGAAATATGAATATGTTTTTGGGTGAAATGAGCCTTTAACATTACGCAATGGATTGCATGTGTGCATTCTTGGCTTAAACGTAAGGAATCTTAGTCTGTAGCAAAGTCATTGTTAAGACTTGGTTAACTACCCTGAAGGCATATAGTATTAAGGCCATTTTTTTGTGCCATGGGACAGTAAAAATAGTACTTATTGGACCTTTAATAATCTAAAATAGGGCTAGTGGCAGAACGAAACAGATGTCCTTGACTGTAATATTTTATTCATCTGCAAAGTATCAGAAAACCTTGATTCTCACACGCATCATGAAAATCTTATGGCATTGTTTTTTAAACAGAGCCTCAAAAAGGTGACGGCGGTGTCAGAAAGCTTACACATGCTGCCCTGAATCTCTATCAGAGGTGTTCAGACACAGGCCGTTCTCACTAAACCAAGAAGCCGCCGTCTCCGTTTGAGCTGAGAGGGAGAGCTCATTGCTCCTAATCCTCGCTGACTAATCTGGGAATAAGACTGTTGTTCACACTGGAAACTGTCTCTCACAGGTATGCTCAATCCACGCAAAGTCTTTAGCAGGGGAAATCTTCTTCATGTGATCATGTTAAAACTCCATTAACCCAGTTATTACCTTTTGGTGAAAGGTCTGGTAAAATGACTAGGTGGGAATGTGACCCATCTATTATCACCCACTTACACACCAAGATATAAATATTGATTTAATCAATTAGAGAATTACCTTTTTTTTTTTTAAATTGTACTCACTGACATTTGAACTATAATACAAATGTTATGTGTATGTCTCTATATTATTATATGCTCATGGCTGCAATGGCTTTGGGAGTTAAACGATAATGAATTATTCCTTGGCTTAGCTCCATCACTTAGTGCAATGTTTAAAGGAGCCAGCATTTGATATACATGATCATCAATTCCCCTTCCTTTGTGTAGACTCTCACCGGATGTCTCTGTGGCGCAATCGATTAGCACGTTCGGCTGTGGCTTTGGGCGGCAGTAGCTCAGTCCATAGGGACTTGACTTGGGAACCGGAGGGTGGCCGGTTCAAGTCCCACATGGACCAAAAATATGGAAGGTGGACTGCTAGCTGGAGAGCGCCAAGGTGCCCTTGAGCAAGGCACCGATCCCCCCCAACTGCTCACTGGGCGCTTCTCAGGGGGGCTGCCCATCACTCCACCATCTCTCTCCACATTTGCATGTCTATGCCGTTGTACTGCATGTGTGTGTGTCCGGGTTAAAATGCATGTAAATAGAGTGAAAAAAGAATTTCCCCATAAGGGATTAATAAAGTATATCTTCTTCTTCTTGGCTCAGGTAGGCTCACATTTGAACACATGCATTTACATACAAGCTACAGAGAGAGAGGGAGAGATCTTCTTTTGTATGAAATACTCTTGAGTGCCTGAGGTGCACGTTTGTCTGCCATAATACTCTAGTCTTTCCCACAACAGAAAGTTATTCAGTTTTTACACCCACCCTCTAGGACACCGAAGAAATAAAATGAAGAGTAAAGAAATCAAAACCATGACAAGCTTCCTTGTGTCTTCCAGCTATTATGCATTATTTTTCCAGCACTGCAGAGGGGAGTTGTGCTCTAATTAAACTCACCTCCAAATATCCTTGCAGACACCTCCAGAATACTCAAAAGCTTTTAAAATGTAGCAGAGATGGGAATTTGTTATGCATGTACGCAGCAGTGCTAATAAATTCCCTGTTTAGACTTCAGCCAAGATTAGCGTTGCAACCTGCGGAACACATCTCCAGCGTGCCACCGAGTCACAGAGGTCACTATTCAAATTCTTTGACACATGAAAGCCTCCTGTGATTGAAGCAGTCCTCAGAGGTAACGCCAGCTGCCGGAGCAGGGCTGTGTGAACTGTTAACTACTGACTGTTTGCTGGAAACATCTGTGTGGATAAAAAAGATTTTCTACAATTCAACGTTATCAAAGCTGAGAAAATAAAGCTCAAGAGATGAGGCGGCATTCAATCCAAAAAACACTGTGAAGAGAAAATGTAGAGCACATGAGGCTTCGACACATTTTTCTGGATGTTCTCTGAGGTGGAATTTTTGTAAAGTGTGTGAGAAGATAAACCCCCTCCGACTAAATAAAGCAGATCCTTACTGGGGAATTTTGCTCACGGAAAAATAATCAAAACAAGAGATTATTAGGAATTGGTTGCCTAATTTCAAAGCTCAATCAACCCAACATCATTTGTGCATTGTTGCTCCGTGAAGAGGTATTCAGAGCAGACAGGACCTTTGAAATGGAGTTAAACAGTTGAATAAACACACCCCTGTCAGCGAGGAGAGCAGCGTGTTTGTTAACGGCTCCATCCCCACACAAAGAAAGCAACAAACCTCTGCTGTGATAAAAGCTTATTAGCTACCTGCAAGGATTAAATCTCATCACTCGGGCCTGTTGTAGCAACAGTAAATAGAATAGTGTTTTTAACTTTCCATTCCACTTTGTGATTCACATTTCCATTATAAGCCAACATAAAAATCTCAGCCTGGCACCAATTTTTATGCCCCTGTGAAAAATGACATTGCCGTCACCTTTAGAGATATACCTTCAAACATGACTGCTAATCTACTGCGTTTGCTAAGTGCTTGAGGGGGAAAGGGTGAGTTATTAAGATTGAAAGTAAAGACATCCTAAATGATTAAACACATAATTAACAGCTACTGCATGAAGGGCATGACTTGTCAAATCTCAAGGGATTCCTGATCCGCCCTGCTTAAAAAATCTCCCACAAGTAATCCTTCTCCTCGAAACACAACATCAGGGCAGACACATAAACTAAACCGATGCGCCCGAAGCAAAACTCGCTCAATCTTTCGAAATATGCCAGCCGTTATTCTTGTGATTACACCATCCAAACATCCCTGGAATTCACCCTCAATTCATCTCTCTGCAGTATTTGAAAACCACTCTAGAACTACATCTGCGTTTATACGACGGGGCTTTGGCCCTACTTGTTAGTCTGACTATTTCAGGCAAAAATCAATGCCCCCCCTTCTTAAAGGAACAAAAAAAACAAATAAAAAACAAGTTCAACAATTACATCTCTTTGAGGAGAGAGAGAATTATTCACCGATGTGCCAAATGAACAATTTTGTTTGTCTGACAACAAAGTATAAACCACCAAGTCTTGCATGACAATCCAGAAAATCAAGCTGAGCTTTGGCCGCTGCCCCAGAACAAGCATCTGTCAAAACAAATGGATCTTGCTTTCAAAATATATAATAAATAAAACAACTTATGATCCATGGATGAAAATGAAAAAAGGAAAACGGAAAAAGGAACTGTGAAATCTCAACAGACAGAAGCATGACAATCATAGTTAATTTACTTTCGAGAAAAAAAACAAAACATCAATGCCTTTTGGCAGAAGAAAAATGGCATTATCCCAAACTGCGAGATTACATTCTGTAAAAAATAACCTTTAGGAACGCTGACGTTTAAACTACTCAGACATTTTATTTGACTGTACTGTTATAATCTAAAGCTGAATTAATAAATTAAGTAACTAATAACACATTGAATTAGCTAGAAACAACCCTGAGCAGCGTCAGTACTGAAATTCTGCTCAGTATGTTTTTTATTTTATGCTTTTTTATGCTTATAATTGAGATATTTCATTTCATACAAGTTTGACAAAAGAGACAAAATCCCAGAAGTTTACTTGCTAACAGAGGACACATCACAAACAAAAATCCCATCCAAAACAGGCTCTAGCTTGTACATAGCTGGTTTAATCAGATAGGGAAATAAACAACATGCAGAACAATAAACACAATAATTTATTCATTAATTATTATTCAGGGTCACAGAGACAATCCCAGCACACATTGACCAAAAGGCATTGATACACAACAAATGGCTCAACATTCAATCATCAAGCTTCGACAGACAATCATTTACACTTCCATACACAATGTGAACCAATGTGTTTTATTTATAGTTATTTATAGTTCAAAAGCATTCTGCTGGTAAGTTCAGACCACATGAGCATTTTTCTTTTCCTCTTCTACTGCACGAGTATTTACCACAAAAAAACAAGAAACGGCGTTTAATTTTTGCATAATTATTTGGCTTCTGTTCTGGCATTACAAAAGAAACACAGAGGCAAACCACAAAAGCAGCCATGGGAACACAATAAAACCATTTCACAATGGCCACTTCAACTGGAAATGACACCTACTCTGTGAACATCCAGGTTGCCTGCAAGGCCCAATAATGTCTCTTCACAAATGTTTCACAAATGGAGCCGCTGTTTCGCCTGGTTTTAAAAAAAAATATATATTTACATCATTCATAACTAACAGCAGGCTGCATGAGATGATGTCAAACACGGCTGTGGGTGGTCGTTAAGGTGAGTGTAAAGATGTGTAATGCTCGTAAATGGGACGGATAACCATTGTCACCCAGTATCACAGCCATTGTGTGCTGCTGGATTATTAGCTGCAAACACACACACACACAGAATTGGTCATGGACACCCACTTTCTTTTTTGTCACTGCTTACTTTTATTATGTGCATTTGAAGATTTATAGAACAGGTGCATACCGCAGCGTTATAGTGTTATAAGACCTTACTCGGACGACAGCAGATGGTAAGTCACTTCTTCAGTATTTTAATTTCAGTGTAATGTCTGTGGCATTAAGACAAAGTAGGCCAACTCTCCTCTCTTGCATTCACTTCAAGATAACATGAGCAAAAGACGGAAAAAATGGTCTGACGTGCATACAAGGTAATGCACATTCTTGTGTTGTTACTACCCAATATTTTATTTGATTGCCTCTTCTACAGTGCACAAGTTGTTTGTCCAAGGAATGTAGGTTTGCAATTTAAGCAAAAAAAGTTTTCATACAATCAAATTTGGATTAATATGTGTTTTGGAGTAGTTATAATGATTGGATTATTAAATTTGTGGGCTCTTACTTTGATTCGAGACTATAAAAACCCTTTAATGACTGCGTGCGTCTGAGTGGGTTACATGCTGCTCTTAGATGCTTCGGCCATCCAGTTCTGAAGCGGAGAACATGTTTTCAGAGATCGTACAGATTTCTTTGATGAGATGGAAGAATGGTTGCTGAGCTGTTTCACATTGCCCCGGAGCACTGATTTTAGATTTGTGCAATACTTTTATTCTTTTTTACAGCATGTTATTAGTGTGTCTCCAATTCTTGGCATGTGCCAAGAGTATTTGCACATGACAACACCTGCTCTTTTATAAAGTGTAGCAGGTGTTATAGAAACTAATCGCGAACAATCTGCCATGCACCTAAAATATTTGACCGTACTTCTTTTATCACACCTGAATAAGAGCAGTTCTGGATTGCTAAGAATGCAATGTATCTGAAATATCAAAAAAGTTTAGGAGAATAAATTCAGACTCTTTACAAATACAAGGTAATACCGTTTTATTTCTTTTTCTCTTTCATTCAGCAAGCTGTTTCTCCAAGCACAGCTAGCGCTGCAATCCGTTCTGGACCTGCATTCATCACCAGCCGATTCATCACATGGGGCGGCGTGTTTCGTCACGCTTTGTCTTCTGTCGCCCACCATGTGTCGAGCACATTACACTGTACTTCCTGTATCAGCAGAGCAGCTTGTCAAAGCAGGCTGAATTTCAGTAAATAAAAGCTAATCAGTTGTATCCCAAAAACAAATGATCCATGTCACACTGCCAGATGAGCAGAACTTCATGATGGCACCCACAGGGGGTTCGAGATGCTTTATGGAGACGACCGATTTTATAAATCACACAACAAAGAGAAGTGAGGTCAACTGAGTGCCATTTAAAAACTCTTAATCAGTCTTTTTGTATTCACATATAGGAGAAGATTTGAGAGGAAAGTCTTTTATCATCGACTGCTATTCAAATTATATCAAAAAGGGTCAACAGTTGTAAAAAGAGGAAAATATTCATCAATCAGAATATTATATACTCCTAACTAAGAACAATTCCATTGTAGTATTTGATTTGACAACACGTGCGCCTTTCACAACTCGCCTGTTCTACTGCTGTCACATTAGGACATGTATAATTGCACTTAATAGAGAACTACGTTTTCATTTCTTCATCTGCGTCTCACTGCGCGGTATGTCCTGTATTATGAAGCTAATTAGGTCATTTGCTCCATTGAAGACATTGTTTGGAGATTAAGTTGCTCTGACCCATCTGGCTAATGGCCTGGTAGGGTCTCAACTCCTATTAAAATATCTGCCACAGAGGACAAAGAAATATATTGAATCCTATTATTGTCCTAATCTAATTATTCAACATCAGTGGACTATCATTTCTCCATTCCCCTGACAATCCAGCACGTAATTGAATGAGGAATCCAAAAAGGATTCTTAAACATACATCAGTTAAACGCGGATTATTTGAGCATTTGTAATATAATGAGTATTTATTTGTTTAATTTTTGAAGATTCACATTTCAGTAACTCAGGTCACAAGCAACTCACTATGATTTTTCAAAAGTATCTAAGAGTAAATAGAGCTGCATTTAGAGAAAACACTGATTCCAGCAGTCTGTCATTTGGTCTCCAGCTCAAAAATGTTGACATCCAGTCATAACGATCCCAAAGTGAAAAAGTAATTAAGAAGATAGCAGTTATACCGCATAGCTAATGGGTCGCTTCACAAGTTCCCGCCCATCTGCCATTTCATCGACCAGTGGTTGGCGTAATCTTTCGGCTTATGAGTCATATCCATCTGTCTAGTCTACAAAGGACTGCAGTGATACTCGGGACAGCTCTAGTGCCCTTGTAACTAAACTGCCAGCCACTGGCACCAAATCTAAAACGATACAGACAGATGCTGTCTCTGGCACGCGTTTTAGACACTGGCAAAATATAGATTAAAAAAAAGATAGTAAAACATTTACAGGCTGATCTCACTGCCTTGATAATGTCAATGCCAAAGTGAGATGATATTTTGATGAATTCAAAGTGTTGTTCTGCACGGTGATTTAATCTCACAACTTTTTCACTGGGCTGCCAGTAAACTGTCCAGCAACTTAAACAAAACAATTTATTGTACAATTTCACATTTCTTTAAATCAATAACACTGTGCTTCAATTACAGACTCAGACACCACAGCATCGTAGGATCGTTATAATTACATCACGACTACAGGACAAAAGCTTGTACAATAATGCTATTATTCCTAAGAATACTCATTAAAACTACGTTCCCTTACCTTACTTTATTTTATCCCCCAGCGCGTTATGATCTATGTGTTGTTTTGTCTTTAATCTGCTGGGTTTTTTTTCCTTTAAGGAACTCTGAAACCTCATTAAAAAAAAGTGTTATATAAAAAAAATAATAATCACCAAATCATAACAGAAGTTATTTCAAGATGCTTTTTATATAGAGCAGGTCTAGACCATAATATTATTTACAGAGACGTAGCAATTTTCACTTGGCGACGGTAGCCAGGAAAGGACCTGGCTTACAGTGGGCACACATGCTACTTGACAATTATTTTAGAGAGGGTCTTCCTAGACAAAATCTTCGGAAGTCACAGTCACTAAAATACACTGCACCATGTTAAGAGTCATCATGTAACCACTGCACTGCTCAGATTTCAGGTACGTAAAGACAATTTATTCAAATTAAAAAAGGTACTTGTGTTTCGTAGGCTGTGATGTCCATCAGTGTGATACAACATTAAGTGTTACAGTGCAGCTCAACTTGTCTGACAAGAGTCAACTTTCTTTCAGTTGCGTTAACAAAGATCTCCAACTTCACCTGCGCTTTAGAGGGGCTGCCTTTCTTAAATTGCATAAGATGTTATGCAGCTTTTTTTCTAAAGAGCCCTCCAGGCATGATTTTTTGGTGATTTTCAGGTCAAAATGCACACTTAATAGAAACAGAGCTTCCAAACTTCAACATAAATCTAAAGTTTGCTCAGTCTCCCTGATTATAATGGGGTCGCTTATGTAAGCCTCCCACAATCAGGTAAGACAGAGATCATCTGTTGTCTGCCACCACTGACACTGTTGTACTCTAATCAACGACAATCATCTCTCGGTCTAAATGACCATTGTTGGCCAAAATAGGATATGAAAAACTCGATAATGTGAGAACTGTTCAAGAAAGATGAATAGATGTGTCAGCATCCGTAGTCATCTAATGACTGTTGACACAAACACTACAGCAATATGAATGAGGTTATCTCAACTCGATAGAAGACACGCTGAGAACTTCCAGCCAATGACATAGCCTTTTTAAATTATGGAAAAGTTGTCATTTTGTAATAAATTAGTATGTAATAGCCTGTTTTTTTTTCTTGCAAGCTTTTCATTTGTATGACAACTTGATTATGTATTTACACAAAGATTGAGAGCTGAGTGCTTATGATGCTCATGGCTGCAATCTCACATTCGAGAAAATTAACTTAATTTGCTTGGCGGAGTGCTAAGAAATAGCCTTGAAATGGGACATCAAGGCCTGGATGCCAACTCTCCCATCTCAATTATAAAGGCTAATATCTTTCAAGAAAGACAAACATGGCCACAAGCGGTGCTTAAGTCGAGCAACAGGAGGCCTCGCCAAGGGCAATGTGACTGCTGATAAACCCACGAGTCAACAGCAGATTTAATCTCTCCATCCCACTTGGTGCATAATGGGAGAGAGTTCAGACAGATTTATTTTAGTGAGGCTTTGCACCTACGTTCCTCCTATTTTCTGTCTCATCAAGTGAACGTGGCATTGAAGAAAAGTATGACAAGTTTCATTTCCAGTGGGTGGTCATGACAAGCAAGCTCCAGATCCCAATGCAACAAACAAACTTAATTAGAAAGGAAGAAAGCACTGCGGCGTACCTTCTGTTATGCCTGCAGAAACAAAGCTTCAGTATAGTAAGTTTGCAGTAGGGTCTGGCCTTGTTAATACCTAAAATACTCCACATAACCATTCAGGCAATCTGATTCCCTAATTAGTATGCTCACGTTACTGAAATGACCAATTAACAAACATAAATCATAATCACCAGAATTTAGCAGAAATATAAAAACAAACAAACAAAAAAGGAGTTTGCAGTTTTCAAACAATAAACTGGTTTTATCATCGAGGCTAAAAAGGTCCAGAAGAACTAATCTTTTTTTCACAAATTGCTTCTTCAACAGCATTTTAAATACTGGATAATTATTTCATTACCAGTCTTATTATTTTTGTCATTATATTAGGTGGTTGGCTGAAGAGGCGGAACCAATGTGTGAAATCTGGCAGCTCCAGGTTTGGTAATCCTAATTCCTGGCTTGTTTTCAGTCTATTTTCTGTTCCTCTTTTTTCCTCTTACCCGAATAGGAAAAAAAAAAAATGCATTCAGACATTACTTAGAAAATATAAGAGGGGGGATTTTGTGAACCCTGAGAGAATGCCAGAAACAATACTCAACCAGGCCCGGCAAACCTCTTTCACTTATTATAAATGCCATTAGCAACTCTGCAGAGCTCTTTACGTATGTTGCTATCTATGGAGGCCAGCACAGCTTGCAACTAGGATAGGCTGACCTGCACCATCAATTATAGCTGCTTGTTTCCCGGCCAACCAAATACCAGAAAAACTGCAGCAAGGTTGAGTATGGTGCGGCTTTTTTGAAAAATGCTCGACATCCGCGTGAAATCAATGTTAAAAAGATCATAATAGCAAGACTGTTCTTTTGCATATGCTCCCAAACATTTATGTATATGTAACTTCAATTACAAATCATTTTATTTTGTGGTGCTATATTACGTATGACTGTATATAGTTAGTCTTGTTAGTAATGGGGGGGGATTTTTCACACGTTAAGCATCCTGCATTACAGCAGAAAACCATGACAGCAGCCTGTGCATAATGATATTGACAAAAAATGAAGGTGGCAGACTGACTGACTGAATAATTAAGCAGTGATCCACTGAAAGTGAAAGCTAATCAATAAAACAGCTATGATCTGAGAATGTATTCTCCTTTTACACACACACATACATACACATAAACAAAATGGAGACTCAGGCATGAGTTAATCAGAAAGAAGCTACATAAACAGGTACATTCCTGCCCGCTCTACTTGCCTCCAGTTCTCCTTGCTCACGCTCATCAGCCTGCCAGCAACCACGCCTGACTCCAGGCTTCTCTGTTTGCTTAACTATGCAGTCCTGAGGTGTACACCGAGTGGGCTGGGCTCGCTGTGGGAAACACAAGCTGATAATATCTAATCCTCTGTGTGAAGGACATATTTGTCTTCCCACCCAGTACCCAACATGTTTAATAAACCAACAGTAGCTTGCTGAAATTTGACTGCAGCACACCTGGCTGTTACACTATTACAGGCTGTAGTGGAAAAATATGCAGTTCCTCTGTGTCATGTGATACATCAGAGATAATAATAACGATAGATTTATGTATAGATTTGTGCCAAAACAAAAATAAACTTGTAAAATAATACAAAAAAGGATGTTTAATTTCTGCTAGTGTGATATACTGCGTATCTATTACGTCTATTATTTGACTCAATGTTGTATTGAGACAGAATTCCCCCACCTTCAAGGTCAAATACAATTCTTTATGTCATAGTGCCTGAGTCTGCAAGTCGATCTCTCTGTATATATATATATATCCTGGTGATCCAGATAAGGCTTCATAAGTTCATCACAGCATGAGCCGTATAGATGAGCAGGAAGCCAGATATCATACTCCGGGTTCTGTGTCTTGATATCACAGCTTCATCACAAGGATAGCAGTAAAAAACTGCAGCTCTACAGCATACTGATGCTGAAGGCTAAATTTTTGGGTGTTCACAAGCTAAAAGTGCTTCAGTGTTTTTTAGGTATGCTGAGATTTAAAACTTTAGCAAAAAATAAATAAAAAATAAAGTTTGTGCCAGAGAGCTTATGTTTGGACTTTTGTGTTCCCATTTTATTGTTTGTTAGGAAGTGCTCATGCAAGTGAGCACATAGTTCGGAAAAAAAAGCTACATTTGGATCTTTGGATCTTTGCAAACGCACCATCCTTCGTCAGACACATCTGGCCGCCATCTCCTCTGAAACAATTTCACCCCAGGGAATTGCCACCTTGCAATACTTGCATTATGCTAAGCATTTAAACCAATCAGGCCGATGCATGTACTGTATACAAGTACCAGCTGTTGTAACAGAGATCACTCTCCATTTTCAGGCGCACGTCTTTGTTTACCTGCTGAGGGCACTGACTGCTGGGTTAGGGTTACGAACACAGACCTTTCACTGACATATCAACCGAGGAATCCCTGACTTCTTTTGATAATCATTTGGTTCTATTCAATGTTTTCACTGGCGCGTTAAAATAAATTCCAGCTCTATGTAGCTGCTTTTGTTATTTACATTTTTTCTGCCTTGAGACTTGAATACATATGATTTCAATAAGCAACAAAAGCACCACAGAAGATTTACCTGAATTAAACTAAAAAGGTTTTTCAATGGGTCAGCTTCACTTGAGGACTCCCAGCTGAACAGGGAGAGCAGACAGGTCTCGCTCTCGTATGAACGCCACGCAAGCTTATTCAGCAAGATATTTTATTGTTCTGATTATGAGCTATTGCGGTGGCATCACTGCCAAGACATGTCCTCCTGGAAATCTTTCTGGAGAGTCTCAAAGCCTCAAAAGTTGAAATTTAGCTGCATGCACTGAATCATGGGGGGATAAATGTATTTTGCTAACTTTCATTCTTTCTTGTCCATGTCTGCTGCGTGTAATTATATCTGTGGAGGCAAGCGTCACAGTGCAAATGCCTTGTAAACAGGCCTTTACATACTGATAACACAAGTGTTATACCTCAATTTGTTCAAAAAGAAGTGAGAGAGAAAAACCAGCAGAAAACAAAAACCGGAGTTGCAATATTGATGCATTTATTTGGTTTGTGTGTACCAAATGCATGCGTCAGTTTTCATGTCAGATATGGCTCCTCGGTTTTGTTTTAATCCACAGCACTGGCAGAATCTCTGTTTGTATTTACATGCCATTGCTCTCTAAATTGTTCAGTATGCATGACATCTCCCTCTGGCCACAGAGCCGTGGCGGAGCAGAGCCTTTACTATGCTCCAACCTGTAGTGAAATGATATTAAGCCAACACGCCAGGCTTGTTATCGAGCTAACAGCCACTTGATAGAAAATAGGTATTCCTCAGACTGTAGCTTGCTACCAACTGCTTTAATTCAGAGTCCTCGTGTGCCATGGGGTTTAAGTTGTGTAATCAACATGCCATTATCTTTCTTTCTCCATTGTTTTCTAACATAATCTGTTCTCAAATCATGCTACAGTTTCCACTTCAACTGGATATTACAAGATATGAGCTGAAGAAATATCACCCTGGGGGAGTTATGATGCAGGTTCGCCAACAGTCAGCTCCTCTCACTCTTGGGCCCAAAAGAAATGAATAAGGAAATGAGGCCTGTTTAGCTTAAACCATTTTAAGGAGATAGCCAACTCATGGTGTTATATGACATGACACCTGAGTAATGCTGACGGAACAGTTTCTAAATAAGGTGCAGAACACAAGGTGCTCAACTATAAGGGGAGCACTATACAGTACCTGCTGCAGGGAGGCGTTGGAGGGAAAATATTGACAAGCATGCACCACTGGAGTGTGTCGAAGCAAACTGAGCAGCTCATAATATCATAACAATTATCACCGCTTCCTTGGCTTCATCAAGCAGCAAAAAAAAAAAAACAGTTTTAGGATTGTTTCTGATGTCACTTGAAACATGAAGTACTTCATTACACATTCAGCAGCTCAGCACACACACACACACACACACACACACACACACACACACACACACGACTACAGATGTTGAATACACCCAGTCTTATTCGATTTGCTTGAATGGAGTCCAACTGAAGTATAAAAAATAAATAAAAGAAATTGGGTTTGCAGCAACTGTGGTGCTTTTATACAACCGCCTACAGCATAGGTGCTACAATAAAAAAAATAATAAAAAAGTGCTCTACTGTTTCTAAAGTGTGTCACTTACACCTGAAAATAGTGGTGCAACAAATGAAGTGATACCAGCAAACAAAAAACACCTCTGAGAAACTACAAAATAAAAGTGGCAAACATATAAAAAAATATGTGAGGATTTTCTGTGTTTCTCTGTTTTCTATTAGGGCTGGGTATCGATTCAAACTCCAAGAATCGATTAGATTCCGATTCTCAAGACTGAGAATCGATTATCATAATCCGATCCAATCTGATCTCGATTCAGGGTTAGTGTTATTAAAACCATTTTTTTGGTCGCCTGAAGCCCTCGTTTTCAACAGCGGAATACGGGCGCATAGCTATGCAAGTGTAACCCATAATTGCCTCAGTTATTTTAAGAGGACGTACAGAAGTGGCTGGTAGTTGTAGAGTTTTCCTTGAGTGTTCTTTTGTCTGTAGTTTTTATTATATTTCCGGTGAATTTCCATTTTTCCCACGTTACGAACGCATCATAGTCATTCCGACGGCCAGTTGAATGCACCTCGCATGCATGAGATGCCGTAGTGTAGTTTAAACACGGTGCACGCCTGTTTCAATTCAATGACGTGACTAGCGGGGTTAAATTTCACCGAGGGAAAATGTGTTAAAATTTTAATTAAATTAAATCGATCTTTGGATGTACGAAATCGATCTTAAGAATTATATGCAAATAGATTCAGAATCGGAAAATCGATTTTTTCAACACAGGCCTATTTTCTATCAATAGAAATGTTTCTTTTGTGTTTTGCAGTGTTGGATTTTGACATTTTATGGATGAAACGATTTAATTTTTTAAAAAGATCATGAAAATTATTAATTATACATATGATGGGTAACCCAGCAAACTTAGAGGGTGAGTTGTTTCATCTCTGGGTAAAAGATGTCAAATATATGAATTCCAGCTTATGTTTTCTAGCAGTATAAAAACTAATGGATTAGACCAGTTTAACACTGCCAAATGAGGATGTTAAGCACTGACCTCGATCATTCATGTTTGCCTGTTAATGTGTGAAAACTCAGAGAAAAGACTGACATGGTAAAATGTCCACTGGGGCCAACACAACTTAATGTGAATACTACTATCAAGATCCCAAAGTGAAGGGAAGCAGAGCGACTATCACTCTAGGGTGATGTGTTAATAGCACTTAATGTTTTCACTGTGACTTTATTAACATAACATAAATAAAGGATCTGTGTTTAATTAGAGTCCCTTATGGCAAAAGCCGAGTCTTTCAAGGATTCAGTGGAATTATACCAGACACCTGTCGCGTGTAACATTTCAGCGAACGCACTATTAACTCTGGCTATTTGTGCTGCATGTGTACGTTTAGTAAAATACCGGTTACTGCATACTATCGATACACATGGTAAATTATTGCAGATTGTTTCTGTAATGCTGTATACAGTACAACATTCCTTACAACTCTAGAGCTCAGTGTTTCAGATCTTGTACTGGTTTCACCTTAAAACAAATTGGGGTGATGTTTCTTAAAAGGCCAGTATTGCACTTTTGTTGTTTTCGGATTCCTCTACCTGCAATTCAGCAGAGTCTTTGTGAGAAGTAGTGCTCCCATGCTCTTTCCAGGCCATGAGCTGTACAGTAATCAATGTTGATGAATGAGTAGGAAGGCTCTCTTTATTCCAGCCCTCGCTGAATAGAAAGTTTCCATTATCTCTCACAATGTATTCACTCTATCAAAGTGACAGGGTTGAGGCAAGCCACACTCCATTGCCCTCACTGTGCCCATACCTACCTTCATCTGTCTACACAGAGGAACAGGGAAAAGCCGGAAGAGGCTGCTAAAATAACACTGCGCAAACCTACAAAATCTATAAGACTTTAACTCTTGAGTCTCATCCATCAAAGCTGTGAGGATACAATTACATGCACACGTTGTGCAAAAAATATCCACCATAACAGGTAATAATTCAAGGGCGGATGGAGGTGGGCATTTCTTCCTTCGAAACCATTTGACATAAAAGTCACTTTGATACATTTTTTTAAAAGAAAAATGGCAGGAGAGAGAACAATTTACACGCCTTCTGTTCGAGCAGTATTTCACTTTATTACAACGGATTTATTATTCAGCATACTTTTGGACCCGAGGCTAGCTATCAACCTCTGACATTATTAATACAAAAGGAATTTATATTCACTTCTGTTGGTCAAGCCGCCTTCAGTCTTCACATTTAAAAGCAATAAACAAAAAAGTTATACTGCTTATTGGATTTCTACTTTCTAAGCGGAAGCTACTGTAATAAGAAACAGAAGTAGAAAATCAAGAATATTAAATATGCTACCACAGCTGCTTGTAATACGGCTAATAAGGCTGTTAAAAGTGACTGCTTTATTGCTCTGCAACTCTGATCAGGACTTTGCATTTGCAAGCTTATCATTCATCCTCTCACGAAGGTCAGTAGTGCCTTAAGATACCAGAACATTTTGTTTGCTGAGAGAAAAACACATTTAATTGTCATGCATTTCATTTTTCTTATTAAACTGGTCATCACACTGTCTCATCATCATCAAGAGCAGTGCCTGGCTGCACAGATCCATACAACGTGCCGACTGCCAAATCTTCTTGTCGTTTGATTTGTGTTAAACCGATCCAGTTGTACATCCAACCAGCTGATTATCATAAGCTGCAGCCCCTCCGTGTGCATCAGAGGACATGTTACATTATCGCATCGCTCTGTACATCTGCTAATCATTCACGGTCATTTTAATAAAAGAGCTGGAGCGAGATGCAGGGGAGTGACGCTGGCCATAAAGAGCAGCCGGTATATGCACAATGGCCCAGCTTCCTGTATCATTATGTTACTCTGCTGCGGTTGCCTTTTTAGAGGCTGGACTCATTATTTTTTCATGTTGTTGATCTTGGGACTTTACAGCCCCCCCGAGAATAGGGTCATGCTCTTCTCCATTAGTTCTGTTAAACGACCTGCACCTTCTACTGTTGCAACACTACACAACACAAATCCAAAATCATGGTGCATGGATTAGTAAGATGGAGGATGATAACGTCTATCCTGACAGAATTGTAATGTTGCTCAAGGAGGAAATATGAGAAAATCTATCATTCATTTGTTATTGAGCTTCTTCACAGCCAGCGTGGAACATTTGGAGATCTGATGTCTGTTTTGAGGGAAATTGACTACCTGTGATATTATTAAACATGACAGCACCGGGGCTCAGTAGCTGTAATGATTAATGTCGGTGAATAAGTATTTAAAAAAAAAAAAAACAATCATGAATGCTGAACAGAATCAAAACTCAGACACCTTTCAAGTCAAGCAATGAATCTAATTATATGTGATATCCAACCTCTTCTATTTAACTTAGTGTGATCACACTACTACTCATCTGAGAAGCTCACCGTTAAAGCCTCTAAATGCCATCCTCGTCTGTGCTACTTTTACTGCCTGCACCTTAACTGTGAACCTATTATAAGTCTGTAAGGTCCTACACCTCAAATATTGGATTTCAAGACGTAAAAAAAAAAAAAAGATCAATTAAAACTTTTGGTGTAATTCAGAGCCAAAACAGAGAACTACTGAAAAAATATTCAGCTGTCTGTGAAAACTCATTTCAGAAAAGCCGCAATTAGTTTCTCCTGGAATCTGCCTGTACTGCTGAAGAAGTAAGCCGGTTAGTGTTTCCACACAACCAGATGGTCCCGCTCGCAATCTCAATACTGAGAAGCACTGAGAGTAAACAAGATGAATGCATCTACCAATCTATCAAAGGGATCCTTAAGCTTGATGATAAAATATTGCCTCTATTGCATAAAGCCCTAAAAAAAAAGGGTAAAGGAACAATGTGCTTTACGAAATTATAAACCCAAAGCACAGCGAAGTAAAAAAAATCATCAAGAGCACTTTCCATGCAGCTTGAAATTGCCATCCTACAGGAGATGGATTTCTAATAAAAGTCTAATAATAGCTGAAATAAGACGAAGAGGTGCCCTGACATTTTAAAATTTTGTTATTTCTTTACCAGCCTTGCATCACATAATGGGGAAAGGTTTTAACATCTGTCCTTCAGCCATAATAAAGCTTTCTTATTAGGCTTTTCATTTCTAAATGAACATATTTAAATGCATATTATATGCTGGTATCTCTTTGATGGTCAAGTATGACCCACATGCACAAAACAAGTTCTGTGTTTTACTGCGGCTGCCTCAAAGGACCACATCCAGTTTACAGTGGCAGGGATAAAGCCTCTATCCTTTTTATTTTGTAAACCTTGAATACAGAAGCTGTTCGGTCTGCATTACTTGTAAAACTGTAGCATGTAAGCACCTTATCTGGATTGTGTTGTCTTTTTTCTAGAACATCCCAGCAAACACCTGGACTGGAATATGAAACAGTGCATGAGGTAATACTCAGAACACTGCATGCATGTAAATGCATTCAAACAAGCCAGTTTGTATTTCTTTCTTTTAAGAAGCAATTAGCAACTGCAATCTGTGTTTAGATGTTACCTACAGAGAGAGAGAGTGGGGTGATGATGACGGGCATGAAAAGAGACATGTGTCTATATCTGACAGAGACCAGATTCTCCTGAACTGCATTTAGCCATTGCAGCGGCTTTCATCACTGATTCTCAAGAGGCCAATTTCCATCTGCTTCGAATATTTATGTTACCTAAACTGAACCCCATTGCTTACGCACCCTCCTCGCCAGACAAGGTTTCGCCCGTCAGTGTCATAGGTTTTACTAGGATGTAAACACCGTGGCCATGGTTTGTGCCCAGGTGTACGGTTGAGCGAAATGACAATCTGTTATTGTGATGCGACAGCTTTTTGGCATTAGGCATATAAGGCTTTCGGCATGCTAATGTCCCAGAGTGCTTCCAAGGTGACTTAAGAGCCGTGTGTGCTGTCAAATTAAAATGTTATTTGTTGCAGAAGACAGAGATGCATCAACAGACTAATCATTTATAGTGTCGTTTAAAAAAGGACGGGCCCCTTTTCTGATTTCTTCTATTATGTCACACATTACCTGATGAAAAGAATATAAGACAACCTGAGTGAACACAAAGTTACCGAGCAGAAAATGTAACTGACACACGGTGTTTGACTGTTATAGTGTTATAGTAGCTCCATGCCAGGAGCGTTCTCTTCTCCTTTGCTTTATGCTCACATTGGTAAGAAGTGTTTTTTGTCTCACTTCTTTTGTGACTTCTTGGATGAGTCGTTCTCGTGGAAGAATTTTGGGAGGCCGCCGTTCCAAGTTTTCTCCATTTGTAGATAATGGCTCTCACTTGGTTCACTGGAGTTGCAGAGCTTTAGAAATGGCTTTGTTAGCCTCTCCCGACTGATAACTTTCTTTCTCATCTCTTCTGGAACGTCTTCTGATTGTAGCATACTTTGCTGTTTGTTGAGACGTTTTAGCCGACTTCATATTGCTAGAAATGTTTTATATAAGTGACGTTTAGTTTCTGTAGGGTTGGCAGTGATTACGGCCCGAATACGTCAATTAAACTGAATCCAATTTTTAACTTATTTGGTCTTTCGTTGGTTGAATAAATGACTAAAGGGGCAATTACTTTTTTCCACACGGGGCTAGTTGGTGTAAATGAAATGATATATATTACATATTTTGTGTAATCAGACTGTTTGTCTTATATTCATATGATGGGCAGAACATAATGTTTTTTTTTAACTAAATTAATCAGTGAGTTATATTTAACTCAGGCAGTTTTACCAACACAAAATATAAACCTGGAAACAGAATTGTAGTTTTAAATCAAACTATATCTGAGTGCAGCATCACTGTGCCTTAGATTAACAAGAGGCACGAGCTCTACCTTTGTTGCTTCATGGTTAAGGAGGCATTTTTTCTGTATTTCTACAGACTGGGGAACGCTTCTCTCATTGTATCCTCCTCCTACAGGATTTGACATGTGCAATTCTATCTAATGCATGACTTCATCCATCAGCTGCAGATGAACTGTACCACTAAAAAGAATAGAGTGTGTGTCAGTAATTGTCAATTACTAACACTTGACAGGTCAGAGAATCTTAAAATTATCTTGTTGTTGATGAGCAATTAAAGCGCCTCTGGCTCTGAGAGCCTCTAAAGCCTCCAAAGCTTCAAAAGCCGATGTTAACACGAACGACAACACTCCAGTATTTGTTTAATTTCGCACAGCATTTGCAGTCTTGGCTCAGGTTGCTACCTGCCACCTGTACTGTGTTTGTGCAGAGATCACTGAGTCTACTGCACAAACTCAGCTTCTATGGTCTCTGCACAGACTGTTTATCACATTTGTTTTACTGACTGCAGATCTTACAGTTAATGATCAATTCAGATGATGTTAATCTTCTAACCTGACTTTGTTTTTTTGTACCTATGGCTTTATCGCAAATTTCACAGCCCCCAAAATTTTAAGATAATGGACTAAATCCTTAAAAACCCAAAAAATTGCTGAGAAAATCCGACACTTACAAATCTCCTGCCTAATCACCTCGCGCCAGCAACACATGAGAAAGCAAAAACAAACACAAAGTATAATGAAGCAGGCAGAGCACAAAAACCAAAAATAATTAGCCAATTAAAGGTGTGAAGCAACAAAGAGGAGGCAGCGTGCGCAAAGTCTCAAGGTCAAACGCATTTAAATGCAAATTCAAATAACCGATCAGCGAGGAGGACATGTGGTTTAACGACCACATACAAATGAAACCATCTGCCTCTGTATAGCCAAAGTAGCTGAATAGTTTACAGGAATGCACTTACATGGTGCAGTAAATTAACAAATTGCCTGGATGGGTTTAAAGTGCAATTAGGAGACATAAAGAAGTGATCTCATGTATAAAAAACACAGTGATGAATGTAATTTAGAGTTTGCAAAAGAAACCTTTGAGGAGAGGATTGCTATATTTTCTATGCTGCATCCTACATGTTTGTTGATTGACAGCATGCGCCAACATATAGATTTATTAATTTGTGATTTTTCAGGCCAGGCATCACAGAGTAGCTGGCAGGTTAAGACAAAGTGGAGGAAAACCACATTTGAAATGCCAGGGGTGTAGAAACATGGATAACAGAATCGATACAACTAAAACCAGGTTACACAATTTCTTTGTGTCGTATTAAAGAACAGAGCTGTCAAATATGTAGAAGACGTATTCCACTGTCTAAATTCACAGACAACTACCAAACTATTGAAAATCAGACACAGGTACTGAACTGAAACTGACAAAACCCGAGCAGCATTATCCGTGCATGCTGAATTTGCACCTGGCATAAACAGCGTTTACCTTCAGTCAAAGTAAACTTGATCCTTGATGATGCGTTTTGCTCGAGCGTATCACCAATTATTTTCTTGCCTCCTCTGTGAAGAACTTCTAAATGATTTTTTAGTGGATGCAGCCGCTAAACACACACACACGCGCGCGCGCACACTCAGACGCGTGCACGCACAGACACACACCGTCTGCACTCGAGTGTGAATTCCTCAGATTTAATTAGAAGCTAATTTTGAATCATTATACAACTGCAAACAATATGGAAATGAGCTCATAGGTTCCTGACAGTTCAGTTGACTTTGACCAGAAGGAAGCATGACGAATTGAAGGAAAAAAAAAAATCTTGTTTATTAGCGTCTACTTTACTAAGCAATTATCTGATAGCTGAACAGGGGGAATTATAAGTCGAGAGACGAGGCTTCAATGTGTAAACTTGAACAGTTTGTGCATTCAGAATAACAATGGATTTTCTTCTCCGGCAACTGTTTACAGTCACATGCATTAAAGATTGATCTTCAGGACCTCCTTTAACATTATTTGCTTATGCATATGTAGCCACTGATGCATATCCAGATTTTTTTTCCAGACAGTGCGATATTTTCTGGCAAAATATTCTAATAAGTTTGCGTTTATTTTGCGCCTCCCTGCTGCTGAGGGACTGTTTCATTTGAAACTGTTGAAAACTCCCAATACACATCACTGTTTAATATTAAAGAGCAAATGTGAAAAGTTTGCTAAAAAAAAATCCACACAAGCTTAAAAACTTTTGCAGCCTCGAGAGCGTGCATCCAAAATTTCGGTATAATCACAAACACGTCGGAGCACCTTTTTTTTCACACCACAGCACAGAACTTAGAAATACCTCCTGGTCATGTTTTCTTCTGTAAATGCAGCCAGTTGCCAGTTCCTCCTCCACCATATAATTACCTGACATACATCCAACTTGCCTTTTTACAGTCTTACGCTGTGCACTCAGAGAAAAGCACATAAGATGTTCTAGTTGTGGTTTGTTTAAAGTGGGGCAGGAAATGCTTAAGTGAGCAGTTTCAACATAGTATAGTATGTGTATTCTGTTATTTCAAGCTACATTTTGACATCCTCTTTCATCACTGAAACTTTTTCCAACTCATTTTATTTTTCACCCTGTTTTATTTTAGCACAGCTTCTTTTTTTTGTTATATGTAACAAACTGAAAAGCATGCCAACACATAGGACATTATCTAGAAACTATCCTGTTCTGGCCTCATGTTTGCATTTTAATCTGGATCTCTAGTCACTCAGTTCAAAGTCAACCGGAAATTAAGACTGACTGCATTTGCACTTTGTCTTCTATTTAATGTTAATTGCACTGCCGTTGTCTGTACAGACATATAGTGTAACCTTACTTTTTAATTTAATGCTGTCAGTCACCGTTACCACCAAAGTGAAGTTACTCTGATTGCATTATGATATGTATAATGCGCAGGAAGCTATAAAAATAATACAATTTACATCAAATCAAAATGCTAATGAGACCTAATTGCACAGTAGTGTTGGTTTAAGCATAAATATGTGTAGAAAGCTCACCTGAGTTTTCGAGCACAGACAAACGGCGCTTCATGCACAATGTTCATTTGCAGCAGACGTTAAAAAAACTTTACTTGTGATATAAAAATGAAAACTTAATTTAATTAAACTCATAATTCTGACGTGTTATGATTCAATATGATGATAATAGTATTTTTTTAAACTACTTCTAAGTTATATAAGAATTCACACTTCAGACTAACGCAACATGTCAACACAGCAGACTTCAGATGACAGAAAGTGCTCTGACTATGTACGGTACACTATGAGTGTGGGTTTAGAGGCTGCAACAGGATTTACAAGTGCATTCGCACTCATTGAACAACTCCCTTTTAATAATTGATGATAGTGTAATGTGATTTATTGTGCAGCCCTAATAAAATGGTATTTAGTTTCAGTAATTTATATCGACTGTCACTACACAAAATCGGATGGGACGATTTTCCTCCTGCTACTTTTTACTATGTAAGTTGTTCCACTTTAACTCAAAAAGCAAAGTTTGATACTACAAGACCATTATTTCCAATGGGTAGAATGGCTGTAATGTCGAGGCTGTTGCATGAACCGGTTGTGCAACCAAAGTTTAACCAAATTAAACTTTAAACCCAAATTAAGTTGTAACAGTTGTACTGTAGATAAAATGGTGTAGATGTTGTCCCAGTGGGCATCTCTTAGATTTGACCTACTTAAGTAAAAAATCTCAAACTTGGCAAGAAATAATGGAAAGGATGAGGATACCAGCATCTGATCCATAGCATAGCTGCACTCTAGAATTATGTGTTGTCGTTTTTTTATTTTGTACACCACATAGAAAAAAAATATTTACTCTCGACATACAACTACTCTTTAGCTGGTTTACACCATCAGAACATTTTCTCCATAATCGTTCTTCATTCCTTATCAGCTCCAAAATACCTTTTAATGTGATAGAAAAATAAAATAAATAAATCACACACTAAGCACACTAAAGTGAAAAATACCTCTCCCTCGCTTCCTTTTAGCAGCCCAAATGAGTGCTCAGACTTCTGAGTATCTCCTGCATGAAAACAGGAACAATTTCACACTGGATGATTTACAGTATAATAAAAATTATGATTAATTACAATAATGTTTACTACTTGCAATCAGAAAAGCTTACAGTGCATAGAGAAAGACTAGGCGTATTCTCTCTGCTCAGAGACCCATTAAGGAGTTCACAATATCCTGATACTGGAAGCCTAATTAACACTTAAGAGCGAAGTCAGCCCCTGCATGTCTGGAGTTCAGTTTGCCTCAAAGACACATAATTGTTAGTGGAAATAATACATAATTACCTGTCTAGTTTGTTCAAAAACTGTCCTTCACTTGAATATGGAGGGTGATTTTTCTTAAGCAACCTTCAGCACTTGTCTGCAAAAAAACTCCAGAGCTCAAAGCCAAATGCTGCATAATGGAGACAAACTCACAGCTGAGTAAAATAAAAGCAGCCATTTGTCTGAGTTTGAATCCATCAAGCTTTTAACCTTGCCAGGATAAGTGTGTTTAGATGAGTGCTGAACTTGTTGAATAGTTGCAAAGAGTAGTTAGTTGTTGTTAGTTTCTTAAATCTTGATGTACAGATGTCAAATCCAACTGTCAGGTCTGCTCTGTCAAACCAGCTGATCCCAGCTTGCCCTGCAGCAGCTGCAATGTTCCTAATTGCTGAAAATGTTGTGTATTACTGGATAATCATCTTTCATAATAAGAGCCTCTACGCCCAAACTGGCAAAGAATTATTATCTTCCTGAATTTAAGTGATTCTTACAAAGCGCTGTGCAGGAGGATGCACACACCACATATTGCTCTAATGACTGAGCGTGGAGATCAGACTGAATTGATAATCCCTTTGCTCTTGCTTCCTCTGACACTTTGTTTTATCCGTGTAAGTGCACTGCTTTGCAGAGTTCTTGTGCCACATGGAGATTATTTAAAATTTGGGAGTTATCTTGTTTACAGATGTAGCAACTTAAAAGTTCCTGTGTTTCCGTGACGGGACCGTGACAGGTAATGTGTAATCACATGAATGGGTGGAGTTACAGTAAAAAAAATAGACACGCCCAGGAGAAGGAGGGGGGTCTCTCCTTTCACGGAACTTGGCAGACAGCTGGCTGGATATCAGCTGGAAGACGGCTGCCATTAAGCTGGCGTTCAGCTTGAACAGGAACTTTTAACTTGCTACTACTGTAGCACATTTAATGAGCTGGCAGGGCATGATGAGGTGAGCAAATATAGATATGTGGATTGTGAACTAGATGTTCTGTACAACCAGGCTTCAAGTAAGTGAAGTGATGAATCTGTAAAAGTCAATAAAGGTCAACTCACCCAAAAAACAGCGTATTTTCTGACATACAGCTAACAATGTCCAACCATGCAGATTGTTTCTACATTATGTGCAGAGGTTCTGAGGCACCGGTTTGTGAAGCTGCCACCCCAATACAGTGGAGGTGAAAGTAATTTTCTGCCTGTCCTAAAACAATGTCCTGTATACACTGAATAATGTAATGGTCCTGCTGCTTTCATGAGGACTATCTGGGAAGAAATACCAGACTTTAAAAGTCTTGGTGAGGTTTGTGGATTATTCCGAGTAACCAGAATTACATTTCTGGAAAGAATAATGCTGTTACGTTTCCCAATGCTTTTAGCAGCAGAAGCCTAAAAGATGCATATCTCAAAACCTCAGGGCATTTAGCCCAAGTCCAGCACCACTAATGATAAGTGGAAATCTTTATATAATTTGGGTGTATTGACTTTTTTTAAAGCTTTAAAAAATAATGACGGCCTTGTGCTTTTGATGACACTAGACCATAAACAGAACACAAACAAGTGCAGCATATTTCAGTGGGGAAACAAAAGCAGGATGATAACATGCCGGCCTCTAGTGCCATCATGAGGTTTTTGTTTTTGTGTGTAAAATTTCCATATCTCTAGGACCAGTCTGGGATGCCAGGAGTCAGCAGGCCTAGGTCCCCACCTTCCCATGCTACCCAGCTTGCAAAACACCTAATCCCAGCGTATATCCCTGGAGGCGTGGAGGGCCCATATGGCGGTGGCATCATGATGTTCTTTCGGGCTGTGCCCAGCAGAGCCCCATGGGTCGAGGCCTGGTGACCAGATGCGACCAAGTCCTGCTCCAGGGTCCATTTTCTACGAGGGGTGCTGCAGCTCCATCTCAGTCAACTCATGTAGGATCCGTGATACTAAACCTTTCGATTTACCAGTCAATCTGTGTTCCAACCTTTATCTATGGCCTCAAGCTAGTAGTGACTCAAATGAACTGAGTGATTGTGGATACAATTGGCTGTAATGAGTTTCCTCCATAGGTTGGCTGGGCCCAGCCTCAGAGATAGGATGATACGATAGGGAG
Source organism: Collichthys lucidus (assembly GCA_004119915.2). Taxonomy (NCBI): domain Eukaryota; kingdom Metazoa; phylum Chordata; class Actinopteri; family Sciaenidae; genus Collichthys; species Collichthys lucidus. Next base: position 8,737,629 of record CM014090.1, read on the forward strand.
TAGAACCACTGCTGCTTCAGGTTTAAAGGAACCAGCTGAGGTGGTTCAGGTATCTGATACCTCCTAGGCACCTTTGGAGGCTTTCTGGGCACGTCCGACTAGAAGGAGAACCTGGGGCAGAGCCAGAATTTACATATCCCATCTGGCTGGAGAAGGCCTCGGGATGCCCCGGGAGGAGCTGAAAAACATCGCTGTTGGAATACCGTGCTGAACCTGCTGCCACCACGACCTGATCCCAGATAAGTGGAAGAAAATGCATGGATAGGTATGAAATTTCTCTTTCAAAGTTGAATGTATTACCATGAAATTATTTCAGATTTACAAGGTAAAAGAGTTTTCGGATGAAACCATACTGGCTTTTCCCCTACTGCCACCATGAGGTTGAAATTTAAGCAAAATACTGTAACAACTATCAAAATTTCAAATATCATCCCTTCAAGAGGAACTGTAATAAACAGATGAAAAGTCTAATACTTTGGTTTATGACCTATTACTGCAAACCAGTCGGCCTTATGCCATATTCAGACTGAGACGTGGTGTGGGTCTGTGATGAACACAACTGCTATGAATCTGGGTTGAATCAGGCCTGCATGTACAACTGCACAAGGGTCTCAGGTTAATCAAATAGATCTTTAAAACGTTAATTAAGCTGTGTAATGCACTCAAAAAAAAAACTCAAATATAATCCTTTAGATTTACAGAGACAGCACTGGTCACTGGTTAAAGCGCATGTATCATTTGGGAAAATCTGCTTAATGATTACTTTGAAGCTGCCCTTTAGCAAGGCACGTAACCTTCAGCTGCTCCGGAGAAGCTGCTCGGTGATAAGCAGCATAAGACTGCAGTTGCACCGGGCAGCTCCCAAGTGTGGTTGCGTTTTAAATCCGAGGTATGGAGCAACTGGAGGTGAGCATGTGTGGTCAGGAATCCATGCCTGAATACATTTAGATGAGTCGAATTTTGGTCTGCTCGCAGCCTCTACCACATCAGCACTACTACTGTGCATAAGCTAAAAGGAAGTTTAAGAAGTGACAGGGCTGATGTCAGCACATTGAGACTGCCAGTGGTCAGACAGGTACTCTTTCACTAGTTTAATATAAATGCTCCCAAAGTTAGAAGATTCATTTTCCAGATGCATTTAACACCTGCAATATGGACACTTTTATTATTTTTACTATTCAGGCAGATGGGTTCTGTGAAGTGATTCGCTTATATTCATTGAACAACAGTCTAAAGTAATAATCCATAACATTTAAACCGGAACACATTTCTGTTTGACCATTCTCTGTTCTGAAAATCTAGTGTCAGGCCAGTATTTCAAGTAAAAACCCTCTGGGATGTTATGTTTTACAGTTTCGAATAGACTCTTGCTATGGTGCCATCAGTAGAAGGCGGGCAGGTTTAGAATAATGAAGGAACAAGGCTTCTTCAGACGCACATTATTGTTTTCACAGAAAGAATATTAAAAACATTGCAAAATAAATAAGATCTTCACAGACCAGACAAATGTCACATTCTAGTTGTTATTGCGTGTGCTGTATGTTTTCTATTTAAAGCCACCGGAGTTACGGAAGTCGCGCCTCAAAGTGGGCGCGATCTCCTTACAGTCCTGATTATCACCTCACCTTCCAGTAGCACATCCGCAACTACAGCACATACATATGAGCGTCGTTATTCAATCACCAGCATATGTTCACGGCTTAGGCTTAGGTGCAAATACTTATCTGAAGCACTTATTACCTGCTGATCAGTAGGTCTTTACATCACTTAAGACCTGCAGTAGGAAACTTTGCACTCTGGTAGCCCCAGGTGGTAGCAGGAGATAGCCATTTTCAATTTTTGAAGGTCTGAAGGTCTTCATTACCCGTTATCTTACATGATCCCAAGTAAACGGCACATTACTCTGACCTAGAATATTTCCTTTTAGTGGCAGGTGGGAGTGGAGATGGTAAAAGAGGAATATTTTAGCTGTAGTGTCCAGTATTTCTCTCAATAGGATGCTCACAGCTGCTGTTTGGAGTAAAAATTGAATCCAGCGATTCAATTTGATTTCCTAATTTAAACCAACAGGTCAAGTCTAGAGGATCTAAAGTGAGGTGGACAGGAAGTTCATTCTGCGTTTTTAGCTTAAAGTTATAAGGGTGACCACTACGCATTATCTCATCACATCGCACCTTGCCTTTAGTAATAGTACGTAGTGAACAGAGGAGCTGCGTCTGACAGTTTAGATGTTGACTAAACTTTATTTTCTCAAACGTTTCGTGCGTGTGACGGAAAGAGTAGGATTTTGTTGCTAATGCTTTGATTGCACTCTCCAAACAACAACATAATGAAAAGATTTATATAAATGCAAACACATATTTGTTTGGTATTACAATAATATTGAAATTGCTCTGAATGATTGTTTGCAATGTATAGAAACTTTCAGACTCTGTTTATCAGAGTTTATGCTATTTTTGTCCAATAACCTTAATGGTGTCTTAATTATTTGTCATGTGTAAGATTTAGAGCAGCTCTATATACAGAAATAGCAGAAATGGAACATGATATGCATATCTATGCTTATGTTTTATTATTGTATAATCACCTGAGAATAATATTCTCAATATTTATTATTAATTTAATATAATAAAATGCATATCATATTTTGAACTGCCATGTTTCCAGAGTAGCCCAGAACACACAAACTAAACTGGCTCTAGTTATTTTCACAGCCACCGTAGTTTCTCCTTCACACTAGACAGCAGAGGGTGAAGAGAGGCCGTTCCGCAACACTGCTAATTGCCACTAAATCCTACACGCTGGTTCTTTAATCGTGTCTGTGCGTCCTATCTACTGATTCTTGAAAGTACAAAAGAGACCCGGGGCTAACTGTTACTTTTATTAGTTTTATATAGCGGTCATGGGCACTAATATATTAGTAAAACTTAAATAGAAACTTAAGTAGTTACTGATTTTAACCATGACAAATAACACTGCACGACTATATAGTCCCAGGAAATAATTTCAAGTCTATCTCTTTCTCTAAACCAACTTTGTGTTGGTTCTCTTGACAAACAATGGTAGCCTTGAAAAATAGTTTAGATGATGGTTATCTGGGGTGCCCACAATAACATGACAACTGCCATCCACGGGTTCAACTTAATTTCCTGACTAGGAGAGAGATCGAATGTAAGCAATATGGTTCACTGAGAGGTTGTTTTATCTCGCCGCGGGCTGCCATGCCTCAGCCAGGCGCTTGTAATTGCATCGAGTGTCAGAGGGGATGGGATGTGCCCTCACAGTAGATGTGTATAGACAGATGGACTGAGGATCTGCATTGACATCCTGATGGTGACAGGCCATGATACCTCACACTATGTTGGCCTGACAACAAAGGAGCCTTCCACGGTGCAATAATCTGACATACTGCCCGACAAGTTGTTACTTTAGCCGCTCAGACAGCAACAGGCTTGGAGCGTGATGTACTGATCTCTTTGACAAACCATAGGGAAGACAAAACTTCTGGCTCTTAGGATAACTCCACGAGAGCTATGGTCATTTTAGGGAGTGCCTTTCACCTTGTGAGTGCGGCCATATTAACATGCAAGGTGTGCCAAGGTCTTGGATCCGCAACCTTAAAGGTATGGCAGTTAGTCGATGCAAAATACTGAATAATTTATGGGAGGACAAATAAATTCCGGGCAACAACACAGCGCCGGACTCTGGGGCCGATTGGTTATTAACGTGAACTCGGTCAGGAAACTTTAGGCTGTTAAAAAGGGCACCGGCTGAATATCTTACTGAAAGAATTAGTATGGGGCTGGCCATTGCATACGGTGGCCAAATCAATGTGTTGCCTGCAATGAATTTAAGTAGTGGTGGGACATAAAATTCAAATATTATGACTGTCAAGATGTAATTTGATATGTCTTTTATGTTATTGGGCATCATTCATCATAAGTAAGGGTTTAAACTGCACTGACATTTCTTCAAAAGTCCAGACTGTGAACTGCATATCAGCATCATTTAACCTTGTGTGGCAATGATGTGCAGGCAGTTCATTTCATTACCGCTTAGATGCATTTGAGTAAATCAGCTAAACTCTTATGAATATTAAATATTTATGTTTAAATTATTTTAAGTGTTTGAAGTTGAAAGGAAACCAGTTAGACCTCTGATTAGACTTTTTAACACAGAAAGCATAATAAAGCCGATTTGTAGGGGAAAACTGTGCATCAGAGTTAAAAAAAAAAAAAAAATCACGTTTAACACAACCTGATATTAATTAAATTATTATGTAACCTCTCTACCTCAAAATAGCCCGTCATTTCCATGCTACAATGACATGTAATAATGTTCCACTCTGCGCACTCTACACCTGTTCTGGCACTATGTAATATTGTTCTCCAGGTCACACACCACCAACTGTTTTACCTAATTTGCTAAAATTGGATAATGTTTTTTCTGGATCCAGTTTGTTCCCAAGCTGCTCTGACTCAACTCTTAGTGATTGATGAACAGAAACCATTACTTGTTGCTAAGGTAACTGTTCGGTTAGTTAACACAATCCATGCTGCCCGGACTGCGATCTCAAAGCAATGATGGAGTGTTAGTATTTAAACTGTATGTAAGGAAAGTTCAGACTGTCTGGAGAATGAGGTTTTCAGGCCCAGGGCGACGGGAAAACACTGAGGAATGCTGTCAGGCAGCAGAGGCAGTGTCGTGCAAGAACTGGAGCCAGGGCTCAGAAGCCTCTGCAGACATGGCAAAGACTACAAGACATGAGAGCATGCTGATGGAAGAAGCTAAGAAGAAAAATGACACAATAAGTGTCAGTCAAACGTCAGACAATAATACATCTCCAGCTTTCAATCGACTTTCAGACAACTTTGTGAAATAAAAGGCTGCGAAACAGAAGCCAAGCTGGTCCTCTGGTTTGATGTTTGGCTGTTAGCAAAGTTGTGGAATCACTAGTTTTTGATCATTAGTAATGCATGTGTACTGCTGATCATGTTCAAGACAGTAGTGTATAATTGAATTACACTGCCTGGTGCTAAATTGCAAAACCTGCTTTAATGTCATACTCACCTCTCCACTGCAAACCTCTTGAGTTTCTCCTTTCTAACAGAAATACTCTTTTGGTCATTATTTCTGGACACTTCCATTTTACCGTTATTTTCGATCGCTGTTAAGCTCCTGTCGAGGGACCTGAACACAAGTAAACACTATTTCCTCCAAAAATAGAGAAAGTCTAAGCAGCAGATTAGTCATTATGACATTACTGTGTTCTTTCACATTAATTTAGTCCTGTGGAAATGTACATTACACTGATTTCACCATGTGAACTGAATGGTGTTACTGCACTGAAGTTCCAGATAATAAACAGAATCTCTCAAACAGAGCACGTATCAACTTTATAACACATCGTGATTTTGTTATGCTAATACACAGTCAGGGCAGTGGAATGAGCAGCAAAAATTATTCACAATTTTCATGAGGTTTGACCTTAAAGCAACAGTCCAAAGCTGTTTTTAGATACACACGATTGTGGCAGCCGCATATGTTTGATGTTGACCAGAAAGTACGGGCCGGTCATCAGATATGATAATGAAATCAAACATGGAAAAATGTCACGCTTAGTAACAGCTCCTGCATACAGTGTTCGTCTTCAAAAACAATTAACAGATGCCTTTTAGAGACTTTCACTTGAGGCGTCTCCTTGCCATCTGCTACATCATGGCTTTGACATTAATGCCTACTGTGAGAACACTGAACCAACACATGAAAAAACATTTCACACAGTTAGGTATGGCTCAAATATGCTGGAGGTAATAATGAAAATTCATTTAGCTTATAAAATATTGCTCTCTCTCTTTCTCTCCACGCACACACAAATATATAAAAACCTTTCAAGTTTCTGACCTTTAATGTTAGAGAATAAGAGAAACACGTCTTCGCTTTGCTCTTTGCCTGAGCTCGGATGACACCGTTCATTCATGCTTTCAGCCACTGTGAAATGAATTTAAAACAGTTTGGTATTTCTACATCAAATGACATCACATCTGGTATTTAATATCTCTGGCAGTGGTAATGTGAAAGTTTATACTGTAATTTTATTCTGTAAAAATCTGTATTACGCAGACATACAGGAAGAAGAAGAAAAAAATCTCAATTCAAATAACTGGTGAAGCGGAAAATGTTCCCTCTGTGATAAGCTCTTTGGAAAATGTGAGTGACAGATATCCGCAGCATGGGCCTTCCCTGCAGGGTCCTACACACACACACACACACACACACACTACTCTGACAACTGGAACACAGGACAGCGGTTATCCAATGCTGAAGACACTGGTGCCGTCCTGTGTTCCACAATTACCTCGTGCTACAGTGAATGCAATGGTAAAAATGGAAAATAGGTCACACCGTGATATTAGCACCTTTTAATCTAAGAAAAGTTTTGCGCTCTTGTTCCGGATGCGTCACCAGACTTTCTTGTCTTCGTGTGGTTTTATCTGAAGTTAATAGTCCTAATCAGAGATGTATAAAGTACTGGAGTAAAGGAGTGGAGTAAAAGTACAAGTGCTATATCAAAAAACTGACTTGAGTAGAAGTTGAAGTATTCTTTAAACACCATACTTAAGTAAAAGTACTAAAGTATTCAAAATGTTTTGTACTTGAGTATTGCAAGAAATATGTAGAAATATGCAAAAAAAAAAAATGCTTCTCAAGTACTGAAAGTAAGTACTGTTGTTTATATAATTTCAAATATTTATTAAGGCACAACTTCTGATGTTACAGTGTTACAATGTTTATGGTAGAGTTCTATGATTTCCCATGGTCTGTGAATGCGTCTGAATGAATGCAGAGCGAGGGGGCGGGGCAGCAGGTGAGAGAGCGCACCTGGGTGAGTCAGGTGTATGACGTACGGCGCACGAGCGAGGTTGATGTGAGACCGGGACTGTTCAGTTGGTTTTTTGGCGTGGTTCCGGCCGACAGTCACCGAGTCCTGGAACCAAACCGTTCAGCAATAAATGCAGTTTGTTCAATATCGCCTCGTCATTCATCACGTGTCCGGCTGGACGCTACAATAGTAACGAGTAACGACTCAGCACATGAAAAATGTATCGGAGTAAAAGTATTAAATTCATCAAAAATATGTAGTGCAGTAAAAGTGGAAGTTGGGGAAAAAATAATACTCCAAAAAAGTACAGATACTGCATTTTAGTACTTAAGTACAGTACTTAAGTAGTTCCACTTCGTTACTATACATCTCTAGTCCTAACAATTCCTAACAGATGTGTAGGCATAAGTGTCTAGTGTGGGATTACTTTTCTAAAAGCAACAAATATCAAGTTTTATCTTCATGCCATTTAGTTTTGAATGTCAGTGCATGGTCGTGTCTGTTAAGAGCTTATAAGGCTGAAAAGTTTTGATTGGATGCAAGAATAGTTTACTTTCTGGACACATTAATAAAGAGATGACAAGCAGAATAAATGAAATTAATTAAGACACTGACATTTCCAACCACTGAGATGCCTATTGTGTAAAAAAAACAAACAGACACCATTGTCAGAGAAAGCCTTATTTAGCTCCTGCTGTTATGCTTAGATATGATTTGTAGATATTTTTCTCCAACACAATTAGCAAGAAGCCACATACTAATACAGAGGCAAAATCTTCAAGTGCGATCCCTAACAACCATAAGGATGACTACTTTTCTCTGCAATGAGTGCAATGAGAATCGGTTGTCTTATGTGTGTTACTGTGGGTTCATACAACAGCACTTCAACAAAAAGTCTAAATCTGGGTTCATGTGAAAACAAATATAGCAGAGTGTGCTTGGTAAATGCAACAACAACAACAAAAGCTGATTAAAACAAAAAAATGACAAATTTAGTCAAAAGTCTTGCACAGTCTGAACTTTTCAACTCCAAACTTTGGGAGCTTTTTAGTAATTGTGAAAGGACAAAAAGAAACGCCAAGGTCCACAGATGTCGTACTGAGCCTAGAGCGCCAACAACCATAGCTGAAATTAATGTGGAAGTGCCTTAAGATGCAGCTCCCTGATGGCTGCTAGATGCTGGCTCTGAATAAAACTGTTTTGAAGTGAATGGGAAAACCTCCAGCTTCTCTCTAGAAATACAAAGTCAACTGTTGTTGTTTTTTTCCAGTGTTGTTTTGTTTTTTTGCAGACGTTAGGCTCCGAACAGCTAATGGCACGTCTTCTAACGTGTCTTTTCTGTTCAGTACTGGTATGTACGAGGAGATGTTTGCTTGACTGACAGGTATCTTATGTTATTACACTCAGTTTTACCTCTGACCTCTGTTGAACAAATTTTCATTCATTTTGCGCCCTGAAATGTTTCACGTTCTTGCGATTTTCATGCTGCTACTGTAGTTTCACTAGGAAAGAGAAGCTGAAGCAAGGTGAGGTGAGGTGCTTGCAATTAGCAACTATGGCGCTAGATGCAACTACATCCTACACCCTGGTCCTTTAAAAACATACAGAATTTGATTCTGATTAAATGTTTTGCCCAACCACAGAGCAAGGTGATTGTTTTATTCGACCAGCAGTCGAATATATTCAAATTCTTATATTTAAGAAGTGGAAACCCACCAATTTGATGCTTTAAAACATCCTTCAGGAGTCTATGGATCATGTCATATATACTACATTATGTTTTATTGAAGCAAAATACATGTACACAATAAATCCAACAACCACTACACCTAGAAACACTGCACTCGGAATAAAAAGCACCCCGATCTTAAAGTGCTCACTCGACTCAACTCATTCCACTTTCTGGTCAAGTGTTTTTTCAAGCTCAGTCACAGTCACTTGTGGGGCTACACAGAGGATGAGACACACGGCTGCCACACCTCCTCCTCCTCCTCTTGCTCAGCTGCTGCAGTAAACATCTCAAGATGTCACAAATACCAGCTTGCTGCTGCTTGCTTTACCAAAAAAGCGTCTGGAAACTCCGTCTCAAAGCTCACTCAGGTAAAGCAGAAGGCGCAGCATCCCACCTCAATGCAAATCACCTGTGCACATTGGCAGCTCGTTTGTGGTTATCTCCTCTGATACAGTACGTCAAGTTGATTTAAAGATCTCAGAGAAGCCCAGCCAAAAAGCATTCCTGGGTGCTGTAAGTGCCATATTGGCATAGACCGCTCACAGAGCAGTTTTGCCTTTGAGCCTATTGAGCCTATGATTCATCACTTAAACTCAAATCCTGCCACATTTCATCATCAGCTAATTTATTTTTAAAAAGCCACTGTACATCCATTCTCTTTCCTGTACAATTCTGCAAGCCTTCGGACACACTTCAAGTGGATCCGTCATCGCCAATGCAGCGGGGACAAAATAAACGGCTGCATAGCCTGGAGAGATTGTAATTGCTGGAATCTGATGAGCAAATACAAAAGGATACCCTCACTGTATTAATAAGCCGCAGGAAGGAAAACATAAATCACAGCTACCCCCGGTCCACTTTTAAAACCTTCAGCTAAGTTTCACTTTGAACCCGTAGTACAAAAGGGTCAATTACAGAGAGATAATCCATAACTAATTTACTTGATTGATGGTTTAATTACGCCTGTTTATGTCATGCTTGATAATTCACTCTTTGATAAGCATAAGCACCCTCTTGAAACTCACAGCAATGGCAATAATAAGCATGTGAACATGGATATTGCTTGGAGCTTTTTTCTGAGACCCTCAACAGAGTGTTGAATATGATCTGGTTTAGATCTTAGACTGTAAGAATAGAGTACACACAGAGTATATCGGAAAACGGCCAGAGGGGTCCTTCTTCGCGTTGTCTTTCGCGTCTTTAGATTGCTTTTGTAAATAAATCGGAAATGTAATAGATTGAGCAAAGCATTACTGGGTTTAATGGTGCAGATACCGTTAATAATATATATAAATATTGATATTTTTGATTTTATTTATAGGTGGGCATGCATAAGTGCTCTGTGTGCATGTGTATACAAATAGCCCTAGTTTTGTATTTCTGCAGTTTTGTATCATTCTTATTTTGTCCCTGTATATGTATGGGGGAGGGGGCTATTGGAGCATTGTGGTGAATGGGTGTCTGCGTCTTTGTATCGTCTTTGTAAACATTGTATATCTCTGTCGGCAATAAGGACCCCCTCGAAAATGAGATGATACATCTCAAGGGGTTATCCTTTGATAAATAAAGAATTAAAAAAATGAAATTAACTATATATCCACATATATGGGATAATGTTAGTTTTTATAACATAATTAAACATTTTTGACAAGGATCCTAATACCGTTAAGTGTGTAATAAGGTAATATCAGCTGATAATAGACAATCTGTTGAGTGTCAGCTGCTAAAACTCCATTCTCTCCCCGCCTTCTCCCAAGTGTCACTACTACCATGTGTCACTGGAGCCGAACTCTGTTTTCTATTCAGCTGTCAATCAAGCGGCCTGCGCTGTGATTTCCAGCACGAGATAATTTCATCTCGCACTATTTTGACACATTTCGCTAATCAAAACAAATGCCATACCTGCGACCCATGCGGGCCGCATACAAGAGCCCCGCGCGACTCGCGGGTTTAATTTGCAATTTACGAGTGACAATCACAAGTTTGCGAAATGATGACACTGTCATTGTTTGCAATTTTGGTGTGTGAGCTGGTAAACAGTGTTTCCTGTGCTGCTCTTCTGCAGCAGAATGTGGGCTTTGCCCAAAGCTCTTTGATTACACTGGCACATACTGCATACAGCAGCTATGAGGTGATGGGTACTAATATTTAGATTCAATAATTATATCCAAAAAACACATTTAATCAGACCAGGGTACAATTATGAAGGCATGTAATCTGATTATCAATCTGTCTACCCCATCTTTAAGAGATAGGCATCTTAGAAAAGTATAAAAGAAGAATATTATACTAAGAATATACTAATTATTATTAGTAGTAGTATTTTTTACTTAAGATCTACACTATCAAACATTCTTGTCATTCTTAATAGAGCTTGAGTGAAAACCTCAGGCACCCCACTGTAATCACGCAACTGATGAACACCAACAGGCCTATGAGGCTGTTACTGTGCAGACAAAGCACGTCAGGGTTAAGCACTTAAGCACCCTGGTTTTAGGAATAATGTAACAACTGTTGGAAGTTCAGAGTTTATAACCTACTCACCTTTTATGGGATCTGTTTTCCAGCATACATTTATAACAAATAAGAAACTCTCTCACTGTAAAATAGTTCCACGGACAAACCAATAAGAAACTACATTTTCCTGAAACATCATGTGGGTGATCAATGTAAGGTAAGAAATAAAAGTCAGGAATGGGGAGTTAATTAAAAGCTCAACCAAAAGTTTCAGTCATCAGGACATCCAGTGGTTTTGCTTCCAGAGTCCTGAACAGTTCATCCTGCTTTTCTAAAAAATATCTCGACTGTAATTTGGGAAGCAATCCTAAAGCAATTGTTTTTTTTATATACATTTCTATTCAAGAGACAAAAACCCTCTTGACAGTGACAGATGACTAAGAAAAGTCACTGGAAAGTGCATTACCGTAAATGTATTTCAAAAAACGTAGGGTACTTCCAGGCAAATCGGTTTAGTTTTAAAGTTTCTGATGGAGGAAAGATGGAAGGGAAAGGTGTAACGTGATCACTTACAGAGAGATTTATAGAAATAAATCCTTCCTGCCAGTATCCTTAAAGATACGGCGAAGGAAATACATGCTTGATTTGATTAGAATGTAACATGAAGACGAATTTGAACACGGCACGATGATGGGGTCTGCTCCTCTTACAGCGTCTGTGCGCTTCGAGCTCAAAGGGGGAAAGATTAGGATTGGTTAGCTTCAATGCAACACTTGCATCAGTTTTGATACGTTACATCTTTTTAATATGAATCAAACGGCATGGTTCTTCTCTTATAGTTCTATAATTATATATGTATATAAAACAAAGATAAAACTAATTTCTTGAATAACTTAGAATAACAAAAGATTGCTTGAAGCTTCTATACGGCACTGTAGACTTAATCAGAGGAGATGAAAGCTGCGGACTCTGCAGCTCTTGCGGGGATAGTATTTGGTACAGGCAGGGGAAATAAGTGTAAATTAAAGGATAATATAACAAAGAAGAAAAAAAAACAAGTAATAAAGAATTAGCTTAGAGAATGAATGCGATGTCAAAAAATGATTAATTAGCAGTTAAAAAAATGTTGCTTGGACTTGTGTCGTCTCCCTCTCATGCCCAAACTTTGTTTCCAGTATTTCATCTGCTAAGACAGCAGACTTGTATTTCACACTAAGAAGATTAAAATGCTGCCTTTTCTAAGTGTGTAATCAAAAACAGAACGAAACGCATCACGGACTGTGTGTTACTGACTAAGCATTCGAGGGATTGCTTTAGAGCTTAAAGCCTTTTGTTTAAAACATTCAAAAAGTATACCAGGAAAAGACACGCCCATAAGGCATCTGTTAATGCATGTGCAGCCCCTGATTCATTAGTGACTCTATTAGTTCGTTCGAAAGTGATGATCAAATGCAAACTCATAAAAAAAAATGGCAAGAGATGCAACATCACACCAAAAAAGAAAAGCGCTGGGTAATGATCCATTATTTGTCTTCTTCTCTGTGCAAGAAATACATTGACACTGTATGTGCATCGTATTTTCATAAGACCACTTCATTTTCTAAGACAGGATCTTAAAGTCCTGATTAATATCACATATATAAAAAAATGAATTGTTTTGGTAGTAGATGAAAAGGTTGACTGCTCGCTTCTAAATTCAGAGAGGCATGTTGTGATTAATGTAGTGCTGTATCGTTCTGTACAAGCCAGTGCCCAGCAGACCCCACTGTGGCTACACTTAAGTCAATGTGGTGTATAAATTTAGATATCATACGGTACTTTAAAAAATTATTTGCATGAATTACGCTGACATTAGATAGAGATTCTGTCAATCTGGAGTAAAAGAAAGTCACCGCTTGTGGTTTTCATGTCATCTTTGTCACTTTCAAAAACAGCCCCAATCTGCTGCTGTTTCATTTAATGTTAGCACTGATGAAACTATTTATCAACTTAACTATATTTAGCTTCAAAGTCTCCTACACCCATCACTTTATCATGAATGCTATATAAAGTATGTATATGTGAGGGAGGGCAACACAGTTTGTATTTTTCTCATCCTCCATATTCTGAATGACCTTTTCAACTCTATGATTGTTTGTAGCTGTTCCTGCATATCTATGCCTTTCAACAATAGAGGTTCACTAAAAGTACATTTAATTTTAATGCAATTTAGCAGTCTGGCTAATATTCAAATTTATACATGTTCAATAACTGACGCATTCAGAGCTCTGCATACAAATAATGGAAGGTGAAGGCAAGAGAGGAATGGTCCAGTGAAGAATAATAATAATAATGTGACCCAACTACAGTGTGTTGGTTCCAGGAGAGATTTGCTTGTGGCTGATCTCACTGTTAAAATGTTCAAGTATCAAGCCGACTATTGGAAACTATTCTAAGAGCTGTGCTCTTTGACTTCATGACAGCATATTGCTGTTTCCATGGTTTCTGTTAATTCAAAGCAATAATGCATCAACTCTTAAAGCAACGAATTTGACAGCTATTCATAATTTACAAAGGCCAAAAATATGAATGCCATTCAGAACACCCCCCTGCTCCTTGAGACTCGGGTCAAAACGTGTTACTTTTCATGCAATAAATGTAATGTTCCCATACAAACAAGTTCCCATACATCATTACCAGACATATCCATCAGCAAGGTCGACGGCATGATGTTGTGATGTTGTGTGAAGGCACTCACTGCTCTACAAAACATTTCCCATTCATGCCTGTGCTGAAACGCAATTAAAGAAGTGAATAGTTTACTTTACATTAATGCTGCTTGACACAGCTTATTTATACCTACAGGAAATGATTAAAATTCACTGCCAATAAAACTTTTATATATTCATTACACCAAGTCAACTTATAGAAGATTATATCGTGTTAATCCTTCAATGAGTCTTTGGTGACCAGGCACTATGTTCAATTCAAAACATGCTGGTACATGACAATGTTAAGGGCAAGGACATTACTTTGTACTACAACTGTAAACATCTAACTTATCTGTGCATGTAACAACAGTCAACATATCTAAGAAGTAGTGGAACCAGGAAAAGTTGATGTTGAGGACTGATGAGGGAAATCTCCAATACAAGAAACCTGCTGATATAAATGTGCAATTAGTTCTCCTGGTCAAAATTCCAAACATAGGAAGCCAAAAGATCTGGCAGCACACCCTGGCCTTCAGCTGTTGTGGTCATGGCTGGAGAAAAGGAAAGAGATGCCAAAAAAAGCTGATAGATGCTCAATGCTTTTAGGATTTCTAGAAATAGAACCATCTCATAAAAATAAAAAAACGCAAACACTATCCACAGAACTGCAAAACAGTGGAGTGGGGCCCACTCCTTGCTGTGACAAGGGACAATGATTTTGTGAAGTTATGTGAAGTTAGAACACGAGATATAACCTGAATACAGTACACTGAACAATAACAATAATAATAATAATAATAAAAATAATAAAGAAAAAAGTAGTCTTAACAATGGCAACAACCCTGCATCTTAACAAATCCAAATGACAAAATGAATTTCTTTTTGCTTTCAGAAACTATATGACTAAAAAATGTGAATAGAGTATTTAGACACAAAACCATTGTCTATGATTATCTGGGTGTGTAGAAGAGATTGAATGTTAAACTTCCATTCCATGATCCTCAGTGAGGCGTAGGCAACTGATCAAAATGTGTATGAACTTTAGACCGTGTTCTGTGTCAACTCCGGTCTCATACTGAAGAAATGATAGTGGGTTATAGTTTCAGGTATAGTTCCACTGAATGTGAAAATCCCTCTGGAGTCTGTCAATCTGGGATAAATTTGACAAAAAAAGCCTTTGTGGAGCTAAGAATATCTTTAAAAAAACCCACATTTCCTATTAGTGCTCCTGTGCTGCCATTGGCAAAAGTGTAAGTAATTCAGGATCAGCCCGGTGCAGTGTTGGAGAAGAATATCTTTAAAATATCCTGATTGTGTTTCACTGATTGTGTTCTGAAACTGAGAAAAGTGGAGCACTGAGGTTTAAAGTCAGACACAATTACGAGTCTCATCAGTTATACATGCGCTGTGCTTATTGTTACTTTTTGCATGTGACGAATCCCAGTGATGAAACATATTGTTTTCCTTTGGCGTGTAGCGCTTTGGGCACATTAACATGATGAAAAAAATAATTATTATTTTGTCAGAAAGGGACTTTATCCACCGTCACAAAAGCTTCACACTGTTGTGGGACTGTGGCTTCTTGGATGGATTTTTTTTTTTTGTCCAATGTGAACAAGGATCTGCAGAGACTGAACTGACGAGGAAGCACTTCTAACTAAATGAAACAAACAGGTGGTGCATACAGTACAGCAGAGCTGCTTAACTTGCCCTGTGGCACACCATGTCAGTGTACTGTCATTTAGCTCCTACTTTCTTTTGCACGTTGAGACCCAAAATCAAAATAAGCACCAATAAGCACGAGTGATCAGATGTCATTATGCAGATTGCGCTATCCGGATGCAGATGATAATACCGGGTGTAAATGAGGTCACAGAGAGTTTTGTTATGACACTGTTGCACCCAGTTTGCATTATGTTTAGTTGAGCACAAGGTTGCATCAATAATGTAAGCGTGCCTGTTGTCGCTGTGATGTTATCCAGACAAACACAGACACAGGAACAGACAAAGGTGAGTGCTAATTTAGACACGAACACATGCGAACACACACTGTCTCCTTTCTCTGTCTGTTCATTCAATCTGCAACGCACTAAGTCTAATGTCTAGTAATTGTTCAAAATATTATGATGAATTCTTTTGTTATGTGAAAATAGTGTTAATTTAATTTAGTAATATATGGAGCTAAACATATAACAATATCAGAGGAATATAAAATGTTATTGCATTAATATTTTCTGCTTTCATTTGTTTATTTACCACTACTACTGTATGTTCCTCCATGAAAATCACACACTACAATCTTTGCACTGATGCAAGTAAAAGGAAAATGCAACTAAACTGTATCCAACTGACACTCATATTATAAAGAAGACAGCACCTTGTGATTATGGAAACATTGTAGATTGACCATCCCTGGTTAGGTCATATCTTCAAGCCCAGTATCACAGAATTGGTTTGTTGTGTGTACCACAAAAAAGCAATTGTGTCCAGAGATCAAGCTACCTCCCACAGTGATTGTCCAATCAGAGCTGAAACTGTATAGAAAAACTGCAAACACCATGTTGCCCTTTAGAAGGAGGAGGATCTGAATTTTTAATCATCTCCCAGCTCTGAAGGGTTTTAAAGTGATCAATTCGTTATGTCAAACAAACCACACCGTTTTTCAAAAACATCCTGTCTAAGGCTTTTATTGAGCATGTGGTGCTGTGTTGTCTACAGACATGAGTATGCCGAGTTTGTGTGAGCTCCTACAGTAAGAGCTTCTTTCCTATCACATTTTGGATTTCGGAACACCTGTTTTTGTGGGCAATGTGCTAAAACTGAATCCAGTTACCATTTCCGTAAGCTTGAAGGTCATTCAACATTATCACAGTTACACAATGACCCAGAATTTTCCCTGAACAAGGCTCTTCAACCTTCTGACGAGGAATTTTCCGCCACTGCATATCTGACTCTATCGTTTTCTTCAGGTTGACACGACTGAAAAAGAAAACGCATTACACTTTAACAGACATCTGCCATTTGGCCGGTGTAACTGAACTACAGCCTCCACAGAACACAGTCTACATGAACCAGTGAAAATGCCAACCAAGTCTTTTTTTTTTTTTTCCACAGCACAAAAGCCTCCTACAAGTATGTGTCCATTTGAAAAGTGACTGTCTGCAGCTTTCCACCCGGAGTCCATATGGTCCCTGTATTTATGGGGTGATGAGGCCTGCTCCTGGGGTTCAGAGTGGTCATTATCTGGGGGATGCTACAGCTCCAGTAGTTAAGGTCACCTGGTAGACACCGGATGTCCTCACACTCCACCGGTACTGGAGGATACTAAATGTGTAATCATCTCTGAGCCCACAAAACGCAGGGTCCTTCCAGACTAGTCATTATAAGAGCTTATTGTAGGGTCCATCCATGGCTTTATATCCTGCTATTTCAGCAGTGCAATCCAAAATGGTACATCTTTCCTGTGGTATTAGAACAGATAGCTTATTGAGCTCAAAGTTCAGACTGAGAGCAAAACTAACGTCTGCTCTTCTCACCGGTCCTGTTTCTTATTCTTGAAACCAGTACTTTGACTTTTCTGATCAGTTTTATTATTTTTTCACTTATCTCTGTAACTACAAATGTTAAACGCAACAGTGATTATCAGTGCTCAAAAGTGTAGTTACTACCTAGGTAGCAGCTAATGGAGATCCACACTTCTGCCGTATATGAGACAGTAAGTCATCTTTCATTCTCTGGTTTTAGCTTGTGAGGTGTAGCGGCTTTCTGTTCTATAAAATATCTTTAGATTTTGACCGTTAATTGTTCAAAAGAAGACATTTCAAAAAGTTTGCATAATGATGGACTATTGGGCTATTTCAGTATTTTGGACCTTTCTTTAAACTAAATTTAAAATTGAGAAAACAATCTGTAGATTTAATTTTTTAATATGGGAAATCAGAAGAAGACTAGACAGAAATAGGAGATTTCTGTTTGCTTCTGTATCCATTGATGGACACAGGAAGTATGAGGAGACAGAAGTTAAATCTTTTTTCTGATTGTTCTGATTGTTAATGTTTCTTTTTTCGAATGCAATACTTGTACTTCTGTACTTGTATATAAAATATTTGCGGAAACACAGCTCAAGACAGCGTTTTATATTTGATGCCTCGGCCAGCAGGGGGCTGTAACCCCGACATAAAAACATGAGTGGGCTGATCAACAAAAGCTGATAAAGTTGAATGATTTGCTAACAAAATACAAACAAATATTTAGTATAATTTGGGTTTTGATTGCTGTCACTGCAAATTACAAGACAGAGCCCAACTTTGACCACAAGCTAAAAAAAGCCTGAACATAAACACTGACTGATGTCAGCCATCTTTAGGTGCAGCCTTCAAATTTGGGGGTTGGGGGCAAGTGAACAACCAAACTGTGAACTTCATAGCAAACAGACACCTTTTAATTAGACCCACATCAAGGTATTTTTAATAATTCTGAGAAATTACCCCCCTTATAGCAAAGAAAAAAAAGAAATCCAACAGATTTGAGTATGTTCGAATTTGGAACTGCAGTAATTTTAACTTCAGGCTCTGCTCACAGTGACTTTGAAGAAATAATTGCAAGAAAAAAAAAAGAAGGCAGCCTAATTTTCCACGTTTTTAGAAAGATAGCGCTGAAACGCAGGTACACCTGGAGTTCTTTGATTTAGATACAGAGAGTACAAGTTCGGCGACCCTATTTTAAAAGAAAGACACGTTGATAATAATGACCTGTTTAACAATTATACAGCGAAAAGCCCTAATGACAACATTAATGAATGCATGTTTTTAAGCTCAACATTTGTGTTAACATCATCAGGTATAGTTAACATACGAAAACTCCCATAGAATATGCAATTAATTAAATCAGTTGCATTTTAATTACAATGGTCATTAAAATTAAACTCAGCTGCACCTTTTATTCTTTATTTCAGTGCAGTGTCATCTACCATTGCAGGTGAAATCATAGCTACTGTCTAAAATTACTGTAAAATCACTACCCTCTTTTAAAATATTAGTATTATTAGTGAAATGATTCAGAAATCTCCCAGCTTGTATGATCCTTCTGCAGGTTATTTTTACACTGTACATATGGACGTTATGTTTGCTGTTCCAACACCGGGAACACCAAATGCTGCTTTAAGTTGGAATTTTTCATTCACACCCAGGCGAAAACATTGAATCAAATACCAATTAACACTACCCGTGTTTTCCATATGTTTAAAACACCCATACGGAATCATTTCTTAGTCAGACTAGGTGTTCAGTAAAGATCAAGACTATTGAACGCGAGGCTGCAACTCTCAATGCCACTGCTGACACAAGTATAGTCGGGCAAATCACAGTTCTGCTGCAGTGAATTTTTGTGGATTGAAAAAAAACATTTAAAAAAAACCTTCTCCTATAGATGCTGATATTATAAACAGACTCACCTCTAGATTTCTGTCAGCAATATTTGCTGTATGACTACATTTCTTACCTCAAAACATGTTTTTTTTTTTTTTTTTTTAAAAGGCACTACATTTGTGCTTATATTTGCTATAATTAAATGGCCTGTAAATGTATTTTTAGGGCTGTCATTGTATTGCTTTAAGAAATGCCTATAGCCCATCTGATGGAGGCCAGAAGCGGGACGTTTTGCATTTGCCTTCATATTATTGCTTCTCTGCCCCCACTAGAGCCATGTTTTTTACTGAAGACACAAAGTTAGTCAAAGTTAGTCATTGCACATAACTGAAAGAAAATTTTAAATGCTCTGCTCCAGTTTCACAAATATATATATATATATATATATATATATATATATATATATATATATATATATATATATATATATATATATATATATATATATATATATATATATAAAATATAAAGGGGCAAGATATTATGTAGTCCTTGATTCTCAGGGTGGTTAGTGTTTACTTGCAGAGAAGAGGCACAGTTCACGCCTGCCAAAATAAACTAACCTGAAATAATAGTGCTTGAGGGTTGGAATAAACGGCTCCAAACATGCTCGGTGTGAACATACCCTCAGAATGTCTCACACGCTGCAGACAGCAGGCGGTGAAACACTTTCCATGAAAGACAACTCAAAACGTAATGCAGTCTCTTTGAAGAGGAGGTCATCTATCTTTACTAATTGTAATGCTTGTCTGAACACAGGGGAGCTCACTGAAACTCGGATTTATGTTCAATTACCTTACAAACCTTTTTCCCCTCAAATAAATCCGTGAATGAAGTATAACTACTCAGCAACAGGGCTCGATGTTTCCTTACATGCAGCTTAATGGTTTAAACTTTATTTTAAAACTGCATTAACCCCTTTTATGTTTCCCTCGGTTATAGCAGGTGCAGTAAATGGCAGTATGTATCTTACATTACACCATGACACTTTGCTTTTTTTGCAGTTTGTGTGCCTTCCTGCTACACACCTTCTCTTCCTTTCCCCTTCTTGCTCTCAGCTTAGCGGCTTTAAGGCTTTTTTTTTTCTCTCAGCAAAGCATGCTCTCTGGCTCTGAGCACTGGCATCTCTTGTATCGGTATGCAGCTCCCGTTCAGACTGCTGATCCCTCTTTATGAGGACATGAGTTTCAATGCTTTTATCCCCCACCTTCACTTGCAAATATGCCTGCATTCAGTATCTACACTCCAGCTTTAGAGACCCGTGGGAAGCCTTTAAAGAGGAAGTCAATAAAAGGGTATAAACATGCATGAGCTTAAGTTTGTGCTTTTTGTGTCTTTATTCCAAAGTTAGATTTTTTTGGGGATAGCGATGGAGAACAAAATCATTTTCCAGTTGTTACACTGAAGCAGAATTTTTAAAGTGTTTCTGCTTTTGAAGTGCATCTCTAAAACCTCCTTTCTTCACTAGTTTCCTTTTTTAATAAACTGTTGCTCCTTCTTACATTAAGAAGCTTCTGAACAGTGCTATTAATTGCCGTTTAAATCAATTTAACACATTACCCATGTGATGAAATGATTAGTTTAACATTGGATAAGCAGTGGGAATACTAGCTGAATAACTTATCTGCTCGGTGTGTGTGTACACTTTGATTATAGTGGACAGCACTGTGCAACCTTCCCTCTCTCTAAGGCAGTGCATATTTTAATAGATCATTAAATGAAGCCTACACTGCATGATATGGATGTGTGTGACACGCAGGCTTCAGTACATCCATATAATGTGCTACTATATGAAAATATAGGAGAGGACTATCATCTAGGCTCAGTTTGGAAAGTAGCTGTATGTCTAAATGTGTAGGATACTCCTCTGTGGCTTCTTTTCTTTATTCCAACACCAACTATAATTCAAAGCAAAAACATTACACACGGATTCAGCAGCGAATGTTTCCTGAAAACAAGTCAGGGACTGAGTCTATAATGCGACTGTGAAGATGCAGAGACTCTGCAGAGGCTGCATGTTCTGCTGCCTTCAGACAACATATGCAGTGGGAATTAGTCTACTGATATTTACAAGTAAGTTTGCTCAATAAAATTGTCAAATTTAATTGCTCTAAGAAAATAAACAGGTTGGACTGGTGCGTTTTTTTTTTGTTTTTTTTTCCCCAGGATGCTCTCAGGCACATAAACAGTCGCTTTACTTATTTTACAGTGATAACAACACTAGGGAGTAGAGGAAAAACCAAAAGCACATGGGAAAATGTCACGAAATACTGTGAAATACTGCCAGACTTGAAGACACTTTTAATTAGCTTCCTCTTTGTTAAGTTTTACACTGTGTGCTCTTTAAGTTGGCATGTTTTCCCCAAGTTCCTGTGGGTTTCCTCACAAATAGAGAGACATTTAAGTCTGGAGTGGACTGGAGACTCGGATTTGCCAACAACATAGCAACATGAATGCATTTCTCTGTCTATGTATGACGCCTCTATTATGGCCAGGTGACTCTCCAGATGCACCTGTCTGCACCCTGCAAAATGCATGATGGGATAGTCTACAGTTCCCCGTGACCCTGAGAGGGATTCTAAAACGAGCTCAGGATATGAATGTTTTCATTTTTGCCGCAACAAATAGTTACACGCATTTCTAACGAGTCAACAATCTGTCCTTAGCAGGTTTTTCGTGCCATCATTTTTAGTTATTCCCAGGGTCTTTAATTTGGTGTTGTGCACAAAGCGTATCCAATCATATAGCCATAAAATGGAAAACATTATCCTGGAATAAATAACTACACTGGCCATGATTTGCTGCTTACAAGTCTATGAAAATGCATGACTTATTCCAGCAGGCTATCAAATTTCCAAAGATAGTGCAACAGAGCCTCCTTTATCTGGAGCTCAGACGTCCAGCCTGACTGCTTGACTGAAGGGGCTTTATGAGCACAGCAACCCCAGTGGTGCAAAATCCTATTGACTGCATGAGACTGATGGAATTTTTGTGTTAACACATAAAAATAGAAATCCAGTAGCCAGTCATCTACATTTTTAAAAAACACAAACATTCAGCATGTCGCGATCCGCAATCGAGGGCGTCTGTTCTTTAACATTGAAGCTACAACCACAGAAAGGAAAAGCTTGTGTGAACTGAATGCACATCTGAATAAAACGTATAAAATACAAGCACAAAGGCTCCCTCGGCTTGTTGTCCTTATTGCAGCTTTTGTTTGTGCACTGGCAAAAGATCCTGACATAACTCAAAACAAGCACAGTCACTTCTGGTCAGGCTGCCAGGTGTTTGGTTGCAGCGCAATACCTCCGATAGTCAATCACTCTTTTTGGAAGTCTACCAAACACGCACAGCAGAAGCAGAAAAGGACATCTATTATGGCGACCACATAATGATGCTCCCAATATTTCATGGTTAACATTCTGCACTCACCACCTCTCTCGCTTGCGTTACCCACACTTTGTCTTTTTCCTGGCAGAATGTAGAGTTGTCACGATACTAAAATGAGTAACCACGATACTATACCAGACAAAGTATCGCGGTTCCGGGTATTATCGCGATACTGCGGCCTTTTTAATTTATTTTATTTTATAAACTGCAGTGTATTTGTACAAGTTCGTTTAAAACAACGATGTTTGTTTTTTAAGCAAAATTAGTGTTGCCACTGACAAAGACTTGCTGCTCGGGCCCGGTGCTTCTGCCACGGTGAGTGTGTTGTCTCGTGTCTGGGCGAGACAGAACTTTAGCTTGTTGTTTGTTTTGAAGCGAGTTTCTATCGAAGCGGAGCTGTCTTCGTAGAGTTCGTTCTTGCCGGCAGAAACACAAGAACAGCCAATCAGCTAACAGACGGGCGGACCCAGCATGCGGAAACAACCTATCATATCCCTGGACCTCACCAGTAACAGGCAAACAGCCAATCATTCAGCAGCTGTGTAGTTCGGTTGCGGTTCCATGTTGGTTTGTTTACAAAGGAGTAGCATGCAGTGAGAAGCCGGGAGGAGAGCAGAGGCGCCCGCTATGTAGCGGAGACTGGCACCGGTAATATAGTAATCCACGGTAGTACCGTCGTGTAAAATTTCTAGTATAGTAGTAACCGTCACCATTTGGCACCGCGGGGTACCGTGTATACCGTGGGTATCGTGCAACTCTAGCAGAATGAGGACTACTTTTGTTGAGGAGGTCTGTGATTAGGATCCTAAACGCTCATGAACATAAATTCCCCTCAAGATCAATGAAGTATGTAATCATACAACATAAAACAAAACTTCTAGGGGATACAACATCCTCTCTGGAAAAAAAAAAAAAACTGAAACATAACGTGCCCGCTGGGTCATGGAACGGTGTATGGCTGTCATTTCTGAACAAAAAAAAATATTAACTTTGGTCATGAAGACTGCAGCAAGGAGAGAAAAGGGAGATCATCACACGGGCTAAATGAGATTCAGAGGCTCATCCATATTGGGCACAAAGCCCACTTCAACAGAGATGAGGGCCAAGAGAGATTGGTAAAGGTCAACACTGCAAACGGGCATAAAATGAAGTATAGGCTTCATTTCGGGCACGATACTAAAACGTAGAAAATGCATAAACCTCAAGCAGACTGCTACCACCTTTACAACAGCACAGCTGAATCTCATTCATCAAAACTTCAATGAGAAATGTTCTTCATTCTATTCCCTGCAGATTTGATTCAAATAGAATATTTTTAGGAGTCTGTTTACAGCATATCCCAGTCCGTATCCAAATTCTGCTGCATCTTTACAGACTATTGTTTTATGTCCAGGACCTCTAACTCTTTAGTGACTTCTGTACGAACAGTATTTGCATCATAAAATGCTTCTTTAAAATCAAATAGTAGGGCTCGGTGCAGAAATATTCAATCTTAGACTCACTCCAGTTCGTGTTGCTATCTGAAAAAGTATTTATTTATTTCATAATTGTATTATTTGACAGCTACACTGTGTTGTTTTGTAAATACAAAGTTGGAATAAATTCAAATATGTTTGCGGGGGTTTAACAACTTGCCGATTCCTCATCAACTTTAACCCGCTGTGACAGTACAGTGTTGAAAATATACACACCTGCATACACACACATGACCAACAGATTCACAATTAGTTGCATTATAAAAAATTTCCAACCCAAACTGTGAAGTCAGTCTCACGCAGGCATAAAAGTTGAAACAAACAACAGCTCTCCTTGTGATGTAAACAGAGCATCTACTGCTACTTCATAACAAAGGGAACACCGGGCACTCTGAGTTAGTTTCACGTTTAGAAATCTTGACTCATCTGTCCCAGATCATAGAGTACATGTAAATTCAGTTTTTCGGTGGATTTCCTCTTTAAATATATGTGAACACAGATACCTCTTGAGTCTTGAGACTGCTTTGAGCAGTTTCCAGCGTGACCAACTGTGCATTGAACTGATCACATGAGTATCCTGTGACCGGTTTCTTGGCAAACATCTCTTGACCTCTTTCACTCAAATATGGGTCAGAATAATCTTTAATAGTGTAATTGCCCTTGCAGCCTATCATCGTCATTGCTAAAGCTCGTGCCCGGCTCTGAGGGGGCATGGTGTGTTAAACTGCTACGACAAAGAGCGTTGGCGAAAGGAGACTGACAGCATGCGGCGTAGTTTGGGCAGCGAGCGGCTAATCTTTAATCCCGTTCCCCACTTGTCTGAGCACATTTGCCTCTGGCTTGAAGCTTATCCCCACAGATGTATATCTGTCAACAGAAAGCAAGCAGGGCAGCACTGGCTCTTTTAGAGCACATTTGTCCCCCTTTACTGGATTATTCATTTGCAGTGATATACAGCACAGCACCAGAGCCAGCACTTGGCAGCTAGGAGATGTTGTGCAGGGATAAGCGGTGAGGAACAGGTATCCTTGAATGTAAACCACCTTCCTCTGCCATACCTTGCCTTCAGCTCCGCCAGCTCACGCCTGCTGCCTGATTATTCCAACCCACAGGAGATGCACCCATGCATACATCTCTCACAAGCTCCCCCATGTCTCACAACGTGTGACATTTTGGGGTTCACTTTCGCTCTGTATTTTCAGGACGTACTAAGCTGAAACAGAGCTCCATTTTCACATAAAAGACCTGAGAAGTGGTGCACCAAACTGCCATCCTGCATGGAGCACCCTCAAAATGACAAATCGACTGTGCAGGTAGGACAGTTTTTCACATCTTTGCCCACTGTCCGAGTGAAAACTGCTGCTAGACTTTTAATGGTGGAAATGGCTTCTCCTCACTGCATACTATAGGAAACCCCAGGGTTTGTGGTCCTGACAACTGTAAGAAAGCTGAAAAAGGAGATGCTCAGTTTATGTTGCGCGCCTGTTGGGATTTCCATCCTGACGAATGCAAAGAAGAAACATTTAAATAATGCAAAGCATTTGTGAATAATGTAATGTATGTATTAACATGCATACATTGTGCATGGCATGATTCTTAGTTTTGAAAGAGTTTTGATTAGAATTCCAGTATGACTGTGTCGAATAATGCCTTCCTGCGAAAAAGATGCAAATAAAAAACACTGTAATATTGTATGAATGCCATTACTGAATCATAAACAATGTCAATGTCAAACAATGTCCTAAGGACCTGGCAAATGTATTGCGAGACATTTTCCTGACGTATTGATGTTAGGATGTTTTAGTATGAAAAACATGATGATTATTCTACCATTCACAATATGTTTACAAATCCACTTTAATAAAAGTAGGGCTCTCCGCCTCAACTATAAAACACTAACTAGAGCGCTATTTAAAAGAAATGCCAAGTATTTTACAAAATGCTTTCACAATTTTAATAACCTGCCTCAATTCTCTTCCTAATCAGGGAGGGAATTTTTCATTTACGTTACGAGGGAATAATTCATCCTCAACCTCCTTGTCTCTTTTTATCTGTATTTTTGATGTCTGATCGTTTTGATACCAGATTAAATGCTGTAAAAAAAAAAAGAAAAGAAAGAAAGAAAGAAAGAAAGAAAGAAAGAAAGAAAGAAAGAAAGAAAGAAAGAAAGAAAGAAAGAAAGAAAGAAAGAAAGAAAGAAAGAAAGAAAGAAAGAAAGAAAGAAAGAAAGAAAGAAAGAAAGAAAGAAAGAAAGAAAGAAAGAAAGAAAGAAAGAAAGAAAGAAAGAAAGAAAGAAAGAAAGAAGGCCACTTTCATTTATTCTCCGCTTTTGCCCTTCTCATTACTGCCCCCACACGTTATGGTCAAACACACACCAACGCTCAAATGTCACCTACAGGTTGTACTTGCCAAAATGTCTGACAAGATAAGAAATGATTAAAGGCTCCGTGCTCAAACAAAAGAAAAGTTCCCTTGGAGGAATGGGAGCTTTTCGGGCTCTGTGAGAAGGGAAAGTGATGAAACACTTGAGTAGAATGAATGTCAGACCAAACCATAGAAGCCGTGGCCGACAAAGACACAACGACGATCATAAAACTCACATCCTGCAAAGAGACGATCTCTAAGTATAGCCATACCACATGGCTAATTAACATTACTAACGTGTCTGCCTCCAGACCTGTTAACCTGTCTGTCTGTCAGATGTCTGCATTATCTGCCTTTGGTGAAATGTGTTGTGATGACTCTGTGACACACTGACACCTCACAGAATGACATAAGTTCTCACTGATGCACAAAAGGACACAACAGGGGACCTCCTACACAAAAGCAGAGGCAAAAAGGCACGGCACACAATGGAGAGGAGAGAACAGATATACAGTAACTCAACATTGGAATTAAATCTATTCTGTCACTACAGCATATTAAACATTTAGGCAGTGTAGCACTCCATAGGCTGCGGCTATAGATAAGAGTCCAGCAATGCATTTAAGCAAAATACTAATAGTGTAGTTGTTCTAGGAAGGATGAGCCTGCATGAAATGACTCTAGGCATTATGGAGCATGAACAGAGCTGCTGAGGCTGAAGTCTTGTCTACAGTATCACTGCAGTGTGTGATGCGGCACACTGCAATTTAACCGTCGATTAAGCTGTGATCGCACAGGAGATGCATGCACCTTATTACCTTCGCAGGGGAGGTGATGTTCTCAGTGCCATTTGTTGGTTTGTTTGTCTGTCAGCGAGCATGATATCTTAAAAAAACTGTTTATACATCCGAATGAAATTTGGTGAAAGGTTAAGCCATGGCCTGGTGCAGCACCACAATGACATTAGATTAGATTAGATTAGATTAGATTCAACTTTATTGTCATTACACATGTACATGTACAGGGCAACGAAATGCAGTTTTATTAGAAGAACTTGTTAACACTTCTTTGTATATTTGCCACACATTGCTACTGCTAACAAACTGCTGCTCTTGCTTAAATGAAAAATAAATTGCTGTATGTGTCCGATAATCGTGAATGTTGAAGTAGATCCAGATCCCAACGCAGATTGAAAACATCTGAACATTTTTAACGGAGGATTGTGCAGCCTTGTTGGCGGTGTCGGTGCTTTCTACACTGGCTTTCTACCTGGACACTCCTGGTTCATGAGTCTAAACTTAAGGCACCATAGCATAAATATTTAAAGTAGCTCTGTGTGCAGAGCTGGGATAACTTCCTGCTGTCCATCCAACACCGTTATCGCTGTTATGCCTGCTAATAGTTTCCTACCAAGAAAATCACATGCACCTTTTGAGCATTGAGTATTGAACGAGTCATACAATACAACTATTTCTAATGTCCACTATAAAGGAAGAAGGTGAAGTAATCAGTTGAACACTACAAACAACCTTTAGTCTGTGATAACAGGAATCTTCAAATTGTACTTTTACTTGTGAAGCAAATATCTGCATCCGACATTTAAATGTAAACATGTTTTAATGTTTCATTAATTATTTTGGACACTTTCCATTTCAGTCTAGATAGAACTGACATCCAGACAGGCCCACATCAACTATAAAAATAAAATAAAAACATACTGATGGTTTTTATTAAAGCCCATTGATTCATATGCAGTATGTTACTTCCAACCATTTCCAAAGTATACCATCAGTTAAATTGCTTCCATTCATTTCAGCACAGCTTTAAAATCATCCCGCAGAGACTGTGCTTCACAAAGGTAAGCCGGGACAACTGACTACTAAAGTGGCAATGTCGAAGATTTTCATTTAAATAAATGTCTGTTAAGTCACCTAATGAGGTAACGTAATGATGATTGAGCAGTTGGCCCCATAATGAAGGTTCTGCATTATATTTATATATTTGCTGTATTACGAACTGAAAATCTGCAAAAAAATAAAAAACACATTAAGTTGCTGCGGATACAAACTGAACATTTCCTCCTGCTACAGATGCACCTTGACCCTGACTGCTATCGTTCATCAAAAATGCATCTATGAAAAAAGAGACCATGGTCATTTTTTTTGGCATTTTCTTGACAGCGGATCAGTTTGAAATACAGCAGTGAGTGCTTGAACTAGAAGGAGCAGCAACAGAGAGCCGTTAGATGAAGAGCTGCAGGCGACAGGCTGCACACCTCCAACTTCTCAGCAAGATAACCAACTACTTTGACTGTTCCCAGACTCATGCCTTGTGCAAGCATAAAATCAGATCACGGTTTCACAGGATGCTGGAAAAAGACCAATTATTACCTGACTTCTGTACTTAAACAACAACAACAGTTTGTTATGTTGCCCCCAGAATCCTAGGACCCATACAGTTAAACCACTGATAGCAACTAGGTGTCACCAAAATAAACCAAGATTAAAATGTCACTTTGTCCACATATTTGCTTTGCAAGCAAAGTTTGTAGTTAATAGAAAAATCATGCATGGTCATTTAACTCTAACCATGATCCATTTCGTTGGGGGGCACGCCTTGAGGCATGACTCATGGTGCGAGGTGGACGTGGTTGGATTTGTCATCGGGTCACAGCAGGATCTACACCACTTGATGTCATCTCAAGCTGGACAGCAAGTCGGACTTATCACTTAATGCTATTAAGTTGTTAAACTGAGTCCCAGCTGTGCATTTTCCTGATTTAACAGCTGGACTAAAAATATCTGACACATGGCGAGACGACGCTGAAATAGGACAGATCTTTAGTGACTTTTTTTTAATGTGACGATGCAATGTGAAAATGACTCATACTTGGACTTTATGTTTAGATTAATTAATCATCAGCTTTATATGAATGAACAAAGTGAAACAGCAATGTCAAGAAAAGAATTATTCCTCCTGATGATCATGTGGGACAAAATCTTTCTTAAATTGGGGACAGTGGTGGATTTTTCTTTCCTTTGATTTGGGAGTTGCTGACATGAAACCCATGGACAGCCGTGCTCCAGCCCAACCCTCCCTCCCTCCCCTGCTGTAGGCTTTATGTATCTGCGCATTTGGTCGCCTACAGGGCGGTGGCTGCGCAAGCATGTCCAAGAGCGGGACGGGTCTGTGGGGAGTTGAGGGGGAGTTGTCATGAGGAGACACTGATGCCTTGGCTGCAGAGAACCATCAAGACACGCAAGCCTTTACCTGCGGTCTGATCCCAGCAGCCCAACTTTGAGTGAGCGACTACATGGTAGCGGTAACGCACAGATACAGACACTCCTGGAGAATGCGTCCGCACGCACACGACCACACACACACACGCACACATTCTGCCTACTTATACACAGTGGCAGTGCGCAAACTGGGCGCGCTGGAGATAAACGCTTAACTCAAATGCAGTCGTCTTCTTCTTGTCACATCTGCACAAATCACTGACTGAAAGTGTGAAATGACTTTTTTTTTTAAAGGCCCATCAGACTTGACAGTATGATTTAAAAAGATGATCCACTCAATGACACCACAACAAACAAGACGCACGCCACCAGCTGCTGTAACCTTTCGTGCATCCCTGTGTCAGCTCCAGGGGACATGACTGGATGAACAGACACGCAGGGAGGCAGCTGCAGGCGACTCATCTGCAGCATGGTGTTTTATCTAATATCAGGCGAAGGGCGACATGCAAGTTGTCTTCGATGCACAAACTTGTGCAGCCGCATTCTGTTTTTATTTATTTATTTCTTATTATTACGCCGCACAATTCAACTTCCAGGCATTCCTGCACAGTCGAGCTCTGACAGCAGTCGACAAGCCGTCCTCCGGCCATGAACTGCTCCGCTCGTTTTCATAAAAAAAAAAAAGGCATCGTATTGAACACTTGAACTCACGTGTGACAGCCATCATACATGATCTTTACACTTTCCACGCAGCCACCACCTTTCCCCCCCCCTGCACACCACGCCCGTCTAACACACGGCAACATCCAGCGCTCACCTTTAAAGACGTTCGCGCAGAGGCTGTAAAGGATGAAGATCAAATGCTGCTTGAAGATCATATTCTTCTCTTTTTTCCTGCACAATGTTATGTCGACACTCCACTCCGCGTCTGTCTCTGTCTTTTCCTCTCTCTCCCTCTCTCTCTCTCTCTTCTCGTCGGGATGGACTTATCCAGGTAAACGGCGCAGTTTCGGACTGACCGGAGTTACATTGACGAACTCTGCCTTTTTTTTCCAGAGAAGTCCCTGTGTATTATTATTTTTTATTTATTTATTCGCAGATCCGGGGGCAGTGATCACTGTAGCTGTAAGCAGGACGGCAGAGATGCTCGTCGGCAAAGTGCAGCTCCTGTCTCCCTTTATTGCTTTTCTCTTTGACTCGCTGCAGAGAGCAAGAGTCCCGCCCACGCTTTTTGACTAATGAAGACGCCTCACCAATGGAGAACACCTAGAAATAGTTCTGATCTCTGGTAAACTGTCAAAACAATTACACCGTGTGGCACAGGGGTTACTTTCTTACATCCATTCCAGTGCTGCGATCAGATTTAGGAGGATAATTTGGCAAATGTCAGAGCAGAAAAAATAATTCTCTGCAGAGATATGTTGATAGTCTTAGGCCCGTCATAAAACAATAAACACAATAATCTCACAAGAACCACTGCACATCCCCCTCTAAGGATCCAAAAGGGAAGTAATGATGCTCTGTATTCCATGTCTCGTCAGCGTGAGTCTTAACTGTGAGGGTGCAAAAAAAAAATAATAATTCCCCACGCCAGTGATTTAATGTATTAAAATATGCCCACAGCTAGCAGAGTTAATTTAACACTTTTAGACAGTTTTGAACAGCCACCCCAGAGTCATAACAGCTTTATGAGCAGGCAAACAAGCCTGCAGTCAACACCAGACAACTCAAAATAAGTGTCACTGCAAAATTGACACTTATTATCTCTTGGAAATTTTTATGAAGCATGCTGAGCATTTTTTTTGGAGTCTTGGAAAGACGCTAAAAAAAAAAAAAAAGGGACAGCATGCAGCAACCAAAGAAAGACCTGCGTGTGAAAAAGCGGTTTGCTTTCCCAGAGGTTGCAACCTGGTGGCTGGGTGTGTGTCAGGAGTCAGTGCACAGGCACAGGGTAGGTTAATGGGCTCCTGGACATCCCTCTTCCTTCAAAGGCTCCTAAGAGTGGTGCACAGAAATGTGTGTGACCATCCCTAAAGACAGAGGTGTGGGGGGGAAAGCGGCAGCTCCAGCCCAGGGATCGTTTTCTAAGCCCATCGCGGGGATTTTACACATGGTTTAACATGCTGCCGGTCGAATTTGGCTCAATTTTGCACAGTGGCCTTCCACGCCACTCCCACTTCAAATCAAATCGCTGACCTTGCCATGCCACCTGAGAAAAAGCGGCGATACTTTTTTAAATCACTGACTTTTTCTCTCTGCAGGAATAAATATAAACGACATGTGAAGCGCGTGTCATTCATTATCTAAACAAGCAATCAGTTGGATCACTAGTTTTCATTGCCAAACAAGAAATGAATGCAGCATTTTTCAGTATGGTCAAATCCATTACAGCTTTTAATCAGAATGGGTCCGTCGGGGACCTCTGAAGATGCGCTCGTTCACTTTCGTATGCTGATGCTGCATTTTAGCCTTTTAACTTGGAACCACGCACATCGCGAATCCCCGCGGAACCATTGTTGCCTTCCTGAACTGTAAACCTTGAAGGACTGAGCGCTCTTGTGTGACATACATTCTCAACACGACTCACTTATAATTCAGGGCAGAACTATACAAAGCCAATTACCATGAGGATGGTGGTAAAGAATCAATCCCATGTGTCCTGAAGGTCAATTCCTCGTCATTTCATTAGATCTTTGAGAGTGAAATTCTATGCGCCTTTTAAAAAGCGAGAATTTATTGACCATGTGGGTTCAGAGGAAAAAGCACACAGCGCTGACACCGATCTGAAATGCAGAGGAGCATTTATCTCTCAGACCGCTACACTTTGTATCATTTAAAATGCCCAATTGTGTATAATTCCAGATTTAACAGGGTCACCAGTTACACTTGAAAACCTGTTAGGCTACAATATAATGCAAACAGCCTTCATCTCATACGGTTTTCTTCAAGTGCTTCAACTGCTTTCTTCTTCTTTCTTCAACGGCTATTTCCAAGAGAGAGAAGAGGAAAAGACAAAAGTTTCGGCTAAGATGAATTACATTAATATGCATTAACCTGTCACTAATAGCACTGAATCCTCCTCACTGATTGAAAAACAACTCATCCAGACACACTAGGTGCACAATCCATTTCAGGATGGGGCTGAATGACGGCAGTCGTGAAGGCTGAATGCTTTATGTAGATGGAAACCACTCCTGTGATGAAGTGCTGCAACACAGGATCAGGATACGGGCTCTGTCAATCTTTGTCATTTAAGCAATAAATATAGGACTACACACACACACACACACACACACACACTACAGTATCTGGATGCATTAAAAAGAGTTTACATTTTGGATAACATTTGTCTTCACCGGGATTGAGTCATGTTTAATCTTTCCAACATCTTAAGTGCTTCATAACAACTAATATCTAAAACTATCTACGTCTTATGGAAGCTCCGTAAAAGCTGAATCCACATTCAGTAATGGAGAGGTCACTGAATGACACTGGACTTGAATATGTTTAAATGAGACACTGTTTTCTGGAATGTACCAAATCAGCCAATTATTAGCCTATAATCTATATATTGGTAGCAACCAGTGATGCGTGGGTTGATCCTAATTGAGCGGGTGCCCGCGGTCGCCCGCAGTCACGAGTCGCCGAACAATATTTTTAATGATATTCGGGTCGCGGTCGGTCGGGTCATTTGAAATAAAGATGCAGAGTAAAGTTTTGCAATTTATGTAGTAGACAAAATTTTCTGTGAAATATACAGACTTTATTGGCTAAATAACTGGTGCGAAGATGCCATGAGCTCTACAGGAGGTAGAATAAGTATAGACTACTTTTTAAAATGCGGGTCAGGAAGCGGGTTGGGTACAATATTTCACAATTATTTGCTGTGGTCTGAGTTTGGGCGGGTTAGTTTAAAACGTCGGCCGGTGCAGGTCGATCAAACATGGACCCGCGCATCACTGGTAGCAACCTATAACTTGACCTGTGAGTAAACTGTAAGGAAATTGTAGTACAGATAGTTGTAAGTTTCAAAATATTTTAGGTAATAAACAGTGTCATTGCCATCATATAGATACAGATTATTTAAAACGTTTATTTTCCATCTGTGACATGTACTGCTTAATATTTTGGTCACTATTCTTAAATGCCCACATTTAGGGACTTATGTTACGTTATGACAGATATAGTTATCTGACTTTTTAACTTTCAAATATTGATAATGGCCTCCAGTTCTAAATTCTAAAGTTTATACTATTTTCCTCATTAACTGAAGAACTATACAAGCAACATTTCAACCAGCTCGCTTGGACGGTGCTGTTACAGAATACAAATGCACCCGGTGTGAGCTGACGCCGGGCAGAGGACGGAGCTAAACCGTTCCGCGGCGCTTACGTCCCCTGTGTGAGTCCCCAGTTAGTGTGTAGGGTGTATTTTATATTGACTCCTGTCCATAAACTTATTTCATTCATAATCTGAACCCGGTCCACAGCTTAATCCACTTCACATGGTTTACATGATTACACGGTCAAAAACCTTTATCGATCCGTCACTCTGCTGACTTCTTCACATTCATATTGTATCACCATGCTAATCCACACTTTATTTTTTCTGTGCCCTTGTTAACTCAAAACTGCTTTGCAGCATTTACAGCTGTACAAAACTGTACAACAACGACTCAAAACAGAACATCAGCAACTAGAAACGTAACCGTAGCTTCATCCACTGTTCAACTGACTTTACACACAGCACAGGATGAGATTGGATTAAACTTTAAATGGTCACATTTTGGTCTATCTGCTTTGAAAAATATGTATAAAATCCTCAAGTAATCAAAGAAGAAGATGCACATAACTGAAGATGTTGTATGAACCCATGTGTTTCCTGTTATGACTCAGAAATATCATGAAAAAGTACTCAGATTAAAATGTTCTGTTCTCAGGTTAATGAGCTCCCAAAACACCCTTAATTAATTAATCCATGAGATTCAATTAAAGGATCACTCACAAAAAGAAGCACAGTTTTGTTCTCACCTTGAGGGAGCATCGCAGTTGTGTTTTACACATTAGGAATACAAAAACTATCACTGCGAACGCCGAGCCAAACTCCCATCCCTTTGGAACAACCTCCTAAATGCATAATTCACATGTTGTCACCGAGATTACAACTTTTAATCCTGATTTTCATCAGACACACTTTCAAGCATTTCTGTCTCCCTCTGTTGATAGTTGTAAGCTGTTTTATTTTGAAAGGTTATCTGGCACATTCTGTTGTTTTTGGGGATGTTGCTCAGTTGCAGGACTTTGTAAATGGTGATGAGTAATTTTACTGCAACATTTCACAAAACTGGATGAGCTATATGCATATTATTTTGAGAATATATGTCATTTATTTACAGATGTCTCCCTTTGAATTTGCTGTCCAACTCTTTTGATTATGTAAAAAAAGGGTAAACAACAGAGAGTTTAAGACAGACAGAATATTTTAATTTGCACTAAGCTACTTTATCACAATGAGATACGCACTAATATTCCTGTCCACACTTAAATCATTGTCATTATCCTTCATCATGTCTGTGTAATCATGTGCAGCTTGTGTTGCAATGCACCGTTGAAGACACTGCAGATGAAGATGAAGAGGAGGATTTAGAGTTAATGACATTTCTATGGATAGCATGTATATATTGGCAGTGATACAGATACAGTTCCTGCCTCGCTGCCAATTATTATGAAATGCATATTTTAATGCCAATGTTGTGTCAAAATAATACACAAATTATTTGTTTACTGTGTCTAAAGGCTGCACTTGTTTAGCTAAGCGGTAACACTGTGGTTCATAGATGTAAAGTTCCTTTTCGCCGCGGATCGGAGGTTTAAAGTTCACACTACAACAGTAACACAACACTTCGTATACTACTCACCATATGACCCTGCAATAATCCAGCGTGTCTGACACATACATTATTTTTTTTCTTCCCCCCCTGTCAGTGCTCCACTGGGAAATAATACCTGCTTTTTTCAAGCTTTGTACAGCTTGAACTTTAAGAACATTATTATGATGGGAGCTTTACAATATGTTCCTTACGCCTTTTCCTTATCCCTAAGACTATTTGCTATTGATGGCCGGTGGGAATACAATACCATCTGTTTATTGCTGTATTGATGGGACATTGGGAACCGCTATATTTGATAATGAGTTACTGTACTAAAGAATGTGCAAGTCAGCAGTCTGTGGGTGCCATCATATGAGGCAGAATTAAAAGTAATCACTCAAATACGTTGCCCAGAGATTTATGCACCTCACGTAATTTCAGCATACACAAATATGTCGTGGTTGTTGTTGTATATGCAGGTTCTCGTTACCGTTTTCCAATAAAAGTGCAACCATATGTTCATTTAATCCGATCAGTTATCCGACATAAAATAAAATAAAAAATGCATTCTTTGTGTGTCAGCCATATGCTGCCAAGCTGAAGTGTCAGTCGGGGAGACAAGTGACAATCAAATCAAAAGTGATTCAGCTTTGTGTGGCGATGTCACAGACAGATGAAGGGGAACCAGCGCTGAAGCTTTGGTTTCCTCAGCCTTACATGTTGACAAGCATTACGCCTTAAAACAGTCATTACACTAACAGGCTTTACATTGGCTTCATCAGACATTCCTAAAATCCTTTTGTGAGTTTAGATTTTGAAAAGATTATGTAGTTTACCTATTATACCTTAGTATAGGAGTGTCACTAAAGGGTCTACAGGGTTGTTGTTTTTTAGGACATTGCAAATTGTTCATCTATTTTGTGATCGGGTCGTTCAGAATGTGCTTGAACCACTTAAGACTAAAAGAAAAGCATCAAATTTGAGATTAAACGGCAATGGTTTTACTGGTTTTACTTCACTTCAGATTAAATTGAGTCAATGTGGCCCATGAACTAAAACGATCATGGAGAAATGAACAACATTGACGATCAAGATGCTTTCCGCAGGTTTTTGTACATACCTCCCTGTCACATATGTCTTTACGCCTAAACTCTCTAAAACGACACGGACCAGTGAATTAGAAAGCGATTGTTGTCGGGAACTACAGAGGTAATGTGTTAGTGTGCATGTTGCACAGTATGCAATGTAAACACAGTAATTACAGAATGTGGGTACGATATGAAACAGACAATGTGGAACGCAGCATAACTAAAGGAATAACTGAAGTAACTAAAGTTTTTATTTGTCAAACAATTATTGTCAAACAGATTATCTGTTTGAATCCCTTTCAACATACTGAATAGTATACAATTTGTATTGAGATCTCAACACTGTAATAAAGTCTGACTGTGAAACAGAAAAGTGCAGGGTTTATTATAGTCATTTATTTACCACCTGCAGTAAAGGATTACTACCAAAACTCTTAAACATTTTCATAGTCGCAGTGTTAAATGGACTAGGTTTATCGACCCTTCTGCTTGCACCAAATCACATATTTTCATAAGAACTTTGTGCAGCATGATATATTTATCCACTATAGTGCCACACTAAATTTGAAAACGACCCAAAAATCTCCCCATAACTAAAGCACTTTATTCACATCTAAAGAGAAATAATAAAGCCATAACTGTAAACTGTCCTGATCATGCCCTAAATTGAGGTGAATGGTTTGTGGTATATACTAAAGGTTTCAGCCAGTCACTGACACATCTTGCTGTGGATACTCACACTTACCCGATGCTGCTGGCCCCATGTTCATGTTGGCTCTCGACTGAGGCATAACCAGCAATAACGTCGTGCTCTGATGGGTCCAGAAACACCTGAGCCGCATCAGGTCACTGTGTAAAAAACAGGCCAGATTCACCGTGATACATTTCCAGTTGACATTTGAAGGGTTAGGGTTAGGGAGGTCTGAGTCAGCACTCATCTAAAACTAATCCCAGAAGGACATGTTTTAAGTTTTACTGTGAAAAGTTTAAACAATTAACAAATTCCTCTGTTCAAACAATTCACGTTCAGACCACTCAGAAGCACTGAAAATATCAACGAAACACAAGATTAAACCTCGATATAATGAGAGTTGAGATTTTTGTTAGAAGACACTAGAGTATAAATATAATATTCCCTAAAAGCCCTATTATCCAACACTGCCCTCAGTTTTCAAGTAACATAACATAATATCACAGCTCCGGCTGAGAGTGTTTGTGCGCTTCAGTAAAATATTTCAGCACCATTAAATGTAGGATACCCAGCACAGAGCCACAGTGCACTGTTGTATTACTCACATCGCAGAATTGCTGGGCTGACCCGTAGTATGCCTCATTAATTGTAAATGAAATATTAAATAAACATGGTGACACAACAGACCCCCCCCTCCCAACCCACCCTCCACCATCATCACCTTATTTTTTTCTGTTGAAACTACTATTGAAAGATGAGTCATCTTTAGGCCAGGAGAGGTGTATGGTAATTACTGTATCGTTACTGCAACGGCTCCAGGAGCGTGGAGCTGTAATAATTCAATCAATACTGCTCTTTTTGTCTTAACTTTACAAACCAAGCATCTTTTTCAAGGGCACAAGCCATCCCGTGGGACCGGTAAGGAGGCATATTCCAGCAGACGCTTCTCTCTCTCTCTCTCTCCACCTCTACATCCTTGCCGATACAAACAAAGCCTAGTTGCCCTGGTTATGCAGAGTGAAGTGCTTTGTGTTAGGGCTCACGTCCACGATAGCCCACAGCAGCTGGTGTTCTCACAGACCACTGCATGGAAAATGGGCTGATTTCAGGATTTAGGTGTCTGTGGTGGATTTCTCACCGAGTGCTTATTGGGGCCAGAATCACTTTGATATGGACTTGCGCAAGCTTTTAAGTCCCCGGTCTTATGTGCCGGTCAGTGGTGCTGCCATTTACCGTCATTACGCTGCTCTGACAAAACAGCCTCATTAGCGTACGGCTATTTGAAAATCAGCATTTGAACAGACGATTCGAGCTTCGAGGTTATGTTGCTACAAACATCAAGGTCATTGCACCACGCTCATCAAAGTAAAGATAGTTACTGCATACACCTAAATGATACCGATAATCTAATTATATCTGTTGAAGGCATTGATGTACTGCATCCAAGTGTATGAAACCTAAACAGCTCTCATCATTCAAAAAGGAAAACGAACAGGCACCACATCTGGTGTCTAACAGCTTCTATCCATTATGCACTCAATAAGAAACAATAAGTAACAAGTTTTAGGAAACATTGCGTGACTTCTTTGGCGCTCTGATACAGCAAGCGCTTCCAAAAGTTTTGATTCTTGCAGAGCTGTGTTATACACAGAATTATGATGCCAGTGTCTCATAGCTCATCAGCTCTCTCGGCACCTCCTTTGCTTATCTTTGCATAACTACACATCCTGGTCATGTTTCCTTTCTCCTCCTGACCATCTGTTCCCTGCTGCCAATCTTCTGAGCGTGCCAGCTTCTGCCTCTACATCCTCCCCCTACCGAGTCGATCTGAGTATTGATATCATATTCACCCTCGCTCCTTCTCTCTCTCTCTCTCTCTCTCGTTGCTGTCATCCTTCTCTCTTTCTCTCTCACTCATACTCTCGCACCTCACACACAAACACAAACACATACATTCACACACACACACACACGTCCAAGTGTAATGGAGCTGCAAAACAGAAGTCTTGATAAATATGGCGGTATGACATACAGTTTGTGATTTGCGTCACACATCTTCAACTTTTTGTAAATTGGCACCGGGTTAAATATAGAAAAACTGTAATTGAGAGTTATTTTTTTCAAATATCATACAACCAAAAGTTCCAAGGCTGCCATGAACTTACAAGACACTAATAAAGTAATAAAGGCGCTAAACATAATAGGAGCAAAAGAAGTAATGCAGCACACATATGGAACAATATATAGGCTAGATGGTAATTTTATAAAATTACAAAGCTATAATTTATTCGCTCGCTTTAATGAGTGAGCTGTCATAACTTGTCAAAATATTTTTTGTTGTTGTTGTGGACGTGACTTTTTTGTTAACCTGTTTTTGTTCTACTACAACTTCCATCCAGAGCTGTCAACTTCAGCTTCTAACAAGGATAACGTGACGTAAAAATAATGTTATAATTATCACTGACAGTTATGTGGTTAAATAAATACAACTTCACTTATGCAAGCTAAAAGGTTTTGCCTATAGTTATATTTCTGAAATATTTACATTTGATATACAGTATATATTAAAACATAATGATCTGTGTTCCACTGGTATGCATAACTTAAAACCACATTTGTCATGTGTGAACAGAATAGAAAAAAAATAGTCGATAATTACTGTGATTATAGAATTATATCATGGCATTACAAGATTCCACTAAATAATAATCCACTAATAATACTTATGCAGCTTGATTTACCATTAATTCGATACTCTTTATCTGAGCACGTCTTTGTTCTTCTGTGTTTTTCTGTCTATAGATAGAGAGATCAACCTACAACAAAGTATGAAAAAGTACAGGCACTACTGGCTTTCTTTTGACTTCATTTTAATACCGAGCAGTCCAATAAGAAAAAAAGA
Source organism: Collichthys lucidus (assembly GCA_004119915.2). Classification (NCBI taxonomy): domain Eukaryota; kingdom Metazoa; phylum Chordata; class Actinopteri; family Sciaenidae; genus Collichthys; species Collichthys lucidus. The sequence goes on from CM014090.1 coordinate 8,777,835, forward strand.
AGAAGAAAATATGCTCCCAGTGGTTGTAATAAGTGCAGTTTTCTGTCAGGTTTTTTTGTTCGAACTAAAATTTTCTACTCATAACTTTCAGGGAGCCTTTTTTGAGCTTTTTGTATAGAGGCAGCTGAAGAGTGACAGGAAATGCAGGGAGAGAGACACACAGGGGAATAACATGCAGGGAAAGAGCCACAGGTCAGATTCGAACCCTGTGCTGCCGCGGCAGGGACCGAGCCTTTGTACATGGGGCGGCTGCTCGACCGACTGAGCTCAACAAAACCCCCAGGGGAGTCCTTTAAATCAGGTTTTTCGTAACTGGACAATGAACCATTTTCTGATGCGCGTCAGCTCAACACCACGTAGACAGCTAAGCGCCCATGCCTCTGCAGGTCAAATATTCATCTTCACCGAAATATTTATGCGTGTGTCAAAGAAGATTGTATGTTGTCTGATTTGAAACACAGCCTTATTTTTGCCCACAGCACATTACTGTACCTGTTCCTTGACAGGCCTCTACGCTCACCACTTCTTTTAGTGTCCACTCCGGTGTATTAAGAACCTCCACTGCTTGCCTCGGGCTTTCAAAGCAATGACTAATACACTCTTTGCAAACCGGTGAGAGACTGCTGTAAAACATCTCTGCTTTAACAGAGTGATGCATGTGGTCAACACGTTTAACACAGAGGTCTGCTTATTCTGTAACGTTATGATCAGAGAGTGTTTGGAAAAAGGGTTTTCTGAGTTTGCCTAATACAAGCATCAGATATATGGAAGTTATTACCAAGTGAATTTTTTTTTTTTAATTGCTTTCAGAAGTTTTGTTTTGGAGAAAAAAGTGGAATTCCGTCAGTGCATTATGCATAACTGATATATAATTCATGCACGGATAAAAATTTCATCAAGGAAACATGATGACTGAGGTACACGCAATTACAAGCTTTGCTCACATCAAAGTGAAATAAACTGATATAAATAAGTGATGGTGGTACGTAAGAAATATGCATTCAGGCTAAGTTGTGTAATGATGTTTTTGGTCAAGCGAACTAACCCACTGACAAATTAATACAGTATATAACAGCCTGCTGATGTTTGGGTTTTTACACTGAACCAGAATCTTTTCAAACTTTAAAATGTTTCCCCCCCTAAACAGCTTGTCAAACCACAGCGGGGTGATTAGAGCATGTTGCTGTGCTGTGTGTGCTAACCATGGCTCTGTGTGACGGACATGACAGGTGCCACGCCAGGTCCATTAGGAGGCATTTGCACCTCTCCCCTAAAGAGAGTATTTCCGATATGTCCTCTTTGGACAAAACAAATCTGTCAGGGTGGCACTGCCAGGCCCCAGAGGACACGGTGGCATTCTGCCAGGCAAAATCCTGCACTGAGAATTACGGTGACGGCTCTGACCTGCACTTTGAATTATAAAACCCAACATCTTCCAGTTTTATGTCACCTGTAAAAATATTGACCTTTATCATATTGTGGTACTATATATATTACATCGGCTCAAAGTATTTTACAGAGACTGCGCTGCACAGTTGGACGTTCACCATGGTTCAATCAACACATTTTTTTCTCTCGGCGCTTCTCTCTGTGCTCCATTTACAATTTCACTTTTTCCACTTTCACAAAGACATCTGGTTTGGAGGTGAATTAGCCGTTTCGGCTAATGGCTAATTCACCTCTAGAGTCTATTAGTAGGGGTGCACTACCTGCTGTTTCTCAAACTGTGCTGCTAATTTTAGATGACTCTCTCATCGCTGTACATGTAAAACAAGGTGAACCACAAAAACAGAGGCATACTTACCATAAAGCCTGTATTCCAGTGCTGCGCACAGACAATGGAAAGGATTTTTTAATGTCTCATGCTGTCGATCAAAATAGATTTTCCAATTTGTAATTTTCATACAGTTAAATTTTTCACATTAAAAGCACCAGAAAACAAAACTAGCCGTGCAGATAATAATAATTTCCCCTGGGTATTACCTCTCACTAACAGTGCAAGAAAAAAAATCTTGATTAGTTCTCCTGTGATTTGTGTGGCACTCTGATATATCTCATTTATGTGATAAATATTCCTAAAGCATTCCCGTCAAACTTTTGATTTTCAGAAGTTTCATTTGACACATTTCATGCACCCCTTTTTTTGCTTGTAGATTTTGATTGATTTCTCCAAATGGAATGTCAACATGTCATGGATCAAGCCAATTTCCCGATATTACTATTGTTGTCTGGAAAATTGGGAAGGAATTCACCTGACAAAAAGAATGTATTTTTTGTGCAGGGGGTGAGGCAATACATCAAAATGCTGTGATTCTTTTGCCAGACAGAAAGCAAACACTGATGTTACTTTCGGCGTGCGCAGCATTTCATTTCACCAAGGAATTTGTCAATTATCTCGATTCACTCCCTCTGTCTGCGCATGCAGGGTTAGATTCATGGTCTTGACTATTATGAGCCAGAAATCTGTTGTTTTCTGTGAGGGACATAGCAATGAGCCATTTCCAACTGTGCTTAAGTTTTTCAGATTTTTCAGCCCTAGGAAATGAAATGCAACCTGTATCGCCCTTGATCTCATTTGAAATGATGAATACTTCATATAAACTATAATAAATCTAATAGTTTCACGCAGCACCGTGGTGAGGGAGGGGGAGCCGGTTACAGCAGCCAAATCTGCTGCTCTCCCCCCCAATCAATTAGATCTGTGAAATCCATTTCTCTTTGCATGTTTGCTCTTGTTTGCAATAATTACAACCTCCACCCCAAACAGGCATGATAAACACCCCCTGATTTAGAAGTGTTTGTTCAGATCGGAGGGACCTGCTGCTTGTCTTGCTGTTTATAAACCGTGGAAATCTACAGGGATTACACAGGCTCATCACCATCTGTGGCATTACTCCAAAACAGGTTTGAACAGAGAAGAGCCATATCAGGGCACCGAGAGGAGGAGGAGGAGGCAAAGTCAGACTGACATATAATGGGCTGCTTTCACCTCATCTGCAGAACAATGCCATCACCATTAATTGGGCTGTTAGCAGAGACTCACACACAGTTGCTATATGTCTGTGGATAAGTATGTGAGGAACTGAACTGATTTAAACTGGTATGGTGAATTCCATTACTATCCTAAAAATAAATAAAAATAAAACCACATCCTTACCTCTTCTTACATCCTAGATAAAATGTTGATTTCCCAGCTAGACCACTTAGAAAAACTAAAGTGCTCTGCCTTTCTTGATTAAATATTATTAATAAAGGCTCATTGCATCCCGTTCTATTTATGATTTATTCCCGCACAGTGAAATATTCTATTGTTAGCAAAGACAAAAAAAACCATTGTAAATGTTTCAAAGCGCTGTTGTCTATTTTATCAAAATCAATTGTTCTGTTGAAACAACTGTGACCCGCAGGAGCTTCACATATTTAACACGACGCACCTTGTTGTGATTTGTAACGAAGGCTTTATTTTGAAGTCCGCAAAATAACTTGATTGACTTTTTGATTGACAGCCGTGATTGATCAGACTCCAAATGATTGACAAACGCTGTCAACACATCTGACAGTGATCATTTTGGTGACACGCTGACAATAATAGAACGTTTTGTAACAATGACTCCAAATTCAGGTACAAAACCTGAGTATTAACAAAAATATTAACATAAAAGCCCCATTCTAGACCTTTATAGATAAAATGGTTTAAAATATGTGCATGTATGCATACATTCATATACACCCTGCATATTAACGATATGCAAATGTATCATTAAAAGCACTATAAATATTCCTCTGATCTTCTTCATGCAGCAAGGACCTCATTCAGACACTAGTCTTAACAGTTAAACATCAAACAAAACCAACCTATATTAACTATAATATCTTATCATTGTTATCAAAGCAGTTATAAATACATACTTATCAAGATACACATTCTCCCCCACACACGTACATCCACAAATCATAATATTTGAATTTTATGCAGAGGGTTATTCTCTCCGTATGAATAATTAATTGTCTCATAAACAGCTTCTTCTATCTAAGATTAGTCACCACTATAAGTACTATTCCCAGAGTTAAATCCCTGCTTTGTTTGATGGTATTCTTCCAGATCAAAGTTTTGATTTCTTTCATAAATCTGTCAATAGTGCAATATTTTCACCAGCGTCCACTTGACTTAATAGTACGGGGATACTTTCTGCTGCCGCCTGACATCTGTTTACTCATGATCCCATGTAATCCGCACGATGTTGTCATTGACATCAAAATGTGCCCATGACGCTGTGTTAATCAGAGTTTGTATTCATGCCAAAAACTACAAGTGAAAGGATGATCAGAGTATCAGCTTTCCTTTCTAAAATAACAATCAGCTACAGCTACAGTGTACTGGCCCAAACACTGTAAATGACAGTAAGTATCTGTATGTGTAACCTGAACCGCAAAGCCTGAGAGGAAGACAGATGCAATTTAGATGCCTGCTATGTATCAAGGTAAAGACAATGACAGGAACATGCTCATAGGACATTACCTAAAATTAAACCTGAAGGTTCATAACACATCAATAACGGCATCAAGGTTTCTGGATTTCAGCTGTGGTTTTTCCCTCCACAGTCCGAGGAGTCAGTTTCACAGTTATATCTTTATTGGAGGTAGGGAAGTTTCTAAGTTTGCATTGTAGGTGTGTAAAATTATAACTATAAACAGCAGTTTGCAGCCTGCATAAAAAATGAAAGCCTTCTAACATCGATCGTCCACTGCTAAAAACAAAAACACATTATACAGAGGATTGTGTTACAGGTAGCAAAAATAAACTCTTCTCTGATTCAATATTTACAGGAAATAATCTGCTTAAATTCCATCCAGTTATTAATAAACCTATTCACTATTGGCTAATCAGCCAACAATTGAGAAGTAACCGTCAACTTTTCCATCCAACTCACAGAGGGGAAAAAAAAGAAAATCATGTCTATGGGTCACAAAGAGTTCAGATTTATTTGACTGCTTGCTTGTATTATCTGAAAATTACATATAATAATTGAAAAATTTGTCATGTGCTAATTGCGTATTTGAATTGTTGGCTGATAAATGATACAGTTAAATCGTGAGGCCTTTAAATGGTTAATAGATTGTATAGCCTTATTAAGGGAGAGGCTGCCATGCAAGGTGCTGAGGTGGCAGTGCAGTGTTTCCTATCACACAGGTTCTAAGCTCATGCATAGACATACAGTCATATATACCCACGTCATTTGGGGGTTCAGTATTTTTTGCCTTAGCTGCACTGAGGGAGCCAGGAAAACTAGATATGAACTAGAATGTTCATCTGTTTTTTCTAGGGTGACAAGAAACAGATGGCCTGGCAGAGTTACTGGTTTCTGGTGGTTTTCCAACATCAATTTCTTACACTTCAGGTATATTGGGACGAAAAAAACAAAGTATCTCTCCAGCCTTAGTATCAAAAAGCAGAAACTGCAGCAGTATTGGATTCAAAGTGGTGTTCTAAATAAACAAAGACGAGAAATGTGTAAACACTGCATTGAAATAGTCGTGACAAAAGAATTAGTACCTGCAAACATATCATGCATTCATTCACTCAACTGTCAGTATGATCCACCAGGTTCAAGGTATTTTTCTGAAGGTTCCATCACTGAAATATACAATAGGCTGAGAAACGAGGTTCAAGTTTTGATCTCAGAGGGCCATCACTTTGTGCTGATGATAGACATATGGTCAAGTATTGATATGACCCCCCTATATGTTGCTGAAGGTTCATTTCATCAACAAAGAATGGTAGACGGTATCAAAGTGTCTCCAAACAAGCTTCTGCCTGGAGAAAACTGACATATTTGAAGAGGCTCTGCGTGCCTGGCAACTGTTTCTGATCAAACTGTCAGCAATAACAGCTGACAGCTCCAGCCAATATTGTAGCTGCAATTAGGAATCTTGTTAGAGCCACAATCTCAATCAGACATCACCAATGGACGTTTACACAAAGGGAAATGCTCAAAGGAGCCTTGGGGATCTGCCACAGCATCATGGACAATTTTCCCACAGCTAGCAGAGAAACGGGACCTGAGAAAGACACAGTTAGAACTTGGCCTACCAGAGCACTCTCTAATAATAGTGAGTCAGGAACACACGTGTCATGGCTTTGAATTTTTATTATTAGACAGCCAGGGCACATGCATCCCATTGCATGTTGATATACATCAGTAATAAATTAGACTGAAGCCACAATTAGGCCTACTATCAATATTTATTGCTTATTCCTATAAGACCCAAACACACCTACACCTACTTATTATTACCAGGATTGTGCAGCTTATTGGGGCTCAAAATACAGAGTGAATTCTGGAGCAGAGCACCACAGGAATTAAAAATACTGACCATCGCCCACATCCCTTCCTCACTTGGCAAGATTTGATGTCTTGGACTCCATCAACAGTGAATTTACTGACATTCTTTCAGGGGGCTATGTCACCACATCATCTCCCAATGAATCCCAAAGAATGAGATTTTGGCTGAAGCAGACGAGGATACATTCCTCACCAATGATTTGAAAACTGGCATCTTGATGCGACTGGAGTTGAAATATGACAAAAAAAACTCATGTGGCCACATTCATTGATTCAGTGTAGGACTCATTTTCCCAAAGCAGATTTGGGTTGCATTGAACGCAAAGTTGTCACTCTTGAACGGCAAATGCATGAAATTAGAGAGGAGGCGTGAGGCTTGAGGGGGGAGAACGAGCCCATCCACCACCAGCTAAAAGAAAAACTTTGAGACTCTTCGATTGTCAGGTCAAAAGCTTGTAGCGTTCCCCAAACCTACAAGATAGAGTTGCCAGAGAGATGGTTATCTATAAACAGGAGGCATTGATTGACAGAGAAACAGTCGCTTTAGGGTGGTGGAGAATCAACAAGTCTTGCTTTCCATTCTTATCAAGCGAAACCCACAAATAGCCAATATTGTTACATCTCAAAGGAGGACAGAAAAAGTGGACATGCTGGTGGCGGATTGACGCCCAAAGGAAGCCATGCTATGCCAAGTAAACGGAAAGTAAGTTTTACAATTATTAGACTATTGTATTATTATTGTACAGTACTCCCTTAGTTAATCAGGATGCAGAACACATGTGCGGTTCTCCCTTAGCCAATTTAGGACGCAGAACACAATGCGCGTTCATACTGTACAGTAAAAAAAATAAATAAATAAATAAACATGCACAACACACACAACACACACACACACACACACACACACACACACACACACACACACACACACACACACACACACACACACACACACACACACACACACACACACACACACACACACACACACACACCTTCTGCAAATGTTTACAGTCGTTTACATTTTTCAATCCCGATTGCACCAACACCTTTGCTAATTGTTTTTGTCTTACAAAAAATAAATTGATATTTTTGTTCTTTTCAGTTACGCATGTTGCACTAGCCCAAAGTCCATTATTCATTATTTGTTGTCTTTATGAAGAGAAGGAGAAGAAAAAAATTAAGCTGAATTGTTGTTGTGGTACCCTCATAGGCACTCATTGTGTTCCACTTGGGAGCAGCTGAGTCATGTGGGGCACCGTGTGGTAAAATTCGGTATTACCAGTCCGGCATTTCAATGTCTTTTTTTTTTTTTTTTACACTGGCCGACCCTATAGCACACACACCGGTCACTCCCTGTTTAAACCACTGCTGCCCAGCAAACTGTTTGGGACAGTAACATCCCACACCAATAAAGTGATTCACACCCCTCCCTGTCCAACCACATGACATATACAGGAAACATGAATGTAAATTTTCTATTTTATTTGTGTAACATTTATCTTTTAATTGCTAATATCACTGCAGCTTTTATTTGTTTTATTTCAACTGCATTGGGAGAGGTTATGAGAAATTTCATTGTACCTGAGTATAATGGCAATAAAGATCATGAATTCAATTGTTCCTTCATTATTCTCAGCTGTAGGGCCTCCCACTATATAAAGCACATTCAAGTCTTTATTGCATTTCGGTGCTCTTACTATTGAGGCAAATGGAAACCACAATGAGGGCCTGCATACCTGTTTCTAGAACTTGTTTTTGCCATGTGTCACCTGTCACTTCTCTTATCTCAAAATAAACTAAAAAATGTAAAGCCTTTTAACTTCACTTTGATGGCAAATGGGCATTGAATTACCCCTCTTTTGACCTCATCAACCATTTGAAACATTTCAAAGAAGCCTCGCAAGCAAATTGGTTCAGGGGGCAAAGAGAGAATGACAACTAATTCACCTTCTGCAAATCCGAACTTGAGACTCGCAGAGATAATCGTATATCACTCTTTGTAATGTACCTCTTTCAAAGCAGCCGAGCATATTTGAATGGTAGAATGAGGCCACAGAGGGAGGTCTTTAAAGTGTGAGTGCGAAAGCTGAACTTAAATGGAAGGTTATTAAACTGTATTTTATTTAATAACGAAAGACTTGTCACACAGGAGTCCTGTTGAGAGAAATAAACTTCACAGTTAACCATTGTGAAAGTTATAGCACAGCACTATTTATGATCAAATGTTGAAAATATGAGATTCTAAACCTTGACCAGGCAGGTTATTCTATTTTATCAGAAGGCTGGGTCCCATCTCAAAGCTTTTAAAATAGCCTACAGTGTATTTTATAGAATATATGTATTTCTCCAAATTGCTATCTTTTTTTTGGTTTGTTTTTCAAAGAAACATTTTAAACTCTCTAAACTCTCTTTTTGAGAAATAGGCTACATCAACATGTTCTTAAAACTCCAGTAAGATTTTAAAGCGCTACATAGCAGTGAGACAGGCCTTCTTAAAGTAACAAATGACCTTCTTTTAACAGTGCATGCTGGGGAATGTTCGATCTTAATCCTTTTAGACCTCAGTGAGGCTTTTGATACTGTAGATCATGCAATTTTAATTGACTGCCTCAAGCTCTGGGTGGGTAGAGATACAGCACTGTGCTGGCTCAGCTACTACATTTCCCATATAACCTTTTCTTTCACTGTAGGCAATTTATCATCCACCTCGGCAAACATAACTTGTGGGGTCCCGCAGGGTTAGGTTTTAGGTCCTATCTTCTTTTCCTTGTATACGTTTCCTCTCGGCCATAACCTCTGTCAACTATGTAAGTACACCGACGACAAAAGATTGTAGAGACGGCACAGAACAAATTCCTATATACAGTCTGCAAGTCAACATTTGAGCATGCATAGGCACAGATTCGTACAAACTGAGCCTTAACTCAATCCAGTTTTGATTACTTTTAAAAAAGGCATAAGGCGCATTTATCAGCACCATCTTTCACAACCATATCATCTGAAATATAGCTCTGTGCAGTATTCTACCATATAGACTCAAACAAAAAGATGGATTTCTGTATCACACTACTGATTTTGAAAACCGTGTGAGAAGGCCAAAGGCTAGAACTCATTGTTATCAGTTTGTTCACAGTATTTTTGGTCTCATGTGATGGTTTAGAGAATTTCTTTTATTTGAATAAGTAGTGTTAATTTATTCTTCAGCTCATGTGCTGAAGTCTGAAGCTTTGCCGATGCTCTCTGACCTCACCCATAAACACTCACCACAGTAGAGAGACTGTATTGACCATGTAGGCCATTGGCTGAATACTCAGCTATTGGGAAAGAATATTATGTATTGAATTAAGATGGCTTGACTTAAACCCACCAATCCACCTGGAGCAGCACACAAAAAGACCATCTGTATGTGCTCAATGCCAGTCGACCATGAGTAAAACTGTATAATACACCGAAAAAGGAGAAGGGGCAGTTAAGATGAAATGATGATATTAAAAATAGTAAAAGCTCACGTAACCCTGTTGGTTTTGAGTGAAATATTTCTAATGCTTTGCTGAATATGAAAGGCATGGACAAAATGTGACTACCCATTGTGTGACAGCAGCCTTGTGCCTTGTGAAGCTCAGAATGTGGTGGCGCCATGGATGTATAAAAAGATCTGGATACAATGTTGGAGGCAGGGAACCATTCATTCTAATGGAAGCCGCTCAGTGGCACATTAGATCAAAAAGAAAAAAATGATTTCCAGGCATAAAATGATCTGGAGCTTCCATGTATGCTTCAGCATTGCATGGCCCATGGAGCAAGCCAACTAGACACTTCCAGTTTAGCCCTCCGCTAACTTGTATGGGAATACAATTGTTTAATCATGCAGCTCTCCTAGGCTTTCTATTGGACCAATATTTGATAGTGAAATGAGCAATTTAAAATGTATATACAGCCACGTTTTTTTACAATTTAAGCACATAGGGGAAAAGTCTTTTTGGGCAAGTGTGCATTATGTGATGGATATCACCTCTGTCATTGCACAGTTTGGCCATTATGTCAAACTGGCTTCTTGTAGCTTTGGTTGGATCTGGCAGTCTAAACAAAGCCTGTTTTTTTGGCTCAAACACAGACCTGCAAATCAAAGTATAACTTTAAGCCTTAAAATCATTTGAAACTAGAGTTGATGCACAGCAGCCGGAGGACATCAGAGGGAAAGCAGAAAACATTGTCTCCATAAAATATGATCCAGTTTCACCAAAATCAATGAAATAGTTGGTGTTGTGTGTACCAGGAGCACAATGTGGTGCAGGAGCTGCAGAGACACCGCTCACCTGATTAAAAGTCAGTGTCAGATTATCGAACTGATTTCAAACGTTGTTTTATGGTAGGAAAGTTACACAGTGTTGCTTTGAGCAGAAGCAGCGCTTACCTTGATGATGCACAGTTGCTCGCAGCTCACCTTTATTGCCGGTGCGCGTCAAACAAGCCATGTATGGAGCGGTAGTAGCAGTTCATCCAAAAAGGTTATCCTGGAGCAAAGAGGCCAGCAGGTGAGCCAGCTGCTGGAACATTTAAAATATATATCCAGAGTGAAACAGTGGGATAAACAGCTCGTTAATTTAGTGAAGGCGGACAACAAACATCATCCAACTAACACGCGTTTCCAAACACTAATCCAGACAGTGCGCATGTGCAGTAACGCAGGTGTGTTAAAATGGAGTACCTGAAATAATGTTTGGAGGTTTTCAACTTGCTCCTTTTAAACACAATAGCACAAGAACAGTTTGATCAGTTTGCTGTGGATTTGTTTTATCAGTGTGTCTATGATTGATGTGTGTTGTTGAGACCTTTGTTGTACAAACATTCAACTTTCAAGTTGTAAACAAGATTTGTTTCGTAAACAGGTTTCTATGGATTTGATGCACTTCACTGCTTCCTTAAAACTCAATAACTCGTTAAAAAAATGAAACAACAGGCTAACGTTAATAACTCATCTTTTGGATTATAATCTTCCATTATAACGGTCACTTAACTCTTAAATAGCTCTTGTGCAAGTAGTAAAATTAATAAATAAATGTAAAAAAAACTGTTCAATATCAGCATCACAGAAAATATGGTGGTTACAGTTCAAATGAAAAAATAAATGAATATATAGAAAATAAATATATCCTGATTGTTTCTAAAACTGCAGTATATGGCTTTAATCAGGCTTAAAGGGAAGCACAAATTACATCTGAGTTTTTATATGTAAATATCAGTAACTAATAAAATATTATGTCAATTTAATGAGGCTCATTTTCAACATTCTTCAATAAATAAGTACTATATATCAATCAGTAATTTTTATAATTGAAAAAAAAAACATGTTGGACAGCTTTTTTTTCTTTCTCTAATTGCTTTTAATGACGTTCAATACAAACATGTTTTCTGTGACAGGTGACAGGTGAAATAAAATACGTTTTAGGTAGCCTTTTAATAAAAGTGATATTTCCTGTTCTGCCCTGACTGAACAGGTTACAGTATAATGTACCTTATACAGTGTATTAATGAACATGTTCAGCAAAATTATGAGCACTCGACTGAACTCAATTGTGTTCAGATCTTCAAGGCATTCGCGCGTCCATTGAGGCTAATGGAGAACATTATGTGCCTCTTAAGTTAATTATTTAAATGCACGTGTTCACTGGTTCAAATTGATCACCGCTTAAAGACTTGTAAAAGGAACTTAAAAGGAGAGCGACCTAATGTGATCATTTTACTTCATTATCGCGTTACAGTTAAAACACCAATTCCAGACAATGTTCAAATAAGCGCCATCAGAAGGCTACAAATTCTCATGTAGACAACATTTCTGTAACTCACGTCTTCTTTGTAACAAAAATAGCTCTTTTTCTCCCAGTATTCATTTTTTTCAAAATCATTTTTGAAATAATTTGGTTTGCCCTTTGTCTTCAGCGTCTAGCTAAAATATAAATGATCTTGCAATCCACTGTTCTTTCTCGTCCTCACTGAGAATTCATGTTTTTGTTTCATGTCTTGATCTTGAAAGGTTGTGCACCAAAGATTGTATAAATTGTATCCGTGACGTGATCCATGGGTTTCTAAAGAGCTGTTGTGAAGCTCAAATTGTAGCGGCTCTACTGTCACAATCTTGGCAGTCCTGCTTCACTTTTCAGTTCTTCCACGTTGGCTTCATGTCACAGCCACGGAGGTTGTGGACACACAAAGTCGCACATTGAATCCAAATGCAAATACAGCACATTTATTCATTGCTTTCATCTTTGCAACAAAATGGAAATCTAGACGATGTGTGATCTAATGCGGTGTTGTTTCAGGGTTTAAGGTCTGTCTGCTGAGAAAAAAAATGGGTTATGTTGATTTTTGAGCCTAATCTCTACCCGTATTTTCTCAGCAAAATATTCCCCCCGTCTCTTTACTGTTTCTGGAGATGGACTGATCCTCTGAACTCAAACCTTTCTGATTTGCAGCAAAATCAGACAGCGGATCGCGTATCTGCAAGTTTTAGACGTGGCGGTATTGTGATTTTCACCAAGAGGGAAATGGTATTATGGTGTGCCGTTAAGCCAGTGATAAACACAGTACGTACTGAATTAGTATAATTTTAATTAGTATATTTTCTTAAATATTGCAGGGTTAGTGTAATTATTTCTCTCTAACCTCATTTGACAATCGTCTCCATGTTACCATGAAAGAAGCCTTGACTTCCCCTCGCTGAGGCCCAGCTGAAATTCGGCCTCTTTACCCTCTTTCTTTGACGCTGTCCCCTGAGCCCCCGCCGTGTGATTTAAACCACTTGGCCTGTTATATTGTGAGGTCAGGTGTTAACAATTCACTTCTTCCGAGGGGGCTGACTACTCTGAAATTCATAAATTAGTTTTGCTGAAAACCCTGAGTGTGGCAATACAGGGTCTGCATACCTCCCCGTGTCCTCGAACCTACATCAGCAACTATGACATCAACTGTGGGAAACCTCATTGAATCATATATTTGAAACTCTTTTAGGATACCATTATACACAATGCTCTTGAGACTTATTCAGAAACAGCTCTTTGCATATGAGGCTGATGAGAGAGACATATCTAGAAATCTCAGCTCCATAAAGAGATTCATGTAGCTGGTGGGCACCGTCAGCACATGCTTTGTGCTCTTGCCTCACACATACACACTGATACCTCAGCTTCCACCTTCTCTAATGTCTCTCATTAAAGATCCCTCTCCTTGTGTCAGTCTCTGGGCCTCTCTGAGATCCCAGCTCCTCCATCCTTGAAATTGAAGGCTGGAGTGAATCTTATCGCCTCTCATTAGCTTCGTTCCCATTTTCTCTGGCTCCCTTTATTGCTCAGTGTTAACCTTCTCACTTGGTAGCATTCATGAAGAAGTGGTGTCCTTCTGTCAGAGGAATTATATATCAGTTGCAATATTTCAGCAGACTGATCCCTGACATTTGATCCCCAACAGAAGAAGGTTGTCTGTGCCGTGCCTGGAACATATTGCTATCCCAAGTTTCATTTATTTTAACTATCACACATTTACTGAAACCTGTCACAGTAGGAGTCTATGAGCAGTTTCATTCATATAGCTCCATTTTAAAGGGATTAGTACCGAAGAAAATGCATCGTGAAGCGCATATTCTAGCTGTCCATGGACTGTAAACCACAAAACTGTCTGAACCTAATTGTCTGATGAAGAATTAGGTAATATTCACTTCCACAGAGTCTGAAATCAGCAGCAATTTGAGACACATAAAATGTATACTAATTATGTTGTCGAACAGATGCTGTTCCAAAAACATTGCCTTATGCTTTTGTTTTAGTTTGATTGATATATTTTTGCATTGATGTGAATAAATTTGCCTTTTTTTTTCCGCGTTCACAAAAGAAGAGCTGACTCTACTCCTGTCTGACAGCTGGAGTTGTTTTGACCTGCTCCTCTGAAAATAGCTTCCCTCTGTAGATTACTGTGATGCAGTGTCCACGCACACTCACATAAAAAACGGTCACTTCTTAATCCTAATCAGGCACAGCACACACAGACTGTGCTTGTGAGAGTGAATCAAACTGGCTGTAAATATGGATTCAAATGAGAGACAGAGGTGTCTCTATATTGACAATGAATTGATCTATTCAGTACTTTTTTTTATATACTTTGCTATATATTAAGATAGACATTTGATCATTTCTGAAAAAGTATCAAGGTCTAACTTACTCACAGTCTTTCTTTTTAATTTCCTGTGCTCATTTACTTCCCCATTGTAGTTTCCTTGCACGACCCTCGGAAACTTTGCACGTGATTTAGCATTTCATTTCCACATCAAACTGTCAACTTCTCATTTGCAACGATATTTTGAAAAGCAGTTTATTTTCTTATATGTAAATTGTGCTGTTGTCTCAGTGAATGATACATAAATGGATTTTTTTTTCCTTCCCAAAATGAATCAAGCATTTCTTTTAGTGGCATGTTCAGGCAGCTAACGGCAACTTTTTCATGACACAAGTTTTTACATTTTCGCCCACCTTAGAAATGTGTAAGTATCTGCTTTCCCATTCTTTAACCTTTATATTTATCCAGGATTCCCAGCTCCAGCATGTCATGTGTTGGAGCCGCCACACAGATAAACAAATACGCTAACTCATTTGCAAAGCGATGCTGCTGCTCAGATATGCGTCCCACTTTAATCACTTTTAATTGTTTAATAAACGGCTGCCGCCTCTGTGCTGTGTATCTATTCAAATGACACAGTTCCTTATAAAAACATTTAGACTTACAGTTTTAATATTCATCGACTCCCCTGTTCAATCATCCAGCTTCCAGCAGCTATAATATTTTTCCTTAGAGGTCTTGTTGAGGTTGAAGTAATTCTCTCGGCTTGGATTCAATATAACGCTTTGATGAATAATTACAGGTATTGAAAGACTAATTGTATTTTTCCATTATACATGATATCATTTTAGCATGCTTGTATACTCGCATCAGTTTCCGTTGAATGAGAAGCTTGTTTGTGTCGGCTTCTATTAAAATCACAATGGCGACCGAAACTGACATTTCAATTGTGTCTTGCATCCATCATAGCCTTCGCATCTAAAATAGGATCCTGCAGTGGGACGTACAGTTCAGTACCACGGGGAGGGGAAGGCTCAAAACTTCATCATCAACATCATTTGAATTCTCATGAATGAATAAATTATAGCCACCCCAGGTTGTAACCATGGTGTCTTGGGAAAAAGGAAACAAGATTTTGTTGGGGTGAAATTCAGGTGAATGGGAAGGAATCGAGGCATGGTTTGCTCAGAAATCTATCACAGGGTGTAATCATTTAATAATTGAATAATGTTTTTCACGAAAAACATCTTCCTGCCATTTTTTAGTTTGATTCTGTCTATAGCAAAGATGAGTTACAGGCCCAGGATTCATCTTCAAACATAATAGACAAAATTACATAAAAACATATTGTATCTCTAATGTGGTGCTCAGGCCAGTGTCAGCCACAACAACAACAACTAAACAATGCAAGCAGACACAGCCCACAGCAACACCACAGCAAATTCCCATACAAGTCGGCTTATATTAGTCCACATGAAGCGTAGCATTATTTGTCAACGCCTAATGTCTCATATCCCTGTTGCGCGAGTCATATTTTCTGTGTTATTATTGTTTCTGAGATTGTTCCTGTTGACACGTTAAATCATTTTGCAATATTTTTTTTTTCCCTTCGGAGCACTGTTAGCTAACTCGTGTTTTAAAAACACAACATCCTTTATAGCCAATAAATGTCACATTTAACTTGTATAATTGTATCTGTGGTGACTTTAATAAAGTTTCTGAGAGCCTGGTGATTAGACGGTCTAGTCAATTAGTGTGTAAAGGGCCTGTATCATTAGTGAAGTGTTATTTAGCCCAGTATTGACTTGGTGCAACATTATTCATTTTATTAAAAGAAAACAAAAATGAATGGTGGTGTGGGGTTGAGCTTCTTAGATCTTTGGTGTTAGAAATGTTTTAGCCAAGAGTCTCTTTATATCGATCTGAATTTCTAGAGACAGATTGATATTCTACCAAACAGGTGACTGATGTCGGCTTCTGTGATCCAACACAGGCTGTTAGAAATAACGATTCTGTCTGTGACCTCTGGAGGGGAAAACAAATATACTTTTCTATCGCAATTTTACATGTAGAGCATCCATGTTATCCATTACAGCTGAGAAAATCGGTTAATGGAATCAAACGGATTGCCGAGGTAATACGGATTGTCGTCTCTGCTCGTTTTGCCATATTGTACACAGTTAAAATCAATCGGCTACTTACCTCAGTTCATCAAATTAACATCCCTCAGATTTAGAATATTTTCGTCCGTCGTTGTCGTCGGGTGCTGTGTCTTTCCACACACCCCTGTAAATATTTGTTATTTAGCTGTGAAGCATGGAGACAACATTTATTGACATAACCTTCTGGGGTGGACAGTAACACACTTGTTTCATCTATCGACAACAGATGGCTCTTTAGAATGACACTCCCTCTGTGACCTTTAGCTGGGGACGGTTTTTATTTTGTGACAAGGACAACACTTTCAAGAGCCACACTGTTGTCTTCCGTCATCATGCATATTTATCAGTCTATTCCGAGAGGGACTTAATCTGAATTACAACAAGGTTGTCCTATTCCCGGAGTCCTGTAACTCAGCTCTGCAACTTCTGCGAATTAGTTTGTGTTCTCGCTTATCGATGCCGCAGGCAGTACGATTGAATGTGAGACAGGCGTGCAGATTAAAAGGGAGTAATTAATTACAGATGAAGTGCATTAATGAAATAACAGATCAATTTACTGTCTTAACAAACGTCCCCCTCACCCGCCACACACACACACATGCACACACACTGTTGTGAACCTGGGAGTTTGTTTCAGCGCTACAGGCAGCTTCATCCAATTACGTGACAGGAGTCCTTGACACTAAATAAACTTTGTCCAAATTAAACTTTGCCCAGATCAGTGAGATTTTTCTGTTGACGTACCGTACCAAAGTGCATCTTACTAAATAATAAGCTACTTAAATCAGTGTTTCTGATTAAGGTTCAGTTTTACCATTTGTTTGCATACATTTGCATGTTCAAATATTCTATAAAAAGGTGTTTCATTTTCACTGTAGGCTAGTGTGGTACAAAAGCAACGTGTTTAATTTTCGAACTGACATTGAATAAAACGTCACTAATAAATGCCCTTCACCAAAAATAATGACAGCAACTCATTATAGTAACCCAGCACAACAAGACTAAAGGTCTAAAAGCTCCGGTAGTGTCCCCGAGAGGCTGCACTGTTCATTATGCCTCACATTATGAAAAAGCAGGACAGAACAAACAACAAAGTGTTTTCTTTTTTTTTAATTATTATTTTTAGAGTCTTAACAGTAGACGGGCTTAAAGTGTCCTGAGGGAAGCACGAGATGAACAGCCAAGGGTTCATTCTAATCAAAAGGGATCATCCCCTAAGGAGCGTGAAGTTGAAGTCAATTTAAATGTAATCTGCCCAATGCATTGAAGGAGTCCTGTGTGTAAAGCTTGTGGCTGGAATTCATGGGGTGTCAATGGGGTGGGGTGTTAAATATATATATATATATATATATATTTTTTAAATGGTGATTGCAGCCTGCTTGTGGCACCAAAAGGAAGTCTGGGGATCCATCAAAACTTCTGCATTTTACATCCAGGGACTTTAAATATTTATTCTCACAAAATTCTTGGTGTGTCAGTTTTGGCCTGCACCTGCTTCTAGACAAAGATCATAAGACACAAAGGCCCAAGTGAGGCACTAACTTATGCAGGGGTGGCATGACATATATGAGCGTATGCACACACATGCAAACACAGAATAGTTTCTCATATCTACTTCATTTAGTACCATTACGGTATTCCTACATTATCTTACAACCTTCCTTATAACTTCCTGTGTTTTGGACTTTATAGAGAGAATAAATCACAAGGCACACACACACACACACACACACACACACACACACACACACACACACACAGGCGCTATAACAATTTAATACAAATGTTTTCATACATTATTGTTTTAACTCCTCAAAATTAAGCTCTCAATGTTTTAGCAGTAAAAAGTATACCAACAGAATTTATAAAATAAATTAATAAAAGGTCTGTGTGGACAAAACACTGCACTGACAACATTTTTAATAATTAAAAAAATTAAAATAATTTCATTTCTTTGTTTTTTTCGGCTTGCAAATACACTTGAATGAAGTTTCTTAACTTTTCATGAGCACGTTTCTGGTTCACTCCTCAGACAGATGGGTGTTACTGAGGGCTGGTCTCTGACTGGGCAGAGAGCCAATCAGGTAATGGGGTGGCACTTGAGGTGGCCAGTCAGGTTTCAGGAGTGCCCCCCCCCCCCCCCTGCTGTGTACGCCCCTGATTTGGGGGGGTCAGAAAATGATTGAATAATTGATGACGTGTCCAGCAAGTTGTTTTTTTTATACTGTTGCTTAAAATAAGATCATGAGGTCTCCAAAAATCATAAGATTAAAAAATATTTATAACGACGAGACGCGTCAATCAAGGTGATGGATGACTGCATCAGTAATGGTTTGATTATTAAACTTATAACAAGTCCCAGCATATGCATCACTTTGATTTTCTATCATCATCTTCCTCTGACGCGCCAGACGCTTCCCCCTGCTGTCATCTTAAAGTTACACTGCAGCACGGCACGGCATGTCTCTGCACGGCTCGGCTCGGCATGGCTCGGCTCTCTTATCTCTGACTTGGTGAAAACACAGCATGTTGTAACAGGGCGGACTTGCCAGAAAGCCACATGACTCTCCGTTGTGTCTCCGGATACTAAAAGCTTCGCACACAGAGCGCGCCTCATCCTCATCCAGTGCGTGACACCGGCGGCTGTGCGTAAAGTCAGCTGCAATCGGCGCTCGATTGGTTTCGTCTGAAGGGAAACCATGGCAGAGGATAATGTTTCAATTCCTGAGTTCAGCTGCCTGCTCAGAATGGATCCCTATCTAAAACCCTACGAGAAGGACTTCAAGAGGAGGTAAAAAGCGACTTAAACGGCGGTTTTGTGCAAAGCTCGTCGCCAAAAAATCAGCCCCAAGCTCATGCGAGGAGACGGCTGGCTGTTCGTGTCTTGAAATAAATAAATAAATGCACATTAACAAATATAAAAGCGTCAAGAGAGTCACCTTCTGTGCACAGGTTTGACATTTGAGGGAATGAGGGAAAGGTCGTGCGTCCTCTCATGCGCAGCAGATCTCCAACTTCTGATCCAGCGTTTAGAAGATGATCAGCTGCTGCACATTTAATGAAAATAAACCAGGAAGTCTGTTTTTTTTCATGTTGTGTAACATTGCACTGAACACAGCGTCTCTCAGCTTCCTCTGTTTGACAGCTGAACAGCAGGCATGTGTTTGCAGCCCAGTGACGTCCACGTTGCGTCCTGAGGTGGCACTTTGAGCTCAAACGTGGTTTTAACCATGTGGTCCCAACATCACAACTCCCTTTTTTTTGCTTTGTGCAGGCCTCGATCCTCACTATAAGCTTCTCTTTGGTAATGGGTTTGTCTTTTTTTTTTAATTGTCTCGTCCTTTATCGAGGCATCTGTCATATTAAAAATGTGTTTTTAAAATTGGATTAAAATCCAGAGTCCGAGCACATTCTCTGCAGCAGCTGATTGCTTTGCTTTTTTTTTGCAGTGTTAAAGGCTCTGCAATACAAATAACCTCTCAGACATTAACTGACTTTATGCTGTAGGCACACACACACACACACACACACATACACACCCCTCCAGCCTGGATGTGGCCTCCATACAAATTAATTATTGGGGTTTTAAGTAGATGACTTTGTGGTACAAGTTAGTGTGTGTGTGTGTGTGTGTGTGTGTGTGTGTGTGTGTGTGTGTGTGTGTGTGTGTGTGTGTGTGTGTGTGTTGGGGAGCTAGTCATTTATTAATCTGGGATTATCTCCACCACAAATTTCCAATCACAATTTCAGATGTTGCCATACAACCGTTGATGGTATCAACCTGCACACAGTAGATTACAGCATTTAGTTGTTTGTATGATTCATCTTCTTAATTAAGCTGTAAATAAACAAACTAAAGTATAAAAGTTATAAATAAATAAGTAAAACATGTTTCACTAGACAACATCTTACCAGCTATATTTCATATTTATGTATGACTGTCAATGAGGGTTGCACACGACATGAATAGACCACAATCTGCTTTATATTCAGATTTATACACATTATATTCAGATTTGTCCTTGTTCCTTCTAATGTGATTTTGAGACTGTTCTATAGATAGGTGGATATTCACATGTCAGGATTAATATATATATATATATACATGCACCTGGGGGAGACTAAACAAACAAAATGTTTTATTAGAATCAAGTTCTATCATGATTCATTCATATTTCGTTTTCCCACCAGTTCAGCGACCCCTTGGCCCGTTTATCCTCTGTCACTTCTATCACCCAAAGAATACCACAGTCTCTATTTTTAGGAAATTATACAGTGCGTATTTGTTTATTGTGAACGCTGAAACAAATCTGTTTTAAAATAGAAATATGCTTAAATTAGTGCAGTACCTTAGAGACATTAGAAAAAACTGTCCTTCAGTGGCAAACGCATTGACCTTGTGTCTTCACTAATCTCCAAAAGTAAATAGACGCTCTCTGCAAGTAAATAGACCGTGCAGTCTCCTTTTTTTTTTTTTTTTGTTGTCACTTTATGCACTTTATGTTAATTTGTTTTTGGTTCAATCTGAAACCTTTGTGTTTAACCTGATAAACAGACTGGACTAAAATGTCGGGGTGCACTTAAAAAAAAAAGAAATTGCATAATGAATCACGACTGAATGGCAGCGAAGTGTTCACCTTTTAGTGTAAAAAAAATTGCAATGCTGATTTGATGAACGTGTAATTTTCTTTGAAAGGATCCTGTAAGCTCATTTCTGCGAGGAAGAACATCTCTCTCGCAAAATGGCAGAGTAATTTTATTTTTTATTTTTAGCTCAATTCGCCACCTCATGTCAAATTAGCCTTAGCTGCTGGAATTCTTTTTTAAAAGGAATAAGCGCAATGTTTTTTTGAGGTTACTAAAGCAGACCGTGATAATGATCCACAGCTCAAATTGATACGGTATCAGCTCACTGTTGGGTCGTCCCTCGAAACTAGGCGTTAATACTCTGCTTAGAGGCCATATATTCTAATCCATTTTCATTACCGTGTCAGATCTAGGCTCTAATGTGGCAGGTAAGGGGACCACCTGCTTTGTGTTTGAAGTGTGTGAGCAGAGCTGTAGCTTGGCAGAGAGATGAGCGTGTCAGTTCCATTTCAGACACAGTTTGGGATTGTTAGGCTTCACGAGTCTCGCTGATGAAACCTGTACATAAATTATTTTACATATAGGATCACTGCTGTGTGATGGGTTAACTCTTGATGAGCCTCCAGTGTTCTAAGGACCAAAGTCCAAACACATTAAAAATGAACACCGGGGATAGAAATGGAGCTTTCTCCTGCTGCGGTGTCACGCAGAGTGCACCTAGGGCTCACTGAGCTGCACAGTGCTAAGAATCCAGATGGCTTATCAGAAAGAGACCTATGACCACAGTGATTGGTTCTTTAGATTTCACCACCATGTCATGGCTCAAGGCTTGCCTACATGTTTTGGTTTGTTGAACTTTGGTTCACACCAGATACAGCCTCGGTGCACAAACAGTTAAAGTCATTCCAGCAGATTTTGCAGGTCCTCCCGTTCGAATTAGTTATTCTGTGGCTTGCAGGCAGCTCTTATTTTATTTTATTAGGATGTTAGTTTTGGATTGATTGCGAAAACAAGCGTTGATGCTGCACGCAGGTTACAGCCCCAGCGAGCAGTGCTCTGTTGACATGCTTCATTATTTACCATTCCTGTTGCGCAAGTCTGCAGGAAGTGATTTTGCAGCTCGTGGCACCATGAATCTCCTAAATTGGACCAAATGAAAGTAGGGAGCATGGGGACTGCTGCTTATTATGGCTGCTTATTATTAAGAGTTTTTTTTTTTTTGCAAAGATTTGAGTATGTCATCACAACTCCTTTTTAAAGTGAAAATACAGCAATAAGTCTGAGTCTTGAGCTTGTGATGGTGATGCAATATATTCAAAGCAAAAGTGATTATTGACTTTGAAGTGCTGGATACTGATACTAATGCGGCTAATAGGAATTATTCTGGAATGCCTGGATCAATGAAACTAGCTGTTTTTTTAAAAGGTAGCTTTGGCAGTATTCATTTTCCTGTAACCTTGCTTGAGGGTCAACAAAGGTACGAGGTTAACAGGGAATTCTAAGCTTTCATCAATCAACCTCGCTGCAAATGCTCAGGTCCCCCTTTAGCCTCATTAATGCACCTAGTCAGGAGAAGTACATCAATGACATTATTTGAAAGTCACCCCTGCCACTGGTGCCGTATGGAAGGCCTTTAAGCGAGCCGAGATCACAAAGAGAAAAGCTTTTTCATGCTTGTGTTTCCTCCAGCGCCTTTGTAGACTGTCCTGACACCTCTGTTGCTTCAGCTGTCACCATCAGTCATACACAAAGCAACAGACCTGAACACTCACTCTAAATTTAGATGCCAGATTGTCTAACAGTGAGTCTATGAACAGGCTCTGTGGGAAGAATGTTTAAAAAAGTGGATTGCAATCATGACCGAAGATTTTAAACTATGTAGATATGACACGATTGATTGATATGATTTACTATTTCCTATTGTCAGCGTCATTCAAACAATATCAGACACCCATGTTTAAGAAGTTTTAACCCTGACTGTATAATAACCAGTTACAATTGGCCTGAATTTAAATGAGCACTGCTTCTTCTCCTTTTCTGTCTGTCAAAAGCAGAACAGTGAGGGGTCAGAGCAATTCTTTTAACTGACTTGATTTCTCTGATTCATTCGCCTGTTATAATTTAAAACCTTCCGTTTGATTGATTGGATCACTCTGAAACTACCACAATATTTTTAAAATCTGATTTACCTTTGGCCCGAGGGGTAGTGCTAAGAGAATTTGCATACAGGTGTCGGGCATCTACTTTGCAATATTAACCGCGATCTTGAAAGTACTGTAGGACTCCCTTTCTTTCTTTTGTCTGCGTCTGACTCCCGCCGACTCATTTGCACATCACAACCAAATGGTTTGGAGAATGCAAATTATTATATCAAAAAACTTCTATTAATAGGTTAGAATAAAGCCAGAACCAAGATTCCCCCTCACATTTTGAAGATTAGATCACTTTTACAAAAAAGGCAGACCAAAAAAAATAAATTATTAAAGTTTTTTGGGCTGAAGTTAAATTGGCAACCAAATGAAATTGGCCGGAAAATATTCAGTGAACTTTTGTTAACCTCAGGAAAAGTTGTTTTTATAAAGTTTTACTACAGTGGATTTGGAATGTAATGTCACCTGGGGGTTGTACTAGATGTATTTTATCATCCATAATGTGTAATAACACAGAGAAAGTCGAGGTTTTGTGTTCAGCAGCTATTAAAGGACCAGTGTGTAGGATTTAGGAGCATCTAGTTGTAAATTGCAACCCTCTCGTTTCACCCTTGTCTTCCTCGTGCGAATTAGAAACTGTGGGCACTATAAAACACTGGTAAACAAAAAAAAACAGACTGCCCATGTTTGGTTTGTTCATTCTGGGCTCCTGTACAAATATGATGGAAGTCTCTGTGGAAGAGGACCCATGGTGTCCATGGATATAAAAAGCTCATTCTGAGCCAATGAAACTTGACAATTCTAATTTTCAGGTAATTATATGCTGATGAAAACACAGTTACACATATTGTATTTCCTTTGCTTCCAGTTTCTCAACCCAGCCCAGCATTTCTAAGAAGCCATTGGAAAAACTCACCAACAAAACCTTAAGATAAAATGTAAATGAGGTCTCTGGAAGACGATTCAAAGAGAGATGCTCTCTTGTTGCGTGTGAAATCCTACTGCTGGGGCCAGGCATGAAAAGAACTTGGCTGTCCAAGTTTATTTCTTGGACTTGTTGTCTCCAGATAACCCAGCCTGGACCTCATGCTGCTCTGCTCTGCTTCTTTGTCCACTCCAGTTTGGTCTCCTGTAGGGGTTGTTTGACCTCCACTGTGGCCCAGAGGAGGAACACCTTCTCTTGTCTCTGCAGATGATCGATCCTCTGCTGCTGCTCACTGCTGTGCTTAAGAGCTGAAGTCAAGTTTCTCCAGCTGTTTCTGAGCCTCATTTCTTTTCTTCAGGAGACTGACCCTCAGCTGGTCTGCTATCATCAGCACCCTTGAAGCCCCAGATTACTCAGTGAGATCTTTACACAGACACACCATCTCCAGCACCTCCCGAACCTTAGCTTTGATTTTTCAGGGGACTGTTCACCAGCTGACTACCTTTCTCCTTGTGCCTTCTGAGCAGTTTGGTCTTATCCACATTGGTAGGGACACAAACACCCACTGCAGACATA
Organism: Collichthys lucidus; assembly: GCA_004119915.2. Classification (NCBI taxonomy): domain Eukaryota; kingdom Metazoa; phylum Chordata; class Actinopteri; family Sciaenidae; genus Collichthys; species Collichthys lucidus. Next base: position 8,802,688 of record CM014090.1, read on the forward strand.
ATGTGAATGAGTTCACTCAAATATTGGAACATGCCCAAATCAGACAGAATAGTCCCCCCAAATTATTGATTTGGGCATGTCTCTACTGTCCATATACAAACTTACCCCCTTGGTGTTTTCTTTTAGAGTTTTAAAAGAGTTTTCTCCACAGGTCCGACTGTCAAGTGTCTTAGCCTGTGACTTCTGGGTCAAATGCAAAAATTTTACTTGTGAATATCAAAACACTGCATCAATACAGTTTAATTTAAAGCAGGGGTGCCCAAACTGTTCCACAGAGGACCGATGCGGCTGCAGGTTTTCCTTCCAACCAAACAGCAGCACACCAGACTTGACTCGTTTAATCAACTGATCTCAGTCTTCAGAGAGTTGATTGGTCAAACTGTGTGCTCTTGGTTGGTTGGAAGGAAAACCTGCAGCTCCACCGGTCCTCTGTGGAACATTTTGGGCACCCCTGATTTAAAGGCACCGAAAAATGTCAGAAAAGGAATTATCCATTCATCCATTGTCTGTAACCCCTTATCCTCGTCAGGGACACGTTGGTGCTGGTGACTTTGGGTGAGAAGAATGGGAATATAATATTCGTAACTATGTTTTCATTGGCGTACAATCACCTGAGAATAAGAATTATTCTTACTACTACTAACAATTCAATTGTTAAGTTTTTGTTACCTTTAAAATGAGACGTTTATAAGTACAGGTGCTGTGCGTCCACCATGTTGAACTTCCATGTTTATATCAGGTTGATTTGATGGTTTGAAAGGAACTACAAATTTGTCCGACACCGAACCGATTTAGTGATTGGACAGTTGGTCAGTGTCTGACTCTGACACTTACACTGTTGTGTGCAATATTTATATTTGTAGGGGTAATGTCTCAGTTGTGCCTTAAGATATTTTCTTCAGTATCTTTGTAGATAAAGAACAGTTACCCAAACCAAGAGATAAGCGAGCCAGAACTGTAATCTGTGGCTCACATCTATAATCTCCTGCTGCTCTATTACCACAGAATAGGGGATAGGACAAAACTCTTTTGTAATTTCTGGCTACAGGGATTAGCAGTGTCTCCCGTCGTGCACTACCTGACAATGAGCAGTGTTGCTTAGAGAAACTGAGATACTGCTTTGTTCTGTTGAGAAGTGGTAATCAGTCTTTCTTCTTTCATAGAATTTATGTCATGACATGTATGCGGTTTATGACAGATGTTGCATTTCCTAAAGCTGCTATAATCAGCATTTATATGTCAACAATGCATTATATGACCATGTGTTTGTGGTGCACAGTAGCTCATAGTGACAAACGCACAGCTAATTGTCATCCGACCGCACAGTTCCCCCTTACATCTATGCAGCGTTTCAGTGTGTTTTAGCTTATTATTTTGGCTTCACGGCCCACAAATGCACTGTTTTGGTTCACCACTCTCATCAGTGTCGTTCATAATCACAGCAGGCAGCTATTTTCAGCAAAAAAAAGCTCTGATAAACCCACTCAAGGCAACACGGGGAGGCATTTACCGTGTAAAGAGCCGGATATTTCCGTCACGAGTTGGTGGAGTGCAAAACGGAGTGCAAAATATTGCTCCATGTATTGTTATGGAATTTTCTATCCTTAGGTCACTTGAGGCCACGTGTGAGCCTTGTGGTCCTCGGCAGTATTAATTGTTTGTCTTGGACTAGGTGCCACCATATCTCAACATTGTGGTGGCCAGGGTCAAAGAGACCTATTGCTGCATTCCTAGACATGTCAGTCTGTGTCCCCAGACTAGAATACGCTGACAATAACACCTCCAAGAGTAAAGGCATTCTCTTTGACTGATTCTGGGGCGTGTAGTATTTGGGGTGTGATCTTTGGGTTTAAAGTATATGCACCATCACAAGTTCGTCAGAATGCGAGACCGACTCAAGCACTTCTGATGAACTTTGAGAGTGTCTCTAATTCTCCTTGATCAAGCGTCAATAAATAATACAGCATAAGACATCAGAGGCTCCTGAACACTTTCTTCCCTCCTGACCTCACCATTGACCTTTGACTTCAGCAATTTCTCCACAACACGTCTGCTGGTTGCGCGTCTGCCACTTCAACGTGCTTGCAGCTTGTTTCTGCTGCCTCAAGTGATGTAGTAGTAGTAGTAGTAGTAGTAGTAGTAGTGGTTAAAGCTCAGCACATTGTTTTTAACTTTGATTAAAGTCATATTTTTCATGTGTCCACACTCAACACTTGGGAAGCTGCAACTTTCCCAACCCGATGTACGCCTTAAACGAGTCGTTTATGTGTTTAATGTTGCAGTAGAATGCAGTATGTTGTCAGGAGCCATCAAATCTCACATCAAAAGTCAACGTTCTCATATCTTACTGACAGACTTGACACTTTAAAAATCTTATCTAATCTAAATCTTACAGATGAACACATAGAGGATGTCATATTTTGAAATTTCTCACTTTGGTGCTACTGGTTAAAAAAGACACTGAGTGACAGCTATGCACACCAAACAAATAATCATGTATCATTTTAAGGATGGAAATCGTATAAAAACGCAACACGTTTTGGTTTTAAGCCCTAAAGTAGATGCTCATTAACATAAGATGTGAGCACGTTGCTATTAAACTGAAATTAATTATTTGTGTTTGAAGTGTGACATTCTCTAAAAGGCTTTATTTCAATCCTTTTTGTTTTGATTTGTTTGGCTCATTTACATCCGTTGGCTGTATTTCTTTTTAAGCTTTTATGGGCAATTACTAGATTGAAGACACGAGCTGACAAAAATGCATTCAAAGCTTCCGTAACCTATGAAGGAAAATGCAGCGGCTTTGACTGAAGATAGGAACAGTTATGAATTGAGCCTCAGTTCTGCTCTTCTATCATTGACTTTGCTTTATTAGGAATTCAGGACCAGTGTTGGAGAAAAAGGGCTTGCCATATGTGATGGAATGGTCACACTCTGAGGCTCCGCTCTGTGCAGCTTGATGGGGTAGTGTTTTACGGCCTGTTGCCCATGGATACCATGTGCGGTTCTTATGCTAGATATTGTAGTAAACTGTGGAGTTTGTATTTTTTTAAAAATGTATAGAGATGTGGCACCAGTGCCAGGATGAAGCAGAGGAAGAGTGACAGCTTCATCAAAATAAAATTTGCAGATAAGGGCACAGAGGACAGCAAAAGTGTTCGCGGGCACGTTACGCCTGATTATGAATAATAGGAAAAATAAATCAAAGTTTTGACTTCAACTCTGTTAATGACTTCTTGGAATGAATTGTGGCACAATTCATTTGTGATGTGTGGTCTGATCTCGCCTCTTTGCAGCGATCTCAAGTGGAAACAGACACGAGGGATGTGTGGTGAATACTGCATCAATACAGGATTTTGGCTCCCTATTCCCACTGGTCCAACCTTCTGGAACTCATTTGTTATAATCATAGGCATGACTTTCATGCCTATTAATACTGTGGCAGCGGAGCTCTGCCCTTATGTGAATCCTCCCTTTGTCCTTCCTTTCAGCATATTCTTGAAATGGTGACAAAGTGGCAAAAGGAGGCATGTGGCAGCATTGGTTGGACTTTAAAGGTTTACATTTGGCAAGCACTGTCTGTATCCACTATGCTCAACACAGGGAGCAGCTGCTGAGAAATCGCGCTGTTACTTCAGCCCATCATGACTAGCCCCAGGGCATTCACAGGCCAGTCTGAGCTTGGCTTCAGGGCTATAGGGGAGAGTGCACTTAACTCAGCTGGCTGAAAGAGGCTTTCTGTACCAGGGGGAATCTGATATGGACACCAGCTGGCTGCAGGAACTTAAGTGAGATAAATTGCAAAGTAGTTAGTCTATCCTTCCCAGTTGAAGGTAACAGACACAGGTTTATCTCTCAGGATATGCTTGTAGTCAGACATTTTTGACGGAATGAAGCAGGTTTGCATTCTCAGGTAGGACCTCAAAGATAACATTAACACGGAAACATTAAGACGTGGCACCGTGCACTGCTGCACGGCATGTGGTGCAATATTTGTAGAAAAGCTGAAGAAATGTGCAAACGCATGAACATTTTTTACGTGCAACACAATAGACGATACACACATTGAAACATTGTGTCACAGATTCTTCTGGTTGGAGAACATTTATTTAATCTATGACAGAAAAGAATCATTAAAATTATTGTTTATGTTTATTACAGCTCTATTAATCAAGTCTAAAAGGCCTGTTTCCATTCATTATTATTAGAGGAAAGATTTTGATTGAACATACTGTAAAATTTCAAATCTGTTGTTCAATTTATGACTGTTAATTACACAGAAACCAGTGGAAATAATTAATTACTTGGTGAAATAGATTTTCGTTTGTATCGGAATGACATTCTGGTGTGACCAATGATTTTTGAAAATTGCTTTCACCACTAACTGTATTGTTATGAAAAACTGGTAATGGGTGATAAGTGATAACACCGACGGAGTACAATAGTGTGGCTGCTTTTCCCAGTAGTGGTGCATTAGTTGTAATTACTGATTCATATCTTTAATATTTTGTATGTGTGTGTGTGTGTGTACATGTTAACATCTCGTGTTGCCATTGTGGGAACTAACCATAACAAAACAATAATGTGTTTCCACTGTGTTTTCCTTCTTGCGGAGGAGCAGTAGCAGTTTTTTGGAAAATGACAATGTGGTGTAGCATGTTCTTGTTCTACGTTGATGGATGGATGGATGGATAGATACTTTATTGATCCTGAAGGGAATTCAAGCATCCGGTAGCAGCATAAGACAGAGTAAACCTACAGTAGGCATGCATTAGGATTAGCCCTATACTACAATAAACATACATTAAAACTAACCTATAATCATACATTAAAGTTAAACCAATGAGCTGAATCTGAATTTAAATTAAACTTGTGCAAAGAAGTTAAATATGTGCATAGAAATTAAACGTGCAGAGAGATCAAACCTGTGCTAAAATCTTTACAAATAGAAATATATAAAAAAAACTATTACTATTACTCCAAATGAAGATCACACATTGATCATTAATGCTGAAAAAAAGTAACTCTCCTAATGAGTCAGAAATCTTCTGCCCTCTGTCTGTGTTTTTGTATTTTGCAGCAACCAACAAATCACACTCGCTCTGCCTTTAACGTCAGGTTTTATGTCAGTAACTCTAAATCAAATCTTCACATCCTGAACTCACTGTTTACTCTGGCATTCAGCAGTCACGCAGAGAGAAACCCTTATACAGTTATCTCAGTTGCTGTTGTTATTTTGTTCTCCACACTTACGGCCAGACCTGAATTCAATTGATGTTCTCATGGGGGTTGTCAAAAACCATTCTTGGAAATGGAGGAAAATGTCAACTGAAGTAGAAGTAGAGGAGATGAATAACACCATCTCTCCCATATACATTGTATCTATTGAACAGATTGTGTAGCCAGTGGTGGATATTCTATCAAATTCATACAGTTTTGTGTGTGTTCCCTGTGGTTTTCAAGGTATGAGCTGCTACAGAAAAAGCTTTTCCAGCTGGAGGAGGCAGAAGGAGGTTTTGACCAGTTCACACGAAGCTACAAGACCTTCGGTGTGCAGCGACAGCCTGACAACAGCCTGTTTTTTAAAGAGTGGGCTCCGGCTGCAGAGGCCCTCTTCCTCACCGGTGACTTCAGTAAGTAGCCCGAGGACTGTCAGCTCCTGAACAGCATGTCAGCAGTGTGAGGTCCAGGTTGTTTCCTCAAAGCTTCCACTGAGTTTCACAGCTGCTCATTTATTATTCGCACATGTATGCTGTGTGTTTATAGGTGCTACAATTCCTCCAAAAACTGACACAATATGGACGCGAATACCCTGAAACTAAAGCTGAAACACTCGCTGTTCTATGCCGTCAGTTCATTTGAGCAACGTGTTTGATTTTGGCATGGCAGGGGTCCTGATTGTGTTTTTTAAAGAGGTATGCAAGGTATGCATATAGATACAAATACCCTTCATTGTTTGTGTGGCTGTATAATAATATCAATTTGCAACTAATAAATGAGATCACTAACAAGGGAATGACATTTTAATGAAAATAGACACTGTTGAGACCCAAAAAAGAAGAAAGAGATTTCAGTGCATATCTTCATGGTGCATTAAATAAGACATTTGACATTTCCACTCTCTTGAACACAAAGGGTCCAAAAATTAAGAAAATGTGGAGGAAACTGTGGCACGAGGGTATCAGCCCTTTTGATCAACCAACATGGGAGTAGGAAATGTGGAAAATATTGATTACACAGGATAAACTTGCATACTGAAAGGAGGGGGCTTCTTTTGAATGTGGGAGTGTTTGTTAATATTTTAGTAGCTGGTTATTTCATCATCAGCCTGCAAAGTTGTTGAGTGAGTGCAACCTCTGTGTTTTGCACTGAAATCTCCATTCCCTCCGGGTCCCAACTTTTGAAAGTAATTTCAGGTTAATGGTCTTTTGAGTGTTATTTTCAGTTAATATGGGGCCGTGAAAAATGCAGCAAAATTAAAAAAGATTAAATGAGACTTGCTTTCATCTATCAAATAGATATATAAGGGTAATACAAGCTCTCGGTGCCATCGTCTTCCTTTTTGTGTGTCCTTTTTTCTTTCCTTTATCAAATATATTAATGCACTGAGCTCGAGTACACATGCTACCTGTAGTAGTCTTACTCTCCACGGGCAAACAAAACTGTACAGAAAATATAATAATAGAAAAACAAGAATAACAAGAAGGATGGCGAAAGACCTGTACACATAACTCACATAGCATTTGCCGTGCCGCACCATAGCAGAGACAGTCCCCTCTGTGCTGCAGCCATTCTGAACTGACACCCTGCAGGTAATGATAAAGGAAAGCAAATTCCAATAGTAATACTCTCAGACTGATACTGTGTGCCAAACTAGAGATTTGTCAATTTGTTTATTGTCCCTACATATTTTTGTGCTAGTTAGTTCTGTTGCCGCCATCCCTTCTTTCCATATTTCTCTCCTGTTCCTTTTTCCTTTTTTAATTATCTTCCCAGGACCTTGGGCAGCAGCTCAATTCCAACATTCAATTCTGTGAGAGATTACATTTTGACACGGCTCAGTCATATTATTTGATTTCAATTTCATAGTAAATGTGGAAACAGCCCAGCAGCCCTAGTCATGAATATGGTGGAGGTTGGATGCATAATGCACTGTTTTTTTGTGTTATTTTTTTTCAGGGAAGTAAGCAAGCAAAGGAAGATAAAATAAACTGTGAAAAAATATGACTTGGCCTGCCTGTGAAAAGTGCTGGTGTTGTGCCCGGTCACTTCTGGAGCATCTCCTGTGATTCATTTTCTATCCTGCTATTGTTTTTGCTCATGAATAGCAAGCAGCAGATATGGATTACTGAATAAAAAAAACAACGTCCCTAAATTGACATGCCAAGGTGGCTGCTTTATAATATAAGTGTTTTGTGTCCTAATATATTCCTGTCAGTCAATGACAATCGGTAATGTGGGGATCAGTAGGTTATGAATGTAATGCCTCTCTGTTGTTCCCTCAGAGATATAATTCAATGAGCAGTGAAGTGGTATTTTATCAGTTTTCTCTTTTAGATGACTGAGCCGGCTGCTTTACTTGCTGTTGCTAAAAGTCACAGGATACAGGAGATCAGTGCAGGGTACAAAAACAAAACCGAAATAAATAAATACGTAAGAGATTTTTAGATCAGAGAGATAGACGGTGACAAATTGTGTGAAGAGTGTAGAATTCAGAAAAATAAAAAAAGACCCTGTGACCACAAGGGGATATAGAAATAGAGCAAAATCAGTTCGAGCTGTCGTTCACACACACAGGTAAAGTGGAAAAACTCTGCTGTAATAAGAAAATGCTGCAACTGCTAATTGGTTTATTTCCAATTAAATCTAATTAAAGGCTCTGTGGTTGGATTTGAACATTTCTGAATATGCTGACAACCTGTGGTGAAATCAAATAAAGACACTAAAGAATAGACTGCAAAGTAATTTCTAGGATGCAATCATCCAAGAAAATTCCACATATATATAAATAAAAATAATAATAAAATGCCGCACAGTAAAATGGGCCTTGTTTTGCTCAGCATACAATAAAACTGTGTAAGGCTAATTTGCACATTGGCAGTACAAAACAGATTTTTTAACTTGGTGCTCAAGACCTCGTTCGGGTCATGAGATAGATCTGAGGAGTCTGAAGTTGATAAACAGGCTAAGAAAACCAAACGTATTCCTGCTAACATAGATTTCTTCAGATTTTCCTTCATCTTCAGGTCTGTGATCACTGAGATCGCTGCTCTGTCATAGGCATCCACGATCATATGGCTTTCTTTGATCAGGATACAGCTAATCAGCCGATGTTTGGCTCTGTGTCGTAAACCAATTAATTTGATTTGTTTAAATCCTCTCTGTGTTTTTCCCCCCATAGACGGCTGGGACAAATTCTCCCACCCTTACACCAAGAAAGATTTTGGCAAGTGGGAGCTGATTCTAGCGCCTAAGCATGACAAGTCACCAGCTGTGGATCATAACACCAAACTCAAGGTAGCGAACTGAACATCTTCATACCTATTTTCACGCCCTCGGTGGGTGTCATATTGCCACGGCGGACTTTCATTGTAACGTACAAGGGAGATTCCGTGTCATGTGTGGCATCTTATGAACCTACTGAAAAACCTGGCGTGTCGCCGTCAACAACATGCCATTCTCGCAGTGCACAGACGGGAGATTACTGTATGTACACAATCTTCACAGCGGAGGGTAGCTACACCTGAGGAGCTCAACTGATGGCTTTTGTTTCAGCTCCTGTTGGCGGCAGGTATCCCTCAGGACATTGTGCTCGCGTTTGTCTGTGCGAAACACAGCCTGCTGGTGGGTGTAGATGATTGGTTTTTAGCTGTGGTAAATAATTCATCAGGGTTAAATGCAAAAGACGCACCTCCCATTATGCATTGTCTCCCAAGCAAACGGCGCGGATGAGAAATAATCCTGAAATGAGATGCCAGACATGGAATGGATGGCATCGTGGCGCCACTCTCCTTGGGATCGGGTCATCGTTGGCACGCTCCTACGCCCTGGACAGGCTGCCCAGCTCCCATTGTCAGCGGAGGTCAGTCTAAGGACGATAAGAAGCAGATGGAAACGCTGGCACCTGGCCTTTTCCGTGTGCACCCCTGCTGCCTATGAATGGCTGTCTTGCTGCGAGCTCCACTTTAGAATTAGTTCCACAGCACTCCCTCGTGGAAGCACAAGCCTAGCTCCAATCACTCTCGTGTAGAGCAGCTTGCCCTTCCATCCCCTTTGTTCAAGACCCAATTTGTCTCCTTAAACAAGCAGTGTCCTTTTTCTGGATACAGTATTTCCAATGAGCTCTTTTCAAGTTAGGAATATGCAAGACTTTAGGAAAGTGAACCAAAGTGTTGCCTCAGAGATCAAACACCCACTTTTTCCATCCACACCTAACTTCTCACATATTGCTTGGCTCCGAGTTGTTTTTCCTGTTCATGCACCCCCTCAGCTTACGCAGCAGTCTGATTTTTTTTTTTTTCTTTAATGTGCCTAATGCTAGCCAATTTGTCTGAAGGACCACCACTCTGTCAGGCATTATGCCAGTCCATTTATCCAACTATCTTTTCCTAATCCTATAAACTGTGAAGCATGTCATAAGGCGAGCCAGGCAGCTAACCCCCCAGGTGGCCTGGCCATAATGAAAAAACCCCAGAGGGGGGTCTGGCCAGCGGCTTGCAGGCAGGTGGCATTGGAGCAGTCATTACTTCACAACAGTATCTAGAATTAGTTGGGTTCTAATGCCGGTTTCTGCAGGGGACAAAACAGGGTGAACACACACTGTGGGTAACGCTACAGGATCGATTTCTTGGTGGGTTTTTCTCTCACGCTGGCTTTCTCCTTTCTTATTTGATTGATGGAGGCAAAGTAACTTGTCAGTTAGATTTCCAAAACTATTCTTATTTGACCCCCTTCCAATCCTAAATAGCAGACATAAACGATAAGAGGCGAGAGGATAATGATTTAGATTTACTATTTTTCTAAATTGCTTTCCTCTGAGGATGGACCAGTAAATGGCTGTGTTAAAAAACCAACAGAGGAGTTGTTCACAAAAGTAAAACACTGGCATAATTACCATTGAATCCAGATTCAGCCCTACATGTATTCTGGTCAATACTGTAGCTTTTTTGTCCCCTTCACCATATTATGTCCTCGCTGTGTCCACTTTAAAGCTGTGGGTTTTTACATTAGAGTGCAGGAAGCTGCTCCATGGAAGAGGGGCGGCTTTTCATGTTGACACTTTGAAAAATGTTTGGTTTATTGGTTGAACAATCTGCACCATCTTTTCCCGTATAATGGATGGGGAGTAACAGCACAGTTTTTATGAAGTAAGCATTTCACGGCTGGAAGATGTAAATAAACGCTGACTTTAAAATCAAATACGTCCAGGGACAAAATTACGCGGGACTCACAGAAAACCTTAAAGCTTCCGATGATTTGTGGCCAGACCTCTTAAAACTAGAGGACTGTTATTTCTGGCTAATCTTTTTTCATTTTTTGCAATTATGTTTTTTCACTTTTTCAGCACTTTCTTCCCTCTCACTTTGTGTACTATTATCCTTCATCCCTCTTTCCTGTAGGCACCGAATCTCCACTGTTTTAATGTGCATCATGTGGTCCATATCCTTTTGTCCACCTGCTAGACAATGTGTTCCTCTCAGCTTATGTAAAGTGCCTGTTGTGTCTTTTGAACGCGCCCTCTCCGTGTCATTGTTTAAGTGCCCTTGCTATGAAGCATAACACTCATTTGTCTCATTTTCCCAGGTGGTAGTTCACACCAAGGAGGGTGAGCGCCTGTACCGGATATCGCCCTGGGCAAAATATGTGACTAAGGAGGAGAAATCTGTCATCTACGACTGGGTTCACTGGGACCCCCCTCAGCCTTACACTGTAAGTTGTTTTTTTTGTTTATTTATTTGTATGGTCCAGTGTGTAAGATTTAAGGGGAATATTATTCATTTATAATCACCTTATGTTACCTTAGAATAAGCTTTTTATATCCACAGACGCTGCAGGTCCTCTTCCACAGAGTCCAACATATTGAACCACCAAGTTGTTTTTTTTTCTTTTGTTTATCCTTTATGCAAAGAAGGCGATGGTAAAACAAGGGGTTTGCACTCTGCAACTACACCACTAGATACCACTATCGCCCACACAGCTGTCCTTGTTGTTCATATAAAGTTAATTTCTCACATTTTCTGAGCTATCGATATTTCAAGAAGACCTTGTTTAATGTAAATGGTGATGTCTGTGTTTATGCAGCACGATGCCAGAGGAGAGAAAATTGAAGTGAAAAACAATGCTTGATTATGAAGACCTAACGGTGCTTTCAGTGGTTTTAAAAGCAAAATAAATCAAGCTGATCTGTATGTTGTGTTTGCTCAGTGTCAGCTCTTAAAGAAGCCTCCCGTAGTCTAGTCCTCCAATCACTGCGTTAATTTGTTGCAGTGCATTTGAGATCAACCTTACGTCTTATATCTACAGGTGTTGTGGCCGCTCTTAATGTGAGGTGCTTGATGTCGCTGATTCGAGAGGGTCTGAATGTGTCTCAATGCTACTTGATGTCCTCAGCATAAGTGAGCACCAAGCAAAACAATAAGAGGCTATTAAAGACCACCTTGCTTTCTTTATCGCTTGTTATTTGGCACCATTTTAATTAGAGGAGCCCTCTCTACTGGCAGTATATTCACTTTATTTACAAGTGGCTCATTCATGTACTTCAAATAGTGGCCTGGTGGTGGGTAGCCATCAGGAAATTAGTTCTATGTATAAATCAAATTCCTCTCCCCTTGTGTAACAAAGACAGTGTGAATCATAGATATTATTTAATATTTAACATGTGCAGAACCATTATCAGTGTCTGCGGTAAGATACTGTTGTAGAGACCCAGAAAAATCCACATAACACCTCAACAAGTGTACTGTATTTTTACCATCTTTTAGGAAAATGCTGCTGGACACTGTCATGATTTTTGTGTCCAATTTTTGGCTTTCCTCTCCAGCAAATCCATCCTCGGCCAAAGAAGCCCAAGAGCTTGAGAACATATGAGGCCCACGTGGGCATCGCTTCACCTGAGGGGAAGGTCGCCTCATATGCCAACTTCACAACCAACGTGCTGCCTCGTATCAAAGACCTGGGTAAGGCATGAGACCACAGTTACCGCCATGTGATTATTCTCTTACCTTTTGGCCTCCCTCTTATAGAGTTGCACGATACCCACGGTATACACGGTACCCCGCAGGTGCCAAGTCATAACTGTCACTACTATACTAGAAATTTTACACGACGGTACTACCGTGGATTACTATATTACCGGTGCCAGTCTCCGCTACATAGCGGCTGCCTCTGCTCTCCTCCCGGCTTCTCACTGCATGATACTCACTCGTAAACAAATCAACATGGAACCGCAACCGAACTACACAGCTGATGATAGGTTGTTTCCGCATGCTGGGTCCGCCCGCCTGTTAGCTGATTGGCTGTTCCTGTGTTTCTGCCGGCAAGAACAAACTCCGCGAAGACGGCCCCGCTCCGATAGAAACTCGCTTCAAAACAAACAACAAGCTAAAGTTCTGTCTCGCCCAGACACGAGACAACACACTCACCGCGGCAGAAGCACCGGGCCCGAGCAGCGAGTCTGCTGCAAACAAACGTCGTTGTTTCAAACTAACTTGTACAAATACATTGCAGTTTATTAAAATAATAATAATTAAAAAAGGCTGCAGTATCGCGATAATACCCGGAACCGCGATACTTTGTCTGGTATCGTATCGTGGTTACTCATTTTAGTATCGTGACAACTCTACCCTCTCATTTTGTTAGCTACTCAAGTCTATAACATCGATCACCTTCATTCTCTCCATCCAAGTGTCATTTAGTCTTTTGTTGACTCAGCTTGAGAACATTTTGTATCTTCTCCAGCCAAGAACAGAGAGGAAGCGAAGCATTAAGATGATGTTTGTATCTATAACTCCCTACACACCAAATCAGAGCCAACAATGTGAACGGAAAAAAAACAGCAGTTAAGGGGTTTGGGAAACCTTTTTTATAAAGCCAGTGTCCTGTGCCATCTCTGTCAACACTGGTCCATAACCCAGCAGACATGTCGTGCTGCTTTGAGTGCTGCTGTTTCTCCACTAGCTGTATTTTTAGTGGCAGACCTGTCACACTCCCTCAGCACAAAACCACATCAGCAAGTCAACATCCTGTTTACTGGCGTGACCTGTAGGGATCGCTGACCGTTGGGCAGTGTTTTGCAGAGAAAGCTCCACAGCACAAGTCACACACCACACAGGAGTTATGGCTCCAAAACTGACAACTTATTTCCATTTCCATGATCTTGACTTGGACAGACGATAGTAGACAGCAGCCATCCTCCTGCACCCTCAGTAAAATAAATACGGAACAGACTTGCACTCAGGATGACCTAGAAAATTTAATTTATGATAAACTGCCATGATGAGTTAATAACAATACATTCAACATAAGTATTTTTATATACAGCACTGCTGACTCACTTCTGAGTAAAGTCTCTGGTTATTAGTTACCGGCTGTTGCAACTATTCTCAGTTTAATTACACCAGATTCTGCCAATTAATTTATCGATTTTTTTTTTTTTACATGAGTCAACTTGGCTTAAACATAACTGTGATTTATTTTTTTTTTCCATATTTGAATTCTGTCTGATAGAAAAACAACTATTCATCAGGTTACTGTGAGTGCTAAGGCTTATATTACTCTAAACATGTTCCTTTATATGTAAGACATTTATCTGATCTTTGTGAAGTTATTCTTGCCGACACAGGATCTTTGGTAAAAGATTTGAAAATTGTGTTTGAGTTGGAAATTTGGTATTTGTTTGTTTTCTGTTTTTGATTTTTTTTTTGAATAAATAAATCAGAAGGCAATTTGCACAGAAAAACTTAAATTCAAAACATGAATTAATGAATTTTTAATTAATTAGATTTTTCAATACTATTGAGTGCAAGTGTGATTTTTAGATTTAATTTATTTATCTATGGATGGCAATGTCAGCCTACCTGTCACTCAAATTGTGTTTCGGTTAATTTGTCAGATTAATTAGTTGGTCTCTTGCCATGATGGGAATCCAAAGCATTGCATAACGTGTCAGCCTTGCATACTAAATTCAGAAAACACTTACAGGTGGTGGTGCTGTGGTCAAATGTTTTTAGGTTTTGGACAATGTAAATATTATCACCCTTTTCCTTTTATTAGTACATTTCAGAGCTCCCTCCATATTGCTGCTCGCAGCCGTGATTAATATTAGTTATAATCAGAACATATCTCATTGTGCTTTCACATGTGAACAGTGTCACACGTGTTCTCATTACACATGTGGCTCATTAATTTCCATCTGTGGTTAATTTCCATCATAACTTATGGAGCCAGCATCCAGTGTGACTTTAACCCCATGGAACAGATCGCTGTCTTGTTTCGCATTTCCTCTTCATATGAGATGTGGCATTATTTTGCATTCAGATTTCAGCCTGCCGCGCTGACATTATTAAAAGACACAGATATGACTGGCACCGCAGACCAGGAAAAATCTGATAAATGCGGTTTCCTCGGTTGTGTCATCCTGCTTAGCGGGAACGGAAACTGCCAGAGTAAATGCTGTCAAAGAATCTACCTGCAGCAGCTGAGGGAATCTGCACAATAGGATTCTCCAGGAGGCTAAACTCCACCGTCTCTAGTGACGGCTGCCTTTGCCTGCCATTTCATTTTCTTGACTGTGGGTAGAGTATATAAATATAAAAAAAGAGAAACTTCCTCTCACCCCAGTGCTTTGTCACACTCCTTCAGAAGCCAAAGTTTTTTTTCCGTCTCTCTCTCTATCGCTCTCTCTCTAGCCTGAAAAGAAGCTCCGATATAAATAAATAAATCTGCCCCACACAACAGTGGAAAAACCGCAGGGCCTCCCTCTGGAATGTTCAGTGGCAGTTTAAAAGCCTGTTGTTCTCATATTCATAGAAGCAGTTTTCGTAGGTCGTTTTTGAAATGTTGTACATGACCTCCTGACTCTGATAGCTGGTGTTTCCCTGTAGCCACAGCTTGTCTTTACGATACCACAGCTTGTGTGGGGGGAAAAAAAGGAAATGCCTGGAGCTCATATATACAGTATGACTGACACGGGTCAGATAGTATTAAGTCATAATACTTACCGGATGCTTGCTGTACTAAATTAATGTGGTCAAACATATCAGAACAATGGCGACCTTTCCAGATAATGTTGTCAGTATGTCTTAGAATTAAAAAAAGATTTCTTATTACTCACTGATTGTTTTGGATATGATCTTAAGCAGCTAAGAGATATAATAAGAAATGAGATTAAATAATCTGGTAGAAAAGTTCTGAATCTGTTTTGATTTTTCTGTTTTCTGCTTCTTGTATCCAGGTTACAATTGTATTCAGCTGATGGCAATCATGGAGCATGCCTACTACGCGAGCTTTGGATATCAGATTACAAGTTTCTTTGCTGCTTCCAGGTAAATATGCTCAAGTTTCTATGGTGTTCATTTTAAGAATACAATTCATGATACAATTCATAGTCAACATTTATTTGAATTCTGTAATTACCTGTCTATATTGTAGTTTTCATTACAGTCTGCAACTCCTATGCCAGAACTGAGTGACTCAAGAAACGATGCATGCGGCCAGTGTACATTTCACACCACCATTCGATCATGAGCTCAGTATTACCACGCCGGAAGGCACTGTTAACTGTCACAGTGCGGTGAATCCTTTCAGCCCACACGTTCCTCGGTTTCCTTGTGATCAATACGCTTTCCATTTCAAATAGAAATCCTGGAGTTGTAGTTTTTAAAACCCGCCAGACACACAGAAGTTGTAAAAATCAACCAGGACTAAAATCTTAAAGATTACCACTTGATGGTGTGTTCATTATATTCGCAGTGTTTCACACGTCATTTACACCACTTTTCCTGTCACTTGCAGTATCTGCCTCTTTTTAATACAACCGCAAATAGTCCTGAAGAACAAACCGAGCGAGCAAGCTCCTCACTTCTTAGAAATAGTCACCTCAAATCAAGGTTAGGAAGGCCGACACCAGCAATAATCTCTCTCTGTAAATACATTTGCTGTTAATCCGGAGAGTGGAGATAAAGGATGGACTAGTGCGAGTATTTATCTTCTTTCAGAGATCCCTCCTTCCTTGCTTAGAGTAGAGCATAAACCCAAACTGTAATGTATATAGTGTAATTTCACCCCTGATTGATCTCTCGGTGTCATTTAAAACCCGAGTGGTTGAGTACCGGGAAGCGAGCGTAATACTGTCGCTATGTGTCCTGTATTTCAAAGATGATATAATGATAGCTAAAGGGACAGGCAGAATGTTATGGGACAATATGAGGAGTGTTGTTTGTTTGTGTATTTGGAGGTGTGTATGCATATATACAGTTACTGTGTGAGGTGTCCTATGAGTTCCACTTATGACCCTTTTATTAAAGGACTGAGAGAGTTAGAATAACACAAGAATCGAATATACATCAATTGAAACACAGTGTGGTTGGACTGAATAATCTTTAAATAAATGATCAAAGAGAAACAGTAAATAATGAAATAATACTAAATAGGCTTGATGATGTTTGAATCACAAACTCATTCTAATTCAGTTCACTCTCTGATGAATCGTAGGCCTGTTGTCACTGTGATACTACGTTAAGTACAATAAACTCTTAAGGGCATGTTGATCGTCACCTTGTGAAGGTTTATTTTTTGCAGGATGGGCCTTGTTATGGTCTAGTGTTCTGGTTAGGCATTGCACAATAGACTGAGAGGTTTTATTTTATTCATTCATATAATTCAGATACAAAATATTTAGTCCTTGAGGAAAAAGGATCTGTATGCAGGATTGTATTTGTCTAACTGTGTGCATAGTTTCTTTTATTCGTGTATTTATGAGATCCAAATGCTCAAACAAAAAGTTTTGTCTATGTAAGGACAGTCGGAGTAATTTTAACATTATTATTTAGATCTAGGTCAGATCAAGTTTGTGGTTGAGTTACATGAATTGGAGAAGGGTCATGATGAACTAATACAAATCTGTATATGTGTTTGTACTTGTAGCCGGTACGGTACCCCCGATGAGCTGAAGCAGCTGATAGATACGGCTCATTCGATGGGCATTGTGGTGCTGCTGGATGTCGTTCACAGCCACGCCTCCAAGAACACAGAGGATGGACTGAACAAGTTTGACGGCTCCGACTCGTGCTTCTTCCACTCTCCACCCAGAGGGGAGCACAGCATGTGGGACAGTCGCCTCTTCAACTACTCCAGGTATTCACATAACAACATTAACAGATTGTAGTCATTGTAAGTAAACTCAAAAACCATTAAGGGTGCGTGTTTAAAGAAAGATAGAATAACATTCAGAATAATCTTCTTTCAGATTATATCTATATTTCATAAAAATGATACATCTTACCTGCAGTACCTCAAATCAAGACAAACAACACAAGCTGTTCCTTTTAAGCACAATCATGCATTAAGTTTATTGGCATCGAAATGTTGTACAACATATTTTGAGATGTGCATTGATGCATTGTTATAGCATGATTTGATCAAGTCAATTTGATGCGTTAGTATTACAAACCGCATTTTATATTTTCATATTTAACAAGATGGAGTACGCTTTTTTTTTTACTGTAGGGAACACGAACAACTGTGAATTGTGAGTCTTTTCACAGAAGTTGTGAGAGCATATTTAATACGTAAAGCTGTTAGATTTGATCAAATTATAATGCAATTACTTACTGAGATAAGTATACTGTGTACTGTACAGTACAGTGGGAATGCTCCACATTTTGTGTTATTAACAGTAGATCTGCATGGAACCAGCACTGTGGGACTTCTTCACTTTTCTGTTTGGCTTTATAGAACTATAATTTAAATGTAGTTAAAGCCAAAATTTCGCCTGTTAGTGCTGTCCGAGATATAAAAGCAAGGAACTTTCCCTCTGATAACTGCAATTACAACTCCACATTATGCTCTGGTTGTGGAGTTTATATGTCGCATTTGAATGTTACATATGACTGCTAAACTCATAGAAAGAGATTTAAAATCATCAGATGTATAAATGTTTGTCCAAAAATGAGCGCATTGTCTTTAGGGGTTCTGAATTTAAAACAAAAACCTACTCGCAGCATATAAACAGATTGATAAATGAGGCCGAATGGGAGCTGACGTACCACTCTTTATATTTACTCTGACTATCTGATGATGTGTTGAAGGTCAAAAGCAAGACGTGACCTCAAAATGACAGATTACATCTCTCACCTAAAATCTGATATTCCTGAGGCCAACAATATGGTTAATGGTGCATTTAAGGTTTCTCGGATGCTTTTGATTTTACCTTTTTATACATTTGGCCAGACGGGTGTTAAATCTGAATGCATCATGAGTAATGATTCGATGTTACAGGGTTGGCGAGGTATGCAAATATTCATATTTGCAGCTAATTACAAAAGTGTGAGGAGACAAAAAACATAAAAGGCCTCAAGTCGGGAGGCAGCTTTCTGACTCTGCTGGTGCTCAGTGTACACCCAAACTATTGATTGGTGTTGTTGTAGGCCCTGTTAATTAAGTGTCTCTTCTTGCCTCTGTAGCCAGAAAATGATCCCAGCACACATTAAAGAGGAACAGGCACTGTTGGGTCTATCAGATGCCTTTTTTGAACTCGCTTTTAATGTGTGTGTTGGTGTGCAGCAGTTTCCAATGCATTATACAATGTTTAGTGTCAGGCATGGGGGCTATAATAAGAGTACAAGGTTCCTCTTTCATTAGTTATTGAACTCTCTTCATATCCCGAGCACTCATTAAACACGGTGCAGACATATGCCGCGACTGGGAGGCATATGAGGAGTCATTTGTAAAAGCCCAAAGGAGCCCCGCAATGTCATAGCCAGTTCATTTGTCTTCTCTGCCTCTCACAGGTTGTTTGGACGTGTCGTTTGTGTCAAGCTTTTCTGCTACTCCCTTTGGAAGGAAATGAACCTCAGAGGCTAGCTGCGAGGCTTTTGTGAAACACAGCCTGTTTTTAATCAAGCGGGCTCTGCTATCAGCCATCACAGTCTGACCATGATGTTCTTATTAGGCTGACAGAAGCTGACTGATACTGGCTATCAGAGGAAAGATATATTTTCCTTGTTGCTGCCTTCTAGTGCTCCACTACCACTTCTGCATCTTTATCAAAGAGCACCTTTCTTAAGCTGCTATGTGTTTCTCTTTCAATTTTTCCTCATGAAACATTCAGCTCAGTCTGGAGAAAATGCTGTTTAGATAGATGCCTGCTATCCGGTTCTTAAGTGAAGTACCCTCTGAGTCAAATATGTTTGAGGACACACACTGCAGACACTATGTCAGGCGGTTGTTGTAATGTCTTTAGAAAATACGATCTCGTCACTAAGTTGCAAAACTGGATTAATTATTTGAGTGTAATTGAGGAAAAGATGTTTTCTTTGCTTTGAGCTGAACTGTTCCAAGTGCCCTTGAAACCTTTTAAAGGATATTTAGTTTGTATAGATGACTGACTATGGGAATGATTGCATTATTAGCTGGCTGTGGTTTTCGTTCACAAACCTTTTTCAAAGACACAAAAGTCACCTTGAGACAGTGGCCGAGTGAATGGAGCACCATGGTTCGGCTTGTAGGGGGTTTGGCAGCCAGAGAAGCCGAGCCTTTTTTTTTTTTTGCAGATCGGGGCCTTTTTAGATGTGAGAGTTCTGAGAAGCTTGATGTTGGCTTGTTCTGTAATCCCCCCACCTCTCTCAGGATCATTTGCATCCATTTTTCATCAATCTTTGTGTGAATTCTGAAGATATGAAAAATAGGCTCAGGGCCAGGCTTTTGAAGGCGCTTTTTTAACTCTTCTCCGTGTTCTCATGCTGAGAGATCAGCCCAGAGTTTGAGGGACCAAGGAGCAATAATTCTCTCTTTGAAAAGATTAATCTACGTATGGGTTTTTACTCCGGTCAAATATTTGTTAACGATGTGTGGATTGTTTCTGTGCCTCTGCGAGGACAAAAGATATCTTATAGACATCCACTAAATGAGATTAGCACTGCTTACAGTGTTTATTCTACAGTATGAGGGATCAAATGAGGCTGAATCAAATGATTTAGGTTCTTTGATGTACAATATATTATAGCGCTAAATCCACTGTAAAACTGTCAAAGTATTTTTTTAAATCCATGTAACCCTCCCACAAAGCTTATGCCATGTAGGTTTCGTTGCTACAAAGAGCCTCATTATAAATTATAGATAAAGATATTTTTTTTGCCTAAGCACGAGTTTTGACAGTGCGAGGTCTGATTGCGTCATTTATTGCTTAATTTTCGGTTGTTGTGTCAGTTAAAAAATCCTTTATTGTGAAATTCCTAAATAAGAGAACTGCACACAAGGGAAGGCGTGTAGAGAAGACTCACCCTGCTGATCAGTGACAGGTTTTTATTTTAAAGAACCAGAGCAGAAACCATCACAAAAGAAAAATCTATCTCCCTTTGGAGCATTTATGTTTTTTTACATACTTGGACTAACTTAAGACGATAGTTGGAGCCTGGCTGCTGTCTGATCGGTCAATAAAACATGCTTGAAATGGCAACTCAGTCCAAATTCAGTCGTTTCAGTATTTAGTACCCATGAGTTATTCCCCCCCTGCCCCATCAAGTCACACAGCAAGGGGAAAAGCTGTATTTTCCCCTCTGGTGAGCTTCGGCTAATGAGTTCAGCTTAGCTGTAGGTGAGCTTGGTGGCTGGTTGGAGCTGCCTATAGAGCTTCCACTAGGTCCTGGGTGGAGCCAAGCGGTTAGGAACCCAGCAGCACTGCACCTTCATGGCCTTCAGCCCCTTAAAACTACCCCACAAATAGGCAAAAAAAAAAAAAAAGTTCCATGGCAGCAAAGGAATTCCTGTTTTTCATGTGATGATAAATCTACCTCTTGAATAGCCATTGAACATACTGAGAAAAGACATTCAGGCATTGTTGGAACATTAAATTATGAGTTAATAAACTTATATTAAGAGACTTTTAAGTTGAGTCATTTGTTTAATTAAGAGTCAGTGTTGCTATTCTTCATGATACTGAAACTTGATCAATATTCAAGGACTTCAAGGAGTTTTATTTGTCATTACAACACATGTAAACATGGGATGCAACGAAAGTGGTTTCCCCTGGTCCTGGAGCAGCCCAATATCCAAATATAAAATAAAATATAAAATAAAATATATATATACATATGTATATATAGAACATAAAATATAAAAAGTAAAGGCACATTTAAATTTAAGAAAAAGTATATACAATGAATAGAAAAACAACAACAGTATAACACCATGGTGAGGTGGTGAGATGTCACTAGATTGCTAAGCTTTGCAGTATATTTTGCAAGTGAGTGATTCGTTTACAATTTCACTGTGCTAGAAAACGGTTTTGGAACTGTCCTGGAATACTAACATACATATAAAGGAACAGTTCCCACTGTGGCTCATCCCCCCTCGTCTACTTCCCCAACCCTGGGGGACTGTTTTAGTAAAGCCTGCAAGGCTGCACCTTCCCTCAAGGCTCTAGCTGCCATGTTCTGGCCCACCTCTTTTCTTAATTAACCAATCCCAAGTGGTCAGCACATCACAACAACACACGATGTGGCGTCACTGCTTTCGGAGACGTGCTGTATAAATAAAATGATTATTTTTTTTGTCGTACCAAATAACTTGATAATATTTAATGAGAACATACACCTTCAGAGATCTCCTGCCCCGTGCTAAAATATGAGTCGCTGATGAGAATTCTGAAAGGCACCAAGTACAAGGATACTAATTACAGGTTGCTAAACATACAAACAGTCTCACAGGCAGCAGAATATCCCTCCCAGGATGACAAACGAAAAGCAGCTAGCTGCCAGGCAGCCCGGAGAATGCCAGACAAATGGCAGATATCTGACACAAAGCGCAGCGATACAGGGACAGTCTGTCAGACAGCTAGATGAGAGTTTACCCTGCGAGGCAGCCAGCATCACCAGACTGCCTGGAGGGCTGCTTAACGATGTGATACAAAGTATAAACACGCATTGCAATACAAATGTCCAGCGTTAGAGCATATACTTGCTTTGAGACCCACACAGTGCTGATTGAATAATTGGACCTGTTTTACTGCACTGCAGTTTATCTTATGAAAGAAGTAAATGGCGACTAAACAAGATTATAAATTCTGCTTTAGTCACAGAACAAAAAAACAGACACAAAGAAAGATGTATCCCTCCAAGAAAGTACTGCGCATATGTGTATTTAATGTATCCACAGGTAAAAAGAATAATTTCATGATTGAAAGAATAAATAAATCAAGCTTTAACCAAGAAATGTGAATTTATTGCAGGTGTCACTCCTGTCAACGTCTCTAACCTGGATGCATTAATAGGCTGCACGGCCTGGAGAAAAGTTTGAAATGCGTTAAATGAGGCACCTTATTTGTCCTTTTTTTGGTCCAACAAATGCACACCATCCATCAGGCTGTCGAGCGTCGTTGTTTGAGCATCACGGCTCTTGCGGAATGACCTGTCAGCTTCTTAAATTTATTTGGTCTTATCTGCAGCTTACCTGTGATCTTGTGAAAACAGGGACTTAAATCTTTCTCTCTGCCATCATGACAAGTTGCCTTGACCCCCTTTATGCAAAAAAAACTTCGAGAAACACGGGATGTTTCGCTACATACGCTCTGTTTGAACATAAATAGCATAATATGGGTCACAGTCAGCTGGAGGAGGAAATCAGCCCTGATGTGAAACATTATTTAAATTGACTTGTAGTGACTTTAGCGGTGTAGGTAAACCAACAGCACGCATGATAGATTACCTTTTCTTACTCTACAAGCAGCAGTATTAGAGCTTCACTCTCTTAGTGCTCTCTAACCAGGTTTCACTGTCATTGCCGAGCTTAAGCATGAGGACAGCATGAGATGTAATTTGCCTTTGTATTAACACCACAGGCCGAGTGATAACTTCATTGAACTGCATAGATAAGCGGTGTATTGCAGCGGGTATAGAGATCTACTTTCCCCACTGTAATTGGACTTGTTGATGAATGGCATTGTGGGTCCTAATGTGGCAGTATGGTTTCATCTCGGGCCTCTGGCTCTCACTGGCTATTATCTCCATCCCGTGAGGATACATTGTGTCTGAGCCTTTGTTGGCTCTGTGCAGTGGAGAGGAGGACCTAATCTATTTATCACAGGGTCTGCGTGACCACCCAGCCAGGCTGCTATATCGGATCATACCAGGCTCCCTTGTGCTCTTCCTCAAGGGAAGGCGGAAGCGCCGATGTAACATGCAGCTTCACACCTGTTAAACAGTGCTGAGGTTGGTCATCCCCGAGGAGTGGAGCACAGAAGGCAACGCATTTAAATGCATTTTGTGTCACGGCTTACTTGGATTAAAAAAAAAATCTGGTATTTATCTTTTGCCATAGGGGATGTAATCCTTGGCATTTAGAGTTGGAACATTCGGGAGATGAATCAGTGATATGAAGTTATTAGAATTATTATTATTGAGAACAGGAATTGTCTCATGTTTGGATGGATTTTTGTAGTTTGAGATGTTACTGAATTGTTGTTGAAGCATGAATCTGAGACCCCTGACCGCTTCACCAACTTTCTGACATGATGAAATTGTATCATTCAAGCCAAAAATGTTGAACCGCCTTCTCAGTATGGTGTTGCAACTGGAAGGCAAAAAACGAAATTCAACATCCAGCTTTTCTAATTCAGGTTCTGAATCTGTTTTTTTTGAACAGCTACTGTAGATAACGAGAGCTGAAGGGAAATCAGAAGGTTCCAGAAGGGGGAAAAAACTCATTCAGTATCACATTAAACATTTTTAATAATGCATATGACTAAACATTCAGCCATACAGTATAAATCTAAACAGCACACTGTGCAGTTCACTCTATTCGTCTAGACAGTGATTCTGTTTTTAGTGGATTTAATGAAAACTATTTCCAGAATACAAGCCAGAGACTTGAAGTTGACAGACTGAACTCATGTTATTTCTTGTGCCCAGCCCACGTGGACTTCTAATTCAGAAACAACCCTTGCAGTGATTAAACATCTGTCAGACAACAACTTAATGAAATAACTTTTGACGTGCAAACAAAGAACTTTGTCTTCTCTCCCAGGTGTTACCAATAAAATATGCCACTAGTGTGCCCGTGTTTGGACACAACTCAAGTTGAATAGTTGCATATTAGCAATCTGTGTAGAAGTGGAGACGTCTGATTTCTGAGAAGGTTCACATGGACCTGAGATGTCCGAGGCTGCTGCGAATGGATTTGTGTCTTGGAAAGGATGAGTGAGGAAAGATTGACAATAAAAACAGTTCGATGAAAAATGGACTAAATTTACTGTATGCAAGACTGCCAACATCCAGCGCTAAAACATGCTAGTCTAGTCTAGTCTAGTCTCAGTGCAGCGTTCCCGCCTCATGGGGAAACAGTAGAATACGACTTTGGATCTCATTCACATCAATAGTGATAAACTGTGTCAACTAGCGCCTGTCATTTTGCACAAGTGGCCGCGTGCAAAGCAAGTTGAGGTTTAGAACATCATACAAATTAAGTGACACTGCCACCTAGTGGCCATGTAAATATTGGTAAATATCAATTATGATCAGTTATGATGACGTGTGCTGGTAAAAGTTCATGACAGCTGTTTTTGCATGATAAATGATAAATTAATAATGAATTAATTAATGAGTGTAGTGCATCATGAATGTTTATAGTGTTATAGTCTTTTAAGTGGAGGTTGAGGTGATGCTGTGGAGGTATTTCATGAAGCTTTCGATGTTGAAATGGTGGTGAATGTACTTTATAGATGTACCATAGAACAATTCATCACAAAAACGGAAAATATATATGATTCATAGATTCTATAGATGCACTAGACACATATTATTACAACCGTTGTTGAGCTGAGTGTATAAAGACCGTCTGAATTGTGGATTTCAGCCCGAGCGGAGGCGGCAGTTCACATTTAATCAGTGTCATGAATGTGTCAATCGTCTCACATCTGCTTTCAAACATGGCATCCATGTGTACGGTCTTCCATTTGGTGCTCATTACACACTCTGCGCATAGACAAACCAAAATCTTGAGTTTTAACTGACGTTTCCATGGCAACGCGCAACTGAATAGGAAGAGGTGAGGTGCGTAATGTACTTTGCCTTGAGTGGCTCTTCAGATCCAGATGACTCCCCCATCGCTCAGTCAGGAACTGGGGAATGGGGCCATTTATGGAATCCGCCTCCTCCAGCTTCAACCAATACAGTCCAGCCCAACACAGCACAGAAAGTATTTGCATGCTTTGTAGGACACCAAGAAACTACAGCCACAAGTAATGCTTTCTTACTCAGATCGTTTGTTGCTCTCACCCATTTTTAGTCCTGAGTATTTTCGCTTTCGCATGTAGGACATAGGAACTCATTACATGTTGGAGATGGAAGCCAAAGCGAGTAGAAGTGTATGATTTATCTCACCCTGAAGAGTGGGAACTCAATTCCCCAGCATGGTATTTGTTTATCCAAGTGGAGCATGAAATCCTATCAGTTCTCACATATGCAGGGATGGGACCGGCTGTACTAAAGGCTTGCCCAGTGGTCATGCAGGCGGTCTGATGGAAATCGGAAAACTTTGCCATCTACTGTAAGCCGCTAATTTCTCATCCTGACAACTGGATAGGTGAAAGACAGCATCCCCTCTATGGTGTAGTTAATGAAAACACCGTCTCCTGTCAGTGACACTCCATCTCCAGCATAATGCAGCTTTGGTTATCAATATGTGAATGTCCTGTAGCGGTGAAAATTAATCTCTGGTGCCTAAAGTGCATGATGAGATGTGTGAATAATTCACAGCTTCTTGTTTATCTGACCTTGAATGTGTGTGTGTGTGCCTGTTTGTGTCTTTTGCTAGCTGGGAAGTGTTGCGGTTCCTTCTGTCAAACCTGCGCTGGTGGATGGAGGAGTACGGCTTTGACGGCTTCAGATTTGATGGCGTTACCTCTATGCTGTACCACCACCATGGCATCGGTAAGGCTGGTTTATGTGCATCTCATATTTCAGGACTGGGTAGTGTGTGTGTGTGTGTGTGTGTGTGTGTGTGTGTGTGTGTGTGTGTGTGTGTGTGTGTGTGTGTGTGTGTGTGTGTGTGTGTGTGTGTGTGTGTGTGTGTGTGTGTGTGTGTGTGTGTGTGTGTGTGTGTGTGTGTGTGTGTGTGTGTGTGTGTAAAGCATGTCATCCTCCTCCACTTTGAAACCCACAGTGCAGCTTGCACCACAGACTCCGGATGCTTAAAGAAAAAGGCCGGTAGGAGTTTTGCTTGAGAGGTTTGACTGATCCCAGCCATCAAGTGGTGAAAATTCTTATCTACAAAATGTGTTTCGATTAAAAGACACAAGGCCGCAACAGTGAACTGCTGCCACATAAATTAAACTGTGTCTAAACTTAAAACGGTTTACATGATTCTTAGGGTAAAAGTACATTTTTTTTAAAAATACATCTAGTAGAGTGAAAAATATATTGTATTAAAACAAAGCAGCAGTTGCTATACTTGAGCCTGATTGCTTGATAAAAGCTGTAATTATTCAATAAGGGGAGCATTTTATTAAAAAGCAAACATTTTGAGTACTAACTCTGGGGCCACACATGAAAAATAAATGCAATAGCTGCCACACAGCGTGTAGTATATGTACTTTAATAAGTTAATAAGTACTTCTTTGGCATCGTACTGTGTAGTGTGTGTACTTGTGAGCATATACTGTATCAGTGTCAGATGTCTTTGTACTAGTTTCCAATCCAAATGATAATAAGCCATGAAAAATTGATATATTAAGGACTGATCAGAAACATGTAAAGACGTAAAATAAAACCGTAGCAGTAAAAAGTATTTTAGACATTTGTTTGGAAACCACGATGACTGTTGACTGTGTGGGTGTTTACTCCTCAGGCTTCGGCTTCTCGGGAGACTACAGTGAGTACTTTGGCCTCCACGTGGACGAGGACTCTTTGGTTTACCTGATGCTTGCCAATCACGTCGTTCATACCCTTTATCCAGATTGCATCACTATCGCGGAGGTACAAAACACACTCCACCACCGCATCTACTTACTTTGCAATGACACTGCCCACGGCTGTTATTAATCAAAAGCAATGATTCGTTAGACGTAGCTTACTTACGTATTCATTGGTGTAATTAGGAAGTAATGCGAAAGGAAATGGGATGTCACTCTTTTAGGATTTTTAGTCCTTAACATGTGACTTGTTGGAGGGGTGTTGATGTGATCTTGGCTGGAGTGAGTGCCGGGAAAGGAAAAACCTGTGCACACAAAGGGGAAAATGTGATATGAAATAGTGTGACTTCTCTGCAGGATGTGTCAGGGATGCCTGCTCTCTGCAGAGCTGTGGAGGAGGGAGGACTTGGTTTTGATTACCGACTGGCTATGGCCATTCCTGACAAGTGGATTCAGGTAAGATAATTTACTTTACTTTAGGGCCTATGCTCCCGCATAAACTTTTGCACGAGCCACAAAAACAGTAAAGAGAAAACTCAAAGCATTTTCAAAACAGGGATGAAAGACAAAGCTAGTGATGCGGCATGTTAGCAGGCATTAAAACACTCTTGGGCTATATTATAGCTGAGCCTGTTGCTAAGCTTTTGAGCCTTTTCAAGTGTAAAACTTGTATAGCAATACAGTGACACAAGGATCTTGGCCTTATATTTTCCTAGAGGAACCGGCATGCCCCTCGTGCTCTGTGTTGTAGCTTGAAATGGGACTGTAAGTGAAATTTAGGAATGCACTTTAAAGGCTTTGAATCTTTAGAAAAATTCTTGTTTACACTTTATACTGTACAATACACACTGACAAGAAAAACTACAGCGACCGCCACAATGTCCTGCAATTCGGTACAATAGCTGTGGTAAAGACTATCTTTGTGAAGCTTTGTTTTTCGGTTTTTGTTGACTCCGTCTCACACATGTATTTCTCTATAGTAAAGTGCTGTAATCAGAGGTGTTTTGTATTAGATAGCATTGTGTTCGAGTACGAGAGGCTTTTGTATTACGTTCTATACTTTTCCGGCCACTCTGTGTGAAGTCAACAAACTGAACCAAGCCATGAATTTATTTGCACATTTATAGTATTTCCACATTGATGCTTGCTGACTCATGTTTTTTTTATTTATTACCACAAATACTATAGTAGATACGTTCATTGTTTCAGTAATACCAATACTATACTTTTTCACACTCTGCTGTTCTATAATTGAATAGACACTTTATAAAATATTTATACTTTCTACCAAGCTACTGGCTATAAGGGCTGAGAATGATTAAAGTGATGACAAAATGTATTGCGAAGTTAACCGCATTATATTACCATGAAAAGGATGTTTCTAAAAGTCACGTTGTCATATTCACAGTTGGACACGTTCACAGGTGTAAAATGTTCTTGTTTTTCTCCCGCTGTTATGAATGTGATCTTAAGTGCGAAGAGTCTCCGCACTCGAGCCGTTCTTTTCACCTGGAGCCACGAGCTTTTTTTTTTAATCAAAATGAAGAAGGTCTTTTTTCTAAAGAAGTGCCCGCTGTGCGAATTGAAAGGTCATTATGTATCCCTTCAAACACAGAGTGATGAATAAATGATGGAAGAGACATTATTGTTGTTAATGATGAAAGCAATAAAGGCGAAAGAAAGACCGGCTTCAAGGAAGTTAACATGAAGGTCATCTAGCCGCTAAGAACTTTCTGTTGTGATGTTTTTTTTCTTAAGTGAAGCGTTTAAATAGGCTGCGAGTCATCTTTACATTTCACTTTGAAAAGCATGGCCTGTGCGGCTGTTAAAGCTGCTGTGAAGTCGATTAAAAGACACGGCTTAGATTTCTAATTTGACTTCACAACCAGTAAAACCAAAAGAAAGCTGATGATTTCCATTTAGATCCTTTTGTTTTCAAGTGAGCTTGGCATTTACCCTAATCTCAAGTAACATAACATACCCGATGTTGGAAAAGTCTGAAGAATTGTCATGTTGGTAACGTTAGAGTAATGTCAGTAAAGTGGAATTTAGAATAACAAGTACTCTAACGTTAGACGCAGTGGAAATAATGTTAGCACTTAACATTACATACAAAATATTATGGCAACGTTTGATAAATCAGCTCATATCAGGCTAATAAGAAGTACAAGGTTTGATATATGACATCACCTAATGTTAAGTTAAGGTTATTATAACGCTACTGGAAGACATTTTACCATAAGGCTTAAAAACTGCCCTCCTAACAACTCAGAAATTATTTGTTTCATCCTCTGTCCTCACAGACTAAGACTGCTGCCCAAAAATCTAAGAAATTAATCAGATTTAAAATAGCAAAATGGCAAGTTTGCCCGCCTGCATTATTTAGTCAGAAACGTCTGTCCTTGGCTGTGATGGCAAAGAAACCACTTTTGTATAGTTAAAGATCCGAAACACTTCTACAGATCCTCGTCACAGTGGGGTTATCACCCTCCACTCGTTCTCAAGTACACAGGTTAATTTCAGCCATAAGGCATTTTCTCATTTAAATACCGAATTGCCATGAATACATTTCAGAAATAGAGCATGGCCGTTTGTAAAAATCCAGGCATTCTTTCACCAGATCTCTGATTTTTTTTTTCAAGCTTAACCGAATTTTTAACTCAGTGTAATTTATGTGTGAGGTTTAAATATGATAAAGTGCCAAAATATTGTCAACACTCTTAATGGAGTTTTGTCTCGTTGCTAAACAAAAAGACGTCATGCCCTGTACTTAATGATGACATGTTATTGGGAAAACCTGAAGTAGAAATGGATACGCTTTAACTGAAGATGTTTTTAAAATGTCGTGTACCAACATCAAAATATGGCTTTAAATGTTTAAGGGTTTTTTTTTTAAATCTTCATGTCTGATCCTTTACATCAATGTATTTTATTAGATTTCATTCATGTTCATTTTTCCTATTAGAGTAAAACTAGTTTAACATTTTTACTTTTGGTTACACTGTACTGAAGAACAGCTTGTTTGGACAAGTGCAGTCTTGTGAGTAAATGCCCTGTTGGCAGGCCATGTTTCTGTGCCGTCAGAGAGTTTTTCCAGTTTCTCCATGTTTCCTGAAGGTTACCGTCCGTCATGTCGTGCAGCTCCTTGCTCTGCGATCTTCCAGACGAAACATAGCTAATGTTGTACACACTCGAACACGGGAAACGTACATACAAACACCAGCACTGAACTGCCTCCGAAGAGGTTAGTGACTGTACAAAAGAAAATGTTGTACATCTGATAGACAGACGGTAGACAAAGTATCTCATAATGGCAGCGGCAAGAGACTTGTTAAGAACCTGAACGAAAATACTTTCAATGTGGTTTATTTAAAGGCGTATTTTGTGGAAAAATACATCTCACTCCTCTTTTCTTTTCTTTTTTTAATTAGAAAATAATTACTTGGACCAACAAATTGTGAGAAAATAAACACAGTGATAGTGAAGGGACATGATTTTTACATAATTCAACATCAGTCTGATACAGCGTTCAGGTACTGTGATAACAAAATCAGAAACTTTAATTTGAAGGGATAACTTACCAAAAAAAAAAATGACTAACTAAAATTGAATGAGTACTTTCTAATCATTATTGGCAAACATAATAACCCCATTGGTCCGACCGTGTGTTACCACCCAGCGCTGCTTCAGACTGGATGGGAAATTCTGGGCGTCAA
This sequence comes from Collichthys lucidus, assembly GCA_004119915.2. Lineage (NCBI taxonomy): Eukaryota > Metazoa > Chordata > Actinopteri > Sciaenidae > Collichthys > Collichthys lucidus. Next base: position 8,833,525 of record CM014090.1, read on the forward strand.
ATATCCTCCGTCCTTCCACACAACAAGCGTTGAAGCACCCTTTAGCTCGGCACTCCAGCCCAAACTGCCACTGTGAAAGTACTTAATGGCCCACAATGGGAAAACATTGTTTATAACCGTGCAGCCATCAGGTATGAAAGTCCATAACAGGTGAGATGTTGAAGCACAAGGAAAGTGCATAAATACACCCGGAGATAAATAAAGGTTGTTATGTATTTCTCTAGCTGAAAGTTTGTTCTAATGGCACCGACATGTTTACGTACATCTGCAGAATTTTTCTCAGAGAGCTTTATTTTAGTCTCGGAGCCTCCTCTGGAGAACTTGGAGGGTATATGTTACCTGGGATCAGTGAATAACTTCAATATGTTTTCTTGGGTCGCTGTGATGTTTCCTCAAAGTAAAAGCGGTGCCATTTATTCACAATCAGTATGCAACTGTGGTTTTTGGGAAATCAGCAAATATCACTTTAGAAAAGTACATTTGTAGGAAAGCAGACAGGTAGCAGGTTCTCTCTGGGGATGTGTCAGTCTGTTTGGGTTGGCTGGTGTTTGAATGTGGATTGTTTCGTGCCCTGTCTGAGTGTGTGTGCGTGTGTCTATGTGCATGTTTAGAGCAAGTTTTTTTGATTTTTGAGAGAAAATGCTGTTTGCAGAATACCTAAAGAGCTCGATCTGTTGTAAGATTCATGAAAATCCGTGCCATTTTTATCCACTAGCCCACATCAAAAGTCATATTTACTCACATTTTAGTGAAAGAGCAAAGCAGTGTGTGTGACCTCAGCGCCGCATGCATCCTCTTGCACTACAGTTTCTTGTGTTTCTCGATGGGGGAAGTCTATGCATCATTAATCAAGTCTGTCTCTCACAGCGGTGGGTTTTTACACAGTAGCGGGAAAAGAGGGGGGGGCAGAAGAAGGGAATGAGGGGAAGAGAGTGAGTCCCAGACTTGACCTTCCTCGGTGATGCTTGCAAAAGCTGTGCAGCAGGCAGCGCTCCACCGCTGAGACGCAGCCTGCTCCACAGTAACCTCAGGTTTCACAGGATTTATCCTCGGGACGCCTCCGGAGAGGTTTGTCGCCGCTTTTACTTTCCAAACAATATTGCTTGCAATGCAATATTCGTTTAGATGCTTCTTCTGGTTGCATTTTTTTTTAAATTAAATTTGTTGCTTCCCCTGAGGAGAATCGACGCCACATGAATAGTAAAGCGAGCAGCCCAGATTCATGTATTTCTGTGCAGGGAAGCATTCATATGAACATGCCTTGGTATAGTCAGTGAAGTGCACTCAGGGCTAGCCTTGCCTCTTCTCACAGAGTGTCAATTAGGGAGGGATTTGAATGGACTGAAGTGGAGCCTCCAGTGAGGTGTGTGTGTTGCGGAGAAGGAGACGTGGAGCAGGGAGGGCAGACATTAAGACAGAGAGACAGACAGGCAAAGACGGGGAAGTAAACAGTAGGAAAGACAGACAAAGAGACAGAACAACACGGGCTGTGAGCTTATTTATAGATTCGCACGCGTGCACGATTGAGTCTCTCGGTTCCTCCAGCGGGGGCCTCATGCTGTGCTTCGTCCTCAGCATGACTGATTGATATGACTCATTTACTAGCTGCAGACGGCTGTTAGGACCAACAGGCTGTGAAAAATTAAGATATCCTAATGAGGAGGACCAGATAAAGGCACACAGCGCAAGTTTGGCTGATTCGATCTGATTATGACCATAAAATGCTGTCACTCCTAATGGATAATGTTACAAAAGCCCTCTAATTTAACAAGCACCCTTCCCTCCAGCTACAATAGATTGAGATGTAATTGAAACAAATTGTTTCAGAGGGTGCTAGATGGCTTGCTGGTCGTGGCCGGGAGAAGAGAAGACGATGCGGAGGATTCTCGGGCATCCCTCTCGCTCGTCCCCGGACTCTTCAACTTGAGCGACCTCCGAGTCAATTGTGCGATTTTTGTTTCTGTTCTTCCATTTATTTTAATTGAATGAAAATATCAGTCTGCACAACTCTCTGCTTATTAGTTTCAGGGGATAAATCCATTTCTGGCCCTCTGTCCATCATACTGCAAACACTTTCAATTAACATGACTTAATACAAATCAGGCCGACGGCCAGCAGCCATGACTCCTAACTTGTGTATGCGACTTCATCGTCAGCCTGTAAAGCCGCCCACTCTCTTTGACCTCCTTGGCCGGTGTCACTATTCTCTCACCTCCTTTAACGGCAGAATTTCAGCATCACCTCGCTTCATGTTATTAGCTAATTGCACTATGAGACATCCCTCGTATGGTGTTAACTGATTTAGACGGCGCAGCTTTTCACCGAGGCTTTTTACAGGAAAACTGCGAGGTGAGCTAAGGAGTGTCTTTCAGCTGAGTAAAGCCTCTGGCAGAGACATTTGCGTGGGCAAAAATTCATTAATTTCGAAACTGTGAAAATATAGGCATTAGCTTGATCCAGGGGATTGAGTGTTGCACACCTTCCTTCTCCGCTCATCTCTGGGGGCGGCACTGTACGTGTGAATAGAGGATGTCCCCATAGCAACGCAAACTCAGTTCAAATACAGTTCCAGTAGTTGTGTTTGCAAAGACAGGAGGAGGCAGGATGCCTGGGCCCAGCCACCAAATGTAAAACAAGAGCTTTACACTAAACACATCTCTGCCTCTGAGTCCTTCCGGCACCATGCAGCGCTGGTAGAGAGGCTCTTGAATCAGTCACAGCATGTCAGGCGGCAGTGAGATGACCTCACCCTGCACTGCAAGATTCTTTTTTTTTATTTTATTTTATTTCTGGCTCTGCCTAATTAATCCGGGCACTCTGGTTGGCTCCTGACAGCAGGCTTGTAAAGTAAGATTTGTGCACTGCTCATTATCATTGATGAAGTGGAGTGTCAGTGGTGCCAGGGAGCTCGGCTGGTCGGGGCTGATGTGGGTGAGCTGGCGGTAGGGAAGTCGTCAACCCAGTCACTCCTGTCTCCGCTCCGACAGTCCCACTCCCAGATTAATTGCTCCCAGACCACTTTTGCGGTTGAATTGAATTGTAATGATTCATAAGGAAGTGTAAAGTGTCTGATTGTATGTGGATGTGGTGGCGGCTGGGATGATCTCCAGGGTTTTTCCGGCAGATTCACTTGTTTGGCTTTTATATTGTGGGGAAGGGAGGATTTTTTTATTTTTAACTGGTGTTGCGTTCTAAGTTTAGCTGCAGGAGTGAAATTCATTTTTAAACTTTATATTACTCGTGGATCCAGTTTATCCAAATATTATATTATAACAGCTGTACTGTAATATTGCCCAGAATGCTGCAAACCTACCTCAACAAGATACTATTCACTCAAATGGTCCAGGGAATAATTGGAAATTACAGAACATACATGCCTTGTTTATCAGGAAATTTAATTGATTAACTATTTATAGTGTAGATATTTTTCACACTGTGAACATGTGTCTTTCTGTATCGGATCATCTCCCTGACGTTTTGCTAATTTTCTTGAATCGACGTTCCAACCTTCTCATATTCTGTTTTTTTTTTTTTCCCTTGTGCTTCTCATAAGCACTGTGGAGTACCATCTGTTTTTTTACATAAAATAAATAAACAAATGCATAAAAAATCTTATGAAATTACAACCTTAATTTTTCTTGTCCAATTTCCATGTTACCATTTTTTTTTTGATATGTTTCACTTTTTATAAGCCCTCGTCTTTTCTTACACGTCCTTTTAGTTTATTGTCTTTTTAATATTTATGTAAAATACCTGAAAATAACAAATCTAGTATTCAGTAACATGACTAAAAACAGTACAAAGAAATTTCCCCCAAACTCTTTTTCTCACAATCACGTTACATTGTGCTTACAAAAAAACAAATTATGTTAATGCCATTAAAACCCATTTACATGAACTACAATAACAGGTGGACATTAGATTAAACCTGCCAGCTGGGGTAGTAAAAACAATCTATGTCAAAGCCTGCTTGTTGACAAGTGATTTAAAATGTGATTTAAGAAATTACACTAATGTTCGTTCCAAGGTAATAATCTGTCTCGACATCTGGGGGACTGATCAGGTGTGATGTTGGGCCCGGGCCAAAGAAATAGCCAGCGCGGTTAAGCATTGGGCAGCATGCTGAGCTCAGACGGCGTTAAAAGGCCTGAGAATTTGTGGTACATGTAGATGATAAGTGCCTCGCTGAGATTTTCTGGTGGCATTGGCAAAGACTAATACGGCCACACAAGGCTAAGGTGAAGAAGAGTGAATGTGAACAGATGGTGATATATAGAGCGGGATAGCCTCTATTTAGGTGGACCAGCCAGTTCATCTCAGACGTATTGATCGGCACAATTTACTCTCTTTACTCAGAGGATTATGGCTCTGTAGAGTAATATAAAGGTTTCCTGACATGTCAATCAGCTGTCACAGCCAATTCCACCGAGCAGACTTCAGCTTGTCACTGAGATGGGCTCGCCAACTCCCTTACCAATCAGACGGGCTGCATGTCCATCATCAAGGGTTCTTGGAGGGCATGAAGTCTTTTTTTTTCACCCATTCAGGGATGATATTGATACTGTGGCATTCTCTTGTTTATTAAATTATCTCTGTCCCCCCTGAGTGTCGATGTGGTTATCTTTACTCTGCCATGTGCTCACCTTTTGCTTGTGTAACTGAGTGAGAATCAGCCAGTATAATTGTAATTTCTAGGAGACAGGCTTTGTATAGCAGCCATGTGTGGGCAGATGTGCTCAAGATGCGTGTGTTGCTGCCCCCCGGTTTTCTTTCTGACCTCTGAAAATGACTCCTTCGGCAGAAAGTGTGCATGTAGGCAGGCCGGCGGCAGGGCATTGATTCCATGGTTGGATTTATTGTTGAATCCCAGCGTTTGGATGAGAGGCTCTGACCTTGCCCATCTCAGGTGAGGAGAGCTGATGCCTTACTACCCATGGGCTGTAAGCGAAGTTATTAAAAACTCCATTACCACCATTCAAAGGTAGACATAACTCACCGTGCGGATATAGAGATGTCAAAACAGAGATTGATCTGAGAAAGAAGTGTAACCCAGAGAAAACTTAAAGGTAGAAAGACAGCCAGAGCTGAAATACTGAGCGTTCAGACATCAGTCAGAGCCCGAATGGATCTCTCAGTTACACATCTATCATACCCTTTTTCAATAACCCCTCTCTGTCATTGTGTAGATCCTGAAGGAGTTAAAGGATGAGGACTGGGACATAGGCAATATTGTCCACACGCTGACCAACAGGCGCTACGGAGAGAAATGCATAGCCTATGCAGAAAGTCACGACCAGGTGGGTTATTTTCGACTTCATAGTGGCAACACGGTCTGCTTTATCTCACTGTGGGTAATAAAAAAAAACATAACCCATCTTTCCAGGCTCTGGTTGGGGATAAAAGTCTCGCCTTCTGGTTGATGGACAAGGAGATGTACACCAACATGAGCTCCCTGGAACCCATGACGGCAATCATCGACCGTGGCATTCAGCTGCATAAGATGATCCGCCTCCTCACTCATGGTTTAGGTGGAGAAGCATACCTCAACTTCATAGGTGAGTCATCACAGTAACACGCAGAGAATCCAACCCTGTAGTTACCTACGCATGCCTATAATTTATACTGTATGGTAGAATAAATAATATTGAGATGTTAGGAAAATATTGCCTGTTTTAACTTAAGTTCAATCGGTGTATATTTTAGCGTTGGAGCAATGAATCTACGAATCAGCAATAATCAGGATTATTCATTTCTATTTTTAAATCACCTCATTGTAAATTAAATATACATGGTTTTGAACCATTGGTCACACAAAACAAGCAGTTTCAATGTCGGCTTCGGGGTGTAGAAATTGTGATGGGCATTTTTTGTGAATAGTAACTGACAGATTGATCAGTATGTAAGAAAAAAAAGAAAAAGATGGTTGCAGCCCTGATATATTGCAAATACCAGATGATACCATGTCACATTAATGTTTAATCACGCCAGGTGACATTGAACGGGCAATGAACGGTGAAGAGGCAGTCGAGGTCGTGATTGTGAGGCAGCGTCCATCTGTTTGCCTCATTCTTTATTAAAAGAGGCGAGGGGAAATCATTTCAGATCGCTCCCGTCTACTGTATTCTTCCTGAGTTTGAACCCTCTCCCCGCAGGCTGACACAACAATCCCAGAGTGTTCACCCAACACATATAAACATGCATTTATTCTCCTGTCCATCCAAAGTCCTCCGCGGGCAACGGGCAGAAAACAGGCTTGGCTATAAATTTTTAATTGATGAGCTATTGCTACTGTGTTCAATTGCACTACTGTTCGAGTTGTTAGTTAGTTGTTAGTGTCTTTTTTTTTTTTGTTCATATCATTACATCATAATGTTTTTGTTTTAGCTTACGGGTAGGAACACAAACAGATTTTAAGATGTCCTCATTCATAAAAGCCTGAAATAACTTGAAGTAGCACTTGTTACTTGTTTTTCATTTACTCAGTTATTACATTTGTTATATTTATTTCACGGATATATCTCTGGAGTAGCTTGCCACCAATGAGTCAAACCTAATGGTAATGGCATCAAAGGAACCTTTTGAAATAGTGATGACATTAATAAACACTTTCAGGAGCTCATGGAGAAAAAAAACGGGACAAAAGTTGCCTAAGATCAGATATGTTCCTTTTTTAAAAGAAAAAAATGGATTCATATCTAATTTTTAACACATCATCTGAGCTGTGTCATGGTTTTATTGAAGCCTGCAGGTAATGATAATAAAGTGATAATTAATGATGTTGGAAGTTGACCTTGGCTGAAGGGAATATATTTCCTCGCATGTGCTGTTCTCTAGCTTAATGTAGATACAGCTGACACGTGGGATCTATACAGCATTTTAGCTCCACCTGGTGACTAGGTGATCGGAAGTATTTCTACAATGCCTGTGCTGTCTCTTTGGATTCATTGTCCCTCACTGCGATATCCAATTGAGGGGAAAAAAAAGAGCGAAACACCATGTGAATTTCTGCTAAGTGGATTGATGTGTGTGTGGGGGGAGGAAGAAGAAGCACCGTGAAAGCAGCCGCTCTCGATGGACAGTCATAACAGGGCAACTCGTAATGAACAGGATGTCAGAGAAGTGACCCCATGTGGGCAGTTGAAGGACAGTTGATAGTAATTATGTCTGATTCTCTGGCTAAAAGTATAGCTAAAAGGCACACTCTGCTATACTCTCGGATTTTTGATGCAGCGTTTACTCCCAACCAGCGCGGCATAAAGCTGACGACGAGTTGATGCAGTGAGTGAAAAACAACACTTGAAATGTCAGTCATGAAATCAGTCCTAGCTGCAGTCCATATATGTTTTTGCATCTTTTTCTAACATATGTAGAGTTTCCTGCATATATATATATATATATATATATATATATATATATATATATATATATATATATATATATATATATATATATATATATATATAAAGAAAAGGACAAACTCTTCTGTCTTATACTTATTTTAGACAACTACACAATTAAAGTAATTTCCCCTCTCAAAGTGATTTACAATTATGATCCAATTATCAGAGTCTGCAGAATTGTTCAGACAAATAAAGCAAACTCACTCACAATTCAAACTTTAGTTTACTATATTCTGTCAAGTAATATTCAGCGGCTTGAAGAACAGAGATATGGAAAAGAGACCGGAATTAAGGAGGCAAAGAAAGGAATATTGTTCTCTTTTGAGAACTGCTGTCTGGCTGACTAAAATAATGGTGCTATCATCTTTTTGATAACAGTAGTAATGAATGAAAGTTAAAAGTTTTTCTTTTTTTTTTTTTTTTTGAAGAGCACAAAATCAGGGGAGAAAAGTTTCAACGTCTAAAAAAGACACGCCGTACTGAAATCCCTCAAAAACTTTTCAAAGTTCAAGGTATGAGACGAGCATGAGGGAATTGCTCAAGAAGAAAAGGACGGGGGAAAAAAAAAAGAAAGTCCAAGTTAGATCTGTGATGACATGCCGTGTCAATGGATCAATGAAGGGAGAGTCATTTAGTCGGCGCTGAGCAAGAGCAAATTGTTTGAGCAAGCAAATCCATTTGAAGTGCCTAGCCCAGAAAAACCCATTTTATTTACTCATGACCAATAGCGAGCACCACGCGGCGAGGAAGAGGACGGAGGGAACATCCAAATTTGAGACGCTGTGATGGATACTGTAAAGGATGTTGGACGTTAAAGCGTCAAGTGGTGTGGCGGTAATGAAACGCCTCAGTGGTTTTATCATTACATCAGCAGAGACCGAATGGAAAGCGCTCGCACTTCCTGACTTTCAGGGCTTACAGAGACTTAAGATAACCTTGCAGATTTTACAGGCTAAATTATTGAGCTAAAAAAAAAAAAAACTTCTCCCAGCACTCTGTATTCATTGTGCGCTACAATGCAGGAGGCAACCATTATACAGTGGCCTTGGCTGGCGAATTGAAAACCAGCACTTCCTCCTCATACATTTCAAATAGATAATCTCACTGAGCGCTAACTGTGCTTACAGGCTTGTGTTTTTTTTTGGATGAACAAGGCAATCCCACCACTGCTGTTGGACCAGTAATGTTTATTTAATGTGCAAACTGGGAGTGGGTAGTGTACATTAACACAGTAACAAGAAATCAATCCAGCAAGTGCAAATAATCATTGAATCACTTCTGCAGCTTTTTGCTTTTCTCTTTCTTTCTTTTTTCCGTGCTGCATCCGAAACCTTCTGCGACTCTCGTCTTCCCGTCCCCTCTGATTCCGTCATTGATCTCCTTTTGCCAGAATCCATCCAATGGAAAACACATTGATCCTTGGCTCCTTCTTGTGCTGCTAATTACTGAGGGGACTGTGTCACTGTCGGGCCCTTATCTGATGCAGAGCTGTGTGGAGGAGTAATGGGATGTGCCAGCTGAGAAGCTGTCTGACATAACCTTGTGTAAACATGATTGCCCCCCATTAATCACAGCGTTATGGAAGCACCATAAATTTAAGCATCTACGTTATCTTAAAACATTTGATTTAATTTATTTTTATCACCCTTTAGCATGGCTGCAAAATCTGAGTACAATTCTTAGATGGGGAAAAAAAGTTTTTCTTATTTTGGTTCTACTTGTCTCTTTTTACCAAGCGGAAGCATGGAGTAGGTTATGAGTGTGGTCATGTGTGCACACGTGTCCGTGTATGCAGCTAATCCCGCATACTCAGTGTCATATTTCCATGCACATTTATGACTTGCAGTGTATTGCACGTGGTTGCAGTGATACACATTTTTTGGAGAAACCACTCAAAAACAACTTCTGCTGTTTTTACCAGCTGCAGACTGCTCGCCCCTCTTAACCAGCTGGTAGGGGCAACAAGTAATCGACAACTGCCAGACTGAAAACAAGTCTGTTACAGCCACATTTTGGCTTTCGTAGCATCTGCAGATAAATTCCATGTCTGATATGTTATGATCCGCTAATGTTACACATGATACACCGCCATCATAACTACGAGGGAGTTGAAGCAGAAGATACTTCAATGAGCATCCGCTTGGACACTATATTAGAGAAGAGGAGAAACTTCGCTATTAAACTCATTTTTATAATTTATACATTTGTTATAAACATGATTCTGTTACTCGATTAAATCAAATTCAGTTTCTATGCAAAAACACGCATTTACCATTTGCCACTTTGCATACATTTATACTTATACTATGCTGTATTATAGCATCATATTGTATAGATATATATAGAAAAAAGACTTTGCATGCAAAAAACTTTGGTTGCATCTGTCAGTTATCGTGGTATTGGAGTAAGTCCTTCACCAGCTGTTGCCTAGTGGAGATGTGCACTCTACTGAGTGCTCTTCTGTTTGGTTATGATAACGTTTTACTCGACAATTTAATCGCTGACATCTGGGGATGTGTTAACAACTCGAAACAGCCCAGTTATTAGTTGCTGATTTTATAAAATAAAATCTTTTCTTTTTCTAAGAATCTACATTGATGCTTGTGGCTCTGTGAGGTGTAGTGGTGCCACACTCGTGGTTTGAGATCATAACTTTAATATCATAACCTCTATCATACAGGTTTTAAACAAGCCCCCGTGATAGCCTGACTTGTTTATATGAGAAAACAAACTGCAAACACAACACTTATGTTTTACCGATTGTTTTATTAAACATCACAGCTGCATATTTGCTGCAGTCGTGTGTGTATATATGTGTCTTTTGCATGTATGTATCTGTATATGTATCTGACTTCAGTGTAGACAAACGTTAAAAAACAGGAATAATCTTTCAATGTTAAAAAAGGCAATCCTTGCATATATTACATTAAACCGCTTTATCTCCGATAACAGTGCCCCACATACATTATGACACGCAAATGATATTTTTTTTATTTATGTGTGTGCTGTGGTGAGACTCCATCATATTTCATCCTTGTACCGAATGTGCTATCTTGTTTGCTTCAGGTGTGAGGATGCAGAGGGAGGTTATTAACATGGTGATTAATGCAGGCATATGGGAGGAACACTGCTGTGTGTTATCAGAGGAGAAGGAAGTGATTACCTAATGGAGGTGTGTCCAATGTGTTTCTTTAAAGCTGAAAATGAAACCAAGAGTCATAGGCTTCCACAGGCCACTAAATCAAACTCTACAGCAAATCAATCATCTCCACTAGACTTTCCACAATAATAACATTAGAAAATCTAAAAGTAAATACAGGCAAAGAAGCCGGTGCACCATCACTCTTTTAAAAACTTTTATCAAAAGCACCAGGCAGTGCAGAAATAAGAAAGATCATGTTAGTTTCTTTAAAATCCTGTGTTTTTCTGTAACTCAATGTTTGTACATGCCCTACCTCCTTATTCCACACACACTAAGAAGTGCATGATGAGAAATAACTCGATGCTCCCAGCTCATTATATCATCTTAAACATGTTCACACTGTTAAGTAACTGCTGGCTTGCATTTCTGGGTACATTTTTGTGCGCAGGTCAAATGTGGGCCAAAAGATGAAGTCACATCACAATGAAATATTTTGAGTGCGGCTCATTATTTTGCCCTCACTGTGTTCACGCCTGTAAGTTCAGTTCCTTCAGTCTAAACCAAAAGAGGGGGGACAAAAAATGATCCATCGTTTCTTTTTGGTTCTAGTCCATTTACGGTTCAAACTGACTTATTACAAACAAACTAGGAGTTGTAAACATAAAGTCACATGGATTGACAGGTAACTCGTTTTCATGTTCACTTTCGGTGACCTATTCTGCATCATCAGAGCTACATGAGCCCGCGAGGGGGGGGAAATCAAAACAAAATTTATTTCAGTGACCAGCGGCAAATGATGCTGTGCTTACCAGCGCTTGAAGTCTTCGCTTATTTTCCCTGGCGGTCACAAAAAAGCTTACACAAAGAGAAATAGTTGATCATGAGAAGCAGTCCAGACTCTAACATGACTTTATTTGTCATAAATAATGACGGAGGGATGGGGACAGAAATGAATCATCTTGTATTGCAGTATGATTGGAGGAAATTGTTGCCAGCAGCAAAATTGTTTAGTTTTGCTTTTAAATCCAAGCAGCTACCACATATTTGTGATCACCGAGGCTGCAAACCCAGAGCAACAGAAACCTATTTTCTCAGCTTGTCCCAATACATTGGTTTGGTTAATGACATAAAATGGCAGTGTGCAAACACATCAGTGCTTTAAAGCACAGCAAAGTTAACCTTCTTAAACATCCCAGATGGAGAGGTCTATTGTAGTGCAGGGATATCAATGTCTCAACACTATGCTTCACTGGTATCGTGTCATGGAAGTGGGTCTAAAGACTGGATACTAGTTTTCGTTCCAATGAGCACATTTTCACTGATGAGAACATTTTCAACTAAAGAGTAGGAACTAATCAGGAAAACCACCTGGTGCACTCTTGGGTTTTTAAAAAACAACCCTCCCAGCAGCCTGAGCCAAATAACATACTGATTGCATACAGCATGTGCCATGCGCATATTTTCAGCTTTCATTTTCAGTCTACTCCGCAGCATACGAGAAATCAAAATACCATTTTCTGACAGATGTCAATCAAACTTCAGCTTTGGGGAAAAAAAAAAACGGCTGATAATTACTGTATCCAAAGAGAATCCAAAACAGCTTCTCATGATTCTTTTGTGAGATTTCCAGAGAGCTTTTTTTTTTATCACTATCCACAATTTGTTACATTTGTTTGCAGCTTTGAGTAACTCCACCATTTCCTTTGTACGTCGCATATGGGACAACAGAGTCGATGAACAGCAGGCTCACAAATCAAGCAGACATAGATACTAGATACTATTCCAGTATTCAATACACTGCGTCCTGAAAACCTCAAAATCATATGGATTTGGGACACAGCACCGGATAGACTTTTTTTTTTTTTTTTTTTTTTACACATAGCTCGAATACCTGTGTAAAGAGTCTTCATGGATTTGTTGTCAGTGCATGCAAAGCACAACAAGCTCCTTCATGTCTTTTTGAACCGTGCATGACACACTGCTGTATTGATCCATTTCTCACTTTTTTCTTCGCCAGAAAATATTTAACACCGCTCTCAGCTCTCTCTCTCTCCAAGCACTTACGCTTACCGTATGCAACACAGTGCAATGCAGAGAGCCAATTTCCCTCAGGCATATCGAACGTCATTCTGGGAAATGTAGGAACTCAAAAGTAGCTATTGAACCTGACTCAAGGTGGATATACGAAAATAGTAAATTATGCATTGAACATCACATATTGATGTCTGACGGTGAAAGAGTATCTGAATGTGATTTTTTTTTTTATTATTTATTTTTTTCCTCCTTGAAAAATCCCTGTAGTAATCATTTGGCTTATTCCTTAGGTGCTACTTAAAGGGAGGAGCCTCTAGCACCATGTCTGAGGGTTTTCTTTTATGCTGTTGCTCCCTCTTGAGATCTTCAGAAATTCTACCTGCATCCAGAGTTGCTGTGTCAGCCATGACTGCCGTTTGTAAAATATAAAAAATAAAAAAAAGACATGTTTCTTTACTTGAAGGCAGGTTGTCAAATCGTAGCATGTCCTTGACATCTTTCATTCGGCGCATCCTATGTGTCATACTTTTCCTTTTCAAGTCGGTTGAGAATAGACACTATGTGGTTTTCTTTTGTAACTCCGCTTTTATTATTACAAGTGGAGCCCTCGCATCAGGCATAACCCCTAATTTCCTGCATTCTTGAGACTGAAATGTACTTCAATGTATTTATGTGCTCCACCAATCAGCATGCCCCTAAATAGGGTAGCATGCAACTTATCATCAAATACATGGTGATGGAGGGTAACTTGTTACCAAGCAACAACTAGTTTCGCTGTGTAACTGTCACCCCTCTACTATAACTGTGCTGACCACATAATCGTATAGAACAGGGCAGTCACCAGCATCGGTCCTTTCACATGTTTATGCACAGAACAAAGACAACCAGACCTCACATTGTGCATATTAAATTCTGATTAAGCATGGACCAGCAGTCTATCAGTATTGTAAAACTCTCATGTAGTAAGTCTCCAAATTCCTGTTACCTAGAGCAAAGCACAGATTTGGAGTAAACCCCCCAATTGCCCAATAGGTCAGATAGAAATGATGATACACATCTCGAGAAGAAATAAAGCTCGAGTTTTATCTGCTGTGTTTCTCTTAATCTCCAGCAAAGGATTTCTTTGTTTCAGAAATCAGGTTACCGCAGTAAGCTGGCAATATTCTCGTTACCGAGGTCCAAGAAAACTTGTTTAGCCTTATAGCTTTAAATGGTGGACTGTGTATCTGCAACGTATGCTCTGTATGTGCCGCGCAACGTTATCAGTTCTTTACACACCCGTTTGTCCCTGTCAAGATCCAACCTTTTGAGAGGCAAGTCCAGGCACCACTGGCCTGCAACAATTTCCTCCAGGACCTTGGGCTTTCCATCACAGCGCTGTCTGCATCTGACTCATTTCCACACATATGGCGTTACACCAAAAAGGTGGATTGTGTGCGGGGTTAGTGAAGATCTAACCATGCATTGTGTTTACTCAATGCAAAACTTTCAGTTCATTACTTGTACAATTCGCCATGTGTTTTCTTTACATTTTGACAAGCGGCACAGTGAGCTGAGAAATGAGCTGTTTCTTTCCTCGAGGCTCTGAAGATACCGGGGTAGTTGGGGAGATTTACATTTTTACAGTAGACGAGTCTCCTGCATAGCAGCAGAGCACTCACAAGAACTTCGTCTTATTGCCTGGGGGCAGTCATGCCTAGTAGACGTATCATCTGCTGACCTGCGGCCATGGCACAGCCCACAGCTGCTTTTCAACATCCATGGTGAAATTGGTCATTTGCTTTGCTGAGGCAGATACAGAAAAAACAACTTATGGGAGCTTTAACCTCTACACGCTACTAGATTTCTTTAGTTACTGGGGTATTGAAAACTGTCTTCAAGGTGCCCTCTAGAAAAGGTAAGGACGGTCACAAGGTTGAAGCTTACTGCTGATGGTCTTAGACATATAACCCTCTATATTCATTTCTCAGTTTGTACATTCCTTTCCTTGCTTCATCACATCACTTCTTGGTGGAGTCGAAGCAACATGCGTTTAATAAAACGAGACAAAAAATAAATTTAAATTTGATGCATGGCCCAGATGCATCACCTCTCTTATATGTCATGGCTACCAAAAAACACACCTTGCTTATAACTCCTACAGCAATCTCCCTCTCTCCTTGAGATACATTTCACGAATTGAGACAATTCTTCAAGATTTCACACCGAGCTCAATTTCCGGGTCACTGGCAGGAGGACAGAGGTGACACAAAATAGAGAAATAAAAGGAGCCTATTGACTTCAAACCTCTTGGGAAGTCTCGCCAACCTTACTCACCTGACACACAACAGCCCTGAAGGCAAAAGGACAAAAGGGCATTGTCTTCGCTCCCTGCAAGGAGGACATGTCTTGTCTCTGCTGAGGGAGGACGCAGCAGCAAAGTGATGGAAGGCGGCCTTGCATAACTGCTGCCACAGTACAGTACTCGCTGTGATTACACCGGAGCTTCATCCATAGTGAATGCGGGGAGCAATTATAGCAGCGCTGTCTTCTTGTCATATAATGACAAAGCCGTGTGGTCCATACATTCCAGCTCGTTGTTGTTGATCCCTTGCTATGACAGCATGCTTGGCACTGGGGTAACACTGATGAGCAAAGTTGGACAGGAGTAAAGAAAAGTGGATGATGAGCAGCAGCAGCATCGCTGCCCTTACCCAACCCTCCAATAAGTTTGGATAGATTCATTCCAATCGGCGGAACACATGCAGCCAGTTCAGTCAGACGAGCAGTATTTTGGGAAATGGAGAATGAACCCTGTCTGAAGCAGAACGACTGCTGATCTTCTTATTCAGCAAAAAATAATGATGATCACACAGTGCACTATACCGCATTTACTGGACAGTGCACTGTTTCAGCACTGTGGTACTCTTCCCTGAAAGAATTTGTCATCCTTCCTCTTGTCAATTCACACTCCGCCAAAGACAGAAACCCTTATGATTCGGTGATCCTCCAGCGCATTATGGCCAAACTTTCCGTGGCCGACATCTCTCAAAAACAAATCAGACTTTTCTCGGAAGAAACTTATTTATTTTGCTGACCTTTATGAAGCACCGTCGTTACATAAAACTTGCAAAGTTTATCTCATGGCCTGTTACTAACAGAGCCATCGGCTGTTTTTTAATAATTAATTGGATAATGAGTAATAAAGATTTTAGTCTGCCTTTTTTTTTTTTTTTTTTAAGTATATTAAGTAGAAAACAATGTTTCTTTTTTTTTTTTTGCAATTGCAAAAAAGAATCTCAATCATGACCTTAAACATTGCTCATATGCGTGTGGGTTTCCAAAAAAACAAAAACAATTGGGACTAATTTAATATTTAATACGATTCAGTAAAAAAATGTGCTGCCGTATGTCCATCAGGCACTTTGATCTTTGATTTGTTTGCTTTCCGTGCAGCCTGTGCAGTGTAACCACATACAGCAGAGGTCCTGTGCTCGATGAGATTATTTGCATGTGAAATATTAATACCGGAATTTGAGATGCATCGGTGAACGTGTGGTGCACACATTCCTCTTGGTGGAGTGCAGGAAGAGAGAGAGAGAGAAAAAAATAAAAAATCTGCCTTTGACTGCCAGTGTTGCAAGTCTGAGGTGTAATTTTCTCCTTTACATTTCAAGTTCAGCTGTGTGGGAGGCTTGTTATTCATGCAGATGTCACAAGAAAAGGCTCTCTCTCTCTCTTTCTTCCCTTCTTCCCTTCTTTCCCTCTCTCTTCCTCTCCCTCCCTCTCTCTCCTCCCTCTCCCTCTCTCTCTCTCTGCATGTCTTTGCATGCCCTAATTCCTAAGCAAGTGCTGCAGTGGGTTTGTTCCGCTGGCAGTCGTTACCTTATTGTTTGCTACTTCTTTAACACCTACATAATGTATTTCATTAGAATCTGCTGTCAGGTCCCTGTCCGTTCCACTTCATCCGATCATTCAGCTTTTTTTTTTTTTTTTTTTTCAAGATGATGGTAGGGGGGGTCTTCTCCGTATTCTGTTGTCATGCATCTTCTTCTGTCGGGAATTCAATTATGCTGGCTGTTGTTTTTATGATGTTGACGTGACATCCGATGACTGATTCATTATCTCATCTCCTGTTGTGACAGCGCTGTAGCAACAGTAAGCGTTGTTTTCTGCAGTTCCACAGTTGCATCCAACTGTATGTACGTTTGCTCTGTCACTAATGCTGCTCTGAAGTTTTTGCTGAACCCCTTCTATCTCTATTAAAAGATGTCAAAAGAAAATGACCAATCTTCCAGGAGTAGTTCCATTAAAAGTGCAGCAGCTCTGTCTGACGGAATAATTTAGAAATTTAGATCACGTTTTTTAATAAATGTGAATTAATCAACAGCGTCATCAAGAGATATCTCCTGGAGAATTCCCTATCTTTGTGTTTGTTTTTTGTCAGACGAGTTCTTTGCATTTTCTCCTCATTTCCAGCACCGACTCCGAAGTTTGCTTTGGGTTAAGCAAGAATAATAAATAAATAAATAAATCCTTGATGAATTAGTTTTGCATATATTTGTTGGAAAAAAGTGAGACTCAAATGAAAGCTATGGGATTTATTTGTGCCGTGTTTTCACTTGTGTTGGCTGTTTTTAAAAGTTTTATCCATGGTTCAAGGTTCCTGGGTGACAGGGAGGTTGGCACAGTGTAGTTGGTGAAAGTGTTTGTAAAAAAAGAGATTTGTGGCCCTGTTTTAACATGGGAAGTACTAACCTCTGCTGAGGTTATAAAAAGGTCGTAGGCTGTCGCTGACTCCGTGGCTTTGATCTCTCCGTCTTTTTCTTTTCTTGTTAAAAATTGCAAAAACCCGGAGAAGAACCTCATGTAGCGCTGCCCGATATAATATGCAAATTCACAGATACCGTGTGCCTTTCCCTTCATTATGTGCGTTCTTTAATAACACTCTCTCTGTGTTGCAGGGAATGAGTTTGGCCATCCTGAGTGGCTGGATTTCCCTAGAGTGGGGAACAATCAGAGTTACCACTATGCCCGGAGGCAGGTTAACCTAGTGGATATGGATCACCTCCGCTACGGTCAGCTCTACGCCTTTGACCGGGACATGAACCGCACTGAAGACAAGTACGGCTGGCTGGCTGCCTCACCTGTAAGGACACCACACTACCATAATACAGTAGGCCTTGTGCAGACACTCATTGAGTAGACTGCATTAAAACTGCATAATGTCACAGCACTATTTTTTTTTAGATGCATATATAATATTTGATCACTTCCGACCAATTCATAAATTATTTAGCTCACATAAGGTTATTTTTCAGGAATAAATGTATTCTCAAGCCTCCGCCTTCAGACAATTTTACATGTTTCCTATTTCCACATTGGGGACTACTGTAGTTTTATTTCCGGCAGGTGGAACTGAATACACCATAAAGACAGTTCTTCTTGGAAAATGTCCTGTTTCACTAGCTGCTGTCAAGGTGAACAGTAATAGATTTCACTCTTATCCTGCAGCTTTTCTCTTTGCCTATGTGAGGGAGGGGAAAAAAATGATGTTTTTCTTCTTGAGGGGCTGGTAGCAAAGTAATGGGATAATGCAAATGTAGAGTGTGGCTTAATTGACAGGGAAGAGAAGTAAGTCTGTGTAATTGATTAAAGAATATCCTCCCTCACATCGCCTGGAATCAGTCCACAGATTAGAGCTCATTTACCTCGCTGCGTTACACTCTGACCCGCGTATTCCTCCTTGACAGAAAAACAAATGCAGCAGAGGAGGAAATGTACTGTATTAGACAACGTAATTAGAGACATGTTTTCCACACGAGGATCATTTGTGTATTGGTCTATCAGTCAGAGGCATGTTCTGACTTACTGCAATCTCTTATACCCTTGACAAATAGATGGAACAGAGCTTTGGAGGTAAGACAAAGAAAACACACGGCCGTGCTGATTTCTGAGCTCGTTTTTAGGGGAATGGGAATAACTCGTAATCTCAAAGGGATCCTACTGGCAGGGAAAACGCATACATTTGGCAGCAGTACTGACCTGCTGCACACTGGTATGCCTTTAAATATGTGAAACAATATAGTAGATGACAGTTCTACAATTGCAGTACTTTAGACATCATCTGCCTCAAATCATGTGTAAAAGGATTCTGTTAGATTATGCATTAGCAGAATGTTAATGTAAGTGTAAAGGTCTGGATGTTTCAGGAGGAGATAGACTGTCCATCACAAGAATAACTTCTGAATTATTTTTGATCTGACATGAGAAAACGTTTTCTGTAATATTAAGCAAAACTTAACCGTAACAAAAAAAACCTATGTACTCTTCTATAAAGTCCATTTTCTGTATGCTGTGCATTTTGGTTGCTGTCCAAAAGTTGACATCTGTTGTGAATCAAAAACATCTGTCTGTGAGACACTTCCACTGACAGCGGAGTTATAGATTTGATGACAAAGACGGTCTGTATCAAGATTGTGACAGGTCCAGAAATTTTATGCCAAATTTACACAATAACTGTTGCTGCAAAGAACGTCTACAAAACAGAATATGACATACTGACAACAGCAGATCCTATGTCGGTTTATAAGTACGCATACGTAGACGCCACATTATTGTAGCTATACACAATACTACACAACTATAACTACAGAAGAAACATTGACTCTGGTTTCCACAAAAGGTGGGCAGACATTTTTTTAATAAAGAAAACATGCTGCATATTATATATATTGAATCGTGAGTGGCTTTTCTTTTCAAACAGAACTTGAACTCCGTCAGCATATATACATACATCTGCTATAGGTTTATACAACATATTACACACAGACATGGTCAAATTTTTTGTGCCACACTTAACAAAAAAAAAATCTTAGATTAGAAATGGCATGATGGAAGAACGAATGCAAACACATGACACATGGATCAAATACACATTAAGTAAAAGTTAACCTAGGAAATGAGGCAAGTGGCTGAAGACCAAACTGAAGTCATAGATAATAAATCAGTTTCAGGGATTTCTGTAGCTGACCCTGTGCTCTGGTCTCAGAAGCCACTGTGTGGGGAAAAAATCTTATTCGTGGATTGATACAGTATCACAAAAAAAGACTTTGTAGAACATTATTCACAGGTAGTGCCAATAACTGCTCAGAGATTCAGCTGTAATAACCAGATGAGTCTGAATCCTCCGGACAGCCTATCAATGGCGTTACCAAGGTAATCGTGCTTGGTGGGAATATTCTATAGCCCGGTTCAATATTTCACTGTGGTGGGAGGATCCAAGAGCATTTTGTAGTTAAAATGAGAAGCAGGAAAAGGATCTGTCAGAGGCCATCCCTGCTGGCCCAGGTGTAAGTGAACTAAGCCCAGATGGAAATGGACTCTGCTTAACAGGCGTGGTTCTGTGCCCACCACTTTGAAGATGTTCATGCCGACCTCTGTGAGCTTCAAAAGACCGAACTCTAGACGTAACTGAAGCTCCTGTTAGTGCAGACATTGCATGATTTGAGGTGTCCCGCTGTGATGAAACGTGAATGGACAAAGTCCAAACAAGCAAACGGATGACTAGAGTACTTCTTATACCAGCATTGCTTAACTCAGTCATTTTACTTACTGGTAATGTAACTTAAATCTGTCTTTATTTGCAATAGTACAATGTGAATCTCAATGTTTTGTTCTCATTATACTTTAACATAAACTCCTTCTGTTCTAATATTGAGTGTTGTTAGATGTTATTCTGTGATTTTTTTTAACATACAATAGCATTTCCTCAGCAAACCTATGGGGAAAAAGTCAAAATGTTATTGTTGACCTCTTATCCAGTACCGGGTTACATCTTCAAATGTATTTTGAGTGTCTTCTGTCTCCCTGGTAACATAAAATGTTTGTCCTAGGGGGCAAAAGCAACATTTAAATCAAAAATTTCCAACAAACGGTGCCAGTTGCACCGCAGCCGACTTATCTTATGTTCCAGTGAAGAAAAGGAGCGGAGAGGAGGGTCGCAGTTTGTGGAAATATTGGATCTGAACAGTGGTTTCGCGAAAAAAAATGTTTTCATTCGGAGCACTGAGGTCACAAACGGAGCTACTGTAGCGATTTGCTAATGCTCTTATGGTGAGAGTTTCACCCGGGAACTGTTGTTTCAGGTCAGAATGATGCTGCAGGCTGTGGCACAAACACAAACTTAACACTCTCAGATCCAACTAGAAGATGTTGCTTTTATATCAGGGGGGCTATATGCTTGCATCATAACCTTTTCTGACACGAACACTTTCTGAATATAATCAGAAAAAATGAAGATCGTCATCAAGGCTGTTCATTGCATTTACATTCGCTCGTTTATTTAGGTAAGAGTGAGTGGATGCAGGTTAGATTTTGTTTTCTAAAGCTAAAGCAGCTGCAGACAGCCACAGAGACTCACCATTATCCCAAATTTGTGGACTTCTTATGTGGAAATGGACTTGTTAAAAGACTCCAGTCTGTCAGCTCATTCCTTAACCTCCATCCTCTCTGCCGGTCCGGTTGCGGGGGTACTTATCTTCTCATTCAGCCGTGAATATGCTGCCCTGAAATTGGCTTGGGGGAACAAGGCACTAAAAATAGGGGGTTGGGTGACATTGATAATCTCTGCTAATGACACGTTAACAGTAGCTCGCTCCGCAGGAGAGTGGCGGCTTTATCATGTGCAGCTGTCTAAAGCTGACAATGTGTGCCTCGCACTACCCTCGGCTGCTGCTTTCTGCTGATGAGTGCCACCTGAAATTTGATGTGGGAATGTTACTCAGCCTTTTTTTGGAAAATGTGTAGTCCGCTGATATAATGTGCCCCCCATTATAAGTCTCTAAATCCAAGATGAGAAAGGTAATGTTCAATATTCATGAAGAAATATTTTATTAGCTTTTTTTTCTCCGTCTCTCTTCTTCACCCCTCTAGGCCTTTATCAGCGCCAAGCATGAAGAGGACAAGGTCATTGTGTTTGACAGGGCAAATGTGGTCTTTATCTTCAACTTCCACCCCAGTAAGAGCTTCCAGGACTACAGGGTGGCTGTAGAAGTTCCAGGAAAGTATCCTTTTTTGCTCTCATCTGTCATGTCACCGCTTGTTTCCTTTTTAAGTCTTCAGACGTTGGCTTTCCTCAGTCACGCCTCGGTGCGCATCCACAGTGCCTCTCGGAGTAATGATGTATTTGTTGGTTACTTCTTTTATGCATTGACACGACTCGTTTTTTTTAATCCTGACTGGTTGTAATACAGCTGACTGACAATGTTACAGCCAAGACAGTAAATGCCTGTTAAAAGAGACGGGATTAGATGACCCACCTGTAAAATGAGTTCAGGTACAGACATCCTGCAACTTTTCATTTAGCACAGTACAAATTTTCACTCGTCAAACACTTTATTACAAGTTTTTTTTTTAAAATAAATAATTACATTCACATCAGATCAGCTGTTCTGCACTAGAGTGTAGATAAATCTGGGATTATTCTGTAATTTCTCATTGTCAACAAACCACATGAAAAGCAAAAAAAAACTACTTCCCCAGCCTGGGTACCCACTCATTTGTTTCTACTGAATATGTGAACTAAAAGTCAGTATATGCCCCTGTCCTATTTTCCAGCAGTGATGTGTCAGCGTTCCAGAAAAGCAGCAATTGTCTGAGGTGTGCTGTGGTGTGTTTTGCACTTTTCCCGTTATATCATTAACTGTTGGGTGAGTTATTTTTAATGTCCGGTGTGTAAGATTTATTTTCAGAATATATGGCAGCAATATAATAGGAGAGGAGTATAATATGCATAACTATTTTTAAAGGTATGATCACCTGGAGCTGAAAATAGGAATTGTTACATTAAAATTAACCTTTTCATGTCTGTGCTGCAGGTCCTCTTCCACAGCATCCACCATGTTTACCAGCGTGTTTCTAAAGAAGCAGAGCAGACAGACTAAACACTGACTTTTTTTTTGCATGTCATGTTTTGCAGCCACCGTAGTTTCTCATTCACGCTAAGAAGGGAAAGGGTGAGGCGGGGGGCTTGTAATTGGCAACTACACCTCAAGATACTACTAAATCCTGCACGCCGGTGCTTTAAGATAATGTTGCTTGCTGATCTTCACACAGCTATTTTCTCACACATGAATTTTAAATTAGCTTGCGACACTTTCAGTGTCATACATTCTACATGAGTCCCTTCAATCTCCCCGTGGTCGCCTATACAGCGTGTGAAGTAGCTGTATACGTTAAAGCAGCTTCGCCAGACTTCATTCGTCGGGACTCATGCATAAACTGTCGAGGCTGAAGGCTGGTTCAAAATGAATCTATCAGTAGGCATCAAAAGACACTAAAAAATCACCTCTGTGAAGACGCAGAGCTTTTGGCTGAGGAAGTGAGTCTAAACACTGTGTCAGACTTGTTTAAAGTAAATTTGATTTGGAAAGAGCCACAATTTTTAATGGCAGCGTTTTCTCCAAGGCCGAGACTTTTTGTGATATGATTTCAGCAGTCACTGTTCCCAGGAATATGAGTCAGTTGTTTATAGCGGTGTTGTTATGCTATTAGAGAGAAATAATAGCAGAGCCCAGTGATTCAGAAAGCGCTCTCTTTAGCGTTAGCTGTCTGTCTTCCCAGCAAGCGGCGCAGAGGAATTTAATGAGTCCCACAGTTATGTGATTACAGCAGGCTTAATGATCAGGGATGTGAAGGGGGACAGAAAGCTGACAGATTTGTATTTATTATAATGGACACCGCTCTCCTCTGGAGCCCAATGAAGCTCACGGCAACAGTTTCCCGGATGGATACAAAGCTGTGTTCTGCTTTTTCAGCAGCTATGACTTAAATAATGTGATGGTGAGTCAGAATGCAGACGAGAGAGTTTGTTAGTTTTCTCTGGACGCCGGCGGTTCACATCACCATCCCACGAGCAAATCCTGTCTCAAATTATGATGATTCGATTGGCTGACGATGAGGCTGTTAAACAGCAGTTGTTCCTTTTTGATTTGTACATAATTTTTTTTGTTATTTCATTTAGATGGGTGAGCTGCTGCAATGATGCAACTTTGTGAAAAAGTAAAGCAATGTGCTAAATGAAAAATGCTTTTTAATACAGTGCCTGTCTGACGGTGCCATTATATTAACAGACGATATGTTTTATGATATCGTTTAAAGGTGAATTGCATTGTCTGTATTATATATTGTTGCATAGATATTTAGTTTATACATTCATTTTTATCAGTTCATATAATTGACTGTCTGGGTGGTATGAGTAATATAAAGCCAATACAAAAAGAACATTTCTAATCTCCACTGTAAGTGTCATTAAATGTAAATAGCGAGACAGAACATTAATCAGGTTTATTTGAGGATTTAAAAAAATCACAGAAGTAACCCCCCAGTCTCTTAATATTAATACGTGTTAATTGTGAGCTTCTTTGATGTGCAATAATTGTACGTTCCGCCTCGTGTTTTTCGGCTCTGCCTTGATGGGGGTGAATCTTGGGCACACCACTAATAGCCGCGCTGCAGTGTCTGTAACACCGTTTTTGAGGGTTTATTTTCATTTAGATGGAACCACATCTTTTTTCCTCCTGGTGCTTCTTTTGATGTTTAAGAGGAGGCCTCAGACACTGGGTGGGTTGAGAGGAAATGCAAATAAATGTGAGGGCAAAGCTCTGGCTGTCATTATACAGAGAAGCAGTAAACACATAAAGGCAAATGTGCTGTGTGTGTGTGTGTGTGTGTGTGTGTGTGTGTGTGTGTGTGTGTGTGTGTGTGTGTGTGTGTGTGTGTGTGTGTGTGTGTGTGTGTGTGTGTGTGTGTGTGTGTGTGTGTGTGTGTGTGTGTGTGTGTGTGTGTGTCTGTGTGTGTGTGTGTGTGTGTGTGTGAGGAAGGTAAATGCGCCGTGTGTATGAGGAGATGCAGATCCTCCGATGGGAATGTGTGCAGAGGATCCAATTAGAGGAGAAGACAGATGAAAGTGCCACTCAGAGGCAGAGGAGGTAAACAAGACAAGCTCAAAGAGTCCAAAAGTGCTTTTTCATTACACTCAGCTGTCATATACTTAAACTTTCTTCCACCTGTGCGAGGGTCAGAGATGTCACAGTAGAGCCCTACACCACTGCTGTATCTGGAAATAATAGCTGAATGCAGCCGGCCACGCTGTTCACCACAGAAAATGGATCCAATACAGGGTGTTATTTCCTTTTGGCAATATGGCAAGTATCGAATTATATCAGAGGGTGGCGAAAAAAACCTATCAAGTTACCTTTTGTTGCCCTCCGTCACATGCTTGGAGAACTGCATGTTGGTCTTGATGGATCCTCAGGTGTTTGCTTGTTAAAAAAAACTTTTACAACTAGGATAAAAGATGCACAGATGCAGCACTGTTTGCAAATGCATTCAGTTCTGCATAATGTTTCAGCGCATCGCTTAATTATACGTGCAAAAGGGAAAATAGTTGTAAAAACTGAAAAGAGCATCTCGTCAGATGAGTTACAGCTAAATAACTCCTGGGGTATAATGTGAAACTAAAGTCTGTTGTTACAATAAATAAATAGCTACTCAACTCCAATATAGTTATCACCCCCCTTCATATGACGCGCAGTGACTGTTTGGCCTCTTCATATTTTTAGACGAGCTTTTTCTTTTGCTTCTCATTGTCCTCTTTTGAATGTGTGCATGTGTGTGTGCGTGTGTGTGTTTTTACTCTCCACGAGGAACAGGAGAGAAAGCGAAGCACCTCTCCGAAAATGTTGGCCATTAAAATGCAGTCAACGTCAGCTTTTCGACAGGCACTCAAACCATCAGTGTTTTTTATTATTTTCTCTCTGACTCATGGTGGACACATTCTTCAGGCACTGGGCTTTATCTGGCTGGTTAGGCTGTTTGAAATCTCAGTTGGAACCCGTCATGAAAGCTGTACCTGTCAGGGCAGATTGGTCTTTGATTTACACTGTGCCAATATTCAGTTGAGATTGTGTCAGGTCATCACTCTCTCTTTCTGTCTGTGTCGTTCCTTGAATGCCATTTGGAATAATTCAACTACAGGTGCCGTGACACTAACTAACTAGAATTTAGAAATAAGAAAAAACACCCAGCGGCGCGTACGTAGCAATCATTTACTCTGATATTATCTAGAATCTACCGCATGAGCTTTTCTGAAAAAGGAAACTATGCATTGAATTTCTTTTTACCACAGCGTGCTGTGAAGATGCATCGAGACGGATCGCATAAACCAAACTGTGTCGCTTCTCTCTGCGTGTTGTAACACGACCAGATACGATCCACAAACGTCCTAATCAATCAATCCGGGGGCTTAGTCTGTGATCACAAATTTTGTTGTTGTGTTCAAATGCTGTTGATAAATCGAGGAGCTGCTTTTATTACAGGCATCGAAGGAAAAAATCCAGTTAATTATAACTTGTGTCATACTTTGAAGTTTTGACCATCAATTCTCTCGATTGTGATACCTCAACTTTTCTTCATCTAGGAACTAAAGCGACATCAACTTCAATGGAGGTGGATCAAAAAAACAAGAGCAGCACGAACACAAGATGAACAGTTTAGCCTGTGTTTAATAAATAATAACTCGTATAAGATAGCACGCTGCCATAAACAGGTTTTCTGGTGCACAGGAAATAATCTGCAGCTCAACACATTCCAATCTCTTGAACTAATAACTGACACGAGGGCATAAACCACCCCCGAAAACCCCTCCGTATTTATCAATACCATATCCATCTCTGCTACAAGCACATTTCTTGGTCGCCACCTCTGCAACATCCTCGAATGGAACATCAACACAGACCACACGCTGTCAGAAAAGCTCAGCAATGTCTCCTTTTCTCCGACAGCACAATAAATTTAGAGTATAAAAGAAAAAAAATCATGCTCCATTTCAAGTGTTCTCACATAATCATATAAACAGCTCGGTTTAGAGCAACTGTCCAAAAAGCTCGGAGATGTACAGTAATCTTCAATGCACAGAAAAGCTATTTGAGCAAAACTTCAGCAAATAGTGTAGTAGGTCAAACTGATCCAAGAAATCAGTCTGTAATTAATTATTACAGACTGTAATTATTGTCGTAAACGGTTATTTTCCCTTTTTTTATGTTTCACTACCGAGTTCAACAGTGCATAGCAGTTGATCCGTCTGGAACTGTAATGATTATTTTCTAGTACAGACGTACGACTGAGGAATTTTATTTCATACGTATCGATAATTTAAAAACAAAAGCGCGCTCATCTCTTTTCATAAAAAGGATGACAAAAGATGGCCGAGCTCTGTCTGCACTGGTAACTCTGAAACAAAGACAGCACTGTTAGACAGCACTTTTAGGTGTCATACTCTTCATACAAAGTGACGGACAACCCCCTGTTTTGAAATTAATAGTATTTAAGGGTCTTACTTGACATCACTTCATATGAGTCTCAACTGCTGGGCGAGTTAGACTGGTCTCTTATTCCTCTGTGACACTGTTTCTACCATTTCTTCTTCCACTCTGATGTAACTTGCACCGGCTGAGGAGAAGGCCAGGAAAAAAAAAAGGCAAGATATGGTATTTAAAATGCTTACAAGGCCGAGCCACATTCTTCAGATGTGCACACACACATCTCGCTCAGCTCTTGTTCACACATGCCCAGGGTACTATTACTTTCATAAAGCCAGCAAAAAAAACGACAAGCCGATGGAGAGACTAAGTGGTGGCTTGGTCTGCAATCACGGTCATGGCCGGATTGTTTTCAGGTCATCAATGACTCTAATCATCAAGCCTCGGACTGCCTTCTTTTTCTTTCTGCTCATTGGGCAAAATTGATTGTGTTCTTAAATCTTCCCCTTTATTCACAAAGGCTCTATTGATTTCAATACTTTACAGCTGAACTGCAAGCGGCTGTTGCGGCCGTCTGTAGTCGCTGACAAAGACGTAATCGCTCAAAGCTTCCAACTACCAATTTGTGCCGGTTTCTCGCTTCCTTGCAGAGAAGTTTGCAGAGGGACTGGATTACTGTAACTATGCCTCATTTCCAGCACGCACCGATCCACGGACATGCACGCATACAGTACACATGCAATCCACAAAGACTGAAAACGCACAATAAGCAGTGAGGAGAATTTATATATTCCATGCACTGTTGAAAGTGCTAATTGTTTGTACTGTATTAGAGGGATTAACCTTTGAAACCACGTACAATATATCTTCAGTTTCCCACGAGCGCATAAGAATATTTCCATACTCCTGTGATAGTTATTGTAAAAACCGTCATAGCAAAACGAGGTTGCTCTGTCAATAAAACACAGCAGAGGCCTGGTAGAGAGCAGAGGAGATGTGGAGGGAGAGGGGATCTTCCTCCCCAGCAGAAAACAATGCGCAGAGCAGCACTTCTTTTTAATCATCACTATCAAAGCAGACAAGCAAGCAGCCAAAGCGGTTCTGGGGCAGAATGAAGCAGTGTTTGAGGATCACACTCAAACTCCACAATATTGCCTACGGGGGGAGGTAAGGTGATTATTCAGCCAGCCAATTAGGAGGCTGTTTGCATGTCTGCTCCTCTCTCCTGGTGTTTGTTACTGTACTCCTTACGGCTCCTGTCCCTGAGAGGCAGGAGTGTAAATAATGCACTGCACAGATGTTTATGGGTATTTACATTACACATGGACATCACGGTACCTGTACATGCGTGGGCTACTAAGTATTTCTGATTGGCATGAGCAAGAACTTCACCCAGAGAGAGAAGTTTACACGTGAAAATACATATTTATGTACATACTTGTCAATGTGCACGGTCTTGCATTTTAAATCCGGCTTTTAAAACTTCCTCTGACGTTAATAACAGCCTTGTAACCGATTCCGACGTCCATCCGTTTTGTTTTCTGTCAAGCAACAAGACGGGGAATCGTACTAATGTCAAGCAAGACAAGAGAAGGAAGGGAACTTCTAAAAGTCTACTCAGAAAACTAAACACTGCTCAGCTCTTTCCCAACAATTTAGATATCACATTAGTCAGTATTCTCCATTTACTCCGGCTGAAGGGCGTAATTCATCATGTAATCGATTTGATCCTGCAGTTTGGTTAAAAAGGGGGAGAATACTGTATATGTTAAAGCCCTCGCCGGAGCATGTGGCGTGATTAACATATTATATTTCATGCAGCGTCTTTCCATCTCGGTTTCTCTTCAAGAACACGTATTTCAGGAAACAGTGCTAACCTTATTATGGAAGCCGCCATCCATCAGCGCTTCAGTGTCTGGGCATGACACACACACACACTCACACACACACACCCACACACACACACACACACACACACACACACACACACACACACACACACACACACACACACACACACACACTTACTACAGACACCTTTACATAATCAAAGTATATAACTGTCTCATTGCAGCAAGAACCCCCCCACCCCACGACATGTATATCTTTGAATCTTTTTTTCAGATTGAGAACTTAAATGGCAGTAAAAGATGAAATGCACGAGCCTCATAGATTATGTCCCACATGCAATATGTGTGAAGGAAAATAGGACAGACTGTATAGTGTCCAGACAGTGCAAAGCTGTTACATTGTTCAATATCAGACCCAAATGCAGAGACAGGCTGGTGCATCTACTCAGTATTAATCCGAGTGCAGTCACACTGCGATGATCTGCTCTCACTTTGACTTTGACGAGTTCTTTTTTCCTGATCTGTAATGAATTTACTCCATGTTGTAAAACAATAAACCATAGACATGTCCTAGAGGAGAGGACACCTTTTATAGATGCCGCGTTTTTGTGCGTTTGTTGTCACTCATTCGGATCACTTTTTCAGGTTTCATTATTTATGCGGTGAATTAATAAATTAGACAGGCAGGCTGAATGGTTGCGCCATGGCTGAATCACTTTTGTGTTTATGTTCATCTCAGGCAGCGTTCTCTTTGTCTGTTAGGGCTCCGCACTGTCACTTTGTAGTGCTGCGAAAGAGGGAGATGAATGCTGATGGATGTGAGGATTTCAATGAATATAAACCAGCTGAGCACTGCTAAACCGAGTCTGCACACCCAAAGCACTGGTGATAAAACCTTCTCTTGTGCTTCTTATGTCTTAGATCTTATAATCTAGTTTCCCACTGCTATTGCACCTTAACCTCAATCTTTGTCAGATACAAAATCAAGCTGGATTCAGATGAGATTCTGTATGGAGGTCACGGACGGCTGGACCACAACACCGAGTTCTTCACAGAGGCCCAGTCTTTCAACGGACGCTCCAACTCCATGCGGGTAAATATTTCTTTTGACTCATCAAAGGTCATCTTTTGTTGAACGTCATCGAGTACTAAATATGGAGTGCACTCTAATTATAAGTCCAGGGCCATTGTAGTGGAGTCTGGTCTCTAGACCACTTTTGTAATAGCCCATGCTGTATCGCGATGCCACTTACCATACTAATTCTAACATGGCTGGAGGATGTTGTACATCAGCACTGGCATAGCGGAGAAATTAAGTGTACTCAAAAATGTCAGCATGCATATTAAATGGTGTTTGAGAGCGCTTGTCGATAGACACCATTGTCTCACAATGCAGTGCGCATATGTAATGGAGGAGATGCTCACAGCTAAAAACAAACACAAAAAAAAACACATCAAAAGTACTTGTGGGTGCTAATGAGACAGCTCCAGAAATATCTCTACAAAACGAAAAAATGAAGGATTACTACTTTAGACAAACATTCTTCTTTCTCTTTGTTGTGTCCAAATTTATTTTTTTCCGCAGCTTTACAAACTCACATGTTTTGCATAATCTCCCGTTATTACAAAATGTGCAAAAGGTACATTCGTTTCTCGTGTACGAGCAACCTTAAGATGTGTGGCGTTTGTATATCTTAAGACACTGGCTTTGTTCTCACAGTACCAGGGTATAGTGCACATTCATGTGATAGAAGATATCTGAACCTGTCATAGGTTAAATCAGGGTTACACAGCTATTTAGATGTTTTAACTAATACAATGTTTGTTCCTATTGAGGGAACCTTCCCTTTATTGCTGTTATACTGAGACTGGCAGGGTAAGATAAAGTTCAGGTTAATTGTATAAATAGAGGGATTTCAGGAACAGGCCAGAGAGTTGACAATCTAGATTGGGGATTTACTGGCTACTGATTAGGCGATATGTTGAAGAAAACTGTTTAGATGCTTTATATGCAAATTGTCTGTTACAATTTGCAGGAATTGAGACAGCATCTTTAGGATAATGTATAAGAACCAACTGTCAGTGCTCCTCAGGAAGCCTTTTTTTTTATAACCACTTTAGTGTCTTGCACTGTGAAACACTCCTCTTGTACAAGAACAATGAATTCAACTTAAACTCTGATGCTTTGAATCCGATCCTCCTTATTTAAGGGTTTTTACTTTAAAATTCCCGTAACAAAACCAATAATAATAATAACATTAACAATCATTTCTGTTCTATTAAAATACTCAAATATCTGGATCCTGACACTGGTACACCAAAACATAATGCACATGCAGAATGTTTATGAGAGGATTAAACATGTCATATAACAAGTTTGTCAGGGTGGATATTGATGGTGTTACAGTCGTTTGTCCTTTATGCAGGGAAAGATGTTTACATATATCCCTGCTCTGTATGATGAAACAGATTTTATAAATCAATATACTTAGCCTGAAATGGAGTTTGTAGTGAAAGGAGCCTTTAGAACCATTGTAATGAGCTTTAAGTGCCTTGTATTGAAAGATGGTTGCATGTTCTGGCAAAAAGCCACCATCTCCCTGTCCTGGGCCTCTCAGCTTAACCACTGCTCTATAATTTATAATCTTCCTCATTAATATTATTAGCTTTTCATGCAGTCCAGAAAAATGATCAAATATGACTGCGTTCAAAAAAAAAAAAAAGAAAGAAAAAAGCTGGATCTGTTGGCTAGGGGATGGTATTCGGTTGTTTGTGGTTTCTCCACAACATTAGGCTTTGTTTGTGAATATTATATTCTGGCTTCTACTCTGCGTTTTACTCTGCTCATGCTGGCAGGTTATGCTGGAATCGTTGAGCGCCATGTGAATGTGAAATCCACAACAACACTTGCAGATTCCCGGGCAAACAATGTGCATTATTCATGGTGTTAGAACTTTACCTTTTCATGTGCACACCTCTTAAAAGTTGCACAGCGTCACAGAGGGGAGGAAAAATATCCACCACCGGGCTTCCATCATGGAGACTGCTTTAGGCTAATAGCATGAACTAGGTCGGTCCTTGAAATATAGAAAGAAACACTGATATGCATTTTAAGCAGAGTGCTCGAGGATCTTCCTCGTGTTTGCCTCTTTTTTTTTCCTGCTGTAATTTTTTCTTGATTAAAATGCTGAAAGGAAATAAGATGTTTATAAATAAGGTCAGGGATGAATTAGTGAGGATCAGTGCAGATACCCCGAACACTCCAACTGTAACTCTGATTGCATGGGTTGGATCTTACTGTTAATGAATCCAATTAATGTGTGAGGACAGTGATGTCTGTGAAGTGGTCTGCACAGTCATCTTCCGTCTCCTTCAGTTTGTTCAGTAAAATAATAAATATTTCAAGGCGGTACACTCGAGCTGTTTTCTAGTTAGTAGCAGAGCTGACATAGCACCTGATGACGCGTTTGTTTATCTGAACTCAACTTGAACCTCCTCAGATCAATACTTGGAGCATTGCAGTTAATGGGTTGAGGATATTACTGGATATTAAGAGTTGGACGGAGCACTTTTTATGTATCAGAAAAATGTGTTTGGCAAAGCTCACGGTGATATTTAGAGCGTCCATTTAGCATTATTTAACCCCGGTTTAAAAAGGCGCTTCCTCTCTCATGCAGACAGCGATCCTCCATCGTATTAGCTTAGGTTTCATCAGTTCAGGACTCAGATTCCACATTCTCTTAAATCTCTCCGAACTCTTATTAATTCAAACACCGCTGCTTCACCCATGTCCCTCTTGGCTAAAATGTGAAGTTTAGTTAACAAGTCATCTGCTAATGTTGGCACCATCGTGGATTAATGGGAAGTGAGAAGAATGGTGCTGATATGACTGGAGGGGGGCAAGGGCTGAACTCTTCTGCATCATCTTCTCTATCTATTTCATAGCTGCCTCATACGGATTGCACAGTAAGATTGTAGTCTTGCATAAATACACTTCTCCTCCTCCTCCTCCGTCACACACCTACCTGGTTCTGACAAGAATATTCAGACAAGAGCCTCTGCGGGGGCTGCGAAAGGTGCTCACACCATCCATGTTTTATTTAACAACTGTTGCTTTAAAAAAGTCCACACAAACTTCCTCTCTCCTGTCTTTTTAATGGATCCGTCAAGTTCTCCAGCTTTCCTTGTTACGGGCTGATAATAAACTCCCATATCCTTTTATGAATACATCACTTAGACTGAGAATGCACATAATTGGATGAAATCAGCAGAGTCGAGAGGGTCCCGGTGGCTCGATAGGCTGTGGCGAGCAACAACCCCGTGTTTACAGATCTGGACCTGGACTGTTGTCATGTGACATGTGCCCCTTTAGCTCTTTCAGTCATGTCCCTTTCTCTATTAGAAGAAAATCAATAAGGAGAAAAAATGCCCTCACATCTCAGAACAAACGAACAAAAAAAACAAGGGACAAAATAAAAGCTGTCAGATGTGACACAGATGGTAAACAAGTTTTACAGTGTATACAGAAAAATGTCTTCAAACTGTAGGCATTGGTAAAAAATATTAATAAATAATAACTTTATTAGATCAATCATCCTTATTCCAGTTTGTGCTGCATCTTTCAAAACTATGTCTGTGTT
Organism: Collichthys lucidus; assembly: GCA_004119915.2. Classification (NCBI taxonomy): domain Eukaryota; kingdom Metazoa; phylum Chordata; class Actinopteri; family Sciaenidae; genus Collichthys; species Collichthys lucidus. The sequence continues at coordinate 8,866,891 of CM014090.1, forward strand.
TTGGAGAATATTTTATTTCCCAGTTCAAGGTTTAAGGATTCTAAGTTGCTTAATTAATAGCTAGTAAAAAAATATATATCAAACAGTTGACGCATTAATAGAGGTTAGGACTAACTTTTTAATGCGTCATCGATTCTGTAGTTACAAATATTAGTTTTATTATTATCTATATATATATGAATGCAGAATCTGCAGGCAAAGGTGCAACATTTTGTATCAGACACTTTCTGGCTTCCATCTGTAGTCTGCGTCGTATCCATCAGTCACATTTGAGCAGGATGTGGTTGCAAGTAAACAGTCCAAGTGTAGGGTAAAGAGGCGTAACACTTTGGCTGAGATGCTATGGAGCAGCAGTGCATCTAGAATATTAATTGATTATAGCCGATGCAGAAAGCATTAGTAAATCAATTATTTATCACTGATAAAAGCTATTAGTTAGGAAATGGTACCTTTTTAAAAGAATTGTTATGTATTTATTACTTGAGAATGAGCCAGTTATATCTACAGACGCTGCACGTCACCAACTGGCTCCAGAGCAAATTATTTAACCAAATTATTCCCCCTTTAGATTTTCAGTGGTTGCTGTTAAATTAAAAAAGTAAGCAGCATGCAGGGCCCCGAGTACAAAAGGCTCCGTCCTTGCAGCAGCAGCAGCAGGGTTCGATTCCACACTTTGCAGCATGTCGTACTCAAACCCCACTTTCCTGTCACTCTTCAGCTATCTCTGTCAAATAAAGCTTGAAAAGCCCCCAAAATATCTTAAAAAAAAAAAAAAGATAAGATCCATGTCAGTGACTTGTTCTAATTAAAATGCTAATATATGAGTTGTGACTAAGCAGAAAAGAAAAGCAACTATTAAAGAGATCAGTGATTTTTTTTTTTTAGAGTGGGTTCAGTGGCACCCAGTGGTGTCTTGAGGACAGGCCGAGGGTGCAGCATCACTTATCATACTAATATGAATTCACTGTTTGTTTGCTTTTAATGTTTCACCATATTGGTTATATTAACATTAAGGGGTTTTATCTCTTTTTTTCTCACACAAATCAAAACAGCTTGCCAGTTGTCATAGTAACACAACACATTTTTCTGGCTCTGGAGTTATTTTTCTGGATCTCACCAGTCAGGAAAAATAGTGTATGTCAGAGCGAGGGATGTAAAGGTTTGACACGGTAAACAGAGCTCAAAGAAATGCTGATACATCTCAACCCTATACATGATATATTTGTGATGTGGCTCTCTCTTCGCTGGTGCACATGGAAACAAGAAACCGCCTGTCAGTCGAGTCAGACCCTGCGGGTTGTGATCTCACCAACATCAGCAGCAGGCTCACACTTCAACAACTTTTTATTTTTATTTTTTATGTGTTTGTTCTTGTACAGTTTAAATATAACCTCGTTTTGATTTTAAAGAAATGAAAGAAATACATTTCACAAGGTAAATATGCATTTAATGTCCTAGTTAAGTTAAATATTTAACTGTATATGCTGTTTTAATATAATATTATTTAACTTAAAAAGGCTATGAATGATGTGGGTGGCAAAATCCTAACTATAGGGACAACGGTTGATAATTAGCGAATAGCTGTGTGCAGCTCATCAGTTTCATGCTTTGCATTGTAACTATGTTAAATTACATCATCCCTATCAGATAAAATAAATTCAATACGGACAATTATCACCCAAATCTGCAGCTCCCCTCCGCTTTACAATTAGCAATTAGTGAGTGGCTGGTGAACATAGTGGAGCTATTAGCTGCTAAAGAGCCAAATATTTTTCTCTGGAGTTGGTTGAGACCACATTAGAGAGAGTTAAAACAGAGCGAATATTGGACATCAGGTAGACTTAAACATGACTCTAAATTAAAACTAATGTTGCTCCGTGACCGCGGTGCCATAAGAAAAAATATCCTTCACTGTTTGGGTAAAAAGTTCACTAAAAACAATTTCCTCATTTACAATATCCTTGAAATATTGCTATCATCTAAAATAAATCTGATTTGTAGCCAGTTAATATATACCAGCATGTATTAAACATCACATATTTCTTTATCTATTACCGCCTACGTTTTTATGTTTTATGATGTAACAGCATTGTTGAACAAGTCTGGTCTGTTAGCGGTGACAGAAGAATCAGCAACGAGCTCATTTCATTTTACCCTTGGTAATAAGAAGGGAGTGAATGTTTCAATAGCTATGAAGCCATGAGGCTGAATAAAAAATATCTTCTTTTTATGCAAATAAAAAAAAAAAATGTTGCAGCTAAGCCTTCATCTGAGCGAACTGACAACTAGATATACTCAGCAGAGCGTTTCATGACCATCTCGCACATCAAGAAGTAGGACTCGCTGCTACTGAACGATCGCAATTTATTCATTTAGCAAGACAGAAACTTTAATAGTAGGAGACTGCGATTTTTTTTTCCAAGTGAGGAAATGTATTTTAGGTGAACTTCTTCTGGCATTTGTCACATTTACAGTTTTGTGTCATAACACTGAGAAACACTGATGAATAATTAGGCGCTTCAAGACCGTTAAACTTTGCATGCATCAAAGAGGTTGTCTCCTTTTGACGGTTTCACAAAAAAAGAAATTAAGCTGGAGCGAGGCAGGAGTGGAAGGAAACTTAGCGGGCTTGTGGCAAATGATCAAAAGATGTGCATTTCCATCAGACACATCTAAGGCCTGCTGCTGAAGTGTGAACTCACAGAGTAAAACTGTGACAGGACGTCGAGGTCCTGCTTCGCGCTTTACATACAAATGTATAGTATTACTAAATCCACGTACATATGCTGTGTACTGTGTGACAAAGATGCACATTTCATACATATACTGTGCATATTGTGCTGTTAAACATGTGATAATTAACAATTGTGAATCATTTACAGCATATGAAGCTTATCACATCCCCTCGACAGCATTTTAAATCTGTTATGTATGATAAAAACACAATTATGAAGTATAGATCTTAGACTGAGACACTGTTAGCTCAGAAAAGTTTGAATCCTGTACTGTGATCTTATCAAAACTAAACCAAAATAAGACCCAGGCTGTAAAGACAAACAGATACACTCCTTTAATTAACTCTACTTGATTCAGTTAACCATCCAAGTCAGGTTCGTGCTGCTACCCGGTCAGATCCATTGTCCGTCTAAAGTACAACCTGTACAGGAGTGCTTAAAGGGAGTTGATCCTTGTTAAGTGAGTAATGGAGCCAAGCAGAGACATGTCTGGAGACTTTAAGTGCACGGATAGTCAGGCTGTGCTCTCACCCAGTAGCCTGGGTCTGGAGACAGAAACCCGGTGGATGATAGATTCCTATGAGGCATCTCATGAATCCTTCATCAGTGTGTTTGAACATTGATCAGATCGAGTATTGGCCCAAAGGCTGGACTTGGAGTGAGTGTGAGTTGAGTGAGTGAGTGAGTGAGTGAGTGAGTGAGTGGTGAGGAAGTGATGAGTGAGAGTTGAGTTAGTGTGAGAGTAGTGATGCGATATCACATGATGTGAGCTACAAAGAACATCTCTGAGACAAAAGAAGTTTTACAAAAGGACAAACTTTCTACATCTGCCGTGTACTTTTGCAAAACAAATTGCCTTGCGTCCTCTTCATCTCAATTTGTTCCGCGGCTCTGATATTAACACTTTGAACAAATTGCCAGGTTTGCAAAAGGTTTCCGTCGCACAGTAACTGCTGATGTATCCGACTGCCGCCTGTGACTGCTGTTGCTAAGACGGGAATTGCAGTTTATGAGTGTCTGCCGGTGAGGTGGTAAACACCTACTCCAAATGACTCATCAGAAATCAGCGGAGGCTTTGTGGACATATTCAGACAAATCCAGTCAGATTCTGGATTGCCAGGGTTGTTTTGTTGCTTGTTGCACTTTGCCTTTTGCAAAACATTGGCAGCAGAATTTGTGCTACACTGATGATAATTATGTCTGACATTATGCCTGAAAATGTATACTAATACTGAGTGACTGTGATATGTGTGATCTAAATTAAATCATAACATAAATTAACCATGAATGTGAAATCAGTTCTAATGATGTATGAAACTCGATCTATGAATAGCTGCTGTTTGTAACCGCAAACACTCACTGCCTACAGTCATGGATGAATTATGAGACAGAGCTCACGAGTGGGGTCGGTCAGACTGGAGAAAGATGGTTGATTGCCTGCGTCTCGTTCTCAGCTGGTGAAATGCGACAACATAAATGAGAAATAAACAACAGAGTGGCTCGGAGTGAGCCGATACACGACGCACGAGGGAATCAGACTCAACAACCGACTTCATCTTCTGTCTTCAAGCCGTCAACCCAAAGTGTCTGTGTTTGACAACATGCCACAATCATGTTTCTTGACCTGGGAATGAGACTTAACAATCAACTATTTTACTTTCTTTCTCTTTCTTTCTTTTTTGTGTTTTTGCAGCATTAGATCTTTAACTGAAAATGATGCGCACTACATTTTTGCTGAGCACGTTAAGATGACAACTTTACTTCTTTCAAAGTGTTTTTCCACCGCTAAGCTCAGCCAACGGGCCTCGATTCATTTCTGTATGATATTAAAATCTATTAGAAGACTATTGAAACCCGAGTCGTGCAATCCATCACAGCGAACGTGAAGCCTATTCATTTCGGTCAGTTACACCATCGCTCCTATGGTCGTTTATCATAAATAAGAGTGCAAACAAGTTGCATTCTGGAGGATTAAGGAAAAAATACGTTGATCTTATTGAAATAACTTTCTGAACTTTGCGATTATAAAGTCAGTGATTTGTATCACATGGACTAATCCATCACACGGCGTCACATGTGCCTGTTTTGTTTTCGCTCGGTTCAGTATGAGATGACCATCTGGTCCTGTGTCTGAGAGCGTTTCTCACTAAATTGACGGATAATGAGAAATATGTGAACCTTTTTTAATTGCGTCTAGAGCGTGTTAATGGGTAATTTGGGATGTCTAATTCACAGCACCTTCATGTTGTAAGGAGTAATATGTTAATTAGAATGTCTTCCACTAATTGGTGTGCCAACACTTGAGACTTTCTGCTGTTCTTTGTTCACAGATTGATTTAGAATTTGTCACTATTGCTATCTATTCGGTGGAAATAAAAAGCTGTTGACATATTCCAGGTTAGGCACAGTGGTAGCTTTTGTCTAAACAGGTGCAGTGATTCATTCTGCCTTCCCTTCTCTCTGCGCCGCTTCTGCATGGAGACTCTCCCACTGTGACTGTTTAATTAGTCACCAATGTCTGTGTCAGTGTTTTCAGCGCCCGGGCTGCTTGACTCCCTCGGTGACAAACTGTTGCCAAAGAAACACATCCACAGCAAGCTCAGATCCACTGATGCCGAGGGGCGGCTTGAAGAGTTCAGGGGGGTGATTGAATTGTTTACAGCTCTGCTCTCTTTTTCAGTTTTCTGTTGGGAAATATAGCATCATTTATGTCTGCTTGGCTTTTGCTTTGGCATGAATCTGAAATGACGAATGGTATGCGGTGGTTCCTTCCCCCCAAACGACACTGTGAATATCAAAAGGATTGATCAAAGATTTTATTAGCTACACCGCTCCAAACTTCTCTCTAAAAAACCCTCTCTAAAAAAATTTGTACGGTGTGTGTGTATATATATATATATATATATATATATGGAATCTGACATTTCCAGGCTTGTTTTCTTCCCATTTTTTTATGGTGTGATTATTTTTTGCTGACATGTTTTTTTTCTAAAGTCCACCAAAACTCCAGAGATTCTTATAGCTCAGTTTATGCCCACTGGCAGATTGTATCTTCACAGAATCCCAAACCTACAGTTGATGCGCAGCCTAATATATAAAGATGATGAAACGCACAGTTATTGCAGATTTGAAAATTAGGAATTTTTTTCCTATATTGCTCATTTGGGGATGGTTCCCTTGAATGCACGTGAAATGTAATGCCTATTTGCAGCAGGATGCATATTCTCCATAGCTCAAAGCTTTAAAATGAAATGCCACGGCAGCTAGTTCACACTTCAGACGGTTTGTGACTTCTCTCCCCGCACGGATCTACTGACTCCAGTGCCACCCAGAGGTCTCAATGCAGCTGCAACTCTGTCACACTTTGATTATACCTCTAACCTTGACGGCCCTCTTCGATCAAGCCTGTGGTGTTTGTGAACTGTCTCCTCCTGAAGAGTTGTTTTTCTGCTGCAATCTGAATATCCTTCTAAGTACCCCCAATCGTCTTTTCCACCCTCTCCCCTCTGATTGCGAGGAAATGATCAGGCCTGATCATCAAGGCACTACCAGGTTGTCTCCATGTGTTCTAAAAAAAAAAACCTAAAGGTTCAACAAGTTCTAGAGAAATCGGTGATCTCGTTAACATCATTAATCTCCAATTGTCATCTTACTTTTCTCCTTATTTTCTTTCCTCTCTTTGTCCTTTTGTCTCTCTTAGGTCTACATCCCCTGCAGAACAGCTATTGTCCTGGCCAACGAGGAGATAGATTACTGTTATTAGAGGATGATTGTCTCCACAGAGACCAGGATCGAGAATGGATTCCAACCTCAAACTGAGTGTTAACAATCACCTTCATCTTAAAGTGTCAACCTTGCACACCATCCAAACCCACTTTTTGTGTTCAAGTCTTTTTCTTTCCTAAATGGAGGAGGGGCGGGGGGAGAAGCATTGTGAGCCTGTGTGCTCTCAAACACCATCTGCAACCTTAGATGCTGTGTAACCCCATTTACTGCAGATTGCTCCATTTGGGAAGCGTCCAACCTAACCAGCAGCTAGATGCTAAAACTTAAAACCCTGCCGAGTCCATCCAACACTAGCCAGCAGCCATTTATAGGCTCTGTTGAATTTGGCCTGTCATCTGAAACACATGACCGGAGACTGTGACAGAGGGAAGCAAGACTGCAGGCATTCAAACATGATAACAGCCCAAAGATTATTTTAGATATTATGTTTAATGCATATTTCACTTGATCATTATGTATTTAAATAGAAATAATATTTTAGTGTCAGGGACACAAAGAGATTTACAGTATTGCCAGCACTTATTAATCAAGACGTCCAGGTAGTCAAACACTGGCTATCAGTCTTTGTTCATTTGCATTGTGGGACACTGTATCTACACAAATATTGTAATTTGCACAAACGAATGCTGCTTTGAATTACTTTACTGTTAATGGGTATCTGAAACATTTGTGTTGTAATGTTTGAATTTATGCAGCTACTGGGAGCACTTATGCGGTTATTTATGGCCTAGTTGTTATTAAGCCAGTAATTTGCTGCTAAAGCAAAGTGATAAAATCACCTCATTTGGATTGCTAACAGTGTGTTGCATAATGCCCGAGTAACATATTTAGCTGAATTACACAGTTTTTTTTTCTTCTTCTGCTTTGCAGGAAGGTAATGCATAGATTTGTCCTATAGCATATCACGTTAAAGTAGCTCATGCGGTAAATCTCACTGAACTCAATTCTAAAATAAGTTGACACTGATGATCAACGCATCATTTTAAGCAGGAGAAGACAATTTAACGTGTGCGGTATGACTCACACACCTAACTACTTTAAGATAGTATGATTTATGTGCACCATGTTCATTAGGTTCTGTTGCATTCCCCCGGGATTATTACAGACGTTCCAGAAAAACACAGAAACAACCTGAATTCCTAACACGCCTCTCCCAATTAGCTCTGACTTTTGTGACTCTCGTCTCGACACACTTGATGATTGAACATCTCAAAACAACATCTGCAATGCTCATCCCTGTCCTCCCCGTAGCTGTTATGCGAGAACGTTATTGATTAACTATATGTGTACGAAACCGAGCAACATCACTGATGATCGGTGACTGCTTTTGTGACTGCTGAACTTACTCATTCTGGCAACATGTCATTAAAAATGGTCTTCCAACACAAGAGGTTTCATCTTTTTAAGGGTATATTCAGCAAATGACTGCGACAATTAATGTGTTTTCAGCCTTTATGTGCTTTTGGTTCCCATCCTCCTTCTAAAAGTCGCTCGTTGCCATATGAATGGATGTCTTTTGGATCATTTTCACTATTCTTTTTTTGCACATTTTTACCAAAGCAATACTGTTGTAAGTAAAAAAACAAGAGCTGAATTTGGGCATTTTAAGATAAAAGCCTATGCCTTGATTTACTGCCATGGACGCTGTAATTCTGTGATCCACACCTACTGCATTAGTACAAATTCTCTGCATTTAAGCGGCGTATTGTGGCATATGGCAGGTTTTGATCTGCCTCCCCTGCAGCTGAAGTAAACAAATTTATATTCAGGACCATCTTTCCTGTGTTTAGCTAAACTATTATGATCGTGTCATTTATTTTTTGTAGAATACCGAAGAATTAAAGGGAGCTCCACCTCTGGAAAAAAGCACAGAGAGGATCACTCTGCATACATTCAACGCAACGAGGTTTCGAGACTGAAGTGGGGTGTTTAATCATCCCTCATGTGACCCAAAGTCATTGTCATTTTATGAATTGTCTGCATGTGTTCTCAAAAGTAAAATTGATGTCTGATACACAGTAACTATTGCAGCATATTTCTTTCATTATTACTAATGATAATAAATCAGTGCCTGTCGAGCAACATGAAAAATATGGATGAACTGGGCTGTGCAGTCTGAATACTGATTCTGTCACATGGCACACTTATGGAAAATGTAGGGCCTTCAGCTTTCTGTAGAGTATATTGTGATGGTACTCTTTCACCAAGTACTTGAAACAAAAACTTTTTTTTATTCCAGTCTTGATAGATGAAGAGTTGCATGTCTGTCATTTTCATCCAACAGGTGGAATTTCTAAAAGATGTACTTATCGCCGCCGACGAGAGGTGTCTCACCTTTTTACCTTTCAGCCTCAAGTTCATCTATTTTCTAAAGTCGAGAGATGTTACAGGGTTTCTATTATAAATATTCAAATATTTGGACCTTTACGAGTTGGTGTAGAAAATCTTACCATACAGTTGTGAACAGGCTGCATACAATCTATCCAAAGAATTAACTTTATTTTACCAGGAGGTCTAAACCTGTTTGAAAATCCATCACATACAGGTCCTGTGAACTGTGTGTAGTAGAATATTGTGCCAGACTTTAATAAGAAAAGCCACATCTTTGGGATGACAAAAGAAGGAATCTTCTTGGCACTCTGCACTGAAACATAAAGTTTCACTTTCCCTTTGGTGACCAGGGAGGCTGTGAAATGTTGTTACGGGACCATACGGAGCAATCGCCTCAGTGATTCGCACAACATGATGTAAGGGGGATGAAAGACGAGTCATCAGACCATAATACTTACACTTCCATTTCCTAGGCATCCGCACTTTGTGCTACTTACACCAGATTATGTGGGTTTGTGCACTGGCATTGATACAAGCGGCTTTTTAATAGCAGCTGCACCACGGAACAAAAAAAAAAGCAGTTTGGGGAGATCACGATGTGGCTTTTTTATGAGGCCGCTTCACAAAAGGTGCTGATTCAATCCTGTGGTAATTTCTGAGGCTCCGTTTTTGTTGCGTTCAGGAGAAACACATACACTTGGTCTCACTTGGTTTAAGTTTGTCTTTTTAAGCTGCATGGCATGTCTTATGAAAACTTTTCAGTAACAAAGACAAACAATTTTTAAATAAGCCTCTGGCCTTTTTCCAAAAAAAAATGTCCCTCAGTTACTTTATAATATTAATGCGCTACCAGAGGAGATGACTTGTACAACGCATTCCACACAAGTGGACAGAATAACAGAAACTGCAAACTCTGGATAAATCAACACCGTTCTGAAGCAGTCACAGAAAAACTGAGCTGCAGTCTTCACAATAGAAGTTGAGTGAAGCGCTATTTCATGTGGGGTTGCACTGAATTTTAAAGGTGTTTACTGTATGTTGTCGAGTGTAACCCCCATTGTGAAACAACAACCGTCATGAAATATGTAGGACATATATGTTGTGTTGTGCATGAGCAGATTTCGTTATTAACCCTGAAAGCGCAGAGTGCATTCTGTGTTCTAACGCTTTGTCTTTCTGTATCTCTTATGGGCTCACAAGGATAAAAATGCCTTCAGGGAAGATCCCGGAGAATGCAATATTGTCAAAGCCAGAATTGGGAGTATGACATGCACAAAGAGAATGTTTGCAGTGTCTGACCCACGAGGTCAGGGAGGGATTTCACTATTCACGCTGCTGCAATACAGAACGCCTGCGATGATATTTTATTCAGTGACTCGAGCTTTTCACATTAACGCTTGCTTAGGTTTGAAACGTGCACTTTAGAAATTAGCGATGTAAAGTTAATTATATTAATTGGTGAAATGTTTGTCATGTGGCATCTTATCTGCTGGTACTGTAGGAAAACAACCAATTAATCATATCAGGAGCGACGTTTAGTATTAGAAGTCAGAGTCTAGTATAAAGCAATAAGATCTGAATGGCAAATGTCATCGAATGCCGTGGTCTACCCATCCTTTCTTATTGTATATATAATAGAACTTCCCTTTCTTTCAATATGATATGAGAGTGTTCAAACAGCAGAGAAAAACCTGTATCTGAAAAAAACAGTTTGAACAGGATGTGCCGTCTGAATATTTCTTCATGGGAATCCTGTCTCACCTGTCACCTGTCACTTTTGATTTAACATGAGTTAATGTAAAGAGTTAAACTTCCTCTGAGTCAGTGTCCTGCAAATTCAAAACAACAATACATGTTTTTCATCATTCGGCTTTTGAACAGAGGCAGCCTGTGGTTTCGAGGAACAGTCAGCTCCTGTAAGTATTAATGCCTGAGGCACGCAGTATGAGACCTGATCTTTTTTTTACACCAGCTATGTTGTATTTTTCTAGGTTTGTAACCCTCCATCCTCCACAACGTCCGATATAATATGGTCAAAAGCTTAATGTGTAAGAGTTCAGGAGGCCGCGGGAGTTACATGTGGTGGACCCCTCCAATAGCGCCTTGAATAATTCTCTCCTTAGATCTTCAGAAGCTACAGGAGGAAACTGTTTTCTCACTTTTCTGACTCAGAAAACTACATTTTTTTGAAACAGGCGATAAGGCAGGTGAGATGTTGGCACACATGATAAGGCAGACTGAGAACAAACAGTGAATTCAAGCAGTTCTGGGTGAGAATGGGTCACTTCAGTGCGATGCAGCCAATAAAAAATATTTCTTTGTAGTATACAGTTGTAAGTAAAATTCTCTGACATTACAGAAGCTATAGAGGGACTAAGTCCATTTAAGGGCCTTGATCTCCCCTCGATTAACAACTTGTATGAGCTGCATCTAGTTACCCCGTAACTTTAACTGAAATAGAAACAGCAATAATGAAACTGATCACAGGGAAAACCCTAACAAATCTTTACACCTTGTGCTATTAATATTTAAGTAAATATTAAAGGTTTGCTCCTTTATGTTCACAGCTTGTAAATTAAACCTGTATGCAGATGATATGTTGTTAACCCTCAGCAAACCTGCAGCTTCCCTACCAGCCGTATTACACACAGCAGCTTATTTTCATAACGTACGCGGTTATAAGATCAACTGAAGTAAGAGCAAAGATCATTCCTCTCAACATTCATGCTTTTAATAGTGATCTGTCAGGCCCTTCTTTCATATGGAAATTAAAGGGAATATGCCTTTACCAGAACATGACCCGTGTTCTATGTATAGATCATTAGCCCGTGCAACATCCAATGCTACCGCACCCAGCCTGCAATAAGAGCTGCATTTGAATTCCTGCCTAATTAGTATAGACAGAAAATGTTTGAAAATCTGCAGTTTAGTCCTACAATTTTTATGCAGCAGATCTCCTTAAAGATTTTGCTCACTGGGTCATGGTTTGGAACTTTATGGAAGTGCACCAATTGTTCTACAACCTCCCTCCTTATCGTGCATGTTTAACTTAATTTCTTAGGTTGGTTCATAGGACATAAAAAGGACAAATCATACAACAAGTAAGGCTGCAACATTTTTCAAAACATTGATCCCAACCTGTAGCGTCAGAGCATACAAGATGTACATAAGATAGTTTTGAGCAGCAAATTTTTTAAAAAGAAAGAAATACCCAGTGACCCTTAGAAAACAGGAGAATAAGTACAGTTGGGAATATTCAAGGTGGTATCTTTCTATGAGAACTGATGGGATTTTTGAGAATTAAATGGGAATAAAATGTAAATGTAGGAGTTTTTTGTTCAGGCTGTATTTACCATGCCATGTGCAGAAAGAAAGAACCCTTTAACCATAATCGGACATAACTGTAACCCGTTCTTTCTTTTTCCTTGTAACCTTTCGGTGAGTTAAACTTTAAATCATTCGACTCATGACTGAATGGAAATTCAATAAAATGCTTCAATTAGCATGCTCAATCAAGCTACACCCCACATTGTAAGTGTTACGGGAATTATAAAGAAAAACCCTTAAATAAGGAGGATCAGATGCAAAGCATCAAGGTTTAAGTTGAATTTATTATTCTTGTACAAGAGGAGCGTTTCACAGTGCAACCCCCTAAAGGGGTTACAGAGAAAAAGGCTCCCCGAAGAGCTTTGACAGTTGGTTCTTATACATTTTCCTAAAAATGGGCTGTCTCAACCCCTGTTTGTGAACAGACAATTTGCATATAAAGCATCTAAACAGTTTTCTTCAACGTATCCCCTAATCAGTAGCCAGTATGTCCCCAATCTAGATGTCACCTCTCTTCCTGCCCCTGACTGTTCTGTTCTGAAATCCGTCTATGTATACATTAACCTGAACTTTACCTTACCCTGCCAGTCTCAGTGAAACATCAATAAAGGTAAGTGCCCTCAAGACATGTAATAAATCAGAACAAACATTGTATAATTTAAAACATCTAAATAGCAGCGTAACCCTAATTATTATAACAGTAAGAGTTAACTATTGCAAAAACTACCAGGAGGTCTTAAGTTATAAACTGTGTGCTTTGCTTCAGGCTACTTTCTGCTGAAATATTCTTAAAATATATTCACTCCATTAATATAATCAGAACTTACCTGAAACCATGTTGTCATCTGGCTCAGATAGTGCAGCAGTGTTGGCAGTCGGGATGCAGTGCGTATGCAGAAGTCTTATTTAATTAAATGTTGGCAAGTTATCTGTACATGTGATGGAGGAGTGTGCTGCTACAATTAAATTAAATTAAATTGGTATAATCTAACCCTTTGACCAAAAAAAGACCTAGTATTGCTTTTTTATGTGTTTCCCCCCATGAACAAGTGATTTATATTTTCATATTGAAATCGGAATTTAACGATTATTTGCATTATTAGTATCAAACGCCTCAGAAGGAGGCATCCCTGGCCAGACTGATTTGAATATTTGCTTTTATTGTGATTGATATGATCATTGGTGCCTGAATGAGGCTGCGTTAATGCAGCACTCTGGCATCAGCAAGGGGAAGAGGAAGATCAATGCGTGTGGTGGGAACTGTTGTCAGGCCCAGCAGAGAGCAGAGTGTTGATATCCGTCATTATGCATTTTTTCATCTTTATGCAGAACACTGGCAGTGACGGGTTCCAACGCAGATCTTTGGGACCCAAAGTACCACTTGTTTTCTATTGTACAAGGTAATTAAATGCATTCTCCTGGTATCTCGTGTCTATTCAGTCCTCATTAAAAGAGCTTGAATGAAAACCATCAGTACTCGAGCTCCTGAGAATCAGAGCTGGGAAACACTAGTAAAAACTGCATTAACACAAAAGGATCCACTGGTTCTCATTTATAAAGGTGGTTAGGATAAGTTCATAAGGTGAGAAATGATCCACTAAAAGTGTACAGCGTACCCAAAAGAGGCAAAATGCAGCGGTACTATTATTTCTTATGAAGTACTTCCTTCTCTGAGTCCCACAGGAACTGCATTACTCTCAAAATCACCTTAGAGCACTGACTCACATTTATCACGGCAGTCCACAATTGGCCCGCAGGGTGAACGGCAGTCAACCATAAATCCTGAAATGTCAGATAAGGCAGCATATACGGCACTTGTCTTACCAATTATGTCTTAGTAAGCTTTGATACATGTACTACTTATATTCAAAGCAAAGACGGGAATCATGAAGCGGCTCCAGTATCCAACTGATCTCAACACTGCACTGCTGCAGCTGGTTTCGGACAGGCCTTAAAATGACTGATCTGGATGGAAGGGAAACTTTCCATCCCAGGTTGCATGGAGAGATTAGTTATGACTGGGGTGGCTTTCTTTTTTTGTATGCTGAGCAGTCTGTAGGGATGCACCGATAATCCCAAATCCTGGTGTAGATTTTGGGCCCATATATGAAGAAGAATCAGGCTGAAATAAGAGGATCACGACATTGTATCGCTCCACAGCCACAGCAGGAAAACTCAACAGATTTTTGCAACTTCACAAGCGACACATAATCACTTTGTGTTGATGTGACAGTTTGCATACAACAATTGAAATGAAAGGTGTCCACATAGGCACACTGATATATAGAGTCACATGTTATATTTAAGACATGACTACAAGGCAATCCAAGGTGCCTCAGAGTGGTCCACAGGAGGAGCTGAAGGGCTTGTTTGCTTGTAAAGAGCGCCATCGTGTGCCCTCTGAAGAAAGGGGGACTATTGAAGCTGATATTTCCTTTTAATAATAGGGTGGAGCAACAGACAGCTGGGTGGACCTCCAACTGTCCGTGTGTGCAGGCTGGCCCTCTGTATCTGTGCGTCTTCCCCCAATAAACCATCTGTCAGAAGTGTCGGACTGAAAAAACGCGTTTCTGGTGACCATTGTAAAAGGAGCTGAGTCGCATTTGTGAAAGAAGCAGGCGCTTTTTTTGGGTGTGATTGTCGTTTCTTAAAGACGGTAAGAAGTTTATTAACATGACTCTTTCTTTAAACTTAAGTTGTTTTTAAACAAATGTGGAGTTTATAATGTTGTAGCTGCTTGTTAGAGAGGGTGGGAAATAAAAGAACGCACAACGGCGCGCTTGGTTCATGCTGCCATGAGGAGTCGTGCACATGGATTGTAAGAAGGAAGGAACCATCCGGCTGATGCAACCAAGAGCCTCTTTTCTCTCCATGCAGGAGGCTTGAAAGTAGCAGAGTGAGGCGCCAAAGTCTCCACGAACTTATTCCAGTTCAGAGGTGACCTGGAATAAGTTTAATGTGGAGGTTTACAGTGTAAAAAAAAAATCCAGAGCTGTGCGCATGAGGAGAAACATTACCATTTATAGAGCCACATAATTTCAAGAGAGGCGTGGGAGACCTCACGTGAACCCACGCTCTAAATAAATGGGATGAATCACTCGTTACTACATGAAGCTGTGTGTTTGATTCAATGAGATTTGTTTAAAAATAAATAAATAAAAATTCATGCAGGTCTAACAAAATGCCCCTCTGGTCCAATTTAGTGTGTTTTGAAATAAAAGTGTATGAAAATAGTTCATCAAGCAGAGTTAAAGAAAACTAAATAGAATAATACTAAAAATCAGTTCATTAAAACCAGATCTATCACTTTATCAGTCAGTATGTGCAACAGTATCAGTTAAAATATGCATAATTTCAGGCTAAAGAATCCAACTGTCTTTGACCTGTGCTCAAGTTGTTAGTTTGAGTTCACATTCTTTCACGTCTGTCTTGTTATTCGGTCCCTGCATGCCATAGTTGTTTCCCTTTCCAATGCAACTCTAAAGTTGTTATCCTGAAATATGCAGAGTTCATCCAAAGCTAATACAAGTTTCCAGAAATCCGAGGAGGTGCCAACCAAAGTTTTCGAGTTTCACAATACTCATTACTGCATCCAGTCAGATAACCGTGCATAGTTTTCTCTAGTAGTGTTATTTATACTGTGCTGAGAGACTGAGAGGTGGAAGTAGTGGAGTAAAAGAAACATCTTTTACATATGTAAAACACAAAGGAGCAGCCATTCAGCCAAAGAATTTGACTGGCATTCACTTTAATGAGGAGTTAAAAAGGCTTTTCACACTGCTTAGAGTCCACTCTTAGCACATATGATAATTCAGCCCCGTTCATTTGCAGCTTGAAGATGTTCTCTCTCATCTCGATGACTTACACCGCCGTATTTATTGAAGCTTGATCAAGGATAAAGGAGATCAGCAGTACAAGTGATACCAACCCAGTTCTGAACATTTCTTCCTGCATGGGTTGACATCCTCACTAGACCCCACTGAGGTTCACCGTGTGTCTAAGGCTATTTTTGCAGCCGTCTATCTAAACTTGTGAATATTCTACTGAGCATTGGATCAAAACAGGAACCTCAGCTAGCCTGATTACATTATGCACCTTTCTACAGAGAGCTCGTCAGTCTCGTCTGTTGATCTGAAACAAAATAAAGCTAGCCATGACCTTGGGTACATCAAGCAGATGAACCACAGAGTTCAGCCTGTGTTAGTCAAACAGGTCGAAAGTAGATACAAAGTTTAACTTGAGTGCTTGAGGCCCCTTTTTTAGATGTTTTTCATGATTCAGATTGCACTAGCTACGTAGAGACAATGCTCCATCCATCCATCCATCCATCCATCTATAAGTATCAGTGACTGCAGAGTGGCTCGGGGAACACTATTTCAACTCTAATATAAAGAATGCAATTTCCTTCATTGGTCCTAGGTTCACACACATTGTTAAACTAAACCCAGGGACAGATGTAGTGGTCCAGTGAATCAGGGACCCTTTAAAAGGTCCAATGTGTAAGATTTACGGTACTCATTTTCATTATGTTTTCATTAGTTACTGTTTCAGAAGGTTGCAATCTGCAGCTACAATCATACACGCGTGTATGTGACGCTGTAGTCTATGAAATACCAGTCAGATGTGTTTGTGAGTATGAAAGTTAGAGCTTAAATGCTGTATTAAGTCTTGCTGTGAAGTTTTATAATTGGGCTTAAAGTCCCAGAATACAAACCACGAGGAAGGTGCAGAACGTAAACAGAAGCCTCCAAGGTCAATGTCAGATGAGATCTAACGGGAGAGACTGTTTTTGACACTGCACCTGGCTTTAAACTAGGGTGTCAACATCCCTCGATATACTACATCATGGATGATGCTATTATTGGCTTTGCTGCGCGTGTTCCTGCGTATAGCCCTGTGGATTACAATATTCCTACGAGGCTGTTTAGAAATGAAAATGAATATTACACTAATATTCCCCTACATGCTTCTTTGCATACTTAGATTAACGTAATGAAAAAGGTCACTGTTGTGATATTTTCATATCAATTTTTTTTAAAGTGGTTGTTTTTTCCCCCAGCCAGAAATGTGACCTTTTCTGTTGTGTATGCAACATTTTCAACACACAGTGCTGACTGTAAACAGACAAGAATGCTCCCAACACCCAGATAATGTCGGCATGACCCATATGTCTTAATCAGGGAATGCTACATGTGCATTTAAAAGCAGTTCATGTTCAAACACAGAGGAATCCTTAAGTTTTAGTCATTTTATTTGATCACTTGTCCATGCACATTGCCTATAACCCCCCTCAAACAGATTTTCATCTGCAGTGGTGGTTATTTACCAAAGAAGACAACAACTTCCCATGATCCAGTGCTTTACAGCACAAACCACCAAGCTACTTCTTCTGTCATTGTTTTGATGTGAGAAGCCTCTAGCAGCAGAAATTACAAACTGTGTTTAAGTCTGACTGTCTGTCTGATTTTGGGTCATTCATCTCGACTTTTTCTCTTCATTCTTCTTAAAAAAAACATAAAACCCATTTTGATTTGAGGCTGTGAAGGCACGAACATCTCAGCAAAACTCTTTCCTAACACATGGGTGTTGTTATTATGCCTGCAGCTTTAACGTCACAAGGTCGATGTGGCCCTTGAGTTGTCGCTAAATCAAAATCCCAAGAAAGGAAAGTTTGTTAGTCTTGTGTAAGCGTAACTGTTTTATGATCACTCTCACATGCTCCATCCCCCGTTACACCCCAAGGACAGGTGGGCTTTTTGTAGTGCTGCTAAATACCCTTCGCATGCCAAGTGGGAACTCGGTGCTCCCCGAATTGGCTCTCTGCTGTCGTCTTATTTTGAATTCATGCAGTAATTAAAGACGGTGAACAGCTTTTTCTTTTCTCCAATCCGTGTTAGAAAAATGTCAAATTGCGTTCTCAAATCCTTGGATGTGCGTTTGTTCTCAGACACAGGTGTTTCTGCAGGTGTGCGTAAATTGTATGTAAAAAGATAGAAGCATCATTTGAATTCAGCAAACGCTGATATGCAGGTTAAGTATTACAACTTGGCTGAGTGCAAGTTAATTATATTTGAAGGATGTAATCTCGTCTTTAATTTACATGCAGAGAATCGATGGAAATGCAGAGAATCAATGGAAATGTCTTTTCTGTTGTTTTTCTTTTCTTTTTGGAGCGATGTAGAAACTTTTAGAACATAATATCTAAAATAGCCAGCTCCCTGCCCGGCCTCGCCAATATTTGCGCCAGTTTACTTTTAAATTAAAAATATGATGTCATATTTTTTAGGTATTGTACTGACACTGGTGTCTCCTCTATGCATATAAACAATGTCACAGCAGACATAAAAGACATTTGAAGGATCAAAAATATTTTTTTTCTGAGGCCAAACGGTGACGCACATGTGACTAACTGCTATTTAAATTCACCCACATGACCCCTGTGTGTCATGAGCAGGTGGTGACTCTGCCGATTGGCTGAGAAGAGGGCAGGGCCCTGCCCTGCCTCCCCTCCTTTTTTAGCTTGTCCTGCTGCATTAAGTCTTTGTGGTGAGTTTTGAACCAATGACCCTTTTTACCCAGGCCATGAAGTAACAAATGTTCTCGCTTGTGTAACATTGAAGGGCATATTTATTCATGCCCTGCTACTGTTTTTGCATTTTTGACTGATGTCACGAGTGTACTCATTGATTTACAGTCTACTTTCAGCTGTGTGTGTGTGTGTGTGTGTGTGTGTGTGTGTACCCTTGTTAATCAGGTTTGGTTTGTCTTATGCTTGCAGGTCTAATCAAGCTGCCCGGCACAATGAAATGTCTCTACGCGTTCAGTTTCGTTATAATCCAGACGGAAAACACAAAACTATTCAGTCCTTGAATATTGAACAACTTCCTGATATGAAATGGAAATAGTCCTCTGTGCACCTGGACATTCCCAAAGTACACACATTTATGATGTAGCACGTCTTAGATAAGTATTTATTTTATATAAAATGCTGCTTTTAAGAAAGTTAATTAGGGTCATACTGTATATATATTTTCCATCATTCTGTATTCATAAGTAGAGCCTGCCAGAGTCAGTCGGGCCTTGCACGTGGAAATATGTCGTCACAGCTGCTCTGAGTGTCTTTAGCTCGGAGGCCAAGTCATGTGTCGCTGTTCTATTTGTGAACTGGATACCTGAATGGTTTGTACTCTAAGTACAAGAGGCGTCTGCTTCGCGTGTCAGACCTGCTCTTGTAAACGTCTTTCTCTGTTCTGTTCATCTGAGGCTGACTGGAAGTGAGTCAACAGCTACACTCAGGAGGAAGTAGTTGAGTGGATTAATAAAACCGTAGGAAGAGTTACTGTAGAGTTGCATCAGTGAAGACAGAAGATCTTCTTTTGTGTGTTGTGAGAGTAAGTACTTGTTTGCGTTGTTGGGCAGATCCATGTCTGTCCTGCCTGTGCTGTTTTAGAGGAGGCTTTGAAATTGGATATTGGATTGCCAGGATTATACCATGCAGAGCATATTGCGTTACCGTATCATGGTCTGGTTTATCTTTTTTCTATTTTGCCACTACGTAATAAACAAGGACTGGCATTGTGTCGTGTAATAACGCTGCATATTTTAGAGTGCCTGTCACCGTAACCAGCTCAAGGCACACCTTTGTTATTGTTATGGTGTTTAACCCGCGCCTTGATACCTACACCTATCCAGTGCATGGATTATTTTAGGTAACCTTGTCTGGTCTTGCAAGATCAAAATCTCAAAATCGCACAAGAATCAGTTTGACAAACGACATCTCGTGCAATCAGGTTGAGCGAGGCTGCACCAACTAAAGTTTGTCCTGGTCGACCTGCTGTGGCATGTTTGTATCACAAAACGGATTCATTCCCAGAGTAAACCATCTGCTACAGTCAGGTTAAAGGGGAAGTGCTCACTTCTTTTTAATAATAAGGAACTGTGGGCCAATTTTGATTGTATACAGACCGATAGCTGTATAATTAATATTTTCTCCTGAGGTGAACGTGTTGCATTCATGTCCACGCTTTTTACATGACACATTTGTCACACTTCTATTGGTATGAAGAACACGGTCATCTCCTGTGTGTCCTGATGGAGTGTTTTTAAACATCTCGATTTTATTCTCGAACTTATTTTCTTGCTGACGGAAAATAAGTCAGAAAGAAAAATAAACCTGGCTCTATTTAACTGTTATTCATACATGTGTATATATTGTTTAAAATAGGATATTGTAGTAGGGTATATTGTTAAAGTGTGTTTCTTACTATTGTTTTTCTTGCTATCACTTACCGTTTGGGAGCTGCGGTAACAAAAACAATTTCCCTACGCAGATTAATAAAGTGATTCTGATTACGTATGTGGCAGTCGGTATGAATTTCACACCTAGACTGAGGTGAATTATACATAAGGTCAATGATCATTAACACCAATCCTAATGTTTTCACTTTTGTTTGTGACGGCGTCTACATGTTCATACCATAGCCTACATCACTGAACAGAAAATGCAAAGAGATTGAGCAGAGGAATTTGAGAGTCCCTGTACTGCAAATGCCAAAAAAAAGTCCTGCACTTTATTATGATTATTTTATTTGTATGTATCAACAAAGCTAATATTTCTTTAGGACATACATTTAAAGTTAGAAGCACAAGGAGGACAAGAGCTACCTGATATGAAACTGGAACAGCTCCATAGTAATTTCACCACTCTGTCATTTCTCTTCTGTTTCCTGTCAACAGGTAAATTATCTTCTCTAGAGCTTTTGGTGCCAGCCGGGATGATTCTGGCAACATTGAAAGACGTTGGGAAGCAGCTACTGCGAGTGAAAGTTGTAGACTGTAGCACAGATGAGTCCCACTTCTCTCGATGCCTCAACACCTTTGACCTGGTCGCCCTCGGCGTTGGCAGTACGCTGGGAGCTGGTGTTTACGTGCTGGCTGGCGCTGTAGCCAGAGACAGCTCCGGACCCGCCATTGTCCTCTCGTTCCTCATCGCTGCTCTCGCCTCGGTCCTGGCTGGTCTGTGCTATGCTGAGTTTGGAGCCCGTGTCCCTAAAACTGGCTCAGCTTACCTCTATAGCTATGTGACGGTTGGCGAACTGTGGGCTTTTATCACAGGCTGGAACCTCATCCTCTCTTACATCATCGGTGAGACACTTTGAAATAAGGAAGGAAATGAGATGTCTGCAACACCAGCTATTGTTCAAGTTACATGAATATTTTCCTGTGGACAGGAACCTCGAGTGTGGCCAGAGCTTGGAGCGCAACCTTTGATGAGCTGATCGGAAAGCACATTGAGAATTTCTGCAGGGAATACATGACCATGAAAGCCCCGGGCGTGCTGGCAGAGTACCCAGACATGTTTGCTGCCTTCATCATCCTCACTCTGACGGGTAAGGAGCAGCTCGGACACATCCTTGGTTTTTTATCCTTCATCATCGGCTTTTATCTTTCATATTGTCCTTTTTAACTGCTTACAGGACTGCTTGCGTTCGGAGTGAAGGAGTCCGCCATGGTAAATAAAGTATTCACCTGCATCAACGTGGTGGTGTTGCTGTTTGTGATCATCTCTGGTTTTGTCAAAGGAAGCTTAAAAAACTGGAACTTAAACCCTGAAGAAATCCTCAATGGCACCAGCAACTCCAGCCTAAAGTGAGCGAAATTCCAATTGTTGTGAAATTGTGTCCGTACCAGAATGTTGTAATAATGAGAAACGTGTCCTTTTACTTCCAGCATGTCCGATCCCATACCATTAAAAGAAAATCTCGGTGAAGGCGGCTTCATGCCGTTCGGCTTTCACCGGAGTCCTCTCTGGTGCAGCCACCTGTTTCTACGCCTTTGTGGGCTTTGACTGCATCGCCACGACAGGGTGAGGGAAGGGAATACATTAAATTGATAATCGGCACATGTGACCCAGACTCTCTGACATCTCCGGTTATGTTTCCTCCACAGGAGAAGAAGTGAAGAATCCTCAGAGGGCCATTCCTATCGGGATCGTGGCCTCGCTTCTTATTTGCTTTGTGGCGTACTTTGGTGTGTCCGCGGCGCTCACTATGATGATGCCGTACTACATGCTGGACAAGAACAGCCCACTGCCAGTGGCCTTTAAATACGTGGGCTGGGAGGGGGCCACGTATGCGGTGGCCGTTGGCTCTTTGTGTGCCTTGTCGACCAGGTAAAGAGGCTCTCCTGCTGCCTCTCAGCATGGGAAGTCATCGAATTTGCATGCTATTTTTAGAAATGAATAATTCATGTCCAGTACACAAATATACACATACATTTGTTTAGTTTAATACTTGAAGGTGAACTAGTGTGTAGTGTTAAAATACTCCTCGCAGGCAAAACGGATGCTGCTTAACTAACTTAAAGATGCCCTGCGGGGTTTCCTGTAAACAAAGGAAGTTACACTGACACTTACCATTACTCACTGAAATGCACTGTGTGTTTTTTATATTTGAGGTGTAACAGTGCTGTGCAGTGTTTTATACTTTGGCCCTTTGGGTTTTTAATGCTAAAATATAAATAATAAATAATATTTTCGACAGAAGTGTGCTTCTAACTGTGTGCATTCACTTACATGGCATGTTATTTTCTCTCTCTCTCCCATACTAGTTTACTAGGCTCCATGTTCCCAATGCCCAGAGTGATCTGGGCCATGGCAGAAGATGGCCTCCTCTTCAAATGCTTGGCTAAAATCAGCCCACGAACCAAAACCCCCTCTAACCGCTACAGTAACATCCGGTATTGTGGCAGGTGAGGTCACAACCTAAAACCTACTAACTGGATGGGGTTCCTCTCAGAACCCTACACAAGACACTCTTGGTGCACATGGCCTCAACACGAGCACCTAAACGAAACCAAACTTAGCCATAGAGCATAAAAAAAAAGTCCTGCAGATTTGATTGAATTTCTTCTTGCATCCTGCAGTTGAGGCCTTGTGTGAAACCTTGAGTTCACAAACGTCTTCAAGTTAAAATATATCTACCTCCTTCCTTCATCCTTGGTTTAGTCTCCTTGGCTCCATGTTTCCACTTCCACGCATTATCTTTTCTATGGCTCGCGATGGTCTGCTCTTCTCGTTTCTGGCACGTGTCAGTGAGAGGAAGACGCCCATCATCTCTACCTTGGTGGCAGGGTTTATGTCTGGTAGGTAGCTGAGATGAGGCCAAAAGCAACAGTGCCCTCTAGTGGAAGAAGGATCATGGCAAAATCGCCTAAAGTTGTAAATAAATGGAGCTGGAAAGTAGTTTTTTAAAGTATGAATACTTAAAAAACTTCTATCTAGAAATACAGTATCTGCTTTTATATTGTGATGAATATGCTTTGTGCGTTTATAACCATTACTCTCAGTTTGAAGAAGTCTGTCACCCTGCTGATGTTGTTTATTTTTGTTCTCCTGTGTGTCCTGCAGCTGTGATGGCGTTCCTGTTAGACTTGAAGGATCTGGTTGATCTCATGTCCATCGGCACTTTGCTGGCCTACACTCTGGTGGCCGCCTGTGTGCTCGTCCTCAGGTAGTCCTCATCTTTGAGATCATGTATGGAGTCTGATGTGACACTAGACGATTACCAGGCAGAATAATAAAAACGAATGTATACATTTCTAATCCATCTTAGATATATACATGCTGCTGTGACAAGTGAATTACTTCGGTGTGGGACCATTAAGTATAATATTATCTTAACTCTGACGCAGGATTTTTTCCCCTAGTCAAACTGGTTAGTCTTGTTTCACAAGATCATGAGACAATCACACCTTTGGTTTGATACTAGATGACTGATCCAAGCTACGTCAGTATTAAACATGCAATCTTCAAACACATGGTGGTGAAGTCTGAGGATAAGAACTGCTAATTATCCAAATCAATCACAAAGATCCTAACCTACTAAACCTACTGATCACCTTTCCTGCTAAAAGGTGTCATTTAAAAAAAAATGTTATGTATTTTATGTATTAATGCAGATTAGATTACAATAATGAATCACCCTAATCATATTCATTAGAAAGAAACATCTGTTAAAGCCCTCATAATGATTGTAATGTGGCATGTTTTTAAACTTGGTTAGGAAAACCTTCTGACTGTCTGTTTTTGCTGCATGAAGGTACCAACCCGAGCCGCTCAGCACAGCCTATGAGATGGCCAACACTCAGGACGAAGCTGAAACAGCTGAGTCTTACAACGAGGGGAGCGTTGACATGTTACCACAACCGGAGGATCGCTTCACCGTCAGGAATCTCCTGTTCCCTTCAAACACGGAGCCGTCCCCTCTGTCCGGGTTTGCCGTCAACATTTGTACCAGTATACTCGGTGAGACGCACAAAGCCCAAAGAAAACTGGATGGAATTGAATGAACGTCATCCGACGACCTCGCTTTACTCTTTTCTTTATTTCTCCCTCCAGGTGTTTTGGTGTGTGTCTTCTGTGTTGTTGCTGTTCAAGGAGGACTGGCGCCTTGGTCTCTGTCTGTGCTCAGTATTATCATGGTGGTTTGTCTGATTCTCACTTTCATTGTGTGGAGACAGCCGCAAAGCAAGGCCAAGCTCGCCTTCAAGGTAGAGTGTGTTCTCTCAGTGTCTGTAAAACATCACACGTGTAAATCACTTTTCACAAAAACTGCTGTAGTCTGAGTGAATACAGAAAAAACATCAACAAGTTGTGAAAAAAAAAACCTTGCTCCTTAAAACTTATTTTCCTTACCTGCTAAATAAGTGCAAATATGTTAGCAACAAACACAAATTATTATTAATTAGATTTTTTTCTCCCAGGAAAGATCTTCTGGTGCTGAGTCATACCTTATTTAAAATCTTGAATTTGTTTTGAGATTTACTCTCTCTTAGCCATTATTCTGTAAACTCCATCACTATATGCTTTGAGTGTATCTTTTCTTAATATCTAAGGTCATGTTATGTTATTCCACAGGTTCCTCTGCTGCCCGTTCTCCCAGTCGCTAGTTTGTTCATCAACGTCTATCTGATGATGCAGCTCGACAAAGGAACCTGGTTGCGCTTTGCCATCTGGATGGTCCTTAGGTACTTTACGATATAAGAAATGATCTCTATTGTATTAGAAACGGATGAATGTCTTTTACATCAATGTTTCTCCACCCTTTGTAGGTTTCCTGATCTACTTCAGCTATGGTATTCGCAACAGTGCAGAGGCCACGTTGAGCAGGTCTGACATCTACGCGCCCAACTGCACGATAAAGGGAGAGCCCATGGCCACAGAAAAGGAAGCCTTTCTACACGGCACAGAAAACGCCACAGGAGACAACGATGAAGATTGCTGAGGAGACAGGAGGTTCACTAATCTGTTCTGCCTATCATACATGTTAATCCAGGAGACATATGGAGACTTTTTATGCAGCCCAAAACAGTTTTATCATAGCATGTATGGCACATATTCCATTTTTAAACTTTTGGTTCCTGAATCCACAGTATATTAAAATGAGCCACATTCGTTTATTAATATTTGAACTCAACTTTTTTGAGGTCATGGTTAATGTAATAAAATGAATGAGGCTCATAATATTTTTTCTTCTTTTGGAAAATGTCCTGGTAAATGTTTGTCACTCTACTGTGTCCATATCCAATTTTTAATTTATTTATTTTTTAAATCCACATCCCTTCATGTCAAACTTGAATTAATTAAATTAATTAAGAATCGGCAAATATTACTTCTTAAACCAAGCTGTATCCTCGGTGCCTTTTGTGTTCTAAGTTTACCTCAAAGGTACAACGTAATAATGTAGATATTTTGTTCCTGAGAAAATGTACTGTACAGACAACTCTGCACCTGTTTTTACCTGAACAGTATGACTCAGAGAAATACCGTCAATGCCACAATCGTTGTGACAGAGTTGATGCTGCATGGATTGGCTGATTGATGGTTCTGTCACATTCACCAGCGATCAAATACAGTGTTGTCTCCATCAGGGAGCTGCACCATGTTAAATAACCAAAGGGAAAAACAAGCTGCTAATGTGAAGTGATAAGTCAGAGGATGTATTTTAAGTGCCTATGTCCCAAATGAATGTTGCACCTTTTTAACGTATGATAATGCTCCATCACCGGCGAGATTTGTGAAATATATATTGTCTGTATATAATTGAAAAACCTGTATTTATAATCTATCAGGAGAAATTTCACCTACGTTTTCAATTTTTAGTTCACGTACATCTGAATGGAATGAAGTACAATCAGTTTGTGACACCTGAGTGCTATAACTCGCTTTTGTTTTATTGCTGCACATGCAGCAACCACGTACCTCCGAGCAGTAATATATGTGAAAGTATCTCAGCCAGTCAGACGTTATTTCTGATTGTGGAGAGTGTGCATATTCCCAGAGCAGCTAAAATCTCAACATGTTGGATGTATGTGTTCACTCAAGAATGAAAATTTAACGAGGTGTAAAATCCCTTTTTTTTTTAATTCAACACTATGATGATTGTTCTATTTATGTTTCATCAGGAGAAGCATTAAATAAATTGTGTTTTTACTGCATAAAATTAGCATTAAAGTTTGCATTTAAATTTTACCGTAGCGACATTGTCAAAAACCGATTGTGCTGCAGAAAGTTACTATTGTCCAGCCATTAAGTTGTTTTGTAAATACCATGCATTAAACCAGCTAGCCTTAGATTAAACTGGGAGGTGTTTGAATCAATGGGAAAGAGCAAAACTTATATGATTTATATAAGTTTTGTTCTGATAAAATCTCATGCATTATTACCTGTTTGCAAAGAATTTTATCTTTTGTTTTTATTTTTGTAAATAGTTTTTAAGTTACTGCCCACGTTACAACCTGTCTGTTATCATGTCACCCATAAAGCGTGTGTATGGAAAAGAAAACACATTGTAACACTAATACAAGCTGTGCCAACAGTAGTGTAGCTGGTAATGGTCAGTAGATGTAATATATTTTGTTTAATTCATCAGGTGTGAATCATGGATTGTTCCACTGGCAGTGATTTTAGTCTTTGTTATGACGGCTTATGAATTTTTTTTTTTTTGTCCTTGACACTGTTTTATGGAAACATTTAAATGCTGGAGAAATTTAAAAGATTTAGTATTTCAGAATGTTTTCATTTGTTTGAAAGAGAGATTTAGATTTTGTGGACGTTCTAAACAGGTTTACACTTGTATCAGAGTGGTGAAGGTCAGCTGTTCAACATGTGTTGTATGTATACTGATTGTAGTTTATATATATTTTTTTCCGCTGTAAATAAATAATGCTCAAAGTTAAAGGCCACAGACTTTGCCTTTTGATTTCTTTTTTTGGAGAAATGAGGTGTGCACATACCACCGGCATGTTACACAGATGGTTTGCATAACACAGCTGTAGCTTATGTTGGTAATTTCTTTTTTTATTTACATTTTATTAATGAAAATATGTATAACTTAATGACAAAACTCTTTGAATTGACAAAGTTAAACAGAAATTGTACTGAATCATGTACAGATTGTCTACTACTGCCAACAACTATAATAAAAATCTATATGTTAGGTATTTTATTTACATACTTTATTCCTGTCCTCACATGATCTGATGCTACTGTCCCTATATGTTATTGCATAGCTTGAAATAATTTGGAGGGAGATATAAATGTTTGGTTTCACCTGCAGGGGGCGACCTGAGCCTGTGTTTACATGGGCGTTGAATCTCCTCACCTCTCCTCTCCTCCCTGTTTTCCAGCGATGCTGCAGACTGTATCCTCTCCATCGCGGCTGAAGCTGGATGTGTCCCTGCTGCTTCTTCTCTTCTCTTCACTGTCGAGCTCCTCTCTTTCTCTCTCTCTTCTCTGTCAACGGATTACCTCAAACTAAACGGTAAGCACCACCATTTTCTTTCTGCTCCCTCTTATTCCAAATCTCAGCCTCAGATCAGCGGCAGTCATAATTTGGATTTATTGACACTGCTGCATCTGCTGGAGCGACTGCGGATGATCCTGTCGTTGCAAGTGTCATTGGCTGATT
The DNA here is from genome assembly GCA_004119915.2 of Collichthys lucidus. Lineage (NCBI taxonomy): Eukaryota > Metazoa > Chordata > Actinopteri > Sciaenidae > Collichthys > Collichthys lucidus. The sequence continues at coordinate 8,895,038 of CM014090.1, forward strand.
GTGTTCCACCAGTAGCTGTTGCATACAAGATGTGCAGGGGTTAAAAAGAAAAAAAAAAGGTTACCTCTACTGTTGGTGGGCTCACCTTAGTGCGCGTCTAGGTGTGTGTGCGTGTAAAGGGGGTCAGACCCCTGGATGATGCGTTGGTTCACCTCTACCTCATGTTTGTTTTCCAACAGCAACAAAGCCTCCTCTTTCCTCTCCTGTCTGGGGACCATGCGTGTGGATGCACTTTATATATTTAGAGACTGTAAAATGAGGAACATAACTGTAAGTAAGATTTCTGCTGGTGCCACAATTATCCATAAGGGCTTTTATGTGTTACATAATGCAAGATGTGACAGAGAAGTGCAGGGGCACCGCAGACACCTCAGTTATCTAGAGGTGAGATCTTGGTGGTTATAATGACGTGAAAGGTGTTTATAGCATGTATTTGTGCATTTGCATAGGAAAATTTAACATTTGCATGTCACGTTTTTAGGCCTTACATACACAGAGTTTTGTTACTGTTCCAGGTTGCTTAAGATGATCTTAACGTGAGCTTTGGTTGGTTACACAAAGAAGTCAGAACCACTGAAGCATTCAAATGGAAGAGAGAGAGACCGATGCCTCCATTTTCATTCATCCTCAATATTTCATGAGGAGTACAGTTAAAGCATCAAGTGAAGCTCGGTGGACAAACGAAAAGGCCTTGATCTCTGCTCTGCTTCAGATACATACGACTGCTAAGACTGAAGAAGCTCTTGTTTCTTTCAAACCAAAACATTTTAACACACACACACACACTTGAGCATTAGTGCAAGCTTGCACAGATTTCATAAAAAGGTCTTGCCATCATGCTGCATATCAGGAGGCAGGTGGCAGGGTGAGTCGCTGAACAATGGGGGGGATGGGGGAAACATGTTCATGGAAACATGTTGATGGGGAGAGCGTAAATTTCCTCCCCGCTCCCTCGTGTTGTTATGGTGTCACCGCAGGAACATTATCAGCTGCTTAGCAGCGGGAAAAATACAAGAGGACAACAATCAGGAGATATAAATGAAAAAGGAAAAAAAGAAGCAGGAATTAGCCTGGCACGCTGACAGCTTGCATGCACGCTCGATCAGTTTGTGCACTGTGGGTGGAAATGGCAAATGTGGGGGTAAAGGAAGTGAAGAGTATCACTTCAGTCCATTCAGGATACTCGCAGTGCACTTTTTCAGTCAGTAAGAGCAGTATCATGCTCTTTCTTTGCCAGACTGTGATTCTCAGCTCTCCAGAGATTGAGGTTGAAATAGATTAAAACATTTTAATAATCTCTGTGATGTTTTTATTTCATCCAGCATGGATGTGTGAAGCAGACAGTTATCAACCTACAGTAAGAGCGACATGAATTGAACTCACCACAGTAGAGCAGGTAGAGTAAAAATGAGATGTTACATGTTAGCATTAGTTTGTGTTAGTATGAGGACTTTCTGTCTCAGAGTTGTTCATTACATCCATGATGTTTTTCATCTTCCATATTCTTGCACCAGGAAAGCCAGTTTCAGTCACCCCACTTCTCTTTAATGATTTTTCTGCCTTCTTAAGTCTCTAATTTGTTTCAAAGGGCTACGGGTTGGAATTGAAACCCGGATGCTGTGGTCAGGACTTCCTCCCTTTGTCAATGGCACTACCTTGTCATCCCTTTTTGGAGAAGTGTCATATGACCTACAGTACTGTTGTGCCTGTATAGCAGGTCTGCACTGTATTGATTCGAAGGTGGGAAATCAATTTAAGGGATGGAGAAGCAATGATGGCTGCAGCAGAAACAATCCTGTTACCAGAATGAAACAAGACACAATTTTACAATTTGACCTCGTCATAGTCATCAGACAACATGCTGCATGTAAGAATCTTCATCATAACTTCATTGCTTGTTGGGTTTTCCAGAGGGAGTCTGTTGCTTTTTGTAGTTGAACAGTAACCATACAGTGCTGGTAAAGACCCGAGAGGGGCTGGGGAGAGGCAGGTGCAACAGGAATCTGATCCATTGGTCTCTGTTCTGCAGTGCAGGTGCTGAGGCAGCATTTAGTGTAGTGTGTTATCCTCAGACACTTTTGTCTTTAGACTCTCTTTGCAAAGGGTGGCCAAATATTATTTTCCATCCTTACTCTAAACATGCACCAACATGTATTTTTTTAATTACACAGCAGATTTCATAAGAATGAAATTAAGATGCTATTTACAACTGTGCATTTAAATTTGCCCCAAGCTGTCTAAAGCTTTTTGTTTCGCTCTCTGCATACTGAAGTAAAATGTCTTATTTTGTTCAGTTTTAAACTTGAAATGAGGAGTGAGGCACACAAACTATCAAGGTCATGACTACGTAATTGGAAATAATTATGATGTCCATTTATTTTTTTTTAAACTTGGTGGTTAATTTATGAGATGGAACTGAACTGGACAACCAACGGTGAATAATGGCAAAGATGTGGCGAGCTGGGAACAAATTGCTGCCTGAGATGAGAGTCTGTGTCTGAGTCCATTCAGAAAGCAGCTCAGTTTCAGACATCCTTCCTTTCTTATGTTCTTGTGGCTGAGACAAAGTAGCAGCGATAGAGCGTTAATGGCTTTCTTCCATTTACAGTACAGGTCTAATCAGAGAGACCCTGAATGTCAGAACAAGTAAGTGCACAAACCTTAAAGTCATGTTGTCAGTCTGAAGCTTGTCAAGGTCCCATATAATGATCTCAGCATGGCAAGTCAGTCACACATGATCCTTACATATCTTTTCCACCCTTGGAGTCAGTACAGTTTGGTATATAACAAGTTCCTCATGGCTTAGCAGTGGGCAGAAATCACTTGATTTGGGGCTAATAGTGTATTCTGTTCCTGCCACACTTCCCTAAATTATTATATAAAATGCAGGTACAGGTAGTGAGGTTGCCATTGGGAAAACAGAAAGCACCAGTAGAACCAAGTTCAGCCTGTCACATATTATGTTTATGTATTTTTATGTAAACACTATAAATGTGAACCCATTCATAGCTAATTCAATCCACCATCTGTTTTCCCTACAGCACAGCATGCTGTCATTGTGCCACAACCTGTGACGTGCTGTTGTGCCGTTATTGACTGTTAACTATATGTTCAGGGATCGGCCTCGTCTATTTACAGAAGTATTTCAGCAGTAAGTCATTGCAGCTGATGCAGAGAGAATGTAAATATAAAATGATGTGGTGATGACGGTTTTAAGGAGAAGATCTCAGCCAAGCAAAAACATTCACGAACAAGCTGCTCGACAAGGCACAATGTGACACCTTCAGTGTCACATCTTCTGTCTACGCTAGTCACAGACAGCACTATACTGTACATACAAATAACAATATCATCCACATATAATGCCTAGCAAGAGAGAAGAGAGAGAAATTCATTTTATTGGCTGTATAATTAAGACAAAGACTTCACTAGGACACCTAATTCAATCCATTTCTGCAAATATTTTTTTTTCCCTAAAGCTCTGTAAGTGTTTCTGCAAGATAACAGTCATTCCTTGGTTTATGTTAAATGCACTAACCTCTAGTTTAAATCAGTCGAGTTGTTTTAATGGGTTAATGTAATTGAAATTTCTTTTTTTACCTCAGAGTTTAATGGTCTTTTGTTTGCTGACAAAGTAAATAAATTGTTCTTAAGCCTACCTTTATTATATTCTCGTGTATGATTGGTCAGCTTTCAGTCATTGAAGAAAATCATTCTGGCAAGTAACCCATTAATAAGGGTTGTCCTAGTTATTGGTTTTGTTGGCATACATCATCACTTCTGAAACTGGAACAGGCAGCACCACATTAAGAGAACTGTGTTGCATCTTTCCCAGTAATATATTTCATATTGTATATTATTTTATTAGTATATAATTCACTTACATTGTGTAAAATACACTTAAGGCAAGAACGGAGCCAGTCGGGAGCATGGCGAACCAGAGAATAAAATACTGAAGTGTTTACTTCATCTTGCTGGACTTCTGTAAGAAGAGAGAGTTTACACCTGTTAAATACTTCAGTCGTCTTATTGATCTTTTGTTTTGTTAACTTTTGTTTTTATGCAGGATAAGGACGTCTGATGTCATGAAGACCCATCTTCCAGATTAGACATGATATTCAACATTCTGCATTCGACATTCGGCACACTGGAACGAAATGTGAAAATCAATTCTCAATTCTCCCGCTGTGCCACTAAGACTCTTTGATGGGCATACAGACTTTTTTTGTGATGGAAATGGATGATTGATTTTTAGAGTGCTCTTGAGGGCGCTGCTAACTCGGCTGTTTCCAAAATGTGTGAACGAGGAGAGCCCTTCGGTAAAGGGGAGTTAAGAATAACAACCGGCAGGGTGTCGTGCTGGCGGATGGTGACGCCAACGCCAATGATATCGAGACGGAGGATGGCGGGAAGACGGGTGATACTGGTACTCTGTCAGGGCTGACGACTGAAAGAGCAGAGCAGGACAAAGTCATCATCTGGGGTACAGACTCCCAGTGTGATGACCCTGAGCTGGCTGAGTTTGAGATGCTGGAGTGTCAGGAGCTGGAGGCTTACCTGGTTGAGGAGGGAGAAGGACTTTGTCGGGCTTGCAGACCGGAAGGAGTCTCAAGAAAAGGCTTCGACATGCAGCAAAGCCACAGTAGAGCAAGCAACAGATAATAAGAACAGGGAAGAGAAGAAGTCTATTCTGCGTGGTGTCAGTGAGCAGGAATCCAGTATTTCTGAGAGCAGAGAGGTATCCAGGACTGAGCTAAGCTCCGAAACTGATGTCTTTGTGACCTGTCTGTCTACCATGTCAAACATGGACACCGCCGGCAGGACCCAGACAACAGAGTCCTGGCACATTGCCTCTGGTCCTTACTCAACCATCTCAGAAGATCAGACTCTGGTCTCTCAAACGGGCAAGGCTTCTCAAGTAGCTGATCACCTCTTGTCTGGAAAAAGCACAATACACCAGAAAGATGTGGACATGAATTTAAATTCAACAGTTCATTCAGATGATGTAGTATCACAGGCACAAGTGAGCAACGGGGTCGTTCCATGTAAGGATGATGAGTGCAGGAAGAACAATAACCAGAGAAATAAAGCCATTTCAGAGCAGGACTGTGATCAAGGGAGAGGTACTGAGCACAAGGGTTCATCTGCTGCAAGAACATCACACGAAGAAAGCAACAATAAAATGGATAAAAGCACACAAGCAAACGAAGCCCCCAAAATGAACTACAGCCCGAACAAAACAGTTACAAAAGGGACTCAATCATCAATTGAATCCAAAGCCATAAAGAAACAAGGGTCATTCGATAACACGTTGAAAAAACAAAACTCTTTTGACAAGAGTTTTAAAAAGCAGCCATCGTTTGAGAATTCTTTCAAGAAGCAGCTCTCCTTTGATAACACCGTAAAAAAGCAGAGCTCTTTCGAGAACACTGTCACCACCTAGCTCTTCAAGTCTGGAGAGAAGGAAGCCATGGGGAAGCCCCAGTCGACCAGCAACTCCTTCTTCCCCTAAAACTACCTCCTGTTCCCCCAAGAGACGACCACCTGGTTCACCGGCCAAGGTCCAGGGCATCAGGGCACTGAGCTTGGAGCGCAGCGGCTCTCCTCAGAGAGGTTTAAGTCAAACAATCAAACCTCTGGCAAAGACTAATTTGAGCAGTGGCATCCCTAAACCCGTCATGTCTCAGCAGAAAGAGCCTGAACCCAGGAAGTCCTCTCCTCCCCAGAAGCCTAAAAACGTCCGACCAAAAATCATCACCTATGTTCGAAAGAATCCTCAAGCAAAACCACAAGATGCCCCGCTCGAAGCCTCGACACTTCCACCAAGACTATCTTCTTACTCCAGCCCACCAGCTCATAAAGATCTAAAGGTCGGTCCTCAACCTAAATCCACACCGGTGCTCTGTTCCTCCAACCTGCTGTTTGACAAATATCGTCAGGAGATTCAGAAGGCAGGGTACTATCCTCCAGGCATGGCTGTGACTGGGGTGAAACCTCCAAGCAACACCGTCCCACAAAGACAGAGTGGGAAGTCGGACAGTTTTCATGAGGATATGCATGAGAAATATCTCCAAGAGGTGAGAAATTGATGTTTGATTCATGTGACAGACAAAAAATCTCTAATGCAAAGGGTTTAACAATTGTGAAACTGTTCCTAAGCCTCCTAAATGTGAAGACACATGGTCTGATATATCATTGGGTATATCATTACACGAAATCACAATGCCCAATGCAGCTGGAATTAGCTTTATCATTGCACTCCAAACCAAATCCTATCTACATTATACCATTAGCTGTCAGATATAATCTTCATTGTGATTACAGTGATTAAATGTATTGGTAATGTCCCTCGCCAGCATGTTTCTCAAGAAGGCAGCAGCGTCTACCGCTCACCCAGAGCCCTGAGGCCTCAGCTGGGGTTAGGAGCGGTCACTAGGCAGCCTGCAGCCAAGACAAGAGTTCAGCAGACAGGTCAGAGGACAACCACAGCCCCAAGCCATTCTCCTTCAGGCAGCTGGAGCGTCCACCCAAGGCCACCAGGACCCTGCAGGTGAGATGGTGATCCGCTGGGCTAATTAGTTCAAAGTTCAAACACAAGAGCATATTCGACACGCTGCATACTTATGTGCTTATGTTGTAAACCATTTAAATCGAGAATCAAATCAGATTTTATTTGTATAGCCCAAAGTCACAAAGTACATTTGCCTCGGAGGCACAGGGAGTGACATCCTCTGTCCTTAGATCCTCGGTTTGAGTGAGGAAAAACTTTCCTACAAAAAAACCTTTAACAGAAAAAAAGTCCTCCGGCAGTCTAATCCTATGGCAGCATAACTAAGGGACGACCTGAGCCAGCCCTAACTATAAGCTTTATCAAAAAGGAAAGTCTGAAGTCTACTCTTAAAGGTGTTGACTGTGTCTGCCTCCCAAAACTCAGAATGGTAGTTTGTTTCATGTTCTCTCTCCACACTTAGCCATTCTGTGCACATCTCAGCTGCAGAGAAGTTCTATCGTCTATCGTCCTCGGCTTGCTGAATGATTTAACAATCTTTTTTTTCCTGTTATGCCTATGGATGAGGCCTTTGGCACCTAAACTCTTTGAAGTGCAAAACATTTTATAGCGATTAAACTCTTACCAACGGGAAACTCCACTAGCTTTACCTGCTCATAATCTAGTCAGGTACCACATATGATCTTATGTATGTGCCTGCCTAACAAAACTAACTAACAAAACTAACAAACTACTCTGTGCTCCTTTACACCTTTTCAGCTTATGTCCTCCTCTGTAAGTCGCTTTGGATAAAAGCGTCTGCTAAATGCAATGTAATGTAATGTAATGTAATGTGCAGTTTTATCAGTGAATGACGGTTGTTATATGTTTTTCATCTTTATAGTGACTGAAAGTGACATGAACCTTTTTTTCTTTTTTACTCATCAGAGCAGATGTGTCTGTTTTTTCTGCAGATCCCGGCAGTGCATCATTTGAGTAATTAGTAGTATATTTCCTATCCTAGTATTATTCTATCCAACTAAATCTTGTCATCATTTTATTCTTTTCTCATTAAAATGAGTAGGATTTGCTGACTCACTCTGCAGCTATGGAAAAAAATCCTAAAGAAAGAAACAGATTTATTTTAGCTTCGCTTGCTTACTGTATTCTCATTCATGAAATCAAAGTCTAACTTTACATATGAACGTGTATGTCAATAGATTCACCAACCGCTGCTATTATATTGCATGTTTCCAATTTCCAGGAGAGCAAAAGAGGTCAGGAGAAAGAGGTCCAGAAACCAATCCCAAGAGCCTCCAGCTCAAACCAGGCCAGTCTGGTCTCCGTCCACCAGGCTTCTCCGCCCTGCCAGCTGCCCGTCTGGCTGCCTTCGGCTTCGTCCGGAGCTCCAGTGTCTCCTCTGTGTCCACCAACCAGTCTACCGACAGCGGTCACAGTGATCCAAGCGACCTTCTCAGCGTGAGTCACGCCCCCTCGCCACAAATTTAATATGAAGCATACCGTGTTGATCACTTCAGCTTAAAATGTGACTGACCGAAAAGAGTTAAAAGAGTCGCTGTGGCTGCCACTGCTATCCTTAGTTACTATAGTAACAGCCGCTCGCTTCCTTTCATTTTTTCATTCATTTATCACTAGCAGGCACTGAAAGCTGCTGCACCGCAGAAAAACCTTTGATGAGGAAATCTTTATGTCCCTCTCCTCCCTCTGCTGCCTCTCCTCAGCCTGCGTACTGCAGCATTTTATCTAGATCAGATCCGAGGGTCCGACGTGACCCTACCTCTCACAAGCTTTGTGAATGCAGCCTTCATTCACAAAAAAATCAAGCTGATTAACTCTGTGTGGAATAAATGTGTCAGGACGAGCTGAGAAGTTGTAACTTTTTTTATTCCTTAAAGAGAAGCAGTGTAAATGTGTTCTGTCCCCGCATGGAGCAGGTTGCTGATTCATTTGTTCATAGTGCTGACTCAAACCAACCATTGTCTGGAAAATGCTTAGACGTACTATAAAAATGTTTTTCCCTCCTGTGTTTTAGATCCATCCCATGATCCTGTTTGACTGAGCGTCAAAGATCACACCTCAAATAGCCGCGCTGAATTACCTCTTATGTAGTTTTTACCGTGAACATGAACAGAAATCAAATTAAATGAATTCAAACACTCCAAAATAGGATGTCTAAATAAGACGACTGCCACATTTAATTATCTCATGGTGCACCAGAGACCAAGATTGGTATGTATGCACAGGCAAAAGTGTCTCTGTGGCATCTGTAGTGTCTGTGCTTAATATGATGACAGCTTAATGCTGTCCTCGCTCAAGTGTCGCCACATTTGCCGCAGTCCGCAGACAGCTGACTGCTGCCTCTGCTCGTTCGCTGCTACACTTTTTGTCTTGTTCTGACCTGCTGGATTCAGACGCTGGTGCAGGCAGTGGGTGCTGCTCACACTTGGGGAGGGGGGGAGAAAAAAAAAAAAGAAACAGCTGTTGTCTCAAACAGGGTGTGCCTCCACACCCGCCCACATCTTCAACCAACAGTAGCTGCTTCACATGTCAGTGGCAGCCTGTTCTTCACTATTTATAATCTCCGAAATGATAAAATGCTGCCGGTGGCTGCAGCGTGTGTCAAAAAGATCCAGTCAGGGTGTGGTGTGATAGGATAATCCGTGGAGCTGTTTTTACACTGACACCTCTTGTCCAGCCTGTTTCTTGCTTCTGGGTCTCCTTGAATTTTCACACCAGTTAAGCCAGATGATGATCTATCAGTCCTGCCTCACTCCTCTCTCCTGAAAGGCTCCAATGTACACTTTACTGGGATATTTTGTTCCATTTTTAACCCTCATTCTTCAGAAAACAACTGCAGCTCCAGATGATAATCTGCAGTCATGTAAGTGTGGCCTACTCTTTCCATTGTTGTCTTTGTACATTTCTCTGTGGAGCTTATTTATAAGGCACTTGCAAATTAGCTTTGTCCCTTCCAGCTAAAACAGAAAATGTAATTCTGTTTGTGCTGTAGAGACTAGATGGGTGTCTACCAGCTAGTAAAACACTTGGGAGTAGCTCAGGCGGCGCATACATGACTGGCAGCTTGTATATCAGTGTTTCCCTTCAGGCTGTTGGCTCAGGCAGCACCGCTCTATTAGTGTGCCACCGTATGCCACGCGTGCAGCCACATTCAGCGGGGATGAGAGTGAGTACATCCTCTCAGGGTAGAGGTTTCTACAATGAACATCAGGACGCTGGTGACATATCGAATTCATCCTGTCCAGTTTAGGTCAGCGGGAGTCTGGAACGAGCCTGCACGGTCTGCACGCGAGTCTGTTGTGCTGTGTGCTGCTGAGATACAGTTACAGTTTGGGTGTTTGTTAGTTGTACTGGTTTGAACAGCAGACTCTATGTACAGTATTAGTGTTCAAGCAAGTTGTGAGTTTTTTATCAAGAAAATAACATTCTGTTTCCAGATTCTCAATATCTTTGGATCACAAATGTCACCTTGATCCTTATTTTCTGACGTTTTATAGAAACAGTATAGTTGCTAGTTACTATATACTCGATGCTTTGTGTATCAGTTCTCCGGATCTTTGGGGCTTATTATAAATATATCGGTAATAATGACCATTTTATTTATATAGCATCACAGACAGAGCAAAAGCAGGATACCCAGAAGACAAATTAACAACAGAAAGTCAGAAAGAAACAACCACAGGACTGAATTTAAGAAGACAAAAGACGCTTAAACATACGAGGTAAAAGAGATACAGACAATGTGAAACAAAAATCATTATATGAATCAATGTATGATGTATTATGTCTGTTAGTAAGAAGCTGAGCTGCTGCTTTCGGAACCAGCTGGAGGCGACTATTCAGTTTATGAATATAGTATGCTACTAGTAAAACCTGTTTCTCCGTGGATTACTCTGTGAAGTCCTGCAGGAAGAAATATCAGCAGACAGGAGTCAGAAAATGGCCATTCTGTTTTTTAGTCTGTCCTCTGCAGAGGAGATCTGAGAACAGCACAAACACAAATTCAGTATGACTGCACAGAATTCTGCCTTTTATACAAAGACAAATATTTATCTCGCCAGTCTAGTTAAATACTTATTTGTAGCCTAAAATGTATCTAGAGGGATTTCCCTAAATCTACACCATAACAGAGTTTACATTAGTGGCCTACTGCAGTTTGAACTTGTGTCACATATTTATTTGTGTCACTTCTAATTAGATAACAAAAATTCCGACTGTATCCGTCAGGAATGTGTATTTCCGATATTTGCACCACACAGGCCAGATCTAATTACAAAAACATTACCAACAGGAATTATTGAGAATTAGAAGATATGAGAGTACATTCAGAAAGTGCAATAAAGATTAGCTAAATGTTTCGTTTCATATTTGTAACCTGTTTGTTCTCACGTCTTGTGAATTAGTCACCAGCAGAGTAGAGCCCTCCTTGCTTCACACTGATCAGACGATGCTTGCAACAGGGGGTGGATTTGCACACACGCACACACACACACACACACACACACACACACACACACACACACACACACACACACACACACACACACACACACACACACACACACACACACACACACACACACACTAGAAACAAGCGTTTACCAGTGTGAGTCAGTCTCCAGCCTCCCTTGGCCCATGTACTTCTTGGCTCAGCCTCAGCCCACCTCTCCCAGGTGAGGAGAGTTACTGTGATCCCACACAAGTCATGAAAGACGTTTTCTTTCTAATCTGAACATAACAGATTAGTGATATTTTAATTAAAAGCCACAGAATTGCTCTTCTTTCCTCTTTGAGGGTGCTGAATTACTTCTGGGTGTCAGGACTGTTATTGATTGAGGAGCTGAATATTTCATGAAAGTAATTGGAGCTATCTGTCCACATAGCGCTGGAATCCAGACACAGCAAAGAACTCATCATGATGCGATTGTTTTAAAAGAAACCAACGTAACAACAGCGAGTATCTTCTTTCTTTCTTCTGTTCTCGGTGTTGTTCTCCTGTTGGACTACTCATTCCCACGGACTCGGGTTGTCGGTGAATCAAAGAGCTTTTCATATCCACAGAAAGCTAGAGGCGAAAAAACAGCTGCTATGAATAATTAAGATGTTTGCAGGATTCTGCCTCTCTGTGAATTTTCTCCTCTTAGAATAAAAATACTCTCCAAGGAAAGATAATGATCTGCTGATATTTGTGATACTAAAAATAAAAATACAAAAGAAATGCAACATGATCCTTTACCGGTCATTGATATGAAATTTACAATTCACTGGTTACTCTGAACGAAACATATGTTTTTTAAAGTGAAAATATGTTGTCGTTTTTAAACTGGAAGTTTCAGATCTGACCACATTGGCAGTGAGGCATTTATACACTGATGGAAATAGATGATAGACGAACAAATTACGAAGAAATAATAATAATAATACGTATAATGAATGAATAAAGCTATAATGTACCCACAGGTTTCATACTGCCCTCACTTTTACCAAACCACATTAGAGCTTTGATCATTTTCTCTCCTCTGACGTCCTTTCTTCCTCTGCAGATCCTGGCAGTGGCAGCAATGACACACCTCTCCATAAAACCACAGCAACCCCCGGTGAAGCCTCCCATGCTCAGAGTCGGTCCCAGCCTCCCAACGCCCCCAGCCTCCAGCGCCGCAGTCTGCCGTCGCAGCGTTGCTCCCCTCTCGGTACGTCCCAGAGGGCACTCTTGCTAGTGATGGTGTATGTGTATGTGAAGTCATCTCCAGAGACAACATCCTGGTCCCAGTTCAAGGTTGCTCTGCACGGTGACCCTCGAGATTTAATGTGTGAGCATGTGATATCAGGGGCAGCTTAGCGTTGGAATGTACGCGGACAGCACTGCAGCATGCGGTCAGCTCGTGACGATAAACTGTCGCCCTCACAAGTGTGAGCAGAAGCGGCCATCCCTGTAATGCCAGCACAGTTTCACCATAAGCATCTGAGTAACTGTGTTACATGATTTGCATATAATAGAGACCCAGCAGGGTAGTTTACAGATGCTGGTGTGGTGATAGGATACTCCACAAATCCCTTTACTACTCTGACAATAAAACTGTTGGGTAGGCAGAGATTTATGGTTATTAGTGGCTAATCTGCTTCAGGCAACTCATTTACATAAGAAATGGCTTTATTGACATTTCATCTCTTTAAAATTTACCCTTAAAATGTCATATATATGTACTTTGATCTAAATATAAACCATTTTTCTTCCATTCCTCTAACAGAAGAAATACATACGTTAATAACTTTGATATACTCTATATAAATTACTTATCACAGACAGAAACAGGAATCGTAAAGGCTTTGAAACTGAGCTGGGTGAAGCTGAAGCTGAGCTGTAAATTTTATTTATTTTATTCTTTCATTACCTGTAGAGTTTTTTTCTCACAGCTATTTTATTAATGATTCTGTAGCAGTGTGATTGAGTGTCCCCTTAACGTCCACTGCTCGTCCCACTTTCCCTGCGGGGGATCAGATTTGAAGAAAAATTAAATACAGAATAAAAAAAATAATTCATCTGAAAATCTGAATCCTGCTGTAATGCATCCTAACTGTTGCTTAGCATTGCATCACCACGCAGCACTGATACAGCACCATTTATATGCGCTCCCTCTCTGCCGATGTAGGCGTCTTTGTTGTGAAGTTATTGCACCTTGTGGACTGTGTTGGCATCTTTGCAGCGAATGTGGAGTATCGACACCATCCACTGGTCACAGAGTGTATTTCTGTGTGAGTCAGGAGAAGCTTCAGGCTTTGCTGCAGCTGAACCCGTATGAACAAGTGGAGCAGCAGCTCCAGCTAGTGGACAATGTGCCGCACTGTGCTTCACTTGAAATGTTTCTCTCGCTTCAGGTTCACACCAATAAGTTTCCAGGCTTTTTAACATTTCAACCAGTGATTGTTTTTCACTTCTCAAATGAATATTAATAAATGCCTGAAGAATTTTTCAAGTAACTTTCACCATTTCCAGTGTAAAAATCAGGTGTAAAAAAGAAAACCTCTTGAAATGTAACCCCGTTGGAAGTCCAACCACCCAGACTGAGAGCGGTTTACACAACACATGCTGAGCTGCAGGAACAGCAATTCACTAATGACCTTAAAGTGCTCTTGTGATTTAATTAATGTAAATGAATCACTTAATAAACACTGGTTGAATGATTCAGATCAATTACCAAAGTAAAATTACAATACCTTAGTTTTTAATGATTATTTTACATACTAAGCACTTTATTACTCCCTCTTTGGGACTGTACGCTGTTGTTATTTTTCATTATACACACACCAGCTGCAGCTCTGGAGGTGAACTAGCACTTCTCCAGCTACCAGTTCACATCCCGTGGTTCATGCTGTACTTAAACTGGCCACCCTCCGGTTCCCCAGAGAGTACTCATCATACAGAAAAGTGTTATTTTATGTATTACTGGATTATTATCACCAGTTTATTAATGTGTCAGCACAATTTTAACAGAACAGAATATGACTTTTATGAATTTAATCCACTTTGCAAACATTACCATAGAATAATTCATAGAAAGAAATCACTATCTTAATTTATAAACTTCGTGTTTTGTATGCAAAAGTAATTTAATCAACAACAAGTGAGGTACAAGTACCTCAAATGTTACTTACCTCCACTGATGCAGTATATTAACATTTATTTTATATATGTAAACTATATAAATGTATGTAAACAATATTTATGCCCATTATAAAACATGTCATGTTTGTCTTTACCACACAGCCTCTCAGAGAGAGATACAGAAGGATGTAGAAACTGTGATGCCGCCAAAATCCTCTCCTAAAAGATTTGCAGTGGTTTCACCCAAACCGCAGTCCCCTGGTGAGTCTTGTATTTCACACTGCAGCCTGTGTGTGTGTGTGTGTGTGTGTGGGTGCATGCAAACACTGTATACAGAACAATATACGATCTGATATTGTGTGTTTGGTACAAAGAGAGAAAACAAAATCCTTTTCCTTCAGCCTCTGCTGTCTCTTTAAAATGTACAGTCACTCTCTCTCTCTCTCTCTCTCTCTCTCTCTCTCTCTCTCTCTCTCTCTCTCTCTCTCTCTCCGTCTCTCTCTCCACACTTCATTACAAAACCCATTGCAGCCTCTTGTTGTCATAGCAACAAGCTACAGTTGCTATAATGCTAGGATGGCTCCTTTAGTGGAAACCCTGCTGGGTCAGATTATCACAGCGAGTCAGTATTTTGTCCTTTTTCTCAGAGACCAGACAGACAAAAAGTTCCCGTTTGCTGCACATGTGACACGTCGAGAGAGGAAATTGAGTTTCTGAGCAGGAAGAAGACTTGAATAAGTTGGATATAAACCAACCAAACTTTATTTGTTTGTGTAAGATGAGAGACCAACACAATTGCTAATATTATCTGCAGTGCAACTCAGCTGGCGTTGCTATCAGGAGTGCAACTTATAACTACTGCTATTATTGATTAAGCTGTTGTTTATTTGTCTGTTACTCATTTATTTCCAGTACCCCAAGTGTGTTTTAATTCCTGTTAGTCCACAACACAAATATGATTTAAAGTCAAATGTACCAGAGAAAAATCAGAAAATCATCAGAAATAAGCTGGAACCAACTAATAATTTGAATTTTTTGTGATAAATGAATTATTATTAGCTTAAAAGAACTATTTTTGATCTATCATCAGTGTTGTCACATTATTCTACCTGTTTCTTCCTATTTCCACAATCTTTGTCTGTAATATGTCGTGTCCAATCCAGAGACAGTGGTTAAAAAAATTTATACATCTGATCTACTTGTGAATAGAAAACATTTTTGTTATGAGTCAAACTATTTTAGCATGTTTTCGTTGATCCCTGTGCTGCATCCTTCTGATTCTGTAGTTCGTGGGCGGACGGCAGCAGTTCATGGAGCTGTTCGGACTGAAAGAGCTCAGGAGCTGGACCGGGCTCTGATCCAGCAGCTGCGGGAACGCTGTGAGCAGCAGGCCCTACAGCTGCAGAGCTTACAGGCCCAGTTAAAGAAGGCCTCTCTCTGCCTGGACTGTTTTCAGCATCACCACCCAGCACTTCTGTCACAAGGTAGGCTACAGCAGAGATCTAGGCTTGCAGAAACATTGACATGCAAGCAATCATGGCCTTATATCCACAAGTCAAAATACCAAACTTTAAGGTGTGCTCATGGACACCCAAGATTTGTATTCATGAATTACTTATGAGAGCTTAGCAGAAATGAAAAATGAACTGATAAATTAACTCACAAATGTCAAAGTTTGATGTTCAGCAGGGATTAATTTTCACAACAGCCCTTGGTTGCATTTTGCAGCCGTCTTCCAGGCGAACACAGAACTATAAAGGCAAAGCTGTTGCAGGCTTCAGAAAGCGACTACAAAGTGTGATGAGTCCGACGAAACCTGCAGCATCCGGCTTTTGTTCTCAGCATCACTTTGTTCACAAAACCAATCACTTGCTTTGTTTGTTGGGGCTTTTTTTTGGGAAGCAGTAGGATCTGAGTGTGAGGAAACTCTGAGGATTTCCAAAGTTGTTCCTGTAGTTTAAACAAAAGGAAATTCTAAGTGCTTCATTTGATAGTGATGTGTGACATCTCATGTTGGTCTCTCCTACAAATGCTGAATAGTCGACGTCCAAACACATTCAGTATTTATTTCTAGGTTGATGTGTCTCATGAGTATTCTCCTGTTGCGTAAGTTGATCACTGCCAGCGGTGTCAAAATCACATCATACAGCTTCTGATGGTACATACAGTATGGCTGCGACTGTGACTGGGTGTGCTCTGCGTCTCAAACCTGGATGAAGCATTTGCTTCTTGCCCTTTGCTGGTCGTTCACTTGCATTTCATCCATTTCCCGGCCACACCCACGGGCTCCGTCCTACAGTGGGAGCTGATTAATGAGATTAGAGCTCGCAGCCTGGACCTCGCTCTGCTTTTAGTGAGAATGATTGTCAGACGCTGGCAGAATAACGGCTAAGGTTTGATGGGTGGAAGGTCTGTGGTATATATATAAATTACAGGTAAATTTGATAGCCAGCCTTAAATAAATGTTCACTTATAACTTCCGGACTATGTGTAGTGTGATACAGCATGTCATTATTCCAATATCTTCCATGGTATTATGTTTCTGCGTTGATATACTTTGATAGATGAGGCTAAGATTCTCTATCTGCAGATTTCCCATCTAGTTTGTACACTCCCATCCCTGCCCTGTTCATTACTGCTCATACATGTTGTTAATTTCAAGATGTGTGAACACATGCTGATGAGCTTTTTCATGGTTTATTACATGTCTGAGTCTGACTGAAGAAGTACAGAAGAGTCTAATGTTCTTTGGCATGAATATCACCACATTTACCTTTTTTAATTGAGCTATATTAAGACTTTACATCATTGCTTCAGTTCCAAGCCAGCTAAAATATTATGTATTAAGCATGTGTGTGTTCTGTATGTATTGAAACGTCTGCATGTAGCTATTTTTCCCTGAGCTGAGCAACAGAGCAGATAATTGGCTTCTTATTGATCATCTCCCTCCCCCATCATCTGCTCCTTTCTATTTTTTTTCTTAAAGATGCAAAAGACTTCATGTGTGTGTGTTGTGTGTGTGTGTGTGTTGCTCGATGAATGCGATACAGGGCGTGTTGGTGGTGGGGGTTTAAGGGGAGGGCAGGCAGAGCTGGGCTGGGGCTGGCAGTCTTTGTTCCAGCAGGGATAAACGCCGGTCGCAAAAACCAGGAAACGAGGTGAGGCTTCGGTCTTCCCGTTCTCCTCCCCTCTCCATCCTTTTCCCTGGTTCCCTCCCCCCTCTCTGTCTCTTCTCTCGCACTCACTCGCATCTGTCACTGCTGCGTCCCTGTTGGCTCAGGATGCTGCTGTCTGCTAGCTTAGTATGGGCCATTGCTGCTGTAGGCTCCATTTCCTTCCTCTGCGCTGTCTGGACCAAACGGTAAAGGCAGCATCTTCTGCAGGCAGCAGGCTTGTTTCAGCACTTGAGGATTCCTATATATGTATGTGTGGTTGTGCGCATGTGTGTGTGTGTTTAGTAGAGGGGGAGGGGGTCTGTATGAGCATTAGATTCACACGTTTCCTAGAGACAGTGTAAAGCTGTGCATGATTATGCTGAGTCAAAGCAGGCTTGTCTGTCGCACTGTCGCTCTTTCTTTTCTCTAAGAGTTTGCAGCGACATTACATAACATACTACTGCCGCTGTGCTTCATGCTTACACTCGTCTTTCTATCTTTCTGCCTGTTCTGAGTGATTACACGCCACGGACTGTAGGCAAGAACGAGGATGAATTCTTTTCTACTGAGAAATCATTTTTTTGTTTGTTTTTTTTTTTAGAAATGTTGTAATTGCAGCTTTGTGTATGTTCACTGGAGTCTGAATCTGTTCAGGATAAAAAAGGCCAAACAAAAAAGGCAGCTGGTCATTAGAAGATTTTTATGGTCCCGCTGAAACTGGACTGATTACATGGAGACAGACTCATTACAGGATCTCCTCGAGACTGAGATCCCTTGCTATAAAAAGCCATGTTTATTTTCCAGAAGGTGCAGTGTACAGTGCTGAAATGATTAGTTGACTGACACAATTTTTTTTATAATCCAATTATAGTTTGTGGTGTATCAAGGAAAAATGCTAAATGATAGTTGGTTTCAGCTTGTCAAATCACTGTAAGGAGAATTTCTTAGGGTTGAGGCCTGTTGGTCAAACAAATCAAACCCTGAACAGTCAACTGTGATGAGCGATATTTTCTTACAGGCCTAAGAAATGATTAGAATCACAAAAATAGCCATCAGTGTAATTGATAATGGAAACAGTCAGCAGCTACAGCCATGAAAATGGATTAAGTTGCCTTGGTGACAGCTGAATATATCAGATGGGAAAATCAGGCTGCATGTCACACACATCGCTGGACATCTAAAGGAGGAGCTAAGGTGGGGCAGAAGATTAAGAACGAGGGCTCTGAACATCCGTCATCCCTCATGTAGCAGTCCCTCCCCGATGACTATAAGGTAATACCTCTCGGAGGGTGACATCATTACTGCCGAGACATACCGTGTACGCTATCTCTCTTCCTTTGTTTCTCACAAGCACTGCTTTGTGATCTCTGATTTACCTCCAAGCAACAGTGTGTGTAGCTGTCTTACCGCATGTTTAAGGGTTGTGATCAATAGTCACTTAACTCTCGGATGTTTCTTTCTCTGTGAGTAAAAATTTCATCTGAGGTTGTCACATCATGACAAGTCCCCAGTTAATGCCGGAGAGATCCCGTGCAAATGACCTTTACCATCCCTCCTGGGGTTGCTTGATCCTTTGTGATCTTTGAAGCCTGACTGTTGCACAATATTTTGTACTCCAGCACTGCTGCTGTGTTTTTAAAGTTCAATTAAAGCAACACGGTAACGCTTAAGTTCAACTAATCTGCAAAACAACCAACATTTTGCCCAAGTTTGAAGCTGTGCCACAGAGAGACGACCAATTCAATCCTCAAGCTTCAGCCGATTTGAAGCAAATCCTGATTTCCAGTTGTTGTGTCAAAAATAAACTTAATTCACCGTTTTTTTACATCCTCAGATGACGGGAGTGCATGAAGACTTTGTATTCGTTTTTACAGCCAACAGCAGAAAATTTATATCCTTTGTTCATACCTTAGGCATTTTTGTGCTACTGGAGGTTTTCCATGGGCACAGATGGCCAGCTATGGTTGGAGGTGGTGCTACCTTTAAAAAAAAAAGCCCTATCGGACTTCACACAAACAGAAATGCACATTTCTGATAGATGTAGCAAGAACAATTGAGAGAGGAAGTCTTTTCCGACATTTTGTGTGTCCCCTGACATGCTGGACACACATAATTAAGCCATGAAAAAGCGCTTTTAGCATAATATGTGACCTGTAATCATCTGATATTATCAAAAGTACAAGACGGTACAAGACTTCTGACCTTCATCGAGGGTATTGTGCCAAGTTGTCACAGGGAGTTTTGGAGGACAGAACACTGATGACACTGTGATGGGGTACAGCATGTTCTAAGGCAGGTACAAGGTGTTTCTGAATCGGATTGTACGGATGTTTTGCATATCGTCGAGCCATGTTTAGAACAACAACATATGTTGTAGGGACTTGAGTTTGGTCTGTAACCCTCTAACGCAGATGTACTTGCAAACATTTTGGGTTCAAATATCTCTAACTCTGTCTTAACTTCATGTTTTTCTGCAGCTCGATGGCTCATTGACATTAATTAGATGGACAAACAACAGTATGAGAAACATATAGTCCTGTGCTAGTTGTACCACAGTAGTTCTGTATGTGTGTTTCACATCCATGTGTACAGTTCAGGGGTGTTCACTGCTGCATGTGTTTGCTTTTCAGAGCGAGAGTGCCATTGTGAAGGAGAGGGAACTGTCCCTGGAGCTTGCCAGAATCAGGGATGAAGTGGGTAAGTGGGATGCGGCATGACAGATATGGCACCACAGGGAGAAAGCAGTGAGTGAGTCACTGCTTGCTCTCCTGCATATCATGTATTATACAGTGTATCACCACAAGGGACAAACAGAACAAGTGAGCCATGGGAATTCACTGTACTGGTGAAAGTCTAGACTCAACACCATGTACCAGACACTGTAATGTAATGGTAATGTCTGGTACATGTCACTGTTTTTCAAATAAATGAGCAAAGATATAGTGAATAAACATGAGGTTGCAGGATTCAACACTATTTTTGAATATGGTATATTATTTATGTTATTTAACAAAAGAAATATTAACTTAATGAACCAACAAACTACGAGGCTGTTCAGTGTTAAACAACCTCTTCTTGAAATAAAGTTGCTTCTTTAAAACTTATGACCTATATATTTGTTGTAGCGAAACAGACTAAAGCTCCACATTGTGTCCCAGCTTTCAGTGTCAAACACTGGGAGCAACTGCAGCAGGAGAAGCAGGAACTGGAGCGTCGTTTCGAGGCTGAGCTGCAGGGTTTACGGGCTCAGCAACAGAGGGAGCTGGGAGCGCTGGAGGAGCGGCTGAAATCGCAACACATGGCTGAGACCGAGAGCCTGCAGGTCCAACAGCGAGGCGAGCTGGAGGAGCTGCGACTGAAACAGCAAGAGCAGGTGTGTGTGTGTCTTGATATAAGCCGATCAGCTTTGCCTACGTATAATATAAGAAGTGAGGATGGGATGTGACTGAAAGGGTTGTACGTGATCCACATGAAAACTTTTAAAGTATGACACAATCAGAGGTATTAAGTTATTTGTGTGATCTTGGCCCCCAGATTGAGGAGATAAATGAGAACCAAGAGGCTTCATTGATGGAAATGGAGACGACTCACAATGACACACTGGCCACTCTGCAGGAGGAGCATGCCAGGACTGTGAAGAGTAAGCATTTAAAAACCTGTTGTGCTCCTGTATTTACTCACTCCTGCTGCAGGTCAAGAGACATGATGATATGTTATTTCTTGTGTTAGATCTAAAGATGGCCCATGAACAGCAGACAAAGTCTCTGGTAGAAGAGTTTGAAAAGATCAGACTGTCACTGCAGGTAAACAGTTTGCTTGATTTACAGATACATTTATTAGTTATTAGTGACACAATTAACAAGTGAATATCTGTTTGATCGCAGGATCAGGTCGACACGCTGACGTTTCAAAATCGCAGCCTCAGAGACCGAGCCAAGCGCTTCGAGGAAGCTCTGCGCAGGAGCACCGATGAGCAGATAGTGGTAATTTCTGCATGATGCATTGCAGGACGAGATGCTGACTGCTTTGGTGACAGCAGCTGGATAAAACACTGTTTGTTGCTTGGAAAGACTGATAGTGTTGATGTTGTCTGCTGTTGCCAGGATGCCTTGGCGCCATATAAACACATTGAGGAGGACCTGAAGAGTCTGAAAGAAGTCCTGGAGATGAAGAATCAACAAATTCATCAACAGGACCTGAAGATCTCTGAACTGGAGAAAATAGTAGGCTTCAAATTTCTGCTTTCATTCAGCAACTGAGTAAAAACAAGATTTCAGCTGAAGTGCAAAGTTTTCAAAAATTAAAAATCCACACATAGAAGTTGTACTTATATCCAGCATCAGTGTTTTTATCGTCACACACCATTTGAAGAATTTAAAGTTGTGCACCATTCCTCCTGTGTTTTTGAGCAGGCTGAAAAGAACGTGTACCTGGAGGAGAGACTGCAAGTGTTACAGCAGCAGAACGAGGACCTGAAGGAAAGAATAGACAAGAACGTCGCTGTGTCCAGGTCAGATAAGTTCAAACGCAAATACTACTGCAGCTTGAAAAAAAGAAGGCACATTGATAACATTAAGATAAATTTAAATATTGTATTGTGATTCCAAGAATTATAGGTGTTTCTCTTACAATACAACCTTTTTTCCATCACTGTAAGAGACAGACGTTGGAGCTATGACCTTGCAGCTTGAAATTTCTGACTTCCTTTGGAAGAAATGTTGCACTAGTACATGGTTTTTATGTTTTCTTCCATCCCTTTTCTTTCACAGGCAACTCTCGGAGGAAAATGCCAACCTGCAAGTGCACGTGGAGAAAGAGAGCAACGAGAAGAAGAGGCTGAGTCGCACCAACGAGGAGCTCCTGTGGCGTCTCCAGACGGGCGAGCTGAGCCCTCGCATGTCTCCCAGCTCCTCCCCCATCCATCGACCTTCATCTGGACCGGGCTCTCCTGCCCGCCCACACTCCTACCATCAATGACACTCTCAACGGAAGCTCTTGTATCAAACGCTTTCTTTTATCCGGCATCGGAAGCCCTGATTTAAAAAAAAAAAAAAAACTCTTTGTTGAATGTTCCTCTCAATTAAAGCGTAGGATTTTACACCATGTAGACCGACAGACGCAGATAAGTTTGTTTCCGGGGAGATGTCGTTTCCAAAGTCTGACCGCTGGAATTTTAATCTCTGACCTAAAGAATTGTATTAATGATTACGCCCGTTGTTCAAAAGGGCCCTCCTCTTTTTCTATTCCACCTGAACACCCCACAAAACAGACACGTCCTGTGATACTGCAGTAGATGAAAGACCTGGTCATTGTGGACTTCAGAGAGCAGGATCAGAGTCACGGTGCCTCATTTCCATTTGTTTCGCCTTCATCCCCATCACCACCTTCTCATCTCAGCGCTCAGGATGATGGATGTGCAAAACATAGCAAACATCAGATGTGCAACGAGAACCACAAGAAGCGCCTTTGCTGTTCATTTTCTCCCACCAGCAACGTTTATCAAGGCACAGGCGATACTTTGAGTAAAATCACAAACCTACCTGCAGTTCCTCTCAGAGTTCCTCTCAAAGCGTGGATTCCTCTCTGGGGCATGTTTACCTTTCCATGCAGAAATCTTTGATATATCAGGAGTGTATGAATGACTACCTAGACATCTAACCTCAACCATCCATCCTACTTTCTCCTAGATGACCTGAAAAATTGAAAATGAAAAAGATTTCAACGACTCATGAAACCATTGAACTGCCAACACAGTGTAACGATGATATTTTAATTTGTAAAAAAAGAACTACACGTATTTCTCTCTTTAAAGCATGTTCTGTCTTCCAGTTAGAATGCATTTTATTTTAGGATTACCTACAGTGTGACGATATGGAGTTGAAGAGGCAACCTCTTATTTCTGATAAACCAAGATTTATTCGAATGAATTCAATCATTGCATCACACATTTTAGACTCATCTGACATTGTCTTATGTGAGACGATGCCCCTCATCTTCAGTCTGGTTGAGATATGTAAGACTTTCCCCACAAAGTGCAGGATCTCTGGAGAAACCACCAAAGAGGAAGTCATGAAACACAGCGATTTATCATGTACTGTAGTCATCGTGTTTGTGGAGTTAAGTGCTGCGCAACTGACCATAAATGGTCACAATGTATTGACCTGTACACATGTAAATCCAACTTCTGTTCATTATCTTGCAGTTTAGTTTAAGTAAACCTTGCAGCTGACTCGAATCTTCCATCGCTGATTGTTTTAAAATTCACCTCATGAGCATGTGTGGTGAAAAAATAATAATAATGCTGCTCCCAAACATGCAAACGATTTTAATTATTATTATTATTATTATTATTTTTCCATCTGTACCGCCAATTGACTCTTCGACTCGAAAAAATTCTTGTCCAAACTTTGTTAAAGATCTAAAACTTATCAAAATAAGCTGTTACCTCATTTCTCATTGTAGAGAAAAATCTCAGGTCTTGAGGAGGTTTATGAGTCATCAAAGGGAAGCAACTGCCATAACTTTATTTTGTGTATTAATTATTATTGAGCTTTCTTTTTTACTCATGTTTACATAACCACTCAGCTTAACTGTCTGTCCTGCAAGATTTGTATAAAACTAGTTGGATGCACAGAATATGTTTAACTATTTTAAAGAGCATAGCGCAGTATAAATAGCAAATATATGAAAACAGATTGAAGTAATAATGCTTCGTCATAATTATGTGAGATTATAATCAGCTTCCCCCGAGACATAAAATGTTGAAATCTGCTCAAACAGGGATTTGGTGAAGACAAGTTGACGATGTTTGATGTGGTGCACTCTACTGTGTGGAAAAGATATTTCTCTCCATCAGGTAGTCCGATTGCACTGATAGCCTCTGTGTCCTGTGGACATGACCTTGTACTCATTTACTGAATGTTTGTCCGACACTAGAACAGGAGGTTTTGTTTACAGTTTACATCCAATGTCAAAAAAAAGGGTTGCCGTATCAGGTGGACTTCTGTTGTAAAGATCAAATTCAGTATTTCAGAAATGAAAGCATGTCTTTATAAGGTTGTTGTGTATTCTCTTTGTTTTACATTTCTTGTACATTTCATTTATTTATTTATTTATTTATTTATTTATTTGTCCTCCTCCAGAAATTCAATCGTAGCTTAGCTGGTTAAAATATTGTGGTCAGTGATGAGACACTAAATGTCTATACTGTATATGTTGCACTTTGTATTTAAGTATTAAATCACAATAAGAAAATAATGTCCAAAAGTGAGATTTGGTGTGGATATATCTTTAAATACATATTTATTCAGTTATATATGTATGGAAGTGACATAAAGCTTTTATTTTGTTGTAGTAAAAATAGAAAACTTTCTATAAGAAGTGATGATGCAGTGCAGAGTGCAGTTAAGAAATAAATACACTAGGCTGCTTGGAGCATACAGTGTCTGAAAAGGAGAAACACTGAAGTTTTTAACAGTAGCAATAACAACAAGCCGTCACTTCCTCTGCGTAAAACCCTGCAATAGATCTATGGGCATAGGGAAGATGATGGTGGAGTTCCTCTCTGCTGCGATGGTGGTGAGGCTCTGCAGGTATCGCAGCTGGAGAGCAGAGGGTGACTCAGCGATTACCAGAGATGCTTCTTTCAGAGCCCTGGAGGCCTGCATCTCCCCCTCAGCAGCGATGAACTGAAACGGACAGAAAGTCGTTATTTCTACATTTCTTCCTCTCAGCTTTTTGTGTATCAAGAGGAAATCAAATTGAATCTTCACCTTTGCTCTGGCCTCCCGACTGGCTTCTGCCTCTGCTGCCATGGCTCTCTGCAGCTGCTGAGGCAACTTCACGTCCTTGATCTCCACGCGTTCCACCTTAATGCCCCACGGGTCAGTCGCGTCATCCAGGGATTCCTGCAGGGGAACAAGTGTTGAATACGCATTTAGAAAAAGGACTATAAAACATCTTAACTCTTCAGCTGGAGGAGTCTTTTTTTTTGGTTTTGTGGTACATTTGTTCTCTGGTTCAATGTCACCACTCCTATTATTTACATTTTAGCAGAAGCAGACAGCAGGTTTATGCAAACAAAAGCTCTGCTTAACCACAGTACCACACAGCAGACACACACAATTAGTGACAGCTGGTTAAAAATGAATTAAGGAATTGAAGATCAAGATGTTTCTGTCAGTTGAGACCAAAATAGGAGAGTGAGTTTTGGACTCCAAATCAATTGGTTGGCAAATATTTTACTGATGCTGCTCAAAAGGCAAATATCCAATAATATTTTTCTCAAATCACTGTCAGGAAAATATGGAGGGTAATGAGTTTTTCCTTGTCACTGTCGCCAAGTGCTTGCTCATGGTTGGAGTCCCTGTAAACATACAAATTGTTTTCCCCCTTCTGTAGCTATTAGAAAATAGCTACTGGAATTTACATGAATTCAATGAATTTTGATTATATGTTCAGCCTTTCCTTTAAAATCTTTTTATACGTCCTTAATGTTACATTCCTCCCACACATTCCCTGATCTGAGTTTATCCTCACCTGCATACTGTGCGATATGCCCTCTCTGTCTGATAGAAGTTCTGACAGGTTCTTGGTCCCGAGTACATTCCTCAGGGTGGTTTGTGCCAGCAGCCGTGTGGATGAGTGTGCGTTTGACACGTTGGCCACAGCTGAGATGGGGCAGTGTATGCGAAAGTACACCACACCATCCACAGACACCGTCACCGAGTCTTTGGTTAGGATCTGTAAGGTAAAAAGCTGCAATTATAAATACACCCTGGAACATGATAGACACTTTTAGAGAAGAAATACATAAAATATACCTCTTGTGGAGGGATGTCAAAGGAGATAGTTCTCAGATCGACCTTCACAAAGGTATCAGTGCAGGGCAGAACAAAGAAAAGTCCTGGACGGAAGTAAAGTCAATTTTCAGATAGAAGTCTCATCCATTCCCACGAAGGATCAGAGTTGTATCATTTATAAAGATTGTAAATGAAGCCTCATTGGAC
This sequence comes from Collichthys lucidus, assembly GCA_004119915.2. Classification (NCBI taxonomy): domain Eukaryota; kingdom Metazoa; phylum Chordata; class Actinopteri; family Sciaenidae; genus Collichthys; species Collichthys lucidus. Next base: position 8,921,330 of record CM014090.1, read on the forward strand.
CACATGCGGTTTCTGAACATTTTTCTCTACAGTGTATACTCATGTAACACATTAGATGACAAACCTGGCCCTTTAGGTTTCCTGTCTGTGATCCGGCCCAGTCTGAAGATAACAGCCCGCTCGTACTCCTTCACTATCTGGATGTGAGAAAAACAAATTAGCATCATCTTTTTTACATCTATTCATGTCAGTGAATTAAATGCAAATGCATCGCTATAATGGTTAGTTATATGGATCTACAATAGCAATGCTGACATATGCTGATTTGGTTTATCTCAGACCACAGCCACATGTATGACATCTGCACATTTTATTTGTTCATTTGACCGGCCAATAATTTGTTTTTGCAAATGAGTTTAAAACATACGTTGGCTTTAAACAGTTCAGATCACAATTTAGAGCTGTGAATACTGATATAAAAATACAGCCCCAGCAATACAAAGATCTGTTATGACTTTCAGAAACAAATACTGATACTGATACAGTCAGTAAAAATATACTCCACCTTGACACACATTAATATGGAAAGAGGGAAGGTCGCTACTACAAAGAGGAGGGATATAAGGACCAGCAGCCAACCACAGCATCCCAGCCTGCTCGAGTGTTTATCTGTAGACAGTGAGAAACATTTCACAGACTCGTACTCATGCACAGAGAGGCACAGTGCTTTGCATAAATTTCCATGGCACCTTTTATTTGTTCACTCAATTAAACAGTAATATGACTCAGTGGGAAATTCCACCTTTTAACTAAGGTGTCACAAAACATTCATTCATGCAACGAGATGTAAGTGCATCCACACCTATCATTTGTTAATTAATGTCTTAGGGAGGTCACGTAACTTCAAATCCTTTCTGAGTCACAGAGTGTTGCAGAAAGATACTGAACTAAACACTGTGATGGAGTTACCTCCTTCAGTTACAAAGGTCACGTTAGAGAAGAAAAAAACTGGACAACAACAAGAAAAATAGTAAAGCTCTCTTCAAACACAACCGCTTTGTTCATCCATTTATGTCAACTTAAGTAATCTATCAGGTAAAACCTCCAAACATCGGTTCAAGGGTTCAAGGTTCTATAATCTGAACCTGTTTTCTCAGTTTTATCACTGTACATTAAATATTTGGGTTGTTTTTTGCAATTATTATTATTATTATTTTTATCATTCTTCCACTTCCCACCTGCTTACACTGTTGGTGTATTGTAAACTTTATAGTAACTGGGTAAAAATCTTAAGATATACGATAATAATTAACACTGTAATTAATTAGAGCAAACATACATATTTTCTGATTAACAGGGGCACATTAGAGTTTCCAGGTGCCTTAAAAACAAGCATACCTGGAACCCTCAAACAATATATTCATATATAATAATATATTATTCCTATGTTACAGTATGTTACTATGCATAATTTAGACTCATTCTGTGCCCCTGGTAAACAAGTTGAAGCAATAAACATCTAAGTGAACCACACTGAGCCACAAAATGATTTTAAAAAGTATTTACCTTCAACATTTTCCACGGTGTTGATCTGAAGTTTACCTTGTGTCACCATCTCAGCCGTGCTGGATGCCGTCGAGATCATTAGTGAGTGTGTTGTCAGGTGTGATGCAGCGAGTGAAGCTTGTTTCTCTGTCTGCTCTCCCTTTGGGGTGTGGTCTGTTTTCATCCCTCATCACCTACTGCTGTTTGTGAGCTTGACTCCCACACACACATAAACTCCCACTTGGATTCAAATTATGAGTGCCAACAGGTAACATGAACCGTAGAGTCTAAGCAGCCTTTATTTGGCTCCATTATTGGAATGCTTGGAGTTCAACTCTTGTACTTGTACCATTATACTCTTATATCCACGTCCAGTAGTCTGACACCTGTTGAGTGCAGGTTATGAATAAACAATAGGTGGCATCCAAGTCTTGAAACATGAGAGATGGCGCGTGCAAGAAGATGTGATCATGCTAATGCCTCGCCTCCCTCATCATAAAAATGTACCCGTATTTAAACCGTGCAGGAAGTTTTCAGGAGCGGGTGGAAACACACAAACAAAACATAATGAAGCAGGGAGGAAATAAACACACGGAAACGGCGCCAAAAACAAAATACACCTGTCAAATATCAGTTGTGAAATATAATAGTAGAGTTGTGTGGCTCAGAGCAGAAACGTAACCACAGTATATGAAACATTCCTCTGCATGTAAAGCAGTACAGTACACAGTGTGACATGTAAGCTGCTTGTTAAAACATCATTTTTCACTAAGGTCCCTTTCATCAACTGTCACATGATACCTGGTCACATGACTGCCCGCTCACTTCAGTACACAATGAGTTCATGTGAATCCAGGTTCAGCTGTACACAACACGACATACACGACAGGCTCATGTTACCTATTTCATTAAAATTTATGACGAGCTTAAAGATCATTTTGTTTTTTTGTTTTTTTATTTGTGCAGTAAAAAAAAAAAAAGTTTTGTGTTTGGTCAGGGTTTTGTCTGCACCCTCATGCTGGACTACTCATCATTCAAATTCGCTTCCTCCCAATTTTCTTATCTTAAACCACACCTTCCTTCAAGATGATCTTTTTCAGACTTCAAATTTTATATCATACACATCATTTATGAAACATTTTTTGTGTGTGTGTTTGAATTAGAACATGCATCAAAGTTTTCTTTTCTGCTGCAGGAGTTTGGCAGTTTGTGTGGTTCCTGGGTCGAGGCAGGCAGAAAATAAAAAACAAAACAGAAAGAAATAATGTAGGCTTGAGGTTGCTATTGCAACAGATCGGTCAAAACAAAACTATTTGCGAGTTTTGTTTTTAATAATCTGATCTTTACGCTGATGTTTGCAGCTTTTGTCCAATGTTCAACCTTTTTTTTTTATGTTGGATTCAAAGTTTCTCCAACTGTAGCCTAAGGAAGATGACGAGCATTCAGTCTGGTTGACAAAATTGTTTGAAATGTCACTGTTGGCGGGGCTGAGCAGAAAGCAGAACTGCTTAAACTGCCTGGAGGGCTGGGTGAGCTATTCATATTCTGCTCTCTGAGTTTTTGAGACTGGAAAAACTCGTCACATCAGTGCTCACTAAAAAACGTCTGGTGAGGCGCAGTGCAGGTATTATGGATCATGCTGAAACATATTCACGGGTATTACACTTAAGACTTATGGATTTTATGAATAAAACATTGTTTTTAATTTAAGTGGTCGGCATAGCACAAAATACAAGTTCATTTCATTCACAAGATATTCAAATACAAAGCAGTGTTTTAACAGAATACTGGCATCGAGTGTAGAGATCCTCCTCACGAGGAACCGACTGTGTCCATCATAAACTTTCGACTGAACTCATAAGCCAGGAAGAGAGCTCCGTTGGCAGGGAAGGTGCGTATCATGGTGGGAGTCAGGCCGGAGTACAGAGCAGCGAAGCCTGTGGGACAAGAGAGAGTCAAACAGTTACAGTGCACACACGTCATTCCCCACAGATGAGTCAGGCCTCCAGCTTAAACCGTCCTGTTAGTCACAAGATGCAGCCGCACTCTTTAAAGTCAGAGCAGCAGTGGTGCAGTCAAGTTTTTAAAAACTTCAGCTCCCAGATTTTAGATTCAGATTTTATGTGTGGTGTGAAGGTTTGCCCTCTACTTAAATTAACATTGTGTAACTTTTCTACAATAAAATAACACATTTAAAATCATTTAGATGACACACTGAGGTGTATTTAGGGAAATGATGTCCACTCTGCCTCCCATACGCCTCTTCTTGCATTACATAACTCTGTGGTCACTTATTCACTTATTTTGGTAAAACTGGAAATGATTTTGAGAAACTGTCGAGTTACCTCAACTACACTTCTTCTGTGAACTGTAGCAATTTATACCCACTGAAATGTCTGTTGTTTGAATATAGCATTTACATTACAAACCTTTATAGTGTCAATCTTTGGCTTTTTCAAAATCAAAAAAACGTATTTTACGTAATTTATCAATTAATGCATGTCTACAAGTATTGCACTCTGAAGTTATTCTGTACGTCTCTCCACCGTGCCAACAGAAGGCGCAGATGGTGTAAGCATGTGGCCATGACTCAGTACATTAAACCTGCAGACATGATCTAGGCAGAGATGCGAGATGTACAGTTTTATTAAACAAATATGCAAAACAGGTCAGACTGTAGTTTTTTCACACCCTGCAGTTTCTGCACTTTACAGAGAACGGCTGAATAAAACATCTTTAAGAGGCTGCTCTGATCTGAAACATGAATGAATGGATCTAAAAAAACAGATTTTTAAAAATTCTATTCATTACTCTTAAAGTGACATTTCAGCTCCTTTCAGTGGTTACATGTAAACCAAATATTCAACTACTTTCAGCACCTGGAACTGAGAGTTAATGTATTTTTAGTGATTACACTTGTGGTGAAATTCTCTCAGCACTTGAACTTGAAATGATACTTCAACTTTCCCAGGCGCTTTCACTTAAATCACCACTTCATCGTCATTCAAGTGCTTCAGTTTACTGGACCTTCTTTGTAACTTCTTCTTTCACTTCAACTTCTTCAAGCATTTCAAATGCTGATTGTTTGCTGCTTCAGGGAGTGGAGAGGTGAATCATTATGACTAGTTTGAATAGTTTTGTCTCGTTCTCAACATTGAACATTAGCGCCATGAGACAGTAACAGCAGAAAAACAAATACAGCTTGTGTAAATCATCTATCCAGATCATCTGGACAGATTAATGCAGAGGAAGGCAAATATAACACATCAGACATGGTGGAAGAATACCTCAATGTCCCTGAAAGAGTGTGTTTAACAGTGTTTTTCTTCTAACTCCTACTGTGACGAGAAATACGTCTCTGCAGAGGTCTAAACTTGTTATGGAGTGAGTGGTGGAGAAGTGCTGACAGCACCGTTCTTTACCAAACCAATGTTATTCTCAAGAAGTCTAATTATACAGTTGCTGTTCTTCAAATTATGCTTATACGATGATTATCGTGTGATTTAAACCACCCAGCTGTGCTTCCCTGTTTTTATTTATCTAGCAAAATGTGAGAACTGCGTTGTTGAGAACCCTTCTGGGTGAATTACTTACCCTCAGTGCGTATAACACCCAAGAAGGACTTCATGAAGCCTGCTTGCTTCCCGGTTAAAGAGTGCACCTGGATCCTGGACTTCACACAGTCTATGGGATAGACCACCAGCCAAAGACAAGCTCCACCAAATCCGCCGCTGAACATGAGTGGAAGCATACCTGCAAAGACCGAAACTTACTTTATGGTAGCAGATCACAGAAACAAGTGCACAGCAGAAAGTGGGAAATGATGGAACCGTACCAATATTGTCCTTGTCCGTGCCCATGTACTGAGCAAATTTGGTCCGACACAGTTCATAGGCCCCAAAAAAGCAGAAGTAACCCGGGATCTCCCTCACAATGGTGGATGTCAGTCCTTGGTAGAAACCCAGGGGGCCATTTGTCTTCAACACTGTCCTCACTACTGTCCACACAGTGCTGAAGTCACACCACAAAAACATAGACAAACATGCATCAACTGAAACGAATGTTCATCTTACAGTTGATTTAATGTGAACATGTACTGCTTGTTTCATCGTCACACCAACCTTCTCTGTCCACCTGCGACCTTGCCAGATTTTTCCATTTCGTGCATGGCTTGCAGCCGACATTTCACCAGCTCGGTGGGACATATTGCCATGGAGGAGAAGATGGAGGCTAAAGACCCTGCAGATGCCTTCTGAATATCACTGGGGAGCAAAGAAAAGAAGAAAGAAACAATAAAGGGTTTTAGCATGAACCCACAAAGACCACTTAAGTCCTACTCAGGAAATTTAAACGTTTAGACAAAAACATTTTCTTTTCTATTTTAATGACAATTGAGTTTACTCTTGCATTCGCTCTGTTGTAGTCTGCTGACACACAAATGACCTGCATGTCTCTGAATTAAAGTGCACTAAATGGAAAAAAGCATCCACTGAATGTACCCAAGATGATTTTCTGGGAGTATGGTTACGTTTCCTGGTCCAGATCTGATAGAATTGTTTCTATCTCAAAGAGCTGGAACAAAAAGCCTTCAGTACACAAAGTCACCGTCTCATTAAATGTCATGGGATTGGCTCCTGGCTCTAAACCTGAAATTTATCTAAATACAGCTTTTCTAAGATTAAAGGTATTTTGGTAGTATATTTGTGTTTTATGTTCTCAAAGGAAGGTTGTTGTTTACAGATAACTGGACACACCACACCAGTCCAAGATAATGCAGCGAGGGACATTGTACCTGTCGTAAATTACAAGATGTATTGAGTTCAAAGATTAATTGTTGACAGTGGAAATAGTAGTTTGAATTTATTGTCTTATGTCTTATACAGTCCAAGTACTAAGTTCAGCAGTACAAGTGTCTAGTGTCTGGACTACTTCTGGAAGAAAGTTGGTTGAAGTTTTACTCTAATACTTCACTTCTTCACATTCATTTATGCGAAATTTAAACATTCTCAAACAATAAGGACTCGGTAACCAGAACCTCTCTCCTAACAGCATTGTCCTGCATTAGAAAAGTTTAGTTAAAACAACAAGAGCTATAGAATCAGGGAGAGAAAAACAAATAATTTGTCAGAAAAGATGTCAAAGTATGTATGATTGTTTAAAAAAAGCATAATACAGACAGAGAATTGTGCAAAAAGTTCAGAGAAATCTCAGGAAAAGTCATTTCTGATGCAATGTTTACATGGAATAATCTGCTTGACACATACTTCCTGCAGTTATTTCATTTCTCTTCAGGTTAATTGGACGGTGGTTCTGTGCTGTTACTGTTATGCATTGAATATAATATGAAATATTTATAAAATAAGTCACCTGCAACATCTCCACAGAGCTGTCTCATGACGATCACCGTAAACATCCACAATAACTTCTCATTTCTGGCATTCATGACAGGTGTGTGAATTGGCTATAAACCTAATTTGATTGTGTGACAACAAATAGCTTAAAGTGTATACATTTCTCCTGCTTTACATAAGCTGTGATAAATACATTTGCCATTAAGTGTCAAACTTTAACAGTGTTTTAAAGTACCATCATTTCATTGCCTAATTTTTGGCTGATTGGTTAACCAGAGGTGAATGGTGACATAATTTCTTGCACAAGGTATGACGAGAGGAAGCAGCAACTAATACTTTTGAAAATGTTGACGTTAGCAGCAAAACTTGAAAAAAAAAAGAGAAAATGAATAAGACAATTTTGAGAAGCCGCACAGATGGTCGGGAAACTTGTTTTTATCTAGATTTATATTACGACATACATGTCAAATAGTTGCTCATCACCACAATTTTAAGGAACATTGTGAAATAAACACAGAGAAATGTCAGTATCAAACCTGAGATTGGTCCCTTTGTCCACCTTGCACAAAGAGCGGACCACATCCTGGCAGACTCCATAACTCAAGAACAGCACAGCGTTCTCACTGATGTTGGCTATAAGGGCCGGAGTGGTGCCTTTGTAGAAACCACGTAGTCCCTCCTGCTTGAAGGTGGATACGAAGCAGTGGATGAAGCCACGATAAGCTGTGGGGAACGTCTGCATCTTCACCTTTGTGGTGTCGAAGGGCTGACCGCTCATCACACATGCCGTACCGCCTGAGGAAGGATTTCAACAGATAAAACAAAACAGATAAAACTGATGTTGTGAGAGTCCAGGGAACAGTCTGACCTCTCTATTGTCAATTCTTCAGATATTATGAGATGTCAGATGTTACTTTGGAACACACACCCATAGTGGGTAACATTCAGCCTTCAGAAATCAGTCAGACCGGATAAGGATTATAATAATAAACTTAATAATACCAAACTTGTGAAATAGCACCTTTTAAAACACAGTGATTGACAATAAGGCAGAGCACAATGACAATGAGCTAAACACTATAGATTTACAATAAAACATATCATAAAACATAAATAGATCAACTGAAGGCTCTTTTTTTTAAGTGTGTTTTTAAAAGACTAGACAGAGTTTGGCATCATTCTATAGTGTTGGAGCCTTGACTACAAAGGCTCGGTCACGATTATGTATACATCTATATACTGTTGTTTATTATTATGTTTTGTATGGACATGCAGATCTACAGTACACAGACCACTATGACTCTCCCCAATCAAAGCACAAACACCTCTCTTACCCCTGAATGGATGGGAAAGAGTGCTGTGAGACAGCCTTCTCAGACACTACTGAAAGTATATAATGTAAAAAGAAAGAATCTCACTGGTGTAGTGTGTTTAGAGTGGTTATATTTAATATACCAATACCAGTATTTGTATTTATTCATACTCACATGCTTTTTCCAACAGTTGAGGTGTCATAGTGGCATTTTGCACACTCAATGTGATAACTAATGACTAATTTGACTTTTTAATAGCCTATATCTTACCTTTTTATGAAGTCCCGTGGTATATATATATATATATATATATATATATATATATATATATATATAGATAGATAGATAGATAGATAGATAGATAGATAGATAGATAGATAGATAGATAGATAGATAGATAGATAGATAGAATAACGTACCTATTGCTCCAGCTGAGAAGTCGATGATTGCCTGGACTATAGGATGTGTGGCCATGTTGATCCAAAATATGCTGTTATGCTGTCTTTTATCCTAATCCTTGTTTGTTTCTCTCACAAACATTTATTGCACTACAAGCTGTCGGCACGTTGCTCCATGTGAGTACGAGATGACTGCGCCTCCCTCACATACAGTCCACAGACTCGCCTCTTCCACAAAATAAGTTTCAGTATGAGCATCAATTAGCAAATTAAGATCATTTTTTTTGGAAAGGATGGTCTCCGAAAAAATAAAAATAAAAAAGCAATTGAGAAAGAAATTCAATGTGCCTGTAATGTTACTGTACTTCCGTTTTCTCGGCAGCGTCTTATGAAATATGTCGATAGGTTGCAACAGGTCGTTCCTGCCATGCGCCTTTACGCGCGGCAACTGAGTTGTAAGATTTCCATAAGAAGATACAACGACACAGGAAACAGCTTATTTTAAACACAACATTAAAGCATGTCACTCTGGGTTATAATTAGACTTCTGGGCACTCTGTGGACTTCCTGCCTTTCACTGTTAAAATAATGACTGTTGACACTGCTGAGAAGATTACATTTAAAAAACAAAAATCTATGTATTTATCTTGATTTGCTCTGTGCGATTATTAAAACGCAATTAACTGTTTTATTTTGAAAACAACAGATTCCACACAGGTTCTAATTATAACGCAGACTGGCTTGACACTGTTATCTGGCTGCAACAAAAGCAGAATCCTGCATGTCTGCGTATTATTTTATTATATGGCATGGAACAAAAACGCACTCTGGTAAAGAAATAATAATTAATAATGGTGTTAATGTGTGTCACTCTGACTAGAGAGCAAAATGCAAAACATGCGAGCTCCTGTATCAGTTTGTAATACCCAACAATGGCCACGAGATGGAAATAAAGTCCATAGTTGACCGAAACAAGTTGTCAAACTGCAGCTGAGGACACAAACTGTTGCTGTTGAGCTGCGTTCATGTTACACGGAGGGAGCTCTCTCTTCTCCTGTCTATCTTTTCTTAAAGTTGTCTCTGTGTCATTATTACACATGATCAAAATTCAAATCAGTATTTTTTTTTTTATAGTAATGCTATTTTTCTGTTAGTTATATGCAGTTGTGGGTTTGTTTTTAACACTTTAAATTATTATGTGCTATGATTATTGCCAGCAGTAGCAGCAGCAGCTGCAGGAGTAGTAGTAGCCTCGGTTGGATAATTAATTTAGTTGGATAATTAAGCTCCTAAAAGCTCATCATGAGGAGTAGTAAAATATGTGTATCATCATCTTCTATAAATACCAGATGACAGATGACTTATAGACTAAGCCCAAAACATCAATTACTCAGGCTTAATGTGAAACCCTCATTTAATTTGATTCAATTAATTAACTATAAAGCATCACGCTGACAAAATTACCGTGGCGCGTGTGAAATAATTGGCTGCATTCAATTTAAAAATCAATTAGTGGTTTGCTGATATCTTTATTATTTTCAGACAGAAACACAAACGCAGTTGTGAGTTAAAAGCTTTTCTTTTTCTCTCTCCTCTCTCTGATGTTTACTAGACGAAAAGAATGAAAACAAGGACTATTTTTTCACCCAACTCTTCTCAGGTGACGTTCATTGGCGCTCTCCTGCCGTCAATCACATTGTAGGCGGTGTCAGCTGACAAATGATACTTCCAGTAAGTCCTCACATGCTGTACACACACGCAGAGTCAACAGGCTGTTCGGGGGCGCAGACGGAACATCACCAAGACTGGATAACAACAACAAAGCGAGCGCGTCAACACACTGTGGACACTCACACAACTTTTGTTTCTCATGATCGGACTTTTTTAGAAACTCTTTTTACTGTTGTTAACCCTGATCTTTCCTTTTTTTTCTACCGGCTTGGGATGTGACTTCTTCCAGTGCAGACTTTGCGCCCAGGCGGTGGAGCACTGTTTCCCCCCCTTGGATAGATTTATCTCGTGTTCGCTCATATTTCCAAAGCGAAGTTGCTACTTTTTTAGACAGGTTCGTCACATTTACGTGACATTGTAACACATCTCGGCTCGACCATGGCGGAAGCGGCCCAGCAGCCACACCTGGTGGAAATCGACCCGGATTTTGAGCCCCTGTCGCGGCCCCGGTCGTGCACTTGGCCCCTGCCCCGGCCGGAGTTTATCAACCCGGGCGACTCCAACACGTCCTCGCCGGTGCCGTCTGTGAAGCAGGAGCCCACCGGCAACGCCGACTTCATCAACAACCTTAGTCTGCTGGAGGAGACCGAAGACTTCCCAGAGCAGAAGCCTGTCATCCTGTGCACTGATTTCCAGTGTCAGGAGAACTGCATCCACCAGCAACCTCCACAGCAGCAGCAGCAACATCAGCAGCAACATCAGCATCACCAGAACCCGCAACTCCCGCATCATCACCATCAGCAGCAGCAGCAGCAGCAGCAGCAGGTGCCTCTGATCTCCTCCCCTGTCGGTTCTTCGTCCTCAGCGGCCGCAGCTGCCGCCGCTGCCCAGAGGAAGAGCAGCTCCTCCCGGCGAAACGCATGGGGGAATATGTCATATGCAGACCTCATAACCAAAGCTATCGAAAGTTCTCCCGAGAACCGACTAACTCTGTCTCAGATTTATGACTGGATGGTGAAGAGCGTGCCTTATTTCAAGGACAAAGGCGACAGCAACAGCTCTGCAGGCTGGAAGGTATGTTTGATTTCACTTTTTTTTTTATTCCACAGCCTGGATGACAGCTTAGGGCTGCTGCTGCAGCTGCTGCTGCCTGTGCTGGTTGTTGTACAAAGTTTTCCAGTGGGTGTCTGTGGTACTTCACAGGGACTTTATTGTGCGTAATCCTATGTTTTATCTCCTGTGGTATCTCCGTGATATCCCTCCAGGGATCTCTCTGGCTTCTGTGTGTTGTTTAATAGTCAGTTTATTGTAAGTATATAAAGCCTTTTGGTCAGGGCTGCTTGTTTTTTATCTCCATCATCCTTGATTATCACTGTATCACTGGATTTCCTGCAGCCAATTCTGATATTTGCATTTTTTGGACACTGACAAAAGAGCATGCATGAAGTGGTAAATTGTTTATCATTTGCTTGTGAAACCATGTCTCCCTTCATTGGCACTTCAAGTAAACTGACCAATACCGTGACCTTAGACAGTCATCTGACTTCTCCCTGCAGTATGTGATTTACATGAGTCTGCTGACTCAACAGGGGTTTTTTTTCTTTCCTCTCTCTCTCTCTTTCTTTCTCTCTTTCTTTGCCCTATTACTTCTCTCAATGTGCTATTCAAAAAAGCAAGCTGCGAGTTCTGGCTTGGTACGTTTGGGACAACTCTCCTCTCTCTCTGCTGTTTAGGATGGATTTCTTTTACAGTTTTTCGTCCTCTGAATCAAGCTGTGTTTGGCTTTTGTCGTAAAGCAGATACCAGGAGCATTCATGTGTCCTGGAGACTGTCCAAAACATTACACAAGAGGGGACTTAAAGTTTCTGATGTGGTGTGACAGGCCCTCCCACTGAACACTATTGAAGGGCGTAAACCTCACTTTGGAGACTCATACTTTCAGTGGTGTCTGACAATAAATTGATGACAGTCTACTCTCCCAGCGGGGAATCATATTGAGGCTATAGTCACACAGTGAGAGATTTATTACGACTTCCCTCTGTTATAGCCCGTCTGGGTTGCCGATGAAATTTAAAGCAGTTCTTCTTCTTTGTTTCTCCCCCTGTCAGAGGAGGCTCCCATGTTTGAGTCATGTGCTGAGACATGACACACTCATGTCAGTCACAAACGCCAAAAAGAAGAATTTCTCGTTAAATTCCCGATGAATTAAAAAACAGAAAAATCTGTTACAACTCATTTAGATTTTTCTAAACCATTTTTCTCAAGTCCAGCCGCCACAGATGCAGTTTTTTCAGCAACGCCTCGGTTTCACATTCATCCGTTTGACCTCAGTGTTTATAAAAAGCACAAAACTCATGTTGAGCTGTCAAACATACTGCCGTCAGTCAAATTATATGAGTGGAAAAACCCCTCCGGTGTGGTGAAATACACACAGTAAACATAGCAGCCAGTGGGCAGATGTGTTGCTAAGGGTGGCAATATTGTCCAAGTAGGTTTGGTCCTTTTTTTAAGGAAAAGCAGCGCTCATCATACGTGTTGCTCGTGCTTTATATATCTGTCGTGATCTATGGCTTTTATGATTTATATGTGAAATGTTGTTTTCTGATCACTCCTTTTGAGAAAAGCGGTGCAAAACTTGTTATGGACACAAATTAGGCATTTGCTTATACATTTTCTCTTCATTCCAAGGAAGACTTGTGGTTGTTAAAGACTTTAAACTGAACACATGAGGACCCAAGAATAATATACAATATGTAAGTCTGTGGCAGCTCACAGAGATCTGCATAGAGAATGTAAAGTCAGTTTGTGGTCAGGCGACACCTTCAAATACAAACACCTACAAAGTATTAGTCACGTAGCCTGACGTTGCAGAGCATCAACAGGTGGGAAAAAAAGATCCAGACTGATGTGTTGGCTTTAAAAGATAAGAAGAGACCATCTTTCTTATTATTAGTTTATATTTTCAAGATTATGCAAAGACATTTTTGTAGACAGCATTTGTAGCAGCACCTCTGTGGTTATCACAGTTATCCTCCCTGGTTACAGTGTAATTCAGAAGTTATTATATAGAAGATTGTAGTTCAGACGGCGAGTTAACTATCTCCGGCATCATTACCTACAGCAGTAGATCATTTACATCGTTGTAAAAACACGCAGCAGAGTCACAGCGCCGCAACACGTCTTTGTATCTTTATTAATCTACAAAAGTAAACAGTGAAGTTTCTCAGCGTGGTTCCAACCATTTAACAGTTATCGTGTGATTGGCGGCTTGAAGAGGGGCGTTCAGCCACCGCCTGGGCTCGCTGCTTATCCTGCCATGTTGGGGGTGTAGACTGAGTAATACTGTGGGAAAGCAGAGTGCCATTCACTGCTGCGAGGGGGAGTTATTCATAGAGCTCCCCTCGGTTCCACACAGGGGGGCTATCGCACATTGTCTTTTCAGAGCGAGCTTACTTATGAGCTGGGGCGAGGGCCAGAGAGGAGCTGAGGAAAGATGACAATGTCGAATGGTAATTTTCTGAGGCCAGACGCGCGTTTTTTTTTTGTTATGTTGTTTTCGTCTTCTTTGATTTTTTAGAAAAAGAAACAGTTTCATTAAATAATCAACATTTAACTCTCTGCTCTCTGTTTGCAGTTTTTTTTAGTGATGAATCAAGTCTTTTCTTTTTCTAGCATGGCCTTTTCATCCTCGACTGCCTTGTCTGTCTCGACTGAGGCGACATGACTGATTGGAAACATGGATATTATGTAAAACGTGTGGGAGACCGCATTGTAAAGACACCGGTTTTGCAGAATGACTCTAGACTATTTAAATAAAAGCAGTCAAAACGAATAACCTCCTGATTTCAACTCGGTGAACCTTCGAGAGAGAATGAAAGACGATCGACGAGACGAGTGATATACGTGCTCTGTTTGTTGTGGAAATACTGGGACGGATTCATTGGTTATGTCATATTCAGGCTGAAGTTTGTGCTGTACGATGACGAAGCTTTGTTTCTAGGCATTGATTGTTCGGCACCTTTTAGAACATTGGTTGTAATTTAGGTTCTCTCACCTGGAGCCAACGTAGACTTTCCATTAATCTCTTAATAAAGCTGTCCTGCTCTGTAATTGTCCGAGGCCGAGCTCGTTTCTCATGAGCTGCCGATCCTCCACAGTTGGTCACGTCTGAACTGAGTCACGACAGCCTCCACACTTCTCAGGCCGTCTGCGACAGTGTGAGTTTTGAGGACAGTTGTGCCAGGTGGGACCAGCTTGGAGAAGCTCTGTGAGTGGACTGGACACTGGCCCTTGGCACAGTGCGCCATCCAACAGGAAGAAGAACAGATGGCACAAATCATGTATCACCAAACCTCTCTGCAGAGCCGGGTTATTTATTCTTAATATGCCCCCTTTACATTTTTTTTCTTCATTCCCCTCCAAATCTTATTAATGTATGTATCTCAAGTGTTTCCGGCTGCAGCACATTCCACACATGCATTAATACAGCATAATATATACACACATCCTCGCGTACCTGCCAAAAATCTGTTCTTTCTTGTATTCCTTCTACTATACGTACGTCACTGCAGGATAAATATTTGGTTTCAGCCGGTGGAGTAGGACGGCTCAGGTGCTCTTTGATGTCAGTATCGAGATCAATTCAGTCGCGGGGTTTTCTCTGTACTCGACGCTCTCTTGACCTGAAATTCCTCGGCCTACGCTGGTAAACACTCCCACGGATCTCAAAACAAACTGTGACAAACACGTAGGTCAGAGCAGATCGTACAGCAAGCGACACTAGGGTCATTACCATGTAAATGCACCCATTGACTCCCATCTCGCTTAGTCTTAGGGTAAACACTGTAGGTATCACAGAGAGGAGAGACTCTAGTAGGTTGTGTGTGTGTGTGTGTGTGTGTGTGTGTGTGTGTGTGTGTGTGTGTAGGGGGGATCTTGGAATACAGGACAAGCATCTCTGACTGCTGATTCATATTTAGGATGGAAGTTGTTTTAATTTAGTCACTCTGATGAAGTGAAGCATCTCATAACCGTCAAGCTTCACTTTCCACTTTTCAAAATAAGTTATCCTAAACCCAACAACAGCCAGATCAATATAGAGGCCATTATGATTTATGCTTTAAAAACTGGTGATGACATATCTGCCGTTAAAAGAGTACAAGACAAAATTAATACACGTCCCTTAGATTTGTTTTGTCTTTAAATTCTGAACAAACTATTTACCCAGTATGACATTTTACATTGTCAGCCCTCTCTAGTGGAGAGGTGACACCGTGAATGACCTTAAAAACTAGTTTCCAGCCGTCGCATACCAACAACCGATGACCTGCAATAAGATCATTTCAGCTAAAGAATCACCTTGAAATGATTTATCGAGCCGCCTGTTACCCAGACTGCTCCTTTGCATTGAGTTCAGCGTTCAGCATTGACAAATAAATGCTGCTCCGACAAGTCGATTCTTATAGATAATCCAGTGCGTTTGAATAGCCAATAAACTTGATCATATGAATGCAAACATGCTGTTAAATCAGTGCTTACTATGAAGCATTCTGCCTCAGTGATTCATATAACTGTACATAAAGGTTTAATACATCATCAACGGGAGTGCCACACTTTTCCACTGGTTGACTGATTCCTATTGTTGTGTGGTATTTGTGCCCAACCCTACTTGAACGTCACATCCAAGGTAATTATAACTTCTTCGAGTTTAACTGATTGATAAGTACGCGAGTGCGTTGAGTCACGCTGTTTTGTTTTATTAGCTATATATTTGGTCGTGGCTGCTTCCCGAGCGAGGATGCATGCATGTATGGAATCAGTCCTGAGTGATCTTAAAGCTGCTCGTTACTTTATCACAAACTGCTTGTTTCTCTGGCTCTGGATGTGTATTAGTAGGACAGACGGCTGGATAGAACAGCAGTACTCCTGTTTCTACTGGTCGAACACACACACACACACACACACACACACACACACACACACACACACAGATACACACCTCTCACCCCCCCTGAGGCTGTCGAGGAGTCCAACCTTGGCAATGCCCCAAGACATGAGGGGCAGCTGTGTTTCTCAGGCGAAAGAGCTGGAGGAGCTCTCCTCGCCCTCCTCCCCATTTCCTGCCTGCGCTGCCTTGCCTCTCCATTCCCGGTTTCTCTGCCTCTGCAACAAAGCAGGGCACACTTAGTGCTTTGAAGGGTTACTGGACCCCCACCCACAACCCACCTCCCCTTGCCCCCCCTATGGAGCTAACCGCTTACTGTCTTCAGAGAGAAATTAAGAGATAAATAAAAAAGAGAGAGAGAGAGAGAGAGAGAGAGAGAGAGAGAGAGAGAGAGAGAGAGAGAGAGAGAGAGAGAGAGAGAGAGAGAGAGAGAGAGAGAGCAGCATGAGCGATCCAGAATGCTCTTTCAGTTCAGACTGGGTGACACTTGTTAGGAGTTGCATAACAAGACATTTACTGGAATCAGGGAGCCGCAGGCCAAAGTCTGGTGCCACTGGTTAGTCAGCGGAACTGTGAGGCACTGTGTTAGAGATATGTGGGACGCTAGTCTCCTGTGTGTGCGTGTGTGTGTGTGTGTGTGTGTGTAACCTGGGCCTCATAATTAAAGCCCTGCTGCTGGCAGATGCACAGACACGATGGCAGACAGACAGACAGACAGACAGACAGACAGACAGGCCGACACAGGGAACATTCCAGCACAGGCTTTTATATCTTTTTTTTATTGTGGCGTGTGATATTCTGACTTTTCTTTTCTTCTCCCCAGCTGATTTTAATCCAGTATCTCCTTACAACTGCCCTCCCCATTGCTTTTCATGCCACTGGGTGCTTTGATGTGCTGAATCACCATAGCTGGCACACCATGTTCAAAAGCAGCTGTGGGGCATTGACGAACACTACCTCGTTAGCAGGGGTTAAATTGGGATTTGGGGAGTTTGTTGTCGGGTCACGGTTGCCATGTGCACGTGCGTGTGTGCTTTGATGACTCCGAAATAAGACTGATAGCGATTGACGGCTTGTAAATAAAACGTGAAAAAGTGAAGTAAACCTCTGTTTTGAATGCTAAAACTACATCTTTTTGTTTCTGTGGTGTAGCTTTGGCTGAATCCTTGACGATTAATATTTCCTAAGAGGTGTGCGTCCATATTGCTCAGACAGCAGTGGACATTTATATCATAACTCTGCGTAATTTGGCCGAGATGACACATGTTGATGAGTGACAAACATCGTCCTGTTAAAGGTGATGTAACCGCACCCGTCCGCACTGATCCGATTGAGCAACAGTGTGAAACTAGTAGCCCCACAGATTATTTCACAACCTCGTGTTGTCCTCCTGTCCTGCCTCTACATTTGTTTACCTCTCAGCCCTGGCATCAGCACTCTCTGTTGTTGTCTGTCTCTCGTTACCGCTACCAAGAAACATTTTAGTATATTAATCACCGGGCTGAAATCAAAAGCAGGTCAGTGTGGCACCGCGGGGATATTGAGTGGTGTTTATGTCTGTGTGTGGTACACGTGTCTTTATTTATGGATCCATTCTGCAGCTATGAGCTCACATTGCTCCGACCTCAAACTAGTATTGACAATTGATTCCATGTGCCGGTGCTGTCTGGGTCATTGTTTCACAGTAAACCTTTAACAGCATGTCCTGAATGCTATGGAAGGATGCCAGTGGGCAACGTCAGAGGCGCATACCACACAGAGGATCGTGTCTGTGTCTGGTTGTCAGTCTGAGTCGAAGAGGCTTTGCTGCTTTGAGACAGAGATTTTGTTGCTCCACTTGTCTTGTATTTTAGTTTGAGCATAATCTATTAAAACTCTACATCCACTGAGCTGAGGAACTATATTATGTGATATCTTCAGCCTCAGTCAGTGACACAGCTGGTAACTTCACACTCACAGATTCTTTATCTCACTGGAAAGGACCCAGGAAAATCCCAGTAAAGTGCCCCCTTTCATTTAACGAACTCAAACAAATCATTTCAAATGTGTACACGGGGTGTTTCCACCGACCTCAGACGCTGGCATCACGGAAGAAGCCTTGCAGCACTCCTGCCAGAGTTTTGTCAGTTCTTTTTTTTGGCTATTGACCAGAGGACAGATGATTCAATGTGTCCAGTAAGAGTGTAATGTGTAAGTGATATATAAAAAGATATAAGCAGAGAGTAAAGCCTCATTCAACAGGACTTAAGCCCGCGAGTGCCCACGCAGGCTGTTTCACTCTGGAGTCGTAAAAAAAAAAATAGAGTTGACATCCAGCGCCGTGGTCAGGTAAACAGTCATTTAGGATGAGTCAGATTGTTTTGTTTTTCTCAGTGCGGGTTTTGGTAGTAGCAGGTCGAGAGCACGTGATCCGTCTGTTTTGGCAGTGGGTTTGCCCAGGCATGGCAGTTTGTTTCACAGAATATGCTGCTGCTCCGTCTGGCTTCACGACTTGTCATCAGTAAGAAAGATTTGGAAAAATCTCCTGTGGGGTTCACAGGAAGACATCGGCATTGTTTTACGGTGCGAGAAGAGGAACTTGTTTATAGATTTTGAATAATTTCACTGTCCAAATAAGAAGTGAAAGCCCTTGTTGCCGTCTTCACACAGAAAAAAAATGTGGTGTCCCATCAATTTCTCATAGCTTGTGTGTGTGTGTGTAGAGCAACACTTTTTTTACGGGACCGCTCACTGCTGAGGGCCCCAAACCACAGGCATTACCCAGACCCACATTGTTGTGCAATTCCCGCCCTAAAGCGATTATGCACGGTGCCTGTCAGACTGGCCCGGCATTATCACACAATCACACATGCATTCAGGCATATGTGATTGTGTGTGTTCACATACATGAACGCTCAATGGAGCTCTATAGCCGGCTGGCATGGGTGGAAATTTAAATGTGCAGGTTCTTCGCCTCTGATGTCGCAGGAACTAATGATTTGTTTCTAAACGGACCTCCCTGCATTGGTGTTGCAGCATTGTAGCACTATTGTCAGTTTTATAAGGAGGCTCTGGACTGACGTAGAGTTTCTCAAAAGAAACATCTCACAGCGAGAGGAGGTTCCTATCATGGACTAAAACTGATTTTTTGTAACATGCATTGTAGTTTTTCTGATATTCATGTATCTGTATCTTCTGGTATTCATGTATATCTGGAGTTCTACTAGATGTAAACGTCGGTGTAATGTTTTGAGGGTAGTAGACCATATACCGAACGGTTTGAGGGTGGTCTCTCTTTAATTTCCAGTGTGGCTCCTCATTCAGGGCTCCCATGTTGGATTCTAGGAAAGGCGGCAGTGCCAGTCAGGCGGATTAAACATGTAACCACATGTGGACTCATTTTCTCTCAATGAATCATTCACTTCCTGATTAGCGTGACTGACAAGAGAGATACCAAAGAAAAGGGAACCTCGATCCGTTGACGACACCGGGGCCTTTGTGTCGTCACGTTAATAATCCGCAGTCATTATTTTATTATAATTGTTTTAACAGTCACTTGTTTTGGAATTTTATTCGGATTAATCACAAAAGGTGAGGCGGTTTTAGAAAACATTGGAAACTGGCCATGTGAGCAAATTGAAACCTTTTATAGTTTTTAGTTCTTTGTCTTCTTTCCATGGTGCCATTTTACATCTGTGCATCATTATATCCCACATCTTCTATTCTGTTCTTCTATTCTTCTACACTGGATCTACCACAGCATCTGTCTTTTGCAACTCATCATTTCTCTTTAAAACCCTTAAGGCAAAAAACTATTTTTTAAAACACCAGAAAAGTGATTTATTTAAAATTGGACGGGCTCCGTTGCAGCACTGTTATTACCATTATTTGGGTGGTGTGTTGTATGTTTTCTATGTCACTTGGCTGCAGTGATTCAAACGGATTGTCTCTTTTTCTTCTTTCACTTTTAAGAGATGCAAAGTTTAGCCCATGGCTGACGGGAAGTGGGTGCTTTGAAAGCAGTAGCACGGTACTGATGTCATCAGTAGAGGAAGCAACACTGAACGTGACGCTAGATTCTGTGGCTTCTTCCTCTTCCCGTACAGTATATCCTTTATTTCAGTGTTGCATTCGTCCACAAAGTTCCATCAAATGTATCAGTGTTGTTGCTGAATGACATGTAAATGATCATTTCAAGGTTTCCAACTTGTCATATTGAGATATTGTGGTTTACACTTTAGACACAACAAGATAAATGAAACCGTGTGGACTTGAGTTAAATGGAGCCAAAGTAAATGGTAATGCAGGCGGTGGGACTTGGCTGACCTGTACTGGTGCCAGCATGATAATGGCCTCTCTGACTGGGATGCCAAATCCAGGTCTTGGTGCCCTCACAAAAATGTGAACTCTCACCACAACTGAGAAGTTTTTTTTATTCGATATTCAGAAGAAGAATTATTGAATATTGGGTGCAAGGTCAAATAACAAGGATGCTGGTGAACTGCACGCAGTCAAGCAACATATTTATTTGGAACAAACTGTGTTTATTATTTTTTAGTTTCTCTTTTTAAGATATTTTTTTGATATGTTGCTCCCATTTCATAATGAGCCCATAAACAAAGAAAATACAGCTTTGTGATAAAAGCACCAAAAAGGTTTATTTTGTGTGTTTCTTTTTCTTCTTCTTTTTTTTTAATTATTTTTATGTCCAAGCATGACTCACTCACTTTAGAACTGGCACACAGGTAAGTGCATTACAGCCCGGCATATAGAGCATGTCATGGAAATTGTGGCAGCAAGAATATAAATCATTTTACGCTGTATGTCAGCCAAAGACACTTGCCCGCTTAGTCACCTAATATGAGAGAGAGAGTTACTTACGCAAAGAAAAGGAAGAAGTCGGTTTTAAAAGAAATCTCTTGGAAAACGACGTCATTTGTGACCTCGGACTCTATAATCAGTCTCTCATTTGGTAATATTACTGACAATATAACCTAAGTTAACCTGCAGTCTTTCGTCAGTAGGGATGATTTCTTGACTGGACATTGATGTCAGACGATGGGCTATCAGCAAATAAGAAGGCATTCACATTATGCCATTGGCCAAAGTGTTGCATTCATTCTGCATCAGCTAAATACAGAATATTGGAGAAACAATCCAATTTTCCAGCAGTATCGGCCCAGAATTTCACATTTGGTGCATCTCGACTCGACAGGAATTGCTGTGGTGTTTTCAAGAGATGCTCTTTCTGGAAAACACGTCTGTGTGCGGTCATCGGCTGCTTCTATTTTCCTATTTTTACTCATTATAAACATTGTCGGTGTACAGAATACAGAATACAGTATACAGTCGTGACGACATTTTAGAAGTGCACATATTTATGTCGGCGCGCTGCAGTGAAATAAAACAACACAAGTGTACCATTGAGAAATCCTCTCAACTTTGTAGCCGAGTGGAGATTTATTGTTGGAATCAACATCCAGCCATAAAAACAGCTCGGGGATATCCCCGTGTTTGCCAGGTTGAACTGGGGTAACGAGCATATAAATATAACCCCCCTCCCTCTCTCTCTCCCCTGAAACACTCCCCTCGACTCTCCCTCCTCTCGTGGTGGGTCAAGCCAATGGACGTAGACCGCCACACAGGCACCCAGCAGTGGTCCACACACACACTGCATCTTTATGCAGCCAGAGCAGGGCAGCGGCCCAGCCCAGCCGCTCTGCTGATCAGAGGCGAAAAATATCCCCCGCTCCACAGACACAGCTCTGTTGCATTTACAGACTCACATTGTGTTGCACATAGCAACACATGCACATATTTTAGCATGGTAAGCTTAGCCAGCACAGCCCGGTCCCTGTCTGTACACATGAGCCTGCGTGCTGCTTAAGTGTGAGTCAGGAAATCAGAGAGCAGCAAGAGAGAGAGCTCAGCGTGTAAACAGCAAGCTTTCAAACACTGCTGGGAACATGCTGCTAGGACCTTATTTTAAAAGTACATGCAACAGCTATTATAAACGCTGTATACGTTGTTTGGTCTTTGTAAATAGTATTGCTTTTGGAATAGAAATATGTGAAATGATTATATTTTTACAGTGCAAAGATGTCGAAAGTCAATAAATGAAGCCACCTGTAGAAAGACTTAAATTGATGACATTATGACATAAACGATATTTGATTTGTGGGTTTTTTTTTTTTAAGCTTATCTGAACTGAAACTTCTCAAGAAGAGAAACAAGCAGCAATCATGAATCGGGTATTATTTATTATTATTTATTAGAAGTGACTTCACAGCTTACAACCTCCTGCGTCATTCTTTTCGACATTATTTGTCAGAGAGTTGGCTGCATGTGGTCCACTTCCAACCTTATTTCAGTCTTGTAGCCAACAAACACAAACACAAATCCAGCCCGCTTTTCTCAATCAACAACATGTCTGACTTGTTGATTCAAAGTTTGAATGTGCGACTGCTCACCCCCGACCAGCCAGCATTTCTTTTTAGAAGCAATTTGTCCAGTTGTCAGATGTGGTCAAACCCAGAGGAAATGGCAGATGATTTATCATCCCTCTTACTAACTTCTGTTTGTTTAGATTCCATAATGAGGAAAATCATAAGTGGGGAACTAAGATGTACAGTAAGAGCTTTATCCGTGATTGTAATCCGGCTGGAAAAGCCTACCTGGACAAGGGCCCCCTCTTTCCTTTTTCCTCTTGTTTTGCCCAGTCAGACTTCAGAGCTTTGATTAGGAAGTAGCGGTTCTTGAACTCACTGTTTTCTTCAGGCAAGTCTTTGCACCTACCAAGGCCTCGTTCCACAGTGTTTTGCGTAGAAACCAGAGGCATCAGTGGGATCAGTATCAGGACCGGCCAGCTCTTCCTGTGTGGATACAATGCAGCAGGAAGTTCGCTAATAGCCCCTCAACTCCGCCATTCGTCTCACACTATCATATGGCGATGAAAGATCTCGGAGTGTCAGTGGCTTTGCTGCTTCTCGCCGTATGCACAAAACCACTCACAGACTATTTATCATTTGTCTGCAGCGTCTGTGAGACCGATCAATCTTAAGCTTAACCATCATCATCATCCGCTTCCAAGTTCAGCTGCGTGTGTGTGTGTGTGTTTGGGGGGAGGGTGGTTTGGTTGCACTCAGATTCCTTGCAGAGGATTGTGAAAAGCAGATCCTGCCAAGAGGCCGTCAGTAAATACATTTGCAGACAGATTTGCTTCTGCATGACTTGTGTTTTCTGCCTTTCCATCTGCGCTTTACGATGGTCATATAACTCAGCATCTGACAATGACCATTTTGAAGAGGTACTTTCCTGGAAGTCATAGACTGCTTCTCGGCCTCATAGAGCTCTAAAGTGAATTTAAGGAGCTCCACAAGGAGCACTCTTTGTCCAGGCCCCTTCTTTTTTTACCAAATTGAATTATTGCAAGTTGACGTCAGCGGGTGAGAAAGGGACCCTTTTTTTTTTTTTTTTTTTGCTGCAACACGAGTGTGCGATCAGCTGTGGCCTGTAGTGTCCATGATGCATGGTGTCCCGGAGGAGCGAGTGAAAAGGACAAGGGAGGAATAGAAAATCAGGAAGGGGCTGGGATGGAGGGGGGAGGGCAGAGATTACCTATTTATGGATCAAACCATATCCTCGGGTCAGTTTCCATTTTTAATCTGACTTTAATCTGACTTTTCTTTTTTTCTTTTAAAAACAGAAATTGTGGCAAAACAGATTTATTTTTATATCGCCTGCTAACAGTGACACATTTATACTCTCCCGACTGGTCAAACCTGAGGCGCTATGCTGTGCGTGTGTGTGCTGTGTTTCTCGCTGCTACGCAACATTAATGACAACAATAATTTCCTTTGCTCTGGACTATTTTAATGAAACTGAGGGTATAAATAAATAAAAAAAAGGCCCAAGGCTTTACATTTCCTGCGCCGTGCTTTTTTTATTTCCACCGCCTTTTATGATCGTTGCTGTATTGACTTTAGTAAATAGGTCAGTGATTATCACCGGTCAGTTCAATATTGCTGCTGATGATAACCTTTCAAACTGCAAACACATGAAGTCATCAGTCATCTATTCAGATTGCTTTGTGAATGTGGCAATGTGAAGGTGTATTGCTTTATTTTTTTTCTTTACACGTGTGTGTGTGTGTGTGTGTGTGTGTGTGTGTGTGTGTGTGTGTGTGTGTGTGTGTGTGTGTGTGTGTGTGTGTGTGTGTGTGTGTGTGTGTGTGAGAGCATTCCTTGTGTGTAGCTGAGCATGCAGGAAGATCAGAAACGCCAAGTTTGTGCCACCTGACTTTAATTTGCGAAATAAAACACTGAAACAGTCGCCCTGTAGTAAAACCATACACCAGTTTAATAACCTAATATCACGCTCTGCGAATTATAGCGGTGCCACTATGACATAAGACTTTAAATTAATTACTTTAAATATTCCAATCGGGAACAAATGACACTTTAAAATTAGGATTTAAATCACAAACTCCCTGATAAAAAAGAACAAGCGTTCGCAGACACATTTCTCTCAGGCACCAAAGAATAAAAATAACCATCGCCTCTTCACTCTTGCTCATGTCTGCACAGCTCAGCGGGTGGCATCACTTTGATCAGCCTCTACCGCCAGTTAACCACAACGCGGCACCTTCACCGAGGCTGTGTTCACAAAATCTAATGGAATCGGTTGCGATCGGTCTCTGGATCACAGACTATCGGGGTCATCAGACGCGAAGGGGGAAAACCTGTATCGTATGATGACTTTGTGATCCGAGTGGTGGTTCCCCCCCTCTGTCACTTATCGTCCCGCCATCTCACCTGGAAGATGTGTGCGCAACCCCATGCTGTTTTTAAGCAGGCAAACCTGCTGAGCTCGTGTTAGGCTAATAACAGCTTTACACGTTTTCTGCCTTAACCACACTTGCTCTAACTCAGACAGACTCAGCACAAAGCTCCAGACATGAGCAAGCTGCAGCTTTAGGGCTACTTACTCTGGTGGTTAAAGATGGTGCGTTACATACTCTATAGGTCGCCCTTTTGGCAGCCGCAGACATTACGCAGAAAATAGCTAGTTACAGTGCAAGAAGGGTACACCTACTGTTAAAGCTGAAACATGCGTAAGAAAAAAGGTGAGAAAGCTGGTTCAGGACAGCACCGTTTTCTAATGAGCTCCGTGGAAATAGTGCAGGGAAACCACACTTTTTTCTTTATCACCGGTTCCATATCTCTGGTAAACGCATGTGAAACTGTTCAGAGAACTGCTGCTGCCGTGTGAGCTCATACCTGCTGCACGATTTCAGTAAGTAAGGAGGGGAGCATCGCTGCACTCTGTGCCTATAACTGTACGCGCTCTGCAGCTGAGGTTTCACTTGCGGCTTTACTTGATTCAAAGCGGCCCTGCAAGTAGGTGGTGTTGCACTCTTCTGGGGATTTTTTCATTACGCGAGTTGACATTTGAGCAGCTCTTGAGAGTGTCAGCAACCTTGGCCAGTGTGCCAGCAGTATGTCTGTCTCCATTTTTTGCAGGTACTTTTGGCTACTGCCTGCTAGAAGAAGTTAGAAGAGGAGAAGGTAGGAGGGAAAACAGAGGAGAGGAGATGACGTGAGAGAGGGAAGCGGAGGCTAGGCAAGGAAAATGAAATGAAGGAAGCAGGTGAGGGGAGAAGTTGAAAGAAGATGTGGAGAGGAGAGAAGTGAAGCAGAAAAGAGGAGAGAGAGAAGATGAGAAATAAAGAGAAGGAGAGTTGTACCAAACACTGTAGCCTTTCAGTAGTGCTGCCAGTGAGGGAGTTTAAACCGGCACAGTGTGTTCTTTACTGATCCATGCCCACTCCGTCACACACAACCCCTCTTTCTCTATTTCTTAAATAGCCTACACTCAAAACACATTCTCCTGCTCTCCCTCTCTCTCTCCCTCTCTCTCTCTCTCTCTCACACCACCCAGACGCCCATACTGCAGCCACTTGTTGAGTCATGACGTATCCACTCGTGTAATTCAGTTTCAGCAGTCACACGACAAAGTGCAACATTGCTTTCATTTAATAAATATAGTGTGACATCAGGGATTAGTGCCTGTTGCTAAACATAAACTCTCTGGCAGTAGGGGCGGAGTGTGTGTGTGTGGGGGGGGTGAAAGCTAAATTTGCAGCGTCCACTTGGCCCGAGGCGCTGCGGCTTCACATTCCATGCCTTTTTTCTTTGCCTCGCGACCGCCGTGTTTCCTGTGAGGCAGGAAGTCAGCTCTGTTTCCTGTCACAGTCCTCTTTCATGTGGTCACTTCCTCGTGTTTTGCCAGCGCCGCTCTGTTCTGTTGACTCAGAGGACGGAGGTGGTGCTCCTCGCGGCGAGAACGGAGAAAAAGACTTTTTTATTTTATTTTCTCTGGCTAACGTGAAGTAACCTTCAGAGATATGGTAATGTCAGGTTACGGCCTGTATTCACAACAGATCATGATTACATTCCTCAGACGGAAGACAAAGAAACAAATAAAGATTTCATTAACATGAGCTTAAGGTTTAATGTGTTGATGGATGAGATCATATTTTTACACAACACAAAGACAGGACCGTCCTCAAGCGACAGCAATCAAAGTTCAGCACCGTGATATCTTTGGAAGTTGTGTAACCTTGCTGAGGAATGTTGATTGTGATGTCTGCCTGGGAATCCTGCCTTTACTGTTTCCTCAGAGATAGTAACACGTTGGCTCTGATTGAGATTGAACTTTGCACACAGTGATTAGCTGGAATGTTAAGATTCCTGCGTGCTACGGCCGGAGATAAATGAGTGTCGCATACAGGGCCCGAAAGAAACTTCGCTCCCAGTTTGTACAAATGAAATATACAAATGAAATATATATATTAAAAGGAGAGTGCATATGCCTTTTTATTGGTATATACGTGTCTGTGTGTGTGTGTATGGTGTGTTCTTTCGCGTGTGTTTGTCACAAATCGCGTGTGTTTTCCAACCACGATATCGCTGCTGCAGTGGAGTGAGCAACAAAGTCAAAACCATACTGCGCTGCTGTTTGTCGGACTGCCAATCCACTAAAAACATGAGCTGGCACACACACACACACACACACACACTGGGAGACGATGCTTTTCCATCGGCCCCACCAGACACCCTCGGCCACACTCCCCACACGGCACACCAAGTTCTGCCAAGTCCTGGTATTTCCCATCAGAGAAGTCTTTATGACCCCTCACTTGTATTCGCTCTCTCTCGCATCGAGACTTTTAAACCGGTTTTTAAAACGTTACCCGTCGTTGCAGCAGAGTGACTGTGCGACATTGAGCCAAAATAGACGCCAGCATCTCCAGAGTTAGAGACTTTAGCTGCGAGTTTCTCCCTCCTGTCATCAGGATGATATAGGGCCGTAACAGGACATCCCGGCGTCTGTGCTCACATTGCAGTCATTCCTTGTTGCAGCACAGCTGAAATTACCAGCACTCTCAGCGGTCATGGGAAAGAGAGGCTCATGACCAGACTTTGCTCCTCGCCTTTTGTCATAGCTACCGATGTGCAGGAGGAGGAAAAGGAGGAGAGGAGGAGGAGGGGAGAAAAGCCTTTTTGCTAGGTTAATCAGCGAAGGGCTGTCACGTCCCTCAGATCATGCAAACTAGCCTCAGACTACTGGCTGAGGCAGGTCAGGTCATTTAATTTATGAGATTCATTCATTTGTGAAGGGCCAGTGTTCAGGAGGGGGCCCCCCATGTGCCCTAGAGCCTGAGGTCCTCCAGTGAGCGGAGGAAGGAGGTGGAAAACAAGAGGAGAAAATTAGAGACGGGGAAATGGAAAGAGGGTGGTTGGTGGTTGAAATGAAGGGTAATAGTATTTGACACAGCGGATTAGATAATTCATTGATCGGTTGAACAGTTTGCACATAGAGGTCAGTTTGATACAGTCGTTTAACGTCTGCGGCTCTGGAGTGAGATGATGATGATGTCATGTCGATGTCTGTCAACTCGTAACAGAAACAAACTGGGGATCTGGAGTTTGAAAGATGCATTATGGGAATTGTAGGATCAAGTATTTTTTTAAGAGTCCCAGAGACCCATTCCAGAGATTTAAAGTCTTTGGCTTGTCCTTCATCTATGTCTATGCCTCCATATTTGTGGAAGTGCTGTTTCGTAATTTGTTAATTGTCTTTGTTTTACATCAAGTTTGAACTGTTTTGCATTTTGAAGCCATCACCCTGGGCTATGGAAAATTATGATGAACGTTTTTTCTGACATTTACTAGACTAAACAAATCACTTATCACTTAGTCAAGAAACGCATGAGTGAGAGTAACGAGGCAGGTTAGAGATCTTAGAGTCAAGAATGAGAAGAGATGGTGGAGATGAGGAGAGCCAGGGGTGACTGCAGAGCAGAGGGCAGACTGTGAACCAGATGTGAGGCAATGACTCACAGCGGGAACAGGCTTGATGACGTTAGCCACTATGCACGCTAAGCTCTGTGTGTGTGTGTGTGTGTGTGTGTGGTGTGTGTGTGCCGGGAGTTCCAGCCTTTCTTCCAAAACAACAAGTTTTACGCATGCACAGTATCGTCTGGCCAAGCCTCATTACTTCATGTTATGGCCCCGGACACAAAACGATACAAGTGCCAGAGTGTAAGTTCTCCTCTGAGGGTAAACGGTCACTTAAACAACAACATTCGGGGTGATTTAGAGTTTGAAAATCATAACAGACTTTAAAAAAAACACACACACACACACACACACACACACACGAGTAGCAGTAAAATAGGAGCGAGAAAGAGTCTCCCTTTCTGTGGTTTACTTAACAGGCGTTTGCTCAATACTTCTTGCTCTTGTTTGCCATGTTTTAACAATGCTTGACTAGCTTCCTGCTCAAAAATTGGTTTTTCCACTGGGGGTGTCACCAAGCAACGTTAGAGCACGCTATTAATGTGTCTGTAAGGAGGAAAGATTAGTCGGTTTCCTCCCTTTGATTCTGGTGCTGGTTTAGACAAGACACGTAGTCAGGTGGAATGTGAGTGTTGGTGTTTTACAATGGGCCCCTCTGTTTTTGTGAAGGAAATAAAAAAGGACCACATGTACAGTACGCATGAAGATAAGAGAGTCTGCAGCCTAATCCCCGCTCCGTCCTGGATGTATTGCTCATGGAGCAAACTTATTGTGGGTGTATGTTTGTGCACATTGAATTAAAATTGGCATTTAACCGTTGAGTGACCTTAAAATCTCCCCTCTGTCAGGCTGACCACCTGTATGGATGGATTTGCACCTGTACGCCAAAGTAGATTTGTAATGTTTTGGGAAAAGGGCAAGCGCAAATCTCTCTGTTGTCTGCTCCTCACCCGGCCTTTATCTCTCTTTCTTCCTCGCTGGCAGAACTCCATCAGGCACAACCTGTCGCTGCACAGCCGCTTTGTTCGCGTCCAGAACGAGGGGACAGGAAAGAGCTCGTGGTGGATGCTGAACCCGGAGGGGGGGAAGAGCGGCAAGTCCCCGCGACGCAGGGCGGCCTCCATGGACAACAACAGCAAGTTGACCAAGAGCAGAGGACGAGCTGCCAAGAAAAAGGTAAATAAAGAAAGAATCCATCTAATACTGCTAATGCTCAGATAGAGCTGAGATTATATTTATCTTAATTGTCTGTTTTTCAATTTAGGGGATAATGGAACCAGATTTTTGATCATTTATTTGTTTTTATAATTTATCACTCACTCAAAGAGCTGGCTGATTAACATAATGTATCATAATAAAGACATCATGAAGGATTTGGTAATATTCTAAGCCTTATTTTATTTGGTGTTAATACCTTAATTGCAATTAACAAATATAATTTTACCTGAATATATTCGTTTAGTGGTGGCGAAGGAAAGGTTCCTTTTTTCGTACCATCCAGACCTGTGTTTTACTGCCAATAGTCTCTGCCCAAAGCATATGTTACACCGACTGTCTCTGGCACATACAGTATGTCTGCTGGTGCACTGAGAGTCTCCTTGTCTCCCCACAGCTGTCCCTGCAGGGCGGCCCTGACGGAGGCGCAGACAGCCCTGGCTCATACTCCAAGTGGCCTGGCAGCCCCAATTCCCACAGCAACGACGACTTTGATGCATGGAACAGCTTCAGGCCTCGGACAAGCTCCAACGCCAGCACTCTGAGTGGCCGCCTCTCACCCTTCATGCCTGAGGATGACCTCGGGGAGGCAGACGTGCATATGGGCTATCCAGGAGCCCCGGGGGCCAAGATGACAGCAACGCTGCCCAGTCTAACAGAGATGACGGGCTCGTTGGGACATAGCTCTGAGAATGTCATGGAAAACCTTCTGGACAACCTGAACTTGCTCTCGCCCAACAACTCTCAGGTTGGAGGAGGGGCGACAACCCCCGGCTCCTCCCAGTCCTCCCCTTCTCCTATGATGCAGCCAAGTCCTGGGTACCCAGCTTACAGCGCCCCCAGCATGGTCTCACAGACTCAGCAGGAGTACCGCAAGTGTGGGTATGGTCAAGCAGGAATGAACACCCTGTCGTCCATCCCGCTGCAGACACTGCCAGAGAGTAAGCCCAGTTTCGGGCCCTCTATGGGCCAGTACCCCTGCAGGGCTTCTGAAGAGCTGCTGACGACAGATACAGACCAGCACGGAGAGCTCATGCCATCAGTAGACACTGTGGTGTCTCAGTCAAGCGGAAGCTGCATGCTGCCACCATACAGCAGCAGTCAGCATGCAGCCAAACTAATGGCAGGGAACGGTCACCTGCATGCTCTCTCTCACTCTCATCCCCACAATGTCCACAGCCAAGCTCCGGCCACGTCACCGGCTATGAATGGCCGCTTGCTCATGCCCATGAGCCACACTGGGGGCAATGTGCGTTTGCCTACAGCCAAAAGCCCTATGCAGATGCCTTACGGCCTCTCCAGCCGCCTCAGCGGGGAAGTCATGTCCGGTGGATTCTGCCCTCCCAACATCAACGGATACGGTCGACCAGGCCTGCCACAGCCCTTACACCAAGAGAAGCTGCCCAGCGACCTAGACGACATGTCCATCGAGAAGTTTGAGTTTGACATGGAGACAGTCCTCCATGACACTCTGATGGACGGGGACTCCCTGGACTTCAACTTTGAGCCAATGGTGACCCAACAAGGTTTCTCTCATGGAGTGAAGACCACCACACATAGCTGGGTGTCAGGGTAGAAACTGTAGTGTGAATTTAAAAAGAAATGTGTTGATGTTGCTGTTTGGTAAAAGACAGAATCAGAACTCATTTGAGATAAAAAAAAATATAAATATATCTTAGGATGTTCAGTCCTCATCCCAACGTTCTCCTACAAGTTTCTGGATCATCAACATTTCTGTTTGCAAGATACTTTTCGGATCACACCAGGAGACTGAAATCGGTCGTGATCTGCTAAGAACACATCTCCATCAATGTCCCTGACGAGAAGAAATCTGAATTGCTTTTTTTTTTTTTTTTAAATATCAAATATTCTGTACAAACTAAGTGCCAAACATTTTGCCTTAACATAAGAGCCAAACTGAAACACACCTCTCTGGTTTACTTTTAAAGGTTACAGATAGCAGCAGCACCAATCTGTAGAAGTGCTCCAACTCATGCTGTTTACCGTGTTTCAACAATCAAAGCTTTTGTATGTACAGTAGTGATAATCGATTACCACTACGTAAGAAATTATGAAGGTAATCTGGCTCATGGGTTTGTGGACTGGGTAAGCGAGAGACTTCTCAAGGGATCCTCGGGGTGATGTTACATAATGACTCACTTTGTTATTGCCTGAATGTACATATAATGTCATCATACGGTTTGTAAAATCAGGTCTCGTAGTGTGTTTTTTTCTAAGACTGTAAATAGTGTTTACAGAGCAGAAGCAAAAATCAAGGCAGCAGAAAAAAAAAACTGGATCCGATTCCTTTAAACACGTCGCATGGACACGTCCGTGCTCGAGGTTTCTTCTTAATCAGGCTGTAAAATGGTAATACACTTTAAGATTTCTTGTACATACGTTAAGAATGTATATTAAAATGATATAGTAGATGTTTACTAGATTTAGTATATATATATTTGAGACCTAAATTATTTGTGGTTGATATAGATTTATGCTGGTGCATAACCTGCTCTCAGACATCAGAATTGTTCTGAGTCATTCGTCACTCTGAACCTTAATACCACAGGGGCCTATTTATTGTGCCTAACAAAGTAAATATCGACTACAGGCTTGAAGGTATTTTATATTGTAAATGTCTACGGTCCAGAAGATACTCAAATCCAGCAGTCTTGAAGAAAAGTACAGTGAATTTGTTTTATTTTTTATTTCCAGTTCTCTGCTTTCACTTTTTTTTTTAGAAGTCTAGAAGAAACAAGTGACGGTAGATTGTTGTTATTGAGGTTTCCTGAACGCTTCGCAATGCTGTGAATGTTAAGAGGTCAAGGCGGCAGGTTGGTGGATAAAAGATATTCTCAGCGCTACTGTTGTTTTCACCCCAAGGCTGAGTCCAGAGATTGTCATTATAGAGACTGTGAGTAAGCAGCCTGTCCCATGTCGGAACTTTTTGTTTGTTCTCTTTCACTCAGACGGTTACTATGACTGATTAAATTTAGCACAGTATGATTCCTTTTTTTTTTTTGTCCATAAGAGCCCTTTGCTGCTGTCGATAGGATCAGCTTTACTATTTTTTAATGAGACTCCACTTTTACTTTTACTACCCCTCCTACCTCTACCTATCTCTGTGTCTTTTTAAGCATTTGATATAACATTAACACGTGACTTGATAACTCCAGTCAATCTTTTAAACAACAAGTCTGTTTTCATTTTTTTTTTAAAGTTGCCCCTTGAGAAGCGCCACTAAGTGTTACGTATCATATCTAGCTTGTATATTTGCATTTCCTGACTTGCTTTTTTTTCACTTATTGCTGTACTAACAATGAGCTTGTCAGCCTGTCGGTGACTCGCAGGGTCACGAATAGTGTACAAGGTTGTTGTTTTTTTTTGCTACCTTTGTGAAGACGGTGTCCGTAAACATGACTGCTTCTCATGAAGTCGACTGATTCGGTGGCTTAGAGATATCAAAACTGAAAACTGCCTATTTGACATTAAAGTTGTGTGATTTTTTTTTTTTTTTTTTTTTTTCCAGACACCACATATGTCGGCGGTTGTCTGATTATGTGTCGTTGAGTATGCGAGCTTTTATTTGTCATACTGCGATCGAGCTCGCCTCGGAGAGAGGAAAGTTCTTTTAATTAGTTTCGGCGTTTGGTTGAAACAAAAAACTTTCATACTTCAGACCGGTGATGGCACATAATCTGACACCGCTGACATAGATTTTAAGAAAGCCAGGGAGCACGGGAGGTTTTAACAATTCTTAACTTTTCAAAAAGGCCCTGCAGAGACGCCGTTAAAGAAGCTGCTGTTTGGCTTTGGTGCCAGGTGTTGCCTTTTCTCACCCAAACATGCCATAGTGTACTATAGCCAAATTTGCCTTTTGAAGTTAAAGTGATATATTAGCATTTTTATCATGTGATATGTTCAGAATTATATATATATATATATTTGTGCCGGTCACTCAAGTCAGGATAAACTGTAATGAATCCATGTAGTCAGTGTCACAGGGTTCACTCTAAAAGTAAAAGAGCTGTACTAAGTAAATTATATCTCTACATTTTTAAATGATTGAATCTATGCATTGTATTCCTTAATTTTATGTTGCTATTGTTATATTTTCTTTTTTCTTTGAACTTATGACAGAGATATTTTATTGTAACATAGCGCTGTGAGATATTATGGTGTTGTTGTTGTCAAAACTCTATGTTCCAAGATAGTTATATGGGGAAAAAAATGAAGTTTATTTAGAAAATAGATGATGCAGTGATTAATATGCTAAGCTTTTTGTAAACTGACAATGTCGTATTTCTTGTATTTAGCTACAGTTTTTAGAAAATAGCATCAAAAAAAGCAAATTACTGAAAAAAAAAGGTATAAGATATATTGCATTTTTAAAAATGAAAAACATAATATTTAGTCTGTCCTGCTCAAAATGCAGATTCTGGACCATTTTCTTTTTGTAATTTTATGAGTAGAATGATATGGCACTTTTACTTACATTTTATAACAAAGTGCTCCTCGTAACAAGAGGAAGAGTTCCCATTAAATATTTTAAAATACAATAAAAAATCTGTTACATTTAACTTATATCCAGGAATAAATTGGACTCGTGCTGTGTGATTTGCAATCAATACAAATATGTAACTTGTTCAATATTAATGTATTAAGACCTGAATAAATGTACTTCTGTGTTAAAAGATGTGTCCGATTTCGTCATTCAAAGTACAAGCATTATATTTCAGCCGCAAGTTAACATGAGCACCTTGGACTTTTGGTTTGGATTTTAAAAGGTCGCCGGCATCACACACCGAACATTGTACCCTAATACCAAACTGGTATTTGCTGGAGATGATTGTCTGACGTTCTCCTGCTTCAGGGTCACATTTTCATCCCGGCTAATATGCCGACTGACATTTCCAGGTCAAACTGACTCACATAGTTACCCACAGTACTTGACAAGACATCAAGTAAAGTTGCAGAGTGGCTATTAGCAGGCAGGAGCATTGGCTAATGTGAGTAATAGGAAATATTAACAAGTCAGGAGCTTGATGAGGTCTAATTAGTCATTATGAACTTGTCAGCTATTAACCCATCAAAGTAAATGCAAAGTAAAATAAGTGTATTCCTCTCTTTTGTCTTCTTTTCAACGTCTATACTTAAAAGCTTCAAAGTACACATTGTCACAGGAGGATAAAGGATCCCAGAACAGGAGATTTAAGCCATGTGCAGAGGCTTGTTTTATAAAAGACTGAAAAATTCTCCACTTGTGTGCTGCACTCCCAGTTCTGGCGTCTCATTTCTTCCCTATAATGATTCTTCCTGGCTTTTCCTTACAGCCACATTCCGCACCATGCACCCCCTACCACTGAACCCAGTCACCCCAGACAGCAAACTGCACAGCCTCTCTGGCCCCAGTGTCTTTGACTTTGAGTTGTAAGTAAAAGATAACCTTTACTAGACGAGCCACCGGGGACTAGTCTCATAAAAAAAAACCTGGCTACGACATGTCCTTCAGAAGTTGCAATCTAGACTCAAAGCTCAACTGATATTCTTACTTTGCCATTCTTCCTTCTCTTACTCGTTCCTACAGGTCTGGATCTTATACCGAAGAAGATTTCTATGAAATTAGTATCAGCAGGTACTGTCACATCCCAGAACCTAACTCACATACATAACAATCAGTTTAGTCCGTAGCATGTTAAGGAGAGTATAGGCTGAAAAAGTGGCATTCTGTATGTTTCACCTCCCCCCGTGTCCAAGAAATGTTAGTGTTTGCGTTTCTTTACAGCTATGTGGGCCATGGTTTTGGTGTCAGAGCGAAGTAGGAGGGAATAGGAGAGAGGGGCAGAGAGGACGCTTGTGAGCACATAGCTGAGGAATGTGGGTGTGGACTCCTGCCAAAGGCATATGCGATCCTTATGTTCCCCTGAGTGTGAGAAGGCAAATGTGGTTAGACGGTTGGGGCCATGTCAGGACACAGATGCAGTGTGAGGACGTAGTAATAAGTCACTGAGTTCATAGTCGAGTTTTTGCATTTCCCCCTCCTTTTTTTTTTCTTTCTTTCTTTGAGCCCATATTTTGGATTGCTGGGAGTTTTAACAAAAAAAAAAAAGTGTAGCGTTTTGATAAAAGGGAGAGTTTAAACCGTTAAAAAAACAACAACAACAAAAAAAAACAAGAAAACTCCTTAAATCTGAATTCCTGTCATTCCCTCAGTGTGACAGTTGAGTCAATATTGGCAAACGCGAGGCTCTCAATACTAGAATACTGCGGCCCATAGTCAAATCCACAGTCATCATCAAAGCCACTTCCTGGTACTTGTCCATGAAAAATGTGCTTGTTTAAGCTTAATAACATTCCTGAAAACAAGAAAAAACATAAATGAATGTGTCAGTGAGTCATATTGCATCTAAAGCAAACGTGTTTTGAGAGGGAAAAGTGTCTAGAGTTAAATAAAAGTGATACTAATTTACTTAAGCACTTTTCTAATCAGGTACTGGTTCATCGTGACATAAAGAGTATTTAAAGAAAATCACAAAAAACGACAAGTAGGGACAAATATGTTGTCGTAGTCATGCCAATCTTTGGTCATTGGAAGAGAAATGTCAGCACACTCCTGCAAAAAACAAAAGACTGGATCTAAAAGCTCATTTAAATAGAATCAGTCACAATCTGGACCAAATCCAAAACGTCCTAGTTCAACAATACTTCCAGATTAGTCTCTGATTTAATGTGATTTAAGACCTACAGAGCATTATTGTGCATACTATCTTTGAATCTGAACGCTACACTCGGTAGAACTGCTTCTAAATGTATAACAGAAAAACATAAAGTTGAATTATGAGACTTACTGTATCTACTGTACTGTACTTATCTTTTCCAGCTATCATACAAGCCCGAACATGCACAATTGTATGTGTGTGTGTCTGTGTGTGTGGGGGGGGGGGTGGGGGTGGTGGTGGTGGCTGGAGGTGTGTCTCCAGGGCTCTGTGGGTGACACAAATAAGTCTCAGAGAGACTTTGGTCCCAAAAGACACCAAGCAATGGGGCCTGTAACTAGTGAAGTGCCGACGTGGATGACAGGACCCATGGGTGGTCACCAGCATCAGCTGAGACTGTCTGCTGCACACTGACAATTGACCCAGCAGATTTTAACATATTATGTTTATTTGTTTACATGTTGTTTTGCTGTGTACCTACTGTATATTTATTTATATTGACCGCTTATTTTTCTTTTGCTAAAGCTCCTTTGGGCGGAAAAATCATAGCGTTGCAAAACAGGATCCATGAAAGAGAACTAAGACTAATGTTTTATGACATCATATGCAGTGATATGCATTGCTGTGTGCCAGTGTATTTCTAAAATAAAGCTGATTTAATTGGCATATGTTGTTGGTATATGTTGGCATATGTTTGCGTCAAAACAGAGCATTTCCAATGCACAGCCCAAAATGACTGTCAGCTCAAATTGTTGGAAGTGCTCCTTTGGTAAGTCCACATACCATTCTGGTTGCCCCAAGAGTCCACCAAAAAAGTGCCCCATTTGGTTGGTGCCCTTCTGACAGGCCAACATGCCTCCCTGTTAAGTCCGAGCGCCTGTGGTTGGTCCAAGTTCTTATCCAGCTCAAGAGCTTTTTCGGTTGCTCCAATTGCTCCTTTGGTAAACTCAAGTGTAGCTTCAGCAACACTTCTGGTTGGTCCAAGTACTCCTATACTAAGCCCATGTAATTTGTATCTGTCCCAAGTGGGCACGGTTTTTCCACATGGTTCTCTGCTTAGCCCCTTCTCGAGAAGAACCCCCCTTGTTGGCAGAAGTACCCCTCTGGTTGGCCCAAATCTTGCTTTCCCCCCACCCCCTTCAGTTGGATCATATCAATTGCAGCGACCCTTCATTTGTCCCTCTGGTAAGCCCAAGTGCTTCTGCGGGTTGGCTCAACTGCTGATCCAATGTGACCTTTGGGGGTCCGAACAAACCATAAACCTAAAACATAAGCCGGGCCTCTGCAAGTGCATCACTGAAGTCCCACTTTTTTTTTTCTCACAGAAAGCCTTCACAAGTCACCGATCAGATGATCAGTTTGTGTTCCATTGCTCTATATCACATCATCCTGTACGAATGCGACTCCACTCCCGGGCCAACAAACGTCACCGTGAAACAACACACTTCAGGAGTGGGAAGACAGACAAAGGCGGAAAAGACGTAGAGAGACAGAGAAAGAGTAAAAGAGAAACAGATGTAGCTCAACTGTTGTGTAAGTTGAGAGGAGACAGCCGAGTCTGGGGGTGTGATTTGTGTCCTGACTTGACCTCTTCAGCAGCACTGATAAGACACCCAACAGGCATAACACACACACACACACACACACACACACTGATCCGACTCTTTCCCTCTCTCCCTCTCTCTCTTTTTATCTTCACTGTTTGTGACCATGCAGCTGACCATCACCGTTCCTCCCTTCGTAATTTATGCATCGCTGGAACCGATTAGCCCCATATGACTAGCTTCCAGGTTAGTTACATTCCACATCAATCTTTGCTCTTTGCAGCCTTTGTACTGTCACAGTTTCACACTCAAAGAGCCCTCATTAACCACCACTGACATTATTTTCACGTCTTTCATCGCCGCACTAGATGTATATCCAAAAAGAGCTCCGTTTATGTCGTGTGATGTAAGCAATCTAGGGAAATTGAGCTTGACAGAGCAGAGTCTGTGAGTGTTTTGTCGAAGAAAGTGTGCCAGAGCCACGAGTCCCAGACATCTCAAGTAGGGTTCATTAAGGGAGTTTTCTGTCACTCTGACGCTTTGAGGAGAGGACTTAAGTGAAAATATAGGGCATTTAGAACGGATTCAAACTTCTGATGCTTCACAGATTGAACTCGACGGCCTCGTAATACCTTATGACTAACTCAGCAATGCACAGAAACAATAGGAGTCCTTTTTCCCCAGTCCTACCACAGGCAATGGTTACTACAGTCTGCCTTTGTGTTGCTCAGAGCTGTTACTACATGCAATGGGAGTCTATTTATGGGTGTTCGCTCAGCCTGGCTGGCCAGTGGCTCGCTCACAGCCATGTTCCATGATTTATATGAAAAATGCCCCCTTTCCACCCGGCTTGGGTTTGTGGTTAGTTGCGACTGGCACGCGACTCATGGTATTTCCTCCATGAATGATAGTGAGGGAGTCACACAGCGGCACTCTAAAGGATAAACAACGTCTTCTTGAAAAGGCACACAGGATGTAAACACTGAAGTTTCTATGGTAAAATTACAAAGAGGGAAAGAAGGAAGGAAAAGACAAAGTGAAACATCAACAGAAAGAAGAAAAGAAAGAGTTTTTTTTGCATAGCATCTTTCAAATGAAGTGAAAAAGGCAATAAAAGGAAAAAAATTAAATTAATTCAAATGTAATAAGCAAAGTATTTGTTAAACCTGAAGTGTTGTACTGTAGTTTAACATTTGCACATTATTCCTCTGATTCACCGAGGCAGGCATCTCTTTAACCACATATAGAAATAACCCTTTTCCCACCCAAGATCTACAGTACGCGGTCGGTCTCAAAAGAGAAACAGAGGAAAATCAAAAGCTTCATTTCTTACTGTATATATCAATCCGGCAATAAATTCACAGTCTCTCTAAACAGATCACAGTTATACGCTTCAGCAGGCGAGAATTTCAAAACAATAGAAGCCTATGACTGTATTTTGCTGGGTTGCGGCTGGTGGTACAGTACATTTTCTGGTTTTGGAACAATAGCACTCATTTGCATGTTTAAATCCCAATTTAATACCCATATAACCACAAAGATTATCTACTCTCTCTTGTGGATGGAGCTGCCCAAGGATGTTTTCATGACTGGCAACTATGAGTTGCGGTTCCCTGGTTTTCCATTGAGAGCTGTTCATTGTAAGGAAATGCTGAATTGGCCACTTTAGAAAATTGGACTTTGTGTGTTTGTGTCATTCTTATTTAGTTAAAAGGACACACATGTTTGTATTCATTGCTGGTTGGCTTTACCTCGACATAAGTCAGTGTTACTCATCAATGGCAGGGAATGGGGAAAAGGTATCCGGCTGCAAGCAGTGTCTCATTCAGCCTGTGATGAAATTATTCATAAGCGTATTAGATTCTGTGTCCCCTCTACTCATGCGTGTCATAAGGTGTTTTACGCTTGTTTACGTTTTACACAGGAACATACAGTATCGGTTACCTGAGCCCCGGCCTAATGATCTGCAGGGTACGTGTAGGCGAGAACCAAGTATCAGCAGGACATTTGAAAACAACACCATCAACAACACTCTGTGCAGCTGACAAACACTGATCGCTGATCCTAACAAAGCGGCATGTGTGTTTGGAAAAGTCTGGCACTGAGTTGCAGGTGGAGGCAGTCCGTCTCCATGTTCCAACCACAGGATTTGTCCCATCTCTGTTGCGGTCAAAGATTTGTCTTCTGATAACAGAGTCGACAACAACATCATTGTCTGTATTTTTGGTTTGATGATGTCCCTCAGCACAGTCTATTTACTCTACAGCGTCTCTCTCTGAATTTACATATAAAGAATTCAGCTTATTGTTTTATCAATGCGAGTCTTTTTTTTTTTAAAGCTAATTTCCTCGTTATAGAGCTGAGGAAGAAAAAAAAAAATCAACAAATGATGCATCCAGTCGAGAACAAAGCAAAGGAAGTGGCAACCAAAACCCTCTTTTAAAATTTATAGCACAGATTTCTTTTCTTTTTTTTTCCATCTTTACAGAAACCGATTTTTTTTTCTGTTTTGTCCAAGCTTTGTTGTGGTTTGGATTTTATTTCGAGTTATCAATTATTTACGCTCAAACGCTCGGTCTGTAACCGCCCCTCACTTCTTTCATCCTGGAATTTATTGTCCAAACTTTTTATTTTTGAAGATTTTATATGCATACAGAGGGTGTTTATTTTTTTTTGTCACAGACATAAACGCTGAAACAAAATGTCCTTCAGTTATGTAAAAAAATGTCCAAAACAACATGCATGAGTCAATATAAACCCATTGGTCCGTGTTTGACTTTTCCTAATATACTCTGTCACTTTTCTTATCGTGGTAATTGTCCAACCTCTTTTGCTGTTATAATAAAGGTATTACCACAACCTACTCTGCACTGTTGCTATGGTAACATCGCATTGTTCTGTGCCTTTAAAGTAATTCTTTCTATTTGACTAACATTAACCTGTGACATGATGAAAAATGGGCATTTCACTTAACTGTTGAAGGTTTAAAAGGATAATCAAATGAATCAAATTAATATCAGAGATTATAGCAGAACAAAGAAAAGAAGAAAAAAAAACACCCAAATCTGAGAGAGGTTGACTCTTTGAAATCATTAACTGTGAACGAGACAATAAAATTCAGATTAAAAAGCCAAAGAAGCGTTTTGGAAACGGTCCAATCTCCTTTTGTTTTCAGTCTAGACTCGCGAATGACCCAGAGACCCCGGAGCAATAATCACACAGTGCAGCTCATGGGGGATTAAATGCTCCAGGATTGGATAAAGTCTTGATTCATTCTCAGTGTTATGTTGTGTGTTGTGGTAGCCTCCTTAAAAAATGGTTTAAAAAAAAATCCTGCTGATTCTCTCCAAGTCCCTTTACTATTGCTCCTGATAATGTTATGGAGTTAGCACTCTGTGGCTGGCCAAATGTGTGTGTTATGAGCTACTCAGTTATTGACTTAGAGAGTTCAGGGAGGAGCTCAGTGTCAATAAACTGGCCTGCCCCATGCTGGCTGCACCATATGGAGAGGTCTGGTTGTAATTCGTGGGACAGGCCAGAGCATAGTGCCAGGGAATTAGAGAGGCGGGCAGCAGGAGACATTTTAATTT
Organism: Collichthys lucidus; assembly: GCA_004119915.2. Taxonomy (NCBI): domain Eukaryota; kingdom Metazoa; phylum Chordata; class Actinopteri; family Sciaenidae; genus Collichthys; species Collichthys lucidus. The sequence continues at coordinate 8,962,898 of CM014090.1, forward strand.
GTGCTGCCATGTGCAAAGGCATGCACCTCCAGCCTGGGTCGGTTCCTGTGATTAGGCCCGGCAAGCGTATTCTTAGAAGAGGGGAGGAGCAGGAAAACACGGGGAAATGAAACAAGACCCAGGAAATGCTACTGATTATCTAACATGAACTGTCTTAATATAATGATGTGACGGCCTGACTCCATCACAACAAAAAATATCTGAAATTTGTCATCAGATTCAGACAGCCAGACCCTCTGACTGACAGCAGATCTTACACATCTGATTTATCGATATCATTACATTACCAATGGATCAAATCACCGTGTGCCAACTTACAAGGGCTCATAGTGTCAAACCCAGAGAGAGCATCAGCCTACGCTGCAATCCCCCTCAGCTCTACAGATCGTTTTAGTGTCTTTGAGCTCATTACTTGGCTTCTACATTAAATTACACTCTCATTAACCCCGACTTTGCAGCTGCGAGGCAATAACTTCATTCTTGTTTTTCTTGGAAAAGGTGACACCTTTTGTAAACAAATGGTTATTACTTTGGGGTTTTACACCTTTCCACTCTGTGTACTGCAGGCCTAGATCCAATGTACCACTTGTTGCCACAAAAATCAGTCTGCTTCTTATAGAAAAACATTTATCCTGGGAAAAATGGGTCCTATAAAGGTGTTCAGAATATTATCATTATTATAAAACAGAGAGCAATTAGAGGAAATTTATATAAAATGGTTCAAAATGTCACTAGAAAATTTGCTTTTGCAGTCTATTTTTTTTCCAAATAGTTCAGGATTTAAATCATTTCAACCGATTTGCTTTTGTAATGTTTTTATGTCAGCATTTCTGTCATTTTAATTTTAAATAAGAAGCAGGTACGGGATAATTGCCATGTAAAAGCATCACATTAGGCGCCGTGTCTCTGATTATCTCATCATGAAGAGTCAACTGGTAATTCTGAGGATAAATTTGGTCCTGGGGGACGGTACTGCAGTCTCTCCTGGCTCGGGCATGGAGGGAGCGCCTTCACTTCATCTCCACGGTGACAGATTCCCAGGAAAGGTGCAGCAGCAGTGCATTGGACTGACAGAGAAGATGAAGAGCCTTGATCTAAAATGAGATATTCAGGATTTGAAAGTTTAAAAAAACTTTTCCTATCTTAAGTTAAATAATAAAAAAAATTGTTGACTTGCCTTCACTTAAAGAACATAAATCCCTCCACAGATACTATTCAAAAAGCATCAGATAGAGAAACTGTGCCATAAAAACACCTGATTACATAAAAGATAAATTAAGCCGAGTTGCACGGTGATGTTTGAAAGCCTTTACTTTGCTCTGAGCTGTGATTTATGTTCAGTAATCCTGTGTGGCAATCGCGAGCTGATTGAATTCACTGGAGGCCGATCGGGCTGTAGAGCTGTAAGCATTCCTCTGTTTCCTAGACAATGGGATTATGGGATATAGACATTGAGATATGTCCAAACCCGGGGCAACGTCTGTATAGGGAATGGCTTTGCTCTCATTAGTGAGTTGGGGAGAGGATGGCAATTACCACTCAGGGTCCCACAGGAAGACAGTAGCAACTCTTAAGGGACTTGTTAGGTGTGCGATACACTGTGTGTAAAGGTGACACCTTTACCTTATGTGAGAGACTGCTGCATGGACCCCTTTCCAGGTAAAGACCACTGATAACTCGAAGAAAACTAAGACCTTGAATTTATAATATTTTGAGTTCACAATTCAATTTCTCAGTGAACAACCCAGGAACCACAGATTCATATGCATTACATTTAATTTATGGATTTTAAGACAGCTGAGCAAATTGAAGTACTGGGCTAGAGGGGACTGCATGAATGGGCAAATGACTTTGTTTCCTATCAAGAAATAATCTGATTGGATTTGCACAAGATAATCACAACAAAATAATCTGTTACTTTAAGTCAGATGACCACAGTCGCCATGTAGAACGATGACAGTTCCTGATAAAACTCAACTGAAGCCACGTCATAAAAGTTTTCAGGGTTTACAGATTCTTTGCATTCACATGAGGCGAAGACCTGGTACGACCTCACACATACAGTACATTTCACAACACATTAGTGCAAGATGCGCTGCGCTGCGATGTGATGGTGTGCATTTAGGTTGAGTGGTATATTACTCACGGCATGCCTGTGTTAGGCGTTTTAAGCCTTTATGGGGACAAAGCAGAGACGCAACCATCGTGAGTGCTGTGTTGTTGTTTTTTTCCTGCTATCTTCTACCCAAGCTTGTTGGATCTTTTACAACCTGGGTTTTATTTTCATAGCCTTGGACATCATTCACAGCATTTATGACCTGATTTTATTAACTGGGTTAATTGCTGCAATACAGGGACGTGGCAGAGTGCCAGATTGTTAATGATGTTGCAAATGTTGCTCTGTGTGGTTTTAATGGCGACCTATGATACTTATCCAAAAGAGTGTGTGTGCATGATTTACAATGCAATACATAAACATAAAATTTCACTTTCGGTTTCACTTTCCAACAAGTTGCATGAATGCCTGACACAATACAGCTATCGCCGCATCGTGCATAACGGAGAGAACATCGTTTATTCCGAGCAACACATGAGTCATTTCTGCTCAATTCAAAAGCACTACAGGAAATCTCTGAATCCAAGAAGCAAGTGAAACATTAATTAATTGAAGATCTCCTACTGGCGCTTTAATAGGTACTCATTTCAAATTAGAAACTAAAAGAGTGCCTAGAAGTGCATTATATAGATACATGAGCCAAACAAAACTGCCTCTTTACAAAGTAGACGCTGTATTAGTCACTATTAGACCCACTCATACAGTAGCGCTGCTGTGACACAGAATGAAAAACGTGTATGTGTGTTCGTGAGAGAGAGAGAGTGTGTATGTGAGTGTTGGGGGAGAGCCAGTTCAGTGTTGCTAATGACTGCCTTCCCATGAGCTTAATCAAAGATTTGGACATTTAATTGCTGTCAAGTCAGCGCTCACCACCTGCCACGTCTTGCCACACATGTGCTCACCCCCTCTCTGGGAGCATTTCCAGCTCCATCTATCATCCCTGGCTGAAGGCTGAGACAACACAGCCTGCTGGGCAACCTGCACTCAGCCGTCCAGCCGGGCCCAGCCAGGCCTGCACAGCATGGACTCGGAGAGAGAACCGTTCAGCGTGTCGGGAGGTCTGTCAGCACCTGGGTCTTACAGTGCCAAACCATTCCTCACATTATTAAAAACAGACTAGCCTAAAACTGACACTGAATAAAGCCAGCGAGATGTGTGTTTTTGTTTTCTCCTCTCACAGAGGCATTCACACGGCCGCGCGCAACCTGGACCGTGACATGAGATACATATCAAAGCATGAGGAGTTCTGTGAAACGCCGCCAACCGTGCGCCTCTGTAGGCCTCACCCTTACTCTCACGCTAACCGCTATCACCATGTGTGAGAATCGGTGGGCTGCTTTGTCCCTCAGCACAGCCCTAGGATGGAATGTGGGCCTGATCTGTTATCAGTCTCAGCTTGTTTTCCCAGCTGATGCCTACAGGCTCGGTGTAACGCAGCCACACTCTCTCGCACGAGCTGTGTGAAGATCTGTCAGGGCTGTTCGCTAATGCTTCTCACCTTTTGGATTTGTGGATCTACTACAGCGAGCATGACAGACATTATTAGTCCCCAAAGGGCCTGAGCCTCCCGGGGAGAACACACAGTAATGCAGCATCAAGTGGATTTGGAGTATGTGGGGCTGTTTTATGAGCCGTTGGTCTTAAGTGGTGATTTCATGAGCAGCTCATAGGTTGATGTAATATCATGCACATGTAAGTCCAGCAAAAAGAAACTTCATAGGTTGTATCTTATTGTTTTTTTTTTTTTTTTAAATATGTGCATATATCTCCATAATAAACCATTAAAAAGGAAAACGGTTTTGGCTCATGTGAATCTTGTCATTACTTGATTTATGTCTTTAGCTGCCGTTTTTTTTAAATCCAAAGGACAGTCTGACCACTTATCATTTGGAAATGAGCTCAGCAGCACTCAGACACAAAATCCATTTATCCAACTTCATAACACTCACAACTGCAGACTTGATGGATTCTTTAAAAAGTGAGAAACTCATGACCCGTTTTTCATTTACTCAGCCATCCGGCCTGCATTTATAAATGTCAGTAAGTCATTCATCAAAGGACATAGATATTAATGTCTTATCAGGGATGTATAGAGCTCAACAAATGACGACTTTAGAATCAGTAATGAAGACGTGTGACACATTATAAACTGTGGCTTATTAAAATGTTTTATTTTTGTAAATTTGTGAGTTTTTTTAATCTAATATATCTTCATGTTTTAACCCCATTTTTACACTCACATAAAATGTTAAATACATTTAGAGTATGTGTACGACAAAGATCCAACAGGAATCATAAAAGCAGTTGAATTCGCCTCTGGTAACAGACGTCAGTCCAATTTCACACATAACCGATCTTTCACATAATCTTGGTGGCTCAGGTGCTACAGTTAATTTAACGTGTAAAAGTTTGCTAATTATCCCATACATGGCCCCAGGCTAGACAGAAGAAAACAGGCCTGACCTGTACTGTGGGAGTCAGTTTGACTGTAAGCCGGCAAGTCAGGACAAGGTCTATCTGTAGACCGATATCTCCCGAGGCCAAAGTGCTGCATGCAAGGTGTGATCCAGACCTGCTCCCATGGGTGCCTGAGCCAGGGAGCAGGTGGAAGGCTACAGCTGCATGTTCCGACTCCCTGAGCTCATCAGTGGCCCGGTTCACCGTCTAGAGGAAAGGGGGAAAGTTGACTTGCCTCCATAGTCGCCCATCAAACAGATTCTTATTTACTTCACACTCTTTTAACCAAAGGTTTATTTTATTTAAGTTATTCTGTCTGACAGATGAAAGCTAAGTCTAGTCTTTAAATCCCACTGTTTAGGTTCCTAATTTAAAATCTGAACCAACCAATAATCACAGCAATAAAGATCGAGAACCGGTTCTTGTTGAGAACCGGTGTCGTGTGTTTCACTTCCATGGAATTGTTTGGCAGTTTATCCAACGATTCTCTTATCAATTCCAGAAAGCACGAATTACGTTGCGTAACTTCCGCAAGTTTGGCACGTGCAGTGCAATCAGTAGTAAACAATGGCACCCACTCGGTTCAAACGCTCCAAAGTTTGGCTGCATTTTACCAAAAAGACAGCAACGGGGCGACTTGCAATCATTGCAAAGTGGAGATAACAGCGTCGGGAGGGAACACGACAAATATGCAGAAACATTTGCGCACACAACATGCAATATGTTAAATGAATGTCGTGTTTTTGACACGCTTCGGACTGGAGATGAATCTCAACCTAGCGGCGGCGGCAGCAGCCAGACTATGAGCACCTCTGTGGTTACTACGGAAGGTAAATAACACACTGCCTAACATGTTAGCGCTATGTGCTTCTTTGTAATACGTGATATAACAGTTAACATTAATCGAATGCCTTCTGCATTACATTTAGAAGATGACCTCGACGAGAGAGAGAGTCTGGCTGGCTCAGAGGCTGCAGCTGTACCAGTACTCGTTTCGGTTCACTGCCTCCTCTAGATGATGCTGATCAAACTGTTTGTTCTCCTTTTTTCCCCAATGAGAATCGACAAAGAATCGAATCGTTAAGCAGAATCGATAATGAATCGGAATCGTAAAAATCTCATCAATTCCAATCCCTAATGATAAATATAAGTTATTCTGTCTGACAGATGAAAGCTAAGATTGTCTACTAATATTAACACAATACACCTTTAAATCTCACTGTTTAGGTTCAAATCTGAGCCAACCAATCACCACAGCAACAAAGATCGTAACGACTGTACCTGCAACTCCACCGAGGCTTTAAACTTTTACCCTTGTGTCACTGATTGCCAGTTTAATGTCTGTTTATGCTCACATATTTCTGTCCAACTCTTGTCACGTGCACTGAAAAATGACATCAAAAGGAGAAGATGAAAAGTTCACAGCAGCACAAATTCTTGTGTCGACAGATTCATCGATTCTGAAACGCAGTGAGGAAAATATTCTCTGCTTTTGAGCTGCGTCCCGACGAATGCTGAATCCAGTTCTTTTAGTCACATTTAACTGGACCCACGTGCATCCACTGATACAGCAAATGCAACCGCTTTTGGTGATTTGCATGGCTGCATTACACACCTATTATTCATTCTTATTGCATAACGCAGCATATCCCGCTCTCGTTTCACTTGACTCGGTGTTTCTTCACATTTGCGCTGTAAGCTGGAAAAAACCAAACCAGACAACCCCAGTCTGAGGACGGCACCGGTACAAAAAGAGTCTCGACCATATGGCCGCTCTTCAGGGAATAGAAACTAGATAGAGTTCACGATCTCTCTCATATCGTGACAGCAGATGCAATCCGAGTGGTCTGTTTCGCTGACTCACATGTTTGGGCCACCCACGTATGAGAGTGCCAAGCTAAAAATCACACACTGTTTCCACGACAACCATCATTTATACCCTCAAAACAACTTTTTTCTTTCATCTCACACAAAGAAATGTAATTATAAGCTAGCTTCTGCACTCGCGATGTCATAAATACTGCATATTTTTGTGAGGGCAGGAGTAGACTTTGCAACACAGGTAAACTAAGCTCCAATGAAAACAAAAGGCTGCGAGACAAACGCTCTGAAAACAGAGCTTGTTGATGACTTGCTGCATTGCTTTTTTATGGATGTTGAATCCGGACAATGGCGAAAACAGCACAAATCACATTAATCACGCAGCAAGACAAGTGGAAAAGTGTTTTGTGAAAAGCCCGATCCTCCATTCTTGAATTTTATCTAACTTCCTACGGTGATTTCCTTGTTCAGGTCAAACACGGCTTCCTACTTCTTTGGTCAGTCTGGAGTGTTTCATATAGCGCAGCCAAGATATCACTTAAGAGAAAGTCAAGACCTTTCGGTGTATGAATCGGAGGAAATGGCTGGATGGTTTACCCACCATGCCAGTCATTCAATAATAAGCACCCTGTCGACCCCCGTTGCTTCTGTTGTAAATACCAAAGCTTGTTTTCTCTGCATGGATTTGATTTGCTTCCATGATTTTAAACTGACCATTTAAAAAACACTCTGTGGAAAGTTTTCAGATCTCTCTCTCTCTCCCTCTCTCTCTCTCTCTCTCTCTCTCTCTGTGTCTCTCTTCCCCCTCCTCCTCTTCAGTGAAAACAGGGCCTGATCTGGCCCGGGCCCCAGCCCCCGGCTTGTTGGGACAGCTGCTCAGATGATCTGGGCTCTCCACAGGTTCCATGATTCATTTTCTGAGTCAACACCACGAACTTGAGCTTCAACCTCAACGCGGTTCTGATTCACGCACAGATTTGTAAATCTGAATGATTGCTCAATTTGACGCGCACAAAGCAAACAATGCGTGTATCGCACTCCGTTTCTTCTGTCATCTTCTCTTCAGAACAAGAAAACGGCACAGCTTCGATAAGAGGGAGAAAAAAACCCAACAAGCTCCTTTTTCTTTTACAGCCAGTCCTGCTCTTTGTTTGCTGTCATGAGATTTGAGTTTTTGAAATTATTTGGAGATGATGAGGGATTTTCTACAGTGTTCGGGGGATAATTGTTACTGCTCCTTTCTTGTGACAAGAGAAGATCAGCTGAATCGGTGCCACAGCTGACAGCCGTGCATGTGAGTTCCATTACCTAGAAACTGGCAATTTGTGGCATTACTGCTGACATATCAGAGGAAGACAAAAGTGCCGTTGTTATATTTTTGCACTGGAAAAGTCTTTTCCCTTTTTTTTTTTTTAGTTGATTTAGATCATGGGTGGCAGCATAATTTATCTGGTTTATCTTCGTCTTTACTTTATTCTACTTACTTCAAATATAAATTAGCTCAGGACTTCTTTATGACTTCAGGATGTTTCACTTGTACATTTTTTCTTTTTACAACAAATTTAGAAGAATCTACAACGACAGCTCCCTCAACAGGTTGATGAACCACTAAGTGAACATCACAACAACGAATGGAGAGATGTGATTCACATTCACGAGTCTCCGTATCACATAAATCAAACTAATGTCCTGTTTCTAAAACAGATATTTTGTGCCTAGAGCTTCGCCGCTCGTGAATTCTACGAAACGTTATGCAGCGCTTTCACAAAAGCTTTTAGCAGCAGCATCTTCCTCATTCAGACAGCTTTATACAAATATCACACAAACTCCTTTGGCGCTCGATGAACATTTGAACATATTTCTGCTATTCACAACACATTTTTTTCACTCATTACTCATTCAGTAAATACAAAGAATGTACGTAATGACACGGAGGAATGCATTCTGTAGTGTGAGAAAGCACACACTCCTTTTTTCTTTTCCTCACTGAGACAGGGCATTACCAGAAAATCTCCCAGTCACACCCATGTGAGGAGGGAGCTGGCGAAGGTTTCAGTGTGGCTGATCTGGATCACTCTGGTTCTGCTCTTCACCCTGGACTGAATTAGCAGCCCCGTCTTTCAGCCAGTACCTCCCTTTACCAGTCTGGCGTGGAGAGTGTGTGGGCTGGGACGGATTAATGATGTCAGGCCAGCAGTTTTGTCACAGCCACTCCCAGTCTGCGTATAAAGCCACTAATCACCAATCTACCTTGTGCAGACTGCTCCGAGTTCCCGACTCATGCTAAATATTATTGTTGTGAGTTGTAGGTCTAGTGACTCACACTTTCCATTGACATCTTACTCATTCAGCCGCTACAATGGGAAGGAGTGGCTTTCTGCTGCCACACGTTCCCACACACTTCTCTACACAACCATATTCAACTGCACTTTGTGCTCCACAAAAGGTCATCCGAGTTCCTTTTGAAAACTCTTTGAGTGACTAATAAAGTCACATGCTCCAAATAAAAGTCAGCCAGCTAATTAAGAAAACCATAATCTTGTTGTGTCAGGTTCGATCATATTCATAGCTATGACTTTTTGTGACCTCGGTCGCTCGTGCTAATAAAGTTGTAAATAGGAGCCAACCAATCACCTCATGCCTTCTGTTAAACGTTGCACTTGCATGAGAGGAATTATGTAATCTGTGTGTGTCCTTCAAGTAAAACATTACAGAGATGAACAAAACAAACCAGAGATGGCAGCTTGAGTCATTGTGACTTGGACTTGAGTCACTGATTCGATGACTTGTAATCTGAATTGATAGAAAATGAATGACTTATGACTCATGTTGGACTTGGAAGTTACCTAAAAAGTGTCAATGTAACTTACACACTGAGGATGACATTGTCATGATTGGAGGACTGCCTTGTCGCTCAAACCAGGGACGAGATCAGATCAGTCGAAATTCAATTAACTGTCATTAATTTTTGAGGTTTTTTAAGTTTTATAAACTGGCCAATAATATTATTATTTGACATTTCTGTTATTAAAGGCTGGATACTGACTTGCCTCAGAATTGGACCAAATGACTTGAGTCACATGTTTGTAAGAAACTAACAAACCGCAGTTACATCACAGTGAAACAGTCTTCCCATGTGCCCAGAATAAAAATCCATCTGTTAAATTTGTTAATGCATCTGGCAAAACTAAGTTTTGCTCTGCAAACGGCGTCGTCAGCCCACGGTCTTTTTGCTTGTGGAAAAAAAAAACTAAAAGACTAAAAGGTGAAGGAGTAACATGGAGAAACTGAACACAGACGCCAGCTGTCTCCAAAGTCGATTCAAAACGCTTCATCCGCTGATGAGGACTGACTAAAGCCAATCGCACAGATCACGCAGTAAACACGACAGTCGACCACACATGGCCCGACGGCCACCCAATGGTTCGGTGTGTCGGGTGTGACCTGAAAGGTGTGAAAGTGTTTTTTTTTTTAAACCCAGAAAATCTCAGCACGGTGAGGTTGAGTCAGAAGTGTCATTTAACGTTATGACACCTCCTTTAAGCTGCTGCGATTTTTTCTTGCTCTGCTGTTCAGAGAAAACTTCTTCTTAATGCTCTCGTGTTTGTCTGTTGCTCTCTGTCACTGGCAAAGCTTTCTTGGTGTGTGCGCGCGCGCGCGTGTGTGTGTGTGTGTGTGTGTGTGTGTGTGTGTGTGTGTGTGTGTGTGTGTGTGTGTGTGTGTGTGTGTGTGTGTGTGTGCGCACACTATGGGGAGTCAGCATACAGGCCCACTTCACGTGGTTCGGAAGGTGAAGGGCTATTAGGGGAAAGGTGAGTATGGGACTGCTGCTCTGGGTTACTCAGTAACTGGGGCTCTCTCCTTCCCCTCTCAGGCCTCTAGTGCTGTTCCTGTGCAACCACCCACCACACACTCACAAACACACACACATTTTGTAGCCCTGTCTCTCTTGTCTTTCCTTGGGTTCTTTCTCTTTAAGAAGAAATAATGAAGCAATACTCTAGTTCTCATATTCGTTTCCTCATCTGGATGACTTTTTTTTTTCTATAGATATCCAAAACAAGACCTTGTCTACAAGGGTCAGCAAAGGTGCAGAATAATATCACCCCAATAAATCAACACTAAATAACACAAATAAATGACCAAAGCTTTTAAATTTTAAAGTTAAAGTTTTACACAGCGTGCCAAAAGGTGAGATTTGATAACATTTTAGAGAATGCAAATAGATTTATAAATTCATTTAAAAATGAAAAGATCAAACGTTGGCCTGAAGAACCTGAAGCTGCTGTACTTCTTCCATGAAAGAAAACCAAAGGTTTTATGGGAAATGTGGTTTCAACCTGTTGAATCAGAGGCAAATTTTTATTATATTATGGCACAGGCGCTCTGTAAATCAGAAATACTATATATTTTTATTTTTAGGACAGTTCACGGCTCCTGGAAATGTCATTATTCAGTGTGTGGATGCTCCAAAAATGATCTTGAAGCAGTTTGCCTTCAGAACAGTTAAAGGGTTAATTCTAAGAAACACTTATATCAATACTAATAACAATAAATCAAAACAACTCACTGCTCTCATCGGTTTACCAAAAGTTTGTGTAATTGATATGAAGGTTGAGTTACGGCTGCTTTAAAGGATCAGTGTGTAGGATTTAGTGGCATCTAGCGGTGTAGTTACGTATTGTGGCTCGAAAAACACTAAAGGTTCTATCTAGAGCCGGTGGACTTGTGGTTTCTGCAGATATTTAAGTCTCATTTTAAGGTACTAGAAAGATAAGAATGAGTATTTTTAGGTGATTACACATTTTTTATGTATATTCTATATATAGAGCTCTTAAAGTCTTGACATACTTGACCTTTAAACTAACGCCGCAGTGATGGAGTACATCACCAGTGCGGATGTTGCCACCTTTGATTGGATCACAGCCTCCACACCGTTGCATCACCATTCCAGGCATCAAAACACAGCCGTGTGTAACGCAGCTATAGCTTGCGCTCACATCTGCTTTTGTTTACCGTCCCTGAGCAGGGACACATAAAAGTCGGGTGACCGGGTCGGTGGCCGTGACCCCAGCGACTAGAACAACCCCGGTCCATATAATTGCCGCCTTTCTTCCTCTCTTACACACACACACACACATACACAAACACACAACTTGGCCCTGTTCTTTTGCCTCAGGATGGGGAGTCACGGGTCTATGCTTTGAAGAAGCGCACAGCAGAGCCACATTCGGACCAATGAGAGCACAGACAGTGCTCTCTGTGTGAGTAATGATTGACAGCATGTTGGATTACTCAGAGGCATTAGTCATGGTGAATTTGTTACATGTTCTTGTTCTCTATTCTGGTAGTGTGAGTAGATATGTCGGTCTCTCAGGTTTCAAGGTTTTGGTGCCGAACCAGTGATTTTTGAAGGTTTGGCAAAAAAAAAAAGAAGCATCTAAATCTTCTTCAGTTGAAAATATTCATGAATGATTGTGGTAAAACGATCTACAAGCGAAGTAAATACACTAGCTTCCAATAAATCTTTATCTCATTTAAAAACATCTCTTTTGCGATGCCCGCTACTTTACAAAAAAAAAATCATGTTCATGCAGAAAAACAAAACGGTAAGAGGTTTTTCACGGGTGACCAAGATCCAACAACAACACGGGACAAATCTGGTCATTAAAGAAACAATTCGGAAATCACTGAATGTGCTTGTGTTTGGCTCTGGACTCTGTACAAAGTGTTCATACCAGCAAAAGCAAACATGTTTCTGCTGGGAGGAAAAAGCTTACACAATGAAGTATCACAGCCACATGCAATACTGTAGAAGGGATTCTGGGGCACCATCGGGGGGTCCAACCTTTTCCAACAGTGCGAGGGCAAGGCAGCTCCATCATTGGCTAATATTTGGCCGGAGAGAACCAGTCATCTCTGCGCTTTCCCCTCATCCCACAACTAACCAAACACTGTGCTGTTAGCGTCTCTGATATGCTTTGTTTATCAGGCCACCTGGACATGCATCTGGTCAGCCAAGGGAGTATGCCTGTCAATAGCAGTGCCAGATGGACGTGCATTAATAACCGTGTCTTATGTGTCAAAATCATGAGCTGCGATCGCCGCCGACTGAAGGCGCTTTTTTAAAAGTTCCCAAAGGCCTGTGTGCACTGAAAGAAATGCTGATTAGGGTGATGGGAACAGCGGAGAATCAGAAAAGAAAATTAATTACTGTGCACTCGTGTTTCAGGTCAGTACTCCAGTGTCCCCCTTCCTGTGCTAACAGAGCAATTACACAATAGCCTCTCAAGAGAGAGAGGGAGAGAGAGAGGTTTGACATGAGGTAACTCTTCCACATAATAAAAGCGATGTGGAGAAATAATTATGATTAGTACTGATACAAAGTAGGAATTATTTGAACTCCATAATGAGATGGATGACCATGTCCTGTAATTGAAGCAGCTAGTGCACAATGCACTGAGAGCGTGTTACATAACCAACGTCTTTATTCCAGTGGACGTATGTCAGAGGCGAGTGGCTCAATTCAAAACAAGAATTTGGCCCGAGATGATGAAATCCAGCGTTCTCCGAGTATTGACTAAGGCCGTGTCACACGTTATGAGCGATAAATTAGATTTCGGAGGATAAAGACAACTCCTCCTCCTCCTCCTCCTCCTCCTTGCTGCTGAAAGTTTGTGCTCAATGTTTGACAAGGGGGGGGCAGGGCGTGATGCAACTGTGCATGATCTGCGAGTACAGCACAGTTTGTGAAATGAAGAGAGAGCTAATCAAAACAGATAAGATGTTAAGCACTGTACACCTTATTGGTGTTACTTTGTGGTTTAGCGGCACAAAGTCCATCATTTCGTTACTGATTTCTTAACGACTTCCTATCCGACGCAGCGTTATCTGTGTGGAAGATTAGGGCAGGAAAGCAGAAGGCCTTTTGCCTGAACCATGGTGTCACATATCAGCACTGATAGTTTTTTTTTTCTAAGCTCAGTGTGGACCAAATTCCAACAGCTTTGTATTGACTTATTCACTCTTTATTTTGGAAAAAAAATACATGGGTTATCCTCGAGCATAACTAGCCTGTAAGATGAGAAATGAGAGATGAGTGAAAAGAGAGGGGGAAGTACAACAGGGACGTAGTCTTTATTTAACATAAATGTTATCTTGTCATAAACAGGTTGTATGCAGACGATGCTGTTATATCTGTATCTGAAAGGACACGCAACACATCACTTAGTCTATTATTGGGAGGTCTGATAACATTTTAATTTATTTATTTATTTATTCAAATTTGGGATTGCACACTAGTAAGATGTCACCATTTTCAAGCTACTTTTGATAACTTCATATTAATTAACATAGTCTCTGTATTCAGGTTGGTGAAGCCTTTCAGTGTTGCTGGTTCAGATGCTCAGGTTGAATCTATGAGGAAGATTTGTTGTTGTTGTTACCCTCCTTTGGACAAACCAAGATTATGAAGCTTCATCCCCACATAATGTATATATAATATATTATTTCTACATGTACTCTAATTATATCTATGATACCTTTTTGTTTTATAGATGCCTATTTAGGGACAAACTAACTGTCTCTGGTTATAAACGATGCCATTAGTCTATTCAGTTTATAATGAAGCTTCACTCTGTCCATTAAAATGCCATTTTAGTCTGTACAGACTGAAGTACAGTGTACACGCTGTATTCAGTACAATGTATCTAAGTTTCAGAGACATGCTAAGAATGTCACAAAATCTAATTTTAGATGCATGATGTTAAAGCTAAAAGACAAAATGATATCTTTAATGAAATACATTGATGCAGCATCGCTGTGTTGTGACACATAAGCCTCATTCCTCTTGTGCAACTAGTTATCATATCCTACTTTGGAGGCGCTGATGATTAATTCCTAAGCGAGGAAGCAACATGTGACATTTTGAGCATGAACATTGAGAAAGAGCAAAATTAATCCAGGAAGTGTGACTTCAACTCAGTTTGAATCATGTTCCTTCCAAAGTTTCTGCTGAAGGAAGAGATATAACTCAAGTTGTCAGCTGTGGATCGACATTTATTACCAGTCATCGGAGCGAGAGGTGGGGAAAAAACAAAAACTCAATATTGCCCGTCTTATCCTTTAACCCAGATTCCTGCTGGTCTCATGCTTCAGCAGGCATAAGCTTAGTGACCGTTGTCATATGGAGCGGATGATGGGATGAATGTTTGCCACCCTGCTCACCACTACCTGCCTCTAAGTGGTGACTCCATCACCTCTCACATCTGCTAACTCATTAATACAGCCAACTGCAGCGGGGAGAAAAAAAGAAAAGGTCCACATGTACTCACACACACAGTTGAGATGAAGCTGAGTAAGCGAGGGTGTGTGCACTGTGTGTGTGTGTTGTTTCACATGGACAATATGTTGTTATTCTATAATCCTGCTTCTCAAACATCATCCAACTGGAGTGCTGAGTAAAAAAAAAAACACTCAAGAATCCAGCTTTTATCCAACCAGAGCCAAGCAGAATTGGAACAGAGAGCTGGTCTATTTAAAGGACTTAAGAGCGACGTCCAGATGCTGAACTCTGTGGTATTCCATTTATTCCCAGTACTCAATGTCCTGGCCAATGATATCTGAGTAACATCCGGTGAGCTGAGGAAATCCTGGGACTCAGTGTTGGCAGTGCTGCCAAGATCAGGCCTGTTGCCATGAACCTTGATGTCAGATAGCAGAAATGAAATGCTGCCTCTCAGGCCAGAGACCATAACAACAGAGCGGATCAATACTCACTTATCTTCACCGTTTCAGTGGTGTTTTATTGGTGATTACGTGAGCTGGGTTTGGTATCAGATTTGCACTGATGTAATATCATACGTCATCACGTCACAGCTGTCCAAGACGAAAAAGAAAAACATTACACTGTTGTTACTGCGTCATCGTTTTGTGTAGCTGGGCGAATTCTTTTGTGGTTTCACTGCATCATAATTTTTGGATTCTGTGTTAATCTATGAAAAATTACCTTGAAGAAACCAAAGCCTTATTTAGTCTAAGAGTATAAGTAAGGAGTGCACGGTAAGAAAGTTGTGCACCATAATGTGTATTGAATGGTCAAAGATCTGTTTAAAAAAAAAAAGGTCAAACTTATGGCAAATGACTCAATCATTATAGTTTTGTTTTTACATTTTTTAAAAAGCCCAAAGACAGTGTTTCCATTTTATTCCTACAACTCCAAACAGTTGAGAGTAAAATAAACACGACGCTCGGTGCTGAAGCTTCTGAGGTTCCCCTTGGCGCAGTGAGCTGAATTTTTCCTGACTGCTTTTTAAAGTGTGGAAAAAAATAAGACAAATCTCTTAAATTCAGTGTATCCTCTTGTTTTATATAATGTTCAATATTTTTCAATAAAAAGGACAATTTGATTTGTACAATTATGAACCAAAACCATGGAGTAGATGAAGACAGAAATGAGGAGACGTGTGCTTCACAGAGAGAAAAACAAGCCCATTGCCTGCAGCACTGAACGTAAATGGATCATATACATGGTACAGGGGAGTGTCTCTCTCACTCTCCGAGGTCACCCACATCCACCACAAAGAACCCCACCTTAACGACTACTCTTATATACATTACACTGTACAAATTACATATCTCTTTAAATAACCTGCAGGCTGAGGTCAGCCAGGTGAGACTGAAGTGTCTCTCAGGACAGCAAGGACTGAACCTGCTTAGGTGATCTGGGTAGCAGGTTCTCCAGGTCTTTGTAGCCGTTAGCTGGGCTGGTCAGCGCTGTGTAAACCTCCCCATAGGCTCTGCACACCAGCTCTGTGGACTGCCGGAAAATCTGCTCCCTGCACAAACAGATAAAACTCTTTAAAAAAGCAGTGGCGGTCGTGAATGGGCCGACATTTCACCTCTAAAATCAGACAAGCAGAGCTATACTGTAATCACAGATAAAGTAAGATTTTGCCCCAATCACTGCTGTTGTGCCCCCACTGTGTCAAAACAATGAGTGGCAGTATGTGGTGCACACTGCCATCTATAGATGCATGTTACAGAATCGATGGACAAGCATCAGGTGTCAGCCACGGTGACTGATTTAGCAAAGAAAAGACTCCTCGAATTTGTTTGTAGCCATGTTTTAATCAGAAAAAAAATAATGTATCTTTCTTCTTTCTTTCTTCTCTTTTAGATGTCGTCCTGCTCCAAATAGTCAATCAACAGAAAACGATTCGCTAATCATTTTAATAATCATCCTTCAAGCAAAAATTCCAAACAGTCGATGGGTGTAATGAGATTTTTTTTTGCTTTCTTTGGTCATATATCATAATAAATTTATTATTTTGGAGTTTTGGACTGTTGGTCACACAAACACGGCATCTGAAGACACGATTAGACCAAACTAAAATGATCACTGCTTGAAATCTAATTAGAAACCGTCTGATTTTTTTTCCATGAAAAAGTCCATTTATATCCTTAAGTAAAGGACATAATTTGACTCTCTTGTCGGGGAGTACGAATGAAGGATGCAACCAGTCGGACTGAAGAGCCGAGCGAGAGGACTTGAGGACACAGTGGGAGCGCCGCTGTTGTATCCCACTCAGGCTCTTGAGATCCATATTTTTAATTGGCCCACAGAGAACACAGAACCACAGTGCTGTGTATAACACCTTACTCCACGCAGAGTGCACTAACACGAAATGTGAAATGAAGGGAGTCTAAAAAGTACATTCCCTTTATTTGTGCACTCCTGGAGTGTTTTCAGAGTGCTGGATGGTGCTGTTGTGTATTTAGCCGAGCAGAGACGCAGACTTGAGAGACAGCGGGAGAGAGAGAGAGCGAGAGAGAAAGACAAAGAGGAGGAATGATTTCAGGGAACGAGTGTGAGTGAGAAATGGACCAGAAGCTAATTAATGGCGTCCTGCCCATCAGTCCTCCCATGTCCATTAATAGAGAACATTAACCTGAGGTACAGAGTGCTCCTCAAGCCTGCTGCACTTCCCAGTAAACGTGACTCATAGAAAGAGCGCTCCAGTGTAGCAGCTGCATTGAGCTAAAAGCATGTGCATTTTCTGATCAGTAAAACAAATACAGACAGTCCAGCAGACCGCTCTCTCTCTCTATGTGTTGGTGGCTTCGGCAATTTAGTATCTAAAGCCGCAGTGCATTTAGTCGAGTGTTTTGTTTGGAACGGGTAATGATCGTATTACATCTAGGAAACTAATGAATGTTGAACATATCAGGTCGACGCTCCTATTCTATTTTTAATCAGTCTGATTGTGCTCATCACCCTGTGGAAACGGCATGCGACGTTGTAAACATTTATAACTGCGAATCCTGAATGTTGCATGTTTGCAGAGAGAGCGCTACTATCGGCCATAAAAAGGACAGAAACTCACTTGATGGCCGCGCTCAGCAGGAAGTTGAGTTGTGGCATAACAAGAGTGTCAGGCGATGACAAGTACCGATCGAACTGGACCTGTGGAGTTAACAGCAGGTGATGAGTCAAAAGAGTCATAATAAATGATGAAGCGAGCGTTTAATGAATTCATGCTCAGGTGTAAACTCACCATCGCCGCTTTCACAGAAGAGCTGTCCATGCTGGGGAGCAGGGACAGAGGACCCTGAGTTGGAAAAAGTGGAAATCAATTTAAGGTTGCATCGTCTGAACAGCAACAATGTTGGAAAGTATTGGAAAGGTTTCTTCCTTTTCTTTCCATTTATCCGCTCTGCTCTCAGCTGCAGCTTAAAATGGACTGAGGCAGGGACACAATGATAACCGCATGAATGAAAGTCATTGTATAATAAGATGATTTCTTTCTTGTCTGTATAAAAGTTTTTGCTAAATGCATTTAAAAAAACCTCAAACTTCATCTCTGTGTATTGTATAACTCAGTACATGACTTCAAGTGGCTGTTTTTCACACAAAATATGTTCTTCGCACTAAATCTAAGCTGGTGAGAGATTCATAATGTTTAGCCCCTTAATTACAGCACTTACTGATTTACTGTGAAAAAAAACTGACGTGTTTTTTAATTCGCTGAACTTTCTGAACCTCGATTTGTAAACAAGAGAAACTCCCTCCCTAAATCTTGACGTTAACAAGACAAAAAAAAAAAAAAAAAAAAACTGTGCGAGGCAAACACATGAGTGACTTTGTGAACGACAGCAGGTACCTTTCAGGCAATTAGCAGACGCTGATTATCCAGAATGGCAACATTAAGTCGAGCTTAAATGCCTAAATTGCCAACATTAAAAGCAGCAAATAGACAGCAGTGCAAGGGTCAGAGCTACGGCGCGGTACCTGCAGTTATTTTATGGAGATACAGGCGTATTAACGTACTAGGAGGCTACACACTCATCTCCTAGCTACTAGACTATTGTTTTAAATCACTGTTTTCTTGTAGCATCTGTTCACATCACAGAAAATTACAGGGATAAAAAAATGTTAAGCAGATAGCAAAAAGTAAACCTGAAGAGTCTTAAAATAAACTTGGGGTAATTCCTGTCAGCCGTTGACATCTGGCATGCTGTCGAGTGTAGACAGTTAGACTTAATCTTTTCAAACAGAAGACTATTTAAAGAAAACCAAAGACAGGCCACCCGAGGAGAGGAGTAGTCTGCAGGAGAATGACAGTTCTTGATTGAGCTTTGTGTTGAGCAGCGGCAGCAGCAGCAGCAACAGCAGGGTGTGGTGTGTCCTGACATGACCTGGGGTTTTCAAGACTCGCATGCTAAACCACAACTATGGGTCCCAGTCAGACCAGTGGCAAAGTGTGTTGCAAAGAGGGAGGAAGGCTGCAGGGCATCGGCTCTCTCTCATCTCATCTGCACACCTCTGAAGAAGCTAATATGTTTTAATAGGACATAATATGATCTGCCTCCATGCGCCCCTTTCTCGTCTGAAAATCTGATAGTAATGCCATTATGCTCTAATAAAGATATCGGTCATGTGGTAACCATAGCGATAGCTATTGTAAAGCCCAAAGAGGTACTGTACAGTAAACAAAATGGGCCTGTATAGTATAAAAGAGGACCATTAGGGAGCCCAAGAGGAGAGATGTTAAGATAGAAATGCACATTTCTATAACTTCACCGCTGAGTGCATGTCAAAGTGTAGTTAAGTGCTCCACCTGTTCAGCGCTGTGCTGCTGGACACCGCTGTAGATGTAACTCAGACCGGCTCTGGTCAGCACGTATGACGCCTGCTCGTTGATCAGAGTGTCGAGGTGAGCTTCGATCTAGAAAATGCGGGAGAGAGAGAGAGAGAGAGAGAGACAGAGACAGAGAGAGAGACAGAGAGAGAGAGAGAGAGAGAGAGAGAGAGAGAGAGAGAGAGAGAGAGAGAGAGACTCAAAATCCAGTCCAAGCCTGCATTGTGAACCAATGGTACTTGTGGTTAATGGAGAACCACTGTGCTATTGATAATGAAACTTCCACAGGAGCTCTTGTGGTGCTCAATTACAAAAGATGTGCTAAAAATAGAAGAGATAGATGGCGCATTGGAGCACGGACAACAATGCATGACGCACACCCTTCTGTGACACAGTAAATTAAATCTTTTTAATAAAAGATTTGGGCTCCATGGGTTTTTATGAAAAGAAAAAGAATAATTAACTATTTGTAAAGAACAATACCCCTACGCACAGACAATGTAATAGCCGTTTCATGAATCAGTTTGTCTTCCTAAAGGTGTGTTGTGTTAATATTAGATTCATGCTTTTGAATAACTTTGATTAAATGTGTATAAATAACTGTGGAGAACGACCAATTTGCCGATAATTATTAGGATTCAGGCGGACCTGGAACTCGAGCATCTCGAGCCTCTTGTCGGTGAACTCGAACAGAGCAAGCGTGGTCTTCATGACGTACAGCGAGTTGACCATGTAGCTAGCCATGTCAGCAGTGCCCAGGTTACTGGCCGACACGGTACACAACTGTAGAAGCGGATCCAAGATGCAGGAGAGCACCTGGGAGAGGCAAAGTGAGACAGAGGCTTAAGAGATAAGTCAAAAAAAGTATTAAGACTATTCGTTCCCATCCTGATCACACATAAACATGAGCTTTACCTGAGCAAAGTCAGCCTGGCGTGCATCCAGTGGAACCACCGATGAATCGTGGGAGGCCAGCACCTCCCTGAGGAGGGAGAGCGTCTGAGTGAGGGAGGCTGTAGGTCCAAGGTCTGCAGGTGGCAGCTCCACCTGCGCAGGCAGACAGGGTCAGAACAGGAGGAGGCATTAGATTAGATGGAGAAAACAGTTTTTTTCTTGCAGGAGGTTAGCCATGTGTGGGATGTAGCTTTCACCAAGACAAAACGTGCTGCTCAAAGCGTTCAATGTCCCCTAACAAGCAACATGACAGAATATACAACTGCTTCCTGCTGCTACTCTGAGCCACAGCTTGATTAGAGTGAGAAGAGCCTTATTAATGAAGAAGGTTTCGCATTCATTGGCCTCTAGTTAGAGAACACACAACTGAGCTCGGCCACCTTTGTCCACCTAATAGACCAAATTATAAGAAGGCTGTGTTCCTGGCATTGGCTGGAATTGACACCAAAACCCAGAGGGCCTCAAATTTGATTAACACCGAGCTACCGGGATAATTCTTGTAACTGCTATTGATCAGGACACAGCCTGCATGTTATGTGCACGTGCTGAGGTATATTTGGATGCCAATTTAACTCAACGGTAACAAGTCTGCTGTTTTGTTTTTTTTCTTTTTGGAAGCTAGCGTCCTTTCCATGCTTGTGGCCAACAGGCTGAAACTGTTTACAAGCACAAGTGCTTCAGAAATAGCCTTGTTGTCTTTGAGGGTTTAAGACGCGGAGCTGAAATACACAATGTGTGTCCACAGGGTGCAATACTGAACTTCTGCACTGTCATTTAAGTGATTTCATGAAAGAACATTACGAACCGTCTATTTTTAAAACAAGGCGTCTTCGTCCTCGTCTTCTATCTCCTTCCTTAAGATGATTGTATTGTTTTCCTAGCTGTCAGCTTTTCACAACAGCACAAATAAAAATAATATTAAGTATTATTAAAATAAAATAAATACTCCGTACCTTGTCCATGAGTCTGCTTGCATGAAGGCTCAGGCTGTTGAAGAACATCTTTTTGCTGAGGATGTGCATTTCTTCGATAGTGATAAGCAAGGAGGCCACGCTGGTCCCAATGATAGAGCTGGCCAAAGATCAAATAGGTGGATAAGTCAACTCGGACTGCGCACAGTGATTATTTATTCATCAATTATTCTACATATGCTCCAAGAGGCTAAAGTGACATCTTAAAAAGGGGCTCGTCTTTTTCAATCCTTTCAGCTGTTGTGAGTGAATTAAATACCTGATGGTGTGGTGGTAGAACTTGAGCAGGTTGGAGAGCTTGTAAAGCAGGACGGCACCCGGCTCGGCCACAATTACCTGTTCTATCCGAACCTGAGGGACAGATTCAAAACAGAACAACAGAACAGATCACTGTGTGCATTCGCAGAGCTGGTCAGCGGTTCCTTAATAGGTCCTTAAACTAATTTGTTTAGTCGCTTACTTTGAGCGGCCTGCAGACTCCCTCAGTGATGTGTCCAACCACCTCCTGCATGTTCTCCTCCACACCTAATGTAAGAGACTGCGCACACACACACACACAGAATCAACTGTTTTGAGGGTCTCATGAATATAAGCAGACTAGCACAGTATTAGTGAATAGAACATGAGGGGAAAACCTTTTTTTGGATCCAAAGTAAATATGCATGTGGAGTAACACAGTAAAAAAGGGTCACAACATTACACAGTGTTTAATGTTGACATTTAATTTAGGAATGCGCTGTGTTTAGGCGCTATATTACTACACTGAAAACACAAGGTTCAAACTTTTTCCAAGCCGACCCTCATGTGATCTAAACTGACTGTGTATGGAGATAAACGCCCGCAGTTGATATCCTGGATGTTGTTCAGCTCAACAAACTGGACCAAAGCCAAACTCCAGTCTTGACTGACCCCCTCCCCCCTTTACTGAACTCTTCATTCTTAACTGCTATGACAACCAAAAGAAAGTTAAATTAGGGAAACAAGCGCATGATTAGTCCATCAGGCCGAACTAAATTCTAATGGAATTAGATTTGATCGCGCTCTCCAGCTGTTGCCAACGTCTCTAACCTCATTGAACAACTGGTTACCCAAACTCTGCCGAATAAACGAGCTACTCGTGAGTCTGTGACATGTGTAAAAAAGGATGCAAAAAACATTTCCAATGGTGAGATTAAAAAAAAGGTGGAAGAGAAAAGCTGCTAGGTGTCATTGCACCTTTTGCAATTTATGATGTGAATGAGCTGGAGACTTCACACTGCCTAATTAGCATATAAGAGATGTCGTACCTTGCAGAGTGACTTGTTTGAGCAGAGCTTCCAGGTGCTCTTTCTCCGAGGCGGTGGCTTGGTGCAGCCAGGCCAACATGTCCCCGACATACCTGAAAGAGCGACGAAATAGTCCGGATTAAACAGTACGTCACCGAGGGGCCAACCTGAGGGCTAATCTTACCGCACTGTGACCACAGCCACGTCGAGGCATGGGTCATCGTGTTTCACTCCCCTCATACACAAACACACACATGGCTTTTTGGTGTTACATAACGCTGGAAAACAGCAAGGTTAAACTTGTATTATTGTGTGTAAGCCTGTGTGTGTGTTTGGGAGTGTGAGGACATAGGGAGGTGAGAAAGAACTTGGTGTTCTCAGAACTGCCGATGTCTCCTACAAAGTGGAGGTGATTTTGTGTTCCGCGCATCGCTGGTGTTCTGAGAAAATCTCCCTTTTGGCTTCTGGACACAGGAGGACGAGGGAAGAGGATGTAGTACAACAGGAAGCGCAGTCACATACACACTTCTTGACAAAACAAGACATTTAACATCCTTTTTAATTGAGCTAAGAATCCCTGGAGTTTGGAACAGATTTATAGTTTAGGAATCGTGATATTTACAACCATACAATAGGACAGTTATGTCTGATATTTAGTTGTGTTTTTGAAGGCTTGAACTATATTTACATTGTTTATATCTAGAGTTATACAAATCCTTTCCATTTCAATGTCTCAGTGTGTAGTTTGAGGAGTCAGAGGAGTTTAGTCATAGTCAGCTCTAATTGTGGGCACATGTAAATAGAATACATGTTTAACGTTTGATATACAGTTGTCCCTCGCTATAACGCGGTTTACTTTTCGCAGACTCACTGTTTCGCTGATTTTTTTGTGTAATTTTGCATGCTTTTTTTTTTTAGAGCGTACTGTACAGTATGAACGTGCATTGTGTTCTGCGTCCTAAATTGGCTAAGGGAGAACCGCACATGTGTTCTGCGTCCTGATTAACTAGGGGAGTACTGTACAAAATGCGTGTGAAAAGGTGTATAAAAGTGTGTGGTTAGGGGTTTTACAGCCTAAAAACTTGTATAATAATTGTAAAACTTTTGTTTATTGCGGGTTATTTTTAGAACGCATCCCCCGCGATAAACGAGGGACCAGTGTAGTCTAGTTTCTTTTCTATTAAATGCAAAACTTAGTGGTTAAGTTCCACTAACCATTCATCTTTGGAGATGCAAAGTTTCTCCAACACTGCTTATATCAAAAAAATAGTTGCATTTCAATCAGAACTGAAGTGTGCGTTTTGTTTTAATGCGGTAAACGTTCAGCTCATACTGTGAATAGCATATGTACCTCATAGGATCATGTGAGTGCATCTCTATAGGTCGGGGAGTTCCTCCTGGCCCGCCGCGGGTGAGGGCGTCGATGAAGCCTCGCACCACCGCGCACCTGCGTGCAGTCCCAAACTCATCTAGAGTGTACCTGACCAAACAGAAGAGAGAGGAAAGCAACAGTCAACACCCCCAAACCTCATGTGTGAAAAAAAAAAAAGACGTGTTTTCGTGCAGACTGTGTGTCGGAGGTCAGCCTCTCGCATACATCAACAATGCAGGCAGCTTTTCCAAAAGGAAAGACTTTGAGGTTGTTTTGATTACTCGGCGGTGGCAGGCTTTGTGACAGACTAAACACAAGATAGTGCTGAATTTAAGATTCCAGGAACGCTGGTGTCCGCTTTCTCAGCCTCAACATCCCCAGCCAGCACATGGCCTTGAGCACTTCGTGGTCACTCAGGCAGGTGCATTTCAGAGAAGGCAAACAGAGGGAGGGTGGGTTTGTCCTGAAAACATGTTTTGGGGGTAAACGTGTGAAACTTTCCTGGGAGTTGTTGTTGTGTTTTAGGGACAAAGTCCCAGCTAGCGCGAGAAAATGTGTGAATCCGATGTAATATTTGTTCTTTATAAGCGCAAATTGCTTTCCTGTACTGGAGGGGATAAAGTATTTGCATATATATTGACTTTTAAAAACATTTTATTCCTTTTCTTGATTATGTATTCCCCGTTCCAGTCAGTGCGTTCTTAAAAATAGGTTTATATATGTATATAAACCTGTATTTACATGATGTAGTGACTTCTTCTGCTTGGTAATGGATGGGGGTGTCATTTTCTTTAGACATTTACTGCATCTTTAGACTGTTTGTTGATGTTTTTCAATGAAGAACTTTTTGTTTCACTCACCAAGCATCCCCTTGCCCATAAATTCAGCACAGAGAAAAGAAATATAGAGCCAGTAGCCATCTGGCAACATTGTAGTAAACAGAAGAAAACCCAAATTCTACTATTTTTCATCTACCTTTAGTTGATGTTAATGTTCTTAAAATATCTGTAACCACTGATTGACATGGACAGGAAGATATGGTGAAGGGACAGACCATACAGCTTGTTATTTAGATATAAAAAAATGTTGTTTGTAAGACAGTGTGTGTTACTTGTAAAGGACAGGTCGGTCCTGTAGGGCTTCCATAGCTTGAGTCAACACAGGGCTGATATCACACGTCTCTTGGGTCAGTCCTCTGCATTCATCTTTGTGGAAAGAAGAAAAGCAGTGTCGGCCAACTAACTAAACAGTTGCAGTCTTTCTAGTGAACATGCTTGTGTTATTCTTCATTCATTGTTTCTAAATATTTTGAACCCTTCTGGCAAGAGGCAAATCAAAGCACAGAGAATATTTTTCAATCATATTTTCCCATGGGCTTGTACCAAGAACTTCTGCTTCAGACAATACAAACAATGAGCAGGCAGTAACCAATCTTCCAGACTGCAGAAACAAACACACTCCGCTCTTTTCAGACCGTATCCAATGTCTGAAACACAATTATGTTCAAGAATTTTTTTTTTTTGTGAAAATGAACTTGTACTAATAGATTGTAAGCTAGTACATGCAGAGAAAACGCAACACAAGAACTTCCCGAATTTCTAGATTTGGGCCTTTTTTTTTAAATCTTAACCACAATAAAAAAAGTATATATATATATAAAACAACTTATAATTTAGTAAATTATCTTTATTGTGTTATGGTATAATTATAAAAATGAGGTTTTTGTGATCTAAATGGTTTATTTCCATTTCAATGACAAAACATTTTTTATTTTATTTTGGTGTCTGGCATTCTTGGCAAAACTCAGTCAGAGAGAATATGAATCACATGTGTCCTCAAATGTGTCCTACACACGCCATTGCTCTCACAAGAATGCTGTTTTGTATTTAGTTCTCTCCGTACGATGTGTACAAAGTGTGATTGCGGTATTAACTCGGTGTACTGCACTCACTCTGAGCCCAGCGGTAGAGCTGCTCATATGATGTCTCCTGTAACACGGCCATCTGCTCCATGATCTCCAACCTGGAACGAGCACGCAAAACCAAGACCAAACATTACATACCCATGACCCGAGTGACAGAACTACTGACAGCGTAACTGTAAAAGACTCTTCTTTTATTCAGCGAGAGGAACTGGAGCGCAGTGAGTGACACTATGGAGCGTGACGTGCACTTTACCCTGCGGTTTGCTGGTTGGTTCGCAGGAGGATTTTCACGTCCTCGTGGATGTGCTTCACACGGCTGAGAGCTTTGAAGAAATCCTGGGACACATTAATAAGTATATTAGGAGCAATATGTGCGGCAGATTTAAAGAAGTCAATAAAGATCTAGTGCCAACTTACTAACTAAAAAAGAAAGAGAGAAATGTTAAGCGAGGGTAGCATTTGGAACTGATCATGCAATATTTATAGTGGAAGCAGGACAGATGTGTGATGTTATTTCACATGCAGAATCATGCATGTGCATATCAAGTAAATGCTAATTTTTTGGATCATTTCGATTCGCTCACATCTATACAGTACAAAGTGATGCAGATGAAAGATTTTTAAGTTGATGGACATCTTAAAACTTAAATTACGGCAGCATGCTGGTCGAGTAAAAAAGCTTGATCTCTCTCTCACTAAAGGAAACACGTCTCTATTCTGACAATCCTCTGTACCTAACAGTGAAACCTCCAATCCTGTGGGAGCATCCTTTTTTAATCATTTATTTAATTAGAACACATTATGAAGGAGATTATACCTCAGTAATGGGTGCATCCCGAGACCCTCGAAGTGTGGCCATCTCCTCATTAGAAAGCTGGAACTTGGCAAGGAAAGCCTGAGCAACCTGAGCTCTTACCTCCAGGCGGTGACTGCGGGGGAGAGATAAACGTTGTCATTTCCTTCTCTTGTCATTGTTGCACTTTAATATCTTTATGAAGAAATATATTTTTCTTGTCATTTAATTTCTGCCCAGTTCAGGTCGGTCAGTACGATTTGTTTTGTTTATCTTCAAGGCCCTTGCAGGTTTTTAATCTCACAAAAGCGTCCGTCTCCCTTTTGTAATTTTCCTACTGTCTAAATAAAAAAGACCTGTCTGTCAGTGTGGAAAACAAAGCTGGATGCCTTTATTTAACAAAAATGGTGAATGTCGTCAACAAGCTGTAATGTTTTAAGTCCTCCAGCAGATGGCAGTCACACTCCTCTCTCTCAAACACACACACACACAAAACTGTATTCAGTGGGAGTGAGTGGGACAGGTAGACCGGGCGGGACACAGAGTAAAGATATCATGTGCAGCAGTGAGAAAATGAATAACAGAGGGAGACAAAAAAGAATACAGGGCCGGATACTGGCCAGGTTTCGTCACTATCAATAACAGCAGAGCGATCACTATCAGTCTCGGCACAATAGTGACCATGGCAACCGTCCCAGTCCAACAGGGAACTCTGTCATGGGATAGCAGAACAAGAGCGAGTCCTCCCTCCGTCACCATCTTCCCATCCCAACCACCTCGTCTATATTCTCTCTCTCTCCTCCCCCCTACGCCTGTGAAAACAAGGCCGGATGAGTAAATCACCAGCTTGTTGTGGAGGAGCAGAAGAAACCCGACATTATCTGACCATTGTCTCTCTCAGACAGCTATTACCAGTGCTCAGCCGGCTGAAAGTAAAGGGCTGTAAATCTGTTACAGGATTCTATGATTTAGTATTTCTCTGAGCCTCGCACGCAGGACTTGAAGGGCTGCTTTGCCCTTTTACGCGTTTCCGTGCCGCAAACACAAAGACAACAGCTTGGCTGGACTTTAATTCAAGTCACATATAAAGCCTCGATAGCATACTTTTAAATATGACTTCATTGCAGCCTGCAGACTACAGCGACAAAATTGTACGCAGCAACGATGAACAGCTTTTTTTAAATACATAGAGACACAGCAGCTACTCCTCTATGAGGAGTTTCAAGCTTTTCACCATGGGATCATCGGAAGAATCATTTAGTCTGTCACAAACACTCATAAATACAGTGCATTATGTGTATTAAAAAGGGAGCTGCCACTACCTAACTCAGCACACACTGCGTACAAAAACAAACAGAGAGAAATGAAAGAGAAGTGATAGCAGTGAGAGAAAATGCATTATGCCACGGATGGAGATAATAAATTAAAAACAGGAGGCGCTCGAGCTACCTGATATTCCAGCCACAATTAGAGCGATATATAGAAAATAATAAGCTATGCTAATGGGGCCATTAATTAAACTGAGCGCGGCATATATTAAAAGGAATGATCTCCGTGCGAACATGCTCGTCTTCACAGTAAGCGATATTAACATGAAATCTGTAAACTCTCGTAGAGCGAGGAGCCTCGGTTGACTCGCGAAAGGAGATTTTGATCACAAATATGCAAATGTATGCAGGAGGCTTTGACAAAAATCTAATTGGATCATCTGTTCTGTGGTGCAAACACGGGATTTCTATCATTAAAAGGCTGCTGCGTTTGTGTGTGAAGAACAGACAGAAATGCACACGTATACTGAAAACTGAATCTGGAACATGAAGGTTCCTTGTGACGTTTTTCAAATGGGACATAAAATTTTAGTGGCCATCCGAAGGCCTTAATAGTCGTAAAAGCTTCTTAGGCTCTATCTCATCTGCTACGTTTAACACGCCATAGTTTGGGATTTCATTCATAAAGCATTTCAGACACACAGTTTCTACTTTCACTGATGCTTTAAAAGTTGCAAAGATATTTATTTCATCAATAACTGAAATGAAGAAAAACCAAATTCATCTGCAATATACTCGCATGAACTTAATTGTACCGAATCCCTGATTTATTGGTTGCACTTCATAGACACGAGAGCTCCGGCAGAGAAAACCTTCCACACGTCAAACTTAACAACTGCTTCACCTCGAGAAGAAAACAAACGCCCCCCCTCCCGGTTTATCATGTCCAGGCCAGGAGTGACAGACCTGTTCCTCCAGGATGTAAATCACAACAAAGAGACAGGCTGCACACGCCCGTGCAAGGTGAGGAGAGGTGGATTGTGGGAAAGCAAAGGGAACGTTGAGAGGATCGTTTGCTACGGCGCTGTCAGGACATGACACATTCTTCTCCAGACTGCAATTACCGAATACCAGAGAGAAAGAAGAGGCAACATACTTGAGTGAATGAGCATCATCACGATGAAAAGGCGTGTATGTATGGGTGGACTCTGGACTGGTGGTTCAAAAAGGAAAATTAACTCAAAGCTTTTTCTCAGTACCATCCGTTACATGATGTGTTACATGCCGGGATGAAAAGCAGTTACAGTGTCTGTCTCATTAACAGCTTCATCAGTTCATAAAACCAGAGAAAATCAGTGACCAACATCTAACGAGCTGGCCGGTTATCACGCAGAGTGTAAAGACAGCAGAGGATTTTACTTCCACCAACATTTTTCATTTCTCGTTTGAAAAAAACTGACTGATAATCACAGAGAATTAATGATCGCGGGGCGAGACGAGAGAGATCACGTGCGCTGTGTAACAAGCGAGTGTCCAACCCCTCTTAGAGGTTGTAAACCATGTGGGTCGATTATCCATTAAAATCTATTAGGGGCCCATTTTCAAAAGGCTCGCATGGAAATTTGGCATTCACAAAAGCTGTTAGTTAGCCACGCGCCAATGATCACAGAGTGCAGCCGCAGTCAGTCACATCAGGCACAACACAAAAGGCGTACTCGCAGCCGTATCCTCATTAACAACCAGCTGAGTCTTAATAAGGCTCAAGTGTCATTTTACACAGGTTTCCATTTACACCTCTGATGTCCAAGATCGCTCTCGAGAGGGTCTCAGAGCTCTTGATTTATTAATGACCTATACAGAAGTCACACTGAGAACATTTGCTTTATTTTCAGGAGAAATGGTCTCAATGAAACACAGCAGGGGGTGCATGTCTTATAATTCATCATATGTCATAGGAATTACTGTGGGAAATAAGTGGCTGACAGGAGCCAAACACAGGTAAATCTTAGGTGTGGTTACTATATTTATCTACATTGTTCTTTGGTGTGCAGCCAAGCAGTCCTACTGACGCTTCCTGTAATAGCCGGAGAACTAAACCAACAGTCCAACCCCCTTTCAGCTTCGGCTGCTTGTGAGGTTACACAGTGCACAGAAACATCCGTTTGTGAAACGTCTCGACTTGTTCAGCAGATAACATGTCACGCTAATGAAAAGATCACACGGTGCGAGGCAGGTGGGCAGCATTACGTTTCATTATGGAACAACACACAACATCTATTTGCTGCTCTTGCTGACAGCGCCTTTTGAACAAACCAGCCCCGAAAACAAAAGAAAAAAAGCCGGCAAGACAAACACGGGTCGTGTACTCTGATTGGCTCGCCTCTTCAACCTTTTGTTTTCGGCAAACTACGGGCAATGCCGCTGTTCCTCTCTGTTTCATTAGAGCTGACAAATGACAGTGGCACTGGCAGATAAGATAGCAGACAGTTGAGGACAGGCCTGCTCTGCGGGGTAAGTACACATCAGCAGCATCTGCAGAGCTTTTGAAAGCGAGTCACGCAGTCTCAGCAGAGCTGGCCTATAAGCCCGAAGTGCGAGGTTGTGCTGCAAATGTAGCACTGCTATAATAAGTGTCAACAGAAGAAACATAAAAAAAAAGAAAAAGAAAAGGCAGTGTCTGGGGACTGCAGAGGATTGTGTGACCTGAAATAGATCTGAAGACTGGAGCGCTGTGGTGCAGTGGGCTGACTGGTGGGTGGCTGAAGGAGGACAGCTTGACTGCACACTTCCCCTGGCAGCTCTTCTGAGACAAAATTGTTAAAGACAAGGTCAAAACCCAGCGTGCAGAGACTATCCCATCTGGCTGTGGGGTCACCGCGGTTCCCGCAGCTCCCAATGGGACCACTATGCAAAGAAAAAGACAAGGCAGGGGGCACTCGGAAGGGCATTCATGTAGAACCTCTGACCACTTACCTTTAACAAGCCCCCCCCCTGCACACAGCGATACGACTAGTATTAATTCATTGTCTGCACGTATTCACTGGTGGCTTCGTCCCTGCTGATGTCTTTCACTGCGCTGACATCCTCAACTCATCTCCTTCCCTTTCAATTTCGCTCGTTCCCCTCTTATGTCACCTTTTCATCAAGGAGGTCCTGGATCTGTGCCAGCGGAGCATGGAATTGCCGCGGTACATCACAGCTGGCAGCAATGTCTTTTGCCAGAAATCTACATTATGTTGCTCCTGTCTCTATGTCAACTCGCAAGGTCACTGAGCACCGAGGTCATAGCTGCCACAAACGCTAAGAAATCCAACCCCCCCAGCTATCAGCGAAGAGGAGCGGGTGTTTTCACATCGCTGTCAACACTCTGTCGGCCAAATTCATAGATTAATGACAGATAGTTGTGGCTGTCTGATCTACTCCTGACTGTGTCATGGTGAGCTCTATATATTTGATCAGCATATCTGATGGCTCTTAATAAGTGTTGACAGCTAATCTCAATGCACAAGCTCAAACACACAAACACGCTGATGGGCTTCTCTCCAGACGTAATAGTCCGGCTTCAACAGGAGCTACTTTGATGTGAATCTCAAGGCCCAGCATCACAAGACATGACGAATAAAACAAATAAAGCCTCGTTAATGATGATTGCTGCCCTCCTTATGCAAATAGACAACTGCGGGAGAAATATTCATCAACCTCATGAATCATTCAACCCTCCTCATCAAAAATAAAGATGTACTTGCCAGCTCCTCCTGCCCTGCACCGAACCTCTCTCTAACTTCTGACACTAAATTGAAGCTTCACAGCACAGACTAGAAGTGCACTCATGTCTTTATTTGTGCAAACATTTCAAACTAGCAGCTTATTTTTCTTTTTTAATGCTTTGGTTCTCATAAATGATGAAAATCCCCTTCGATTGACGACATGATGATCATGCCTTGTGCTCGAAATTAAGGTGAAAAACCGCCTGAACAGGAAAAGGGGTGTGGAAATGAGTCACCAGCGAAAGAGCGAAATGATGGTGTCCAGCTGTGGACTGATGGAGAACTCGATCAGTGACGTATGTGACGCCCTCAGAAAGGAAATGTCAATGCAAGATTACTTTGAACTTTCTAAAGTTTAGAATAAAGTTGTCGTCTTGTCTTCACAATCTTCGTGACATTTTGAACCAGATTGAGAAACAGCTTGTGCGATCAATGACAAAAATAAAAAAAGATTAATTCTCACATAAACTCGTCAACGAGATCCATTACGCCAACCCCACAACAAACACTTACCTTACATAAAATCTTCAGTTTTAGTTGAGACTAAAGCTGAAGATTTTTTTGAACGCTCACTAAATTCTACAGAACAATTTGTGGCTATACTTTGTAAAAGTGTCATGAACTTGACT
Source organism: Collichthys lucidus (assembly GCA_004119915.2). Classification (NCBI taxonomy): domain Eukaryota; kingdom Metazoa; phylum Chordata; class Actinopteri; family Sciaenidae; genus Collichthys; species Collichthys lucidus. The sequence continues at coordinate 8,995,374 of CM014090.1, forward strand.
TGCTAAAATTCTGTCCACCAGATTTATGGAGCAAATTAAATCAGAAACAAAACCCATTACAAAAAGCTACGGCTGTCTCTGAAGTTACAGTAGCATTGAATTGATTCATTTTCTGATCCAATGCCTGCCAGAAGTTTACAAGTTTAATGGTCACTGTATCTGATTCGTGTAGCCACAAGATGCAAATCAATATCTGTAAAATATATTTATTTAAGAAATGTCTTTGAGGATTCTCAGTCAGCCAGCTAGTACGATATGTTGTTTTATTCTTATGGATATTCCTCCAGATTATCTATCTTAGTTTTTACTATTAATTCTAAGACATGTATATGTTGTATATGTCCATTTATGAGGTTAACAGTACAGTAACACACAGTAATGCATGCACACATCTAAACACACAAAAGTTTTACCCCTTTAGAATGAAACTCACTTTTCTCCCTGCAGCTTGTTGGTCTTTACTATGAGGTCTTGAGTTTGCTCCTTCGCAGCCTGTTGAGGAAATACGACTGTGTTTTTAAAAGATGTTTTGCAGACAAAAAAAAAGCAATGAAATGAAAGAAAACCTCATAGTGTTGGAGGTCCTACATTTGATCCACGCCACACAACATACCTTTAATCTACTGGTCATTTCTTCACAACACGTGCTCATGGCCTGGACATCCTCGTTAACGCTTTCAAGCTCCTGCGGAGAACGTGAAGTCACAGTTACAACAGCACTGAGCAGAGGATTCCTTGTTCTCATATACAAACACCCAAATAGGGACGTAGTCTGCTTGAATCTCAGGTTTTCAGGCCCAGATGCTTTACACATACCTTTGAAATTAAAACTACATGTCTAAATCTGTTGTTCTACATCGCCATCACAGCTGTGTTCCTGGGAACATGTCTAGTAATCTAAAAACCAAGCACCATGGACTGAATCAGTGCACAGGTGCTTTGGCCTGAGTTACACCTGAGTGCTGTTACCTCTTTAACTTCCTTAAAGATTCGTGCAAACTCCTCGTTAATCGACAGGCTTCGTCTCTCTATGTCGCCGCGAAGGTTTCTTCTGGTGCGCAGGCTGTTCTCGGTGAAGAACACGGAGAGAGCCTTCAGAGCCTCCAGCATCTCCTGTGAACAACAGACAGTATGATGTCGGTGAGTCATGGTGTTAAATGTGTCAATCTGCTCCTCTTTGCATACAGACAAACCACAGCAGCTAAAACTGCACAGAATGAGCAGTCTCTCTTTAATAACTCGGGCTTAACACCTGTTATCTTGGCTTCGGGTTTTGAGATTCAGTGTTTTTGCCCAAGGACACTTTAACATGCAGACTTGGAGGAGCCGGGGATCGAACCGCCGATCATCTGATTAGTGGACACCTCCTGAGCCACAGCCGTCTGTGTTCTTTCTTATATTTTTATAAAACATTTCTATTTCTACGGTCACTTTCTATTTTATTTTATAGTCTTTGTATAGATGTTTATCACGGGTTAACTTCTTAACACAGTTATATATTTATTTTCTATGCAACTGTTTAATTTCTGCACATATTTAAATTTAGATCTATCCCAGGTTCATTTTAACATCTGGATACTGTGTTATAGGTTCATTATAATGTGTGTTTGCATGCTGCTGCTAGAGGCATAAGTATTTTATTTTTTTTTAATAAGTATCTTTCTTTCTGTCTGATTATCTTTCTGTCTGTCTGTCTGTCTGTCTGTCTGATTATCTTTCTGTCTGTCTGTTTATCAGTCTGTCTGTCTGCCTGTTTATCTGGCTGTTTATCTGGCTGTCTGTCTGCCTGTTTATCTGGCTGTCTGTCTGCCTGTTTATCTGGCTGTCTGTCTGCCTGTTTATCTGGCTGTCTGTCTGCCTGTTTATCTGGCTGTCTATCTGGCTGTCTGCCTGTTGATCTGGCTGGCTGTCTGCCTGTTTATCTGGCTGTCTGTCTGCCTGTTTATCTGGCTGTCTGTCTGCACCAACATGCTAAAACAGCTATCTATCACATGAACAAACATGTTTATCGTTGTTACTGCGCTTAACTACAACTACTGCGGATCGATGTTGTTTATTAGTTACCTCCAAGAGGGGACAACATAACACAACACAACATAAACACAAACACAACACAAACCTAACTATGAGCAGACACCTGCAGCTTTAGCCTCGCAGCTAACCCGGAGCTAACCTCCTCCTCTCACCTTGTCGCTGTCGAGCCTCGTCTCCAGGATTTTGTTCAGCTTCCTTGACAGCGGGTTGTTGGGCTGAGAAGCTGCACTGGAGCTGTGTATGACAGCGGAGCTGTCGGTGGGAACCTCCACTTTAACGTCAGCCATCGTTCAACACAAACACACAGACACACAGACACGCAGCTCCACGTCTGATCCATTACTCCAACCCAACACAACAAACACTTACCTTACATAAAATCTTCAGTTTTAGTTGAGACTAAAGCTGAAGATTTTTTTGAAGCTCACTAAATTCTACAGAACAATTTGTGGCTATACTTTGTAAAAGTGTCATGAACTTGACTTGCTAAAATTCTGTCCACCAGATTTATGGAGCAAATTAAATCAGAAACAAAACCCATTACAAAAAGCTACGGCTGTCTCTGAAGTTACAATAGCATTGAATTGATTCATTTTCTGATCCATGCCTGCCAGAAGTTTACAAGTTTAATGGTCACTCTGTATCTGATTCGTGTAGCCACAGAATGCAAATCAATATCTGTAAAATATATTTATTTTAGAAATGTCTTTGAGGATTCTCAGTCAGCCAGCTAGTACGATATGTTGTTTTATTCTTATGGATATTCCTCCAGATTATCTATCTTAGTTTTTACTATTAATTCTAAGACATGTATATGTTGTATATGTCCATTTATGAGGTTAACAGTACAGTAACACACAGTAATGCATGCACACATCTAAACACACAAAAGTTTTACCCCTTTAGAATGAAACTCACTTTTCTCCCTGCAGCTTGTTGGTCTTTACTATGAGGTCTTGAGTTTGCTCCTTCGCAGCCTGTTGAGGAAATACGACTGTGTTTTTAAAAGATGTTTTGCAGACAAAAAAAAAGCAATGAAATGAAAGAAAACCTCATAGTGTTGGAGGTCCTACATTTGATCCACGCCACACAACATACCTTTAATCTACTGGTCATTTCTTCACAACACGTGCTCATGGCCTGGACATCCTCGTTAACGCTTTCAAGCTCCTGCGGAGAACGTGAAGTCACAGTTACAACAGCACTGAGCAGAGGATTCCTTGTTCTCATATACAAACACCCAAATAGGGACGTAGTCTGCTTGAATCTCAGGTTTTCAGGCCCAGATGCTTTACACATACCTTTGAAATTAAAACTACATGTCTAAATCTGTTGTTCTACATCGCCATCACAGCTGTGTTCCTGGGAACATGTCTAGTAATCTAATAACCAAGCACCATGGACTGAATCAGTGCACAGGTGCTTTGGCCTGAGTTACACCTGAGTGCTGTTACCTCTTTAACTTCCTTAAAGATTCGTGCAAACTCCTCGTTAATCGACAGGCTTCGTCTCTCTATGTCGCCGCGAAGGTTTCTCCTGGTGCGCAGGCTGTTCTCGGTGAAGAACACGGAGAGAGCCTTCAGAGCCTCCAGCATCTCCTGCGAACAACAGACAGTATGATGTCGGTGAGTCATGGTGTTAAATGTGTCGATCTGCTCCTCTTTGCATACAGACAAACCACAGCAGCTAAAACTGCACAGAATGAGCAGTCTCTCTTTAATAACTCGGGCTTAACACCTCTTATCTTGGCTTCGGGTTTTGAGATTCAGTGTTTTTGCCCAAGGACACTTTAACATACAGACTTGGAGGAGGCGGGGATCGAACCGCCGATCATCTGATTAGTGGACACCTCCTGAGCCACAGCCGTCTGTGTTCTTTCTTATATTTTTATAAAACATTTCTATTTCTACGGTCACTTTCTATTTTATTTTATTTTATAGTCTTTGTATAGATGTTTATCACAGGTTAACTTCTTAACACAGTTATATATTTATTTTCTATGCAACTGTTTAATTTCTGCACATATTTAAATTTAGATCTATCCCAGGTTCATTTTAACATTTTAACTGGATACTGTGTTATAGGTTCATTATAATGTGTGTTTGCATGCTGCTGCTAGAGGCATAAGTATTTTATTTTTTATTTTTTTTTAATAAGTATCTTTCTTTCTGTCTGTTTATCTGTCTGTCTGTCTGATTATCTTTCTGTCTGTCTGTCTGTTTATCAGTCTGTCTGTCTGTCTGTTTATCTGGCTGTCTGTCTGCCTGTTTATCTGGCTGTCTGTCTGCCTGTTTATCTGGCTGTCTGTCTGCACCAACATGCTAAAACAGCTATCTATCACATAAACAAACATGTTTATCGTTGTTACTGCGCTTAACTACAACTACTGCGGATCGATGTTGTTTAATAGTTACCTCCAAGAGGGGACAACATAACACAACACAACATAACATAAACACAAACACAACACAAACCTAACTATGAGCAGACACCTGCAGCTTTAGCCTCGCAGCTAACCCGGAGCTAACCTCCTCCTCTCACCTTGTCGCTGTCGAGCCTCGTCTCCAGGATTTTGTTCAGCTTCCTTGACAGCGGGTTGTTGGGCTGAGAAGCTGCACTGGAGCTGTGTATGACAGCGGAGCTGTCGGTGGGAACCTCCACTTTAACGTCAGCCATCGTTCAACACAAACACACAGACACACAGACACGCAGCTCCACGTCAACTCCGGGAAAATGTTTTGGTCCGTCTGGAGTTAACGTCCGCAGAGCGACAGAAGGAAGGTTCCGCTGTGCGGTTATTTATCTGATGACTGTAACCATGGTAACCACTTTCACACAAATATTATATTTCCTCAACTTTAGGCTCATAATTTATTTAAGAAAGTGTCATTACATTATTGTAAGTATTATATTAGTTAGTAAGTAGTTACATTCTTTGCCATGTTTATACTGTTTATATCTTGCCATATTTTTTTCTTAAATATCTTTTTAACTTGTATATATTCTTATATTTTTATATTCTATGTATAAAACACCATTTTAATCCTCTGTATGTCCTGTAGGCAGCATTGGCAATAAAGTTTGGGGGGGGCAGTGGGGCAGAGAGCTTCAGCTGGTGGTGTAGTCATTATTTATTAACCTTTACAACAGAAGAGAAATGAGACAATGATTTAGAGAGATATTTAAATGAACTGTCCAGGAAATGTTATCTATGTGTGTATGGTTACACACACACACACACACACACACACACACACACACACACACGCGGACACACACGCGGACACACACACACACACACGAAACTATTTAACCCTGAGAGCACAGCTGCGTTCAGGTGCTGTTGGAAATATGATTTGAGCAATAAGAAATATATTTCTTTTAGAAATTCAATAACAACACACTTTATCACGTAGGCTTTCTCAACTTTCTTAGTCATAAGAATTACTGCATGCATTTGTATCATCCGTTTTTATAGATTCATGTTCAAACTGTCAATTTCCTGTCACCCCTGTATACTGTAAACTGTATACAACTTGACTGAACTCAAGAGGATTATGTGTTCAAGAAATCATTGCTCCCATAAATTGAACTGCAGACAAACTAACTACTACACACTATAGTACTATTAAACCAGCAGTCAAAATGTTAGTGTTAATACACTGCTTTAAACCAAGTCATTCTTTAAAAATATTTCTCTTACTGCTATTTATTGATCTATACAGCACATTACTCCAAAACCTAACATGGTAATAGAAGAACAATTATTTCTAACACTGTCTGAAGATTTTAAATACCAGCAAGGACGGTACAAGGTAATTTAAAAAATAAATATCCACAGCAATAACAGGCATTTCTCAACAGACAGCTCCTTCAGCAACAGACTGCTACTCCCATCAAGGAGCACTACCACAGGTCCTATCATTCCAACAGCTGTCAGACTCTTTAACACCAGCATGACTTCAGGACTTTTTCTATATATTTCTAATTTCTCAATTTATTATCTACTTTGTGTATATGAGTTGCTATGACAAGTGTGGGATCATTAACGTCTATCTTATCTTGATTTGAGAAAAAAAATTCTGTTAATGACTATTATTATTATTATTAATATTATTATTATTATTATTAGTAGTAGTAGTAGTAGTAGTAGTAGTACTGTTGTTGTTGTTGTTGTTGTTGTTGTCATTGTTATTATTAGGATAAGTTTTATTATATTTATTATTATATGTATTATTATATTTGTATTTATTGGTATTATTATTATTATATTTTTATTTTATGTTTTTTAATATTTTGTCTTGTTCAACATGACAATTATATGAAGACTTCTTGAATGTGAATCAGAGTCACATTCATAACTGTGAGCATGAACGCCATATATGCTATATTACAATGATATTTTCATCAGCAGCTATTTTACCATGATTCAGCACTGTTTCCAAATCTACCACGGACGTTTACGAGCCGTCAGTGAATGCAGCAGGAGAATGTCAGGGATGATAGTAGCGGTGAGTCCGGCCCCTGGGTGGGGATTTGTGTGATTGATGGTCACCTCCCGAGAGTGCTTCATGGACTCGCCCCCTACCCGCCCCTCTCTCTCTCTCTCTCTCTCTCTCTCTCTCTCTCTCTCTCTCTCTCTCTCTCTCTCTCTCTCTCTCTCTCTCTCTCCCCTCCCTCTTTCTTGCTCTCTCTCTCTCTGAGCAGGAATGTGGAAACGGGTCCAGTCAGTCAGCTCAGCTCCGCACGTTTCTGCACAGCACACACAGGAGTGAATAATTGATCTTTGCCTCGGTTAAATATATTGATGAGGAGGAAGTGATTTGGATTCTGCGCTCACTCTCTTTTCTTTTTCTTTTTTTTTGCCGTGGATTGCCATTCTCAGGACACATCCCTCTCTCTCTCTCTCTCTCTTTATTTTTTTCCTCGACTGAAGAAAAGTTTGCTCTGAGACACAAACACAGCTGGAGGAGTCGGCAGATGGAAATAACCTCTCAGTGTCCACCGAGCGCACCTTATTCCGGAGCTCTCCCAACATGTAAGCTCAGTTCTTCTTTCCCCTTTTTCTTTCCCCTTCCCTCAGTCTTGTTTTCATTATTCACATTCCGACAGTGTGAGCACTGCGATAATACTGCGTGTTCAGTGAGGTCACCCCTAACGAAAAATCACTATTCTGTAGTGGCTGCTCCTGCAGGGACTCAAGTGCGTTTCTCCAAGTGTATGTGCAGTTTCCAGCAGCTTAGTGGTACTAGTTCATCTAATATTGCAGCCATATAGTGGGGTGACTATGTGACTATCATTTAAAAAGTTTATTATAGGGGTTCCATTGCTTTTCATTATACATTATTATGTATCTAAATGCTTACTTAATGTTCTTTAATGACAGTAAATTAAATATTTGAATAAATAATTGAGATGGAGAATAAGCTTATCAACTTTGAGTTGGTTATTTATCATCAGATTGTATTATTATAATAACTATGCCTCTTATTTCAGCAGTGTCATGTTTTGTTTGGCATCATTTAAGAAAAGTCTTTAGTACTTCACAATGATTTTCTTTCATATCTGTGATTATAGCTGCGCATTTTAATGACGAGGGAGCAGGTTTTCATCTTTTCAGCTCATCAAGCTGTGATTTTGTTCTTGTTCCAAACGATAACAACTTGTTACCACACATGATTCCTCTGTCCTGTGCTCAGTCTGGATGTTTCTCTTCTTCCTGACAGGGACCCGGAGTCACTGAGAAGGTGAAGGCTGCTTGTGTGTTAAATGCTCACTGCCGAGGCTTCCCACAACAACAGCGACTGCTCATAAAACTGCTGTTAGTTCAGCGACTGTGTGAACTCGTTCGGCAGACTGTTTACCATGGCGTCTAGTCTGACATGTACGGGTGTTATCTGGGCCCTGCTGTCCCTGCTCTGTGCTGCTGCCTCCTGCGTTGGCTTCTTCATGCCCTACTGGCTGCTGGGTACACAGATGGATAAAGCCCGTGTCCTTTGGTACCTTTCGGCGCTGCTCCTACCCAGTGAGGGACGAGGAGAGGCAGGCCACGGTGATGCTGGAGCAGTGTGGGCGCTACGCCTCCTTCAACGGCATCCCGAGTCTGGAGTGGAGGATCTGCACAGTGGTGACGGGCGTGGGATGTGGCCTCCTCCTGCTGGTGGCACTCACAGCTCTCATGGGCTGCTGCATCTCTGATCTCATCTCACGTACAATTGGCCGCGTGGCCGGCGGGATCCAGTTTGTTGGAGGTGAGTTCACATTCTTGTGTTTGTTCTGACAACCAACGCAGACTCCTCCACCATCTCCACAACGAGGTCAATGGGTAGCTCTGTTCTGACCAAGGGTGCTCTCTGATTTAAATTAAGACGAGATCTGTAAAGTTTAACTACAAGAAGGCTGCAGATTCTTTATAACTTCTAAGATATAGATGTACAGAACCGGGCTATAATTAACTCCTCATCAAACTCGGTTTGAACTCTCGGACACAAGTGTGTGTCCATGAAACAAAATCACATTGGTGAGGAAACAAGGCGGCATTGAAATCTTAATAACCATGAAGATTTCACCTCTGGCCAACTTTTCTCGGGCCAACAAACCTTGCTGTCTGCCCAGAGAAAAGCTGCCGTTTCCTCAGATACTCGGCTCCACGAGAAATGAAAAGTCTCCCAGTGAGATGTGTCATGTTACTCGTTTAATGACGTTGGGTCAGTTTACATTTCTTCTAACTCATGACTGCAGTTTTAAAAACAACACACACCCACAGTTCTGCACGTTGCTTTTATTGGACTGGAGTGAATTTTCGAAAAGAATGTCCTAGAAAACAAAGCGCCGCATTTAGAGAACTCAATTGTTGATTTGGTGTGTGTGTGTTTCATGCACGTTTCGTGGATGACTTCTGGTCTTTGGTCCTGTTTATGAAAGCTTGATTTGGGCTCACATCCTGTAAATAATGTAAAACATATAATTTGATGAAGAAAAAACTTGAGTTTCATAATGCCTCTTTGTGTTTTTACTCCAAACATTTTTTTCTTACTCTCGTGCAGCAGACTTTTGGCATCGATTCATATTCTTTGTTTTTGGTTTGATTGATGAAATGATGGAAAACTGAGCCTCATTTGGTTTACAAGCGTGACCGGAATATGTCAGTGTGATTTTGTGCCCTGGGGTTGATCCACAGTGTGCACCTTTTTTTCAAAGTTGAAAAGAAACCCACGCCCTTTGTCATGCTCTTTACAAAAATAGAGTCCCGTCCACGCTGCAGCTCTGCCTATAGACATGTCTTTTTGTCTGTTTGTTTGATTACAGTCAGCGGACACGGATCTGCACGGCACCAGCTTTTGTTTATGTGTACTACTGTCGGTTTTTTTCACATGTGTTTTCCCGGGACATGAGGTCTGAGGGAAGGCTTCCATTGAAGCTGCGAGTTTCTCTGCCCTAGTTTAAGAAGCTGCGGCGCTTCCAACCCTCTCATTAACTCCAAAACGTTTGCTCGCATACTGTGGCTCACCGCTCTGCTATTTACAATCCCAATCACTTCAGTTTGGCTTTAAAAGTGATGTGACAGAAAAGCAGGTTGCAGACAGATTTTGACAAAGCTGCCAGAAGGATAAATCCACAGAGGGACCACCACAACGTGCCATGTCCCAGTTCTAAAAAAGGCTTAACTACTCAGGAACATCAGTATTAATGATGTATAATATGGAGGATGATTAAGGTGAAGGCTGGCTGGTTTAGTCAGAAATGTGCACTTTTAAGGGGAGAGCTCCTTTTAAGCTCAGAGAAACCCTGTGCACACTGTACCAGCATTACAGCAAGCTGTTATTTTGGGTCCTAGGATTAAAAAAAAAAACCCTGTCTGTCTTTCTTGCGATTTCTCTCTTTTGTGGAGTCACAAATCCAGACACGCATGAATTCAGACGGAGGGAGAGCTAAGGAAAGGCGGGGTACAATACGAGGGGCGGCGCTCAGTATATATTAACTTGAGTTCTGGTGAGCTAAAAGGCAGAGATGTCTCAGAAGGGTTAATTGGAAGTGACACGATTGGGGAGATCAGTGGGCCGCTCCATGTCTTCCATCTCGTACAGAGTGAGTAAATGTCAAGGCATATGCAGACGGAGGTAAGTTCAGAGAGTGAAGAAGAAACACCTGATCGCTTCTTCTTACTAACCAAGAACCTCGCTAAGAAATAAAAGATCTGCGGGGAGAAATACTAAAATGTGTGCCGAGAGATAACATCAGATCTCGGCGATTAGCAGCAACAGGGAGCGGGAGCAAATGAGGCGAACAGTCGCTGAGGCAACACGTGAATTCAACCAGATGCAGGAGCCTCATGGTTCCCCCGTTGGACTGCCCTTTTTGTGTTTCCTCTGCTCCTATTGTAGACCGCTAATGAAGACTGTCTTAGCAGAGAGGAGGCCAGGGCCTCCGGGCTGCCACAAGTAAAACATCCACTTTATATCTCCCGGCAATGTTTTCTCAATCCCATGAACCAGATTAGAGCTGAAAGGATTTATCAGTGCAGTCCTGACTGAAAGAAGAACTTTGAACAGTAACTATTATTGTTGCTGTTTTCTCCAATTCTTCCAGAGCGTGTTAATTGGTAATGACAAAGACCCAGATTTCCTCCACAGACCAAAGAGTTGGAGTATGAGACTATGAGACTGTTTGGCTCATAAATCAAAGGCCTGAAAACTTTGTGCTGCTTACATTAAACAACTGCCTTCACTGTAGTTTCGTGTCTTAGTTATCCAGCGATGCAAGCTCCAGAGGACTGTGGCACAGATGTGAGGTTCAGACATTAAAAGATTCCTGACATGGTTTGGATTTGGTTGTTAGGGGTTTTTGATTTCCCCCTGCAGAGCCTCGCCTTGTCTTTTGGGTGCCCCACACAGAGAAGGAAGAAAACTATTGGATATTTGTTTTAAAGATGCATGTCTGTTTTTACATAATAATGAACCCACCTCTAATGTATGCTTCCCTGTCCTTTTTTCTACTTCATCTATTTCCTCTCTGCACATTTTCCTATTTGATTGCCTCAAGACGACTGACAGCTTGGCAGACTCTGTGATTGGATGACTGGTCGGCTCGTTCGCCAATTAAATATTAGGTATATTGATGGGCGCCTCGGGCATCGCCAAGTCGGTTTTTAATGGGCTTCTTTTTTTTCTCCCATCATACCGAAATACTACTTTATAATATTTCTGATCAGTAGGGGCAGATAAAAGTGAGATGTCACCGACTGTGGTGCAGTTGGAGTTTGAGAAAGGAGTACACAGAAGTCAGAGTTTGTGTGAACTCCTGTGCCGAAAGAGATGCATGCTAAATTTTGAAGAGAGGGTGCAGGTAAAGCAGTGCACCATCTGGTGTTCTTATTATATAGATTGAATAGTGGAGGTCAAAGTATTTCTTTTCCCCTATATGCTTGACTTTTCTTGCAGCTCTCACCGGCTTTGTTGCTCATTGCAGATGTTTGTTTCCTGATGTCCGCTCTGTAACATGAATTGCAGATTTTGACCCATTTTATTTTCACTGACAGATAAATAACAATAAAACTGCTGTGATCCAAAAAAAAACAGAGCTTTCCAAAGGTTGATGTGCAGCTTTTGAAGACCAAATAACATCACTTGTCACCTTAGGAGGAGGCAGTGATGAAGCATCGTGAAACGATCCTGAAATCTCTCAAAAAAATATTGCCTTGACCCAGCGAGAATGTCATGCCGGATTGAAATCGTTTTAGCTCTTGATAAAAATGTCATGAACTCCTCGGGGCTGGAGGATAGCCCACAGGCTATATTTTATTGAGAAGGTGTTGGAACTGATGCGTCCTTGAAACTCGAAAAGCGAAATAGCAAAACAATATAACGCATGACAGGCTCTACTTTAGGTTTCAGGGAGTTTGTTGGGACTGTATGTAGGGTACAAGCGGAGGACTTGATATGAGCTGCTGCTGTTTCAGAGGAGGTGCAGACCTATGAGGGGTAGCATCCCCCAGGGGATGTAAAAGTCTGAAACAGCTCAATGCAGCATATTTCACTGCCATGAGGGGAGGTTGTGGTCAGCGGGGAATCTACAGAGTCTAATTTTGTCTGTCATTGTTGCACTGTGAATATTTTCGGGAGGAATCTTCAATGCCGTCGGTGTGGGATGGGGGTAAAACCATTTATTATTGATGAGAGACATTAAATCTCATTAAATCTTTTACATTAAATATAACCTTCGTGTCCTGTGACCGTGGTTTGATGGAATACAATGAGAATTTTTTGGGTTTCTGATGCTCCCGTGTGAGGTCGTTCAGAGTCATTTATTTGACGTACAAGAATTTTTGACCAGTCAGTTTCACAGCTTTTGGTTTTGATTCAAAAAAATGGCAAAAACTTCAAAGACGGCGCAAGTATAAACAGAATTTTCATTCGACACGAGGGGATTTCTTTTTCACGGCACTGTGCATCACAGTGAAGATCAATGCTACACTTTACACCCATCATCACACAACAGTAACAGAGATACAGCACACCCAGCACGTGACAACAACATGAAAACAAGACTTGTAGCTCTCAGCGAATCACTCTGTTTCTTAATAAAAATACATGAAACCATATTAGGCTTGAACAAAAGGACATGTTTGTGGTCGGGTCGGGTCGAGCCTCCGCATTGTGAACAGGCCTGTTGGCCGCGCTGGTTGAATACTTCCCACACTAACCTCCACTCAAGCTGCAGCTGATCTGAACTATCAAATAATTGGCTGTGTTGCCTTCTGGGAAAGCTTCTCCATTTCGTTTTCTGGTTGATTTGCTCTGTTTACACCTCTGTGCCAGCATCTCGTGTGCCCACGCTGGTATGGGTATGTCAGTAAATGAACAATATGAAGCTGCAGAGAGGACACGCTCATGAAATATGTTTAGGTCTGGCTCTCTGGGCCATTTTTTAAGTGTATCGCTTTCTTGAGTAGGTCTATTGTTCCCCCCCAGAGGTCACCTGTAACATATAACATATAATACAGTATTCTGGTCATGTGCTGTTCAGGTCAGATGAAATTAAATTTACCACATCTGTCTTGCACCACCTCTGTAGCTCAAAGTGTATGTCAAGGGCATGAGCACGAGCGATAAATTTAAAGACATGTAAATAAATTACAGATGGGCTGCCATTGTGGCTTCCATAATGTTGCCAAGGGCTATTTGGCTCAGGAGTGTGTTGTCCTGTTTCAGAGCCATACCAGCACAGCCAGGAGCTTTGTCCTTGTGTCGGCTTTGTGAGTTCTTGCCAGCTGGATCCCGCCCAGTCCCAGAATGTGTGCTTCCACTCCCCTCTCACAACCGGCACTCATTTTCAAGAGGTACAGCGAAATGAAATAACATCCATACGAGGAAGGCTTTGGGATAAAGAGCTCATTTTTCCAGGGGAATATTATGTCTGGGGCAGTGTCTCTGACAGTCATTGTTTAATGGTGTCGGATCACGAGACATTTCCAAGGCAATGAGTAAATATTCCTTGACGTGCCGTGCTATCTGTCTACGTTCAGAAATCATCTGTATTCCTGCCTCCTTGCCTGGCTGCCAGTTTGATGTGATGATGATGAACTGCGCTGTCTCATCTGCCATGTAGGCATGGCATAGACTAATAAGATAGCACCAGCCTGTATGTTTGAGAGGAAAAAGCCAGGCCTTTTCACAGCGGACAAGACTTTGTGAAATGGTTTTTGTCCTGCTCTTCGTTGCTTATGTTTCCGGCCACTGATGGTTATGAAATGGACATCTCCTCCTCTGGGTTGATCGATCACCTAAAGTGCAGACCACTCGCGCAACACTGTAATGTGCTCATTCAGCCCGCCGGCTATTTTTGCTCAACACACAGTTCTCTCAAACCCCCACCAACATCACCGCAAGGGTGTTTGGAGTCAGAGAGCAGTGAAACGTAGCCTGTGCAGCATCGGCACTCTATTTTCTCCAACAGTCTGGTCTATCTTTTTGCTTTAGCCCTCGATTTCTCTCACACATCCTTTCCTGCGCCTCTTTTCCGACCTTTCAGGGTTACTGCAGTATTCATTTCAGTGTTCTCAGTCTTTAACTCTCTATTTCAAGCTTGTTTCACCTTTCCCCTAATTCTGCTTTCTGTCCACCCTTCTGTGTCCTTACACTCTCATTCCCCTCAATCTCATCCTGCTACTCAAAGTGGCTGTCCGCAAGCGGGGAAAAAATATATTGGGCCAGTACCCAGTGACCCAAAGAGTGGACCTGGTCTCAGTCAGAGAGACAGAAAGAGACAACGGATGAAAAAAAAGAGAGTGACAGAGTAACAGAGAGGAACAGGGCGGAAAGCCCAGCATCAACTGGGATTTAATTTTGTCAAACAGGAAGTCTGGGGAACCAAAGGACAGACAGAAGGGTTATTTCAGTCTGCTCCTCTGTTAAGTCATTGTTTTCACTGCCATTAGTAGCAGGCGTGCTGCATATCGAGTTGGTTTTGTCACTCGGAACAGAACTGTTCCAGAAAACGTGTCTGGTGTGTCTGGCGTTCGTGTCTGGCATTAATGCAGCTGTGAAAACACAGAGCAAAGGAAACGCGACAGTTGCGGGGAATGAATGAATTCAGGATATAAATGAGCGCTAATCGTTAATTTGGAAGTAATTTGTCAGGCAAAAGTGTCGGAGATTCATCGAGTTCAGCTACTCGAATGTGACGATTCTCATTTTGGTTTTGTTTTATTAGTCGGACAAAACAAGCAGTTTGACTGTGGCCTCTGGGAAATTTGGATGAGCAATATTTAACTGATTTTCTGGCATCTCATATTGCAGAGAGGGAGATTTCCGTTTGGTTTTATTACAAAGCATGTCTCTGTGCTGTGTAAATACTGTGAAAGTATCAAATCCACAGAAAAATACATACAGATCTTATTTTAAAAAAAGGAGCTGTCGAGACTTTCATGAGGTTGTGAGGTCATAACTAATACAGTCACCTCCCAGCACAGCCAACCCAGAACTGTCATCCAGGTATAATAACAAGTATAATCTCATACTTGTGGTTGACTTGGCCTTGCGTCAGCCAAGCAGTAAAAAAAGGCAAAATGAGGGGCGGTCAGAAGCGTAGTGGGTTAAGCGGCCGCCCCGTGTGTGGAGGCTGTAGTCCTCGCTGCAGCTGGCCCCGGTTCGAATCCCGCATTGGACGGCCATTTACTGCATGTCAGTCCCCCTCTGTCTGCTTCCTGTCTATCTTCATCTGTCCTATCATAAAAGGCCAAAAAATAATCTTAAAAAAAAAGAAAGAAAAAAAGGTCAAATGCAACTGAAAACTGATACAACAAATATATCATGTGAATACCAGAACTTCACATAAAACACCAGAAAAGTGTCAAATATTGGCCCTTTGACAAGACTAAACCATGTTAGAAGCTCTGTGGGTCTGCTTATGCTTTACGTTGCCGATGCCGATAAAAGCTGGCATCTTTACTATGTTCACCATCTTAGTTTACTGTGTCAGTTTGCTAATATTTTGTTCAGTCGCATGAAAAACAAAGAAGTACACCAGAGGATTGTTTTGGAGGTACTGTAAAAAAAAAAAAAAAGTGGTGTTGTTACATAAAAGTCAGTGGATCACCACCGTTATTCATCCTGAGGGAGGGACATAAACGTCTGAACCAAATTGACAATACATTCAAAAGTTGTTTTGTTGTTTTGCTTTGGACTGGAAACTGAAATCCCTGAAGTCATCCTGCTAAAAAGTGAAAAACTGACATTGTTAGTCGAAGCCGCAGACACATTCATTCCGTCGTGTAGTAGTTTGTGTTCTGATGCGATTTCACAGGATGTTCTCTGCTTTAACAGAGAGGGCGAGGGAGACATTGTTAACACATATCACGTCTTTGCTTCCGACACTTAAAACAGCGAATATGTGCGAGCGGAATGAATCACCGCTCAGACAGATGCTCAACAGATGGCAGAGGCTCAGCTTCTATGTATCACCGGTGACACGCGTTGCTGGAGGGCATGTTTGATGCCACTGCCCTTCGCCCATACTTCCAGTGAGCAATACTTTAGTCACAGGTAGAGATACGAGAATAAATCCCTATCATGTGGTTTGTCATCCTCCTCATTTCAGTGGCAGGTAAACCCCAATGGTACCAACAGAAACACACAGAGAGAACAAAGGAAAGGACAAAAATACATGTTTTCTTCACCACATGTTACGTCTAATTAGGAATGAAGAAGATGGAAAGCCAACATTTGACCTGTTAGGCATCTCATGAGTCGGCTGAATAAATTAATAAGTATGGATTGGGTGGATTGGGCTTGAGCCCTGTGGGATAAAGTAGTTTGCTCAGTATTCATACCCTGTCTTACAGTCTCAGAGGCACTGTGCTTTTAACACTCCAGTTAATTATACCCTGTTCCTCCTAGTGAGGGGGAATGTGGGGGCAATATTCCTTTTGTGCCGCCTTCTCGTAGGTCAAATAGCAAGCCGGCGAGGAAATAGAATATGGGCTGAATGTATGGAGACAGATCTTCAAATAAAACGGCGGCGCAGAACAGCCCGGAGAGCTGTTTATTTTGGTGTATAGGAATCCACAGTAATTTCCTGTCTTTAGCTTCTTTACCCTCAAGCCATGCTGCGGATACATTTTTGAAAATTGTTAAACTTCCGTATCAGAAAGAGGCAATGCGAATCATTTTTCTTCTTTTCTCCACTTTGACTTTGTTTAATTTGACTCACTGCGTCCCGAGTATGTTTCCTCCATCTTATGCCTGAAAGGCCAGGAATAGCTTTAACAGCTGCATTAAGAGCCGGAGCTCTAATGTGTGGAAAAAGGGGCAGCCTCTGTCTCCGGGTGAATTAGATCAGGGTCAGCGTGCAGAGAAACCTTGGCCCTCGCTGGGTCACTTGAACACATGTGGTTGTGTTGCCAGACACTGAGGACAGGTGAAGGTGATGTAAACGGCAGCTGAGGAGCAGATCAGAGGTGGACGGGGGCAGTCAGACGTACATATGTATTGGCCTGCTGACTGTTAATGACTTAATAACAGTAGACCGGACATATGCTCTTGTAAAGTGTGAATTTTATTATTCCTCTGTTGTTCTTTGCCGTGTCCCTGTGGCTGTAGATCAGCTTGCATGTCGCTCAGTGCCGGGGACATGCCCTGCCTCTTCTGTCTGCCGTAAGTAATGCCGGGAATTCAGGGTAAATATATTATGTTGCCTCCCCCAGCCCTCATAACTTCACCATCCTCGACACCACTACAGGTTAAATTTAAGGCTTTTAAGGAGCGCGCTCGCATGTGTTGCACAAGGGAGAGTGTTTGAATTGAATAAGTTTCACGGCTTTTCCTTTTTGTCGTCACTACAGCAGCGGGCTGAAATCTATATTTAGCTTGTGATTGTGATGTGAATGCCAACAGAGTCGAGGATTTTTTTTTTTCCGCCCGTTATGAATTCGGCTCGTATAAATTAGAGGCGAAGAGAATGAGCGTTTGTGAGTTTAGTGATCAATACAAATAAGACTTCATTTGAAGGAGCAGAGTGTGCATTGTTGGCTTCTTTTCTTCTTTTTTTTTAAGCTTTGCAGAAACACACCATCAAAGGCACCTTGGCACGGTAATAAGCAAAATGTCACTCCTGTCATTATCGTAAAATGACAACCCTGTAATTGTGCCTCATGAAATTATGTCTCAGGGAAAAAAAAGTGTGCATGCCTCAGTTTTTTTTTTTTTTACACAAGCCGAACAATAATCGCCATTTTGAGGCCCCTCGGCTGTATTTGTGGAGAGTTGGGGAGGGTTTGGTGTTTGGGTGGAAGGCGACACAGTGTGACTCCAGTTTTGCTTTGCTTCCCAGACTCTCATTCCAGCTGGTCAGCAGCAGTTGGGTGGGCTCTCCCATTATAGGATCTGGTTTCCAAAGCAGCAGGGGGTGCAGACCGAAAAGAGAGAGAGAAAGACAGACAGACAGAGAGACAGAGAGAGAGAGAGTCAACATTTGAAGAAATCCCCAGAGTCTTGTAGTGGTCAGTGTTCTGTTGCTTAATCTAGTTACGCTGCACATTGCCTTTAGATTCAAGAAACAACACGCCACCATTCTGCTGATGTCGGCCCGACTCCTAAAGTCTATTTTTACCCTCCGTTAACAGATTGTCGCCAAGCCACAACAGTTAAACAGCACCTTGATGGCTGTTCTTCCCATGAACCCAAAGAAGAAGAATAAAATTCAGCAGATGCAGTAAGACATACAGTAAACAAAACCCGGGAAAGAAAGAGCTTAAAGTCAGACATTTACCCCATCTAGCCTGCAGACTGAGTTAGTGAATGTGCTCAGGGAATAAGAGGCCCTGAGACGTGACGCCCATTCAGTTTACCATAAGAGAGATTTGGCTGGATATATTTTGAGCACTCTCTCCAAAATGCAGGCCTGCGAAGCATAACACAAGGTCTCTGGAATGCACAAAGTGAGTTTCATCTCGGAGAAAGCCAGAGGAGGCTATAAACAGGACAGAAGATGGGCCCGAGCCATATTTGTGTGTGTTTATGAAGATCAGCAAGAGCTGATGGCCATATATAGGATTGTTGGGGAAAAACAGCTCGGTGAGCTGTATAGAGCTGCCTGAGGTTTGGAAGCTATTATGAAATGCCATGCAGAGACTATTGCTCTAATGGAAAATCTGAGGAACTTACTTTTTGGCATGTTGTGTCAGATGGCACATAGCTGTATGAATGGTGGGGATAATGATATCAGCAGTGATACCTTATCTCTTTCCTCACCTGTTATACGAGCAGAGAACATTAGTGAGACACTCTGCCCTCCGTGCCCGCTCCACTTCTTCCTTTGCCGCTTTCATGCACTTTATTATCATCGGTCGGATATACTCTTCTCTGGTTTCACTTTTTTTTTGACTCGTGTGTGCATGTTCTTTCTGCTCGAACAGAAACAAAATGTCACAGAAAACTGAAATGAAAAGTGAAAGCTGAGAGTTCTTGCTTCTTTCCAAAAGGGAGCCTGGGAACAAAGGTAGTCTTTGATCCAGTAGAGTGACTTTGCTCTCTGCACTAATTCTGGGTCTGGACCAGTCTGAGCCTCCTCCCCTCTCTTCTCAATGTTGTTCTCTCAGGCTTGACAAGCCAACTGCACCCAGTCCCTCTCCCAGGGGCTCGCTGGGGGTCCTCATGGCAACAGTGATCTGGCTGTAGCTACAGTTGCCCCAGAATATTACAGAAAGTTTTCTTGGGGGTTGATTCAGAGTCGCACTGTGACTCAATTCAGGGGTTTTTTAATCACATATTCCGGCTATTGCTTGAGCTGGCTCACGAGTTGATGTGTCTAGTGGGAGATGGTGTGCGGATGAATCGGAATGATTAAACGTTAGTTATTCTGTGGCTTTATAAACTCGGCCAACATAATGAAAACACCAATCTTCAGCTCTGAGATAATGCACGCACTGACCACTATCGTTTCTCTGCTTTGTGTTGTGGCGTTCAGTCTAAATAAATCATTGCAGGACAAAGTAATCTCAATCAGGAGCAAGAATGGGATCAAATTTACATTTTCTGGGCAGTGTCTCAGCTGTTCTAGTATCCGGTATCCTAAGAAAGTATTGATCCCTTTATGAAATACACAAACCACAGTCTCCGCAACCTAGTGTTCTAGCCTGTACACCATTACACGAGCAGATAGGAAGGAAACCGTAAAGCTTTTTAACTGACTCAACTAAAGATGAGGACGTCACCTGTTAAGGTGAAGCAGAATGGAGGATTTGTAATTACGGAGTGATTATACGTGGAGCCAAGCCCTTGGGAGGAGAAGCGTATTGCCGGGCTGCCAGTGATATCGCTCACATCTACTTATCTGCTACACCTTCAGCTAAGACTTGATCATTAGTGAATGTGCCACTGTCCTGATAGCGCTGCTCTAATGTCGGCCCCCCTTTTGTCGGCATTCCCCTCAGGCCAACTTCTTCTTCTCCTGTCTCCTGTCTTTCAGCCGGAGCACGTAAACGCAGGAAAATTAAAGATATGGCTTTCATTAGAAAATTGTCAGAAATTGAATTTGGCTCTTTCGCACGCCGCACGCTTGATGTGATTATTTCAGGCCGAAATTACTTCTATTACACAAATAAAAAAGGGAGATTCAGCTGATTGCTTGTCACAGCGGCATAGCGATGGCAGGTTAGAAGTCAATTTCTTCCCCGAACATCGCTGAATCTCTGAGACCTGCTGGATCAGGAAGTGAAGTCCTCCAAAGCTGTTCTGCTCAACATGCCTCAGCCTGACCGTGATGCGCTTCACCATCTGACATTTGAAGATAACCTCAGAATAAGTGGTCGGTCGGAGTATGTTTTTTTTTTTTTTTTCTCCAAGCTGAAAGCACTCAGCCTCACTCATGATGGATCCCGAATGGCTCATCATGTGCAAAGAGGAAGATAATAAGAGCTGAGAAGTCACAGGCACTCAGGCCTTGCTGATAACATCGTGCAGACTGTCAGTCACACAGCAGATCGGTTGTATTTTTTGATTGCCAGCTTTATATCGGATTTTAGATTCGATGTTGTGCCAACATCTTTCATTCACGGGCGCCTGGAAATGAAATGTTACACAACACTGTCTTTTGTAGGCTGTAACTGCAGCAGCTGTCTGGTGTGAGGTGACAGAGGTGGCTTATTATAGATGCAGGTGAGTTTGACATCCGTCATTCAGCACAGTCGCGCTTGCACATCTCCCATAAAACAATGACATGGAGGCTGTAGTCTGTAAAGCATCCGGTAAACTGACCCAGGCTGCACGCACAAAATGTCAATAACAGTCGAGCTGCACGCAGAGACCCTGCAATAACCCGCTGCGATCCGGCCACTAAATGTCCATTATTATCACAGCATCTACCCTCCAGCCTCCGCTGTGTCTGGAGCTCTGAGATGATATAGTTTCTACTTCCTCGGGCGATGCAGTTGAAGTTGAGCTATCCGTTATTTCAAAAGAGCTGAGAGACAACTGAAAAGCGTGCGGACTCGTTGGCCGTTGATCTGTGCTGGAAATGTCCTCCAGGACATGAGCAGGATTTTATTATGAATCTTGGCGGATGCATCCTGCATGATTAGACCGACTGTTGGATCAGACTGCAAAGCGCGCATCATAATGAAAATCAACCGGCTATTCGCCTGGTACATCTGTCTATTCTGCAATCAGCCTGAATGTTGGTGCAAAGAAAGGAGCTCCTTTTTTTTACTCTCGATGTTTACACTACTGAAGATTTTCCTACTATCTATCACCATAACTGCACTGAATATACCTTGACACGTTGTTAGCCAGTTATCTGCTGGAGTGGAAAAAAAAATGACACCACCTGAACTAAGCTGAACTGAAAATAGCCTCTTTTTAAAAACAGCGTACAGTGTTTATGGGTGGAGTTGCTCTCTAAAGCTGCCGGCAATCATATACCTGAGACATATTAATATGACTGTATTCACAGCCATTTTAGGACTGGGAGTATGTGGTTTAACAGGACGGGAAGAACAGCAGGGTCTGAAATGAAACGTCAAAGGTTTAAAAGGAAATCTGACAGCTTATTATTTTTAAAAAATGACTTAATTAAAGAGTTTGGAGCTTTCATTCGCCGGTGTGAACTTTACTCTCTGCCTTTTCTTCAGAGGAGAAGCGTACACAACAGGCGATTGAATTGAATGGCAAATATATGGTTACTGGTCAATCCACAGCTTTGTTCTTCTATTCCCCCGAGACGTTTGCACTGAAAGACTTGAGAGGAGCTGAGCACTTTTTCCTGAGCGGTTGTCGGAGCCAGATACTGGCAACCGGTGCGTGGAGATTTCCCCGGTGGCACGCATTCAGTTTGAAAAGACGCATTTAAGACGCGCACATCACTTCGGACGGAGAAGGAGCTACTGTTTCGCCGTCACTTTCAGCACAGTCGCTCTGAAGTAGAACATGTGATAGAGTGATAACTAGTCAATAGAGCCCAAAGTAAGAACCTTTTGATAGACAAATGATGTAACATAAACTTCTTTGTGATTTCCTTCAATGGGTTTTCTTCCTGAAATCTAGTCAGAATCTCCTTGGGGACCCACAAACATCCTCTCTCTTGGAAGACAACTGAACAAAACAGCCATTCAAAGCAGACTTGTAGAGAGGTATCATAGGGACTTAAAGGTGTGCTGTCGATGAGCCAAAGCGTTCGAGCCGGCGTCCTTCCCACTGCTTATTGATGGGCTCTCAGCAGGGTGTTGCTGAGTCTGGAAGACACCTGCCCTGAGCCGCGGCAATCTGTAATCATGATCAAAGCTCAGATCCGTCAGCTGGGAGCCTGGAAGTGTCCTTGCTCTAAGCTTTGTTGTTCTGAGCGTGCTCCTCTCCCTTTGGCAAGCCCCACGGGCGGTTACACAGGAGGCGAGTGGGAGTTGTGGGGACAGCGAGTGCAGGTTGGAGACAGGCGAAAGCAGGCACCAGGCCCAGGCTCGCGACAGGGGTGTCTGCAGGACTTATTGATCTGTGAAAAGAGATATACGTCCTGTCCTGAGCTCGTGTCAGACCGCTATTTGTCACCTGTGATGATGAGCAACTCTCTGCTGCCTCGCTGTGTACTCTGGATTTGTTTTATACGTTTTTTTTTTCTTCTTCTCGCACTTTCTGAGAAATCTCGATCTACATTCGTCACATAGCACTTTGTTGTTCTCTCTCTGACACGCAACCATTGACCTTCTGCTACCCAGCAAATGATTGATCTTACGCCGCACATCTAGTAATTAAGGAACCCCCCCCTCGCACCTTGGCTAAACATCACTCTAACATCCTCCTCTATCTCACCTCTTTGTGATAATTACCCCGTTGTTAGACCTTGAGCTTGAGAAGTAACACCCAACCAAGGGCAACGTGTCGCGTGCAGAGCGGGGCTGTGATTCATTGGCATGTATATGGATGACTATATATCTTCAAGAAGCGGTAATAGGTGGGGGCGGGGAGGTGAACATGGGGGAAAATGGGCTGCTGTCGCCTGAGTGGCTCCTAATGTGATCTTTCCAGTGATAATATTAAACAATTTGAAATCCGATCTGTTATCGTTATGTTCTAATGGACCAAACGATACAAATGAAAAGCCTAAAGCCGTACATGGGGGTTTTCATGATCAATATTTATATGCAGCTCATTTCCCAGAGCCCAAAGTGACACTTTCAAATTGCTTGTGTGTGCAACTAACAGTCCGACGCCCCAAGGATATTCAGTTTAAAATTATATACAGAGAACAGAGAACGCTACAGTAATTTTCTGTTGCTTGAATCATTGATCATCTTATATGTATGTTACTTTTTTTCTGGATCACATGTTGCCCGCTCCACCTCTGAAACGCAGAGAAACCACCCGCTCCAACATCCCATTGCTTTCTGCTGTGGCACGTCAACTGTGATCCAGACCTAATCTACCAGCCCAATAGTGAGGTCCCTGCGGGGAGCCTTGGGGCCCCAGGCCAGCACCATTACCTCATCCGTCTTCAAGACAGGCTACAGGCAGGGACCAGCCTCGCGCCTATCTTGTCGTGCTTGCATATGCAGAGCCACGAGGGAATGCTTGAACCCTGGAGCCTTCATCTGGTCACCAGGTGGGCACCGGAGCAGTGGCCTGTCTCTTCCCCCCACGCTCTGTCAGTCAGCGTGGAAATGAAAATCTACGGAGACGGCCATTTTTTTTACCAGCCTCCTCAAGCAGGCGTGACCGTGCTCACACTCAGAGGTGACTGTGAGCAAATACCACGGGAAGCTGTGCCGTTTCCTGTTTTTTTTCACTCCAGCACCGTTTCGTTTTCGAAGCTGCTCGCATATCACGCATGCATGTTTGCTGAAACAACATTTGATATTTTAGTTTTTCTTCCTGTTGTAAATCCTAGTCGCGGCTTTGTCACGTTGCCACGTCGGAGCAAACAAGTCAGTCTCGCAGTTATCCAAACACGTGGCGCAGAGGCAGCCACAGACGCTCCCAATCAGCGTGTTTGTTCTCCTTTGCGCTGAGATTTTAGGAAGACAAAGAACTGTTTGCCATTCATTCGGGTGCCTTTTGATTGTGTTTCCTCACACAATGCATCCATCTGACTGTAATTCAGAAGCTTTTCAGTCTGTGTGAGTCTTTAGAAGTCAGTGCATGAGCACTTTTGCGTGCACATTCAAAATCAAACAGTTTATTTTGGTTTTTAAACTTTATTATCAACTAGAAACTTTTCTCTGAGCATAAGTTTTGCAGAGAACTCAGTAACTAAAACTTCATTATACAGTGCTGCTGATGTTTTGCATTCACTCTATCATTAAGTCTCCACACCATACTGCGACACACAGACGGCCGGACCTTATGGTGAGTTATTTACTCTGCCAAGTACACTCAGAAAGTCTTGCAATTGTGACAAAGTGAATGACATGTTGCCCCTGACAAAGCTGCTGGTGGCTGAGCTCTTTGTTTGTTCCCATTCGAGAGGAAGTCAAATACAGCTTCGGCAAACTTCAACATCGCACCACGGTGAAAGAGCAGAGGCCAGATTAGAAATGTTGACAATTGAAAGTTTGTTGGTGTTAAAGCCATGAAATGAGGGAATCGAGAGCAGCTCGTCTTTAACCTCTCCTCCCTCGTCTCCCCCTACTTCTCTCTGCAACAGCACACTGAGTAAAGAATACATTAGAGGGTAATGAAATAAGGGCATTTAAAAGAAAGATTTGAATTGAGTGTCAGTCATGGGTAGACGATCACATTACCAGTTGTCCGTTGCAATGACTTTTCCTCCTTATTAAGAGGTATTATGATCTCCTCTAAAAAGTAATTACAGTGTGAAATGGGCTCACTTCTGTGCTGCTGAAAGGTTCGGGAGATTTTTATTTTGCCATATTGCATTTTCTTGTTGTCTCTGGCTTTTATGTCGGTATTCTTTGAGGCTTCATTAGATCAGAAAATCATCTTTTGGCAGCTCAGATTTCCTGCCCCACATTTCCCGTGGAGCGCATTTACATGAAATGAAAGAAATTGCCACCTACACTTGCTTCATTTGTAGGTACAAATCCTTAAAAATAAAAAAAAACTCCTGCACATCTTTATATTGACTTAAAAGGAGACCCAGAATTGGAAGTCAGAAGGTAAAATGTTTTATAATCAGCCTCTCCTCCTCTGCGCCCCAAACCTCAGCTCCACTACCTCCGCTATCAATCCCCCTCCCTTTCAGGGGGCTGCTGAAGGTTGATGCGAACTGGGACTGGGGGAGGGTTGTGGAAGGAAAGGGGGCTCTGGAGGCCGCCCGTGGAATCTTTGCATACCACCAGAGAAAGTGGGAGGGATTTTTTTACACCTCCACAGGCTCCAGACTCCCCCTCCCAAAGCCTCCCAGCAAGCATCATAAACCGTGCAGCAGCAGCTGGTGTCAGAGAGAAAGACGGAGAGAGGAACAACATCCTGCTATCTCACTTACCATCTTTTTTAAATAAAGGCCAGTGAGCAGGGTGGATGGTTTGTGGGGAGGTAATACACAGACGAGCGGAAGATGTGTGGCATCCATCCCTACAGCGATTCACCAGATGGAGCAGATCTAAATCAAGTCCCCCCCCCCCCTGCTATAAATACAATGGAAAACAGGCAGACACAGGGAATAATAAGCGGCAGCATATGCCGTGGTCAACCTCTGTGGCTTAGAAAGGAGTGCTATTCCTCCATGCTTTGCATTTCTGCTCTGAATTCATCCATGAAGGCGCTCAGTTTAGCACGCACCACAGCATAGGAAGCTCTGGCAGCGGGACGTGCCAATCTCACCGGTGGCCCTATTTCAATGTTTTCTCTGGTGAGGAAAAACAAGTTGTATCCAATTAAAATGAAGTTATGTGATAAAACGCCGCATTCACCTTTATGGTCTTGCAACTGCTCGATATTACAAGATACTCAGTGCCTTATAGCTTTGTGATTAAATGTTGAACAAGGGGCTAGTTGGGTTAAAAGCTGCTGTGGTTGTTTTTTTTTCTTCTTCCAGGCTATCGGGTATCATAATCTGTGGATGGGTGAAGGAGGGTTTTCTTTGTTGGCCCACAAGGATCAATTAAGGCATCGGGAGGGAGAGACAGTAATAAGAC
The DNA here is from genome assembly GCA_004119915.2 of Collichthys lucidus. Lineage (NCBI taxonomy): Eukaryota > Metazoa > Chordata > Actinopteri > Sciaenidae > Collichthys > Collichthys lucidus. The sequence continues at coordinate 9,021,487 of CM014090.1, forward strand.
GTGTAATGGAAGGTCCTAGTTCCTTGGGGAACGGTGTTAGATTCATCATCGCCTCATGTTCACACATTTATCACTGGCACATTACAACTAGTAATCAGTCACAGATGTCTGGGTGGTGCTGACTCGCTGTCACTCTTTATGTCCTGACACTGACACAGCACAGTTACTGCATAAAGCACTGAATGTACGTTACTGCAGGCTGCAGATTATCAATGTGAACATCAGATCAAATTAATTAGATAATCAATTACAAGATTGCAGGATGAAATTTTATAGTGTCTTTAAATCATATAGGGGAAGGTTTTCATCGTAAAATGGGTCAGAACTCAGTTCCTGAATAACCCGATGCCTGCGACATGGAAAGATACATCGGTAACAGCGGAGTGGAGTGAATGGAGCTTCCTGTTGAGAGTAGCAGCCTCCAACACATGAAGTGTGATCCTGGGGTATGTGAATGTTTCATCTTCACAGCATAACACGTACTCCACGTGCCCGTCTGCCACCAGACAGAGTTGGTTAAATCTATTTGCAGCTTTTCTCTCCAGATCTGGTTTCGCACTTCTGTTCACAAGTTGGTTTCCACCGAACACCGCTGGTGCTAAAATGGAAGAAAAGCTAATTATATATTAATTAAAGTGTCTGATGTTTGTATTCCTTCCAGCCAATCACAATGCAGCTGAGCTGAGGAGCTGATGGGCGAGTTTATATGTTGTGTTGCCAAGGTGAAGTGCAACAACAGCTTTATTTCAACAGTTCAGTACAGACTGACCCAAATACTGCCGCGCTGCACCTTGTAATTTCTCACACAGCCAAGCCACGGATTTCATTCATTGTGGTCTGGCAAAATAAAATAGAAATTCAACCACGCTGCACAACAGTAGACTGACAGTGCTCTGCTTCACTCATGCATCATTATAAACCCTCTCCTGCACTTGACTGGATGAACACGCCGCTCATCTCGGCTGTCATTGGTCTTTTTCACGTGACAAAAAAAACAACAACAACACACAGTTACTCTGCAAAACAGTTACTGTTGGCGACTTTCTCATGAATCCTCCAGCGGAAAAATGGTCAGGAGTGACTCCCGCGGCTAAAGAATCACTCTTGATTATACCCACAACACGTAGTTAAAGTCGTTATTCACCAGGAGCGTCGAGAGTTTTGACTCATGTCATCATCTAAACTGTTCCCCGTAGTTCGGTGATTGGTTTGCCAGCTGTCAGGCTCAGTCAATTCTCAGTGGAGGAGTTTACAAGCTGTAGGCTGGGAGTAAGGAAGAGCATTTCAGGAGCTATTAGTCTTCCAGGAAAACTTTTTACCTCCGACTTCCTCCTCTTATCACTTAAAGTAAAGCTGCCTTCCCTCTTTAGCTGATATCCTCTTGGTTTACAGTTCAGCTCAGTACACTCACTATTTTACGCTGATACGTTATGTCCCACTATTCAGTAGAAAAACTGACTTAAGGGAAGTTAGGGCACAATTTCATGAGCTCATAAGTCTTACACAAGATATTTTTATTTTTGATGAAGTATGCACATTTTTCTATAGCTTACTTGTATCTTTACTTTTCAGAAGAATGAGGATTCTAAACCTTTTATCAAGTGAGCTACACTGATTCACAAAGAGACTGAAAAACCTTTCTGGGGTCAGAGGCCGAGGGACGGCAGCAGATGAACGTACCACCTGTTATCCAGTCTGTGTATATTCTGCTAATAGCTCCGCTGCCTCGTATATGAAGCGATGTGTATCTGCATCTTCTACATATAGTAATAACACCCTTGTTGTAATCGGTTCAGCGGATCCTTCGAAGAAAAAAAACACGCAGAGCGGAGACGCTGTGAGTCTTGCGGAGCGCTGCCTGCCTAGTTGGCCTTGCCATATGGTGTTGGTTGGAGGAGCCAGCGCCTAGGGAGGATGCAGCCGTATGGTGGCAGGAAATGCACGCACGCAGCAGTGTGCCGAAACAAGACCGGAGAGGAATGCAAGTCTCATTGTTGCGATGCAAAAAACAAAAATAACAGAGCCGACGCGCGGTACGTTGCAGTATGACAGAGACGAATGAATGAGAGGACAAGAATGGAAAGGGTCAGAAATGACCTTCAGACTAAATTACAAAGTGCAGAGTGCTTCATTTGTTCTGTCCGACGCCATAAAGACTAATGTCTTTTGATACATCACCGTGCATCTGCGTCGTTTTCCCACTGTCCCATTAAACATCGTAACAAAAGCGCTCTGATAAAATCTGTTTTCTTCCGAAGCGACACACGCTTCTTATTGAATTCAGCCTTTGCCACCGTCTCATCAATGACACCGCGAGTCAGGTCGCTTGACATTTTAAAGGCATTTCTCTACTGGCTCTCTGTTACCCACTTGAAGAAAAAAAAAATGATTGTGGAGCTTTCAGAGGATTGATGAGGGACTAAAAGCCCCTGCAGGAACAAGCCTGAGGAATCCGTTAGTAGCCGTGTATGGGTGGGTGAGTAGGTGGAGGCGGTTCTCTTGTATTTTGTGTGACCTTTTCCGAATGACTCTGAGGATTTTGGTGCCATCTGTGCCCTCCGGGTACCACTAATCCCATCGCTGCTACACTCAGCAGTAATAGGTACCTTAAACCTTTGCAACATGCCCCTGATCTTACACACACACAGAGGAACACACTCCTTTCTTTGTGGCTGCTTCCACTGCAATACATCTCATATATCTCCCTTTGCATTTTTTTTTTTTTTTACTTCTTCTTGCATTAGTGTCATTGTGCTCCGGTGTGATTTATAGTTAATGCTTACTCGCTGCTTTTGTGCGGACATTTTGTCAAAACAAAGGAGATTTCGCCTGGAAATAAATATCAGTTTGCGGGTTGTGTAATACTTACTGCTCGTACACCTGAACAAACACACACCCACGCATTCAGTTAACATTTAGAGTTAGACTTCTCAAAGACGTGAAATAGCTTTTTCATCATCTTGAATGTACTACAGCTGTATTTATTACAGGTCCTGTTGCTGCTTTGTTGGTTTCTCCCCATCTCAGAATGCATTTTCAGCCCGAGCTGATTCCTCTGTATCCTTTTGTATTCTCTCTTAACCCCTGCCGGCTGAACTTTGAAGTCCTCCCTCCTTCCTAAATGAAAGTGCTCCGCCTGGGTGTGTTTATTGACTCACTTGTGCTGTCACGTTCATGCTTATGTGCCTGGTCTCTGAAAGAGAAAAATGCATCTTTTGAGACAGAATACTTTGGCCCCTGCTGAGACAAAGCCCTTTGGCTACATTGACGAAAACGGAACATGGTGCAAAATGAAATTCCAATCCTGTACCGAAACCGCAAATAACCAAGCATTTATGAATTCATTATCTTAGTGAACAGACCCTTTGTGAGTACACGCCTCCTCGCTACCTACCTAAACTTAGTCCTGATGTTGGTGCCATTCTCTGTCCCTGGTGACTTAATTTCACTCTGCACTCGGTGTCAGGAAAGGTTTAGCAATTTGTTTTGTTTGACACTTGCTTCGGCAGCTTAGTTTCCTGTCAAGTGTGTTGCAGCTGCTGGAGGTTTTTTTTTTGCTTTTGCTTTTCGTTTCGTGACTGTTCATCTCATTTTCTTCTGCTCTGCATTCCCCTGTGTGGAAAAAGCCCTACTCTTATGCCCTGACTCTGTTTTCCTCCTTACTCACTCGGTGAGTGAGATATGGCGGATGATCAAAGTCTTTTTTTTTTCCTTTTCCTCATTGTGTTGGAGGAAAATAGAAAGAAGCTTCAGGATATGACACAGCTTTTTCCCTGGTGTGTGTATATATATATATATATATATACGCTCCGGACTTACAGTTTCATATTATTCACCTTTGTTTTGTTTTGTTTAATTGTAATTAGTTTTATTGCAACGCCTTCAAATCTGTGCTGCGAAGGATCTTTCCCCAGCCATCAGGAGACCACTTGAAGTCTTTTTTTTGCCTCTGTGTGATCATTCTCTCATAATTTCAAATCATTTCCAGAGGTAGGACGTGACGCAAAGAGAGTTGCATTTGGAGTCGACGCGATAGCGGCATTATAGAGGAAAACACAGAAGACTGACAGTCCAGCAGTGAGAGGGAGAGGAGTTTTAAGCCAAACTCTGCTGGATCCGTGCAATGTGGCTCTATGCAATATTTTATCCCCGCTTGTGATTTATTATTGGGAAGCTTTCATGCAGGACAGGGTTTTTTTTTTGTGGTGTTTTTCATTAAACTGGCTGAAGTGTGTAAGTGCTTCCCTGAGGAATGATTCATCACTGGTTTGCCGGGACGCAACCAAAGCTCGCCTCCCTTCTAACATATGAACCATCGGAGCGGCCGGAAGAGTTTTCTGCCAGGTGTCCCCTCTGGTTTCTGCTGTTCATTCATCTCAACATTGATTTTAATAGTTGGGTAGGTGTGTGTGTGTGTGTGCGGCTTTTGAGGGAGGGATGGTCTGCAGGCTACAAAGTCTGATCTCATTTATATATTTCTCTATAGCTGAAAAGGAGAAACACTATATTATAACGCAGCACAGCAACACACCCTGGGTGATGAATTGTGGGAAGCCAAAAAGTCCGACTTGAATGTACCTTCTTCTCCTGCTCGGTGCAGATCTTTGCATGCCGGCGACATCACAACATCTGCAAATAAAGATCTTTAACACTGAACTCTCCAACCGCTGTTTGCCTGTGATCATCAGATCAGTAGCAGAGGAAAGACACTGTGACCTTCAGGTTTGGGGGGATGGGCGTTTCTTTCTTTTTTTCCTCCTCTCTGTAGGGACTTACCCAGTAGGCTGAACTCAACCTCTCCTCCATCAAGAGTTCCCATGTTCCCAGACACCAGCAATTGTGCTTTAATGAATTCACTGAATACTAATCAGGCAGCCTAAGTCCAGGGGGTGGGGCAGGGGCTTGACACAGACAAGGTCCTAGATAAATATGCAGAGGAATTCTCTTTCCCGTCGTCATCACATTCCTTCTGATTTAGCAGCAAATCAGCAGAAATAAAATTATGGTTGTTGCCTTTGAGATATCTCTGTTTAGTCTGATTTGCCGTCGTGCTTCGTCTGACAGTTAATACGCTTGTTTGTCTCATTATGGAGTTGTGACAATTCTGTTTTGATTTAGCCCGTGTCCTGGGGGATACCCCGTGATTGTTTTGTCCTCGCCGACTTCAAATCGCTCCAATTCAGCGCGCGTATATCTCGCCGCCGAGACCCCTGTTTATATAAATCTTTCAGCACCGCTGGCCAGAGGTTATATCCTATAACATTAATCAAGACTCAACAGACTCCTAATCTTTTATCCAAGTCCTGTTAGCCCCACGGACAAACTCTTTATGGGCTCAATCAATCAGACTGACTAGTTCTGAAATGTCCAGTGGTACATTCTCAACAGCCCTTGGCAGGCTATTCAGTCACTGTGGGGCTACCATAACAATGCTACAGTAATCAACATTCAAGAAAAAATAAAAATCCCTGGAAACAGGAGTTTGCACATGCATCGACCTGCGATTTTTGGATTATTCAGTCAGTAATTTGTGAGCAGGAACGAGTCACAGGCTCTCAAATTGATTCAATCAGGGAGCGTATTGTGGACGAGCTCCTCTGACAGTGAATGGAAGCCTTTGTGGGCACATGACATTACAGAGGCGGACTTCTCTGCCTCATCATTGAGACACACTATAATGGCACAAAGTTAATTTGGCCGTGAAGTTTTCACAGTTTCATCCTACGGAGTCGGTCGTCGGCGGCACCGCAGTTTTATCTCGCGTTGGTTTTAAGCTTCTGAGGAGACTCGTTCATGTTCATGAATACTGATGGAATTTTATAAAGCCCTATTTGCACGGAACTAATATAACCCGAGGTCGGGAAGTGATTTGTATAATTGAGGCAGACCGTTGATGATTTTAATCCCGATTCCAGTTTTCCATGGTTCATAATTTAAGTGAAATTCTAGGTAGTGCAAAAAATACCTGGTCAGAGTTCCCCAGGTAATACTTACTAATCCCATGTAGATTGAATTTGTGTTGGTGTGTTCTTCTTTCTTTTTTTTTTTAAACTGTAAAGAACATTTGGCTCAGTTTACTGACAGATAAATATTTTGCTGAATTTAATTCGCTGGTTCTAATGTTTTTCCGAGATAACGAGATAATTGATGAGTTACGTGAGTTCTCAACACACTGTGCTATTACTCCCATGTAAACTGAGCATAAGGCAGTAAAAGTGGAAACCACTGGTGCTTACAGAGCATTGCTCTAACATCTTCTTTGCATCTGTTTTTTTTTCTTTTTCAAACATCTCAGTAAGAGACAGTTTTGCAATGGCTCAGGGAGCTATTGATTTTCCTTTGTCCTTGCTCCGATTGTATAATCTGAGGATTCATGCCATCCACTGACTCTCATGACATGAATGTAATGATTGAAGCCACGTGTGTTTGCGGGAGGCAGAAGTGTAATGAAGGTGTTAAGTCTGTGTTATTTGAAGTATAGTAAAAAGAAACTTGGCCTTGGCACCATCCTTGTTTCCATCTTATTAGAAACACAACACAGTGAATAAGCGCCCCATTGTTCGTTCTGCATCACATTGTGGTTTGCTCACATTTTCCCAAATGGAAACAGGAGTAAATAAAGGAAAGCCTTGGATTTATTTCAGATAATTATGGATGTTTGCTGTGTTCTTCTGTAATTACCCATATAAACTGCTTCATTTTCAGCCCACCTGCTACCGCTCTACCCTTTAGGGTTTTAATTTGTCCGGGCCCGTACTCATCCAGCTGGTTTTATCCCTTTTACCTTTAAATGTTTTTGATTAAGTTTCCCTCTGGACTCAAACTGACAAAATAAAAACCATTTATCAAGAGGAAGACTTAATGCATGTGCCTGTCAAAACAAAAACCAAGTCATCACATTTAGCCATTTGCTCTCTGACCAAGACACAAATATAATCGGTGGTTTGGGAGAAGCCCTCAGGCTTTTTCACATATTCCGTCACGGTTTATGACAACAGACACCAAAGTGAAATAAACAAGTGTCACTGTCGTGTCTCTTACACAATCTCCATCAAGAAGCTGCCGTTTCTTCTATATTTTATTACCCATGGGTTCAACAGCAGCATTGTTAAGAAGGAAAGACTTCACCAGGAGTCTGCCGTTTCATCACTAACATTTATCTCCGCATAATGACATCCGCTTTAGTTGACCTCCGTACTTTTTTACTACCCTGTCAGAGAGATTGCATGGCGACATAAAAAAAGGTGAGATAATAGTAAATCTTCATATGAAACGGAATCGGTAGCCCCTTTTCTTGACATCTGTTTGGTTTCAATCAGTAGAATCATCAGAGCGGAAATAGCTTTTCATCCTTGAGCAGGCAGGATAAACCAGATATTATATGATTATGTCGGATCACCATGCCAATTCAGTATCGTACAAAATGTCAAAAGCGTGCACGCGGTCGCGCTCAACCTGATCTCTGTTTCTCTATTCTATCGCCCTATTGTATTGCTTCGCAGATTACTTGGCGTTACATAATGTGTTCTCATTTGGGCTCTTCTAGCTTTTTTTTTTCAAGGGCTCTCACATGTCATGATAACAGCATGTGATGAACGAGGAGCCAAGTGAGCGTCACCATGTAACTTTTAGTAACGGTATATAAAAACTTAACTTTTTTAACTTTTAATACAGAGCTACAGCCAGCAGCCGGTTAGTTCAGCTTAGCATAAAGACCAGATAAACTATTTTAATACAGATTGGAAAGGCTGCAGATGGTTGCTTAATATTTACAGTACAGAAATGAGAAACTAAATCTCAGCAAGGATCTTTCTTTAACAGTCCAGTCATAAAATATTCTTCTTTGTTTGGAACATGTGATCTAATGTATCACATTATATATTGGTCAGGGTTCCCACGGGTGCTTGAATTCCTTAAAAATGCTTGAATTTCAATTCAGTGTTTTCAAGGTTGTGAAAATGCTTGAATTTTTTGTGAAGCGCTTGAAAATGCTTGAAATTTGTGTGATGTCTATCTCAATAAACCAAGAGAAAACAAAAATGTTTCCTAAGCGGCTACGCGCTTGATCCGATGCCTTTACATGTAGAACTCAGTTATCATACTCGCTTGGTGTGCCGAGAAATAACAGTAGACTACTATCCACACCTGTTGGTCACTGTTATTGCGCTATGGTAGTTACACAATACACCGCTCACAAGCTGAGAATACAAGCCAATTCACAAATAGTTAAAAATCAAATCAGTCAATCTACCACCATATGAAATAATGCTAATTAGACCCATATTATTATGCCATACAGTGGCACCGCTGCGCTTCCCATGACCATCATGGCAAACACAACTAGTAGGCTACCTATTTAAAGGTGCTGGAAAAATGGAAAAACTGGTGCTTGAAGGTGCTTGAAAAGTGCTTGAATTTGTTCATGAAAAAGGTGTGGGAACCCTGATTGGTATTCTGGTACATTCTTCTAGGACTTTATAACGAGCCTCTTATTCTACAGAGATTACCAAGCTTTCTGAATGGTTTTCACATTATCAAAAGCAAATTTTATTTGTATAGCCCAAAGTCGAAAAGTATATTTTGCCTCAGAGGTCTTTACAATCTGTGCAGGAAGTGACACCCTCTGTCTTTAGACCCTCGGTTCGAGTAAGGAAAAACTTTCCCACAAAAAACCTTTACCAGGGAAAAAACCTTAGGAGGAGCCACAGAGGAGGGATCCCTCTCCCAGGACGGATGGACGTGCAATAGAGCACACACACAATGAAATGGAAGAAAAAAATCAACTCGCTGGTTTGAGGAATATTTAGGAGTTAGGTAAGAGCTGCTGCAACTCAAAGCCCACGGGTAGTAGTAGTCCAGCCTAGTCCCAGGAGACAGTGTGAATGCAGTGGGCCGGCACTTTAAACACATGCTATGGAGTACACTTTGTACACTTGGCAATGAAAGTCAGTTTTTCCTCGATCCCTGAAGCATTGCATTGTCTTTGAAAAAGAAGGCTCTTTGTGTTTGTGGAGTATGGAGTTGCTCACATGATGAGCTCCAGTGCTGTCAGAGGAGGCATTTTGATGTCTGGCGGTGTCTGTGTGGAGGATACTAAAACATTCATCGCATATTTGGATGCTGGTAACATGAATATTAAACCGTAGATTGCAGCGTCTTTGATTTCCTTCTTCCCAGAGGCCTTTTCCGTTAGCATGTTTACCGCTCATTATAAAGGCCAATTAGGATAGGGAGGCCTTGCTGTCGGTATACGCTGACGTTTTGACACGTGGCGTGCCGTCATGCTCTTCAGTCAGGCTCTGTCAGGGGGAGGAGGACGCTGTTTAAGACATCAGACGTGACCCAGTTAGGGAGCTACACTTGTAGGACCCTATAAAGTGAATCGTACCCTGAGGAGGATTTTCATCCCCTTTGGCTCTGCAGTTCCCCCTCACACATTTTCTTCTTCACTTGATTGTTGCACAGAGCATCCATCACTTTTTTAAAACCCCAGACAAGCATGCTGATGTAAAACTGCACAACAGACGCTTGTGTGTTTCTTTCCAGCATGTTTTTTTTCCCACTTACTCTGATTACCGAAATTTCATTTAAATCCTGGAAAATTTGCTCGACTACTGTACGTCTGGCTTCGACTCTATCTGTGTCATGTGCAAAGCAAAGTAGCTTATCGTCACCCACCCTGCCACCAAAGCCTCGCGATGATAATAAGTCATTAAACTATGGCAAGATATTGCGAAAAAGCTAATCTTCTCTTTGACTGGCGAAAATAACCAAGGCAGCAAATTAACACCAGAGCATTGTAGCGGTCAGGTGATCCCTCCATGGCAGGTTTTTCTCAGACTCGTTGTTTCTACTGTTCTTCATGCTTCAGATTCCAACATCATTTCAGCACAGGAGTGGAAAAGCTAGAGGAGGAATTTCTCTTGGATGCTGCTGAATTCTTTCCTTTGTGTTTCTTTTTTTTCCCCCCTCCTCCTGCCTCTTATTTGACTTCTCTTAACTGAAAAGGAGGAGGAAGAATGTCCAGTTTGCAATATGAGATCAGAGGAGACATGGTTGAGGTCTCAGGGAGGCTGGAAAGAGTGAGACATACAGAAAATGACTGCTCCCTCGTGTGAAAAGCTCATTCTCCCCACACACCCAGAAGATGTTCTCTTTTTGAAAGTATTTTCTGCGCATTTAGCACGCACCAGTTTCCTGCTCCCGAGCTGTAGATCGAAAGCTTTTTTCCTGCTTAATACATACCCACTGTTTAATGAACCATAAGTCGATTTATGCTCATGTAATTGGTGTGTTTATTAATTACTGGCTGTAGTCTGAAACCGTGTGACAAATGAGTGGTGTGATTAGATAAGAGCAGGCCTTGACAGAACGCCTGTAGCAAAAGCACTGAAACAGATCAATATAACACAAGCTGCTCTTTCCGCCCAGGACCGGTGGATGGTGACTGATGGGCGGGACACGGAAAAGAAATGAGAGCGCGTTGAAGGAGAGCGGCGCAAGCCAACGAATAAACACATGCTGATTTTTGCCTTTGGAATATGTAATCAAACCTGATAATGCACAGAGTAGACTTTGAAGTCTTTCACCTCAACCCTTTGTTTCGCATTATTTGCATTCACGTGCTACTAATTAATAGAAAAACAAGACGAAGCGAGTGAAGAAATCTGTTTGCAGGGTGACATGAGAATATAACGATGCAGGCCGCACATGAACACGGCTCAACAATGAGGCCTGTTAAGTCATCTGATGGCTGATGGGGATAAAAGAGTCTTTGTAACTGTTTGACCTTTTCCTGGGGCGGCAGTGGCAAATATCAGAGGGCAGAGGAATTCGTCATGGAGAGGATGGTCACACTCTGAATGAACAGTCAGAGCCTGATGCCGAACTTGTTTGTCACAGAGCTCTGTTCCTAATATACTGTGTTTTATATTCAGGTTGTAAAGCCGACATAGAGAAACATGGACACGGACAGCAGAGTGAACTATATTCAGCGTAGACAGCCTTTACAGTTAGATATCACAAAATATAATAACAGTCGGGAGGAAACATATCGTTCGAAACCAGAAAAACATCTTCCTGAACACGCCTCTTGTCCAACTGGATCGTGGAGGTATACTCTCTGGGAAGAGCTGTGCAAATAAAGAGAAACAGTTCAGTTTATTTATGAATATTAGAATATTTTTTGTCATTTAACCAATGAGTTTAAACTCGTGAGTAGGTTACGGGCTAAATAACGCTTGGGCGGCATTTATATTCCTCAGTTTTTCACATAACATACTTATACTCTCTTTAAATCCCTTCTTTCTCTGCATCCCCCACATCCATCCTCCATCTCTCAAAGCTCCAGAATGTTTTAACTGAATCTCCAGATCCCCGTCTGGACGCCAGCTTTGCTCGCATAGGAGTAAGCCCTTGTGAGAACGAGTGTGCTCCAGCGAACTTGAATGACACGCTCGCAGGCTGTACGTGTCGATGTGCGCTTTGTGTTTCAAGTGAGAGAGAGAGAGAGAAAAAACAAAACATGCCTGAACATGCAGCGTTGACACACAGTCACATTGTTTCTTTTAGGCTGGAGTGACACTGCGAGACTCTGTTCACTAATTAAAGCGCAGAAGACAAATGAACATGTTTACGACACCGTGTTAATTACATTACATTATTTATTTATTACATGCAAGGAAGCAGATCATGTGCCGTTTTATTAAACTGAGCACACCTTCCCTAGCTATCGTTTGGTTGTAGCCACAGCTGCACACAATAAATCTTTCTTTTACATTTGTAGCACTTTTTATGTTTTAGTCCTGGTTGATTTGCCGAAACAAATGTTGGGTTTGCATTGTAGTGTGAGCAGTAAGCCACGAGGATGATATCAACGAGATACAATTAAAAACAGTAACGCTGGATTACATGCTACAATGCTTCCTGTGAATCCATCATACATAAGCAATTTGTTTTGCAGCACGGGAGTGGCAGAATCAATCACTAACAATGAAAATTACTATATTGAGACATAATTACAGATTGCAAGTACATCCAATAGCTACCGCTGAAATATGCCAACAGTAAGTAGTGTCAAAAAACAGATGAGCAGGAGCACATACAACTGCAATCATTTTAAATTTGCATCAAAAATAAGATTTTGAACCGTAAAAGACCATTGGTCATGAAAACACCGACATTATTTTGGCAAAGCTCGGGCCTGCCCTCCCAGGTGTGGTTACATTTCCTTCGCTCTTTTGGATGATCTTCCAAGCCCAAAAGGGAATGTCTTACATTAGGCGGGCCCATTCAAGCACGTCCCTGCTTCAATTCCCCGGCCACCAAAATTGTCTCGAGCTTAGCGGCAGCCTTTTCTCCCTGTCCTCTTTGGCCCTTTGTATGATAACCTTGAATGGTATTGTCTCGGGGCATGAAGGGAGGATAAAGAAATTCCTTTGGTTCCTGACAGAGAGCAAGAAGGCTTGACAAAAGACATCAGCACTCCCTAAATCAGAGAATGTGGGGGCCAGTTTTTTCATTCAGGTAAAAAAAGTGTTGACGTAAAAAAAGATGGCGGACAATAGAGCAGCGCTGATGGAGTAAAGCACTTCTCTGTAAAATGCGATTTTTCAAAAGTGAGAGTGAGACTCTGATGATGAAATCTGAGGCAAGGATGCACAGAAGAAAGGTTCACTATATTAGAACAGATTTCATGGATTGCACACTGATACGCGGGACTGATTGTATTTGGTTAAGTCCATTTAACCGAACTCTTTCCCAGTTCATGTAATAGCCTTTTCAGAGAAGCCATTAGGCCTGAGATAGTCATTCGGATAACGATTGCATGGAGATCAATTGAAACTCAATCTGTGAATAAGTTGTCTGGCCTTTGAGAGTGTGCACGCTCTCTCTGACCCTCTCTCCTCTCTTCACCTCCTCCGCCAGAGACGATTTATCAGGCATCAGCAGGCTGCCATGGCAACGGAAACAGGACTCCGAAACGGGCTAAGGTTTTACAAACAGTGGTTACCGGCAAAAAGCGGTAAAGTAAACAAACAAGCCTCCCAGGCCTGTGTTGATAGAGCGGCACTTGAACCTCTCCCGATCAACCCAAGAAACTCGGAGCATCTTTGAGTTTAACCTGAGGATGATACTGCTCAAGGGAAAGTAGTCATTTTAATTCCTAATAGCCTCTGAGGAAGTGTGTGTGGATGCTGGTGACGGCAGATTTTCTCACGTTTATGATCTTTTCTGCCCGTCTGTTCTGCGGTGCCATGTAGTTGCTGTGTAGCTGTAGTCAGCCTTCTGGTGACTTCCAGTACTATCCTCATGGCAGCTTAGCTGAGATCTGCAATGATTTCATCATGACAGCCATCTGCTCACAGGAAAAAGAAAAGGAAAAAAAAAGGAGCCGCTTGTTGAAGTTGATGTTGTCTGAAAAAGAATATTTCTGTGGTTTGAGGAAAGAATTGAAATTCACAGGAAAACCTTTGTTGGAGAGAATGTTTTCATCTCTTCCAAGTCCTTTGGGGGACGGCCAGCTACGTGCCAGCACAAGGCCACAAGATAGCTATAGTGGCGGCTCTATATGTATGCACATTTGCATTTGGCTGGTGTGTTTGAATGTTTGAACGGTTCTTACAGAAGTGAACATGCAGGATAAAGATCCGTAAAAGCCTCTTGCTTTGTGCCTCGAGCTTACAGGTTGGCGTTTGTCCTGGTTAAGAACAAACTCAAGCCATTCATTTACCACCGTGTCTTAGCTGCTAACTTATGGAGCGTTGTCACCAATTTGCAACCTTATCAGAATCTAAATAAATCTCTGAATCCACTGAAGGTTTCTTTATTTTGTGGCACGGTGCACACCAACCTTTCAAAAGTCTTTATGCATCTTGTTTGCATGCAGTGTTTTAATCAGCAATCTTTCCAAATTAAATTCATCTTATTTTATGAAGTCTTCTGATCATAGTGCATCAGCTAGCTCATTGTTTCTCAAGCCCCGAGGCCAGGACGTTGGATATAGGTCAAGAAATTAGTGAGAATACACAAAATGTTTGTGGGGAGGAAAAACCCATTACATAATGTCTTCAGTCTGTGAAGGGAGGTCACGAGAAGGAGCTGACTCAAGAGTCAAAGAAGGGCTGCTGTAGCTGACGACCACATGCTAAATGACATAAATCCCCAACTGTTTGTTTGTGCACATCAGTGTCAGTTTAGGGAATAACAAGGACAGGAAGTATCAGTCTACAGAAACACGCATGGAGAATCAGAGCCCGAGGTAATTGCGTCTCACGCAAGCCTGCCTCATATACATTATGTGAAAGAACATTTTTCATTCTTTGTAATCTTTCTCCCACATCCGAGTCACCAGCCCCCCTACCTCTGCTTTCTCAATAACCCACATAGTGAGTGTGGAGGATGGGATTTGATGGAATTAACTATAGTCAGGGGGAAAAATAAATAAATCAAATAAATAAAAGGCAAAAAGAGAAACGTGGGGGCCACATGCGATCCGGAATTAAATTACACCTTGGCGATGTGTTTATATTTTTGTTCATCTGCTCCCACTGTGATTTGTGTTTTTTTGGTATCTGTTTCGTTGGTGTCATGGTAACATGTGAGCGCTCACTTTGATTTCACTCATGCAGAGTTGATGCCTCAGTGACTTTATCCCCAGAAACAACAGAAAACTCTGACGGTTCACCCAGAAACTTTGGATTTTTTTGGGGGAGGTGCACAATGGGACCGGGCTCTCGTCTTTGTTGTGGCAATAATTTCCCTCCTGTCTGTAGTTTTTTTTTTCTTTCTTTCAGCATTCCATGTCATTATCTTCATCTGACCTGATGTGGAAACTATGCACTGACGTCTCCCCCCACCACCATTCTTCTCTCCGAGCAGCCGGCTACAGAGCAGCAGCTTTTTATGGTTTTGATCATTTTACCAAACGTGTCGTTCAAAGAGTCGCCATGAATCTTGATTTTTCGAATGGAAATATTAAATTTTTTTGGGATAGAATAACAATTTCTTTGGAGAAACAATGACACATTTTGCCCGGCGTTATTATTTTCCCCCCTCTCTCTCGCGCTGCAAGGAAATTCAGTTTGATTACACGCTGCTGTATCTCTCTGCATTACATAACACTTGAAAGAGAATTTTTGATTTTGTTAAATATTAATCATGAATACATTACCATGCCCGCCTGCTTTACACTCTTTACTGTTACAAAATTGAATGAAAACACATTTGATAACATTGTATAACTGAGCATATTTTAATGACTGTGTGTACGCTCGCTCCTCAATTCGTTTTTGTACTTTGTAGGATAGTTGTTTTTCATGTTCATCAGGGGGTCCGCAGTGGCTACTCATACAGGGATTTACATCAAATGCTCCTGCTACTTTTGCTCTGCCGCTCAGCTAAAGGTATTCGTTTTAAGGTCTGAAGCAGAGAGTCGTGTGAAGTTCTCTTAAGGGTCTGAAGAAGAAACGGCTGAGTTGTTATGTATGACAATCCCTGGATCCCCCTCTGATCCCGAGGTGTAATGACACAGACTTGGTTGGAGTCTTTTTTAAATTCCTTCATCCTCATCAACATGCCAGAGTTTCACTCAGTGGATTTTTCTTCCACAGGTACTACCTCTATCTATCTCAAGGTCTATTTTCACCTCAAACTGAGCTGATGACATTCACCGCCCTTTTGCCTCCAACTGGCGCCGATGTCTTTTTCGCTTCCCCTACTCCACCTCTGACGTCGGCCCGTTTTGTCTAGAACATCTGCATTAGCATGTGGATTAACTCCTGCTTGTTATCAGGCCTGGATGTAGCACGGCATTGGGTAATCAGGATGGAAGGCATGTGCTTACTTGCTGTCATCCTCGCATCCCAAAACTGATAGCAGGGCACATCGGAGGGGATTACGCTAATGTGATGGCAGAGCCACCTACCAGGGGCCCCCACAGGGTAATTTCAAGAGACAGACCTTGGCATCCAGGGAATAACTCTCGTCAGGACCTGTTTGCAGGCTAATATTAAGGATATTAATCCTTAATGTAATGGCCTTGACTAGAGTTTACTCTGTTTCTTTAAGCGCAGTCTCTTTAATCACTGACATAAAGCAGTCCCTTAAGGATTTTCCAGAGTTTTACAGTAATTATTGCCCCCCCCTCCCAAAAAAAAGCTTGTTTTTTTTTCCACTGTTGTCTGTGTGTGAAATTGCCAAGCTATTTGCATATGTTCGTTGTTCATTTGCAGCGGTTTATAAACTGCTGGCAGAGGAGCTGCTTTGTTTTGTTTTTGCAGTAAAAATGTGATGGAGTGTTAAAATCACAATGCGTGTCATTTTACAAAAGGGATTGTCGAGAGGTAAAAACTGTTGGAACGGGTCAGAGCTGCCGTGTTCGCATCAGTATCTGCTGGAAAACGCTTGATAAGGTGAACTCACACACGTCCGTCTATTGGAGAGCAGCGTCTCGTTGTCTCGTTCGGTTGTTTTAAATCAGAAACAAACCGAAAGAATGAAAAGGAATCTACATAAAACATTTAGGTTTAAATTCACCTTGCTTGCTATCTGGATGCAACAAAGAAAAAAAAACACACCGCTTTGCATTTTTTATTCCTCATTAATGAAAACCCGCTTAAATTATGAAAACTCACAGAGGTGAGGTCTCTCAAAAACAACGCAGACCTTCCCCCGAGGAGCCGAGCGAACACCTTAATGATGAGAGTTTGTCCTTGCTGAAGTCTGCCCCTCACACGCGGTGTCTTGTCAGCCTCCGGTCATGTTTTGTGATATTTTTTTTTTGAAACCCCCCCCGGTGACTGCAGTTCCTTTATTAATGACTCGCTTTCTCTTCTTCTCAGGTCTGCTCATAGGCTCTGGATGCGCACTCTATCCGCTGGGATGGGACAGTGAGGAAGTACAACAGACCTGCAACAACAGCTCAGACCAGTTTCAGCTAGGTAAGATCCGATATGCGCACAAAGGTTTTCAGAGTCAACTGAAATTAAGCTAAAACTGGGTGTGAAAAGACATTTTTAGTCAACTGAAGTAAAAATAAAACCTTGAAGTTTGTCAACACAATAAGCGTGATAAGACATTGATGCATATTATTGTGACTTCACAAAGTTATGCTTGTATTAATTGCTAAACTTTTAAAACTAAACTAAAACTTAGTATTTTTAAAACATAAAACTGAAACAAGCGAACCTAGCAAAACTAGAAAATACCTGAACTGAAACTAAACTAAACTGAAAACAAAAATTAAAACAAAAAATAAATAAACCCTACAGCCTACACATAGAGCCTAAATTACAGACTACTGTAAATTTGTCTC
The DNA here is from genome assembly GCA_004119915.2 of Collichthys lucidus. Classification (NCBI taxonomy): domain Eukaryota; kingdom Metazoa; phylum Chordata; class Actinopteri; family Sciaenidae; genus Collichthys; species Collichthys lucidus. Next base: position 9,038,801 of record CM014090.1, read on the forward strand.
GTGCACGCTGAACGTTCTGTTTCCAGATAAAGCTATGAACAAGTTGGAAACTGGAAAACCGATTAAATCGGGCCCTTGACTTTCCAAGTAGACATTTCTGGTACTGTCAATGCCTTGGTATTTCAAACGTGTGATAAGAAATCAACAGAATCTCCAGTAGCTGTCGATTCTCTGAAGTGTTTTACACCTATAAATATGTGCCGAGAATGAGCAGGAGCCCGATTCGTGCTCAGTATTCAGCTGGCATCCTCAGAACTTCCTCGCTGACAGGAATACGCTATACTGTATCAGACACGAGGCGTGTGGAAGAGCTGTTTGTGCTGCAGCTGCTCTTTTATTTCATGCTCATCAAGATAGGGTTTGATTTCTTTCTACCGAATGTACCAACGTTTGTTTTCTGTGATTGTAATATTAAATATATATAAGACAAAGCTACATTTTTAGTAAATCTGTTTAGCTTGTGGCACTGGGTGCACTTAGATTTCCTCTCACATAGTTCAACAATCATTTCCAGATGAATGTTATTTCTTCTCCACCTTCTTCCCCACACGCGTGTCCCCTGTAGGGTACGATTTTCATTACACCTCATAACACAAAAGTATTCAATGAAATGAACAACAGTTTTTTTCTTTCTTTTTCCTACAGCCTCACCACACAAACAAACAAACAAAATATCCTAAGGCGAAATGAAAGGCAATGGAGTCATTAAAATCTACCTTGTTCATCATCAGTTTTCCTGTCACTCTCAGTGATTATGGGATGTGTTGTGTTCAAAGCGTCGCACCAGTGTAAACACGGACATATGTGTCCGTGATGTCACCATAGGTGGCTAATTGGTGGAGCCAAAGCGGGCCGACTGTTTGCTCGATCAAAGTGGCCACGCTGTTAATTATGCATAAGTTTAAGCTTTAATATAATTTTAATAGGGGAGCCAAATAGAAATTCAGACAGAGTACACTTGTCATGAATTAAAGAAATAAGCTATAGAGACTGAAACAGTTTTTTTGTACCAGGCTGTAAACATGTTTATTTCTGCTGTGAAGTTGAACACCTGAGGAAAACTGCCCATTTTATTTTGATATTACAAATTATTTTTATTTATTTTTTCGGCCTGATGGTGGCGCTATAACAATGGTCCACCAGAAACATTCATTCACAGTCAACAATGTATATGCTAATTTCCAGGATTTTTTTTTTTTTCCATAAATCAATAAAGCTTTTGACCTGACAGTGGCATTACAGCAACACTAGACAATGAATATTCATATCACATTTTATACTGATGGTATTAGCCTGGACAGATGGATGAACAAGCTCTGTATATTATTAAGTTAGGAAATAATACGTGTTAAGGGTTGTAAATCTACTAACATTAAAAGAAAACAAATCTTTCGAAAACACGACCGACACTGTAACATTAGTAGATTTTTCAGTCAAGTGAATTACTACTGCCACTACTGTATGTCAGCAGATAGAGCCGCATTTAAATCCAAAGCATGTGCGTGTAATTCACACAGCTGTAATTCTGACTGATTTAAATTCCTAAATGTATCATCTCGGTGACTGAAATTGCAGACCATGTCATCAGAAGTAATTAAGTTGGATACGTTCTAATTTTGTGATTTCCCATTTGAAAGAAGAACAAGCTCGTGGTACATAAATTATTGTTAACAAGTGTGTTCGTAACCGTGCTCTCCGCTCAGTGCCCCCGGCATATTAAATTTGCTTGTTGAAGGCGACTGTAGTTATTTCTGTTTCACCTCGTTCTCGGTAGCGCCCTCGACAAAGGCTGTGATGTTCTCCCATGAGAGCAGTGGATTTCACACAAATGATGTGTTTGGTACGAATCTCCCCACCATAGACTCATTCATTAACCATGGAGAGAGCAGTCAGTACTTTAGTAATTCAAAGATAACTTTGAATGTAGCTGCGCGGCACATTAATTGCATGTATGTCTTGTACTGTATGAAAAAGTTGGGAGAAATTATCATACTGGAGTCCCCAGAATGAATTCAAGTCTTTGCTTTGATCCGACGTGTTTTTAAATGTAACATTCACACGTTGTGTTTGTAGATTACCTACAGCAACATTTTTAAAAAAGAGGTGATGGTCATTTTTATTAAGTGTGACTGACATGGAGAGAACTTTGTAACAGCAAATGAGAGAAATTAGTGTTTTCATTTATAAATCAGGTTGCAGTGAGTGAATCTGAGACACCTCCTCCTCCCACCAGTCTGTTAATTAACTACATTCAATCAGATATTCACCCAAAATGCGATTTTTCAGCATTTTCCAAACTTAAAATTAAATGTAGCTCATATCCTGTTTTTTTTGGCTTCTGGCTCAGTTCAGCATTTTTCAGCACTGGTGCGAAGTGTATTTGTCACATACCAGACTGTTTGCAAATGAAGTTAAACTATGTTCGGTGCATTTGTTCCAACAGTGCGAACTCTTTTTTCACAAGAGGAAGGGAAATGTTGTGACTTGAACAAAAATGTTAAGCAGGTCACGACATTTTCTGCTCGTAAAGCTAAAATATTACCGTAGGACCTAAAGCGAGACTAGAGATAAAATGTAGTATTGTTATGGACACAAATAGATGTATTTGAAATGAACATGGATATTTTAAATGAACTGCAGCTGACGTAATTATATTATCAGCGGATTGACACTTTAACAATCCTGACTACATTCCACTTATGTTCACTGACACATGCTGTTATAGCCAGAAACATTGTTCCTAACACTACTTTACAAATTAAATGTGAAAGTTTTAACCTTGGAATCAAGTTAGAACATTCATATGACCACAAACATGTACAATTCCACGTAAACAAGAGAAGAAAAATCTGATTATTACATAATATATAGGCTAACTTACGCAGCGAAAAGATTATAGAGTTAAAGCCTTGTTAGAACTAAAATGTTGCCTTGAATATAGATTATTTTTGTCTGCTCCTGTCCTTAATTTAATGTCAGTCTCATAGTGATGTGAGATTTTCTTAAAAAGGCTTTAATAATATAGAGTAAACAGTGCAGGCCTCCTCTAACACCCGAGACATTCTCTTTAAATCAAATCAGCTGTCCCCTGGCCAAAGGCTTATCTGTCCAAATTTCATTGAAGTCCGTTCTCTGGTATTTTGAAGATATCCTGCTGACAGACGAGCAGATAAAATAAAGGCTGGGAAGTTATCACCCTGAATCTTCTGCTTTCTTTTGCAGGTTCCTGCCAGATCGGATGGGCATATTATTGCACAGGGGCAGGGGCGGCGGCGGCCATGCTGCTGTGCACCTGGCTTTCCTGTTTCGCCGGGAAGAAACAGAAGCAGTACCCGTACTGAAGAGAGAGAGGGTACGGGCGGACGGAGACCTCAAGGCGATGCGGCGAAAGGGAGAGTACTCTTGACTCTGTGGACTCACACCAGTACAGCACATCAGGCACCAAAGACACCAAGTCATTGTGGTGCTCTGCACATCATGGGACACTACTCATCTGACAACTGCAGGGACTGTTTCATTATGCAGCACATACACACACACACACGCGCGTACACACACACACACGCAGCTTTGAAAACTGGTTCTTCTCTTAAAAGTTGTTCTTAAATGAAAAATGTACGGACCAATCCTATTTGTAAAATTGTTACATAACTATTTTCTTTCATGAGAAGTGTGTCCGCCTTTTTTATTTCTGTGTCTTCCTCCACTTCCGTCATCGATGTTTATGTGATAGTGTGCCCTGTGACGAAGAGAAAAATAATATTGCTTCATTGTTACGTGAAGTGTTTCTGTCTCCTCTTCATGTCTCATCCTTGCCTTAAAACACAAACTGAAATGCAATAATCCCCCTATACCTAATGTAAAGCAATCCAACACTGGCTGCCCGCTTCCTCAAATTCAGCCTTTTTCAGATTCCAAAAGAAAATCTAAGCATAGTTTATTTAACACATTCATAAAGTATACGTTGTGTATGATAATGTATTTTATCATATTAGCACATGTTTTGTATTCACTCTTCAAATTATTCTTTGTCATTATTTTTTCTGTTTTGTAAATAAATGTTTACTGAAGTTCCGGGTGTGAACGTGTCCTTTCAGCTTTCTGCAGAATACACCCTGAGGTGAAGTGAACAGACCTGCGCTCACATTCCTACAAAGGTTGTTTTCCCATGACCTCTTGATCTTGGTTGCATTCACTACAATCCTTTTTTTTTTTCTTCAATAAAGAGGATAAGGACAGGCAGAGCTGTGAATTTAACTTTTATTGATGAGGTAAATCCCGTGACCTATAGTCAGATTATTTGCCTTTTGATCAGGTTACTCGGCTTCAAAGCTTCCGAGTCTTCGAGACAAAAAGCTTGAGATGCAATCACACCCTGGGACACTGAGTGGCTGCGTATCCATCAGCTTAATGTCAGTGGGTATCACGGTTTCCTCAAAACCTGCCTGCACAGTGTGAATGAACAATGACGATAACCTTTTCAGAGCAATTACCACGACTGGATGTGTGCCATCAGAGGTGTGAGCTGCACCTGGCTTTTCACTATTTTTAGTCATTTCTCCATTTTCCCTCCTTTGATTGAACAAACAACACTTCAGAGATTGAGCCCGGGTGTACAAAGTCAGCTCATTTACAATGCCGACGTGTTTGGCCCTCATTAGCATGCCCATTTTCTCACAATGCTCGGCATCCCCCAGATAATCTCTCTCTCCATCCTCACTTGAGAAATCTCTCTCTCTCTCTTTCTCACTACTTGCTCTGTTTAGCGTTTATATGTCAGCGTGCCTCCTCTGTGTTCTGCTTCCCTCTGATCTGCTGTGCTGGTTGATAACGCCGGCGATTGTTACAGTGAGTGTCAACCAGATGCCTCATCAGCAGAGGCTGACACATTGGGGTCGGGTTTGGAGTGCTCCCTTCTTTATGCCGGCACGTTGTACGTCAGACGGACAAGGGTGTAGCGTACAATCTTGTGACTCGTAGGTGGCAGATTGTCTTAAAACGTGTGAAATGTGTGATAATCGGCTCTTATCAGCTTCTGAGTCGACCTATCGTGTACTGGGAGTAGAGGCAGGAATCTCTGTGTCAGAGCATTTAAAAACAAGTTCAACACCAATAGTCAAAGTCTAATTTATGAGGCTAACTCACACTAGTTATCAGAAATGCTTGGGCTGGGGGCGGTTGGTAGTGTAGTGGGTTAAGCGACCGCCCCGTGTGTGGAGTCTATAGTCCTCGCAGCTGCTGGCGGCACCGGTTCGAATCCCACATCGGACGGCTAATTTACTGCGTGTCACTCCCCCTCTCTCTGCTTCCTGTCTATCTTCAGCTGTACTATCAATAAAGGCATAAAAGGCCAAAAAAAAAATAATCTTAAAAAAAAAAAGAAATGCTTGGGCTGTATTCAAAGCCTCCATAAGGACGAATTTTCTTTAACCTTGAAAAGAAATGCCACAAGAGGAGGAGAACATAAGGGGAATGCGACTGAAGTCGCGGCAAGCACAATCATATGCCATCAGTTGTAAAGACCTAAATTGTGCAGTGTGTTTTTTAATATTGTTGGGGAGGGGATTATTTAAGGAAGAAAGCACCTTTAGAGAGTTCAGCCTTGGCAGCTAGTTAGATACTTCTACATCAATTAATTCTTTCTAATTATTTTTTTTTTCCCTGACAGTACCCCAGCGAGAAAATTGCTGCCCTTAAGAGCAACTCCGCTTCAAAAAGGGTTTGTGCTACCATAACACCAATCTCCATAAAGATACTGCATAACTAACACTGCTGCAGGATAGCAGGGTAGAGAGCCAGGGCTGCAGTCGTATGGAAGTTGTATAGAAAAATAATTTGTCAGCCTCGTCAACCCACCCCCAGAAGCGGTTATTTTGTTTATTTTGTATAGGTGAATGGAGTAAATAATAGAAATATGAAAAAGTGCAAAAGAACCTGCAGCACAATAACATCCAGACAGGTGTTTCACGTGAACTAGACTGCAAACAATCAGCAGTGTGCCCAGAAAGTGGGGTGCTTTAAGCCAAAACCTGTGAAGTCACTCAATCGCATTGATTTTAAATAAACTCCCATCCACACGTCATGTTCTTTCGTCTCCGGCTGTGCTCCACAGATCTCTACTGCAATTAAAGGAGCTCCCAATTAGCCGTACATGCCTGTTTTCTTTCAGAGGTCTTACAATTATCGTGTTTATATGGACAGAGAGTGAAGGGGAATTCATGATAACACACGCCAGACAAACTGCATCAGCAAAGCGGATCAGAGGCTGTTCTCGAAGCTCGTACGGATTACAACTCAAGGTTCACTGACTCACCTACAGGGATAGAGAGAGGCTGTGGTTTGCAGGGGTTTTTTCTAAATTTGCAATTTGTTTAAACTTTGGATAGGTAATCCTCAAACTGGAACGGCATATTTGTTCAAGAAACGACTGCTGGAGCCTCCTCGATATTAAACCGCGCCACTGTTTACGTTCCAAAGGCCCCGCTCACCCACACAGGTGTTTCCAATATCTGGCTGATTACACCTCAACCCAGGTTTGAAATACGCGGAGCTAAGTCGGGAAATTACATGAGGTCAGTGGACTGTGCTTTCGCCAGCAGGCGTTGATTTGCCAGAGTAGTGCTGCCTTCCAATAAAACACATGAGCTTGTGGTTACGACATGTGAAGTCATGCACATGCTATGCTTGGCATTTAAAGGTCCGGTGTGTAAGATTTTTTACCATCTATTAGCAGAAATGGAATACAAGATTCATTAGTATGTTTTCATAAGTGTTTAATCACCTAAAAATAGGAATTGTTGTTTTTTGATGTCTTAAAATGAGCCCTGTATATCTACAGTAAGAGCGGGTCCTCTTCCACAGAGTCCACCATTTTTCTACAGTAGCCTAGAACAGACAAACCAAACACTGATTTTGATATGACCTTTGCTTTTAGAGTTTTTCTTAAATACTTATAATAATAAATAGTATTCATTTGGTTGTAATCTGTCACTTCACCACTAGGTGTCACTAAATCCTACACACTGGACCTTTAAACGGTACATGATATATGACTCTATATGACTAAAATTACAATAAAAGCACAAACATGTCACAACTCATAAACTATATGAGATTGTGAATATCACAAGAACCAGAGAAGAGTACATATAGACTGTAAATCTGACCTCATTTAGAGGCAGCATAGGAAAAGCAATAACAATAGTTCTGTTCAAGTGTCCCAGTAAGCCATGATATGTGAGCCGGTATGCACAATACCAGGACCCTATTATTTACACATTTTCTTACTTTGACGTATTAAAATGTCAAATCTTATGATAAAAGTCTAATCAAACCCAACATGTGCAGCTAAAACAGGAGCGTCCGAGAGATGCATGAAGAGGTCTAATAAGCCAGAAAGGTTAAAATCACCTGCGTGGGTTTAAGATGAGTGTGCCATAAAAGTAAAATGTGATGGATGATCATATTTCGTTAGACTAATGAAGACATATTTAAGGTCAGTCATCAGCATGCAGGGTGATATCTCCTCACTGATAAATGTTTTATGGACACAAAATCACAAAAGACAGAAGACTACTTTAAGTTTTAAACATGTTGCTGTTTTCTTTTTGCTGTCAACAAACTATCTTGTCATCAGTAAACCTGTGGGCCATATATCTGTTATCATCAATAACTGAAATGAATTTTTCATGACAGAGAAATGATAAACATCCAAATCTCGACCGGTGCTCTCGTATCCCTTACTCCACCACTTTACCACATAATTCCATCATCTCCAAGTTATTTCCTGGTTAGAGAAGAGTGGCACTGAGGGATGAGGAATGAAAAAAGGCTTTGGTATCATCCCGCACATCTTTGTGTGCAGTTAGCATCAGTAAAAAAAAATAAAACTGTAGGATGCAGGCAGGCATTGCCTTTCAACCTTCTTCAAACTCAGACAGTAGCATTTTTTTCCACTGTCTTGGCTACAGCAGCTTCATAGTTCCAAAATACTGGGACTTTTTCCACCTCGCAAATTCTCAGAGAAATGAAACTATATCTCTGGGCAGAGCCTCAAAGAAAAAAAAACATTGTGAGCTTCTCAAAACTTGCAGAGATGGCACAGTTTCCATTCAGTACTGAACGAAGCCCCTGAATTGAGTTCTGTTGCATTTAAAGTAAAAAAAAAAGAAAATTGAAATCCAACTTCACCGCCTTCTCTTTGCTCAAGGAATATAAACCCCTATGGAGATCAAACAAACACATTCGCAAATATTCCAAAACTCATCAGGAAGACCAGCTGTAATGTAAGATATATGCAGAGAAGATGCAAGGGCAGCGTTCTCTGAGCTGCTATCTAAAAGCTGTCACAACACAGGTATTGTTCAGTGTAATCAACTCTGCTATCAACCCTCTGCAGTGCAGAAGCCTCCCCGAGAAACGTGCTGATTCTTTCATCCTTCACCAAAAGATCATGAGCAATGGATTACAAATCTGCTTATGGTGTTTTAAATTATTCCAAATCTACTTTTCCATTGTGCATTTAAAGAGGAGTTAGTCATGTGAAGTGCAGCCACCTGTCCGCAAAAGGTTGCCCCAGCTCAGCTCTTCCAGGAGGCCTTTGATAAAGTTAATCCCAGTGTTTTATCAGTCATAAACAGCTCTGTGGGCACTAGTATTTATCCAGTTTCAAGCAAACAATAGTCCGACTGCTATTTAAGAATCCAGCCTTGATCCCTTAATCCGCTGTAACTATAGACCCAAACCGCAAACTGCTGTTATTGTCAAGTTAGTTTGAGCCAACCGACACTGATATTGAGAAACTCTATGTTTTAGAGGCCCATTAAACTAAGACAGCCCATCACTAAGTAAGTCACTGTCTATGTTTGACTGCAGATGAAGATCACTCACTTTGTCGAATGATAATAATTTAAGTTCAAGGCTGCAATAAATCAAAATGTCCAATGGTAAAAAGATTTCTCATTGCCAACAGGCTTCATCAAACCCACTGCACGGTGCTGGATCACAGACAAAGAGAGTTAAAAATCAAGCATTTAAAAAGAGCCTGATATTTTTCTCAAGAACTCCCAGTTATATCAAATAACATGTTCCTGGTACCCAAAGTGTTTTTAGGTAACTTTCCTTTGTACTCTTAGTGCTGTTGTGACATTTTCCTCTGGTATTTCTGTGGTACACTGAGACTTGTGTGGAATTTGGGACATCTACCACAGCATTGTACCACAGGGTCAGTGGTAGATGACCACACGTCCTGCATGTGGCGCAATCCTGTGGTAAATGTACCAAAATACCACAGACACAAGTCTCTGAGTGCTGGAAAATATCCCATAAAAAAATAAAATGCACTATGGCAATGGTGGCATATGGAGAGATGTGCCAACGCTCCTGTTTTCTTTCCAAAGTTTCTGCCACTTTGTTGTTTCTCCCGGGAAGGTCCAGTAATTTACTTTGCCCTCAAACTGAATTATGCATGGCTTTATTGTGCAGACGTAAATAACAATTCAGAATGTCAGGGGAGGACAGTGTTTCTCCTAACATGGCTGCAATGAGATGATGCCCACATCTTTATAAGGTGATGTCAAGGCTGGAAAAAAATCAATGTTTTTTTATCCTTTGATAACTTTAAAGGTCAAATGTAATTTCATATAATCTTGTTGGGATTTTCTTTACACACTTTCAAAAACCGATATCTTGTCTTTTTATGGGGTTTTTTTTGGTCTTTTTAGATTTATGTTATTACTGATAGTTTGTCCAAATGTATTCGTCCAATCATACATCTTGTTTTGAAAGGTTTTACAGAAGCAGGCTTTTCTTCCTGAAGAGCAGTTTAATATCCAACCACATGCAGGTTCAGACTTTGGTGCATTCCAGGAAGGATTGAAGCTGTTTCACTAAAACTTTATTAGGTAACTGATAATCATATTGTTAGGTATATTTCCACTCCTTTGCATGCCTGATATTTGCTGTCTCACCAGCTAACATACATGAGGATGGTGGTGCTGTAACTATCTGATCAATCCCCAAAGCCTGTGAAGGATAAACAGATAAACAGCAGTGAAGACAATGAACTGAAAAAGAAGGACAAGGTGACAGTGTCCGGGAATTAACATATGCTCTCAGGTGATAAAAACCTGTTATATGATGCTCAGATGGGTCCTTAAAGTTTACATCAACTTTGGGTCGTCCCACAGTGAAGTGACCTTCACCATCCACAGAGCAGCTTCACAGCATATAACAGATGACGGCTTTGTTTCTTTGATGTCCGTTTTTAATAGCCAGATAATCAGTCTGAATCGCCGTTTGGTTTCAGCTCATTTATCCATTCTGTTTGAATCGCTGAACAATTTTAAGACATTGGCAGCGATCCAGTGGTTTGGAATCAGGCTCACATCTTTAGAAATTCCTCTATGAGATGGCTTATATTATATCAGCCGCATCACTCTGAACACAGATTCATGCTCTTCATAATTTTCCATTTTCATTATCTAATTTCTCACAGGCGCATTAGTTTAAGCATTTAACGCTGCCATCTTCATTTCTGTCATAGACTAAAATGTCTCATATGGGCAAAAAGATATTGAAGTAACACTATATTGCAACAATATCTGTACATGTATTATGTTTCATAATAAACCACTAAATATTATATCTTTCTCTGTCTTTTAATGGGATTCTGAATGACTCATGAAAACGCAGTGGACTTGCTACCATCCCCATGAAGGACTCTTTTAACATAATGTACGCTTCTCCTAGAAAGTACGTCTGCAAGATATCAATGTGTTTTATGTTAGAGGAGATGTTTTTTTTTAACCTCAAACATAAAAATTTAAATGAACCTTAAAAATGACGAATTTTATAACCTGAGCAACGTTCTCTGAAAACATTTTCACATCACAGAAAATCTTTTGTAGAAAGTGTCTCTGCAGTTTTTTTTTTGCCCCATGGCCACATTTTGGCCCCAAACTTCTCATGGCCCCAGGCGAGTTATCAAGATGTGATGTGAACAAAGTGTACTTTTGTTGTCTCTTTCAAGAACATGAATGAAGTCTTGACTTTAATATATAGAGGGAATCTTAAAAACGTCAAGTCAACTATTTCTAATGACCAGGTTTGTATATCACCGGCCCGCATGTCGGACCCAAGGATTGAGAAACTTCTACGCTAGAGCCTCTGAATGTCATTCACTTTGATTTTTTATTGCCTCACAGCTGCCGCATGTCAGTCATCTGTCTTTTTCTTTTTCTTTTTTGTGAAGCAGCTCAAACTAGAAGAGAAATGTCACAGCGTCTGACTGATACCATGTGTTATGATTCTGCATTTAAATGCTCTCAGCAGCACAAACAACTACAGCAGTACCCGTTCTTGTAGAAATATGATATTTCTCTGAGTCCTATCACATCACAGATAAAATATTTTGTCACACACACAAACACATATTTGCACAGCTTGGTCCTTCGGCAGCCAAATATTGGTCAAATTTGCACATCCACATAAAAAGTTAATTTTGCACCCTGTCTGTTATTACTGATTAGATAGTTGGCCATGTGTAAGTTCCCCACCAGTCTGACATTGTTGTCAATTATACAAACACCATTTTGTTACGCTGGACAGAAGAAAGCTGCTATTCGAGGTTAAAAATGTGATTGCGTCACGCTCAGTTTATTCAGGTTTTATTTGTAGAACAAAGTTTACTGATCCTTAAATACTGGTATAGGTATGATTAAGCCAACTTTGTGATTTACCTCGATACTTGCATTAAATTATTACAAAGTGAAGAGCTAATTGTTTAAAATATTAGTTAATTCCCATCTGTTAACAGAAGCTCCACTGAGCTTTGTACAGGCCTTCTTCTTCTCCCAACTAAGTTAACCTCAACATCTTTTTTACAGCTCCAATAAAAGCACAAGAAACGTCCATCACTTTTCTCCAAACAGCTAGTGCAGCACAAACTGTTGCACCATGCCCAATATTTACCTCATTATTGCCCTTATTTTCCTCCTGCGGTTGGCTATTTGCTGATAGGTGCCACCAGAGCACTGCCAGAGAGCAAAAAAACAGGAGGTAATGAGACAAATATTAGACCCGCTATGCAATAATTTGGCGATGAAGCACTTGGTTTATGCTGCACAAGATGTTAGGGAGATTCTGCTGAACATGAAAGGCGATGGCGTTGTGTTTTCCAGTTTCAGCTCCTTAACTACAAACCACACATGCAATTTGCATTTGTGCTGACCCTGTACAAATGCATGCTGTATTTATCTGGGGTGTTTGTTTTTTTCCTCCTTTTTTTCATGTCAGCCAGTTGTCTCCATACAATACTAATGCGTCTATTAGCCGTCTCTTGGAAGTTGGCTAAAGGATCGGCAATATTTAAGGGCAACTATTGGCAGTAATGGAATATAATATTCGTGTTGTTTTCATTTGTGAATGATGACCTGGAATAGTTGTGTTTTCGATAGAATGGGTCGTGATTCTACAAAAGCCCAGAACAAACTAAAAGCTGTATTTCCACTTCATAGCACAGTTTGACTCAGCTCTAATCTATTTGCTTTTGGTGCCTCAGTTTAGTTTTCTCACTGTAGATTCAGATAGTGCTTGGTCTTGAGAAGTTGCAGCCTGCATTCACTGACAAACTGTAACCTACAGTGTTACAGTACCAGACTGACAAATTTACTGCTCTGCTCACATTTACCGTCACTCTTTCACACTACGACGCACACACTGCTACTCTTATAACAGAAGATAGGATATGGTTTTCCAAGTCTGCACAGCATAATGTGATTTCATATCCTCTATATATATACATGAATATATATGAGACCAATAGACGTATGAAATAGACTGAGCCATGGTTACTAGTGAGGACACCCAGGTTGTTTTGTCTGTGCAGTTTCTGGAAATGTACAATCACACACGGTGGGCTTTTGATGCTTTCTAACTTTGACTGTTTAAAAAGAACAAAAATCAGCTTTCTCTTTAAAATTGTATGATAAAAATTAATAAATCAATTTGAACAAACTCAAAAGAACAATTTGGAAATTGCTTTCTGTGCCTGAGAAAGGACTCATGTGCATGTGTTGCAAAAAAAAGTTAAGCTGTAATATGATTTTTTTTTTAGCATTTTACATTCAATACATCTGTTAGTCTGGAAGTCGTTGGTTCTTGTGTGTTTTGATTCAGCTCCACCCACATCCTGCTTTCCCTTGCTTCACTTCTGGTGGTTCGTTTCAGCAAATCTTCATCCATGCGATTATCTGCACCATGCGATTATTTGCAGGACGGCAGGGATCTTTTGAGTTTAATCTGAAGAGCCTGAAGTTGTCTAAAACTTCCGCCCGAACAGGGACTTGAACCCTGGACCCTCAGATTAAAAGTCTGATGCTCTACCGACTGAGCTATCCGGGCCCTTGAGGAAGCGTAAACGTGGTATTTCTACTTTGCACACATGCTCCATCACATTTCATCTAACAGTGTTTTACTTTTATCACGGTTACACGACCCTACAAGTCATGGTACACATTATCTCCCCGCATCTGATGCTTCTTCTGCAGCAGAGCATGCAGTTTCTCTGCACTTCAGTGGACTGGCTGGGTCAGGGGAGGAAATCCACACTGATCTGGTCCAAACCTACTTTTACAGTATGAGAAGGTTCAATTTAATTTACTAAACAGTTTGTCGAAGAGGAGGGGCAAATATGGTAGAGCAACATTATGAACAGAACACACATAATAACATTACAAAATGAAGAGGAAATGGTAAAGACGTTATTTTATATATTATAAAAACACTTATTAATTAAAATATGAAAATCCTTCAAATGAAGGATTTAGAGATTATGATCCACTGCCATCTAGCGGCCCAGGTGCACAATACAGGTGTGCCTCGCCATGCCTACGTCATACAATAATAAGGAAGTAGTGCCCAATCAGTGATCTCCACTCATTGTGGTATGTAATAAAAATCTATTATCAGACTCCTGAGAGTTGCTTAAGTTGTGTGATCCATCACAGTAAATGTCAAAAACTGCATTGTCTTTACTCAGTATTACATTATCAACGCAATACTGCAATACATCTTCTCGTGCAAGTCTCCACAGGTGTCTTTGTCGGGCAGACGGAATTATGGAGAAGCAGCATCGTGATTGGCTGATGGCAAAGATGGAAATGGTGAGCCGCGATTGGTCCGCCCCAGCAATTTTGGAGAAGGACCATTGTGATTGGCTCATAGCAAAGATGGAAATGGTGGGCCGCGATTGGTCCATCTCAGCAATTTTGGAGAAGGACCACTGTGATTGGCTGATGGCAAAGATGGAAATGGTGGGCCGCGATTGGTCCGTCTCAGCAATTTTGGAGAAGGACCACCGTGATTGGCATGTAATGAAAATCTATTATCAGACTCTTGAGAGTTGCTTATGTTGTGTGATCCATCACAGTAAATGTCAAAGACTGCATTGTCTTTACTCAGTATTACATTATTGACGCACTGCAATACATCTTCTCGTGCAAGTCTCCGCAGCATTATCACAGGTGATGTGATTTTCATATCCCATATGGATGTATGCATGGTAGAGATTACATTCAAACAGAGCCATGTGAGGACAGTCAGGTTGTTTTGTGTGCACATTGTTTCTGGTAATATAGCTGCTTTTATAAGCATACAAGGAATTTGTTCTACTGTTTCACACAAATTAGATATGATGTTCAATGTTAACTGAATTTGGCGTCTATTAATAATACATAAAATAATCCATTTGATTTTTAAAAAGCCCTCAGCAGAATTATCATTTTTACGAATACAAATTGGTGTCTGAGCAAAACTTTCTCTGGGAAGGATTAGGATTTAGGACCTCATTATTTTTCTGCTTTGATTCAGAATAACTGCTCAGGATCTTTATTTTCTTAAAAACACATGTGTTTCAGAGGGAAGTTGTTGATAGTCATGTCAGATCAGTGACTGGGCTCAACATTCAGCCTCATCTATAGTTGGTTTTCTTCACTGACAGATTTCCTCTTAGCAACAAGGTCAGTTTATAGTGGTCTAAAACTTCCGCCCGAACAGGGACTTGAACCCTGGACCCTCAGATTAAAAGTCTGATGCTCTACCGACTGAGCTATCCGGGTTCTTGTGGCTATACCACGTGGTCCCTCTCTCTCCGTCTCTCGGTCTCACCGACTAACCTGTTACAACAGGTCAGGTAATGACCAGTTTTTTTGTTTGTTTTTGGTAAATTTTGAAAATTGTTGTTACCAGTTCATTGCTATTGTCAGGTAGCTGATAACTGGTCATATCTTTCTGTATTTTTGTCATTATTGTCACATGCTTAAGGTCAAATTTATATCATGTGATATCCTGGTTTTAGAGCTTCTTATTGACAATCATATATTCTTATTTTATATATTTTTTATTTTTCATCGAATGAGTCAGGCACACTCAAAATTAGAAACGTTTCTAGTTTAATGTTATACCTTGATTAGTGTCATTGGTAACACCTGCGTTGACCGGACTATTTAATGTCAGAATAGCTTATGTGAAAATATATTGGGTCTCTAACCCTGGCTGTGCTTTCACACAGTCCTGTCTAAAAAAACTGAAATGTTGAACCATGATCTTTAATGTCTTAAAGATAAACCAGGAAATTCAAGTGTGAGACAAGGGGTTACAGTCTTCATTCAGCTGCAGCTACAGATACAGCTTTCTGACAGACCCAAGAATGCTTTCCTTCTACCAGTAAGGTAAGTTGTGTCCTCGATCTATTTGAAATTGTCTAAAACTTCCGCCCGAACAGGGACTTGAACCCTGGACCCTCAGATTAAAAGTCTGATGCTCTACCGACTGAGCTATCCGGGCTCTTGCAGCAAATCACGTGGTCTTCCTGGTCAGCTGACGCCTTTTATTTACTTTGTGCTCACCTGCAAGGACCGTGAGCTCAGAGTACTAGAGGAGTGTGTTTTGGAGGTAGTGTTTGTACCACAGGTGAGAGAAGGTTTAATGCCCTGAGTGTGGGCAGGTAGCAGAGCCGGTGTCGTGCCAGAACAGGAGCCGGACTATGTAACCAAGCTCAGCAGCCTCTATAGACATAAGGACAGAGGCAAAAACACACAAGACATATAAAAGCAACATTATTAAAATCCAGATTTACATACATACTAACATTACATGATTAACCAATACCATAAAAGATAATGAGGATACTTTAATATGAGATGATCTGACTAACATGGCACCACATTATGGTCTCTATAGAAACCTATCTTAGGAGTCACAGACTGTGATCTACCGCCATCTCGCGGCTCTGCTGCACGGTACACAGGTGTGTCTCTTACCTACGTCACGCAATAATAAGGAAGTGGCGTCCAAACAAAAACAGCACGCGTTCAGGTGTTTCAGTCTTTTTTATTGCAGCATGTAAACGTCCCAGAAATAATATAAAATAGTATTTTTTTATCCTCTTGATCCTTGATGAAGGAGCTCCATGGAGAGATACTCACTCCACAAAGTGATCGGTGAAGGGTCATTCGGCCGGGCTTTGTTAGTCCGGTGTAAAAGCACTCAGGAGAAGTATGTGGTCAAAGAAATCCAGCTTCCAAAGGTATGTGCAAACAAATCTTTATATAGTTATTTCATCCTCACCTCACATGCATCCATCAGTGCAGCAAGTCAGATCATATCAGTGACTAAATAGTGAATTAAACATAAATGCTGCATTTGCACCAGCCTGTTGAGTAAATCTCTGCATTTAAATTCAGACTGTTGTGTTATAGCCTGGGGGGGTCGGATATGGAAATGTTATTTACACTGTGCTGATAACACAAGCAGACTGTGGTGCCTGCACAGAGACGTGGATGCTGTTTGTTTTGCATAATAGAAAAAAAATGCATTCATGCTTGTATTTTGCATTTTTATTATAGAATAAGTCCAAACTGGAGAACTGGAGGAGAGAGGCAGTCCTGCTGTCCAGAATGAAACATCCTAATATCGTGGCCTTCAGGGAGGCATTCGAAGGTATTCACACACACACATAACACTCTCGTATTACAAAACATTTCAGACTCTTATTATTGTTTGATAGTCAGTGTGATTGTGTTTGCTCAGCTGATGACCTCCTGTGTATTGTTATGGAGTACTGCAGCGGAGGAGACCTGCTCCAGAGGATACACCAACAAAAAACGACACAGTTCTGCGTCGATGATGTAAGGCCTCCACTAAATTCAACTATTCTCACAGTGTTGTTATGTGACTGTCTGTCGTTCCTCCCCTTTTTTTAAGGTTTGTTTTACTGAAATCTTTTTCAGGTCTTGAGGTGGTTTGCTCAAATGTGTGCCGCCGCAAAGTATATCCATGATAAACGGGTTTTGCACAGAGATCTGAAGTCCAAGGTACAGTCACCTCTAGTTTATTACAAGTATACCTGTTATTAGATTTAATAGTGAAATGTGTTGACCCATTAGACCATAGAACAGGTATTATAATTTCATTTTTGTTCTCTGAATTGAATTAAATAAGCAGTCAATAATAGTTATAATCGGTTGGATCCATGCAGCGAGCGCTGGAGTGAAAAGATGAGAGAATTATTATTGTTTCCCATTAATTGCACAATATCATAATTTTGCCCTGGTTGCACTGCTTTTTATTTTGCGCTACATGTTAAGTCATCACGTCTCCTGTCATTTCCTTTCACCCAGAACATTTTCCTGACAGATAATGGGACAATCAAGCTCGGGGACTTTGGTTCAGCATGTGTTCTGAACAGGTACAGGAAGATCAAGTCAACAGTTGTGTTTGCCTATTTTAAGTTAATGCTCGGTGCTTTGATTCGCTGCTGTTATGCTCTAACCTTGACTATATTTATTTGTGATTGTGTTGCAGCTCAAAGGCTTACGCTCATGCATATGTCGGGACGCCGTATTATGTGGCTCCAGAAATTTGGGACAACAAGCCATACAACAATAAGAGGTTCGACCGGCTCCTAAAGACTATACACATCTGTATTTTTACATACACCATATATATGTTTGTTTACAGAAAGTACACATTATGTAATGTTTACAGTATGCATGTTTGTACGACACCAGCGGTGCAGCTTTAACATACTCCAGAAGTGTTTCAGTAGGTATCATATGCAATGTGTTTTCCTCATTAGTGCTTTAAAAGGAAACTCTGATATCTGAGACTTCACAGTCAATGACCAGACAAACAATTAAGAATGCACATATAAAATCTCCATGTTTGTTTAGACTCCCTTCCGAGCTTAAACAAAGAAGCTTGTGAATGTTTTTCATAAATTTTATGTAACTCATGCGTGGGTTAACCGGTCCTGTATCTTTGTTGACCGTGCCAGTACATGACGAACGTCTGATGTGAATGAATAACCGTCTCTGTGTTGTTGTGTTCTGCAGTGATGTGTGGTCTCTGGGCTGCGTTCTCTACGAGCTCTGCACCCTGCGACACCCGGTATTACCCCCTCCCTGCACTCTCTCCATGTACCGCGTGTTTGACCGCGGGCCTCTGTCCAAATATTGTCAATGAATGCATTACATAAAGTAGCACAGTGAGATACTGCAGGGCATTGTTGTGGAATGATGGAGGTCCAGTATCTTCAGCTGAATTGGATTATCTGATGTGTATTTTTTTTGTGTGGCTCACACACCTCATTCTTGTGTCCAGTTCCAGGCGTCCAGCTGGAGGAGCCTGATTCTTAAGGTGTGTCGGGGTGCGTACCCTCCCCTCCCCAATCATCTGCCCTATGAGCTGCAGTATTTGGTCAAGCAGATGTTCAAGACGAACCCAAAAGACAGGCCATCGTTGCATACCATCCTGACCTGTCACCGGGTTTCCAAACTCCTGCGAACACATCTGCCCTGTCAGGTAAAAACACAGACACTACCTCTGCACTTGAAGGTCCAGTGTGTAAGATTTAGGGGGCTCTGATTTATTATGTTGTTGTTGCCTTAGAATAGAGGCTACAGATCCTCTTCCAGGGAGGCGAGGAGGTTGCAGCCAGCAACTACACCACTAGATCCATTAAATCCCACACACTGGACCTTTTTGAAAGCACTGTTCACTGCAGCTTTTCAGCTTCCTGCACAGTGACAGTCACTCAAGCAGCTGAACCAGAAGTGAGTTTATGGCTGCCCATTCATCATAACGACACACTGTCACCACATGTTGTCGAAGTGAGAATTTAAACTCTTACACAATTTCCCCAGCCTGCGGTGACCCCCCTTCGTGAAATCTGACCTTTGACAAGCTGCTGTTAGTTCAGATGGTCCTGCAAAAGCTCACGCTCATCTTTTACAGGCGATAGAGACGGAGGAACGGGGCAGGCGCCCGGGTCGATGGAACAGAGAAGAGGGGACGAAGGTGGCTGATCTTCTGGGAGAGAAGAGTTTAATAAAAACATCGACATTTGAAGGTAGAGTCCAAGTCAAAGTCAACACAAGCGTATTATAACAACAGGATATAGTGCTGCCATTCCCAAAACACAGAAGGAGTATCTCTAACACTCTGAGACATTTAGTTTGAGGAGGAACTGGCACTAAATGCAAAAAGAAACATGAATAATTTATTTCTGTTGCAAGTGAAACATCTTTATGATTACGAGCACGTTGTAACCAGAACATTTCTTGTAGCGAGTGCGTTTTTACTTTGTTTGCATTTTTTCTAAACCCTCTGGGTTCTTGTGAACGGAATAGAAATGTGATTTCCTGTCAGGGCAAACAAAAACAAATAAGAAATGAGAAAAAAAATAATCATGAGTAACATTTTACCTCAGGTGTGGAGTTACCTGAAGCCTGCTGTGAAAGCAGAGAGCCGGCTCCTCGAAAGCAGTGGGCGACCGAGCCGTCGGACACTGTAATGCAGATGTTAGCCAACGCAAGCCTCATCTCAAATGACAGCATGGCATCAGACAGCCGGCCCCTCGCTGGTTCTGCTCATGAAAGTATGATAGCAGCGTTTTTTTTTTACTCCCTTATAAGTTAGGACAGGTTTGATGTTGTATCAGAACATATCAGATGTAATTCTGTTCTTCCAGGTGTGTCAGCGGGGCAGAAGGACGGCAGGCAGAGGAGGCGATGGGACAAGGATCCTCCTGAGAGGCTTCTGAATATGTTGGAGAAGGCCCAGCTGCAAAGAGCCTTCAGCACCTTTTTAATAAACAGAGGAGGTCTGTTGATACTGGAATACATTTTAATATAATCAGCCTTCCTATAACACACATTTAAATATAACCTGTGGATATTTTAGATGAATATCATTATACATTTCACTCCTAATGTGAACACACCAGTGTTGTGAATGATATAAATGGTTCTCTGTGGTGTTGTGCTTTCTGTTTTGCAGGCGATGACCCACTGGTGGGACCCCTCTCCCAGCCGCAGGGTGACGACACAGACAGCCCTGAGCCGGAAGTGGCCGTAGATGAGGACCGGCTTCAGCCTCGCTCTGATGATGAAGACACGTAAGCGACCTTGACTTACTGATGATGAAGACACGTAAGCGACCTTGACTTACTGATGATGATAAGCATATTTTGTCTAATTCAAGGATTCAAGGATTTTTATTTGTCATTACAACACATGTAAACATGGGATGCAACGAAATTAGTTTCCCCTGGTCCTGGAGCAGCCCAATATCCAAATATAAAATAAAATATAAAATAAAAAATAAAATAAAATATATATATATACACATATGTATATATAGAGCATAAAATATAAAAGTAAAGGCAAATTTAAATTTAAGATCAGCAGGATAAAACCTTATTATTATTAAACCTGTAAGTTTATGGTTTTGTTCAGACATCCTGATGGATGCTGGCACCGTGTGGCCCGGTATGTACAAATCTTACAAAGTTACTTAGGACTAAATTTGTTAGTTGACTGGAATTATATGATACTCATGGGTCAATTTTACTTTTTTCAAAATAACTTTTTAAAGCTGTAAAATAAAACATAAAAAATATGGCCCGTAGCGGCTGACAAAATAAACATTATTCACATTTAAATTCACATCAATTATTAATGCGCAGAGAGAGAGCGCCGTATGAATCTCTGTTGAATGTATGTTGTGTTTGTATAATTTGTGATCTATTACCAAAACAAAGCTCGTCTTCTCTCCACAGAGACTTTGAGGAAGAACACCCAAGTGACTGGATAGATGAACTTGACAAAATGTTTTCGGAACACTAAAGCCTCCCCTCAGCGGATGCTATCACAAAGCTGTCCTAGTGTTTACGTTAGCTGTAAACACAAACTGTGTGCATATGCCAAAAATCATTTCACTTGATGTATATAAGACCAGGCATTGCTGGTTTTAAATGAGGAGTAATTTATGTCATGTATAGCAGGTTATGTACAAGTTTACAAAAATCTAGTTAAGCTCTGACAAAGATTTTTTATGAAATATAAGAAAAACACGTTTCAACCGAATATTGTTCAACTCGTTGTCATAAAACCTTTTTCTTTACATCAAGATCTTTGTGATGTGTCTGTGTGCTCTGTCTCTTATTTGATCTGAACATCTGCTGGGCACCGTTCAGGTTACCAGGGATAACATTCCCAGCAGATGGAAGCCGTCTGGAAGCTTCTGTTTTGGCTTGTCGGGGAAAGCAGGAAATATTAGACTCGGAGCAGCGGGGTCTCCGTGGGGTCACACGATTTTGAGTCTGCCCGCACTGTTTGATGTCTGTTTCCTCTGCAATATCAAAAGTAGACTAAACATGGTCTGTCGTTGGTATTCTTTGTGTTTTATTCCTCTTGGTTAGACATGATGTGTTGTCTTTTAATTTACTGTGACCACAACAGTGCAGACACAGAGATGACAGTGCTGCTCTTTGCTGATTGTGCGCCACTAGGTGGAGTTGAAATCACTGTTATGAACCTTTTTGTGTAAAGGACTGAAAATCTGGTTCAGTTATCATTAAACCTGTTGAAATCCTCCAGAATGTAGCAATAAATCCTCCCTGAATTTAACGGACTATGTTCTTGGGTTTTTGGCAGCCATCAGAGCATAAAGACATCTAACATAAGAGAACAAGTAGAGCCTGTTACTCCCTTTGTTTTGCCAATTAAAAGCTCTGCAGCGTAGAATAAAAGCAAAAGACAATAGCTTAATCACATCTGGCAACAGTAAAACAAAAGCTGAGCCTCGCCCGTGACAGTTCGGGCTCAGCAGGATATAGATACTAGACCCTTGAGTCAACAAAACCATAATGATGCTGATTCACCAACAGCCACACCACGGGTGGATTATCCAGCTGCCAAGGTTCCTTTCCCATTGGCTGACAAGAGGACTCGACTATATGAGAGTCTCTTGCCAGATATCTGCTCATGATGTGTTTTATTGAGGAAGCCTGGGGCTGCAGCTTGCCCCTTATCTTGAAGCCACACTGAATCCCCCCCCTCCAGGGCTCACATACTACAGTCCCCATGCCCGTCCCATGTTTCCCCCTTGTACCTCCAAAGATGTCCGTGTTTAGCAAAGATACAGATGAAGTGGTGTAGCACAGAGGAGCTGCAACACTGCGATGCTGTGTGTCCTGCTAGATAGGAGGGTCTCCCATCAGTGTCCATGACGAGCTAGACAGCATCTGTGTAGCTCAGGCATCTAATATGAACTGAGGAGGTCTGGAGTGTGTGAGTGGGGTATAAAAAGAAGTGTTAAGGGCTGTGATAGTTTATTCATTTATTGAAGCTCAGTACTCGGGACACAGCCTCGAGTATCAAAAAGTGTCAAGTTGGCAATGAAAACGCTCGGTCAGGTTCTGAGGTTTGTTTGCTTCTTCTTTGTTCATATATTTCCTGATGTAAATCAGATTCCACTGCATTTTATCTAGGTGAAAGGTTGTTGTTTTAAATTTAGGAGCAATTACAAAATATATATTTAAAGCATGTTTATGTTCCCCAAACTCAGCACCAATATGCGAAATGCTTATATCCAATAGCCCTAAATACTGGTAAGAGCTTTAGAGTTTGGTTTACATGTAATATTGACATTGGAAGTCTGACATAAGACTTGTTGTCCTAGAAGGAGTAACCCTGTGCAAGCAGGCAACGGCAGCTGATGTAGAGGAGCTGGTAAAAACAACAGAACATCGCAGCGCATAGACTTTCTGTGCACTTTAATTACTTCATTTTTCTTTATTTCCCTTCTTGATTCTTATTCAGATTGCTCCTGAGTGCCGCTAATATAATAAGAGAGGAAATGAAGCCTCACCATAACATCTCAGAAACGAGCCTCTCGAGGAAAGTCTCAACAAATTAAACTTCATAAACTAAAGGATTTATTGCTATCAGACCATGAGTTTGCATGAAACTGCGCAGGTGTTCCTGTTATTGTGTTCGGTCCTTTTACTGTTGGGTCAAGGGTGCAAAAAGAAAAAAAATCCTGACGGAACAATTTTATGAAGTTGTAGTTGAGAAAATATACAGCCAAACAAAGCCGATGAACAGGAGCTTCCTCTTGCAGGAAGGATGTGAAGTCGTGTCTGTTGTATCTCATTGGCTATAAATGGGTCAAAAAAGACATTTCTCTTTTAAATGGATTGCTCTTCTGTGCAACACTCCTACACTGTGATCAAAAACTGGTCAAATCAACAACTCACTGACTTGAAAAAGAACCCTGAGAACTGAACAAGTGTCTTTCCGAGGTCTCAACACCTCCCGTGACCTCGCTGCTGTGTTTTCTGTCAAGTAGCTACGAGCAAAACCACAACGCTCGCACGGGAGCCTCGCATGCGAGCTGACTGAGCACAGAGAAATCAGTGGAACTGAGATGCACATGGTAATGTAGCGTTTCCTTTTTCTCCGTTCGCTATACATTCGAATCTGACTCGCTTTTTTAAAAAAAAAGTGTGACATCCTGTATCTACTCAAAGGCACGGTAAGGTTGCACCTACCGCTCAGACGTCTTATCTCGAGTGCTCCGTTGATTTTGTTCCTGCTCGTCCTGGTGACCTGATAGCAGACAATCAAGTCAACTTCCTTTCTTTATCAAATGATGCACGAAAGGCCTTTCATTCAGGCTTTCGGGGAGATTGTCTGCACACCTCGACCCCCTCTCTTTCTGTCATCGCGCTCGTCATCACAACATATCTGCTTGTCATCTGCAATATCTGTTCCTCTTTTGTCTGCCTGTCACGCCGCCTGTTTTTGTGGCCTGATTTCTGAGCGTCCCCAGCTTCACTCAGGAAGAGCTCCGCAGATGGAAGATGACCCAGTGATCTCTGTCTGGCTACCGATGCTTAGAAAGGCTTTTTTTTACCAAACTCTTTCAGTTTTTCTTTTTTACAGACGTTCAGCTACATTAGTTTTCTGTATTTGAGGGTTTATTAGACATTTATAGCTTCACTGGTATCAACCACACAGAGAAAGGAAACAATGAAACCCGCCGCCATGACTCACCCAGTAAAGCGAAGCGCTGTTTATTCTTCATGGGGAGCAGCTCTTCCTGTTAATAACAAAGCACTTAGCCGTTGCAGTTGGGAGTCTCTTTGCAACTATAAATATGGGAGCTGTCATTGTTATGATTATTTCGAGCCCTCTGCAGTGACCCTCCATTGTCTCCTGCCAGTGTTTTGTTGCTCGGTATCAGACAATAGAGACCGCCGTGGCCAAGCACGAGCTCTGTAATTCATCAGCCGCTCAAAGTAAAAAGGTCAGGAACAGTTAAATTTGGATCTCAGGTTATGTGAAGTGAGACAGTGTCGGGCTCAGTGCCGACTGAGTTGGGCAATTTGCAGTTTTTTAAACGCCGCTTTTGTGTTTGTGCTTCACTCACACGCCTGTTGAATCCTGATGGGTCCTGATCCACCTTTAGACAGGGTCACGGGCTCTGTTGGCTTCTCCCTTTGCCATCCTTCCTTTTAGCCAATAATAGATCAATAGCAGACAAAACCTTCAACAGAGTAGCTTTCCACTGTTAACTCAGATACAGTTTACTTAGCAGGAAGCACATTGTTTCATTTAAGCGTATTGAAATGTGACATCGTCCTTTCCTTATCCCACGCCGGCTTTGTGTGCATCAAACAACAAGTTGAAAAACGCATCACAAGTACAGCATACAGCTTGAACTCCTGGACTCTATTTCATTTTCATTTCGTGCCAAAGTAGAAGATAAAATCGAGGCCTTGCATGTTTATCACTTTCCTAATCATGAAAGAATATTTTCTAACGCCTCTGCCTCCCACCCACCTAAAACTTGCTGCACCTTCACCTTTTCTGTTGAAAACAGGTCATTCCACCAACTATCTGTTTACACCCAATGAAAGGCACTGTGGTTTTTATGAGTCTTGTTGCACTGGCTGCATGAAACCAGTGCCATGAACACACGCACAGACTTGCATCGCACTTGAGTTCGCCTTTTAGATTTAGAATAGCAGCACAAGATTATTTAAGTGATACAGTGCATAGAAAGGATTACTACAGTTGTCCAGGCCCTGGCATGAATCAAACGTAATGCTGTATCTCATTCATCTAAAACTGCATCCACACAGAACAAACCAAACAGACTGATAAATGAGGTTAGGTAATGTTTCAGCTGATGGCTAATGTTAATCAGTCATGTCTCAAGATTTCTCTGAGCACACGTAACACTGATTGCATCACCGGAGATGTTTCACGCGGATGCGTAAAGTGTTCTGTGTTGAAACGTAATAAAGGAACATGCTCTTTCACTGTCCATGTTGTTGCACATTGACTTAACTGGAATGGATTACACAACACAAGCAATGTTTTTTTAATATGTAGAGAAAGATAGAAATCGGTCTAATATAGTTGAAGCAAAAAGAGTTTTTTGTTGACTTGTTGTTGACAAAATGTCCCTTTAATGTGCTATTAATAATTAGATTATTATGGCTCTCTTGCTTGATGCTATCTCTGTGTCAAGTGGTATTATCTTGGTCTTATCTGGCAGGTTTCCTTTTGGATGCAGTTGACCTCAATGTGCCGTGTCCTCCTTTACCCTGAAGCCACGAGCATCAGTACATTTGGTGCCTCTCCACAAGCCCGCTTCAAAAGGGACGTGGATGTTGTAGTTTAAAGCACACCATCTTTAAATCAGAGCGGAAACTTGAATTTATAGAGTAAACAATAAATATTAAATCCCACTGAGATCGGTTGCTCTCAGGCAGTGGGTGGATTGAGGAGATACGAAGAGCGTCACTTGTGATATAAATAGATGATTTTCAGTGGTTAGGTAAACAAGGAGACAGAATAGAGAAAGTATTGTGTGGTCTGAGAGGGCTCTGTGGAAATTCCTCGCGGGGAGCATGCTGACCTCAAGGCTGACCTATAAGCGTCGGCTTTTATGTGAGGCTGTGCTGTGGAGTGTGCTATGGGCATTTGTTTATGAGTCTGTGCTGTAGTATTAGCGGGGGCCTGGGTATCACTAATCCTGCCGTGTGCTTGGTGGAGCCGCTGTGTAAAACATGATCGGTGTGTTTGAGTTTTCTTCTGATCAGCTCTTTGGTCACAGTTCATTTCAGTTTAACAGATATGTACCATAAACACAGAGATAAGAGGTCAGTCATTACTTAAGCGTGGTATCAACAAGCAGGTCATAAAAAACATATGATACGATGTGACAATGTGCTTCAACAAATTGTTCTATAATTGATTGATTGATTGATTAAGGGCTTTATTTGTTATTGTAGCAGTACAAGTACAGTACAACGAAATTGCAGACCAGTCTGTCCATATATATAATACATGTAATATGACAGGACAGGGTATGGTAGCCAAAGGAAAGAAGAAAAAAGGGATACAACATGGGCAGAGGGGAGGAGAAAAAAAGAACAACCCCCAGTCTATAATCCTATAATAATGTAAGGTTCATTGAGTCATTTATGCTGATAGAATATTAACAAATTCAACTTGTTGGAGTCTTATCCCTGTAAGTTTTCACATTGTGAGACATTTTACATCATTACTTAAAGTTTGTAATGAACGTACAAGCACTTTAATGTAATGACGTGATGTTATATTCAGCATAAGTGCATAAATGTATTGGAAAAGGTACATTTTCCTGCATTATGACAGCACACGTGGCTGTTACGGCGGGTTTGACCCAGTGACCTTTCCTTGCTGTCATGAGACTGTCAGTTGCACCGGTGGGTTGTCCTGTCTAGTCAGAAGCTGCAGCTACAGGGGAGGGTTAATGTGTTCACGTTGGGTCGGTCAGACATTAAATCCTCAGGGGTTTTTGCGGAGAAACGACTACCAGCTAAAGAAATCCCAACTTGTCCCATCAAGCAGAACACACCTAATCATAACCTTTTTTTTTTATTCTCCGACAGACTGTTCAGTCAGGGTGAAATACTGCAGAAGACTTCCTGTCGAATCTCACATGGATATGTATCAGAGCAAACACTTTAATTAAGCTTGAGCCGTTTCCAGGTAATAAATCTGTCATCCCAAAAATATGTTATAGTGTGTGTCGATGTGAGTACTCACAATAAGTGAGTAAGCGTGTATGGGAAATCCCAGCTGGATATAGTCAGAACCGTCACACCTCTTCCTACAAGCACTAATTCATGCTGCGACTTGTGTCTTATCAATTTAGCACGAAGCTTCTGATTCACCTCTGAGGTATTTCAGTGTTTCGTATGTCTTCATAGCGGCCCACACACAGACGCACACACACAAAGTGAAAGAAGTGAAGACACAAATTTTCCCTTTGATTTGGTATTGATTAAAACCGACATATTTAAAACCGACTTCTCTCGGTTTGAGTCCTTTTTCCGTGATTCGTCATCCGCCAAAAAAGCGCACACCTCAAGTTCTTGTATACTAATGTCACACATGTTCTCGCCACCGTTTTCAGGCACAGACAGGCTCTGAACTTTTGCCTTAAGGCTGAAGACTCGCCCGGTCGACGAGAAGAAGAACAATGACTGGCATTGTGACACATGCTATTTGTCAAAAGTAGTTGATTTTCATTTCCTGACTTACGTTGCTAAAACAAATATAAGATGAGCGTGAGCGTTCCTGTTGTGGACAGGCTGGACACTGGCGAGCTCATCCGTACATGTTTTTTTGTAAGCATCATGGTACCCCGCTGCAGGGAGTTTATCATCAACATTCTGCTCATGCTTTCCGTTTCATTCCTAAGATGTTATGTAACCAAGAGCTGATCTGGTCAAATAACTC
The DNA here is from genome assembly GCA_004119915.2 of Collichthys lucidus. NCBI lineage: Eukaryota > Metazoa > Chordata > Actinopteri > Sciaenidae > Collichthys > Collichthys lucidus. The sequence continues at coordinate 9,066,943 of CM014090.1, forward strand.
CTCCGGGGATTGATAAGGACTGTTTATGGTCCGAGGCGACAGGGAGTTAAGGAGGATTACATGTGACTGATTGGTGCAGCTATTGAGCCAACCTCCCTCCTTGCAGACACTCGGTCCATTCCACCGCTGGTTATTAGTTCAGTGCTGTCTCTGATTTGAGAATAAGTAAGGCTGTTGTCCCTAGCACAAGCGAGATCAGACCACATCCTGACAAATGATTACTTAACGCAATGTTCTGTCTGCTGCATTGTTTGTTTTTATTGCCTTCTCCTTCCCAGAAAAGTTGTCTTGCAAGCAGGACAACCCCCGAGAGGCTGACAAACCTTTTTATAGCACAATAATAATACCTGTTTACCACAAATCCAAGGTGGAACTGTAAATAATACCAGGTAATGTGGATGTTTGGTGTAATCATGGGAAAGTAGCACAGATGCTTAAATGGGCTCTGGCTATATCAGTGTAATAACGGCCATTTCCTACTAAATGTATCCTGTAGCCACGCTGGGGAAAATGGTTGATTATGCTCTGCAGGGATCCCCTTCTCCGCCCCCACTCCAGATCCATTTAGTGGGACAGACACTTCCCTTGTCATGTGAGCCAAAGCTGTGGAGTGAATCCGAGGACGAAGACCTCAGGCCTCATCTCCCCCTGAAAGCTCACACACACCATATCGAGGTTCCCTGTTTATGCCCGAGCAGAAATCACTCCTGACACGAGTTCTCAACACACCAGAGGATCTCCAGTCAGTTGGGACTGACAGAACTTCAAAGCAGCCATTAAGAGGTTCATTGGATGTAACACAGGGGAATAGGAACTTGAAGCTACACGTAAAGGCTCGATCCAGACTTGTTTTTGTCTCCACTAAGACTCTGCGAATGGTACTGACTGTACTGACCCCGATGCAGACAGATACTCAGCCAAAACTGTTTTGTTGTTTTGCGACCTTGGAGGATTCCAGCAGTCAAATTATTTTTATGATGTATCCCTGAAGGTTTTTTATATTAAAAGATAAAACAATATTAGATGTCAGACCTTCTTTCTGAATCCTTTAATCTTATTTACACAGGTGATTTTTCCTTTCTTTTTTTTATATCATTTTATCACGTCTCTCCAGCACAATAAAACTTCTCAGATCTCCAATCTAACGTTTGTATTGTACAAGAACGCTTTGATGCTCGCTCCCATCTGAAATGACCGGAGCGGTGCAGAACAGAGTGTATGTGATGACAAGCAGTGTGGCGTCTGTGTTTTCTCACCCAGCGGCCTGCTGGGAAGCAGAGGTCAGGCTGATTAGATAACTGTTGTGTATGAAAAAAAAAAGGAGCCTGCTGGGCTCACATGAGAGGTTCGATCTCTGATACAGAGAGAGAGCTTATACAACCTGCACGACTTTAGTCTTACTTCATGTTTGTGATATTATGTAACGTGCTCATTGTGAAATGGGAGCAAATGAGAAACTCTTGCATCATTGTTTATGAGGAAGGTTCATCTCTGGAAAAAAATGCAGAAATATTCAGTAAGAGCCTTTATTTATTTGCTCTTGGTGCAAAGTTACAGTTAGTGGATAATCTTTACTTATCTTAACAGCATTTAAACTATGATTTCCTTTGTTTCAGCCTCTATGTCTCTGTCATGACCTTTGGCCCAGATGACAACAACCACAAACACCTGGTGGTTAAATAAAGGTTGTATGTGCTAAACAAACGCCTTGTGAGTCATGCATACAGTTCACCGTAATGAACAATCAATGATGTCTCCTTTAAATGTGTTATCAAGATGTCTGAGCAGTCCTGAGTAAGAACGCGGCTACGTGGTCGCAACTCAGATGCAGCTTCTATACACAGTGCACAGAGGACACAAAGTGCTTCAGTGTCAAATTGTACTTGTTTGTTTTCACAACAGCCCAGGTCTTAAACCTTGTCCCCGAGCCGCTCACGTGGCCTCTGAACCAGAGTCATAGGTGCAGTGTGAATAAAGTGCCGCTGACCGTCCTTTAGGCTATGTCAATAAAGTTCGGAGCACCATGTGCTTTCTGTTATTCCCTCTCATGCTGTGTTGACTCCACACTGATGCCATATTACTTGTAAATTTGTCCACAGCAGGATAAATATTTCACAGACATCTGTCATCTGTCTCACAAACATTTGTTCCATTTAAACTTGACTTTAATATTATATTTCTACGCACATAATAGTGTGAGCAGTCGTTTTAATGATGCTGCTTGACTTTTAGAATTGAAATCCGTTATTGATGAAAAGCCTCCTGATTTATCGTGCAGCTGTACTGAACGTACTGCATGCAGATAACCGACCTTGCCAGTGACGATATTAAAAGCTCCATGTCCTTGTAGGGGAGGAAAAAACGTTTTTTACAGGATGATAAAGCGGAATTCCAATCTAGGTTAAGTTAAACATAAAAGACACGACACAACTTTATTTCCCCTCCAGCACCAAGGGATCCACTTGCTCTCTTACTCCCACTCTGCTGTTCTTGACTCGGTTCTTCTTGCACGACATTTACACAGATATTAATCTAACGGTTTGCCTGAAAATGTGTCTAGTCTGCTTTTCTTAGATCCCATTAATAAAGACTTCCTCTCCTAAACCACTGGTTGTGACACAGACAGGAAGCTGGCACTCCCCAGCGGGAGTCAGACAGACTCCATCAGGCTGTAGTTCCACTTCTCTACCTCCTCGTTTAAATTCAGGACAAACACGAGAGGTTCGGTAGTAAAACGTTGTGGCGTCACGCCTGTTTGTCAGGAGGTTTAACATAGTAAACAAACAGGTATTGTACTGACATGCTATTCTGAATTTTGGTCCTGTTATGTTACACAAATGACAAAAGTTTTCAGGTGCAGCCGTTTTGTTTTAAACAGTACATGACTTTTATTCATCACTGTGGCATGAGTGCAGTTATGAGGAAATCTGTGTCAGTGCATTTAATGGTCTATAGAAGACATTAATACTGAAATGCTGCCGGGGGAAAAAAGGCACTTCTGTTTGCAATTCACATAAAAACAACGACAACAACAACAACAACAAAGCTCTGTACAAGCTATAGCATGATATAACTTTATGTTAATGTAATAGATACTAGTCTTAAGTTAGCATCACAACTTACCACAGATACACAAGAACATGTAGCATATATCATTATCATTAACTGTCCTGCTGGTTTCAGCTGACTAATTGTGCTTAACACAATTACAGTATATTCCACGGGGAAACGGAAATTGGTAAGTAGTAATTAATAAATCCACAGATGCGAACAAAGGGTCATGTGGCAGGAATGCTGCAGAGCTGAGACTGTCAGTGACAGGTCCAAACATTTGTCCTGAGATGAACACTGAGGATGAACCAACAAATCCATTTCCATTGTCCAAGATAGGTGTGTTTTTCTTCCAACAAGTCTCTCGTGTCGAGTGTCACACAGAAGACTCATTGTGAAAGACTTTCGCTTTAATATTCTTCAGGCTGCACTGCAGGTTGGAGCTGGTTTCTGACTGCAGGGCCTCGGAGAACTTGGCGTCATATGAACGGCTGACCTGAGACTTCCTCTTGATCGAGTTCTGGATAGTCTCGGAGGTGAAGTAGTAAACAATGGGATCAAAGCAGCAGTTGGACACGGCGATGCAGAGGGCTATTGGGTAGATGGTTCGGACCACCGATTCCACAAAGCAGCCCTTTAAAGTTTTAGTGCGGACCAGAGCATAGAAAACCAAATTTACATTGTAAGGGATGAAACAAAAACAAAAAATTAAGAGGTGCACGATTATCATGCGTAGGATCTTTGTTTTGTTCAGCTTTCCCCCACCACGGCTGATGGTTTGGGGGCGACGCAGGGTCTGCAACACCATGATGGAGCAACATACGTTGAGTAGAAGGGGGATGAGGAAGCCCACTGTCTCTATGAATATCACCACCTTAGACAGGTGAGACTTCCACTGCTTGGAGGAGAAGTTCTCAAAGCAAAAGGTGGCGTTAGTCTGTCGTTTCTCTGTCGAGGTAGTCTCCAACATGAACCCCGTGGGGAGACTTCCTGACAGCACCAGCACCCATACAGCAATACACACTATCCTGGCATTGCGCTTGGTCCGAAGCGCCCTCGAGCGAAACGGGTGCACAATGGCTAAAAAGCGATCCACGCTGATGCAGGTGAGAAAGAGCATGCTGCCGTACATGTTGGTGTAGAACAGGGAGACGGAGACCTTGCAGAGCACGCTCCCGAAAGGCCAGTTCTGGTTGATGAAGTAGAAGACACGCAGAGGCAGTGTGAAGACAAACAGCAGGTCGGACACTACCAAATTCATCATGTAGGTCGTGGTTTCGTTCCTCAGCTTAAGAGAGCACATGAATATGTAAATGGCCACCACATTTGTGATCAGTCCCACCACAAACACGATGCTGAAGATAGTACTGTACAATGGGTATTTGAAGCCGTCGTTCTTGATGCAGGATGAGATATTTTCAGCCCCTGGCAGGGTTAAATTGTCTCTGTTGTACATTCTGGGAGACAAAGAGTGGAAGGACGTGGGGTGTCTGTTATGCACAATAGCTATATCATGAAAGGACTGCCTCAAACAATGAATTCACCATGAATGGAGAGTAAAGCACAGAACAGTCCACAGCGCATTGAAAGATAATCCTCTGATAATTAAGGCCATTGGAACAAAGGTTTCTTCCAACACAACTGTCCATGTCAGAGAGGATCGCTGCACATGGTCAACATGGTTCCCTTCCCTGTCTTGATGTAGTTATTTTGGGGGTTACCTCCTCCTAGAGGACAGAGATCCAGGCCGGAGTGTCCTTCCCTCCCCCTGCCCTGTCTCTCAACGAGTCTGAACCCACACAAGTTTACAGGCTGAGATTTACTTACTCAGAAGAATCAGTCACACAAACGTGACTTCTTTTCACTCAAAAAGTCCTCAGCCACCACCACCAGCACCAGAGTCCACAAAAGGGATGATGGCATATTCACACACAGATCCGTTTTTAAAAAAGATGCCTTGGTGGGAAAAAAATCCAGAGTCTCTTTGTCAAAATTCAGTCCTTTGTTTGTTTTGGTTCTTTTTCGGCTCCAAGGCAGAAAACTTGTCATTAGCTTTCCATCTCACAAAAAAGGTCCTGACCACAAAACCACCAGGCTCCTGCCTGAGAGCACAACTGAGGCGTAGGTTGAACTGCTGCTCGAGTGTGTCACAATGTGAGTGTGTTTCACTATTTGTCCTCAGGGTCTGTTTCCTGTCCCCTACCCCCTTCTCTCTCTCTCTCTCTCTCTCTCTTACTGAGTCACATCTAGTTCTCTCTCTCTTCTCTCTCTCTCTCTCTCAGTTTGTTTTTTTCCTCTGACAGCCTCTGGAGCTTTGACTCAGCACGCCTCATGCACTCAGACGCTCTTGCTTCTCCTTTGTGCCGGTATCGCAGACAGTTTTTGTACTTTGAATGGTAGAGAAAGCAGCTGTGGTAACCACTCCCACTGCTTCCCATCCGACTCCTCCTTCTTCTTTGTGTGCTGACAATTAGAGGAGGAATCTACCCAAACAACTCTGCATTGTGAGGGAGTCTTTAAAAAATGAGTGTAAAGCTGGAACATCTTGATGCATGGACTTTTCTAAAAAAAAATGAGAAGAGTTGAAAATATTTCAGTGTTTTAGCATCAGCGCTGGACTAATTTAGAGTTTCAAAATGTGCCTTAATGAGGTCAGAATCTTTAGTTTGTTTAATATAAATACATTTTAGATAAAGTGCTTCAGGCTTACTTTACATTATTCATAAAAAGCTAGCTCTGGACTGTAACCAAGTGAATTTACTCAAGTACTGTCCTCATGCTCCTTTATACTTTTACTTCTCTTCTTTATTTTACAGCTTTTACTTCATCAGTAAACACTTAAGTAAGTAAGTAAGATTGGCATCAACCACATCTGGGCACATTGATAAGGTGACTAATACGAGAGCAGCTGATGCATTCTGTGATAAGTTGTCAACGTCTGTAACTGAAATACCAAGTAAGAAAAACATTAGATTATTAGGAACTTGGGGCCAGACTGTTATGCTGTTAACCTGCATGTAAGTAAATGTAATGTGCCTTCAACTAGACTAAACTTTTTTTTTTTTACTGCACTGCATTTATTTAGCAGCTTTAGTTTAACTTTTTACTTTGCAGATCGAAATACAAGATCTCATATAACACTTTGTTAAAGGCTAATTTCTCCAGCAGCTTATAAATAAACTCAACAAGCTGCATCAAAAAATGGCGCTCACATATTTATGGTTGCCATTCTTTTTACATTTGACACTGTAAGCATGGTTCACTTGTGCGTATTTTTACATTGTGGTGTTGCTACTGGACTCTCTTCCAGCGCGACATGAGACAACACGATGAATATACGGACTGTGGTTTGATTTTGGTTTTTCAGTCATGCTGCTTATAAAGACAGGAGGTCAAGAGTGCCTGAGAAGTTCGCTACAACCCTGCAAGTCCCCGAGGTGACTGCCTCCACGCAGGTCTGAAGGGAGGTACAAGAAAATTGAATTGTCTCCTTGTTGTTTTTGACAGCGTGTGTGGGCGACAGCTCGGCTAAAGATTTTTATTCTGGAAGGGACATTAGAATTGAGACCGAACAGAAAGCTCTCTCTATTCAGCTCTTGTCAGTCCATGCCCACAGCTTTCTCCTGTCAATGCAGTGTGAAGTAGCATTCAACTTCTCCTGGTAGTAGAAACTCCCCACTTGGCAGTCAGTAAAAAAACATTGAGGCCTTTGTTGTGAGTGAAGTAGCTTAGCAGGGAGGAATGTGAAGTTTAGAAATTATTAGTCTCGGACAACTTGAAAGTGCTCTCGGCTTCCTGATCAGCTGTAGTGAGTGGATACTGTAAATGTGTTTGTGTTACTATGTCAAACAGGAAGTATACCTGTACGGGGTTCCTGTCAGTAAGCGAGTGCTTGTCTAAAAATAAAATAATAAGTACATTTATGCTAAATCTATTCTTTGTAGTTCACATTTGAATACAAACTTGTTCCACTTCTTTTTATTGGTTGTAGTAATATTTCCCTATTTGGTGCTCGCGTTTATGACACTCATCCAAGCGTGGCTCATTCGGGCTTCACAGACATAACCAACAATGGTCAAACAAATGAAGGAAAATCTCGCAGAGAATCAAAGGGACAGTGGGTGTTTTATTGCCAGCGCGCCTCTCTTTGTCAGTCGGCGGCAAAACAAACATCATCAAGGCTTCGAGTGAAACGTTCAAGAAAATAGAAAAACCTATACTATTGTCTTTCGCTCGCAAAAAAAAAGTTCCATCCAGCGCATAAAAACAAGCTCTTCACATGCAAGTATGCGGCTGCTAAACAAAAACATGTGGCCGAAATCCTTGGACTGTTAAAATTCTCACAATGCCAGGAAACTGTCTGGCACCCCCAAGGCCAAGACTGAAGGCTTTTCCAACACATGAGAAAAATGCCTGAGAAAGTTAACAGGTGACATAATATTGTTGTGTAATGATCACCAACGGCAGTCTGAGGCAATGCAGGCATAGGTACAAATCTGATTATGGGAAAAAGACATGCATCGTGAACATCCAAACAGCCTGGAGCAGTTTTTGGTTGTGAGACTGTTACAGCTGGTTCATCATGTTGTAAATCAGCACATACAGTAGCTCTGGGCCAAAAAGCTGTCTTTCTTATTGGGCAACCTGTTATTATATTCCACATACACATCAGCTAGTGTTAATTAGCAGTCTTCAGAGGTGCTGGGAGGTGGATTTTGTTACTTAACTTGACTTGAGACTTTCAAAACAATGATTTAATTGAAAAAAAAAGAAAAGGTTTCTAAAATAACACATTCTCCTATGCCAGAACTCAATTGTGTTTGATCACTGCAACATGAAAAATGAGCAGCCCGAATGAAAACTGCTGAACAAATGGCCTAACTTGGCAAAAGTACATTTTGGACCACGGGCCCGTGCTTTCGCTGAGACTGAAAAGGGCTTTCGCCTCATTCCCTCATGTTCACCTTGGAAACTGAGAGAGCACAAAACACAAACGTTGTGCGGGTGTCCTCAAACAAACAAACAAACAAACAAGTGAAATTGGTTCAACGCAACACAACAGAAGTCCGGACACAAATCACCAAGGAATTGGTCCAGGGCTGCTATAGCAACAAAAAGTCAGCGTAGGCCCTAAACCAGAGACACAAACACATCTTTCTGTAAGAATAAAAAAATATATATATAAGGCAGTGACAGATGAGGCGGGGCTTCACCTGACTGAACCTGGTAGAAGAACTTCTCATGTCTTTGTGAGCTATGACAGCAATACAAAGATCACTAAATCATAACTTCATTATCTCCATCTTCATCTCATCTCTGTAAGATGGCACCTACATTTTAATGTATTACAAAAAGGAAACTAAACCAGTCCTGACGTTTGAAAAATTCAAGCTGTGGGTTTTCACCAGCACGACGCTCCCCCACACACTGCCTTATCAACTTAAAGCTTCTGACTGCTTTTTGAAACAAATACCCCCCACCCACAAATACCTCACCCACCCCCACTGTATTAAGACCTTCCTCTGCATCAGTGTGAACTTGTCTTCACAACTTCTTCTTTTTAAAGCCCTAACAACCTGACAAGATGACTTTTTAAAAGTTACTGATTGGAAGTTGTCAAGTGTCAACATATGTAGCACTAGAAAGTAAAGTAAATCACTTCATACAAAGTTAAATTAAATAGTAAGAATTTATCTTAGATGGCAATGAATGACAGGTGAACATCTTCACTGCCACTTACCGAATAAAAAGCAGTGAACACTAATAATAATAATAATAAATGATTGCACAGTAAATACAGATTGGATATGAACTGAATCCTTATTGCCACCTGTTACCTCCAGTACTCGTGTCTGAGATTCAGCATACAGTGCTGCATCTAAGTAAATGGTATGCGCCCTAAACCAAAAGTCTTAACTTAGCTTCTCCTTCATTGAAAACCAACACGAACAGGTTCGTGCAGTTCCCTGGCTCCGAACACCATGTTTGGAATTTGAAATCCTTGGCTGTCGTTCTGTTTTTAGAGTTAAATCTTGGTTTATATGAACTATTTTTCACCGTCCAAAAATAGCCCCAGCAGATGGTTTCATTTTCTTCGCTTCACAATTCATTAATATGTTTCACAGCATACTTTCAACCTGAGTGGGCCGACGACTGATTTTAATTTTGTGTCAGGGGTAAAAAAGCTCGACTGCATGCTTCAGCGGCTGTGCAGCGTGGTGGTATTTGAGTTATTTCTGAGGGAAAGACAAGCCGGTTGATGTTTGTTTACAGGTACTAGAGCACAAACCGCCAAAAAAGTGAGCTATAACTTCACTAAAAAATGGTGTATTAACAGGATGTGGTGCAAACACAGGCAGTGAGTAAGTGCCAACCACACCGGAGCCACAAACTGGCACAGAGAAAGCAAAAGCAAGAGCCCAATCTCATTTCAGAGCAAACCATAAACCAGATGAAATACAGCTCTCTTCTACAAAAATCACTTTCTGCATACTGAAGTGACACACTGGCTACAGTTTTTAACCCAGACCACCATCACTACCTCTGTTCGCAAGAATGAAAACCACATTTACTCACAACTAAATCAACACTACTTTTATTCCGATATCTTTAGGGTCTTTGCGGATTAGGATTATATTTATATAACATATAATCATCTTATAAATTAGTATAAACTACCCAGCATCATGATCCCAAGCAGGGACAACACTGACAATGAATATTTACAAGTTAAACTTTGACTTGTAATTAGGTATTTTTACATTGTCGTGCTGCTGTTTTTAATTAAAGACAAAAATACTTCTCACCACATCTTTTTAAAGGAAAAATTAAAGGGTTTTATAGTGACCGTGATTTAGATCACTTTCCCTTCACCGTTCAGTATTTGGTCTAGCTCCAGCCACCGTTGGCAGCTGTGTACACTTTCTCATATTTCTTGTGAAAACCGTTTAACATGTGTGTCATCTATGTTGAGCCATTTAGTGTGACAATGTACATGTGTTTAGTCTTCGGCCTTATCTACATAATAACATATGGACTTCACCGACAGCCTATAATTCTGCATACTGTACTAATAAAGTGGCTTACCATGAGAGAAACCCCAGTAAGGGGGAAGGAAATGTGTTTTCATCAGACAAGTGTAAACAGTGTGTCAGTTGGTAAGCAAAATTCAAAGAAATAAACCAAAGAAAAAAAGAAAAAAATGCACATTTCCTGAAAGTAATTTCCTGTTTTGATTCGTCTTTGCATATAGCAAATTGTTCTGGATACGGCCAATATGTCGCCGTGTTCCCAAGTGGTTTGACAGCTTTACACCCTTACACTAAATACTCTTTCATACTGTCATATTGGGTGTTATCCTCCGAGCCATGTGCACATACATTTTGTCAACATTTGTCTTGGGAGTTGCCATTAGTTGGAAGCGAGTGACTGAATTATCATGTGTGTGCTGCTGATCTGGCTGCCTTTCATCAGAATTAGTCCAAACATGCTGTCTCCTGGGCCTCAGCATGATATGAAACTTACAATGTTTAGTTCCTAAATGTAATATTTTAGACTTTGCGAGTTTAATATGTAGTACAAGGTTGTTATTTTGGATTGCCGCCGTGTGTGAGATGTCACGAGAGGTCAGTGTGACACTTCTTCCTCTTGCAGGAAGACCGTATGCATCTGTTACATCTCAATGTATAATCACAACTCAGATTTTTATCACCTCTATATTGTTTATGACACAATGACACACAGTTGTGCAATAGGAAATCGCTTATCTTTCAAACTAATCGTTTCATATCTAATGTTCGTTGGGTTATTTTGACATGACGTGCACAAGTGCATTAAGATAAGTGATAAACGGTTTAGTAAAAGTAATGGATGAAAGTGTGAGGCGGGTGTGAAAGCCCCCACACGTGCGCTAGTAACTGTCAGCAGGCTTTCGGTGCAGCAATGCACGAGTAGCAAAAGATTCACATGCACTACACTTTGCACCCCACGGCCTAGAGCTGCTGCTGATAAAACATTTATCACATTTTATGTGTTTGTAGCATGGAGCTCGCTGTACATTTGCACAACCATGATGCGTTATGGGCTTTTACACTGTGTACACATATACAGTATGTTAAGGCTGACCACCAGTCGCAGCAATAACACACACACCGCGTGGTGTAGTTATTCATTTTAATACATTTTAGATTATCAAATATTACTGTTAATGTGTCACTGTCAGCAGATTACAGCATTTCCCATACAAAATAAGAACACAGGCTTTTTTTTTTTATCAAAATGTCCAAAAAATGCAATACTTGGCTCGTTAAAGTAAAAGCAATTTGTTACGTTCTGTTCAGACAGATTCAGGAACTTAAGGTGGAATTATCCGGTAACTACATTTAAAAGACCTGGTGGAACTATATGAGACTATATTGAACACAGTCAGTTGGCAATAACACTAAGCCAGCACTACTTCGTTAACGCAAAGTGCTACCAGGGGAAAGATATAAAGAAACACTTGGAAAACAAGCAAGAGTTTGCTGCCAACATATTAACAATGAAAAAACAACAACAACAATAAAACAACCAAACTTTTGTAAACATACCAAATTACAATGAAACGCAACTCTAAAATCAGCTGCACTCACAGTGTAACATCGCTGACAGGGCTACACAGGAGTCAATATGTTTGTGTCGAGTCACACACACTCTTTCAAGCGGCTCAGTGTTAATCTGAACGCAGGTAAACATGCAGTAGGATGTTCTTATCTCTCATCTTCACAGCTCAGCCTGTAGATAGTGGCCAGAGGAGAGCAAATGTTAGTACATCAAACAGTCACCACACGTTTGGGATGGCAAAGCTGAAAAACTACGATATAAAACACAAGGGTGGCAAAAATTTAACATTGACTTACGCGAGAGAACATAACTTCAGAGGAGAGAGAGAAAAAAAAGTGTTGCAGAAGAACAGCGTGCGTGTTTTTTTTCTCTAATTAAATACTACTTCTCAATCCAGGACGTTTGAGAACGAAGGCTTCAAAGAAAAGCAGCATAAAGGGTCAATTCGTGGCTCACGTGACTTTTGCTCATTGCTTCCTCCTCACTGCTGATCAAACACGGTGTACTACAGTGCAGTATATGCTTTGATTATTTGTTTTACTTACTGATAAAGGGCAGTGTGATAAAAAAAGTTTCTGTGAGGCCCCATCTGTACATTAACCAGTAACACAAAGACGACAGAAAGACGACACATCTTTCTATTCCGCCACTGCTTGAGTGGTACAACCCAATATTTATGCACCGAGCAACCACTGTGTCTGGGCTCGGTTTAGTTTAGGGGGGTAACACAGAAGCATCCGTTAAGGTGAAACCTTAAACCGTTTGCCTTTCCAGTGTTAACATACCCAGCGACAAAGGCTTTGAAGTACTGATCAGCCTGGTGTTTACTTTGGTCTAGGGTCGACCCTCAGGACCACAGAGAGCTTAACCCTTATCATGTTAAGTCCATCACTACAGGGGCGCCTTAACTCAGTTCTTGAAGGCCCCGTAGCGACTGGCTTTATTAATGAAGTTCTTGAGCAGGTCGTGGTCCATGTCTGCAAAGGCCTGGGTCTGCGTGACAGCTGTTAGGTGGTTGACGCAAAACTTGAAGCAGAACTCCTCCAGATCCTAAAAATGAAGAGGGCTGTCTGGTCAGTGCTGAGGAGTACAACTAAGCTACTGAGAAGGCTCCCACCACCATGGTGCCTGACTGTGTGTCAGGAGCTATAAGCTTACCCGCGCCTCATACTTGACAGCGGCAGAGAGCAGAGTGATGGCGTTGTCCTCAGAAATGCCTCTCTTGATTGTTTCCTGGCACAGCCTCTTCAGCCTCGTCTCTCGGTAGAACGTAGCTAAATCAAGCAGCCCTGCACACAAAAACAACACAAAGGTGAAGGCTGCAGCACTAAGTCAAAGTTTCCTAGTGTGCTCTCAGTGCGTAGACGACTGTGTCGCACGTCTCGGCTTACCAATAGCATCCTCTGGTGGCAGGTTGATGGTGTCTGTGTAGAGGTACTCCAGGAAGGCTTTGTACACCAGATACGAGAACTGATGAATCTCTATAGCGTCCTCGTCGGTTTCATTCAGCAGTGCGCGGAAATGCTCACACCTGCAAGGGGGAAGAACAAAAAGTGCAAGGTTGCTCGTGTGTCACGGTAAATGATACCTCACCGGCGAAGCGGCGCGTTTTACTTCTACTTTCCAAGAAACCAAAGCGAGGGCCATTATCACCGTGAGGTGAACTGTGTAGTCTAAAGCAGATTTGAAAAACAAAAACAAAAAAGGAAACGTGTGAGCGCTCGCACAATTTGAGATCTGCTAACTGGATGGAAATCACAGAAAACCCTATATATGTATATAATATAATATAATATAATATAATATAATATAATATAATATAATATAATATAATCATATTTTCTTTCCCTGTGAATCCCATCATGACATAATTTTATAAAGTGTACAGAAACAGCTTTTTAAAAATGAATATCATGTTCAATTTAAGTTTTAAGTTAAATTATTACACAACAATTATTTAAAGCAAAAATTAGGTATATTCAAAAATAGTCGTGTGATCTAATAGCACAGTTTAAGGTAGACAGGACATGGAGAAGAGATAGAGAGAGGATAGTGAAGGGCTGCAGGTTGAAACCAAACCCTAACCACTCCGCCAGGTGAGGGCATCCTATCTCGCTTCCTGAGGCCAAGCGGAGGCACTTTGCCAGCAACTATAACTCACAGTATTTTTCTATAATTTTTCCCCAACTGCTAATCTCCACTGGGTCAAAACAATGCCTCCCTATCATTTCTTCTCAGGACACAGCTGAACGAACCACTGAGTTTTCGTTCTCGAGTGCATCTCAGACGTATCATTTGCATGTGATCTCGCCAAAGCAAGGCGTTTTGCACTGTTGGGTATTCGTTGAGTTTGAGTGTGCGTGTGCACGTCGCAGACAGTCTGGCTCCTTCCTACTGACAGTGCAAAAGAGCAAGGATCCTGGAATGCAGATACTTTGAGTGCATGCGTGGTTATAAAAAGAAAAGAGGAAAACAATAGGTCCGTCTTTGCTTCCCCGTGACATTAACAGGAAAGACGGGGAAACGCTGTCTAACAGATGGAGTTTAAATATAGGCAACGCAGCATTTCAGGGGGTATGTGGTAAATTCATTAAACGCAGAAAGGTGACTCAATGTGTTCGCTGTCGTGACGGCTGCACAATTTTTAAAAAATATATTTGTTTGTCTTGATTTTATGTTTCTATAATTAACAATCACAAAGTGGATTTCTGAAAACCCCAGTGCGGTAATGGCAAAGCGCCTTCATGACTCATGATCAAGCAAAACCACTGAATGCGAAAATATACGTGACCAAAATGAAAATAAGAATGGAGAAGCAGGCTGCTCTGGTGAGGAAATCATTTTTTAAAAACAAAGCAAAGAAGAAATGAGCAGAGAGGAAAAACCTGGAGACAGTTTCAGTTCTCCTACGACTTAATTTATGATGTTCCCTAGTCGCAACATAATCATAATAACCAAGTGGCACCGATTGACGTTTTCACATTTCCTGTTCTGTGTACCTGATTTTCAGCAGGGCTTTGTGAACATGGATACACTTCCCATCAACCAAGAACTTCAGGTCTGAAATCTCTGGGCTGTCAAACTCTTTCTTCAGAGACTGGGCAACAGTCATGTAGTCATCACCATCTGACAAAAACAAAGGAAATAAAATCATCGTTTGTTCCTGTAACACTTCAGTTGAACAGGTAACAAACGGGAACAGATTGCACTGATGGGAGCACTGAAGATTTCAGCGGCTTGTTAGTCAAACAGATTTTTTGTTTTTGTGTGTCATTGCCTTTATAGATTAGAGTGTAAACAAAGTGAAGATCTCACACTGACATGTTTTTGCTTGACTTCAAATTAGATCACACACGTGACAGTTCAATGTGAACAGGAAGCAAAGTTTCCTGTTTATATCTTAGGAATTTGCACCTATGACAAACTCCCCTCTATATGGCATGATTAGCTCTGGGTACAGGGTAAATGGAACAACGTCCAAATGCTTCACACTGCAAACATTGGCTTTATACTCCTTTTTAAACACGCTCACCTACTGAGAGGAGGTGCCACGTGACTGCTGGTGTGGCGAAGCAAGCGAACACATCGTCTGTGCCGCTGAAATGGGTGAGGTGGGGGCTGGCGACAGCCTGACCTCGACACTGACCCCACATCAGAACCTGCCCGCTCTGGGTCTTTGCAGCCGACGTGTGGCTGGTGTGACATGCAGCCACCTCCACCATCCTGGTGACAAAAAACAGAACGCAAGCTTAAAGTATTACTGATGTATGGGCGTCTTATGTACGATGAAATATGTCTTTTAGGATCTTGTCATCTGGCCCTCAGCATGGCCTCAGAGGTGTCGATGCTAATCGAGGCCAGAGGAAGAAAACAAAGTACTAACCTCTCCTTGTCTGTGTTTATTTGAGTGGGGAGCGCTTGATTACTCTTGTTGCCTGTTCCTAACTGCCCATATGAGTTGGCTCCCCAGGCGTAAACAAACCCGTCATCTGTAAGTGCCAACGTATGCGCGTATCCACAGGCAACCTATGGGAGGAAGAGTGTAATTAGGCTGAACTGAAACAAATGAACAAAAGCTTTAGGACATTCATTTCTCTCTCTTTTTGGTTCTTACCTGGACAATGTTGATGCCTTGGAGAGCAGCGATCCTGCATGGGGTCTGCTGATTGCCATTGTTGCCCAGACCAAGCTGTCCATTGCAATTGTAGCCCCAACCATAGATCTATAGCACAAACAGAGGACATCAAGGCATTGGTGTGGGATGCTCTTCTGTTTGTTTAGGACTGTTGTCAGCCTATAGCAGCTTTTATCTACATAGAATTAATTTAATCTCATTTGCAGTTTCTGGCATTTATTAACACACTTCTGACTTTACAAGCTGCTTAAGTCACAATTATCTTATGCTTACTGTAGGTGTGACAGACATTTGCATTAGCCAGTGCTCGATTTACGTCCGATTGACGTGTTACCTCTCCATTGTCCAGTACAGCCATAGAGCAGAGCTGACCACAGGCTATGTTAACCACCACCTTGTTCTGCAGGCAGCTGCTGACCCGGCGCGGTGTCGGCTGGTTAGCGGTGGACCCAGAACCTACTTGACCGGAGTTGTTGTAACCCCACGCGAACACCTTAACGCAGAGAAAGATGTCACAGTCCAAAGTAAAACTAGAGATTGGACATAAAGGAACTCAAGGAGGAGAGACACAGGCGAGGATAGACTACCTCTCCATCAGTCGTCAGGGCAATAGTGTGATGGGAGCCACAGGCCACCTCTGTCACTCTCTTGTTGAGGAGGTTGGTGGACACGAGGGCAGGGGTCAGCCCATGATTGGTGGTTCCATTACCCAGCTGGCTGTAGCCGTTGTGTCCCCAAGCAAACACCTCTCCGTCTACATAGCAGTAGATCAACAAACTTTCATTCATGTTGTCTCAGTGGTTAATAGTTAATTAACAGATAAGAAGCAGCTGACTCAACATGAACACAGACATCAGCTCATAGCACTAACTGGAAACTATATACGGAACGTTTAATAGCTGAAAAACAGAAATGCTTCTTATTATTTTACGTTATAATTACAATAAGTATGTGAATATAACTGTATGACCAGTAAGGTTTACAATAATCGTCTACTGTTTGATTAAACAGACCAAATGGCTTTTAATGTACTCAGATTATACTTATCTCAATACACGTTATTAAACTCTAACAACTAATTCATTTCACTTTGATTTCAGGCATCTGCATGTATCATCATGTTGTTTGTGATGTCCTTCCTAAAGGAAAACTCCCCTCAGGCTTTTCTGAACTGGATTACCTGCAGTTGCGATAACCACATGCGGTCCCGTTCCATAGCTAAGGGACACAATCTTCTTCCCACACAAGACATCAATCCTGCGTGGCTCAATAGTGCTTTGAAGGTCTCCGAGGCCTAAACAGCCACTGCAGTTGGTGCCCAGAGCGAAGACCTGCGGAGACCAAACATCGCAGATGAAACGGCACGGATATCAACGAATCATAGTTAAATGCTGCTACATGTTGGTGTTTACTGATAAATATATCACAGTAAAAACTCAATATCTGGAGACTTTGTAGGTTTTAAGTTATGAAATAATCAGAAGTGTGAAAAGTCATTTTACAGTCTATTACAAATTAAATATTTTCATTTTGTCTCCCACTGTGGCCTGATGATATTTTCATTATTGTTAATTATTATTTTGTCTATAAAGTCTTTGAAATTTCAGAAAACCCACGTCCCTGTAATTTGCCAGCACCTCGGAGGGTTTAACACTCAATTTTACCCCAATTTACTTCGTGATTAACGGACTAATCATTTCAGTGCTATTCGCACCCAAATAAAACCAAAATAATCTTCTGTGGGATTACGTTTTCAGAAATACTTCAGCACTGGTTTTTCCAGAATGTTTGTGAGCTGAACTAAAATCAACTTAGATAATAACTGCGTGTATGCGAGGTGGAAACATGTAACTTTAAGTGAAATATCCACTAAAATATGTTTTTTTAAACTCAGTTGGAAGCTCCAAAACATAAACTGTTTGGGCGTCAGAGATAAACACATGAGCAAGGGCGGCAAGACGAAGCACGCTCTAGTCTACACCTTTCCACAGGATAAAAATGGAGCTTGCTTGGGTATTAGCTAAAGATAGCCTCTTTCTATCTGCTTATCCCCGTGCCTGGAACTGCACCCGGTATCAACCAGACAGGGGGAGAGGCCTGCAGCATTGCAAATACAAAATAATCAAAGCAAATGTATCGCAGGAAAGTCTGTCATGTCTTGCGACACATCTTCATTTTAAACAAGAGTGTTAAAGCACCCTTGTGTTACCTCGTCATTAACTGTGACATAGAGGGCTTCATTTGCAGCACTGCCAAAGACACAAGCCTGCCGGATAAGCCGAAGTTCCTCAGGAGGAAGGAGGGCAAACACTGGCCACTTCCCCACGTCCAGCATACTACTCAGCTGTGAAAGGAGGAGAAGACACAGTTGTAAATATGTCACACAGACATTTTGATTTTAAAAAATGTATCTATATCACGTAATAAAGCTGAAAATGTGTGTGTTCCTTTACCTAAATATTTTATTTTGGATATTCTTCGAAGGAAAAAATAGACTCAAATGGTAAAGTAAAATGCTGAGTCATAGTAAAGCAGGACTATGGTGAAGTTGTCCCATTCCTGCTCTGGTTAATTGCATACAAAAGGACTATTTGTGTTATAGTACAGTTAATGGAAAACATCAGACTAAAACTTGATTGTCTGAGGAATTTTGCCTTCCGGCCTGTAGCAACAAATGCTTACACGAACAAACTAAAAAAAAGAAAAGGTTTTCCATGTCTCAAAAGTGTCACAACAACAAAAAAAACAACTTTACCCTGAGCCCAGATTTGTAGACAGATTAAAAGTGACTGCGTGTTGACTGACATAAACCCATTACCTGGTATCTGCTGAAAGAAATGCCAGTGTGTGTCACTTCTTCTGTATGTGTTGTGCACAGATACTATCATATATATATTTAAATCAATTCATGTGGGATGGTACACTCATGCATCCTTGACACGTGCTTTGCTCATTGCACAGGAAATATTGCATCAGGATTCATATATATATATATATATATATATATATATATATATATATATATATATATGTGTGTGTGTGTGTGTGTGTGTGTGTGTGTGTGTGTCTTGTGTGTCAAGGATGCATGAATTGATTTTAAAAATATGGGTTGCTTGCATCTGTATTTAATGGAGATGAAATATCACCCTGACTCTCCAAGATCAATACATGCCATTAAACCCTGCTTGTCTCCTTGCCTTTCTTTATTGGTCTGAAAATGCACATTAAACATAACATGATGTGGCATTTTGCATCATAAATAACAAACTTTAAGGAGTCATAACACTCTGAAATAACTCGTTTTATAAGTCACAACATGAAGCTGCACTTCATATGAACTCATCCTTCATAAACACCGCCCCTCCCAGGTTATGAGATGTCCCAAGACTTGAAAATCAAACAAACAGCGCAACAGAACCAGGATATGTTGCAGCCTGGCTACATTTACTAATGCAGCATTAAAGCAATAACACATAAGCGCTCTTAAACTATTAAAACATTATAAAGCCCGATAATCGTCGAGATGGGGGGGGGGTGTTGATGGGAGATGCTGGTCCAAACTGTTGTCGTTTTACCTTTTGCTGTTGTGTTTAGCTAGTGTTTGGTCCGTCGCTTTCTGATCAGTGAAAACTGAAACACCGGGAAGTTGTCAGACAACATATTCGGAGGATCAAATCGCCGATGGGATCATCTTTGCGGTCTGCTACGAGTCTGAGTCTTTTAGTAGCTGTGGTCGGCCCTTGTTGTTGTTGTAGTAGTTAGCTTTAATCGCTGCTACACCGCCGAGAGACAAGAGCACGCAAACGCACCGCACTTCCTGCAGTTAGGCGGTGCGTTTGAGGGAAATCGGAGCTGGGAGCTTCAAACGTTTATTATTAGAAAATATATCCAAGGCTTTGCCAGCGAGAGTTTTTATGACTGATAGATAGATAGATAGATAGATAGATAGATAGATAGATAGATAGATAGATAGATAGATAGATAGATAGATAGATAGATAGATAGATAGATAGATAGATAGATAGATAGATAGATAGATAGATAGATAGATAGATAGATAGATAGATAGATAGATAGATAGATAGATAGATAATTATTTAGCCTACATTTCACCATCAATCTACGCTGCAATTTGTAAAGCGTATTCACAATATACACCATCAATTCACATATTAACAATATTTATTCACATCCCATCAATTTACAATATTATTTGCATTACTTAATTGCATCTCATACCATAAATCTACATCAAATCAACTGTATTCTAAACTTTTTTTTTACATGTCAGAACATCATACCAAATATCAGCAGTTGCCAGTCATTACAATTAATTCACAACTTTCCAAATAGGTCTCTCTTCTGCCTTTCCTGTCTCTGTCTACATGCTATATGGCAGGGGTCGGCAATTAAGTTTGGACGCGGGCCAATTTTTTTCTGACAATTCCATCGCGGGCCAAGGCCCGGGGGGGGGGGGGGGGGGGCGTCCTGATTGGCTGAGTGAGAACCGCACTTATGTTGAACGTCCTGATTTATTAAGGGAGCACTGTACAAAATGGGTGTAACAAGTTGTATAAAAGTGTGTGGTTAGGGGTTTTACGGCCTTAAACGCCCACTGCGTCTGTCATGAAACAGTCAACCTGCCCTAGCAACCTGTATGTATGTATGTATGTATGTATACAGCAGCGCAGATCTGCCGACCTTGTTTGGTTTTGTTTTTTTCATTTAATAAAACATATTTGTTCACGTTGTCTGTTGCAAGAGGGACACAGGACACTTTTATTTTCCACAGGTTACAGCGCACGCACGTGCCAATTAGCGTTCCGACCTGTGCGTCAAGTAAAGAGGCTGCGAGGATGTTCTGGCTGCTGTCACGTTACTTATCAGCTACTTTTCAATAAATGTTGTGAAATCTGTGGAATTGTTGTATTTTGAAGGGAAACATGAGGTTTAAAATATATATTTAAAAATATATATGTATATATTAAAATAAATCATCGTCATCTAGCGGGCCAGATATAATTGATGGCGGGCCAGTTCTGGCCCGCGGGCCGCTAATTGCCGACCACTGCTATATGGTCTGCTGACCTCCGGGTCATAACCCACTTCTTAACATGCTTGGTTGGGTTCCACATGTCTAGTGGTGGACCCACTAGTTTTATAAACATCAAACAAGAGAGACTGCCTAAGCCTCCATTCACAGAGCTATTTACACCTTTCATCATGTGTCCTAAAGTAGGCTACCTCTACCTGTCCATGAGAATAGTCAACAAACCTGCAGAAACTAATTTCACATTTGCAGAAATACTGTGGCAAGCTCTCGTGGAAGCATGCAGGGAGAGACAGATTTTTTTTATTTCACAACTCAGGTAGTGCCACCATTCGCAAATTTCAATTATTTATTTTTATTTATTTATTTTTTTGGGTGGTCTATGCATTTACAAATGAATCACAATGAATTTATGGATCCATTGTTGATTTACAGTTTGAAAGTGAGCATAGCATAAGATGGTTCACCCAGGAACGTTATAATATTAAGTTATCAGATTTTCAAATAAGTGATGCTCTCCTGACTTTCCCGCCTGCCATCAACTGTTAGTTTTTAGATCTATGGATGATGCAAGGCGGTATATGTTTTTTTCAATTTAATCCAAATATTATTTCTAGTGGAGTGATAATTATTCAGTGAGCAGTATCTATTTTTTCATGTTTCTAATCAAAACAAGTTAAAGTGAACAGAGCAGTCCTGTCTACAGTAATAATCAAATGAAAGCTGATCATGCGTGCATCTTGCTTAATTTATATATACTTTTATTTGATTCTAGCATCATGACACGTAAATGGTCATATTTATATGAAGAGGAAACTCAACACTTTTGTTTTTAATCTTGCTTTTACTTGAACTATATTTAGAATTATTTCTGATATACTGTATATATTTTAATCTGTTCACTTTTATTTATTTATTTGGTTAGTGTCTGTCTGTTTATATATTTTAAGCTTTATTTGTGGATTTTATTATATATATATTTATTCTATTTTATCTAACTATTTATACACTGGCTTTTCTTCTTCTTCTTATTATTATTATTATTATTAATTATTATTTTAAACCTGCCTGACTGCAAGATGATGAGATGGCACTTTCTCAGTTTGTGTTGTGCTTTAATGCAGTAGTGTGGAGGGTTGTGGTTGGTTGTTATGTGGTTAGCACTTTGTATTACTTTTTATCCGTATAATAAGCGCTATACAAATAAAGACTGATTGATTGATGGTTAAAATCCTGAAACTTTAAACTACACTACACTTGAACTTGAACCATTACAGCATATAAGATTTTACAACATATGTTATGTTTATCTTTAAATGTACATATGTTCTCTTTCTATACGCACAGTTGCAATTCATGTGGTTACTTTCATGTCGGTTTCTCTGTTATCTGTCTTTGTGTCTTTCCCCCCATGCATCCTGTTTTGCTGCATGAAGTCACTTTATCATTTTGGTTTCGATTTACATATACAATAATTTACACATACAATGATGCTAAGATAAAGGCTATTTATTAGAAACATCAACAGGGTTCAATTGCCTCTAAGGACCTATTTTACTTTAACTATAGATGGAACAGCAAAACCTGACGGTATGATGAAGACACATGAGACATATGTAGAAACAATCTGATTCATCAGGAAATTAAACTTTTTTTATTATTAGTTTTGTGGAAGATAATTTTTTCCACTTCATCTGTGTCTTGGCAGAAACAGTACAACATTTATAAAGTCCAGCAGGTGGAGCCAAATGTATCCTAGTCTTGGTGCATGTCAGTGCATGACAGAGCCTTGTTTGTGCCAAAGCTTTGCAGACCTATCTGAGAATAAAATCACCTGTTAAGAAAACACAATAAGAAAAAAAAATCTCATTGGGCATCTCTGGAAGGATAAACACAGAAACACAGAGTGTGTTTGTTTCTTGGCTAAAATTGAAAACATATAATTAAGGGACATTCTGCCAAAAGAGTGCAATTTGCTAGTTGTAACCCTTCAAAATTAAACTTCATTTTTCATTCCATTTCCATATAGAATTTAGTAATATACACATTTACTTGTTCAAAATGAGTACTCGTCAATCTCAGGCTACTTTATTTAATTTATTGCAACTTTTGAAAGTTTATCATCATTGCATTTTTTTCTCTGCGGTAACAGCAATGAGTTTTTAGCATAAAATTAGCAATTGTGTGAAATCTAACCACTGAGCATCTATGCTAGTAGCTTGAGCATATGTAGCACATTCTTAAGATTCAACTGAACATTTTACTTTTGATATCAACAAATATTGTCTTAGAGATAATTTAGGTAACAGGACTGAGTTTTTAGATTGACCGTCTCTGACACAGCTAATATATCATTAAATTTAAGGAAAAATAAATGAGATAACTTACTTTTGGTCTTTCCATGACTTGCAGAAAACCCAAATGACGTCACTTCCTGCAGAACATGTCACTGGTGGAATGTTTTCAGAGCGGGAAAAGTGTTTGGGTAACAGCAATGAGTGAAAACCTGGGGACAGCACTAAAATGTGAATTTTAACCAAAATATAATGAAGTTTTTGTAAAACTTTTTGTTAAGCAATATAAAAGAAAGCACCTTTACTCATTGTGTTATGCACGGTACTTTTATTTTAAAGGATGTCTGTTATCCTATCCCGGATGTGTTGTGTGTTTCCCCGGGAAAAACTGTACGCTTGTATGTAACAGTGGTCGAGCCATGTTAAAATAAAAAGGCAAGTTGGAAGCTGTACTGAAGTGGAGTCTAAATGAAAATACTTAACACTTTTGATTTACAAGTGTAGATAGAATATGGAGTCACACTTAAATGCAAAAAAAAAAAAGATTATGGAAGGATTTTGTTCATGATGCATTGTGGTAAAGTGTGGCGTTTGGCTGTGGGGACAGGCAAGAAATGCTATGTATCAGTGTTTTAGATGCCTTTTAAAATATTTAAAAATATATATATCTGTAATTTCTACACTGATTCATGTGTATGGTGTTTTGTATAATAATAAAATATAATTTGTATTATATTATCACTTGTGTTTATACATTTAATATACAATAATATGCTGGGGGAGTGGGGACGGAAATGTCACTCTTTTGGTGGAATCACCCTTAAAATAATATGAAATATGTAATTACCATGCTATCCCTCCTAACCTGCTGTTGTCCACATATTGCCATTGTGGATAAGGTTTGAAGTTTTGACTAAAAGTTGTGCTTAGAAAATGACTGTGTGAGTGACTTTAGCACTGTGGCATATCACAAAATGTTAAATGCTTTGCATGACAAAGAAAGGATGTAGTGAATTTGTTTATTTAAATGAGGTACTGGGTCTTGACTGACGGAGTGTCTGTGGTGTTGCCTCGGTATCAGATCCCTTAGACTTTGCAATAATTGATAAATAATTGATAGAGAGTCATGCAACTAAATGTCATCAACATCATAAATGTAATTATATCAATAAAAATAATAAAAATATATATAAATTTGCGTCAGTAGCTTAGTCTATAGAGACTTGGCTTGAAAACCGGAGGGTGGTCGGTTCAAGTCCAGCATGGACCCAAAACATGGAAGGTGGACTGGTAGCTGGAGAGGTGCCCTTGAGCAAGGCACCGAACTCATGTATGTCTATGAGCCTTGTACCGTATGTGTGTTTGGGGTTAAAAATGCATGTAAATAAAAAAATAATAGTATATCTTATTCTTAAATAGATGTACGGTAATTGTAGTTTCAGATAAATAAAGATGAATGAACAACACCAACACCTTTATACAACACTGTTAAGGGTGGCCACTGTTTCTGGGAATATCTGCTGGCAAACGGAGCTGGGACTTACAAGGTCACACACACGTGAAATAAAAAGTGTACACGACCCACCGCATACACATGACTGACAAACCGATCACAGACACGTCAACCTTAAGGTCCTCCTTAAAGTAATGAAAATAAAGGCAGACGGATATGTGTCGGTTTTTTTAACCGCAGCGGACGTGCGTTTGAGTTTAGTCAATAAATAAATAAATAAATCTAAAACAACGTGTTACTTATTATAAATATTCCTCCTGGCTATCCTGGAATTTGGGGGGATTCGTCATTGATTTGCATGTAACGCGCATGCGCACAACACAAGTCCGCCCCCCCTCGATGTAAGCGATGGCGAAATTCCTGACTTTTGTGCGAAGGAGCAGGCTCGGATGGGAAGTTATCTCGATAAATTTCGCAGTTTAGGCCGACATCATCGACACTCGGCGTCGTCACGGTCGCTTTGCTCGTCACTTTGGTCTGTTGTGTGTGTGTTTTTTTTAAAGGCGTAGTCAAGCGTTGAACGGGTCCGTCGTCCCACAACAACAACAGCGAAGCAAAAGCACCATCATTCATCATCCTCGCTAACTATTAGCATTAGTTGGGCTAACTAGCGGCTAGCATGTCACATATCGCCGTGGCTTGTGTCTATCTGGGCAGCTAGCGAGTTTCAATCAGGTGTTGCAGAAAGTAGTAGCAGGGGTCGTCGCTGACGGTGTACATTTTTTTTTGTTTGAGGGGGGGTGGGTGTGAGGAAGATCTGCGTAAGATTCATCATCAGTCAAGTCTGCTGCTGCTGCTGTGTCGACTGACTTGAGTGAGTAATCTGCTCTGTTGTTGTTCATAATAACCGTGTTTTATCCAATAACTGTGTGACCTGTAACGCAGTCTCTACAAAGCTTACCGTTTGTTAGTTAGCTGACTGCAATGTTATGTTGCAGTTGGGACCGGGCACGGCTATGACATAACGCCAACACACACACACCTGTGGCAAGAGTAAACAGTTGTCATGGCTGCACAATAATTAACATAACCGTGGTAAATAGGAATCGTTACACCTGAACATTATTAAATATACATGAGTTCATGTCTAGGCTAGAGGTAGGGGTTATTTAGGTTTACATTTAGCCGACTGGGGTACAGTATCTTAACAATGCAGACTGTGGGGGCAGCTGGGGGATCGAACCGTCGATCATCTGATTACCTCCTGAGCCCACAGCTAGTTAAGTCAAATACATGATTAGATATTCACTTTATTCATCCCAAACGCGGGAATTTACTTGTTACAGCAGCAGAGGAAAAGTGTAGCATACACTGCAGGTTTAGAAAAAAGTAGAAAAGGCAAAAAAAAACACAATAATCAGACAGAAATATCTATAACCTACACAAAACGCACACAAATAAAAGTGGCATGATGTATAAAAAGAGTATTGTCATGTAAAGTGACCATAGTGTAAGAACTATTGCAAAGAAACCATGATACAAATAATAATATTATTGCAAGAGAGTATATGTATTCTTACATATACTCTAAATACCTGCACTAAATAGATAACCAGCTGTTACACCGTGTGAAGAAAGTCACGCATTGGTAAATTTTCAGATAAACTGCTGGCTTACAACCTAAAGACATTGACAACTGAATAATTAACACACATAAGGCCTCTCTTATTCTTTCCACATCTATCACTATCACAACTTTGTCCATGCTTCATGACACGGAGGAATACACAGAGGTGTTTGGTGCTGTTATTGTAACTGTTCAAAGGTGTTTTCCCCCTTTTCATGAAAACTGTAACTGAGAAACAGCTGTTGTGTTCTCATGGACTGCACCACAGTCAAATACGTCGTACAGGTCAGGCCAACAGCAGATGTTACCGCAACATGGAAGTTATGTTTATTGTTCTGCAACAGGAAAGCTTTGGTGCAATGTAACCGAAACTTAAGCTCAGCCGTTTTTAGCATGTTTTTTTTTTTTTTAATAGGACGCTTTGGTGACTTCTGATGATTTATCAGCAACTTTCAGCGGGGAAGTAAACGACACAGTGTGTTTATATTTTAGGACAGGTATAACATGGCCACTCCTTCAGCCTCCACAGGTGATTTTAAGTATGTAAAAAAACTGGAGTTGCACTTTATATCCGTAATCAGATCACATCATACTCAGAGGAATGAGTGATTGGCTCTTAAATCTTCATTTCCTGCATTTGAATGAAACACAGTCTGTAGCTTCCTGGGTAGTCAGACGTAAAGGATCCCTCCTTTTGTTACCTCTCTGTTCACTGACCCGCACATTAGGTCGCTGTCGTGTTTGTAATATTGACTGACTGATTGCAGTGATTGACTCGGAGGCCGAATGAAGGAGGCCCTGCCGTCGTCTAAGGCCTGCTCGCTGTGCTCGGCTAATGTGTTGCAGGTCCTCAAAACCCAGTTCATTGACCATCACACTGTAAACTGAGTGTGTTGTTTAAGCTTAAGGAGGGGAGGGGCTAAAGCCTACAGATAAGCCAGATCACTGCGGGGAGCAGGGGCGCATGCGCTGGATTGTAATTAGGTTCAAGGACACATGTTACATTTCTCTCATGGTGTTCGGTTGTTGTTTGAGAAATTTGTTAGTCACAATCTAATATTTTAAGTTTTTTTTTTGGTTTTTTTACACAAGTGGCTCCTCTTTAATGTTTTATTGCAGGGTACTGTCATAGAGTTTGACTTGACATGAGTTTAGGTATAATCCTTGTTTTTCATTTGAGTTTATTGATTTGAGTCGACGTCGTCGTATGCCTCCATGATCAGCTTCTTCGGATGGCTGTGTTTGTTGCGTGAAGGATGCGGGAACACTCCACAGACGTATTGTTTTGCTTAGTAAGTCGATGATACTGTCGATGAACAGTATGACACTTGGTGCCTAGTTTTAGTCTTTTGTTGTTTTATGTTGTTTTAGTCCATTGATAGGATAATTGGATGCTGTTGAGGACTTGTTGTTTTTCTCTTGTCCCTTTTTCTGTGAAGGTAGACGTGCTTGTGTTTGTAGACAATGTAGAAAAGGAAAGGTAAGCTCAATACGACTGAATAGTGGCATACCCTCAACCGTTTTTTAATCTTGTTGTAATTTATTGTTGTTAATAAAGTAATGTAGCTTGCATCACCTCAGCAAAAACATACAGACACTGACAGAGCACATTTGTATTATTGATAAACTGTCCCTCACTCATAGGCTGAATATATATCGACTTATAGCTTGTCATTTGATTTTTATATTGACTGTACAAGTTCCAACATGAACCACGGCACAAATGGGAGTTTCCAGTGATGAATGATCAACTCACTCTTTTAATCTGTGATCAGGCGTGTTTCTGTTTGGATGTGATTACTGGCTGAACCTGACCGTTAATTGATGCCATTAGAAAATATCTCTGAGCAGCTGCGCCACAACACTGACAGAGTATGACTGGCAACGGAAAACAATGCTTGTGTTTGGAAATTAATTATAATGTGTGTCAAACTTCCACTCAGTACAATTCAGCTTGTCACCATGTCTTTATTAGAAACAGTCGTGCATTTAGATTATAAGTATTATTATAATTATAGGTGTAGATAGAGTCCACCAGAAGAAAAGAAGCCGCACCCTGTGGACATTCTGGGTAAAAGTGGCTTTCAGTTCGGGTCTAATGGCTGATTGGATGACTCAACATGATGATACCACAAATGTTTGTGGCTTACTTTGTACATTTCCGCTGATTTGCTGTGTGTTTTTTGTTGCAGGAGTACCTCTCCAGTGGTGTGAATGAGGGAGACATGGCAGACCACACCCCACCTCTGGAGTCCGGCCAGCTTCTCAGCTCTGAACTCCCACTCCTGGCCTCACCACCACCCCAAGCCATGGTCAACGGGGAGGGTCCCCAGCAGGTAAGCTCGGACCACTCTTTCTTCATAAGTCACACTCGGTGCATCGAGTCTGTCATGCACAAATGGCTTTTATAATTACAGATGAAGGTGGTTCATTTGATCTGTTTTGGGCCTTAGGCTTTCAGTTTTCTGTTACTTGTAGTATAAACAGTAACGCTGGACTGATTTGCAAAGCCTCAATGTTTTGATAATTCACTACATTCATCAGTGAAATTAAGCTATATCAGCAGACACACATAAAGCACTTGAACACTCGAGGCGGTGGCATGGTGTGTGGTTTGACTACATAGCAGGCAAACCCTGACGTGGCATTCAAACCCAGCTACGTGTTTCATAAAAGTTTTCTTTATTCATTTTATTACCGTGAACCCTATCTGATTCATCGTTTCCTTTATAAATTTGCACATACACAGCTTATAGCTCTACCCCCACTTCTTGTGAAACCCTGATGTGTTTGGTGGTTTACATGTTTCTTTTTTTTTTACTCAGATAAGTACCGAAACAAACAAACGGATTTTCAGTTTTCTGCTGCTCATAATTTCAAGCAACAGGTGCTTAGTTTAGCTGTGAGCTACATCTTTCTCAGTTTTGACAGCAGCCTTTGCTGCACGGGTACAAGATCTGGGGTGATGCCCCAACCCCCACTACACACACACACACACACACACACACACACACACACACACACACACACACACACACACACACACACACACACACACTCACACACTCACACACTCACACACACACACACACCGCCTCTTGTCAGTATCTGATTGAGATTGAGTGGCTCTGACAGGCCTGGTGATTTCCCTGTCATTTTGATGGTCATCAGTTCGATTTGCTTAAGTTTCCGTGACTTCCCAGGGGATAGCATGGAACCCACAGTGATATATTTTCCGTCATTTCCTCAGTCTTGTGCAGTTTGTCAAGATAAGACTCTCTAATATTAGCCCCGGCCCCCATAAATATGCCTTTTTCAGCCGTCTTATCATCTTCCACGGTGGAAAAACCCTCACCTGAATCAGGCTTTGTTCACATAGAGATCAAGTTTTGCTGCTTGTTGAGGGTGTTGGTCTCATGGAATTCAGTTACTTTACCTCCTCCCGTAAAGGAAAGGTTTCCTGGTTACCTGTACATGTCTCCTGTCGTGTGTTTACAGTTTTTATTGTATTTTATGGAAGCTATTGCTGTTGCTGTTTTTCCTTCCTGGCTTAAAATGTTACCACCCTGCTGCTCAGACCAATTTGAAACACTGCATGTTCATGATCACTGACATATACTGAAATGTGTTACAACAACAAGTATCAAATAACACAAAGCTGTTTTTGTTTTAACCACAGCATGATGAGAGGTGTTTGTGTGTCCCTCATCTACAATTAGATACAGAAACAATTCATTGCTATTGAGCTAAGATTTCATAGGCTTTGCTATATTGGATTTCACGTTAAATTAATTTCACGAGGTTTGGAAAGGAAGTAGCTCAAAAAAAAATCAATAACAGCAAATCTTTTGTTTCAAGTATTGCCTGAAACAATGGGCAGCGATACACATGGTCAACTTTTTGGCCACTGAAACGCTGCCGGATCCGCATAGTCTGCAGTTTCACAGTCAGGATCATCCGTCTTCATCCATCATTTTCTATAATGCTGTATGGGTGCATGTCCTTGCAAATAAAACGGCTTATTACTTCAGTTACAGCCTTTGGCCGTGAGGAGCTGGGTGTGTGTATAGTTACTATCACTAGCATGGTTAGCTTGCCTCATAATTTATCCGTTTTAAAATGAATACTCAAGGCAGCGTAATGGAGAACAAAGCTCTAAGATTTATGAAGTACTAATATATTTTTAAGGATCTTTTATGGCGGTTTCATGTTTTCTATGTGCTGCTCTCGTCTTCTGAGACTCAATGGGCTTCACTGCTTTTACAAGAATCCAAAGAACTTTGGACCTCCAGCTGGCTCGACTGTTGTACACTGTGCAGCCTGTCATTTTCGTCTGCGTGGGATTTGTTTAATTTTTTAGCAGAAGAGTTGTGCGTCACACACACACACGCACCAAAACACTCATACTTCATCAGATTGTAATCTGACCAAATTGGATTTTTGACGTCTGTATTGATTTAATTAATGGTTATGAATATGTGTTAGTTTACCAGAGGAAATTTGATGCACATTTAATTAACAGATTTCTTGATCCTGATGCAAGATGGCATCCATTTCACATTTTCCGTTCTTTCCAAGGATTGTTGTTTGAGCGTCGCTGTGAAAAAAAAAAGATTCAGCTTATATGTGTGTTGTGTGTCCGAGGAGGTGTGTAAATATCATGACAGCTGCAGAGTGAGGAGCAGAAACCACCGGAGGGGTCTGAGGCCCTGACAGAGCGAGGCAGGGCTGTAGTGACAGTGAAGAGGATTCGCAACGATGGCTGACCCCTCCGTTTCTGACCTTTTTTTTTTAGTCTGAGAAGCTGCAAGGACATCTCATTCTTTGTTCTTGGTTTTTTTCTTTCTCCCAGTCTTTGGCTTGGCTTGGTATTAACGCTCTGTTGGACCAATTATTCTGAGTCAGAGGGGAAGCTGTTGTCTTGGGGCCATTACCTGAGATGATTCCTTTTTAGAGTTGACTTTGGCTACGGTATGATTCACTGCTTCCATCCATTTAAGCCCCCACCACCACCACCACCACCACTCCCCTCCCAAGTTTTTCCTGCACTTGCCGTTTGGTTTGCAGCTAAATTGGTAACGGATGAATCAGTCTGTTTCTGTCAATGTTTAAGCCCGGCTAATGGCTTATGTACTTAGCCGTGCTGATGGTTATGTATATTTTCTTCCATTTTGTTCATTACCTTTTTTTTTTTTATTTTCATTAATAGACCTGCCATTTAATGTTTTCATGCGCTTTGTGCTTGTGTTTTTATGTTTTGCTGGTTTTCAGGTCTGTGTTTGTAGACTGGCAGACTGGAAGTGATAGAAACACCTTTTAAAATAAATAAATACATTTGCTGCACCATTAATTGAAACCGTCCCTTGGCAGCAATTTTCACTCACTTGTGTAACTTCTTGCTGTGTATTTACTGTCGAAGCATGTCCTAGGAATCATCCAACCTTTTAAGAAATATGTATAATTAAAGATAAAAAAAATTTACACTCAGCACTCAGCATTAAGTAGAAACTACACAAGTTGAACGGGGCGCACACAGACATGAGTGTGTGGTCTGCTTGTGGCTACGTGCCATGCGTGGGCTAATGTTACTCCGGGATAGTGAGACCTCACTCTTGACTCAGCCGTCTTTGGTGCTGGCCTTGTATGCTATAGCTAGACACAGGAGACTAGGCCTTGGACATGTGCCCCTCACAAGTTGCCAGAGGGCTTGAGATGTTGTGACAAAAATGCAACCCACTCTTCTTGTCTCCTGGTCGGCCGTTGAATCATCTGTGAAGACGGGGGTGAGCCCACTATTTGTCAGCTATTGTGAGGAGGTGGACAGTGTGTGACTCAGCTGTATTTAGGACACTTTCTTCCCAGGCAGTGAGACAAACCATACCATTATTACTGCACCAATATTCAGACACAGGTACTGAATATTTTATCACGTTTAAATCAATCAGTACTCAGCTCCGCTCACTGACCATTCAAGTACAAGTACTGCAGTTTGTCAAGATACGCACTGAAAGCTTTAAGATCATGTACATGTACATAAATTAAGTAAATCAGCCCTAACATTAATCAATCAGGAAATTAGCAGAATGTCTTGGTAGGAGGAGCACATCACGAAGACTGACCAACCTGGAAACTTAACCTGGAACCCAAGGGCAACTCTGAGACTTTGAGCTCAGCACTTTATAAGACTTGGCTGGATGGAAAGTAGTGACAGCATACCTGGAGTTTGCACAAATTCATGTGAAATTCAGAGGGCATGAGCCAGAAGATAATCTGGTTCGAACAAGCAAAAGTGATTCAGTTCCGCCGTATCAAGATTACTACAGCGCGTCGCCTATCTAACACCAGCTCCGACGTGAAGCACGGCGGTTGCAGCAGCGCCAGGCTTCATTAGACACAAAGACGACGGCCAAATACAGCCAAGGTCACGAGTACCATCCTGTTTTTATAGCAGCATCCTTACTTATTTGGGTGCTGATTTGACATTTAGCAAGACGGTGATCCTAACCATGCAACCAGATCGATACAGGAATGGCTTCAGTCGTCGATTGGCTCCGTAATAAATCACATTTAAGATTAGAAGCGGAGATGTGATGAAGTCCAGCTGTGCCAGACTAATGTAGACGTAGCTGCTCATCCTGACATTAATGTCAGCGGCTGAACAGTAAAAATGGCAGATGCCATCTGGTCTGATCATTCATTCATGTACCTGAAATGGATATTACCATACGAGGTCAGCGTGTTGGCCCTTTTAAACATAATGTACTATGCACTAGTATTCACTTGCTCTCGCGAAGCTCATCAAAAGTCAGCAGCGGTTGCTGAGTATTCATGAGTTTATAGAAATATGCTGAGACATTGAGCGAAAGCTAATTAACATAGTTAACAGAACACTGGTGGAAAATACTGTGGTTTAGATTTCAGAGAATGCATGCATGCATGCATATGGTCGGCTACGTGCTTTGATAACAGCTCCTCTAGTCAAAGATAACTAATATTTACAAAGGCTTGCTACAACATGAACAACTCTGGGTAAGATTTTATTTCCCCATCTGCCTCTGTCATATCATCGCGTCATAGAACGTTTCCAGGGGATCCTGGAGGGCGGAGGATCATCAAATTGCCTTGAATTATCATTGCACACGTAAGCGTATGCCATCAGCCGCAGGGAGACTGCGTTAGTTCCCGGCTAGTTCCGACACTGGCAGGATTTTCCCTGTGTCATTTGGCTCCTGTTTCCTGTGCCCCCCCCCCCAGCTGCTATGTCACATCACTGCACAGTAAACAATTAAGAGGAACAAATAGTGAGAAACCTGAACTCTGAGTCACTGACGGCAGAGAAACGTCAGAGCTAACAGCCATGAACACACAGCAGGCCCATTCTCCTGGGTAATAAAACACAGCACTGGCCACCTGCGTGACAGCGTGTGTGCTAACTGATCTACAATTTCTTTGCAGAGCAACTCTTGATTTTTAATTTTTCTTCTTCTCTTAACGCACGGTTTCTTTCCATCCGGCGCTCCGTTAAAAAAGATCCTCCCTGTTGTGACTGTGTCCACGAATTGATTGCACATTACGCTGCTTAGTCATCCGTGTGAAAAGTAACCTTTGCAGTATCCTGGCACTGTTTTTAGAGTCTTATCTACTTCCATATGAAGTCATCCTGCAGTCGGTTTGTGATGGCAGCTACGCATTAAGTGATGCATTCGCTCTATAGCCGGGGCCTGGCTTTGGCTTTGTGTCTGTACAGGAGCACTATAAATTCAGCGTTCGCTATCAGTATCAGAGCCGAGCGTCAGGGGCACGTAAAAGCTCGGTTTGTGTAAGGATAAGGTTAACTATGATTGACAGTTTGCCTCAAGCAAGTGGAGTTATCAGAAGAGGAACTTGGCCAATCTAAAAATACATTTATCCTTCACTGTGTCCTTTTCCCACGCGACATTTACATGTGTAATGTGTTTTTGCTATTTTGGTTATCAAATATTTTGTAGGCAAAGCCTGGGAAAATATTGATGTCATATTGTAAGGCTCCATTTGAAATCCCAAACTAAATAGTGAAGAAATTATCAGTCTGAGTACAAATGCCTTAACCCCAAAACACAGTTGGCATCACACAGTTCAACACAATATTATCAATGGAAAAAACTTGTAACGCGTACAATGAAACATTAACAAGCGATAACTAGCCTAATTTAACTTTATTTTAGCAGTACGGCCGAGGTGCCGGCGGCCGGGAGCGGCTTCTATCACATCATCCTCCATCTTTGCAGTGAATATGTTGGGAATGTCAGCAAGGGACGGAGAAAAAAAAAAAGCCTCTTCTGCATCAGGTTACTTGTTTTGGCGGTGCGGTTTTATTTCGTCGAGTTGCTGAGGCTGCTGGAAGCTATCTCGGCCCCTCAATAATTACAATCTCACGGAGTTGATTCACTCAGGCTTCGCTGTGGCTTTTGAGCACTATCAAATTAGATAGGATTTGTCAATTACGTGGTCACTGAAGAGAGAAAAGCAGCGCGGCTAAAAAATTGGATGTTTGCTTTACAGCAGCATGTGTTTTTTTTAGATGGTGCTTTCGGAATAAAGGCGGCGCCGTCACAATTTCACTAGATTTATAATTATAAGATTGTTGATATTGTCAATGCAAGACGTTTTTATTACTCTCTGTCTCGTGTAAAGTGTTCATCATATTTTCATTTTACTTCATAAGCCTGCTGTGCTTGGACATTGTTCGTCACTGGCTATTTTTTTTAAATCTAATTCTTCAATCCATCTTTTTTTTTTTAACAAACTGTAGGATTTGATTTTGCGGAGGATGTGCACCCTCGTGCTTCGGTATCAGTGACGCAGACTTATCCGTTAACTTGACACATGCTGATCAAGTGATCAGCGCTGTCGCTTTAAGGAATGATCCATTCAGAATGAATGAGGACAGATGTTACAGGAGCGGTGAATACTTGCGAGCTCTGTTTATTGTGCCGCCGTACAAACAGCGTCTCTGTTTTGACTGTCAGTGGGCTGCTTTGTGATCTTTGAAGACAGTAGAGAACTCGAGGGTGCAATTGTCGCCAGCGCTCGTCGCTCCGCAATTGAACTCCCACCACCTCATCTCCTCTCGCATCGATCGGAGTATTAAGAGAGGGTGTATGGCATGTCGCTCTGTGAATGGGAGAGAGGGAGCCGTAGAGAGTATGAGGGGGAGGGAGAGCAGGGACGGAGGCGGGGAGGGAGAGGGACTGTAGCGTAGTCGTATGTCAGCCTCAGAAGCTGCGTGGGTCGCTCGGCTCTCTCACGCCATTGTTGTTGTTGTGAAAAAAGGCAGAACAAAGGACTCCCCACGCTATGGAACCCTTATACCTTTGCCGGCTCAGCTGTGCTATGATCACACCCTGATGGAATGCTATTGAAATTAACCATATTACGGAGTACAGCAGGCGTTAACTGAGCTGGCACACAGTCAGTGACAGAGGCAAGAAGGAAACTGAATAGCAAACCTAGGGCATCATCCAGTCCTTCTCATATTTTTGGTCCCGTTTTCTTGGGTTCATCTGCCTCTTTTTTTTTTTTCCCGGAGAGTGGCCACTGCTGATAAGGTTTCAATCCCTCCTCTGAAGGTTTGGCGCGGACATCGCTGTGGCTTATTTGTTGAAGGGGTTGCTGTGGATACTGACGGTAGGGAGGCTGCACTGAGAACCAGAGGCAAGAGTGAACAAGCCGCCTGCTGCAGAGAGCGCCGCTATGGAGCAGATGAGGCTGAACCAGAGATCCACGCCACACTTTCTGTGAAGGCTACATCCAGCACTAAGAGACTAAGCCCCATCCGCCTACATCGCTCCCGCTGTACTCTTCCTCTCGCCTCTTTGTCTCGTCAGTTTTCTTCCTGGGTTTTTTTTTTGGTGCGTGGGGAGTTGATGGAAGCGGAGGGTGCAAAGGATCAGCACGGCCAGATGTGTTAGCATCGCAGGTCATGTGATTTCTCATGAGGGTTGGGTGAAGTGGTGGAGGGTCTGGTAAGACCCTGGAGCATCTGTGACTGCGTGAATAGCGACGCCTGAATGAGAAAAAGCAATGCGGGCAACAGTAAGTAGCAGTCGAGCAAAATAACCTTTTTTTGATTTTTCTGAACATGCAACGAATGCCTCAGTATTGATTTCGAATATAACTTTGAGGAGGGGTGTTTGCTTCACGCAGAAGGGGGCGGACAACAAACATACACATGCACCCGACTGTAAAGTGCCTAGACTTTGATTCAATTAGACCTCCCTTGCCCCTGCATCCCCCCTTCCAGCCCTCCCACCCTTCACCCACCCCCCCCTCCGCCATCTACACTCGCTGCTGACGCTGCCTTGTGTGGGTGTGCATGAACATATGAGCTTCTGTGTGTGGCAGTCAAAGGGCTCTTTCCCTTCCCCTGCCTGAGCACATGAATGGGAGCAGTGTCAGAGATGGAGGTGCTGATGATTTCTGTGCTCGAAGAGAACCGTAACCAAAGCCCTTTGCCAGGGGAGTGTAGATTCTATGACAGCGACTTCCACAAGAGTGAGGTAACTAGCGCCCACACACATTGCCGGGCAACAAAAAAAACCTAGTTATGTGTGTTCTTTGGGAGTTTATAAAGACAAGTTAAGAGAGTGACGAATTTGAGATGATTCGAAGGGAGACGTTGATTTAATTAACATAATCTGACCTGCTGACGAAGTGAATAGGGAGGTGGAGAAAAAATGACTGTCTTCAGTCCTGTTCATAATTTTAGTTTTATTCAGCTGTTGTGAACAGATGAGGCTTTTCATGTTCAGATCTGATGCTCTAGTCTTTTGTGGTGACAGAAGCAGCATGACTCAGTGTAGGGTAACAGTGTGTGAGTAACAGTTTACAATTATTAGGTTAATGGAGGACGCTGATGAATGAGTCTAAAGGCTGGAAATTCTTTTGTTTGCTCATTTAAAGCAAGGGAAACAGTTCAGTCATAAAACATAATGCCTTTTGACAGTTTTAAATATTGACAGTATATATATATTTTTTTTTAGACCTGGCAGCCAATTGTTATTTTTTCACCGTGTTAAAGTGGCGTTGAAATAATCACTTCCATTGCTTCCTGTTTTTATCTGTAGACGACATCTGTCCAAATTTACATGTTCTTGTTTTCATGTCATACGTCGCTTTAGCAGACTTCAAGCGGAAGATCATGAAATCCAGACGTTTCATATCAAATATTTTGTGATTAGATGATTTTAATCTGCACTGATTCTGCCCTCTTTCACACACACTCGATTCATTCAGTTGTCCAAGCATGGCAGTGGTTATTGGCGTTAACGCTTAAGTCTCCCCCAAAAAGAAACAGTTCTTTAATGATTCGTTATCAACCCAGATTATAAATTGAGGAGCACAGTCAACACTGGTTGCCACGGCCTTAGTTACAAATTAAATATGAGAAGTTAACCGAGAGCAAGACTGACAGACTGTGTGGGCTCGGAGCTGTTTTGATGGACTCCTCTCCTGATAGCTTCTGTCTACTGCACATATTTTAAGCAGGCTGGAGCACTTGTCCCATGGAAGACACTTCTGTGTGTTTTGGCTTGTATTATTTCTGTCACTTGCGCCTGCCTACATATTAGGCATTGCAGATATGCTCTAAAGTGGAGAGATGGGATATGATTTGTTTTTTTTCTTTCTATCCCACTATGATTTTTCAGCTGAGCGTGTCATCAGTGTAACACTAAACCGTCGGGTGCTTTTCGCAGAAATGTTTCTGCTTTTATTCACACTCGAGCTGTCGGGTAAAATTTGCAGAAGTCTTACAAGGTCTTGAGTTTGTACAACAGCGACTGGGCTTCTGTTCAAGACGTGCCGGCGTGTAAAGTGGTTCGGTTTTAATGAACTACACTGCTGTAGATGAAGTGTGAACGGTAATGTAGACGGTCCACTGAATGTTTGCTTTGTTTCTCCACAGGTAATCCTGGTGCAGGTAAACCCAGGTGAGGCCTTCACTATTCGACGAGAGGATGGTCAGTTTCAGTGTATCACAGGTAAGAAAGTGTTACATATGTGTATAAAACATATGTATATATTTGGATCCGTCGACGCTCATTAAAAAGAAATTAATGTAAATTTCTTCCTTGTGGCGCGACATGTGTTTCTAGCCCCGAGAAATAAAAACAAAAAGTAAATAAAATAAAAAGTTCATACAGTGTGATGACACCAAATTAGTGGGTTTGCAGTGCACACCCTTTCCACAAAATTTCAAACAGACGTCAGCCAGTCATATGTTGTGACCATATGTTATTCTCTACTTTAAAAAGTATCTAAACATATGGTTTAGATACGCCAACCCCAAAAGCAAAGAATGATTAAAAGCAATTCCTTGTAAATACGAAGATCTGCCTGAAATGCTTCACCAGTACAACATGTTGTCACTGTCAGTTTAGGCCATCGTGCTCACAAGACATTTTCCATCTGGGCTGCAAATGTGCGGCTCATTTAAAACGCTCAGTACTCTGCTAATACCTTGACATCCATGGGACGCTAAGAGACACAAACGATAATAAATATGTAAATATCTAGGACTGTGCGATATAATCTGAAAACATTTTGCTACTATTGACGATTATTTATGATATGCAAATCTACAAATATGCAAACTCACCTGGAAATAAAATCAAACTAGTTTTTTCTATCAGACAACTCTTCATGCACCCAAAGTAAAAACTTAACTGACTCATTCTTAACTCGCTTTGTTCTTTTATTAACTACAAATTAGCATGGCCTCATTAAATTAAAGGTTTAAACATTTAAAGGTTGGATTAGTCATTCCGGAGAAAGTTTGTTGATACTTGACCTCAAAAGCTCCTTCGGTAGCTCTGTGCACCCAAACTTGTGGACGCTTGCTCTGCCCCTCCTCCTCTGCGATTGGACAGGTGGGTAAAAACTTTCAACTCTGTGCTACCAGAAGAAAACGGCAAACATCCAGCGCTTACCGGAGAATAGCTGACAGTGCCTCGGGTGTTGCTGTTTGTAGCATTGTGTAAATATGTGACACTCCCAGTGTAAACAGTTTTAAAATGACACCGGCCTCAGGAAAGAACAGCGGACAAAGCTTTTTATAGACATGGAAATCTCTTTCTCATAGCTGAAGCATCATTAAACGAACGACATGTAACAGCATAAAAAACACAAGATGAGTTGTTAGGATTGTTTTTACAGAAATGTCTGTAACCAAGCTAACTAACAATGTAATGTTTAATGCAGAAACATCCTCCTGCCTCGCAGCTCTCGGAGGTTTCTCACC
The DNA here is from genome assembly GCA_004119915.2 of Collichthys lucidus. Taxonomy (NCBI): domain Eukaryota; kingdom Metazoa; phylum Chordata; class Actinopteri; family Sciaenidae; genus Collichthys; species Collichthys lucidus. The sequence goes on from CM014090.1 coordinate 9,106,433, forward strand.
TCATCTTACTCTTGCCTGGTCATAGCCGTCTCCTCTTTGGCACTTTAAGATTTAATGTTATGGAGTTCACCACGTTAGCCAGATTTCCACCTGTCCCTTGCACCTTTTCCTTGTCCTGCATCCAACAACAGAAATCCACCTGTTGCTGATTGGCTGGAATATTTGGCTCGTTCCAAGCGACTTTGTTTCCAAAGAGCAAAAGTTTGAGCGCAGCTAAAACTGAATTGTTTTCCTGTGTGCAAGCAACAAACAAACACACACCAGTACAAAGAGATACACTTTTCAAGAGCACAAACAGGCTCTGCGTTTGTGTTTGGCTGATAAATAAAAATGTACGTGAACATCTGAAATTTACTCGTAGAGCTTAGCATCTCTGAGCCTGTACATCCGGATAATTATGACAAATAAAGCGGCTTTTCTAAATCAAGTATTGACAGCCCCTAAAATTGTCATTTAATCATTGCTAAAGGTTCCTGCGGTTAACAGCAATTTTCATGTAGGTGATTAAATCCGATCAATCTTAACAAGCGTATGATTACAACTGGCAGAAGAATAAATTAATTAACAGAGCTACAGTTCAGCTTTTTTCTTGATTTTCAGCATTAACCACCTGAATTCATTCAGCTTTTTTTTTCTTCTGTGTGTGCGTGCAGTGAAGAAGCGTGGGGGTAGGCCAAGATGCGCTGACGTATTTTTTACAGACACGACAACAGGATGACAGTTATGTCTCACAGCTTTTCCAGACTGTTCAATGGCATAATTGCATCCTATGTTTCCAGAGAATACAGATAAATTTACAGCTGGAAAGAATGTGTAATCGAAGCGCATCCATTTTAAGAGACGCGGTGTTTATCATACTTGATCACATCGATTCACATTTGCTCTTAATACGCGACTAAACGAATAAAATATGTATCCTTGCGTGATAAATAATTGAAGATAGCAGGTGGAAAACAGACAAAATGCTGCCGGACCATCATCATTCTTCAGTAACTGTGAAGTTGCATCCTCTTTGATTTTTATTGATGTTTTTATTACAACACTTCCCGTAATACAGGATATGTCTCCCCTGTTTTTTTGTTTCTGGAAAAAAAACAAAAAAGACCCAATATTGTTTTCCTCCTCATCAACTTTGCTACCTGAATGTCATTTGGCATGCCGCTCTTCACGTGCAATTTGCCAGATGATAAAATGAACTGAAATGTAAAAAGAAGCATATGGCATAATTACAGCATGTTGGTAGAGGAGTTTTGGGCAGAAAGGCGCCGTTTGACTAAGATGTGTTACACATTCTTATTTTGTCCTGATGGCAGTCATTTCCCTTTTTCCTCAATTGTTGGTGTTTGTGCTGGCTTTGTGACAGACAACAATGAAGCCTGGCTCCGACACGTCGCTGACATCGTGAACGGAAGACAGCTGGAGTAGTTGTCGGAGGTAGAGCTGTGGGGCCATAATCATAAACCGTCATAATCAAATGTAGTCCCCTAACATGGATCTGAAAATGATTTACTTTGTTTATGACATCCCTCCGTGCATTGACATTTGTGTGAGCTAACCGGCCTCCTAAATGTTCGGTTTGATTTGGAAAAATAAAAGATGACGGCATGATAAAGGCTTGTGAGCCAATAAGCGCTTGACATTTTAGCGTACATGTATAAAGCAGTGCTCACTAAGGGTCGACCGATATATCGGCCGGCCGATATATCGGGCCGATATTAGCGTTGTTTAGGTGTATCGGCATCGGCCGATACACATGGCCGATACGGCCGATACGCATCCAGCGTCATTTACAGACAGGCGTTCAAGGGCAGCTCTGTGAAGACCCGCTATGCACGCTGCTGCATCCCCCGCAGCATAGTATGCACATGGCATTGCACTGCATACAGTAGCATGCGTGTGCCTGAAAGTCATTAAGTGAGTCGAAAAAAACGGGAGCTGTAACACTAAGAGTAGGCTATGATGCAATCACCCGCAGTTTAAAGTTCAAATGAAGTCGGTGTTGTTATCAGTCACTGTCAATTCGGCGTTTGCAGGAGTTAAACCGGCGAACACCGGTGAAGCAGCCCAGTGTGTGTGTGTGTGTGAGTAAGTGTGCACGCACGTGAGGGAGAGACAGATGGAGCGAGAAAAAGTGATCAGCGCGGAGCGGAACAGTTGCTGTAATCAGATAACTGCACAACGAACCCAACAGTCCAGGACCTAATGAAACGTTTTGGGGTTTCGAGAAGAGGCTTGCTAAGCCATAGACTACTTTAGCTTACGTACGGGAATATTTTTCAACACATGGGGTAGCGCCGTGTCAGTGCATGTCGACACCGCGGGAGCAATAATGGCATGCGAGTGATTATCACTGAATAAACTTCTAAATCCCTCCTAAACGTAACTCGCCACGCATATTGTGTGCAATATAAGGGTACACTTCGTTAGAGTTAGAGGTGGCGTGGGATTTGATATTAACTAAGACAATGTCGAAATGGATAAAGTTTGATGCGTCAAACCTAAAGGGAGATTGTTGTGATTTGTCCCGCCCCTCTCCCCTCTTCCTGAAACAAAGCAGGGGGCAAGCAGCGAGGTTTTGTTTCTCCACAACTAAAACAAATTATGGTGTGCCCATTTTTTATTTTTTTAAAAAGTGACAAATCTACAATTCATTCATTCACTCACTTTGCAATGCGGATGATGATCAAGTCAGGCTATTTACTGTCACTGCCTGCTTCAAAGGCAATGGTATATCAAGTACAATATAGGCCTACAGTTGTAAAATATGCCTAAACATTTACTCTAAATAATCTTTGTGTCATCCCCAACATTTCTCAAATGTGCAGTCAAGCTCTGTTGCCACTGTCAAGCCACAGTCCTTTGAATGTGTCAAGCCAAACTAATATATATTTTTTAAATAAATAAAAATGAATAAAAGCACCGAAGTATGTGGGCTATTCCTTTTTAAGTGGATATAATACTGTATAAGCATTAAGCAGACACTTAAAAAAAAAATGCTCAATGGGCTTCAGACATGATTGTCATTTTCCTGTTATTCATGTTATTATAAATAAATGGCTATTTATTTTTAACTTGAGACCTGGAATATTCATGGAATGTCATTTTTTAAACTTTTTTTAACCCATATCGGTATCGGAAATCGGGTATCGGAAATCGGGTATCGGCCATGGGCCATGGGGAAAAAATCGGTATCGCATCGGCCATCAAAAAACCCGTATCGGTCGATCCCTAGTGCTCACCACCGTATATGACGTATATGAATAGCAACAGGACAAAGGAGGCCTGTGCATCCAGGTTTAGATGACAAAGGAGCAAAAAGCAGTGATAAAACGATTCTGCTGCCCAGGCAGGAAGCCATGATACAGTTTGTTCACTCAGGGGCTCTTCTCCCTACTCCTGTCTGACTGAGCTCCCACACCGGCCCCCCCATTAGGATCTGAGTAAACCTTCCTAATAGGGAGCGAGCATACATAGTCTCTCCATCAGAGGAGAAACAAAGAGCTGAGAGGTGCCACATAGATCAGTGTGACTGCTACTAACTGGCCTGTCACAGGGTGCACTCATCTCTCTGTGACGTGAATAGAGGGATGACTCACCGCTTGCAGTGCAAGGAGGGAGGAAGAAGGAGAGTGTGTGTGTGTGTGTGTGTGTGTGTGCACATGTATGCGCATGTGGTCGGTCGGTCGGTTTGTTGTGTGTTCACAACAACAGACTGTCCCTGTTCGCTTAAGTGTCCGTTGTGCACATACACGCGTTCACCTTTAACCCCGGTATGTGTTGAAAGAGACGGCGTGACACCGTTTACAAATCAGGATCTGGTTTCCACATATCTTTCAGGATTTGCTCCATCCCACACCAATTTGTGTATTCATGTATTTCATGTATTTTTAGCAGCTGGATGTGCGTAATTGCTGCGTGTTAGCGCATGACAGGCTGCTTAATATGAGCCAACAGTCTTGTAAAATGCAGTTTATAGAAGGCATTTGTCTTTTTTTTTTCTTTTTTTATATCTGCCTCGGAGGATGACGAGTAGGAGGAGGGGCCTTTTAGTGAGCGAGGCTAATTAGGTTGGCCATTTAGCATCTCTCTTGCTCTTTATCCCCCCCTGCCATCAGGGGAGTTCTGTATGTGAGTGGACATGCCTTCATAGCTTGAAGCCAGACCCCCAGGGCTCCCGAAGGCTGGCCCTTTTCCAGTGTCTCCCACTGTAAGTCTGTATCACTGGACCACCTGATAAGCTCGGTGATTGATGAGGCGAGTCAACATCAGGACCACTGGGTTGATTAGATCCACTTCTTTATCTGACTTAGCCTGCCGCTGATTCACATCACTTTGGATGATTCAGTCTCTCGTTGATGGCCGCGAGCACCGTCTAGTTCCACTGGGCTCATTGAGCCTGATAGAGATGCGCCTCCTCCCACGAAAGCCAAGACAGCAATTCTGGCATCTCGACAGGAAGCTCAAGAGTCTCTGAGAGTGTGTGCGCATATTTGTGTGTGCGTGCAGTTTGCCAGCGTCCTCTGCCTTTTCTCTTTGTTAGATACTTGTTGGTCAGTCAGCCCCATCCGTCTACTTGTCCCCCTTATCTCTCATGCCATAGCTGTGAAACACCTCATCTCATTCCTGATGGTGCTGCAGATGTGCTTAGTCTGTTTTCTATCAGTGGGACTTGAGGCTGTCATGTCCCCTGTGCCTGAGACTGAGCAGCCAGGATGTGCACCGTTGAACATCTGACGCTGTGTGGTTGAGGGTGTTATGCCATGCACACGGTTTCGGGGTGGTTGCGTGTTTATTATGGTTCACATAATTGGGTGCAAACATCAGACACATTAACCACATTAGCACATTATTTTTATACTCGCCACACCTCCCCCACCTAACTACTAAGTACATGTGCACCAACGTGTGGACACACACACACACACACACACACACACACACACACACACACACACACACACACACACACACACACAGAGGCACGGTTCATTCACAGGTTCTGCAGTGAGTAGCTCTAAGAATGACTGAGCTCGTGACTCATTCTCCCATTGCTGCGTTGATACCAAGGGGGAAGGAGAAAAAAAAGATGGTAGGTAAAAGATGATGAGAGAGAGAGAGAGGGGTGTTCCAAAAAAAAAAAAAAACCCAACAAACTTTTGTTTTTCTTCTAAATTTAGGGTTGGGATGTTTGGAACAAGGCTGTCCTCAGCTGTTTCTGCACTAAATTATCAACATCAGTGGATTTTAAAAGATTCTCATTACGGGAGACGGCTGTCCGAGAGTGTATGTTCATTTTCCTGAACAGAGCTAAATAATTTTGTTATTTTTTTAAAAAAAAGGAACTTTTCCGTTTCCGTCTGGCTGAGAGCAGGAACAGCAGTGTGATGTTCTGCAGTAAGCATGAAGGTTACCGATCCCCTCCTCTCCTGTAAACGTCATTTGTGCCAGTGAGATTGCAGGAACGACGCAGATGCCTTAATCAGGAATTCAAAGGTAACTAAGGGGGAAAAAAAGGCTATTCTTATTAAATAGTTCCGTTGTTTACTGCGCGGCTTCCTCCCCGAGGCTCTGTTGTGCACACAGATCAACACCCTGTGCCCTTTTCCTCTTTCTTTTTCTTTTTTTTTCCCACTTGTGCCCCTCCTATGTCTCTCGGCCTGGATTTGACAGTGGTTGGATGCTAAACGGCCAAGGGCAAGCGTGCACATCCGTGGCTTCGTAATCTGATAATAGAATGTTTCACTTATTGCAAATTACTACCCTCTTAATTGATGGAGGATCTTTCCTGCCTGCGTTTTTTTTTTAAAAAGTGCTGTCCTGTGCAAAAAACAGAACAGTATCATCACTTAAAATAACAAGGTTAGGGTTTCTTGCAATTAGTACTTTTTTTGTTTTGTTGACAGCTCAGCACTTAGCCTCTTCCTCTTGCTTGGCTGTAATTATTAGACTATGTCAGTTCGTCTGCTCGGCGGCCCTCTCTCTCTCTCTTTATTTGTGGTCGGAGACGATTTATCAGCTCTAATTAATAATCAAGCCCGCTCCATCTTTATAGGCTCGCCATTGAGAGCTTATTGAATGTTCCCATATGACACCACTCTGTCTTTCTTTCTGACTCACTCTCTTGATTTTTTTTATTTTTATTTTTTAACACCCGTGTGTTAACCCAGCCAGGCTTCTTTTTATTCTTCGTGTCTAATTGAGGGTTCGTTTGTGCGTCCGATTAAACCCGACGGTTTGCTCGGGTTGCCACGTCTGCCAAGTTTTCCTCTGTTTGCAGTGTGCCTCAGGAGACCGGCGTGAAGTCCCCACTTGAGTTTGTTCATGATCTCTCTACCCATTTTGAGACAAGAGGAAACAGGTGGATGCTCAGAGTGTCCTTAACACCTTTTGCACGTCCGTGTATGTGTGTGTGTGTGTGTGTGTGTGTGTGTGTGTGTGTGTGTGTGTGTGTGTGTGTGTGTGCGTGTGCGTGTGCGTGTGTGTGGACGTGTTGCCTGGCCTTTGACAAGTCTCTCCCTCGGCTTTTTGACACAACTCGAACAATTATCCCCATCTTGTCGCGGTAACCTCCAGCCTCCTGTCGACCCAGACACGCCGTACCAGTTGATCCTGTCAGCATGCCAGAGGAGGCGGAGAGGTGAGGATGGCTTCTGTGATGTTGACGGAAGATGATGGTGTACCAAAAGTGTTGCCTAGCCTGTGTTTACACTGCCAGAAGGGGCAGCTTGTTTGTGGCTATTCTTGGCTCAGCGGCAGCCGTTTTTTTTTTTTTTTTTTGTGGAAGGGAGGACTGATGTTTTTCCCGTGGCTGCTTCCTCTGGAAGGCTGGCACTCCACGGCCACGTCAGCACAACCAATGCTCCGGTTGACTCAGGGGGGGGGAGGGAGAGGGAAGGAGGAGGGGGATGTGGCCTTTTCTATCTGATCTCTGTCAGCACTCGTGCGTCAGTCTGATGTAAAAGAGTGGGTGTTTTTTTTGCCCCCCTCCATTCTCCACCCTACCTCTCTTCTCTCTTTCTCTCTCTTAGATGTGTGTGTGTGTGTGTGGCTCCCTCATCCTCCCTCCCTCACCCTTCGCTTTCCGCTAGTCCTCTTCTCCGCAAGTCTTTCGGTCTAAACGGACAAACAATGTCAAATTAAACGCTAACGCGATTCATCAGGTTTCCTGTTAGTCGGCACTAACTGGAGTTTTCCTTAATCGGTGGTCGCACAGGTGCGCACCAGGCACCTGGCATAAGCACAACATAATTTATTAGTCTTAAAAGTGAGTGGAGTTAACAGTACACGCTTTGAACTCCCACTCAAATGATATTGTAATCGGCAATCAATAAAGGGCTGAGGCGGTGTGACTGGCTTCATTCAGGCTGAGCTCTCCCATGCTCCCTGAATTGAGATTCGTGTCCTCGCAGACCCTGTGTTCTTCGGTAGGGAAATGACTCACTGCCTATCAGACTGCTGGCTCGGTGCACTGAGAGGGGCTTCAAAGCTCTTTGCCCTTTTGATTTCAGTATAAGAGCCCTACCTGCTATCTCTGTCTGTTCCAATGAACTTTATTAGCAGGTTAGACTAATACAATATTTTCCCAGTGATTCTTCCACCGGTGGGAAGTAATAAATTGTGAGACTGTCTGGCGTTAGCCGGTAACTGTTTTAAAAAACTAGTGCATCTTCCAGTTTTTTAAGGAATTTTTTTGTTTGGCTCATTTATGTTGAAATGAAATCCAGTTTTAATAACTCATCCTGAGCCGTGCCAGCATGAACCCTGTTCCTGTTTTTTTTGGGTTTCTGAGATGATTCATTTCTCCAAGCTTATTCATATTTTTTGGACTAACTGCTGCTAGATAAAAGTACATTTTACTTTAAAACACATTATACTTAAACAGCATCGGCTCAAACGTTTAGTCTCTCGTCAATTAAATAGGCCGGTCGTCTTGTGAAAGGTGTTACATGCTGTGATGAAGTGTTGAAGGTCATCTGCCGGTTCGTCTATCCATTCCTCCATTTGTTTAGAACAATCTTAAAATCCTTGTCTAGTTTATTTTTATTTTTATTGAACAATAGCATTTCTTGCCAACATTTGAGATCAATACCTTCAATAGGAAACATGTGGCTGCTGAAAGAAGTGAATAAAAACCAAAGCTTCTGATGCTTTTACATTATACTGAGAGTTTAGGCTAACCTTGGTGTAACAGGGTGAACAAAATCTTCAGTAAAATATAATACGACACCGCAAACAGACCATAAAGTCGACACCTCTTTAATTTAGCTTTATAACCGCCACAGATTTATTGCAGGGCTGTTGTGTTAAACTGCATCAAGTCGGGTTTTCCGAACAAAAGGAGCTGGCCCGTATATCAACATTCACTTGCTGCTCCCAGAGAGGTGGAGCCTGGACTTCAGCACCTGACGGGGTGGTGCTAGAGGTTAGAAGTGGGAGGTTTCAGTGTATCGTTACACAGGCCTGCCTCTGTAGTCGTGGGCCTGTTATGGCTGCTCATTCAGAAGCGCCTTCTCTGTGCATACGGCAGCTTTGACAAAAATGAAGGAAAACTCTTCCACAAGCAGGCCGCCGGGAGGTCAGTGTGTGTTGTGGATCTTCTCCTTGCATGACATCTAGCATTGGTGGGCCCCCAGTGTTAATGTCTTAGGTTTGTAAGAAGAGAAATGTGTGAATGTGCAAGCTTGGCACGGAGGTCCCTCTCTCTTTCTCTCTCTCTCTCTCTCTCTCTCTCGCTCTCTCGCTCTCTCTCTCTCGCTCTCTCTCTCTCGCTCTCTCTCTCTCGCTCTCTCTCTCTCTCTCTCTCTCTCTCTCTCAGGCTTTCTGCTTCTGCTGAGCTGTCACTTCTCCGAGCTGAGCTAAGCCGCTGCACTTGCCCCCCTACGACAGAGCCACGCAGGAAACTTTGTTGTTTCTCAGCACTTTTTTTTTTTTTTCTAAAGTAGTTTTAAGAAAAATGCATTTCTCTGCCTTCTCTTACTCGCTTAGCTGTTTGAAAAATGAAACGGTCGTTGAAAATACAGCTGGTGTTAAGAGTGAGTCGGCTACGTGGGGATTTTCCTCCTTCGGAGGTTGGCTGTTGGCTGAGGTCGGCTCTAGTCAAAACATGCCAACTGTCATATACGATGGGAGGAGTTGTTATGGTTGTCCGGGGTTACAGAAGTAAAAGTCCATCTATTATCTGCGTTGAAGGTTTTGCGGTGATTGACAGTTTGAGTGCTTTAAAGGCCTGGATGGACAGTACAAGAGTACAAAAGACAAGAGGCTGTATTGAAACAAATCTGTTTAAGTCTGTCAGAGACTGTCCACAAAAATCTGAGGGGAGAAAGTCGACGTCTCCTTCTGGGTTCTGTAGAATTAAGAGTCGAGTTGCTGATGGGGGGAAAAAAAACACGTTTTCTGAAATATTTGTCAACATAAACCTGTAGTATAGTTATTATCCGACGGCAATTCATCATGTAAACTAAACTTTTATTTATGTTTATGCGTTTCTGTGTGCTCGATGTGGAAACAATTGTTAGCTGTTAGGCTAAGGCTTGAATGAATCGGGCCAGACAGAGGCTGTAATTTCAGCCCTGTGCACTGCTCTAATAGTCTCGGTACTATTTACCACAGATGAAACAGCTGTTTGCCCTGCGGGAAAGTGTTTGATCTCGCTCCTTCTTTCTTTACAGGTCCTGCTCAGGTTCCCATGATGTCTCCAAATGGTTCAGTGCCTCCAATCTATGTGCCTCCTGGATACGTTTCACAGGTATTAACTCCTTACTGTTTCCAGTTGCAGTGTGACTGACTGGCATCTTGTCGGTCTGCGGGCAGCTTTTGATATCCGCGTCCTGCGCTCTTGTTTGTTTTTCCTCTTCAGATCATAGAAGAGAACGGCGTGCGGCGGGTTCTGGTTTTACCTCAGCAACCAGAGTTCCACCCCGGGGGCCACTCCCCTCTCCACCACCCTCCACCTCCACCCCATGCCCACCTGCCTGCCTTCATCCCTCACCCCGCCATGATGCCCCCGCCACCCCACCTGTACACGGGTATGCCGGGCGGCGTGGGCGACATGAGCTCTCAGTACATCTCCCAGTACCATCCAGCTCATATCTACTCAGAGCAGGGTGAGTTGGAGACAGCAGTGTCAGTGTTATTATATCAGCATGTTATTTATTTGTTCCTAACACTTTATTTGTTGCATGCACGGTTATACAATCATAGCCCAAATCTTAAGGGGTTTATCTCACTCCCACTCTGTTTATTTGTTCTCCCTTTCATATTAACCTGTGAGTTTGCCATTTTTTGACCTGTTTATCTGGCCACCAGACATTTGTGCTCCTGCCTGTCCCTAAAAAGTGTTTCCTCTTTGTTCCTTCAGTCTCTGCAGATTCTCACTCCCAACACGGACGCCCCACGTTCGTTCACCGAGACGACAGAACGTGCAAAACATACGAGCGTCTGCAGAAGAAACTAAAGGACCGTCAGGGAGGTGGAGGAGGAGGGCAGGTGAAGGACAGCCCTCCCTCTTCACCGCAGAAGACTTGCAGCAGCCCCATGACTGTTGACATTCACAACGGCGTCGGCGGGAAAGGGCTGGAGGCGGAGCAGGGACAGCTCAGCCACGCAGTGGCCGGCCCCGACAAGCAGGCAGGCATGGGCAAAAACGGAGAGTCAGGAGGTAAGGAGGGTTAAAGGGCAGGGTGGTTTGTCCAAGTTTACAATCGGGCTGACATGCAGAATTTTTCCCGGATGTTTGGAGTGTGTTGTGTTCAGGCGCTCAGAATAGTGCCTCATTAGCTGCAGCAGCTGGTGGCGGTGAGGGATCAGCAACATGTCCAACATTATTCTTGATTACATGAACTCTGACTGCTCATTAATCACAAGACCGCACACTTGGCGACACCAGTACATAATTAAAGAATTACTGTCAATTTTGAAAGTTGAGGGGAAAAATGATTTCACCTCATGACCTCATGAAATCTTGGAACACTGAATTATGAGAAGGGAAATTAAATGGGATGTTTTTAAAAAAGTGTTTTTTAACTTTTGATAATTCCAATAAAGCCGGATGAAGCTGATGTATTCAGTTAGAGGTCGGTATACAAGCGTCCGAATGTATCTATGTTTGTGAACTTGACTTGTCTATGACTGCGGCAACAACCCTCCTCATGAGTGCATCATTTCTTTTAGCTACAATAAATTAATTCACGTATTTTTTCTACTTTTTGATCAGGAAATTCGTCGGTAAACCTACTTCATGTAGTTTACTGACGTAAGTGTAGTTATACCACCAGATATTAGATAGTAGCAGCAAAGTTACACCCATTACTACACCGTCCAAGATGCAAACAGACAAATGTTACCGTAGTAGCATGCTGTAAGTCAGTTTTTTGAAAGACAGACATTTTATAAATCTGTGTTTTCTTTCCTCTCCTCAGAGCTGGACGAGGAAGCTCAGGCCCTGCAAGCACTGTTGAGTACCATCAGCAAACCAGTGGTTAGTATTCATTTCTGCTATATTTTCTTTTTTGTTTTTGTTTTTCTTAATCTAATTAATACTAATTGCACGATTTTATGTGACCATTAGTGCTGTGTTCATGAAAACACATAATGATGCAAATGTGTTGCGTCATTAAACATTCTATTAACATCCATGATTAATTCTTGCTGACATCCCGGTAATGGAGTCAGACTTGCTGACTAGCATCCACGTGGGGCTTTTCTATTCCCAAACGTGTCGCCAAACAACCAGGCTAGCAGTTACTAAACGGTTTGAGCTTTTTTTCCCCACTGAATTACCAAACGCTCACGTCCTCGTGGTGCTATGTTTGCTGGCTCATAGACAAGATTAAATATTACACTTATATATTACACATGTCTGCAAAAGTCTTTGTTTAGTGGCGCAGCACTGTGGACAGACACAAAGAGGAAATAGCTGTTTTGACAGCAGCTGGATGGGAATCAGTAGAACTCAAAATAGAATTTCCTTGACCTCATAAGATTGGATTTGTCATACTCTGTAAGGCCTGAACTTGCTGTAAAAGTAGCAAAACAGGGAGGATGTCTAATACAGGGAAGGTTCAGCTTCAATGGAAAGTGGATTTTTTTTTTTATTTATTTATTTTTTTAATCAACGCTGGTTTGTTAAAGGACTGAGAATCTAACTGTGGGAAGTAAAGGAGTAAGGTAAGCCCCAGAGGGCAGAGGGGAAGAAGAAGAGGAGGAGGAGGTGCAGACGTGACCTGATTTAATTCTTCCACATATGAGTCCCTCCCCCTGCTGTGTGTCTCAGGCTATTTTTAAACCTCTTCAAAACAGAATTAAAAATCTTTGGATTGCACAACACATCCCTGCCAAATGTACAGCAGTGGCACCAGCGTAAATATTTTGATCCCCATCTCTTTAGAAATTTAAGACTGAGACATTTTCCACATGATAAAGACCTAGAAGTCTGGAACAAGACTACAGGTCTCGCTTTTTGGATGTAAGAGATTTTGCACGAGTCTCCACATCTGGGTCTGATTGTGCTGCCTCAGCTCGTTAGTGACCTGCGAAACTTTTTGATATGATAGGTGTCGGACATCCAGGCAAGGGAAGCAGTAGTGACCTGGAGTGCGCCCACCAAGCCAGAGAGCGAGAACGGCAGTGTGGAGGATGACTGCAGCCCCCAGGAGCCCTTCAGCTACGAGGTGTCCATCTCGTTTAGCGGCAAGGATGGAAAGTACAAGAGCATGTACTGGTGAGTGAGTGATAACAGCAGCATGCTACATACAGTTATTTGAAACGACACTAAATAATGTTTTTCTCTTATGCAGTGGGGAAGAACTAAGTGCTACTTTAGAAGACCTTCGACCAGCAACGGACTATCATGTCAGGTTGGTCTAGCCCTCTGCATGTTTACAGTGTTAATGCACAGAGGAACATTTTGTAACCGTCGCTTTGTTCTTCTGTCCTCAGGGTCCAGGCCATGTGTAACTGTTTACAGGGAAGCCCGTCAGAGGCTGTGAGCTTCACCACTTTAACCTGTGAGCCAGATCCTCCAAATCCTCCCAGGAAGGCCAGCGGGACCAAGAATACACTCGTACTCCAGTGGAAGGTAAAAACGAGCAGGATTGTTTTAAGTGTGGAGGACAAGAAAGAAGCAACATCACATATGTGACAGAAAACAAGAAAACATTTGGACCATGGCATCATTTGTCAGCTGTGGCACCTTTTTTGATACATAAGTAGCCTCACAGCAGAGGGTTAATGACTAAACCGTTCGCCCGGTAAACATCCCCAAACTGGCTGGGTGAACGAGAGAATTCAGAAATAATCTCTCCTTCCTCAGCAGCTGCTGATGAGATTCAGCGTGGTAGCACAGATCACCTCCCAGGCGTGTGTTTTTAAATGCACGAGAGTGTGAGAGAAACACACGCACACAGCAACAAGCAATGCATGCTCTGCAGATTTAGCTGATTTAATTAAACCATAGAAAAGTGTGCTGCACACCTGGCTGCACCGTGTGCGTTATTATTAGTGCTGCAGGTCGCTTCTTTATAATTATCGACAGTCTTAGGAAATGTTTAGCGCTACAAAAATGTTATTTGCCTATAAAATGTTGAGATGATGAGCGATATATAATAATAAAACTGTAAAATCTTTGGTGTGTCTACAGGCTCCATGTGACAATGGTTCCAAAATCCAAAACTACCATCTTCAATGGGATGAGGTATTTATTTATTCATCATGAAAGAAACGACAAACACCGCACCACACACTCACACACATGATTTATGCACAACTGAGATTTCGAGTTAAACTAAAGACTTTGTCCTCTGAAGGGCAAGGGCACTGGGATTTATGAGCAGTGCTACTATGGACCTCAGAAGCAGTACAGAGTGACCAAGCTCTCACCAGCTTCAAGATACTCCTTCCGCCTTTCAGCCAAAAATGACATGGGTGTGAGGTAGGCGCCTGAACATGTTGGATTATTTCCCGGACGGCACCCTCCATGTTGTCCATTTTTTATGTTACTGTTTCTTCCATTCACCGTCTCCATCTGTGTGTGCATGTGTCTCTCCTGTCCCCCTCTCTCTCATTCTCTCCCATCCTCTGTCTCTCTCTCTCTCTCTCTCTCTCTCTCTGCCCTTCCCCAGCGAGTTCAGTGAAGTGGTGGACCTGTTCACCTCATGCAGTGTGCCATTGCCACCCTTCCCTCCAGAGCTGGAGATGGCGGGGGTGACCTGGCTGTGTCTGAAGTGGCAGAGGCCCACTAGCTCTCCAAAGGAGGACGACATCTTCTATATTTTGGAGATGGAGGAGGAAGGCTCGGTATGTTGCTCACAGACTCTTTTTTTTAAATTGAGAAATTCGTTTTTCCTAAAAGTTTCATGACATTTATAGCTACTGCCACCTTCTGCCTGCAACTACTTGCAGACATAGTGCCTGTCAGGGAAAACACAAAAAACTTCCCGTATCCCCTGAAGCTGTTTGTCTCTTGAGAACCACTTTGTTTTCTGTGCACTGGTTGTCTGGTAAGTCATTGCTCACATGGTTGTTTTCTTTCTCCCTTTGTCATTCGTCTTTGTACCAGGGATACGGCTTCCAGCCAAGCTACGACGGGGACGAACTCTCCTGCACCATCAGGAATCTCCACAGGAGCACCAAGTACAAGTTTAGGGTAAGTGAGACCTGTGATGGTTGCAGCTGAAGCCGGTGATCCACAGGTTTAATGTAGGCTGCAGTGGAGTATGCATGTGCAGAGGGGATGGACTTGAGGCAGGGAGGGCTCTGAGGCCCGCAGTGGCCCTATGACTCATCTGTTTGCAGGATTTTGTCATCAGGACAGTGGGCAACTAACAGCACAGACAGGAGAACTATTCAAGCAAGTTTAGGTCTGTTTTCCTTCGTCATACTGATCTTCTCTCCTAATTGTTTAGCTTCTTTTTTTTACAGAGGCGGGAATGTTGTGACGTTATCCTGCCTCACATTCTGTACAAAACGAAAAGACACAGAAAAAGCGGAGGGTTTATTTGTGTTCCACCTTTGAGCAGCAACGGTACTAACAGAGCTGAATGGACAGACTGTGTAAAAAGGATGAGCTGGCAGCACGGGACACAGACGTCACATCGGACGCAGACGCTGCTGTTACATGTCAAACTTTTTATTTTTCTTCCGGAACACTGTGACGCTATCTGAAATCAATCACTCAGTGAGGCGGCATTATGTCAGCACTGTTTGGTCCAAGTGTGGAGAAAAACAAAGCAGGGTGTACAGACAGAATCTGAGTAAAGAAAGCTTTTGGCTATTCACTACTTGCTTAAATGGCTCTGATGAATCACAGGTGATCGTCCTTCACCTGACGATGGTCTTTGCAAGAAAGACATATGGTGCTACTGGTAATAAGCTGAGCAGCAAGAATCCAGTTGCCATTCATTAATATAGGAATGATCTACATTAGGTTGAAGACCTGCAAATGAATTAATTTAAGTGAGGTCAGTATGAAAATAGTCAAAGATCACTGACTTTAAGAGCTCTGATTAACAGTTTGCTCCTTACTTTTGTTTTTGAAATCATTCCTGGAAATATTCCAGGTAGATTTATGAATGTGTCGAGCGTGTAAACCGTGGCTCTGCGAAGGCTGCAGATGGCCTCTGTTGTAACGTGTCTGCAGGCATCGTTTGACTCGGCGAGAACGAAGCAAGAAAAAGCACAACACATCTCATGACGGATCAGTTAATGATTTCAGAAGCCTGCAGGTTTTTAGGGCAGACGACCAAACCTACGCTTTTGAAATCTTGCGAGGGCGAGCAGTTTTAATTGTCAGCAGCGCAGTGTCGGCCATAAAAAGGCGGAAAGAAACGATAAGCGTTGACAAGCAAAGCAAAGAAAGTGTTTTCACTGTTAGGATGAACTTCGTCACTGTGTTTAGTGATGATCCTGCTTCTGTAAATACTCGGTAGCATGTTTATGCCCAACAAATACACTTTTTACTCCTGCTTGGGTTAAACTACAATGTCTCGCTGATCTATGTGCTACACACATAGTAGGAGAGAGAGTCGGTGACACACTAATGCATTGGTGGTTTTAGTCCTTATATGAGATATATTGACAAAAACAAAAGTAAAGAATAACACCGTCCTCCTTTTAAGTTCAGATCAGAGTTTTATTTATTGCACAAATTATGTGTAACTAAATTATATTTCATACCTTGGACATTGTCAGACTAAAGAGTTGTGATTAGACTCGGTTATTAGTTGAAGCCGGGAGCTGCACCACAAGCATTTCAAGCACCCCTCCCTGCTTAACACCTCTTTTGTTTTCCTGTGACAACAGCAACTACAAGTGCTCTTTCTATCTGTTAGATATATGAACGCACAGGCTGGTGAGAGAATTAAAAAAGCTCAGGCAGAAAAATCTGCAGCACAGCGTTCCTAAACATGATCCTGACAGAGAGGTTTTGTATTACCCAAACAAACTGCCATATGCCCAAATGATAGAAATATTCATTAGTCACTCCTTCCTCCCTCGTTTCCAATTATCCGGCTGTGCAGTGCGACCGGAGCCTCTGTGCTGTGTGCAGGTTTGTCTCGGGTACAGTATGCGGATGAGCCGCACTCAGCAGGCTCACACGGATTTCCATATTATCGCAGACACTGAAATGCAAATGACGCTAAAGCTTATTGACTTGTTTTTTTTTTTTTAGATTGCGATGCTTGTGGTGTCTAAACAATTTAGCTGGAATGTATCTGTAGATGCCTCACAGCTACATCTTTCTTGATAATGTGGCATTTGTCTGTGGCCATTTTAGTTGCAGGCAGAGAGTGCTACACTCTCTCTCTCTCTCTCTCTCTCAGATCCCTTCATTACCCTTCTCAGAGTCTAGTCACCTGCTTGTTATCAGGAAACATAATGACCTTTATACACTTGCCCTCATTGGCTCATCTGTGCAAACGAGAGGAATAATGTGATTTCTCACCGCCTGTGTTCACGCTCCGCCTCCAGGTGGCGGCATACAACTCGGAGGGGAAGAGTAACCCGAGCCAGGTGGTCGAGTTCATCACAAATCCAGACAGACCCGGCAGCCCCTGCAGGCCTGTCATCAGAGGAAGAGTCCTGCCCAACAGCTTCAAGATGGCCTGGGGTGAGCGTTTCCTCTGAATTGCCCCTTTTCCCTTTATCAATAACCCTTCACTTTTAAATGTAGTCGACAGCCTAGAAAAGGCCAATTTACAATTTCACTTTTTGTGCTGTGTCTGAACAGAGACGGATGACATTCCAGCTTGTCTGTACAGTAGACGGATGACAGTTCTCGTCCTTAGATCGGCATGAATGTGTCTTGAACTTCATTAGACGAGCTCAAACGCATCATCCACTGCTTTCATAATAAATAAATAAAAGTGTCAGATGTCCGTCTACTTTGTCCCTCTCTGCTCCACTAAAATTTGTTTCTGAAAAAGGCCACATTGTTGCCGAATCTCGCCTCATCTACATTTACACGTCTTACTTCTGATACTTTATAAATTAGTTTTTTAAGTTTTGAAAGGCGGCTTTGTTATCGAGTCACTCCTGTGTCAGACACACTGGAGCGAATAAATTATTGAGCAGGGCTGCTGTTGTTGATATTACACTGTTATCATCATGATTATTATTATGAGAATGATTCTTTAAAGGAACGAAAACACTTCATATACAGACTGTAACTTCACAAAATCTTATGCGCTATGTTGTTTTCTAATAAATACACATGCTGTGCACAAACAGTCCATTTCTAAGAGACCTATTTGAAGAAGTTGGTGCAGGTTGATGCTGATTTTTTTTGTTTGTTTTGCTTTTCAGAGCCACCGAAAGATAACGGCGGAGCAGAAGTCACAAAGTATGTCGTGGAACTGTCTGAAGGCTTAAGCGGTAAGACACAACTGGCGATAATAAAAGTGTTTTAATTAGCCGTGCTGAAAACGGATGTTTGGGGGCATTGAAAACATTTGAAATAATAATAATTTTATTGGCAATGTCGTTCGCACCTAGGCCTGTCATGGGAGCTGATTTACTCAGGGCCTGCGATGGAGCACGTGTGCGAAGGCTTGAAGCCCGGCTGCTCCTACCAGACGCGAGTTTACTGCATGAGCGAGGGGGGACAGAGCCCGGTGAGTCATTCAGCATCAGCACATGTGCACAGCCTTGTGTTTTGCCACGGGAAGAGTTCGCTGAGCACTTAGGCAGAAAGAGGATCACAAAACCGCACCTGCTTTTTTTGTTTCATGAACATACGCAATCGAGTGCGAGGATCGCTATTAAAATTATAATCTGTGACTCAGATTTTAATTACTTACACTTGTCTATACCTCATCGCTGTGCACTGTTTTTCTCCTATCATCGGTGCATTTCTCGGCTGTAATATATACTGTAAGCGTGAGAGCAGGCAGCCATGAATCCCGTGGTTATCTGATAAATTCTACATGAATAATTCCAGATACGAACTCTCTTTATGGGGAGTTTTAATAGGAAATTGTCATTCAGCCTATGTTGGGGAGATTAGACTTTGCTTCCTGGTGTGTAAGTACAAGACAAAGCCTGCTAATCGATTAACCCTCCCTGCATGTGTCAGAGGATGTATTTCTTCATTAGTTCGGTTTACAGACACTCTTCATTAATTTCTTCATCAGCTGTTAGTGCATGCATTTATTCATGCCCGGGGCTTGTAAAGAAACATGACTCATGGTGGCAGGATCCTGCCTTTTGGCGCACCACCATGTGACATAACACTCACATGTTTTTGCCTTTTGTCGCAGAAGTTGAGAGTCCTATTTTATCACTCGCCAGACAATCTGTCCACTTTAATCCAGGGCTTTGTAAAGAATTCAGCATTTTTCTCTGCACGCAGGTGTAGCTTTTTTCTTTTGAAAATTCACGTTTGTCTTCTCTCTGGTCTGATAAGCTGCTGAAAATGACAATCTGTATCCAGTGTGTCTGTGTGAGATGGATAAATAGAGGAGGAGGGGGTGAGATTGTCAGTTTTTTCCCTCCAAGTCTCCTAATTGTTGTGTTGTCTTCCCTTGCAAGCTTTCGGAGACTCTGCAGGTCCAGACTCCCGCAGTGCCCCCAGGGCCCTGCCAGCCCCCTCGGCTGGTGGGCAAGCCCAAAGCCAGGGAGGTGCAACTGCGCTGGGGTGAGTCATTTCTCTCCAACTCAGATGTGCGTGGGATGTATTCTAGCTCCTGTTGATGTATTTATTTGTCTAGTGAAGTACCTCAAAGCGTTGAGCTTTGATTATGCAGTGTGTACTTTAAAGTTTTCGTCTGTATACTGTATTATTTCCTTTTTTAAAAGCATTGATTTATAAACGCCAGCTGCTCAAATGTCCTAGGTCCCCCTCAGATAGACGGAGGCAGCCCGGTGTCCTGCTACTGCGTAGAAGTGAGTGGGCCGCAGTCTGAGGAGAGCAGGGAGGTTTACCAGGGTCCAGATCTGGACTGCTCAGTGGGAGGCTTATTGCCTGGTAAAACCTACAGCTTCCGGCTCAAAGCGGCAAACAAGGCTGGGGTGAGAAACACTGTCAGGACCGATCCATCAATAAAAGGGATTGTTTGTTTGTTTTGTTTTTTTTCTGCTACAGGCGTTCAGCCCTCTCTCACTTAATGTGATTTAAAAAGTGTAATATGTTTTTCAGTTGCATTAAATTGTTCTTGTTCTTTTGTGCGGATAGTTTGGACCTCTTTCAGAGCGCTTTGAGGTTACAACTGGCCCCGGGGCTCCCGAGCAGTGCAAGGCTCCTTCCACCACATGCAAATCGCCCAGCTGTGTTGTTGTTAGCTGGGAGGTGAGACCAGCTCCACTTCTATCCCCCTCAACTGATCGTTCAAACATAATTCTTGCATCATTTCGAGGCCATAAAATCTACACATAGCTGCATTACTAAAGCAGTGCTCATTGCTGTTCTGTCGTACAGGCGCCTCCTTGCAACGGAGCTCCGGTGACAGAGTTTCGTCTCGAGTGGGGAGCCGCCGAGGGCAGCATGCAGGTGTGTTACAGCGGACCAGGGCTCAGCCACGAAATGAAGGGGCTGCTGCCTGCAACCAACTACTTCTGCCGGGCACAGGTAAGGGTGATTTTCATCTGTCCCACAAAAAAACTAAAGCTAGAATGAATTAAATAAAAAATAATATCTCACCTTACAAAAGTAATAAGGTACGATTATTTTTATGAAGTCTTCATGAGGAATCTAGAGTGCTCCCATTAAAAATAATAGTCTGACAAGTTAAAGGTTACCTCAATGAGATAAGAACAGCAAAGATCAGTGGGGAATTTTTAAAGTAACGTCATCATCATCGTCTTCGTCTCGCCGTCATTTGATAGAAATAGAACTATTCACGGTATTTGTTCTTCTCTTAAATATTTGATTTATTACGGCGTTCTCGCTCTTCTCCCTCTTTGCCATCGTGGCGCATAAGGATTAAAGAATGCAACACTGTCGGGGGTTAGGGGTCCAATCCCTCCAAGGCATGACTATGTTTGAAAAGATCTCGTTTAAACGGTGTGGATTGTTATTAATCCTCTGCCTCTGAGTGGAAAATATCTGGGAAGATGAGATCTGGAGCAAGTTCAGTCAGTTCAAGGAGGCAGAGTTTCAGATATTTCTTCAGTCTGAGCAGGAAAGACAATACTCATAAACCCAGATGTCTCTCCTCACACTCGTAATTGTCTAAAAATTTTGCGACGTGATGAACAGCATCATGCCAACAGGTTGCAGCTGATTTATGGAGAATATAAGACACATTTTAAAGGCTCCAGATTGGTTTTGGTTGGTGATGATTTGGAAAAACATTTGTAGACGAGTTGGTTTTCAGGATTGCTTTTTGTGTGATTAGCCAACCAGTGCTAACACTGACACTTAACGCTCCATCGTGATGAACAGCAGGAGTTCACACCATGTCTCTTGTGCATTTTTAGGCCGTGACCAGTGAAGCGTTTGTGTAAAAAGGCGAGACAGATTCTGGCATTAAAACGGTGGCTCTGTCCTTGGGGTCTGGTTCAGCTTGAGATTTCAGGCCGTGCTGTTCTCTTGCAGCTTCTTTTCTCATCCAACAGGGGAGAAAGGAAGAAACGCAGCACATATGTCGAGTTTATTTCCCCCTTTGCCATTATTAGTCCACTTGTTTGGTACAATAAATCAGACCACCCCTCATTATCTCACGCTGTAAAACCAGACTTTCATTTTGATAGTTGATAAAAAGCCTCCCCCCTGTAGTCAAATAAATATTTACACTTGTTGGGTTGTTGCAACAAATACCAATTATGTTTACATTGGAACGCCACCTTGTGGTCAAATGTGGACGCTACACGTCTTTTTCATGTGTCAAGCGAGGCTTCACCTGATTAGCTGACTCTACTCTGTCTTGCTGTTGTTCAGGCTGTGAATGTGGCCGGCGTGGGGCCCTTCAGCGAGGCAGTGTTGTGCCAGACGCCCTGCTCCGTGCCCGCGGCCGTCAGCAACATCTACGCGCTGAAGGAGTCCGAGCTGCAAAGGTACGAGACTCCAGTGGACGTAGACGAAGACGAGGAAGACGAGGACGCCGTTTCCAGGCCGCCACCGTTCTACTCTCCGTCCACCTGCCTGGGCATCTGCTGGGACCCCCCGTGTGATCATGGCTCCGAGATCACTTCCTACCTGATTGACCTCGGAGAGCGGCAGCCCATCAATATTGGCCCCGTCACCAAACACATCATCCAGCACCTGCAGCCGGACACCAGCTACAGGTCGGCGCTTCCTTGTCGTTAAAATGTCGCGTCGCGCTCGTATTACACAAGTTTGCACCTTTCTGATGTCAACAAGAGCGAACAGTTTTCTCACACTGTTAGATCTCGGCAGCCACGAGTCAAAGAATGTGATACAAATCAATTACACACCACGCTAGTGTATTAACTCAGCCTGTGATGCTTTGCAGCAAAGGGGACAACTGAAGCTAAATGTGATTAGTTTAAATCCAACTTATTCCAGACGGGATGGCAGCTGTTTGGGAAACAGTCGTGGTGTCCAAACTTGATACCAACATTTTTGTTTTCACACACGTACCATGGCTCAAATCGTGTCAGGATAATAAAACAACAATTCATGTTATCAAATCCACACAGGCATGTTTAATTAACAGTGGCAGTCTGGAAGCTGGACTGACATATTCGTCCATCTACTCATTGGTAATTAAACAAAGAGTGAGGTTGAATTAAAGTGTGTTCAAAACGGATACACAGCCAACAACATAAAACGTGTCACTGACCGACTACTTGCAGACAGATGAAGTAATGTTAATTAGAGATGTGATTGATCCGGCGTTGGCCCGTTTACAGCTTGATCAGCCTTGACCAGAGATTCAGCACCGATCAGTCTTATATATATCGGATTCTGTGCCGGTCAGATTTACGCTCGTGCTGTACTGGACGATACTTCACGTCTTGCACACAGTTGCACAGACAGTAATCGATTATCCATGTGACTCACCTGCTGTTGTGAAAAAAATCCAACAAGTGAGAAAATGTAAAAGTTATTTAATAGTTACAAAGTGTTTGTAGTCTGATTTTCTTTTTGTCAAACAACAATTGACAGTATACACAATTTCTGACAAAATTCGGTGCATCTCTGATGTTGACGTCTCTCTTTTTCTTTTTCTTCTTCTTCCTCGTCCTCAGGATCCGAATCCAAGCCCTAAACAGCCTGGGAGCAGGCCCCTTTAGTCACACCTTCAAGCTGAAGACAAAGCCCCTTCCCCCGCAGCCGCCCCGCCTGGAGTGCACCGCCTTCAGCCATCAGACCCTCAGGCTGAAGTGGGGCGACGGTCCAGCCAAAGCCGCCACCTCAGATGCCCTCCAGTATCAGCTGCAGATGGAGGACAAGAACGGCAGGTCAGTTACCCATTAGTCATGCGAGGGGAAGTGAGAGATGAACCGATAACAGAGAAGAGTCTGGCGATTTGAGGAGAAGCTTCAGATAGCTGTATCGGGGAGGGCGGGGTGCAGAGTGGCTTCATAAGGAGACAGGAACTGATGATCTGCTGTAAAGCCTCAGTATATTTCCTGACAGAGGAGTCATTCGTCTCGTTTGCTTTTTGTCATCTTTACCCTTTTACTCATTAAATCTCTCCCTGTTTCATGTTCCTGTCATTGCAGATTTATATCCTTGTATAAAGGACCATGCCACACACACAAAGTCCAGAGGCTTAATGAGTCTACCTCTTATACGTTCCGCATCCAGGCCTTTAATGAGGCGGGCGAAGGGCCCTTCTCCAATGTTTACACATTCACCACCCCACGCTCTCCTCCAGCCCCTGTGAAAGGTACAGTGGCAGCTCTTTCTTTCTCTTTCTCTATCAACCCAATGTGGATCAGCTCTTTTTATCTTTAATAAACACTCACTGTTGACACAGAGACAGCCAGTATGCTCAGCTTTTAACCTCAGTTGACCCACGTTTGACTCACATTTGATTAAGAACCAGCGTCCGCAGAGATTCTCTTGTCGACTGTCATCCGAGTCGGGTTGTTCAGCTTCTGTGGTCTTATCTCAGCCGGCCTCTACAAAGCCTCTTTTGATCCTGCACGTTGAAGTCAGTAATGAGGACGTGGGTTTCTATTCTCAATGCGCCACCTCTTTTCGAATCAGGCAAAAGCCGCGTGTCGGTTTGTCAGCGTTTTTTTTTTTTTCTCTCGCCACGCGGTGAAGTAGACCCTCAGCTATCAACGGTATTTAACACGATAATGGATTAAAACACTCCCCGCCGCTGTAATTTGTGCTGATTGCCTCTTTATCAGATCAAAAGAAGCCACTTCTTTTTATTGTTTTTTGCTTAAAATGCCACCGATCTAAAGAAGAGCATGACTCACAGCGTGGCGCTCAACTAAAGGGGGCAAAGTTGCGTGTAGTAGTCAGCTGAGTCATCGTACATCCATAGAGCCAAGTTATCTTATTCTGTCGTGAGCTCTGATTCAAGCAGAACATTCACGGCACGTAAAAAAATAAATTATGTTTGATTTCTTCTCTTATATTTAAGGATTCAAAGCTACAACCGGCTTCAGCAAATGTTGTTTGGTCTAAATTATAACCCCGAGGTTTTCTAGATTACTCTGCGCGAGTTCAAAGTCAAACCTAATCATGTTGTTGAAAGTCTCTTTCACATATATCAGCAGCAGTAATGTGCCACAGAGGCTCAAATAAACTCAAGTTTAGCTTTATAAGTCAGGTCAGTTGTATCATGTTTGTACCTCTGACAACAGGAGCTGTTGTGTTGTTTGTATTTTGACTGATTAATGCTGTGATAGTAAATCTACAGTGACTCACATTTAAATATGCTTTATCAGTTATCACAGATCGCACATATCATCCTTCTCATTACTAGAGTTGCACGATACCCGCGGTGCCAAAAATCAAATCAAATCATCAATCAACGGTCGCTACTATACTAGAAATTTTACACGACGGTACTACCGTGGATTACTAAACTACCGGTGCCTCTGCTCTCCTCCCGGCTTCTCACTGCATGCTACTCCTTTGTAAACAAACCAACATGGAACCGCAACCGAACTACACAGCTGCTGATTGGCTGTTTGCCTGTTACTGGTGACATCCATGGATATGATAGGCTGTTTCCACACGCTTGGTCCGCCCGTCTGTTAGCTGAATGGCTGTTCGTGTGTTTCTGCCGGCGAGAGCGAACTCCGAAGACAGCTCCGCTTCGATAGAAACTCGCTTCAGAACAAACAACAAGCTAAAGTTCTGTCTCGCCCAGACACGAGACAACACACTCACCGTGGCAGAAGCACCGGGCCCGAGCAGCGAGTCTGCAGTGGCGTCTTCTTCAGTGGCAACACTAATTTAGCTCAGAAAACAAACGTCGTTGTTTCAAACTAACTTGTCCAAATACACTGCAGTTTATAAAATAATATTAATTAAAAAAGGCTGCAGTATCATGATAATACCCGGAACCGCGATACTTTGTCTGGTATCGTATCGTGGTTACTCATTTTAGTATCGTGACAACTCTACTCATTACATCCGCTCTCTCCCTCTCTCTCCACCCTGCAGCCCCTAAAGTGGAGCGACTGGATGACAACTCCTGCGAGGTCACATGGGAGGCTCTGCAGCCTATGAAGGGCGACCCGATCCTCTACACGCTGCAGTGTATGATGGGAAACTCTGACTTTAAACAGGTACTGACGTTGTTTTGAGTTTGTTTTTTTCTCTACCCACGGCTGACCTGCCATTCATCACACTGTCCTTTCTTTATTCAGATCAGGATACAGATGGATGCAGAGCCCCGCTTTAATGTCTTTAACGCGGCCGTGCAGCGTTCTGTATTAGTCACCGCCGGCTTTAAATTGGCCATTATGCAAAGGTCATTGATCCATGAGGTATCTCAGGTGTCTAACCCCTGCCAACACATTCATCCCTCTCAGAGGCCTCCGGCCATGTTAACGCAGAGTAATGGCCACCGCAGGCTCATGCTAATCTCGACGCATCATACATGGCAATCGAATCAGGGAGTTGAAATATGTGGCTGCCGTCCCACGCCAGTTTGTTTCCGGCTATATCGTCGGACTCGGTGGACTCGACTGGAAAGCTCATGGTTAAGGAAAAGGGGATTATTTATTTGCTGATTTTTATGCATGTTAATGTCATATTATAAAACCTATAATTTATTAATGATAATACATTAACTTTTCTGGATACTCAAAGACAAATATCAAAATATTGAAGCAGCAAAAAAAGCATTACCTCTGTGATATATTCTCATAAACTCTCACTCTCGTCCCGTCTCATCTTCCCGTCTGTCCTCAGGCCTACAAAGGCTCTGCCACATCCTTCCATGTCCAGAACCTGCAGCCTAGCAGCGACTACCGTTTCCGGGTGTGCGCTATCAGGCAGTGCCAGGACTGCCCCGGAGCTGAGCGGTCCCTACAGCCCCACAGTGACCCTCACGCCCCAGCGGAACGACCTCGCGTTGAGCGGCGGCGGGGCTGGCTTGGGGTCCAGGGCCAGCACGGAGTCCAACCGAGCCAGACGAAGCCTGACGGACGAGCAGTGCGCTTTCCTCCTCCTCATGGTCTTCGCCGTCATCGCCATTCTCATCGCTTTCGTCATCCAGTACTTTGTCATTAAATGAGCAGTTTGCGCCGCCCAGCTGCAGGGTTATAGCTTTATTCTTCCCCCTCTCTCTCTCTCTCTCCCTCTCTCTGTTGTTTTTGTATTCTTTGTTTTGTACTTATTGTTTCCTGTTGTCGACAGAGTAATCGTGTTAGGCACATTGCAGTGCAGCAGAGCTGGTAAGTGAGAGCTGAGAAGCCGTTAAAAAAACGAGGATAATAACACCTCCTTCTTCTTCTTCTTCCTTCCTGACTCTCCTGCCTTTTGTCACCTCGTCCCAATTTTGTGGCGTCTGTTGTTAAGTTCAGATTTCTGTTCCCGTCATGATCGGCTTCCTCAGTAAGGAGCAGAGGAAAGGTTTAATTTGAGGAGAGGGGTCAGGGAGGAA
Source organism: Collichthys lucidus (assembly GCA_004119915.2). Taxonomy (NCBI): domain Eukaryota; kingdom Metazoa; phylum Chordata; class Actinopteri; family Sciaenidae; genus Collichthys; species Collichthys lucidus. The sequence goes on from CM014090.1 coordinate 9,132,913, forward strand.
GGGGCGCTTCGACTCATGTACTTGTTGATTACGGTGTGTGCATGTGTACATATACATGTAGATATATATCTATGTGCATAGATATACACACACACACATATATATGTATGTGTATAGAAATAGTCATTATTTATATTTCCATTGATGTGTCCAGTATGAAACTGTTTTTTGATAGATGTGTTCCTGAGAATAGTATGTAGGTGTGTCATTAGCCTATGTGCTATTTGATCCTGGGACCTGGTTGGGCCAGTGTTTGCACAGTGGGGTGTGTGTGTGTGTGTCCAGATGTGTATACTGTATGTAGTTAGTGCCACAGAGGTACACGGCTGGGAGGGCCTTCAGGGCCAGATGAAGGGACTTTACCCCCGCGCCCCCCTGCTGGAGTTCAAAGGGGTGTTTAGTGAGAAAGTAAACAGGAAAAAAAAAAAATCAGAAAATCTTGTTCACATTATAGAACGTTCATTTAGCACTTTCCAACCCTTTTTGATGTTCAGAATGTTTAAGGATGCAAAAATGACTGGAGAAATGTTAGTATATTTTTGTACAGTGAAGACACAAAAAGGACCTGTAAGTTTGAGGAAAAAAAAAAAGAAGAAGCTCAGTATAAAGTTAGAAAACAAACAAAAACCAAACTAACAGTGAATTCTAATTATTTTTACTATCATATAGTTATACTGCTGCTTTACTCCGAAATATTGTTGTTCAGCACAAAAAATGTACGCTTACCTGTATGTTTTTGTTTTATTTCGTTTCTGTTTTTTTCCCCTCCTCTCCCCAGTAATTGATTTTTTTTTTTTTTTTTTTGCACCTTAGTGGAAGAAAAACCTTGACTAAACTGTGTCTCGGTCTTGTGATGCATTTTATAGAACACACTTTGAGATTGTGCAAGCCCTACTTGTGTTTTGGGTGTTTTAAAAGTTGTAGTACCACATGAACGTGTCACTGAAACAGCTGATCGATCTCAGCCAAAAAATGGAAGAAAAAAAAATAAAGAAGAAAAAACGAGTTTAAAAAAAAAAGAAGAAGGAAAAAAATGTACCAGTTGTTTCAGAGGCCTTAATTGGAGAGGAAAAAAAATCTCTGGAGAATTTTGTTAATTTCTCTTTTTTTCTTTTTAGTGTTAGAAAACACTAAAACGTGTTTTATTTACTTTTATTTTTCGCAACATTTATTTGATGTTTAGTTATCGTACGTAATCAGGAGAGGAAAAATGGAAAAGTAGTTCAGCGTATTACTTATGATTTATTCTGATTTTTCCTTTTTTGTCAAGTTATACAATGTGTGAAGTATATTTTTTTATATAATATTGAAGTAATATAAGTTAATACTCTCCAGAGAAAAAATAATAAATCCTGAGTACTCATGAATCATGGAACGCAAACGGCAGATACAAAAATGTGTTATATCATGTACTTCCTGTGAATCTAAATTTGCCTTTTCTCTCTGTGTGTTAAGTATTTGTAACAGATTGCTAACACTGAGTTCTCAGAGGTAATCTGACTGTAGGGTCTAGTGTCGTTTGGTTTTTTCGGGCAGATTAATTGCTGTTGCAACCATAAAAATGAAATACAGGTACCTTGCAAAACGTCTTGGATAATTACATGATTTGGTCTTTCGGACATTCTGCAAAATGTCTTTCTCTTTGTCATTTAAAGAATTCAAATTCCTATTTTTGATAGCGATTGCAACGTGTGCCATTTTAAACACCTCTTCACGCCGGGCTCACTACCTGTGGTCGAAGAGATCAACAAAATGCTACAAAAACGAGTAAAAATATGCACAAAAATAGAGACCATTTTTATGTAATTTTAATGTTTGCAGTTACCTCATACACCGTACATTCCAAAATGAAAATTTGTTATACTATACATACTACCAGACATATCACTTTAAAATGTTCGTTATGGGAAAAAAATGTATAATCATAGATATGTATCTAAAGTGTATCTGTATAGCCATGATATCTACAAAGGATCCATGCACAATAAAAGATTTATAATTCTTAATCGTGTTTGACGTTTGGGCATATATTTGTCTTTTCCCCCGATTTACATCTATAACATAGCAAAGGAATCTGTTGAAAACTACAAACATATTTCCAACTAACCACCTTTCTTTAAATATATCATTAACTGTTCATTGTTTAAGTAATTTCATGAAGCTAAATCACCAAATATTTACTCAGTGTCTTTGATGGGAGGATTTCTTTGTTTCTCCAGTGGAGAGTTGGACAGACAGGCGTCTTCAGGTTGTCCTATCTGTCCGTCCTGTTCTCCTGAATGTGATTTCTAAAGAGGGCTTTCTTAAAATTTGGTGCAAACTTATTTTTGTGAAGCGTAAATCTGGAGCAGCTGGACTTGTTTGTAGATCTGTGAAGACCTCATCCAAGAGGCTTCTTCATTTCTGACCGACCGGTGAGGAAACACGGGTATATAACCCCGGTGGCATCGTTGACCCAGGATGTTGTTTCCACTGGTTTGTTGGTGCTTTTTGTTGTCGTTAATGTTACCTGAGGTCTGATGTGACCGACAGTTGTTAATGTTTGAGGTTTCTCTTGGATGAGAGGTGAAACGTCTTCATGGATTTACAACCGAGTCCAGTTTCCCCAGGTTTAATCCTTCTCCAGGAATGACCTAGACGACTGACACCTTCACAGACAGGAACTCATATACTAACCATGACAAGGTCTAATCAAAGTTTAATTCACCGTGACATCATAATGTTCTGCAAAAACACTTTATTCAACGCTGTAACTGAAGGGGAGATGTGGTCAGATCCTGAATCACTGACTCCAGTCTTCGGTGATGCACCATCATCTATATTTGAAGTATGTTACGCCACCAGAACATCGTAGTCTTGGCTGATACTGACAAAACACTCTTATCAGTCTTCTGTGCTGCTTGTAAGAATAGTCCAGACAGCAGGTTTTTCACTGGATTTATACACATCAATATAACAATAACTTAGATTTCACCAAAAATACATTTAATGTGTTTTATTCACTAAATATATTATGAGTCTCGCCCAAGGACGTGGACAGACATTGATGTATGTGATGGAAATGTTTCAATTAAACAAATAAAAAAAGTTACTATATAGTAAAAATAATTGTTGCAGCTCTAATTGATGGCAGCAGTACTCAGCCTCAGCTGCTACTTTGACTTGTTACCCACCTGGTGAAATATGGCGTATATATAAGTACAATAATAGACTTTGAGGTTTATTAATGTAGAAAATAATTCACAAGGACCTCTGCAATATCTTTTTATTTTATACTTTATATTGACTTTATTATAATTACACGAGAGAGTCGTGTTCCTACACCAGTCTGGAAAGATTGTGACCTTTAACACAAATGTTACTCTGTCTTTTTCTCTCGTCTTTATACATTTTAAAATGGTCATGAACATGATTTCCTGTCACAAGTCAACTTTTTAAAGGTAATTACATAATAATATCACCTGTATGGTCTTTAAAAATGTAAAAAGTTTGACAAGTAATTAAAGAAACAGAGCAGTGGGGAAAGAAATATGAACGAGCTCGGAATCCATATTGATTATAATTCTATCTATTATAAAATGAGCTCCACTTTATAGACCTGATGTGTGACACAGAATGTAAACAAAAGGACCGACGCCATTGGCTGCCTTCATTTCATAAAGAAACTCTACATATTCTCAAAGAAGATGGTCGCAGCAGCAGCAGCAGCATCCTCCCTAAATCAAGAATAAAACATGGACTGAATCTGTGACGGTGAGTCAGTCAAAGGCTCTATGAGTAAGAGACGTCGGTGCCGGTGTGCTCATTCTGTCAGCTAAAAGATAAATGTAAAAAAATCTGTACGGGGAAAGTTTCCATCCTTTTACTTTCTTCGTTTACTCGTCTTTCTTTGAGAAGAGTATGATCAGCTACCAATCAAGCAGAACATATTCTACTGTCGTTATGATGATAATTATGATACTTTATTCTCAGATCAAGTCTTCATGTCATTGTGACTTCAGAGTTCAGTATTGCTGCTGCTACACCTCACAGCACTGTGTGTGAGACAGACAGCGTTGAGTGAAAAGCTCCTGGAAGAAGATACACCGCACAAGCTACACCTGAGTGGTGTAAGCAAGAGAGCCATGATTAATGAGGGTGAGAGTGGGCCTTCTCGTCTCGGTCACCTCTCTGTGTACAGCTCTAGCTCTTGTTGAGAGACAGACTGGTCTTTAGAAAAGAGGAGAGGGGGGTGAAAAAAAGAGCAAACAAGCTTTTTCCCCGTCGCTGACAGAGGAGGGACATTCCTGCTGCCGCCTCTAAAGTCCGAGTGGTCCATCCGGCTGTGGGTCAGCTCAGTGTAAACACAAATACACTCTGGTGTCAGGGTGACTCTTGTTACAAAGGTCCATTTAGATCTAATGGATGGGGTGGCTCTGACCCGATGTGGCACGCCGCCAGTCACCCAACAGGTCATCCAGGATTTTTCATGATTAATGTTTCTTTGGACACGAAATTAGAAAAACCTGCAGATCAGGACCTGCAAATTACATCCCTGTGCACGTTCATGTAGTGGACATTTTGCTTAAAACTCAAAATCAGACTGAAAATCGGTCACACTATATTAAAACATGTATTTTCATTCCGAGACTTGAAATTTTAAGACTTAAATCCTTGACCAGGTAGAAGAACTCTCATAGATCAAGGATCAGGGATAGATTGAGGTGAAATCAAGCACTCCATTCATTCATTCATTCAAAGATTTTTATAGTATTTTGACCTGTTTACACATCTAACTACTGACCAATCAACAGTTTAGGTCATTTCTTAAATTAGCCTCCCTCTTTAACCAGCGTTGTTGAAGTCAGGTTTATTATAACAAGCCTGACCGGTCACCTGAGGATGAAGAGGAGAAGAGGAGGAGATGAGTCGGTGGGTGTGTGGAGTGACGAAGCCGAGGGAGAGACAGATGGAGCTGGTGGACAATTAAGCAAACACACAACTCATTTTCAGTGACTATCCAGAGCTTGGCAAACAACTGGGGTTAAGTGATTGAGCATTTTTTTAATTAGCCGTGCTGAAAACGGATGTTTGGGGGCATTGAAAACATTTGAAATAATAATAATTTATTGGCAATGTCGTTCGCACCTAGGCCTGTCATGGGAGCTGATTTACTCAGGGCCTGCGATGGAGCACGTGTGCGAAGGCTTGAAGCCCGGCTGCTCCTACCAGACGCGAGTTTACTGCATGAGCGAGGGGGGACAGAGCCCGGTGAGTCATTCAGCATCAGCACATGTGCACAGCCTTGTGTTTTGCCACGGGAAGAGTTCGCTGAGCACTTAGGCAGAAAGAGGATCACAAAACCGCACCTGCTTTTTTTGTTTCATGAACATACGCAATCGAGTGCGAGGATCGCTATTAAAATTATAATCTGTGACTCAGATTTTAATTACTTACACTTGTCTATACCTCATCGCTGTGCACTGTTTTTCTCCTATCATCGGTGCATTTCTCGGCTGTAATATATACTGTAAGCGTGAGAGCAGGCAGCCATGAATCCCGTGGTTATCTGATAAATTCTACATGAATAATTCCAGATACGAACTCTCTTTATGGGGAGTTTTAATAGGAAATTGTCATTCAGCCTATGTTGGGGAGATTAGACTTTGCTTCCTGGTGTGTAAGTACAAGACAAAGCCTGCTAATCGATTAACCCTCCCTGCATGTGTCAGAGGATGTATTTCTTCATTAGTTCGGTTTACAGACACTCTTCATTAATTTCTTCATCAGCTGTTAGTGCATGCATTTATTCATGCCCGGGGCTTGTAAAGAAACATGACTCATGGTGGCAGGATCCTGCCTTTTGGCGCACCACCATGTGACATAACACTCACATGTTTTTGCCTTTTGTCGCAGAAGTTGAGAGTCCTATTTTATCACTCGCCAGACAATCTGTCCACTTTAATCCAGGGCTTTGTAAAGAATTCAGCATTTTCTCTGCACGCAGGTGTAGCTTTTTTCTTTTGAAAATTCACGTTTGTCTTCTCTCTGGTCTGATAAGCTGCTGAAAATGACAATCTGTATCCAGTGTGTCTGTGTGAGATGGATAAATAGAGGAGGAGGGGGTGAGATTGTCAGTTTTTTCCCTCCAAGTCTCCTAATTGTTGTGTTGTCTTCCCTTGCAAGCTTTCGGAGACTCTGCAGGTCCAGACTCCCGCAGTGCCCCCAGGGCCCTGCCAGCCCCCTCGGCTGGTGGGCAAGCCCAAAGCCAGGGAGGTGCAACTGCGCTGGGGTGAGTCATTTCTCTCCAACTCAGATGTGCGTGGGATGTATTCTAGCTCCTGTTGATGTATTTATTTGTCTAGTGAAGTACCTCAAAGCGTTGAGCTTTGATTATGCAGTGTGTACTTTAAAGTTTTCGTCTGTATACTGTATTATTTCCTTTTTTTAAAAGCATTGATTTATAAACGCCAGCTGCTCAAATGTCCTAGGTCCCCCTCAGATAGACGGAGGCAGCCCGGTGTCCTGCTACTGCGTAGAAGTGAGTGGGCCGCAGTCTGAGGAGAGCAGGGAGGTTTTACCAGGGTCCAGATCTGGACTGCTCAGTGGGAGGCTTATTGCCTGGTAAAACCTACAGCTTCCGGCTCAAAGCGGCAAACAAGGCTGGGGTGAGAAACACTGTCAGGACCGATCCATCAATAAAAGGGATTGTTTGTTTTGTTTTGTTTTTTTCTGCTACAGGCGTTCAGCCCTCTCTCACTTAATGTGATTTAAAAAGTGTAATATGTTTTTCAGTTGCATTAAATTGTTCTTGTTCTTTTGTGCGGATAGTTTGGACCTCTTTCAGAGCGCTTTGAGGTTACAACTGGCCCCGGGGCTCCCGAGCAGTGCAAGGCTCCTTCCACCACATGCAAATCGCCCAGCTGTGTTGTTGTTAGCTGGGAGGTGAGACCAGCTCCACTTCTATCCCCCTCAACTGATCGTTCAAACATAATTCTTGCATCATTTCGAGGCCATAAAATCTACACATAGCTGCATTACTAAAGCAGTGCTCATTGCTGTTCTGTCGTACAGGCGCCTCCTTGCAACGGAGCTCCGGTGACAGAGTTTCGTCTCGAGTGGGGAGCCGCCGAGGGCAGCATGCAGGTGTGTTACAGCGGACCAGGGCTCAGCCACGAAATGAAGGGGCTGCTGCCTGCAACCAACTACTTCTGCCGGGCACAGGTAAGGGTGATTTTCATCTGTCCCACAAAAAAACTAAAGCTAGAATGAATTAAATAAAAAATAATATCTCACCTTACAAAAGTAATAAGGTACGATTATTTTTATGAAGTCTTCATGAGGAATCTAGAGTGCTCCCATTAAAAATAATAGTCTGACAAGTTAAAGGTTACCTCAATGAGATAAGAACAGCAAAGATCAGTGGGGAATTTTTAAAGTAACGTCATCATCATCGTCTTCGTCTCGCCGTCATTTGATAGAAATAGAACTATTCACGGTATTTGTTCTTCTCTTAAATATTTGATTTATTACGGCGTTCTCGCTCTTCTCCCTCTTTGCCATCGTGGCGCATAAGGATTAAAGAATGCAACACTGTCGGGGGTTAGGGGTCCAATCCCTCCAAGGCATGACTATGTTTGAAAAGATCTCGTTTAAACGGTGTGGATTGTTATTAATCCTCTGCCTCTGAGTGGAAAATATCTGGGAAGATGAGATCTGGAGCAAGTTCAGTCAGTTCAAGGAGGCAGAGTTTCAGATATTTCTTCAGTCTGAGCAGGAAAGACAATACTCATAAACCCAGATGTCTCTCCTCACACTCGTAATTGTCTAAAAATTTTGCGACGTGATGAACAGCATCATGCCAACAGGTTGCAGCTGATTTATGGAGAATATAAGACACATTTTAAAGGCTCCAGATTGGTTTTGGTTGGTGATGATTTGGAAAAACATTTGTAGACGAGTTGGTTTTCAGGATTGCTTTTTGTGTGATTAGCCAACCAGTGCTAACACTGACACTTAACGCTCCATCGTGATGAACAGCAGGAGTTCACACCATGTCTCTTGTGCATTTTTAGGCCGTGACCAGTGAAGCGTTTGTGTAAAAAGGCGAGACAGATTCTGGCATTAAAACGGTGGCTCTGTCCTTGGGGTCTGGTTCAGCTTGAGATTTCAGGCCGTGCTGTTCTCTTGCAGCTTCTTTTCTCATCCAACAGGGGAGAAAGGAAGAAACGCAGCACATATGTCGAGTTTATTTCCCCCTTTGCCATTATTAGTCCACTTGTTTGGTACAATAAATCAGACCACCCCTCATTATCTCACGCTGTAAAACCAGACTTTCATTTTGATAGTTGATAAAAAGCCTCCCCCCTGTAGTCAAATAAATATTTACACTTGTTGGGTTGTTGCAACAAATACCAATTATGTTTACATTGGAACGCCACCTTGTGGTCAAATGTGGACGCTACACGTCTTTTTCATGTGTCAAGCGAGGCTTCACCTGATTAGCTGACTCTACTCTGTCTTGCTGTTGTTCAGGCTGTGAATGTGGCCGGCGTGGGGCCCTTCAGCGAGGCAGTGTTGTGCCAGACGCCCTGCTCCGTGCCCGCGGCCGTCAGCAACATCTACGCGCTGAAGGAGTCCGAGCTGCAAAGGTACGAGACTCCAGTGGACGTAGACGAAGACGAGGAAGACGAGGACGCCGTTTCCAGGCCGCCACCGTTCTACTCTCCGTCCACCTGCCTGGGCATCTGCTGGGACCCCCCGTGTGATCATGGCTCCGAGATCACTTCCTACCTGATTGACCTCGGAGAGCGGCAGCCCATCAATATCGGCCCCGTCACCAAACACATCATCCAGCACCTGCAGCCGGACACCAGCTACAGGTCGGCGCTTCCTTGTCGTTAAAATGTCGCGTCGCGCTCGTATTACACAAGTTTGCACCTTTCTGATGTCAACAAGAGCGAACAGTTTTCTCACACTGTTAGATCTCGGCAGCCACGAGTCAAAGAATGTGATACAAATCAATTACACACCACGCTAGTGTATTAACTCAGCCTGTGATGCTTTGCAGCAAAGGGGACAACTGAAGCTAAATGTGATTAGTTTAAATCCAACTTATTCCAGACGGGATGGCAGCTGTTTGGGAAACAGTCGTGGTGTCCAAACTTGATACCAACATTTTTGTTTTCACACACGTACCATGGCTCAAATCGTGTCAGGATAATAAAACAACAATTCATGTTATCAAATCCACACAGGCATGTTTAATTAACAGTGGCAGTCTGGAAGCTGGACTGACATATTCGTCCATCTACTCATTGGTAATTAAACAAAGAGTGAGGTTGAATTAAAGTGTGTTCAAAACGGATACACAGCCAACAACATAAAACGTGTCACTGACCGACTACTTGCAGACAGATGAAGTAATGTTAATTAGAGATGTGATTGATCCGGCGTTGGCCCGTTTACAGCTTGATCAGCCTTGACCAGAGATTCAGCACCGATCAGTCTTATATATATCGGATTCTGTGCCGGTCAGATTTACGCTCGTGCTGTACTGGACGATACTTCACGTCTTGCACACAGTTGCACAGACAGTAATCGATTATCCATGTGACTCACCTGCTGTTGTGAAAAAAATCCAACAAGTGAGAAAATGTAAAAGTTATTTAATAGTTACAAAGTGTTTGTAGTCTGATTTTCTTTTTGTCAAACAACAATTGACAGTATACACAATTTCTGACAAAATTCGGTGCATCTCTGATGTTGACGTCTCTCTTTTTCTTTTTCTTCTTCTTCCTCGTCCTCAGGATCCGAATCCAAGCCCTAAACAGCCTGGGAGCAGGCCCCTTTAGTCACACCTTCAAGCTGAAGACAAAGCCCCTTCCCCCGCAGCCGCCCCGCCTGGAGTGCACCGCCTTCAGCCATCAGACCCTCAGGCTGAAGTGGGGCGACGGTCCAGCCAAAGCCGCCACCTCAGATGCCCTCCAGTATCAGCTGCAGATGGAGGACAAGAACGGCAGGTCAGTTACCCATTAGTCATGCGAGGGGAAGTGAGAGATGAACCGATAACAGAGAAGAGTCTGGCGATTTGAGGAGAAGCTTCAGATAGCTGTATCGGGGAGGGCGGGGTGCAGAGTGGCTTCATAAGGAGACAGGAACTGATGATCTGCTGTAAAGCCTCAGTATATTTCCTGACAGAGGAGTCATTCGTCTCGTTTGCTTTTTGTCATCTTTACCCTTTTACTCATTAAATCTCTCCCTGTTTCATGTTCCTGTCATTGCAGATTTATATCCTTGTATAAAGGACCATGCCACACACACAAAGTCCAGAGGCTTAATGAGTCTACCTCTTATACGTTCCGCATCCAGGCCTTTAATGAGGCGGGCGAAGGGCCCTTCTCCAATGTTTACACATTCACCACCCCACGCTCTCCTCCAGCCCCTGTGAAAGGTACAGTGGCAGCTCTTTCTTTCTCTTTCTCTATCAACCCAATGTGGATCAGCTCTTTTTATCTTTAATAAACACTCACTGTTGACACAGAGACAGCCAGTATGCTCAGCTTTTAACCTCAGTTGACCCACGTTTGACTCACATTTGATTAAGAACCAGCGTCCGCAGAGATTCTCTTGTCGACTGTCATCCGAGTCGGGTTGTTCAGCTTCTGTGGTCTTATCTCAGCCGGCCTCTACAAAGCCTCTTTTGATCCTGCACGTTGAAGTCAGTAATGAGGACGTGGGTTTCTATTCTCAATGCGCCACCTCTTTTCGAATCAGGCAAAAGCCGCGTGTCGGTTTGTCAGCGTTTTTTTTTTTTTCTCTCGCCACGCGGTGAAGTAGACCCTCAGCTATCAACGGTATTTAACACGATAATGGATTAAAACACTCCCCGCCGCTGTAATTTGTGCTGATTGCCTCTTTATCAGATCAAAAGAAGCCACTTCTTTTTATTGTTTTTTGCTTAAAATGCCACCGATCTAAAGAAGAGCATGACTCACAGCGTGGCGCTCAACTAAAGGGGGCAAAGTTGCGTGTAGTAGTCAGCTGAGTCATCGTACATCCATAGAGCCAAGTTATCTTATTCTGTCGTGAGCTCTGATTCAAGCAGAACATTCACGGCACGTAAAAAAATAAATTATGTTTGATTTCTTCTCTTATATTTAAGGATTCAAAGCTACAACCGGCTTCAGCAAATGTTGTTTGGTCTAAATTATAACCCCGAGGTTTTCTAGATTACTCTGCGCGAGTTCAAAGTCAAACCTAATCATGTTGTTGAAAGTCTCTTTCACATATATCAGCAGCAGTAATGTGCCACAGAGGCTCAAATAAACTCAAGTTTAGCTTTATAAGTCAGGTCAGTTGTATCATGTTTGTACCTCTGACAACAGGAGCTGTTGTGTTGTTTGTATTTTGACTGATTAATGCTGTGATAGTAAATCTACAGTGACTCACATTTAAATATGCTTTATCAGTTATCACAGATCGCACATATCATCCTTCTCATTACTAGAGTTGCACGATACCCGCGGTGCCAAAAATCAAATCAAATCATCAATCAACGGTCGCTACTATACTAGAAATTTTACACGACGGTACTACCGTGGATTACTAAACTACCGGTGCCTCTGCTCTCCTCCCGGCTTCTCACTGCATGCTACTCCTTTGTAAACAAACCAACATGGAACCGCAACCGAACTACACAGCTGCTGATTGGCTGTTTGCCTGTTACTGGTGACATCCATGGATATGATAGGCTGTTTCCACACGCTTGGTCCGCCCGTCTGTTAGCTGAATGGCTGTTCGTGTGTTTCTGCCGGCGAGAGCGAACTCCGAAGACAGCTCCGCTTCGATAGAAACTCGCTTCAGAACAAACAACAAGCTAAAGTTCTGTCTCGCCCAGACACGAGACAACACACTCACCGTGGCAGAAGCACCGGGCCCGAGCAGCGAGTCTGCAGTGGCGTCTTCTTCAGTGGCAACACTAATTTAGCTCAGAAAACAAACGTCGTTGTTTCAAACTAACTTGTCCAAATACACTGCAGTTTATAAAATAATATTAATTAAAAAAGGCTGCAGTATCATGATAATACCCGGAACCGCGATACTTTGTCTGGTATCGTATCGTGGTTACTCATTTTAGTATCGTGACAACTCTACTCATTACATCCGCTCTCTCCCTCTCTCTCCACCCTGCAGCCCCTAAAGTGGAGCGACTGGATGACAACTCCTGCGAGGTCACATGGGAGGCTCTGCAGCCTATGAAGGGCGACCCGATCCTCTACACGCTGCAGTGTATGATGGGAAACTCTGACTTTAAACAGGTACTGACGTTGTTTTGAGTTTGTTTTTTTCTCTACCCACGGCTGACCTGCCATTCATCACACTGTCCTTTCTTTATTCAGATCAGGATACAGATGGATGCAGAGCCCGCTTTAATGTCTTTACCGCGGCCGTGCAGCGTTCTGTATTAGTCACCGCCGGCTTTAAATTGGCCATTATGCAAAGGTCATTGATCCATGAGGTATCTCAGGTGTCTAACCCCTGCCAACACATTCATCCCTCTCAGAGGCCTCCGGCCATGTTAACGCAGAGTAATGGCCACCGCAGGCTCATGCTAATCTCCACGCATCATACATGGCAATCGAATCAGGGAGTTGAAATATGTGGCTGCCGTCCCACGCCAGTTTGTTTCCGGCTATATCGTCGGACTCGGTGGACTCGACTGGAAAGCTCATGGTTAAGGAAAAGGGGATTATTTATTTGCTGATTTTTATGCATGTTAGTGTTATATTATAAAACCTATAATTTATTAATGATAATACATTAACTTTTCTGGCACTCAAAGACAAATATCAAAATATTGAAGCAGCAAAAAAAGCATTACCTCTGTGATATATTCTCATAAACTCTCACTCTCGTCCCGTCTCATCTTCCCGTCTGTCCTCAGGCCTACAAAGGCTCTGCCACATCCTTCCATGTCCAGAACCTGCAGCCTAGCAGCGACTACCGTTTCCGGGTGTGCGCTATCAGGCAGTGCCAGGACGCCCCGGAGCTGAGCGGTCCCTACAGCCCCACAGTGACCCTCACGCCCCAGCGGAACGACCTCGCGTTGAGCGGCGGCGGGGCTGGCTTGGGGTCCAGGGCCAGCACGGAGTCCAACCGAGCCAGACGAAGCCTGACGGACGAGCAGTGCGCTTTCCTCCTCCTCATGGTCTTCGCCGTCATCGCCATTCTCATCGCTTTCGTCATCCAGTACTTTGTCATTAAATGAGCAGTTTGCGCCGCCCAGCTGCAGGGTTATAGCTTTATTCTTCCCCCTCTCTCTCTCTCTCTCTCTCCCTCTCTCTGTTGTTTTTGTATTCTTTGTTTTGTACTTATTGTTTCCTGTTGTCGACAGAGTAATCGTGTTAGGCACATTGCAGTGCAGCAGAGCTGGTAAGTGAGAGCTGAGAAGCCGTTAAAAAAACGAGGATAATAACACCTCCTTCTTCTTCTTCCTTCCTGACTCTCCTGCCTTTTGTCACCTCGTCCCAATTTTGTGGCGTCTGTTGTTAAGTTCAGATTTCTGTTCCCGTCATGATCGGCTTCCTCAGTAAGGAGCAGAGAAAAGGTTTAATTTGAGGAGAGGGGTCAGGGAGGAAGGGGCGCTTCGACTCATGTACTTGTTGATTACAGTGTGTGCATGTGTACATATACATGTAGATATATATCTATGTGCATAGATATACACACACACACATATATATGTATGTGTATAGAAATAGTCATTATTTATATTTCCATTGATGTGTCCAGTATGAAACTGTTTTTTGATAGATGTGTTCCTGAGAATAGTATGTAGGTGTGTCATTAGCCTATGTGCTATTTGATCCTGGGACCTGGTTGGGCCAGTGTTTGCACAGTGGGGTGTGTGTGTGTGTGTCCAGATGTGTATACTGTATGTAGTTAGTGCCACAGAGGTACACGGCTGGGAGGGCCTTCAGGGCCAGATGAAGGGACTTTACCCCCGCGCCCCCCTGCTGGAGTTCAAAGGGGTGTTTAGTGAGAAAGTAAACAGGAAAAAAAAAAAATCAGAAAATCTTGTTCACATTATAGAACGTTCATTTAGCACTTTCCAACCCTTTTTGATGTTCAGAATGTTTAAGGATGCAAAAATGACTGGAGAAATGTTAGTATATTTTTGTACAGTGAAGACACAAAAAGGACCTGTAAGTTTGAGGAAAAAAAAAAAGAAGAAGCTCAGTATAAAGTTAGAAAACAAACAAAAACCAAACTAACAGTGAATTCTAATTATTTTTACTATCATATAGTTATACTGCTGCTTTACTCCGAAATATTGTTGTTCAGCACAAAAAATGTACGCTTACCTGTATGTTTTTGTTTTATTTCGTTTCTGGTTTTTTTCCCCTCCTCTCCCCAGTAATTGATTTTTTTTTTTTTTTTTTGCACCTTAGTGGAAGAAAAACCTTGACTAAACTGTGTCTCGGTCTTGTGATGCATTTTATAGAACACACTTTGAGATTGTGCAAGCCCTACTTGTGTTTTGGGTGTTTTAAAAGTTGTAGTACCACATGAACGTGTCACTGAAACAGCTGATCGATCTCAGCCAAAAAATGGAAGAAAAAAAAATTAAGAAGAAAAAACGAGTTTAAAAAAAAAAGAAGAAGGAAAAAAATGTACCAGTTGTTTCAGAGGCCTTAATTGGAGAGGAAAAAAAATCTCTGGAGAATTTTGTTAATTTCTCTTTTTTTCTTTTTAGTGTTAGAAAACACTAAAACGTGTTTTATTTACTTTTATTTTTCGCAACATTTATTTGATGTTTAGTTATCGTACGTAATCAGGAGAGGAAAAATGGAAAAGTAGTTCAGCGTATTACTTATGATTTATTCTGATTTTTCCTTTTTTGTCAAGTTATACAATGTGTGAAGTATATTTTTTTATATAATATTGAAGTAATATAAGTTAATACTCTCCAGAGAAAAAATAATAAATCCTGAGTACTCATGAATCATGGAACGCAAACGGCAGATACAAAAATGTGTTATATCATGTACTTCCTGTGAATCTAAATTTGCCTTTTCTCTCTGTGTGTTAAGTATTTGTAACAGATTGCTAACACTGAGTTCTCAGAGGTAATCTGACTGTAGGGTCTAGTGTCGTTTGGTTTTTTCGGGCAGATTAATTGCTGTTGCAACCATAAAAATGAAATACAGGTACCTTGCAAAACGTCTTGGATAATTACATGATTTGGTCTTTCGGACATTCTGCAAAATGTCTTTCTCTTTGTCATTTAAAGAATTCAAATTCCTATTTTTGATAGCGATTGCAACGTGTGCCATTTTAAACACCTCTTCACGCCGGGCTCACTACCTGTGGTCGAAGAGATCAACAAAATGCTACAAAAACGAGTAAAAATATGCACAAAAATAGAGACCATTTTTATGTAATTTTAATGTTTGCAGTTACCTCATACACCGTACATTCCAAAATGAAAATTTGTTATACTATACATACTACCAGACATATCACTTTAAAATGTTCGTTATGGGAAAAAAATGTATAATCATAGATATGTATCTAAAGTGTATCTGTATAGCCATGATATCTACAAAGGATCCATGCACAATAAAAGATTTATAATTCTTAATCGTGTTTGACGTTTGGGCATATATTTGTCTTTTCCCCCGATTTACATCTATAACATAGCAAAGGAATCTGTTGAAAACTACAATATATTTCCAACTAACCACCTTTCTTTAAATATATCAATAACTGTTCATTGTTTAAGTAATTTCATGAAGCTAAATCACCAAATATTTACTCAGTGTCTTTGATGGGAGGATTTCTTTGTTTCTCCAGTGGAGAATCGGACAGACAGGCGTCTTCAGGTTGTCCTATCTGTCCGTCCTGTTCTCCTGAATGTGATTTCCAAAGAGGGCTTTCTTAAAATTTGGTGCAAACTTATTTTTGTGAAGCGTAAATCTGGAGCAGCTGGACTTGTTTGTAGATCTGTGAAGACCTCATCCAGGAGGCTTCTTCATTTCTGACCGACCGGTGAGGAAACACGGGTATATAACCCCGGTGGCATCGTTAACCCAGGATGTTGTTTCCACTGGTTTGTTGGTGCTTTTTGTTGTCGTTAATGTTACCTGAGGTCTGATGTGACCGACAGTTGTTAATGTTTGAGGTTTCTCTTGGATGAGAGGTGAAACGTCTTCATGGATTTACAACCGAGTCCAGTTTCCCCAGGTTTAATCCTTCTCCAGGAATGACCTAGACGACTGACACCTTCACAGACAGGAACTCATATACTAACCATGACAAGGTCTAATCAAAGTTTAATTCACCGTGACATCATAATGTTCTGCAAAAACACTTTATTCAACGCTGTAACTGAAGGGGAGATGTGGTCAGATCCTGAATCACTGACTCCAGTCTTCGGTGATGCACCATCATCTATATTTGAAGTATGTTACTCCACCAGAACATCGTAGTCTTGGCTGATACTGACAAAACACTCTTATCAGTCTTCTGTGCTGCTTAGAATAGTCCAGACAGCAGGTTTTTCACTGGATTTATACACATCAATATAACAATAACTTAGATTTCACCAAAAATACATTTAATGTGTTTTATTCACTAAATATATTATGAGTCTCGACCAAGGACGTGGACAGACATTGATGTATGTGATGGAAATGTTTCAATTAAACAAATAAAAAAAGTTACTATATAGTAAAAATAATTGTTGCAGCTCTAATTGATGGCAGCAGTACTCAGCCTCAGCTGCTACTTTGACTTGTTAACCCACCTGGTGAAATATGGCGTATATATAAGTACAATAATAGACTTTGAGGTTTATTAATGTAGAAAATAATTCACAAGGACCTCTGCAATATCTTTTTATTTTCATACTTTATATTGACTTTATTATAATTACACGAGAGAGTCGTGTTCCTACACCAGTCTGGAAAGATTGTGACCTTTAACACAAATGTTACTCTGTCTTTTTCTCTCGTCTTTATACATTTTAAAATGGTCATGACATGATTTCCTGTCACAAGTCAACTTTTTAAAGGTAATTACATAATAATATCACCTGTATGGTCTTTAAAAATGTAAAAAGTTTGACAAGTAATTAAAGAAACAGAGCAGTGGGGAAAGAAATATGAACGAGCTCGGAATCCATATTGATTATAATTCTATCTATTATAAATTGAGCTCCACTTTATAGACCTGATGTGTGACACAGAATGTAAACAAAAGGACCGACGCCATTGGCTGCCTTCATTTCATAAAGAAACTCTACATATTCTCAAAGAAGATGGTCGCAGCAGCAGCAGCATCCTCCCTAAATCAAGAATAAAACATGGACTGAATCTGTGACGGTGAGTCAGTCAAAGGCTCTATGAGTAAGAGACGTCGGTGCCGGTGTGCTCATTCTGTCAGCTAAAAGATAAATGTAAAAAAATCTGTACGGGGAAAGTTTCCATCCTTTTACTTTCTTCGTTTACTCGTCTTTCTTTGAGAAGAGTATGATCAGCTACCAATCAAGCAGAACATATTCTACTGTCGTTATGATGATGATAATTATGATACTTTATTCTCAGATCAAGTCTTCATGTCATTGTGACTTCAGAGTTCAGTATTGCTGCTGCTACACCTCACAGCACTGTGTGTGAGACAGACAGCGTTGAATGAAAAGCTCCTGGAAGAAGATACACCGCACAAGCTACACCTGAGTGGTGTAAGCAAGAGAGCCATGATTAATGAGGGTGAGAGTGGGCCTTCTCGTCTCGGTCACCTCTCTGTGTACAGCTCTAGCTCTTGTTGAGAGACGGACTGGTCTTTAGAAAAGAGGAGAGGGGAGTGTAAAAAAAGAGCAAACAAGCTTTTTCCCCGTCGCTGACAGAGGAGGGACATTCCTGCTGCCGCCTCTAAAGTCCGAGTGGTCCATCCGGCTGTGGGTCAGCTCAGTGTAAACACAAATACACTCTGGTGTCAGGGTGACTCTTGTTACAAAGGTCCATTTAGATCTAATGGATGGGGTGGCTCTGACCCGACGTGGCACGCCGCCAGTCACCCAACAGGTCATCCAGGATTTTTCATGATTATTGTTTCTTTGGACACAAAATTAGAAAAACCTGCAGATCAGGACCTGCAAATTACATCCCTGTGCACGTTCATGTAGTGGACATTTTGCTTAAAACTCAAAATCAGACTGAAAATCGGACACACTATATTAAAACATGTATTTTCATTCCGAGACTTGAAATTTTAAGACTTAAATCCTTGACCAGGTAGAAGAACTCTCACAGATCAAGGATCAGGGATAGATTAGGGTGAAATCAAGCACTCCATTCATTCATTCATTCAGAGATTTTTATAGTATTTTGACCTGTTTACACATCTAACTACTGACCAATCAACAGTTTAGGTCATTTCTTAAATTAGCCTCCCTCTTTAACCAGCGTTGTTGAAGTCAGGTTTATTATAACAAGCCTGACCGGTCACCTGAGGATGAAGAGGAGGAGATGAGTCGGTGGGTGTGTGGAGTGACGAAGCCGAGTGGAGAGACAGATGGAGCTGGTGGACAATTAAGCAAACACACAACTCATTTTTCAGTGACTACTTCCAGACGGCTTGGCCAACACGCTGGGGTTTCAGTGATTGATGCATTAATATTAAACTTGTAGCCCTCTTTATAATACGTATATCTCTGAGGTGTTTATGCTCAGTCCATATCAATATGATATCTGCATTTATTCTCTCCGGGGGAGCAGCAGAGGTGGGGGGCTCCCTCAAATCGTATTCCCTCCATCTTTACCGTCATCGGTCCTGTCATCATTTGATTAGGAAGATTACTTAGACACACGCACTTCATGCAACCTCCTCTGCTGCTCCCTGACTCCTCAGGGTGCTGTGGAGGAGGTGCTCCTTTCTTTTCGTCGCTCACCAGAGCCCGACTGGTTATTGAGCATTAGGGACCAGCTCTGCCACTTGATGAGACTCTCCTGTCGCTGCTGCTGCTGCTGCTGCTGCTCTCCATCGACACACAGGAACAAGACCGAGGTCGAGGAAATATTAAAAAGGTCGAGAGACCCGGCTTAAATTTTTAAAGGTAAAGTCAGCAGATTTGTTTTATTTTTGTTTTTAGATCATGTTGTTGTGTCTCACATTTTTTTCCAGGCATCTGCTGCTTTCCATTCATTTATGTGTAGTGTCAGAATAAATTAGCAGCCATAATAAAGCTTTCCTTTGTCAAAGTTTACATTTTTGTTACAAAAAGAAAACAGTGTAATCATTTAAAATCACTTCAAACTGCCCAGAATAATGCTTCAGTTTCAGAGTGCTGCTCACAGATGTTTATAATGTGCACAAACAAATGTAAAGTCTGTTTGTCTTCTCTCCTCAGCTACTTGTTCAGTCTTTATTTCACATTTTGCTGTGCCAGGCACTTGGTAGAAGTTGGCATGCCCTGGACCAGACCCCAGGTGGACCTTCATGCTGGTTCAGCAGAGGCCATGGACCAGTACAACACAGAAGACCACCACTACGAGGGCTCGCTGTTCCCAGCTTCCACCCTTATCCCCGTCACCGTCATCTGCATTCTTATTTTCATCATCGGGGTGACGGGTAACACCATGACCATCCTCATCATCCAGCATTTCAAAGATATGAAGACCACCACCAACCTCTACCTGTCCAGCATGGCTGTGTCCGACCTCATCATCTTCCTCTGCCTGCCCTTTGACCTCTACCGCCTGTGGAAGTACGTGCCCTGGCTGTTCGGGAGAGGCGGTTTGCCGCTTCTATCACTACATCTTCGAGGGATGCACCTCGGCCACCATCCTTCACATCACGGCTTTGAGCATCGAGCGCTACATGGCCATCAGCTTCCCCCTCAAGAGCAAGGTGGTGGTGACCAGACGCAGGGTCCAGTACATCATCTTCGCCCTGTGGGTGTTCGCCCTGGTTTCTGCAGCTCCCACACTCTTCCTGGTCGGGGTGGAGTATGACAACGTCACACACCCTGACTACAACACCGGGCAGTGCAAGCACACCGACTACGCCATCATCTCCGGGCAGCTGCACATCATGCTCTGGGTGTCCACCACCTACTTTTTCTGCCCCATGCTCTGTCTCATCTTCCTCTACGGCTCCATCGGGTGCAAGCTGTGGAAGAGCAAAAATGACCTGCAAGGCCCCTGTGCTTTGGCACGTGAGCGGTCACACAGGCAAACAGTGAAGATCCTGGGTGAGTGGGTTTATTCATTTATTCATCTCTGATGTTGTTCCTTTTATACGAAGCAGCAATCATCTCTGTGTTTGTGAAAGACTGTGTCAGCCTTTTTTATTTATCTGCTTTCGTTCGGTATAAAAGTGTGATATCCTGTTTAAAGATTTATATCAGGAAGCCTGCACAGTTAAACATGCAGATGTTACAGTGCTGGAAACTTGTGCACACTGATCACAGGGTTCGGGTTAGAGCTGTCGATTGATCATCCTCTGATTATGCACAAAAAGCAGGAAAACATTTCACATTACGCAGACGTACACCCCCTGATTCTGCTTTCTGAAACATTTCTCTGCTTCTTTATTGCCACAAACTTTTTTTAAGAAAAGCAGAAAACCCAAGAGTGGTAACAGATAAAACTCTCTTTGTGTTTGCCTGCCTTTCATTGTTGAAGCAAAAAAAGGAAGAAACACGCTGACAGATTCACGTGGAATCCAGGATTTCTGGTTTTCTGTTGTGTGTCTTTGTTGATTTGTTCTGTGTTCTGACAGGACGCCGTGTTTCTTTTATCCCGGCAAGTTTGAAGCAGATAAAGCAGGTACCGCTTGTTGTTGTTGTTGTTGTGTTTGTAGCTCTTGTCACTGCACGTGACTTTGTTTGCAGCTCTGGCATCTTGTGCGGGAACCCCTGTTTTACAGTACAAGACCATTAGCCACTTCCAATCTGTATCAATCAAATATTTAATCATGATCCATCCAGTAGGATATTAATGCCGTTCATTAGCCCGAGCACACACTGCACGGAGCTCATGCTGTCAGTCTCGCTGCTGTTTGTATCCACGTTTGTTGAATCCCAAATTGGATTGTCATCAGAGGCCTCCATAAATCAACCTTAATGAAAGTTTACATGCTCCCGTGTCCTGTTTAATCTGCCCGTGTGTCACAGGAGTCACTGTGGCATCTGTGAATCCACACTGTAGGTATTTCATTTACAGATGACAGCTCACTCATACATCTCTTTTTATTAATGAACAACATTTATTATCCTAATAGAAACGACTGGTAATTTTATCTGTAGGTTGCTTCTTGATCAATACCAGTGATTCAGTGATTACCTCACCAAAAGGTCAATGAAGCTTGGATCTTTTTAATTTGTGACATGTTTTTCTCCTCAGTGACGTCGTTTTGCTGTATACACACTCTAATTAGCTCACTTTACTTGTGTGACATCATTGTTGGAGCCAATTACAGGCCGCCGCCTCCGCTTAACGAGAGAGGTTCAGTGAGGAGGAGTTCTTTGGATATTAATTGCTGCTGGTCATAAATAAATGTCGAAAGCTGACCACACACCATAGATCATGGGTTACTTAAAGATCCTGGAAACCAATTTTCTTAATCCGCTTCTTATAATAAATGAGCCCAACGCAAATACATCTGTGAAATGATCTGGTTACGTCAAATCACGAGATCTTAAATTCACTGGCTCTGTAGGAAAGAAGAAATGTTCTGGCACACCAACAACATGATAGAAAACAGAACTCATGCTGCTGTCAATCAAACATGATCAAATCATTCCCACAAACTGTTTGTCAAACTATTATTATATATATATCTTAAAACTCAAACCTAACCCTAACTTTTCCTTTCTAACCTTCTTAACTTGTTGCTTAACTAACTATTAGTCACAGATACTCGAATCATTTGACTCAAATGGTCTTTTTACCATACAAAAAAACATTTTATAGCACCTACTTCTACGTATATTTAGCTATCCTGTTCAGTGTAGCCCCCTTAGATGTAGACAAATATCTGAAAATATGGGTAAGCACCAAATGTTTCTACCTAGCTACAGTTTATTTTGTTTTATGTGTGTATACTCATTATTATTGAACGCACCTTTCAAAATAATAGTTTAAATAGTCTGGGATTTTGGGTGGTACACTTGTTTGATGGGAATATTGGAGCTTTTTGTTTAATCTACACAAATCCTGAAGTCTAAAATCATCAGTTCGTGTTTTTTTCAGGCGGGTTTCAGGTGCAATGACCTCCTGGAGTCTGCGCTTGTTGCCTGGCAACCTCATGGCGATGACAGGAAAGCAAGTGACTGTGTGTCGTTTCACTGTACAGACACGAGAGTGGTGTAAATCTCATTTAACTCTCACTAAGAAAGGGAATCATCTTCCTTAAATCTCCTTTTAAATCAAACTAATCCTCCTGGTTTTATTTTGCCCTCAGTGGTGGTGGTGCTGGCCTTCATCATCTGCTGGCTGCCATACCACATCGGCAGGAACCTCTTCGCTCAGGTGGACGACTACGAAACGGCCATGCTGAGCCAGAACTTCAACATGGCCTCCATGGTGCTCTGCTACCTCAGCGCCTCCATCAACCCCGTTGTCTACAACCTCATGTCACGGAAGTACAGGGCCGCAGCCAAGCGTCTCTTCCTGCTGCACCAGAGGCCGAGACAAGCCCACCGCAGCCAGAGACAGCTCTGCGTGATCGACCACATCTCCACCCTGAACGAAAGCCTGACAGGTGTCTGAGCGGAGGCTTGTTTGGCTTCATCACCGAAAGGAGAGAGAGTTAAAGTTCATGACGAGGAAAGTTGCTGAATGTGTGTAGAGGAGGAATATTTCTTCCGGTTTATTTTCGAAGTGGAAAAGAGGGCTTGCACTAAAATGCAAAATCAGATTTACTTCTACTCTGAGGCACTTCGTTCACAGATGCTCCGTGAAAGTTTCCAACCATGTCAGATTTAAACTCCAAGAGAAAAAAAAAAGTCATTTACATGTTCCCGTTTTAGTGTCATGACTCATGTTTACCTCCACATCGTGTGCTGCTGCTGTTTGGATGTTTTTCTCTGCTGCTTATTGAACACATGCATGATTACACTGATTAATAAATGATCTCTCTTTGTTAATGACAGATGATGTTTGCCACATTTGAAATGACCGCTTGTTTACAATGTTTAATCGTAGTCTCAGTTACATTCTCCTGTAAGATTGAATTTGTTTAATGTACGCTGGATTATCATACTGTTTGTTGGCTGCTCTCATAAATCAAGAAAAAAAAAAAACTATTAGCTGTGGGCCATTAGTTGTTCAAAATTGAAATGTGTATTGGTGTGTGTGTGTGTGTTTACCATCTCTCCGGTGAATAGATGGAACATAAACTTGATAAAAGCAAATTACTATGAAAATAGGGTAGTTGTTGCCTGTGTGTGTGACACATAGGCCACCTGAGCCTTGAGGTTTGGGGTCTGCGTACGTGCCGGACATCACATGTAATCTGACACAGCTATTATATTACCTGGGCTCTGAGTTAGATTTACGCTGGCAGCCAATGTCCCCGCATCACCATATTTAAAGTAATGGCTGCTCTAAGTGCATTTCACAGAGGAAAAAAAGATATTAGGTTGTCAGCTTATTGCTTTTATTGCTTCCACTTGCATAATCTTGACACCACTGTCCGATTCATCTTTGATGTTGGGTTTTGGATTAGAAACTGTACACTTTTGTACCTCATGCACTCTGGCAGAAGAAAGGGTAACGTCAAAGTTCTGTATTTTTAACCTGAGCGATGTCTAATCCCCAAAATAAAACCAGAGTTTTCCAGGTTCTGTCCAGCATACATCTTGTTCTTTAAAAAAGGAAGTGTCGTGATTTCGCCCATGAATCATCAGACCTTGGTTTGCGCAAATACAAAGAGACAAAGTCGCTTTTGGGGCTGACTCATCCTCATGACACTCTTCTTTTCACAGAGCCATTCATCTCTGAAACAGCGGGGTAAAAAAGCTCATATCCCGCAGACCATCCTGCCATCACCTGGGGAAAGATCAGCAAGCAGCACGGCTCCTCTGTTGGTTATTTTCTTTACTGATAATGAAGAGAGTGTCTGCGAGACGCTCGCAGAGAGCTGTCAACGCCTCCCTCAGGCCTTTTTCACACCGCCTCGAATCATTCGGCTTTAGAAATAAACAGTTTGTTTGTGTTGACTCTGCTTTTCAGGCCATCACCTCGAGTCCATCAGCAAAGCTCTCACACAACAGTTTTGGATCTGTAAAATACGGCCGGTCTTTTATTTATTATGTAATTTCATTTGATTTATAATGAGAGATAGGGTGAGTTTGTGAGGTTCAGCAAATATACTCTATATTACTGCTGCTGTTTGCAGAATAATCAATGTTTTTCTCATCTTAAAACTCAAAATGTATCAGTCCTGAGGCCACTGAGATGAATTTATTATGAATATTTGCAATGAAACTCCTCGGATGGCTGCCTCATTGAAACATTTGCAGTGTGTGTTTTTTTATTGTTTCAGTGTTGTTAGAGAAATAACTTCATGTAATGCCGATCCTCAAGGAACGGGAGGAATGTAGGCTACCTACTGACAGAAGGTTCATGGGTTTACACATATATTCCCTTATAATGACGTGAAACTTGCTGCAATTTACGCACATCTCCTCTGACACACAGTTGCACAGGCTGACATCATTTCAGTGTAACTGTGTTTTCCACCACAGGGAGGAGCCAGAGAATAGATACAATACATGTGCAAAAAAAAAAAAAAAACATAATTACAGCTATAAACATTTCCTGGGATTTAGGTCGGTCAAACATGGACTTACATAAACATTCCTCTTTCACTTAAAAGCTTCTCCCCGTAAGAAATCTTTATCAGCTTTCAGCCCATTTCCACAAATTATCAGCAACACATATTCACTTCCTGTTTGGCTCCCTGTGCCTGCTGGTGCATGCATGTGGCCGCAGGAAGCTGCACTAAAATGAAGGTTATTTAAGAGAACAAGTCTTTCTAGACACTGTGCAGGGGGGCCGCTATCTTTCCTGCTGCTTTCTGATGAGTCTGCTCTCCTCATTGTGTTCCCTGATCCTCTTTAAACCCAAAGCTGACTGTGAGGTGAAGTGTTCTCTGTGAAATCTCCCATAATGGAGACCTGAGGAAATTTAGCCAGCATCCTTTTTAAAACTCCCAGTGATGTACTTTAAGCTTGTGCGAAACATAAAAGCCTGCAAATGGTCAGTCAAGTTCACTGTTGGCAATCATGTGGAGTCAGGCCACCTCGGTATCACTCTGCGTTGTTGTTGTCACAGCTGGGTGACAGCTGTAAAACAACAAACACAAATGTCTCTTTGCCTTTTTTACAAACCACCATGCACTCCCACAGCACCTTCGAATGCATTCACTGGAAGCTTAATTCATTTAAGAGCATTGTTTAATGAAGCGTGCTTCATGCAGAAGAGAGTCCCCATCTCCACTTCCCTGCTAATTCATATCCACTTGGTATCCGTGAAATATTTGCTCATGAACAATGTTTGACACGAAGCCTGCCGTGAGAGGGAATGTAAACTTGTACTCGTACAAAACCTGTTCAACCAGATGATTCTTTTGGCACTTTCACAAGTAAACACAAAGATGTAAGTGATATGAAATAATATTTAGCCTCCACGTGAACAGATTAGGCAGAAGGAACATTAACAGTGCTGTTATTTTTCTCCACCGTGACTGTGGACGGAGATCATCTAAGGAATATTGTGTGGTCGACGTAGCAGCAGGAGAAACAGCCTTTCCTGCAGTCGTGCGTGTAGTTGGCCAGTTAGAAACCAATCCATTAGATGAAGCTCTCTGCATTCCAACACCACAAACCACTTGAGTGACTGACTCTCCCTCCGCCTCCTCCTTTAGCTCCAAGCAGCAGCAGCAGTTACTTCCAGATATTTCATCCTGGTACTCGAAGGAGTAAAGAAAAAAACCTTGAAAACTCAACAACAGCTAATAGTTACATTTACATGCTTACCATGTTGTGAGTGTCCTGGACTTGCATCATAGAAAAAACAGAGAGAACATGCAAAATGCAATACGTTCAGGGGAGAACAGACAGCATTAGAAATAGAGCAATGTAGTAGCTGAAGGAGGAGGTGAGATTTCAAAAGCATGCAGGTATTTCAAACATCCACGCTTAGACCTGGATCTAATGAAAAACCTGCAGCCATATGGTCCGTGCATGAAGTGCAATTCATTATCCAACCTCTATATATATATAAATATCCAGCCTCTTTCACTCTCAGCTGTTTTCTACTTTTGCATCTGCATGTTGCCGTGCAGAATATGTTTTTAAGTTTTAAGTCTATTCTTTCTAATGAAGTCAAGTTGGGTTTTAGAGACCCTGCAGGAGTTGTAGGATGGTTATAATGATACCACACAGTATGAAAAATGGAGTGCTAAATTATATAAAGTACCTATTAGGTGCCACAGGCACACAAGAGCCTGTAAGAGTATTAAAGTTATTCTTTTTATCAGGGGGGATATACTGTGGGTGGAGGAAATAGCTAAAGCCCAATAGGCTCCTTATGCACTGCACATTAATACACACAGTTGTAGGTGGTGGTGCCCCACCTCACACAGCTGAGTCAAGACAGAGAGAGCCAGATGTGAGAAAATACTGCCTTCAAAATAAAAGTATGCACATTTCTAAGCATGGAGAGGGAACAAATCTATAAAATATATATCATATATACGTCATACTTTAAGGTGAAAGTATATCTGAGCTTTGTTTGTTTGATATCCACACGTCGCTCTGAGCAGAAGTGTTATTAGATGTTCAAAATGTTGCTCATCTGGCCACATTCCAGCCCCTGATGTCACAGCAGGTGTTTTCCATCAGCTGGCGAAGGCAAAAGACGCGGTGACTTCACTCATTGGGTTGTGGCAAAGAGAGGAACATGCTTAAAAGTTGTGAGTTAAAAGAAAACAGGCCTGCGGCGTTTATTGATTTGTAAAGTGAGCGGTACATTTTGGATTTCTGCACACAACTGATAAGAAAGTGAGAATAACGAATTTGTGGTTTTCTGTTGTGCGCCGAGCATCAAAGCTCCACATGGAGCAATAAAACAAGGATATATATAGACAATTCAAATGTATGTTGTTTTATATATTATTATTATTTATTTATGGAAGCTTGCCATCACCTCCTGATTAAACGGGCCCTGAAGTCATTATTTGACTCGTTCAAATGATTAGCTAATGCTTCCACATGCCCCACATGCAAACACTAAATTTTGGAAAACTGCGTTTAGTTTGTGCTGCACATGTTTTTACAACACTCATTAAAGTTTAGTGCACTTGCACCTATAGGTCAATTTAAAACTCATGAACGCAACTATTATAAAGTGTGTTTTTCTGTTTTCTTGCTCATTATTCTTGCTGTGTATTTTTTCTGTTGTACTCCCCACATCATGATGAAATAGTGTTACCCTGAAGGATTTTTCAAGGTTTAAACAAAGGTTGAATTAATGACTTGAAGCAATTTTGAGATTTCTTTCGAAATACATTAAATATGTTGAAAAATAGTTGCTGAAAACACGTGAAGACTTTGAATGATATATCACAGAAATGTGGAGTTAAAGGTTAAAACTGTTTTCAGTTTAGGGTTTTGTGGGCGGTCCTTAAAGGGTGGCTCGATGACACGTTGAGGCCACCCTAAGCAGAGAGACAGAGATAAATTCATCTCTCTCAGAGTGTTTCCAAGTTAGTCCTGTCATTTTATGAACTCATCCGACACGTTTCAGTCGCTTTTAATCATTCAAATTTGGCTGGGTGGTTAATAACACTTCTTAGTTTTTTGGTCTGACAAACTCAGAACTAAGATATTTATTCTTACTTTACACAGACTTTGATCATTTGGTTGTGGCAAGGAGTAAAACATGTTGAACCACAGCAATTCCATTGCTGTGGTCCAAAATGCCAGGGCCGATTTTTTGTCCCAGTCCGCCCCTGGCTGTCACTATGTCTATCTAACAGCTAACAACTGATCATTAACACCATAAGTAACTAATCTACACTTCTCACCTATGTTGTTAAATTCCAGTGTGCCAGATCTACCAACCCACAGTTTGTTCATAGACTAAAATGTTTGGTCACTTCCTGCTGCATCTTTATTATTTATTTACCTTTGGAG
The DNA here is from genome assembly GCA_004119915.2 of Collichthys lucidus. Taxonomy (NCBI): domain Eukaryota; kingdom Metazoa; phylum Chordata; class Actinopteri; family Sciaenidae; genus Collichthys; species Collichthys lucidus. Next base: position 9,161,102 of record CM014090.1, read on the forward strand.
CGTGTTTTATTTTGAAAGTCTTAAGCAGAAGTAGTGTTTTTTTTCTTCCATCCTGACTGACTTGACAGCGCTGACGGAGCCAAATGCGCGTAAAAAGTTGTGCGCTCCTCCTCCTCCTCCTCCTCGTCCATGAGGCTGATTTGGCTCCAGATATAAACACACATAGCTGCTCTCTGTCCGCGCTGCGCTCCCCAGTCTCCTCACAACAAGCAGGCAACAGCAACAGAAGAAAGAAAGAAAAAAGAAAAAGCAGCAGGATCTGTGGCACAGTACCCAGGATGGAGGTAACAACTATGGATGAGATCTGTCTGTAGCATGTACTTTTAGGCCAGTGGAGCAGATGTTTTTAACATTTAATGTGGTTTCTGTGCAGGCATGTGTGGTAGAAATTAAAACATTACATCACAGGAGCTCAGCGAGAGAGTTTATAGTTATTTTTTTAATGCTCTGTGTTATTGCTGTGATATTTCTGGAGGGACTGGGAGGAAGTCTGTGCAAACATTTTACAAATAATAAAACTGCACTGGTGTCTGTACACCTTTTGAAATACTTTATCCATGTGCAGTATTTACTTCTTCACTTTGATATATGTGATAAATACTAATATAAAAACTAATATTTTTACTCATGACAAATCATGTGTGATATATTGGACTTCACACACACCACACACTCTTTGGCTCAGTTATGTTTGAGCTTCAGGCAGCTTTAAAAGTAGATTTGTGGCAACGGCTTCATAACAAGTAACCACAACGCGAGAGGAAGGAAACAGAGCTGACAGAACATCTGTCGTGGGCCTTAGTCTGTGCGCTGTGATGAAACTGAGAAGTAAATACAATTAGTCTTTTCGCTGTAGGTCTGCGTTTCTGATTTCAGGCCATGCTTTCTCTCCTCAAAGGGCAACTGTCCTTTAAAAACAGAGACAAACATCAGCTTCTTCATCCCATAGGAGGCCTTGTCCAAGTGCTTCCACACATTTTGTTTTTCCTGCAGCCTTCGCTCGCAGGTTTGTGGCCTCCTCCCTGCAAAACAAGCTGTTCCCTCAGACTTTTGACATCATTCTCAAGTATTTAATGTCATGTGGGTCGAATAGGAAGAGAAACACCCATTTTTTTCCCCCCACAGCATGTGAGGGAGCACATTAGTAATCTACCACAGGACGACTCTCTCTATATATATATACTTGCACCACTCAACCTTAGGACTTGGATCTGCTTTAGGGAAGTTAAGCTCAGATTTAAAACCTTATTTTTCGTTCACTGTTGCCAAAATGTGAGAGAAAAGAATTTGGACTGCCCCCAGATCTGTGAAAAGATGAAAGAATGGTAAAATAAGATAGAGGGGACTTTGTTAAGTAAACAATATTTTTTTTTCCGATACAGAATACAGTTCTGTGAGATAAGGCTGTTTTTGAGGGAAAGAACATCTTGAACCTGCACGTAGACTCTGAGCACTGAGATGGTGAAAGCAGGTTCAGCTTTTATTTGAGAGTCCAGCTTTTTTTCTGGATGAAGCCTCATTAAATAAAATAAAAACAAATCTCACAAGCTCAGTTTTCACAAGATGTGAGTCAAGCAACTGTTTTAGAGGTTCATTCAAACAAAATGCTGACGTGCTGCGTCCGAAATGTCTGATCTTTGGATTCCTAACCTCACATCTCATTCAGAAACAAATTTCTGTTGACGGTTTGGATGCAGTGACGTTTCACCTTCAAGTAAAACCTTTTGAACAGCCCACCAAGTCCAGTCAGCATCAGGTTAGATCAGTCTATAGTTTCCTGCTATTCGCTTTGGTCTAGCACTCAAACTAACACATCTTGCCACATCATCACCACAAACAAGTGAAATTTGTTAGCCGGTTGTGCAAGACGTGTGGCCGCTTTAAGCGATCTGATTAATGTTTTGCTACTTCTCGTTTACTGAGAATTCCTCCCAGCAAACAACAATTTTTCAACACCAGAATTGAATTTGGGCAAAATGGATCAGGTCTCCCAGCTGTTCGCTGTTGGGAGTGGTGACGTGTTCGTCTCGAGTTTTGGCCTGCGTGAAGTCGGCCTCTCACACTCGCTGTCATTTTAAACCTCTTCGGTGACATCACGTATTAGTTTAAAAATTCTGCAGCGTGTTTGTAGCTTCAGGAAAGAGCTGTTCGTGTTCGCAAACATTGATTTACTGACTCAAACAAGCCTCGGGGGGAGATGAACGCATGGAAATTCTTAAGTTTAGTGTTTCCCACGTTGGAATGACAAACCATTTAAGTGCACAAACTAAAAGTTTGGTGTGTGTTTGTGCACCTGAGGATTTGTACTGTGTGTGTGTGTGTGTGTGTTGGGTGGGGGTGGTGCTTTTCCTTTGATGGAAAAACAACAGCGCAGCTAGAGGAGTGAGTATTTGGGATTGCCTTGCCAACCATATGGTGTGCACATTTATTATGTAATCCATAGTAAAGTTAAGAGACCAATAACACAAGAACTCGTCTGTACCAGCCAGACGTCTGCTAATGAGTTTTCCCCCCCTTGTTTGCTTTACAGCAGTATGTCATTTAAATATTTTCACACTTCAGTGATTAGCATCTTTATTATCATTATTACAAACCAATACTCCTTTCCCCTCCCACTCGTACTACTCCTGTGTGTTTATGACACAGGCTGAAAGCATCCATAGTGAGCTTGTCGGAGCCGGACGTTATCAGTGACAGATGCAGTCTGGGGTGTTTGCTGAGGCTGTATGTTAGGGTGTATGTGTTTTTAGTGCAGGATGAATGGTTCGCTCTGTGCTGAACATACAGACACCTAACTGACTGTGAAGCTCGGTGGAATGGAAAGCATCAGCATCAAGGACCAAACTTTAGCCGAGTTCTACAGGACACGGTGCACGTTGTCGTGATTCGGATCATACCGGACAGCTGAAAGCATTTCAAACATATGAATGTTTTCTGATTATACGTTGATATTCTGTGACTAAAGGGCTTCTGAGTCACGATAAGATGAGCCAGACGATGACAGGACAAAGCACCAGCATCTCATGTGACTTTAAAAAGTTCAGCTTCCTGTTCTGTGGTTATTTTTTCATCTCTCTCTCTCTCTCTCTCTCTCTCTCTGATTGAGATCCAGGCCGTCCAACATATTTTATCGCTGCTGCCCTTTGAAACCAGCATTTTTACAGTGACAAACATGCTGCAATTGCAAAATCAGTTGGAAAACAGAAGCAAACAACAGGAAGTGGAAAGTTTTTTTTTTGTTTTGTTTTTTTGCAGAATCTTCATTTTCATTGCAGTTTGTCTTTCTCAAGTTTCTGCGGTAACGACAGTAACAGTGTGAAAACTATAGCTGGTTTTGGGAAAAATGAACTTTTGTTGTTGATGTTTAGCCAGTCCATTATAGTTATACATCAGCAGCCAGATGAGGGAGCAAAGAAAGAGTCATTTTTGTTGCCTATTGACAATTAGCAGCAGTATTTTGTCTTAAAATATGCAGCACACTAATAAAAGATCATTTAAGAAGACCTTAAACAACAACAGCTTGTCAGGCCTGAAGAAGACACCCAAGCTGTTTATTTGTCTTAATTAAAACTCAAGCTGGTAACTTTAATCCGGTTCTGCAGCACCGTGTGCCCTGAAGGCATCGACAGTATCAGATTCAGCTGTTTTCTTACAAACAGAAGATATATTTACTTCTGTGTAGATATATTTAGTCTGCACACACTTGCCAATTGAATCATTTAAACTGTGTGCAGACGATGTGCGATCGCCTGAAGTTAAATTAAAATAACATCAGATTTGTGAAGTTTTCACGTGGGAATCTTTCACTCTCGTTTGTTGCCTTTGTTTACATCTCCACCATTACTTCTCTTTTAAAGTAATTGTGTGGAAGCTTGGCTCGTTGGAGAATACCTGCACCTTTTACGACCAATGAAATGGTTCATGAAGCCTCGTAATTCCAATTTTCTGCTTTAGCTTCTCTTCATTTTTTAAACTGGTTTTTGTTGTTGTTCTCTCGTAACTATTTGCTGCCATCACCATCTCCGAGTTCTGCTATCTAGGATGAGGTTGTGTCTGGAGCAGTGCATGGGGCAGAGAGATAACCAGGGTGGGAACTACAGAGAAGAGAGCGAGTGTAATCTGTGAAAGAAAAACACACATTGTTGACTTTACATTATGACATGAATGGATGTGTATAGATTAAGGGGAATTTTCATCTGTCCGACCTCTGTTCCAGCTGATCCGCTTCAAGTTTTTTAACTCTGAGATATGTCAGAACCAACTTGAGGCAGTGCAGTGTTGCTGCCATTAAAGCCGGCTAGTTTGAACAGGCCAGACAGGCAGCCGGAGTCCGGGTTCAAGTTCTCTCAGGCGTCTGCAGACTGTCAAACGTGTTGAATTCAGTCGGCATAAAACACGAGATACGTGCAGACAGGTTTTGAGAACAAACAGAGGAAGTGGAAACTCAAAAAAACAATATCATCATGGCTTCATAACTTATGTCCAAGTCAGAAAAGTGAACCCACACCGCATTGCACCCCCTCAACCACCCTCTTCTGAATCTGGCGTCGCGCCATGCTCCTTATTTCCTTTTTTGGCAGAAAGGAGTGCAAACACAATAAGTGCTGCAAGCTGCTTGTGCTTTAAGACGTTAAGTGCCATTTTTTTTGTGTTTTCACTGAAACTGTCACAGCTTAATCTAGATTCCCTAATGCTTCATCGCTGAAAACATGCACTATTACATTGGCAATGCAAAGGAAAAAATGGGAGACGTATTGAGGTTTTTTAAGGTTTTTGTAGCGTGAATGGCAGGTGCAGGCTGCAGCGTGTAAGACACATTAATCTTTTGGAACAGCCAGGTGGATGATGGATGGATGAGAAAAAATGTAATTAATATAAAGTGCTGGAAACCAAGACAACAGAGTATCAGGATAGAGACAAGTCTACGATGTTAGTAGAGTAAAAGTAAAAGAACAGACATTTTATCAGCTAAACATGTGTGTATCAAAAGTAAGAAGACTTTAAGATTGTTTTATTACTATAAATATATTAAATAAGAGATTTTGAGTCGTGTTGATGCTCCACTGACGTGCATGTGCATGTTTTCCCGTGTCCCCCCTTAACAGAGTTTATTGAGGGACAGTAAAGTAAACTGCTGGCAACTATAGCTGCTGTTAGCTCAGTTTGTTAGCCAGGCTGTGGACACAGAGCACCAGCAAGTAGGAAGTTATCAGGCCAATGCTGATTGCAAATGCTGACCAGGGGAGGGGAGCCAGTGTCATGCCAAAACTGGAGCTGGACAAGCTGGCAATGTAACTGTGCTGAGAAACCAAAAAGACTGAAGAGAATGTTGCTGTCTTGCAAAAAGTTGCAGAACAAGAGTAAATCTGTGACTACATATACTTTTATTATGCCTGTTAAATAAATTCCCACCGCTGAATCTACTCACAGGCACTCCATCACCCCTCAGTGTGAAGTCCGTGACCTTCCACATATGTCACTCCCATTCCCATAGTTTAGTAAAAAAAAAAACCTAAAGTATGCAGTATGCTGCTGGTGGAGAAGTGGATGCCAAACCCAGTGGCCCTCTGGATCTCTGCAGGCACTTCACAGTTGTGGGGAATGTGCAGAGCTTCACTGAATGAAGTCATCCCATGTCCCATGTCAGCTATCTGATCCGCTGTCCAGATGTTTTGTGTCATCATGACAGCCGGGATCAGAGTGGGAATACCAGAACACCACGGTGAATCCCCAACAGATGCTCGTATCAAAGTTTTCTCGCTCCAGTTCAAATATTTAGGGGGATCAGTGCCTGCAGTGAGATGTTTACATTTTTATTTATAGATATCATTTATTACTCTCCATTAACCAGCCGTTTCTTTGCAGTTCAGATTATCTTAAGCGAGCCACTGCAGTTATCATATTGAAATATCACGGCGCATTCCTCGAACAGGCCTGGCTCTGCGATTTGGTCTTCATAATTTGCCCGTCAAATTGCAGTTTAAAAGCGTACCATAAACGCCTTGTGAGGTCTCGACTCATTGGTCGTTGCATTTATCACATTTAAGTAAAAGACATTTATCAGGCATGTGTTTTGTTTCTTGGGAATAAATCGTTATCTGCAGCTTTCTGTTCTCAGGTCATCTTGATTCATTTTCCTCTTCTCTGGATGCTTATTGTTTTATTTATTTATTCCACACCCTACAGTACTGGTCTGTGTCTGCAGCACCTCCCATTTCCCTTGAGACAGGGGGAAGCAATGGCTCTTTACCTCCTTCCTCCTTTCTAGCGTACTACCGCCAGTGAGGGCAGTGGAAAAGTGAGATATTCGGATGAGGTTCGGTCCAAAAGCACATCATGTTTTCCTGGAAAGGCATCGAGCGAGAAGGTGCCTGTCTGCGCTCTCTTACCACTTAACAAGTGTAGGCAGAAGGGAGCCGCTCGCTGTGGTGGTTTTTCCCCGTGGCAGAACATGCTGACTTGTAAAAACAAAGTCTGCAGACTCAAAACTGAAGCCATTACGCTCGGCGTGCTTATTGAACAAGGTCTTGCAGAACAGCTGTGCGCTTTATTTATCTTCACTTTCAGAGATTTGCGCTGTGTGAGGCTCACCAGCGAGAGCTTATGAGGATTGAGAGTGAAAGCAGAGTCATTCCTGAGCCATCTTTATCAGCTCCATGGTAAATTACATGGCCTGAGCGCCGCTGTTTTATCAAAGCAGCATACAGTATGTCAGGATTTACTTAGACTAATATCATGTGCTTCTTCTCCCCGGCTTCTGTAAATAGGAATCACAGGAACAGACAATGGCGTGCTTTGTGTGATCTGTCTGTCTGTGTTCTCTTTCCACATCTGCCGGTCATACAGTAAACCTCGTGTCTCCATCCGCAGCCTGGAAATTAACACGCCGGGTTGGGATTAACCTTTACTTATCCAAACACGGCTCACCGAGGATGAACACACTTTTCCTGCCACACAGTGCTTCACATTCACGCTGAAAAACCACAGAGGGTTTTCAGGTGTAACCATGTGCACTGTGTCAGCTACAGTAGAGGTCATCCGTTTTTTTTTTTTAGTAACATTGGTTCAAGCTGCATTTTTAAACGTTAGAGCTGGGCGATAAGACTCCAAACTTCTATTCCTTCAATATTTCTTGTTGTATCAGGTCACGTCTAACGTGATTATAGGAGCATTGTTCTAGTGGCACCGGCTTCCCAACAAATCTAAAAATCAGCAAAGACGTAGATCGTCAGAGGAGCTAAGGTGGGATGAATGAAGCCTGGGTGCTCAAACTAGTCACCGACCTGTCAATCAAAGCAGCCACACTCTTAATTATGTATAACTTTACCGTATTTTCCGCACGATTAGGCGCACCTAAACGCCTTCAATCGTTTCAAAAGCTGATCATGCGCCTAATAATACAATGCGCCTTGTATATGGCCCAGTATTAAAACGCCCCCATGGTTATTTTCAAGAGGAAGACCTTGCCGAAAGAAAACTTTCCAGCTGGCATTGTCATAAAAGCTAACTCGAAGGGATGGATGGATGAAGAAAAGATGAGTGAGTGGTTGAGAGAAATTTATGTGAAGAGACCGGGTGGTTTTTTTCACACAGCTCCGTCCCTATTGATCTATGACTCCATGCGCTCACATATCACCGAGCATGTCAAAAAACAAGTGAAGCACACTAATTCAGTGCTCGCCGTCATTCCGGGTGGATTAACAAAAGAACTCCAGCCGCTCGATGTTGGCGTCAACAGAGCATTCAAAGCTCGACTGCGAACTGCGTGGGAGCAGTGGATGACCGAAGGCGAACACACGTTCACCAAGACGGGGAGACAGCGCCGGACGACATATGCTAATATCTGCAAGTGGATAGTAAATGCCTGGGCTGGTATATCAGTCACAACTGTGGTCCGAGCTTTTAGGAAGGCAGGAATTGTCACCGAACTGCCAGACAACAGCAGCGACACTGACTCGGTTAATGATGACTTTGATAAGACGGAGCCAGGCGTTTTGGATGCCGCAATAGCCCAGCTGTTCAATTCGGACACGGAAGAAGAAGTTTTCGAGGGATTTTAGATAAGGAACTGAGAAAGTGAGCTTTACGTTTACAGAGTTATTATTGTTCTTGTTGCTTGTTGCTTTGTTGTTTTGTTTTCTTGTTAATAAAGTTTGACTGACCTATCTGACTGCTAATCATTAGATGCATAACGCATCCATCAGTCAGGCACACACGAGGCACACCACAGGACCAAAATATTTTAAGTATATTTATTGAAATCACAAATTGGCGCTAATCGTTGATAAGCACAAGATTTATTTGCACTTAATTAATTAAAAACGAGTAAAACGCAGGAAAAGTGAAATGCGCTCCACTTCTGCTAAGACGCTGTCACCTGTTTGGTTCAGCGCTGTTGTGTCTGTGTGAACACAGATCCTTTCTGCAGTGAGGATGTCACACACACTCTCTCTCTCTGTGCGTGACTAGCGTTCTATTGTCAGGAAATATCACAGAGTGTGGCATCGTTTCATACAGCGATGATCTTTGTAAGAGTCAAAATCTCTGCGGAAACAGCCCAAGCAGCTAAAGCTCTAAGTTACAGTGTGATCGTTATTTTAACACTGTGATTTCCAGCGGAATTATTTCTTACATATCGTGTTAAGGAATATAAGTTAAGATTTATCTGAGAGCCAGATGCAGTCGTCAAAAGAGCCACATGTGACTCGCGAGCCATAAGTCCCCGACCCCTGATCTAATGGATGCGTTATGCATCTAATGGATGCATAACGCACCGTAACTCCAGCCTCTACTTTAGCGCCTTATGCGAAGCGTTTTATTAAAGGTGCGCTTTATGATGCGATGCGCCTTATATATGTAAAAATAATTAAAATACGTCATTTATTGAAGGTGCGCCTTTTGATGCGGTGCGTCTTTTCGTGCGCAAAATACGGTAAGTCTTAATATAATATGAACAGGTGAGTTGCCACGTATTTACCTTCGAGTTAGTCTGTGTGTACTTTTCCACGCCGTGCCGCCATGTTGAAGCGCCATGTTTCTCCTCTCTCTCCTCTCCTCTCATATTTTATAAATGTTTCACAGCCTCTGTGGTTTACACTTCATGCTAGGAAGCAGAGAGTGATTCAAGGGTGCGTCCTACATAGATTATATTTGACCTGTTGATGGTGTATTGCCTTTGCAAGATCACCATCGGAAAAAAAAGAGATTTAATCTCAAGGGATTTCTTTGTTAAATAAAGATTAAATAAAATATAATAAATCTATATGCTGCTGTAACCTTCGCATATGACCAGCTGTCATCTTCCATGTTCAGATACCTGGTTTACCTACGAGCTGACATCATGTATCACGTGGTGTACTTGTGGTAACCCCATTGAGAAGGCTGCAGCCTCCATTGGACCTTCTCTACAGAGGCTCTGTGAGTTTTTGGGAGTGAAAACAACCTAAGAATAGATTTGTTATGAAGTGTCCCAGTCCTGCACTTCAAATGAAGTATAATCTGTGTATTAAGCAAAATAATATTTTCCCAACTAACTTGGGGGATTCGAACAAGCAAAATCTTAATTATCCTCCAACTACTACTGTTCCCCTGCAGGCCAGTTTTCCTACAAGCATAAATTTGACTTTTCATGCTTAATAATTGAAAATCTTTTAAAGTTAAAGTAAGAAATATCTTTTGAAAACATGCCGTTACATCTATACACATACAGCATGTGTGACAGTAGAGCAAGAGTTTCCGGGGGAGTCCAGAAATAGATTTGTTTCTTTTTAGCGCAGACCCAGGCCCGTTTTTGGAAAAACCTTAATCACACGGCTAAGGCAGCGCTTTAAGTAGCTATGTTTTCCGTTTCCTTGTTTAGACATGTTCAATTGCTCTGTAAGCTAGATCACAGTATGTTTCAGATGTGGTCTAGCATATCCAGGGACACTCTCTCTTAGGAGCTGAGGGGTTACAGAGCAGAGCTGTAATCCAGACTGCCTACACAGCTCTGGGGCTTTTTCCCAGGCCTGAGAGCCCCAGAAATAGAGTTTGCCTTGCTCTCTCCTGCAGTGAACCAAAGTTTCCCACTCTTCCACAGAGCTCGGGGTCCCAGCTGAGTTAACCATACTGATAACCGACTGAATGCCTCAAGTGTCACAGAGACGAAAATAACTTTGCACTGACATTTTCAATTAAAAGACAAACAGGCAAATTATGAAAGATTAGTATACTTCAGAAATTATATAATTTGCTTAACGTCTCAGTAAAAATCTTACAGGAAAATATGTATTATTAAGTAACAGTGTTTTTTTTTGGTGCTTGTGATACATTCATGCAACAAATTTACTTAAAACATGAATATTACAGCGTCTGTCGCGTTATTTGCTGCATGCAAGGTAACTGTGAAAAGATACATGAAGAATAGACTGATCATTTAAAACAAATAATGAAAATATGGAAAAAACAATGACCAAAATCCTTCCCCAACACTAAATGTAAATATGATGTGACTAGTGTCAACATGCATGTAGAAAGTAGATGTTTCTACTTAAAAAAAAAAAAAAAAAACATGTATCAGGAACTCAGTGGAAAGAACAAAGACGCGACTGTGTGTTTTAGTAGGCTGGTAGACATTCCTCCTGTGTCATTTAAATAAAGTCAGACAATAGAAATTCTCGATTTTCTTCACCCAAAAACATGCGAGCAGAGATTTAAAAACAAACAAAGCCCCCGCTTCCTCTGCCTGCGCTGTTGTGTCTAGAGTTTGCGCTGCGCAAAAGAAGTCATTTGTTTTTATTGAAGGACAGGAAAGAGTTAAACAATCAGAGGTTACAAAATAATGGTGTGGAGGGTGGGTGGTCCCCTGATGATTACTATTTATCACGGATGAGAAGAAGAGAACTCAGGAAAAGGGTTGGGGATGTGGATTAGGACAGAGAGGCGGCGTCAACAGAGGCGAGCTGATGCTGTAATACATTTGGGTGGAGGGAGCAAGGTGGTGAGGTCATGGTGAGAACGAAGGGGGGGAGGGGGGGGAAAGGAAAATAAAGCGTGTGATTAAAATGTGGAATGTGAATATCTGAAGCTTGGGAATCCGTGTTTCCATCGGATACTCCCCAAACTGTGCAGCGAGGGCGGGAACAGAGAGTGCACACCCAGGAAATATGACTTGGCACTCTGTAAAGAGAGGCACAAGCTTTTTAGTGGTAAATGAGATGTAGTATGAACACCGGAAACAGAAAGGGAGGAGTGACTGTACAGTGCAAATGGTTAAATAGCGACATGATGCTTGAGAATCTAAAACTGGTGGCTTGTTTTCGAGGCGTACGTTCGTGAGCATTCCAGCCTGCAGCCATCAGCCAACTTATCACTTTAGGCCACAGATACGTGGAGTGAGTTAATGGTCATCAAAGAGCAAGCAGCGGAGGAGGGAAGTTCAGCAATCAGCTCGGGAATAGTGGGAGAGACTGAAAAGTAAAGAGGCCGGGACGTGATAACAGTGTGAGGCTGCGGGGACAGGTCCCTCCTGTCACAGGCTGCGGCGTGATGTTGAACAGCTGTGAGAGAGAGAGGCTCACTTCCTGTATCCCAACCCACAAAAATACACTCTCGAGCAGAAGAGATAAACTCCTCCAAAAAAAAAAAAAAAAAACAGCCTTGTACCCGACACACTGATGGAGACGTTTTGAGTTTGCATATTCACGCCGCCCGCTGTGTTTCTCAACCCGTCTGCAGGGAAGTGAAACATGTTCTTCTTCTCCGACCGCCGCATCTGCGAAATGGCTTTCTGCAGACGCAAAGCTTAATGAGAATGCATTCTTCTTTTAGTTTGCTTCGTTCAGCAAGTCAGCTGTTTTCATCTAACAGGGCAAAGGCAGGCCAGGCGTATATATATATATCTTAAGATTCATCTATGCTGTTGGTGTGAGACTTGTGGAGCTTTATTTCTATTTTTGTGTGAGATTTCAGCTTAAAGAAGAACAAGAGGTTTAACTTTATTGATGAAGGAGAAGGCCCAAAATACAACCACACACACTTATAGATATGTAAATGTGGAGAGAGATGTGGAGTGATTGCCAGCATTGTAGCTGGGAGCAGTTAGGGGTTCGGTGCCTTGCTCGAGGACGCCTGGCCAGTGCCTAGGAGGTGAACTTGCACCTCTGCAGCTACCAGTCCATACTCCATAGTTGAACTTCGGCTCCCGAGCCAAGTCCCAGCTATGGACTGGATTTAAAATGTGACAAACAATATATCCAGACTGTTAGATTATTCATCAGTTGTGATTGTTTGACTTTCTTCTTTTCCAGAAGGATTCTCCATCCAAGCCGTCCGTGGCTGAGCTGGCTGGAAGATTCAGAGGTCATATTCTACCAATGCCCACCTCAAATGACGAGGTACTTCATTTATACCATATATAGCAGCCATACAGAAATATACTAAATCAAGTGGCTTGTTATTGTGTATTTATAATTGCTGCTTCCTTTTTTCTTTGTAGTTTCGCCGAAGACCGCCATGTTCCCTCAAGTTGCAAAATCAAAAAGATGATAATGACGAATCAGATGTAAGTAATTATATTTCTTTACTAACCGACGTGCTATAAATCTGTCTCCTTCTTGTTTACTGTGTTTGTAATGACAACACAGTAAACAGTGTACTGTTGCCAGACAACTTATCTGTTTTTTCTTCTGCCTAAAACTTTTAGCAAAGTCGTGTTTCTGTTTTGTTTTTTTAATTAACTACCAAACAAACCATATAGACCTACTTTTGCACAAAGTACAACAACTATGTGAACATCACAAGCATGTGGGACAAGTTATTTTATTTATTTAATACTATTCAAATCTTAATATTTACTGGGACATATGCTTGTATGTCAAGGTTTCCATATTTTAAAGGAATATGTTTTTTTCATTAACTCTGTGTTTTCTTGCAGAAAACTACTGTCCCCGCCAAACCCTTTAAAGTGAAGGTGAAGAACTCCCCCATCATCGAGAAACTCCAGGTAGAAACACCTCGCAACATTTAAATAACATGTTACTGTAGGATGCAGTATACAGGCAGAAGGTTGTGTAGGCAGGACAATCGCGATATTTAAAGCATGACTGCCACCCACTGTTCAGTCGGCATCGGTGCCTGAGCTGCTCGCACGCTGAGAAAAAAAAAGAGGAAGAGCTTGTCCCTGATGCCGCAATTGGCTCAGATTAATGAGGTAATGGGATCACGGTCACCCAGCCTCCTCCGCTGAGGCTCCCACTCACCACCATCGATCCTTTTTAGTTAGCAGTTCACAAGGTGGGCAGCCATGGGACAAAAGGGCTGCCGCTTCTCCCTCTTCCTCTTCTCCCCCGTGCAGGTAGGACACAGTTCTTAAAGTTGAAACAGTGGGACTAACTCGATTAGATCTCAGAGTGGATGTAGCTGTTGTTGTTTTTGAGACTTAAAAGGTAATGTCAGGACGTAGAGGTGAGTTTTCAAAGCAGGAATGTCTCTTTTCTTTCTGTGACATTGTTCATACGGTTACAGAATTCAAGGATTAGAAATAAGGAACAATAGTTCGAGACTAGATGGTTTTTAATTGTTTAATTCGTCACTTATTTATTATATTTCTAAGACAATCTCAGTTTTTTACTCTCACTTTAGGTTCATAATAGAGTTTTAAAAGTGCTGTTAAAATAAATCTAGCTCATTGTTTGAATACGTTTTATTAGAACACAATCTACTAAAGAAGATTACAGTTTCTGGAAACTTCCCCCCTGCAGGCCAATCTTGCTCTGTCACCCACTGCCCTGCTGCCTTCACCCAAGAGTCCCGAGCCCAAGATCCCATCTGCGCCGCTGTCCCCCACCACACCCTGCAGCCCAGCGAGCCCCAACCTGCGGCCCTCACATCTGTCCAGCGAAGACGAGGATCCTGTCAGCTTCAGCGACCCTCCTGAAGGCACCACGTTGCCGAGCATCAACAAGGTAAACGTTGGACTAGTTTTGTGGTGTTGACAAAATGCACCTTAGATCACCCTTTCTGGTCTTTTGGATGAGTTCAGACAAACACAAGCTGCTGTAACATTGAGAAACAAATATTTCTGAGTGAACCGTGACGCAACAGCCGGACACATGGCCCCCCCCTCCCTCCACGTTGACGTGTTTCTCAGTGGGTGTCCTGCATCTTCTCTTTAAGCAGGCCATGAATAAGCTGGATGCCCCTGTAGTGCATGAGTGCTGTTGCAAGGGGGATTGAAGATGTAATCCCATTAGCCTAGTTAGAGTCTCTTGGTACTATTTTGTCCAGTGCTCTCACGCATATGCTAATCAAACTGTTACCGAAGCTCATTTGATGATTCACTGATGTTGAATATAGATTCTTGTTTGTCCAAGTCGCCTTGAATTTTCTTGCTTTTTTCCCACACAGACTCGTGCACGGCTATCATTCAAGAGGCGCCCACCCACAAGACAGCACAGGAGGTCAGCTGGAGAGGAGTCAGGGGCCTTTGGGAGTGCTATGTCCCCATGTGAACTGTACAGCCCAAACGAAAATGGGGACGAGGACCAGGCTTTCAACAGCCCGGCTGAGGAGGCTGGAAACGCACTGCCTACCAGTCTGAAAGAAGCCGAAGAAAAGGACAAGGACTGTGAAAAAACAGAGGATGAGGTAGCAGCAGACGGCAAGAGGAGAGATCCGGAGGAGGATCAGGAAGCAGAGACTTTGGAGGAGAAGCCTTCAGAGCCGATAGAGGGCGATGTTACGGCAGGAGAGGGGCAGGCAGAGGCGGCAATGGAGGAAGGAGAAAGTGACCGAGTGTGAGCTGTGAAAAACAAATATATGAATAAGTTATTCAGCGCTTTGAATCAACTGTTTTTTAAAATGTCTTGGGTACCTGCTCTGTTTTAAGTCCCTCTATCGCCCTCTGCTGGCCATCTAGAGAACAGGTCTATAAACACTGGAGGGTTGTGAGAACAGCTGTTCTCTGCACATGGACATAAGCTTCACAGTTATACCGAGTCTGCGTGATCAGACTCTTGTTTTTATGATCTGCATCGAGTCAAAGACATTTTGCTAAGAGTGCACTTCCATGTCAGACGTCTCTGTCATGTACAGAAAATACTGAATGCTGGGTCGACCAAAGGCTAGAAATATATTATTAGAGTCACATATATATTAGTAGATATATATAACATGTGCTGACATATCAAATCACTTTAGGTTGAAATTATATATTTTGCTTATTTAGTTTTCTTCCGATGTGCGATGTTGGTGTACTTGTCTCGCTTGTCTTTTATTTTGTATAATATAAAATATCTAAATCACAGAGTTACTGTGAAGTGACTGGGATCCTCGAAATAAAAAGCCTCCTTCTTATATAAGTTTAAAAAAAAGAAGTCGACATTACGTGTGTTTGGTCAAATATTTGTGTTGAAACAATCGATATGAGTCAGTATGTATATCTTGTTTATCTTTTGCTTAATTTAGTGAACAGTCTTGAGTCAGGTGAGGCCAAAGAAAGCATGAATTTGTAGTAACAAAGGTGTGACTGGTGATACAGGATAGCAGTGTGAAAATGCAGATTTAAAGGCTTCTACACACAGACGAAAGACTGAGGTGATTTAAATCATCAGGGAGAGTTTCCTGTGACCTTTTAAAGAAGCTAGTGAAGTAAATCAGGAACATTGTTATGTTAGAATTAGTATTTTTGGTCTATTTGGCGCCCCCTAGTTGCAGACTGGAGTATCACTGTTGTACATGTGGATAACTGTACACGTATATCTGTTATGATTGTGACAGTCGACAGCCTTGCTGACACCAAACGTCGAGAACAACAATAGACGTAACAGCCAGCTGATATTACTCTCTAGTGCAACAACAAGAAGTCCAGCTCGGCCTTTGTCTTTCTGTCTCGCCAACGAGTCAGTCCCAGATTTACTCTCGTCTCGGTCTGTCGCTCTGTCTTCTTCTTCCTCTGTCGTCCTCTTCAGTCTCTTCACCTCTGCCTCAGCTGAGCACAGTTATGTTGCCTGCTCTCCTGGCTCTGGTTCTGGTGTCCATGCCGGCGTCACTCCCTGTCTGCAACCTTTTAATCTAGTAGGTTAAATTAAAACAAGGCTGACAACTATTTGATGTATCAACAACAATATTAATAATAACTGTTTATTTATATAGCATGTCTGATCAAAGCATGGCACCAGACTCATTCAAACCTTTTCTCCAATGACTCGGGGAAACGCTCCTGAAAACTTTGAATGAACAGCTTTTATTGCACCTGCTTCTGTCGGACAAATTACACCTCAGTGATTCAACATACGTAATCACGTCATTTTCCACTGCAGGTCTGCCCATTATCAACCAGAGCAGAGGTCTAATATCTGAACACATCTGTGTGCATGCAGAGCATTAAAATCAAAAGCCAGGTGTCTTTAAACATATCACACAGTGCTCCTGTTCCTGCCTGTATTTTGTATGAAAATCAAATTTAAAAAAAAAAGTTTTCCACCTTGGCCTCTGTCAACCTCTACTGGTGATATTTAGCAGTAAATGCAATAACTGTAAAAATGTAGAATATGTGTAATTGGTAGGCTACTTTACCTGAAAATGGCAACTTAAAGGACCAGCAGGATTGAGTGCAACTTCCTCACAACCTCCTTACAAGCATGAAGGAAACACGTGAAAAAACTTGATAGGGTCAAAAGAGGCCCACAGCCTAGATAATAGTAACTACCTTCCGTAGTAACCGCAGAGGTGCTCATAGTCTGGCTGCTGCTGCTGCTGCTAGGTTGAGATTCATCTCCAGTCCCAAGCGCGTCAAAAACACAACATGTATTTAAAAATATTGCATGTTGTGTGCGCAAATGTTTCTGCATGTTTGTCGTGTTCCCTCCTGACGCTGTTATCTCCACTTTGCAATGATTGCAAGTCGCCCTGTTGCTGTCTTTTTGGTAAAATGCAGCCGAACTTTGGAGCGATTGAACCCGAGTGGGGGCCATTGTTTACTACTGATTGTACTGTACGTGCCAAACTTGCGTAAGTTACGTGGGGTAATTTGTTGTGCTTTCTGGAACCGATAAGAGAATCATTAGGTAAACTGCCAAACGATTTCATGGAATTAAAACTAACGGAACCGGTTCTCAACAAGAACCGGTTCTTGATTCCCATCCCTAACAACAACACAGCAACTACTTAGTTAAAAAGTTATTGCTGCACACTCACAGTTCTCCAGATAATACAGCTAACATCGCAACAACAGCATGTGTTGGCAAACTAGGAGGTAAGATAAATATCCGTGGGCAAGTAATTTAACACCTGACGTAAAAATCATGGCTGGACTAACAAGTTCTTATCGGAGCAGATTGTTTTAAGGAGTAATCTGATTTGACTTTCAATGGCCACACCTTAAAACAACACTGCGTAGAAACCGGCATATAGTAGTTCCCACAGATTCTCAGTGCAATGGCACAAAAAAGAACAGCTATACACATTGTTTAGTTATGATTATATTTGATTTGATTATGATTAAAGTTCAGCGTCTTTCAGCCTTTTATTTCACAAAGCTGTCGCCAACGACTTAAAGTCAGTTTGCTCTTGTCCAGAGGCTCGGCCTCCACTTGCCCACACTCGCCCAGCTCCAGTTCTGGCACGACCTTGGCTCCACTACCCCTCCAGCATTTGTCTGCGGCCTCGGTGTAAAAACCATCCAAAACACCTGTGGTACAAACACGTTGCTCTGAGCTCAGAGGCCAAGCAGCCCGGTGAACAAACTCCATAAATTTCTCTATAAAATATGATTTGGGTGGGGTGTAGCGTTAGGTATGATCAGTAGCGGTTTTAGGTACGGGCGGACAGGGCAGCCGCCCGGGGCGCAAGTTCGTGGGGGGCGCCACGAGCGCCCGAAAATGAAAAAAAAAAAACCTCGCAAATTTTCGATACCGCTTATTAAGTCAGCGGAGCGGGCGCCCCCGTGGGCGGGGAGTTGACGACGAGGTAGAGGGTGCGCCGGACAGACTGATCAGGGCGCACGGCGCGTCCAGGGGCGCACGAGAAATTCTCCGTCCCGGGGGGGGGGGGGCGGTTTCGTCCAGGTTCACCCAGGGCGCAAATGTGGCCAGGACCGCCGCTGGGTATGATGATCGCACCCAGAAGCAAAGTTGGTATGACATCACCTGACTATAAATCAGTGTAGCATCAACATGATTTTAAATCTCTTATTTTGTAATTTTAAAAAAATTGCACAGTGTTGATTAAACTTAAAATGTTTTCTATCTATATTTTAATTGTAATGTAATATTTAAAAGGTTTAAAGCAGGTGCAGATAATAATTATTTATGTAGAAAGTTGGCTAGGATGTTTAATTTATCTCTTACAATTATGACTTGTGGTTAAAATCAATATAACAGAGAAGCATCGAAGGCATGTGAGGAATTCCTTTAATTTGAATAAAGCTGAGAGCAGGTAAACAAGTCTCCAGCTGGATATCCTGCGGTTAAGTCAATATTTACGCATCATAAAGTTCTCGAGCATTGAGTGTTTATACGCGGATCCCGTTAAATTCACATCATGTTGTTGCTGTAAAGTCGCGTCCACGGTGTCGTGTTCAGTCGGTGTTCGTGTATCCACCCCCCACTTTGCTTGACAACGCCTTCCGACGTCAGGCGCACCGAAACTTGAAGGAAACTCACCTGGCAGGCTGGGAGAGGGACGCACGGACAGTGAAGGAGGATTCAAATAAATAAAAAAAAACACTTTCCCAGGAGCTGTCAGGTGTTACAATGTGAACTCACTGACAGACCTGCTGATTTTGAAGAACCGGTGCCTTTTTGAAGACGATCATAACTCCGCAGAGCGCACTTTCATTATTTAAGTCCCTGAAGAGGCTTCCGGGTTGGAAGTTCAGACAGGCGGCTGATAGTGAGTGTAATTCAGGACTGGGAAGAAACATGGACATGGAGGACATCGAGCTGCGGGAGATCAAGACGAATGGAGACCATGCAGCGACATATGTGAGTGTATAATTAAGATTAATTATATATAAGACAAATAAAACATGTGTGATTAGAAACATAATTACATTTAATTCATTTTTCTCTATGTGAACATCAGGACTGAGGATATATGTGACAGTCTGTGTCTCAAACATCAACCTCACCTTTATTGTGTTTATTTATTATTAATTTAAATGTGTAAATATCATCACTCATACAAAATCTACAAATTCATACTCTCACACCCACCTGCTACAACTGGCTACATAATTAGTTCAGCATCCTTTGCACTTTTGTCTAATTCTTCCATCCACAGTTGTTGTTGTTGTTGTTGATATACATATTTGTAGTAGTTTAACGTTGTAGTTTAATGTGATTTTGTGGTGTTTCATAGTATTATTTCCTCCTCCTCCTAGATGACAGCAGGTAATGGAGGCGGTGCAGCAGAGCGTGAAGAGTTACTCAATCCTCGGGTGAGTTTATATCAAAGTTGTGCTCTTGCTCTTGTTGTATGTTGCTTTTGGTTTTGTTCAGGCTGTTAATAGAAACGTGTCATCCCTGTATGAGAGGGAGTTTTCCTCTGCGTGGAAGTGGATGAATCAACATCCTCGCTGACTTATTTCATTTCTAGTAAAAAGAGTGAAGTGACATAATGTCTGCTGTGTCTTTGCGTCAGACTGCAGATCATAATGGGGAGGTGGTGTCCTGTAGCAACGCAGCAGAAAATGGAATGAATCTAGGAAATGCAAAGGTATGAAGACTTTTAGTAAAACATGTTTCATTTCCTCCCATGCTTGAAAAAAATGAAGTGCAACTTTCCTGAAGTTATCTTCCCATCCATCCTCTAAACACTAGAGAGAACAGAAAGCAGCTATAAACAACTTTATATACACTGTATTTGAATTTTATTTCCTGTTTCCCGATGCCTGTGAAGTTATGCCTTGAGTTATATCTTATTAAGGTGACTCTCCATTTATCCTGTAGCTGTGTCCTGATAAAGATATTTCATTGTGCTTTCAGAGGAGCCCAGTGTGCCGGATGAAGAAAGAGCTGAACCAGGTCGTCTTCTGGAAAATCAGACTATGGATGGTCATCGTCTTCATCTTTCTCCTCATCGCTGCTGTGATCCTGATTTCGCTGCTCCTGTGCTCATGTAAGGTTTTTATAAAGATAAGTGTGTTTGCATGAGGCGTATCAAACAAACAGAGGCCAACGTGAACATAAGACAAACACTGTAAATTCTGTTTCCAGAAAAAAGTTGGCACGCCTCGTGAAATGTAAATAGAAACCAAATTTCTCAACACTTTAGATGTTTAAACTGAGTCACTGAGTTCTTGTTTATGAAAAACCATATGCTCATGTTGAATCTAACGACGACAACATGTTAAGACGGTGTGATATTTATCACTCAGCTCATCGCTTCTTCTTCTCTAAGCGTCTGGGAACTGAAAGTTGATTATTTTCCCATTCTTGCAATAGTCCAAGGTTACCTTTGTTGTATTTGACATTTTATAATGTCCCAACATTTGCAATATGCCACATGTTGGGACCGGCCACCTTAACACACAAGCTCTTTCACCGCGGAGCCCTGCTGTTGTGACATGTGCAGAATGTGGTTTGGCATGGTGTCGCCTTTAATAAGTAAGGCCGTCCTTGAATGACTTCTGCTTGGCAGCAAATGTTGCTTCCAAACCTGTATATGTCAACATTTGGTCACCACAAGTTGGCATTGTGCTATGTTTACTTAAATATTTTATTTCAGTGTTTTGCATGTCACATTTAGTTTTTTATTAACATTTTACACGGCGTACCAAATGTTCTTAAAATCTGGTACAGTACAAACAATAGAAATCTAATGCTAAAATAATATTGCTTAATTAAATACAGCAGGTAGACTTTAATTTTTGACTCGTTTTCTCTTTGAACAGTTATCTATGATGACCCGGACGAGAAGTTTGATCCTTCATTCTTCAAAGTTCCTCTGTATTTTAATGGGAGCTTCCAGCTGCCTAATCTGGCCTTTACAGAGGAGCTGTACTCCAGTGAAAACCAAACTCTGGCTGCTGACATTGAAAATAAGGTTTGGACAATTATATTATCAATTAATTGTATGTATAACTTGGAATATATATGTTTGGTTTGCATACAGGTTTCATTCCTGTCTGTTGTCCACACCTACATTAATTAATCCTTAATAGAGCATGCATCAACATGCAGGATAATAGCTTTTGCAGAAGTGGTATGCACAGTAGGGCATATAGCACCTGTGTTGCAAGTATTGTCAATATGTTTCACATTTAAAACATAAAGTACATTCATTAAAACCTGTATTAGCAAACTGCACTTCACACTATAGTGTGACAGCTGTTAAGTGTCAGGTGAAAAACATTTTCTCAGCTGAGACAGAAATGCTGCAAGCTATGAACTTTGTTTATACTCACTGCTTCCGGGAGCTGAAAGTGCACTGCAGATGTTTTTTTTTTCATACAGATCAAATGCAGCAGAGTGGATCTTACCGTGAAGTGAAAGTATGTTAGCACAGGAAAAAACACACATTAACTCACATTGTTTGCTTCTGCCTGTTTCAACCCGCCCCACCCAGCTCTCTGACCTGTATAGAGCCTCCCCTGCTCTGGGAAGATATTTCAACAACACTGAGATACATGGTTTCAGGTATGCACACTCTTACACTCCCTGTGCGCTACTTTTTTCTATCTTTACTCCTTTCCTACTCATTTTCTTTTCTTCCCACAGAAACGGTTCAGTCATTGTTGACTACCAGCTGACATTCCTCATGCCTGAAGAAAACCAGGATCAGCTGAGAAACTTCACTCTGAGCAGGGAAATGGTCTACAATGTGTTCAGACAGTTTCTATATGACCAGGAAGCAGATGAGTCAGCGCCCACGTACATTGATCCAGTTTCCCTGATCATGTTTTTAGGACACTGACGACAACATGACCCAAACAGACACTCATATGTGCAGCGTATGACTTCTTAGTCTCATGTGTGAACTTCCCACATGTGTGTAGAAATGCACAGGAAGCTACGTGACCACAGTTACGGCGACGTCGGTCACGACTGCAGCTCGTGCATGCATGAGCTCATTGTGGGTTCTGTCTTTAACAGACTGCTTTTAATTCAAACCAATCAACAAACGATGCAGGACCCGTCCAGTAAAATGGACTCTTACAAGAGTATACTGACAAAAAAAGCAGGATTTTGCTGAGCATATGCTGAGATTATATTGTGTATTTCTGTGCCTTGCATAACTGCAAGTTTATCAAGTGTTGATTGAAGTGTCACTCCTGTAATTATTTATATTCGTCCTTGACCTGTCACTGTGATTAATGCATGGCCATTTGTGCAAAACCTGTGGCTGAATATGTTTTTTTAAAGTAAATACATCTTTTTTATATGTGCACACACGTGCCACGTATCCTCTGTCACCGAATTTGCAAACCAGAACTAGACTGTGGACTGTTCTGGAAACATTTGCTTAGAGAGGAGTGACAAACATTTAGGAAAATAAGCTTTGACTCCATGTACATTTTATCAGTAAATGCATTACATTTGCATTTCTCTGAAGCTTTGACCTCATTAACCTGCTGTAATTCTAACCATCTTCATGGTTGAACAGTAGAGGGTGTGCATGTCCCACATGAAGTGACCAAGTACTGTTGACTTCATTTTTTTAAAATCCTACACTGACATATTGTCTCGCCTGAGTTGTGTTTGTAGCAGGTTGTTGTGGTATATGTTTAACATGTTTATCAACTGTGTCAGATTACAGTTTGTGTCCTCACAGTGATCCATCCTCTAATAACATTACATCTGTGCATAATGTTTATGCCAAATTAGCCGTTTATAAACTATCTATTAGTTAGTAGCTATAAGCCATCCATCTACCACATGGTTATTAACAGGTTGTCACTCAGTACAAGACTTCATAACGTTTGAGCCAACTTCTAATTGCCATGAGAAGAACTTCTTATTTTTGTGGTGCAAACACGTCTGATTAATGCTGATGGTTTTATTAAAATAAACTTGTAAGATAAAAAAGAAAGAATACTTTGACAGATGTTGTATTTGTCTGCTGAGAGTTAATGTGAAGCTCTGATGTATTTTCAGTTGCAGAGTCTGTTAATCCCTTATTTTATTTGCAATGGATTTTGGGTTAATAAAAAGCCAAAGATTTTTAAATTAAATTGCATTAAATGATCATTATGTTTTTTGTTTTTTTGTTCTCTTCTCTCTTTTGTTTTTTCTTCCTGCAGGTAAATATATTTCCACGTGCAGTTCTCAAACTTCTTTGCTGCATGACACAGTCACATGCTGGTCAAAAGGTCAAAAGTTTATCCACGAGATTTCAACTGTACATAAAACCAAACCACACCACCTGCTCTTTGAAACCCTCAAATGTTGCAAATGTTGGGATGAGTCCCAGAATGAACTTGCACATTTCTGTTCAGACTGGATCTATTGACTCAGGCTGGACACGTTTAGTCACGATTGTACTGTACCTTTGTTCTGTTAAAGCAAACACTTTTTTGATCTGTTGGCAGCTGTGACTCATCATGGCACCAGGCTGCAGCGTGGATCAGCACACTCGCTGCCTGTGCTGCCTTGTAGTCACCGGTGGTTCATTTTCTAAGTCCTACATTAAGAATGGTCAATCGTCTAAAGCCAGATTTACTATAATAAGGACCTGACTGCCATGATTTGACAGTGCTGGTTAAACATGTATTTATACATTCTGGGTTATTGTACCCACGGCAGATTCCCCGGTGATTCCCCGCCTTACCTGTGTTTCCGGTGTTTCCCGCTCTTTCCTTTCGTTCCTACGAGAGTAGTTTCCCCTCCCACCTGCAGTACATCTACCCGGCTTTTTTAACCATTCTTCCACCATATCGATGTTGAATTTATTATGTGAAGTTATCATTTGTGCATTAAGGAAGGCCGTTACCGTTTTTTTAAGGAAAATAGTAAAAAATAAATGTAAAAAAATATATAATCTAAAAATATAATCCAATTATTACTATGATGCAGTACTATAAAATATATTCTAAAATGATATAACTCTTGCAAGTTACGCTGATCTTTCTAATCAAAACATCGCTTTAACTGTCAGTGTTGCTCTGGTAATTTAGCTTGCCTCTAACTTTGAAAATGAGACCTAATGATGGTTGGAATGACTTGAAATACAAATGCAATTACTATTAAATTAATTAAATCAAGCAAACGTTGTTGCCATATTATTGTGAAACATTGTCAGACGTTTGAGCAGCCTTGGCTTCGATAAGTTTGGGTAAATCTCATGTCCTTCTACCTCTCACCCTGCATGCCCCCAGCTTCAGAGCTAAACCCCGTCAGCGAAGCTTCCCTCGCTCCACATTCACACCCTGCCACCCTGCTGCAGATGGATCCCATTACATTACATCAGCTCACAGACTAGCAATCCTCCCACAACAAACCTTTTTCTTAACCAGCACTACTCACTCCTCGTCCTGCATTTGGGTTACTCACAAAAATTTCGAAGTCATTGTCATTAGATTGATGATTATGTAATGTGTCTTAACAGGTTTTTTAATGTGCTTAATGGTTAAGGTTCCGTTTTTTTTGGCATTTACAGGAAAACATCTTCATGTCGAGAGCAATCACAACATTCTGTGCAAATGAGAGGTCTGACTGGATTACAGTCGGTAATGTAATAAACAGACTGTAAGAGAAGAACATTAACATTTGACATGTTTGTTCCTGTTTTACTGTAATACAATATATCAAAATCAGTATATCTGATCTGTTTCTATGTATCTGCTGTTTCTCTTTTTTTCTTTCAAATTTCTTTTTGTGGTTTTTATCTTCTGTAATCTCTCGTGTTCAAACATATTGTTAAAACATTTTGGTTGATTTGGCACTTTCATAAGCACAAATGTTCAAAATTTAAATTGTTATTAATTCACTGCAAAATTAAATGCAATGCAACTTTGTCCCCAAGTCAAGAGTTCATCCTGAGGTAGCGTCCCTTGTTGCTCTGTGGTATTAGCAGCCAAACCGACTGCAGTCATAGAGCATACAATGTCCTCAGGTTCTTAGAAGACTTATCCCATTAAAGGGTTATGTCTCTTTTTGGCTGTACCAAGACTTAAAGATTAACGTGGCTCGTTGCATGAGGTTTCAGTCGGATCTCACTGCTGCCAATGCTCTGTACGCACACTTACTGTACCTCTCTAGCCTCAACACCTCACCACTGGCTCTCTGCAGGTTTCTGGATAAAATCATCCCTCTGGAGGAATAATGGGCACCAACTTCTCCAGCCTGGATGATATCCTGGAGGAGGACATGCACTACTGGTACACCAAATTCATGAAGGAGTCTCCTTCGGGCGTCATAACACTCTTTGAGCTCAAGACTATGCTCGACATGACCGGTATGACAGAGGAGGCCAGCAGCTATGTAGACCAGGTCTTCCTCACGTTTGACATGGATGGGGTAAGATTTTTTTTTCTTGATTGTGCGAAAATTTGCCAACCGGTGAATTCTTGATGCTTGCATCATGTCGAATGAATCAGTTGTCTAGCATCATAGTGCCAAACTTTGCATGAAAAAATAAGATGCTTGTTGCATAATTTCAAAAGGTTTTACATGAAGCAGAGATCTCTGATGTTTTAAGAGGGATCAGCAGAGTAGAGGTCAGCTCTTCTCTGCTCTGCGTGCCCTGAACTCTTTCACAAAGCTGAGGACAAAAGGTCATGAACATTAGAAGTGCCGTGTGCGTGCTTTGCAGTATCTTTAAATATCTGCTAGATTTTCTGATTAAGCTCTTGCATGCAATGATAAAATGTTAAATCATACCATAAATGATTACATAGACTTATTATGAAGTCATAATTTAAATAATAAGCTGTGGTGTAAACACATGAATTCATAGTTATTCTCCTGACTGTCTTTCGTGTGTCTTTTTGCAGGATGGCTATATAGACTTTGTGGAATACATCGCCGCAATAAGTTTATTACTCAAAGGAGAAATCAACCAGAAGTTAAAGTGGTACTTCAAGCTCTTTGATCAAGATGGAAATGGGAAAATCGACAAGGAGGAACTGGAGACTATATTTAAGGTACACAATATTTCCTTTGAATGTTGCATAAATGGAGTTTCCCAGAACTAAGGAAGTGAGCGTCTCACAGCTTCCTGAGTCGCACAGCTTACGTGATCTCCTCAGAAAGAGACGAAATAGGTTTAACTGGCCGTGATCTAGACATAACACCTAATCCAGGGGGATTGTTTATCCATCCTTGAGTCTAAATACGGCCTTGCATGCAACCTATTCACCCACTAATGAAGTCATGCGGTAATCACCCTGCAAATACTTTTTCACCTTGACGTTGTTAAATGACTGTGATTGTATAACTGGTGTTAGTCATTGTAGATTTAGTAGCAGGAGCTAGTGAGGAAAGGCAAAGT
The DNA here is from genome assembly GCA_004119915.2 of Collichthys lucidus. NCBI lineage: Eukaryota > Metazoa > Chordata > Actinopteri > Sciaenidae > Collichthys > Collichthys lucidus. Next base: position 9,187,511 of record CM014090.1, read on the forward strand.
GTTTCCTTATTACGCTGCTTCTGTTAACTGTGTAATCTCTTCTATCAGGCTATTCAAGATATCACCAGGAGTTATGAAATTCCTCCAGACGAGATCGTGACGCTTATATACGAGAAGATCGATGTTCGCGGAGAGGGTAAAGAACATCTTATCATCAATATATATATATAAATACATAGATTTAATAGATAGGTTGAGATCTTTGTTTCTTGTGTCCTCAGGTGAACTGACGCTGGAGGAGTTCATCAGTGGAGCCAGGGAGCATCCCGACATCATGGACATGCTCACCAAGATGATGGATCTCACCAACGTTCTTGAAATCATCGTCAAAGGTCAACAGAAGAAAAGCATAAACTGAATCAGTAACGCGAACCGAGAGCATCTTTGGTGGATTATTAGAACGCAGCAGTGTGGAGGAAAGAGTGCGTGTGCTTGCACACTACACAGAATGAACTGAATGAACAGACTGAGCGGTCTCATGCACATATGATCTCTCTGCATATCGCCTGAGGGGGACGCAGAGAATTTGTCCTCTCCTTCTGCTTGTGCTCTCGCTTTTCTTGGTTACTTGAGTCTTGTTGAGGTTTACAACACTTAAACGGGTGACGTGTTTGGAGCGCGACTCTTCAGCAGATGGTGCAAAGCAAAGTGGCGACAAATCACTTTGATTTAACTCATCGAGCTGGAAATATCGTACGAGACTCGTGATTTGCAGAACTGCCAGACACAAAACAGAGATTTATAATTCATAAATCGTCATTAATAATTTAGAATTGAACAGATTTGACAAACAAACTGCCAAACAAAACTGCATTTCAGTAGACACCATGGTCACTTCCGATGCCATAATTACAGTATCTGGGTGTGTTACCATGTCAACACTGTACGGTTAACGTCTTGTGCTTTGTTTTGTGTTGTTGCTATTGTAAAATCTTCATGAATCGTATAAAAACTGATCTGTAACTGAATATCCATGTAGCGACTGAATGTACAAAAGATTTGACAAATGTAACGCTTTACTATAATTAAGGTTAAAAATGTTGCCTTAAAAATCAATACAATGTTTTTTAAAAAAAGGTTTCTCACCGATTGTTTTCATTTTTATTCATTCTCACACTTTTTTTTTGCCAGATTCTTTACAAACTGGTTTATGCACAGTACAGTAGCAAATAGTGGAGTCTATATTAAAAAGCAGCAGTCAGAAGAGTTATAAATATAGGATCATGCAGAGCATGCAGAAACATTATTTGCTTGTTTAGACACCACTGAAAGAGCTCAACATGTGAGCTCGATTGATCCAACCAAGTGCTCATATACAGGTCACAGATATGGAATGCAACTTCAACTCTCATCTTTCAAGGTCGAGGCTTTATAGCTACATTTTATGACTTTATTGACTTGTAGTCCAAAGAGATATTGGAGTTTCTAAATTCTGGTCAAGCGTATCTTGAATCTCGTTATATTTTTAATGTAAAAACTGATTTTAAAATGGAAGCCGATGCACGGTGTCCAAAACAATCAGACTGTTTCAAACTGCAAACATACTGTCAGTCACTGCAAATATAGTTTAAATCCTTCCTGACCCGGGGAACTATTGTCATATTCTAAGCAATATTTGTTTTTTATTCCGTGACACAAACCGGTATTCTATGTTCAGGGTGGTGCTTGGCTCTTGTTCTGAGCTAATCTGTCAAGAGACAGGCCGTCGGCAGAGCTTTCATTTCTATTTCTATAGTAAAATAAGAGCTTTGTCAAACACATGAAAGACTGTCTTTTAGCTCCAGGTGAATCAGCCCTAGAAATAAATGTTTGCACACCTGGATCATCTGGACGCTGTCAATCCAGTGTTAGGTTCTTTAAATTGGATGATTATATCCGAACTGTGTTAAAGCCTGCAAAGCAATCTCTTTGCCTTTGCAGGAGCCTGCTCTTTGCAAACAGGCAACAGAAGAACTGGGAGTTAAATCTATAATCTGCTCATCGAAACACAGATAACCTTGGCTCAACACAACAGATTCTCTTCTTTGGTTCAACATTTACCCTTTGTCAGCTTATTTTTGAACTTGAACCAATAACAGACCATGTTACCCCTTCAGCTGCAGGTCATTCAAACATTGCTCTGCCTGGTTAATGATTTGAAAGGGGCTCGTCCTTTGGTTTTCACTGCTCAGACATTATTACAACCTCCAGGAACTTGCAGGTTGGGTAAATCAAATAAAGATAAGACTTTGACTCTACATAGCACTCAAAGTGTCCCTAAACATATCGGGTGATGCAGTCACGCACTGATCAACCCACCTGTGCTCATCGTATAAATGTACCAGTATCTGCTCACCAGGCTTTGCACTGCATTCTGCTTCCTACTGTCAGCCACCACAGCACAGGAACAGTCGACTACATCCACCTGGAAACATGCAGTATGCCGAGGCCAAATACAACAGAAACAGCCTGCTCTTGGCTCTGAGACGATACAGCTCAGTCGTCAGCAACATGGAGCAGACCGTTCTCGTGCCGAGCCTGCTGCGAGACGTGCCCTCTGAGGATGAGTGGGACGGCGATGCAGCAGAGGAGTCCTGCGGCGATCTGTATGGCAACTACCTGACGCTCAAGGCCATAAGAAACACAGTGGAGAGCGGCCTGGTTCCCCTGGACGATCGCAAGGTCAAGAGCAACACTGCGCTCAGCAAGACCCTGGAGCCTCTCTTGGACACAGACCCTGAAGCTCTCTTTCGCTTCCACCTGAAAGGACTGTTTTCTGTGATGACGGACCTCACCAAGAAGACTCAGAGTCTGACTGAGAAATATAAGGACATCATCGGAGTGTCACATTAATCAGTAAGACTGATGTTGTAAAAAAAAATGCTGTGACAAAGTCATGCAAACATTTCAAATGCCTGAAATGTGACCCCAAGCTTCTAACTTAAAATGGAATAAATAAAGTATTGCCAAAACTGATTTATTCTTTCTCTTCATTTGCTAATTATAACAACTGATGCTAAAAATATTGATTAAATACTTGAAGCAGCAAAGCATCTTTCCGGTCTTAATTTACATCCAAACACACAACCTTACAGAGAATCATGCACGTTGCTCTGACCAATCATGAAAGTTTGAGTCAGAAAGTGTTAGATTTGGGTATTTATTTTATTTACATAAGCTTTATTTCACACAGTAAATGACAGAAAGATTTCACTTGAGACCACTTGAGACTTGAGTTTCTCTCTCGCGCTCCTTCTTCCGTCTTCACCAGCCAGCCACAGACACTTAGCGCACAGGATGGAAAGGCTCGACGATCTCTGCAAAGGTCCTTTTTTCTGGTGAGACAAAAGAAACAGATGTTTGGAGTGCACAAATATATTATCAGCCACTTCAAACACACCAGAAATGATGGCATAAACTACTCAGCATCCTCATATTGAGCATGTTTCTGATCTGTTACCAGTACACGATTACTGTGGGTGATATAATTATGCCAAATATTAACATATATTAATACAGAGCATGCTGTGGAGTTTCTTCTTTGAACAACAGTTTAAAGAAAATCAACTCTTTTCCATCAAAAATCTTCAATAAAATTTGCTTTAGCTGCACACACACAAATGGATGAACTGGGGCTGATCACTGTCCCTTCACACACTTTGTATATCAGTACCCAAATATGAAGCTGTCGATCATACGTGAGCACAGCTGTGTTGTTGGCTCCTTGCACTGAACATTCACTCACCCTTTGGTGCAAATTCGTCTGGGTGGAGTCTGATGTACTCGTTCATGTCTCGATCGAGCCTGGCGTAAGTGTAATCTGCATATTTTGTGAGGTGGTAGCCAATGAACCAGCCGATCGACGCCGCCAGGACTTGTCGATGAACACCTTAAAGAAAGAAATAACAACAACATGACAAAACTGTAACATGAACTTTCACACTGAAAGCATGAATAAAATATTTTATTGTGCACATGTGGAGCTCAAATTAGGTATTTTTAACTGATGCTACCTGGTATTGAAATAAAGCTAAAATAAAGACATAAACAGGGAATAAGTGGACTGTATCAGAGTGAGTAAAACACAGCAGGCATGTCTATAGTACGGGTCAGATTTCATGCTTAATTTTTATAATATATTATTTCTGGCCTGATACTGAACCTTTAAGGACATAACTTCCTGTAGATGTGACACAAAATATTACTTTTTAAATGAAAGACAAAAGCAAGAGTGACACGGTCACAGACTTTGCATTACTCATAATAATTAAAATGAACACAAGGTTCATATTTGTGTAAACTTCATACTTCAAGTTTAATCAGGGTTCCCACACCTTTTTCATGAACAAATTCAAGCACTTTTCAAGCACCTTCAAGCACCAGTTTTTCCATTTTTCCAGCACCTTTAAATAGGTAGCCTACTAGTTGTGTTTGCCATGATGGTCATGGGAAGCGCAGCGGTGCCACTGTATGGCATAATAATATGGGTCTAATTAGCATTATTTCATATGGTGGTAGATTGACTGTTTTGATTTTTAACTAATTGTGAAATTTCAAGCATTTTCAAGCACTTCACAAAAAATTCGAGCATTTTCACAACCTTGAAAACACTGAATTGAAATTCAAGCATTTTCAAGGAATTCAAGCACCCGTGGGAACCCTATTTAATCTTCAGATGTGAAATAAAGGATTTTTTTAGATTTGTTGACGCCTGATTGGCTTAAAAATTATAATTTGCATGTATTTTTAATTGTTTTTTCATGTTTAACATGTCAGTATTCTTCACATGGTCAAAGCTCTTTAAGAAGAAGTAGTTTGCACAACAATGAGCTGCAGACAGACTCAGTGTGTTTATCCTCCATTTCGTGCTGTTACAATGACACTAACACGTTTCTCTTGGCTGTGCTGCTTCATATGAACCATGCAAACAGTTTGAAGTCATTCATCAGCTGGTTTATTGTGTGTTTGGAGGCAGAGACGAGCGGAGACGAGCTGACCTGACTTCAGCGGCGGCCTGTGCTTCATGGCGTTGTGCAGCATCGCGGTGCACCAGCCGACCCCGGCCAGCCACACCGAGTTCCTGTTCACGATGCCGGGAGGAGGGAGAGACTTCCCCTCGTCTGGTACCAGCATAATGCCGACTCAATGTTCCCTTTTCAAACCCGTCAAAGTGTTTCGACCTCCCGGTTACCGATCACCTCTCGTAGGAAGTCAAGGGCATGGCGTGCAACCGAGAAAAACGTCCGGACACAGCGAACGAGAGCCGCTTTGGTTCCGGCTGTTCTGTTTCCTAGCAACCAACGTCAAGCGATAAAACTTTATTTAACATTATTTATCAAAAGACGATTAAATATGTAAATATAAGTAATTATATTATAGTTTAACACGCTGACACAGTTTTCGCAGAGGTTACTTACCAATATTTAGCCGTACCAGTGAAGTATCACTTAAAGTAAACAACAACATGGCATAAAAACATGAAACATGAAACATAAACATAAAAAATAAATATTTTATTAAATGGTTGTCTCATGACACTCACAAAATACAATTTGTGTACTGTATTGTACACATAAAATCTAGTGGCCTCTAGAAATGAACTATAATATGCATATAATATATGAATATAATGGAATATTGACGGTAACTATGGTTTCATTAGTGTGTAATCACCTGAAAATAAGATTCAATATGTTTTTTTGTTACTTTATAATTAATGTTTTATATCTCTCCAGTGTTTTGAAGTTGCACTGCAGCACCTATTGTTAACCACTAGACGTCACCGTTACAAGCAAGGTTACATATTATTCCTTTAACTGTAACTTTGTTTTTGTCTCTATTATAGGTCAGTTAGTATTGTTACTTTATATATGGCTTACATTGCAGTCATTTTGTCTTTACTGATACTGACGTTTTATTATTATTATTCTTGTTGTTTGGACTCTAGAAAGATGAGCGACCTAGACCTACATCTAAAAAGAGAATTTATGTTTCTACAGCAGTAAACACTGGCTCTTCATGCTATAGGAAGAAGAGGGGTGATGTGAAGGGTTGCAATCAGCAATCACACCACTAGATGACGCTACATCCTACACACTGGCCCTTTAAGTTTCATAATAAGCTATCAGCTGATCAACAGATACATACAAACATACACAGTCACAGTGTGTATATATTTGCAGTTTGATGAAAGCACAGAAGCACATCACCTCCTCAGAATAAAGAGCTGTTGTTTGAGTAGATACACTGTTTTCCCCCAAACTTTATTGAAAGAACAAATAAACAAACAAATAAGGAATTCAGTCATACTAGTTCTCATTGTACAGCAGCAACATAGCATTGGCAGTATAATGAAAATAAATAAAAAAGCATGAAAACAAAAAAGAAAAAATAAAACTTAGATGTGACAGACTTTGTAATATTACATGTAAATAAAGTTCTAGTTATAACTGTTATATCTGCATGAATATTCATTATAGATAGACATTTATTTTATTAGGAATTAGCTTAAGAGACTTAATAATAATATAGTATAATAATCAACTTCAATCAAAAATAGCTTAAATGATGGTGATGAATCTTGAAATTAACATTTATGGATGTGAAATTTCCCAAATAAAATAAAGAGGTTGACACATAGTTTCTTTTGTTTGTATCAAAATAAGTCATAATGTTTTTTTCCCCCTCAATGCTGGTTTTGTTTTACACAGTATACAGTTCTCAAGTTCTTTCCAAAATGTGTTACTATATGAGCAACGATGAAATAAATGAGTTACATTTTCAGTGGAGTACTGAGTTACTGTGCATGTGAACTGATGACATCATTGAGTGCAGTCCTCCTCCTCCTCCTCCTCCTCCTCCTCCTCCTCTCTCAGCCTGGCTGCTGCTGAGCTTGCTGAGGATACACAGCCCAGAGGAAATATGCCCTGCCCAGCAGTGGCTCTGCCTGTTTGATGAGGTGACCTATGCATACCAAGTGGTTGTAAAGTCCGGGGATATCCCGGTGTTTTTGGTAAGTGCGAACTCTTTCCAAGTGTCGATGCGTAAAAGCTGTTTTTTGGGGGGGAGGATCTCTTTCTCCTGCATCTGCAGATTGTGCCAAAATGGCCAGAGAGTCGCACGGTAGCTGCTAGTTGCTACTGTTGCTAACATCGCCCTTAATGGCAATCAACTCCAGACTGAGGCTGAAACATTATCAGGGAGGAAATGTGACCTTAACTCACATCCAGTCCGTGCACAATGGCGCATGGCTGCAAAACCAAAAAAAAAAAAAAAAAAAACAGGATACATGATGAAGGAAATGCGACACGGGGTAAATTTTCATTTATATCCAGGCGATTCATGCTGAATTTAACCCTCATATGTCTCATTGTATCGTGGTTGACATTCAAGTGATTCGCCGTCGTCTTGCAAATCAGCAAGTTTGTTGTTTATTAGAATAAAACATGTCGTTTTTACGCACACACAGGCCTGATCCACAGAGCTGCTATCGGAGCAGATGTAACGGTGCTGCAGGGAATACTAACACTGATGTTGCCCTGCCTGTTTACATGCATCTCTGTGCTGTGTGTGTGTGTGGACGCTGACAAAAGAAACAGACCCACTGAGGTGCACATGTGGTCTTAATTTAGCGGATTACATTCACTCCTGCGGTGTTTTTCGGAGCTTAGGCAATGCACTCCCTCCTGAAACTTCACCTCACTTTGTGCACATATGATGGAAATTTAAAAAAAGGGGAAATCCGGTGGAGAAGTGATTTCCTCTGAGTTGATCAAACTGTCTCTTTAATGTTGGAACATGGAGGAGAAAATATAAATTCATAAAATCTGTAAAATCTGTATATTAGGAGCAATTTCCAGTGTTTTTTAAACTCAAATTTACACACAGAACATCCAAACCGGGTCCATTTATCTTATAACGCCTCTGATTTGTGTTAGTGAGGATTATCCGGGTCAAATCTCAGCTGTGGTCTCCCCTCAGTCTCTTTCGATGTCTCTCAGGACATGTACAGGAAACAAATGCAATGATTTAATGCATTCACCTATTTCCCTTTGTTCCTTTTCCACAGTTTAGCATGAGCATGGAAGATTATGACTACCTGTTCAAAATAGTTCTGATAGGAAATGCTGGAGTTGGGAAGACATGTCTCGTCCGGCGCTTTACTCAGGTTTGTACCAGTCTAAACTTGTACGTTTGGAAATTGTTATTATTAAACTTACTGAGTATTAATGAAATGTTTCTGTCTTTATTTTAGGGCCTTTTCCCACCTGGACAAGGGGCTACTATCGGAGTAGATTTCATGATTAAAACAGTGGAAATCAAAGGGGAGAAGGTCAAGGTAAACAAAGATTTTTATATCAAATCATATGATTTGTAATCAATGGACAGTCGCTCATTTCAAATAATCCGTTTCCCAGCTGCAGATATGGGACACGGCTGGACAGGAGAGATTTCGCTCCATTACTCAGAGTTATTACCGTAGTGCCAACGCCCTCATTCTTACGTATGACATTACCTGTGAGGACTCCTTCAGGTGCCTTCCAGAGTGGCTGAGGGAGATTGAGCAGTATGCCAACAACCAAGTGGTGACTATATTAGTCGGTAAGAAGCTTTTGCTTTAATAACGGATGAACCTCTTTTTATCATCAGGCTCATTATTCATTGGGAGAAATCTGTGAATAATAGCGTGCACTATATTTTCCCCGGAGCTGGCCTGGTTTTTCTGAGCCCACTTTCAATATGTGATTTCCAGAGATGGCATGAGAAGCAGTCACTGAATAGATCTGCAAAAGACAAAGCCGGTTTTGTCTCCGTTAACATGCTATTGTGTCGTTTCTGTGAAACTCTTGTCACTCCCTTCTGAGTGAAGAAATCATTTTTGTCTGGATGAAATAGCCCCCACGCTGTCTTTGCTTCCATCCATCCCACACATGCACACACACGCACACCTCCACATCCATCTGCCTCATCTACACCCACCCACTGTTCAGATTTCGATGTAAGAAGCCGCATTCTTACTTTGGTTACGTTCGTTGACGGATGCGTTGTCTTTTACAGGTAATAAAATAGATCTGGCGGAGAAGAGAGAGGTCCTCAGACAGAGGGCTGAAGACTTCGCCGAGGCTCAGAGCATGCTGTATCTCGAGACCTCGGCCAAAGAGTCCGACAATGTTGAGAAACTTTTCCTCGACCTGGCCTGCGAACTCATTCGAGAGGCCAAGCAGAACAAGCTGGATAACAATGACACTGCCCCGATGCCCGGCGAGGGTAAAACCATCAGTTACTTGAGCTGCTGCAGCCTCAATTAGAGAGAGCTCAGCCTTCTGGCCATGATTACTCAGTAACCATTGACTGTAGAGGGCAGATGGCTGAGCCCCAATGCCTCCGTCCCTCTTAAGATGGCATAAAGCCACATCTTAGCCCCGTCACTTCTAATCCCATGCCTTTTTTAAGGCTGTATAAAGGGAGTTAGTCAACTTTAGTTTGGCCTTTCCAGGATCAAGCATTTTAAGATGCTGCCATATAATGGAGAACGTTGTCCTCAGTGCATTAGGACATAAAGTATGTCTGCCTGATGCATCCAGGAATCTGAGTAGGGCTCCATTTTGTCCTCTTCATGGTGAAATGGCAGATTTTGTTCCTGTTTTTTTGGGTTTTAGGATCCATTTTCATTCAACGTCAATATTCACCAGCAGTAACGTGAGTAAAAAAAAAGAAGAAAAAATCTACCAGGTATTTTGTTACAGATTCCACATAGCAGACAACAAATGTCGCGATCATTGAAGGTTATCAGTAAATGGTAACAATATATGTTTACATATACAGTGTGTTTTTCTGAGATTACCTGATCGAGTTGCAAAAAAAAAAAAAGTTTTGCAGACCTAACCCTAAAAATCTGTCGCACAATCGTTCATTTCCCACTGATTTCGAGAATTGCATACAACTTTGTTAACTGTCATGATCTCATTTCTGAGTAGTAATTTGCACCTGTCATTACAAACTGTGAATTATTTGTTTCCCGATAGAAGATTTTTACTTGCTGCTAAAATATGTTTTTAATGTCAGATAACAAACTGAAACACAAGTATAAGTACTACATCGAAACAGTATTCTGTGACGCCATTATTTTTTTAGCATACTTGCAGTGCTTGCGATTAGTCGGTTGATATATAGTATGACGCAGTTGGAAAAAGCCTCAGACGTCGTCATCGGTAGAAATTATAGGATAATCAATTTTGTTTTTTGACTGTCGGATGTTTCTTTTATTCATAGACGTGAATATTTTTGCCTTCGTTGTTGCTGCCTAGCCATGGAGTTGTATCACTTTTTATTCCATTGAGGAATTATGTTCATGTAGTTTCGTATATGACTCGTTGTAATTCATGCTTTTATTGTGAAAGTTCTTAATTGTCCAGCATGTTTTGCCATAATTTGTAGTGTCTAACTTTATCTTTCATATATTTGCCATAACTGTAATGTCCCTGTATTGCACAATGCCATATACTGCACACTTATTTTTATTGTAACATTGTCTTTTGTTGTACAGACTCGTAGTACATCTTGGCACTTTGCTTTTTATACTTTTGATTTTCAGTAATCCCTTTGTACAACCGGCGAGCATTTTGTTTTGCCTTTTACCTTTTTAGATTTAACAGCAGTTACTTATTGTTAATCCTTTGCATCAAAATGGGGAATACAAAGGAAAACACCGCTGGGGTGTTGTGCTTCTTTTCCTTTTATGTGTACAAGAATAATCCTGAAAAAAAAATACTCTGTATAACATTAAATAATTACACTAAACATCTGATATTTGTCATGTTGTCATTGCTTGTGGCTGATTGTTGCACTGGTAAATAGTTAAGTGAGAACTCACGGTACAAAATATTTTTGAATGTTCTCGAAGGAAGAGTAATAATGCTATAACGTCGACAAAGTTTAGTTTTTTTTGTTGGGTCGACCTTCAGCGCCACTTTGCTCATGATCGGCTTGTGCACCATCGGTTATGTTGATGTTAAGTCTGATCTCAATAATTAGAAAGATCAGTGACATTCAAGCACACCAAACATTGTCCCACTATGTGAACCTCCTGGTTGTACTAAATAGAAATGCATATAGTTTGAAAACTAGACCAAACAGATTTAACTGTGAGCATCACATGAAGCGTCAAATACTGTGCAGGAAATAATTCTGAGACATCTTCTGCAGAGTCAAGCTCTTGCTGGGCTGCTGTGATCATGTGGAGACATTTGATAAAAACACAGTTAATGTAGTTCTGTAGCCTGGTTAGAGATAACCACCTGATATGCACTAGATAAAATAGTGTCCACAACCAAGAAATTTAGTTGACTGTCATAGAAAATTTTGTAGAAAAAATCAATATCTTTTCTTCAGCTATGATCTTAACACTCTCAGAGAATATGTTGCTACTGTTTGACAGGCAGAATGATTTCTAGAAAACGGTGCAGGTTGGTTCATGACTGAAGTGTTCTTACATTGTTGACATTAGATACTGGTAATGATTTCATAAAACAATAAACCTGACAAAGTCTGAACTTTGCAGCCTTCATATTCAAAAATAAAGCTGTCATTCAATGTAGATTCACATGGGGTCGCTATTCTGTCTGTTCATTGCCCAGTAAAACCAAGACAGCCTGTCAATGCCTTTGTTATTAAAAACTTGCATGAACCAAAACTATTAGACTTGTCATGAAGATGACATTAAATATTATAAGGCTACAGTTAAAAGGGCACGACTGCATGGCCAACCTACTCCTTATAAAGAGGGTGGTTGCTCAGTATTCAGATGTCAGCGATATCAACAGCGATTAGAGGTCGTTTAAGCCTGGAGGAAACACATCCATCCAACCTGGGGACACCTTGGACACCCCCCAAGAACTGGAAGTTAACGAGGAGGAAATCTGAACTACTTTGCACTTTGCTGCAGCCACTTTACTTTGTATCCAGGTTGACATGATACTATGAGATGCAATAGGCACTAACCACTAGAGGTCATAATTTGCCGACTATCAAGTCTTGCCTGTCTAAGAAATACAATATTTCCGTGAGGGTGCATGCAAGTCATGCAATGTTGTACCCTGATATCATCAATGCAGGTGTTAAAAATAGCCGTTTATGTCGTGACAATAACGTTACTGCTTCAATAAGACAAAAGCGGACACCCAAATTATTTAGTTTTATATTTCATGCAGAGTCAGAGAGTATTCTACGCTTTCAGCTCAATACATTCAGCTCTGTCGATGAGGCTGTAGCCAGCCAGACAAGTCTTTAAAGAGGGGACAGTGCTTAGGCAGCTCCAGTGCCATCGCTGATCTGTTATTCAATATTTCATGCTGCTCTGCAAACATAAGGGACCATAACAACTGAATTATTCATGCAGTTTTATGTCAGGATGACTGATTCACAGGAAAATGACCACCAGCATCCGGAAGCATAAGCGAGCAAATTAACTGAAAAATGATCAAATAATGTTTTCATTGTTCATTTGACCTTTGCTTAATTGTTTAAGGCCATCTTGCATCTTTGAGAAGTGTAAGAACCATGGAGACAACAAGGCACTGACGACATCTATTATTAAGAAAAAACACCCTTTAAATGTTAGCTGTGCTTTCAGGATTGAAACATCTGCAGGACACAGCATGCCTTCGTGTTTTCTGTGCTTAGTTTGGCCTTTAGGAGTACTTTAGGAAAATAGAGACAAATAAAACTGTAAAAAAGTAAGTAATCCAGTATCCTTCATTACTGTATTTAGTCACAACAAGCTTTAGCAGACACCTCTGAACGTCATTTTTTATCGCAGCTATCTATTTTTCAAAAGAGTTGATGACAACACGACATGACGAGCATGACGTTGCATTATCTAATTCAGTTTGTCTCTGTATATAATTTCCTGAACGCTTGTAAGTAGGAAAAAAATCCTCAGAGGCATAAAGATCAATATTAACATAATGAACGCTGTAAGAAAGAGCTTGATAACAGAATATAGTTGCAGGTATCACTTAAGCAACAGTATCTTCTTTAAACTACATTATTATTAGAAGTATCAGCTTACATTGTGGTATGTTACTGGTGCAAATGAGTGCAGGTGAAAATTTTGATTATACAACTATATAAAGGTTGGGATTTATAAGCAACATTGTTGGGATATATCTACAAAAAACAGCAAATATCCTGTTAGAGCATGTATATATTACATTGTGTTCTTTGCAATATAGTCAGCTACCAACTCATGCAATTTTAATGTGCTATTCATTTCATGCCTGCATCAATTTTAATTATTTAGAAAATATAGTTAATTGATCTACTGTTAAATCACTATTTATTTCTGTAGCATTCAAGTGCCGTTGCATCAAATACAATCTCTATTTTTTTAGCAACTGTGAATCAAAATTAATATTTTGACAGATTATCAAAGTGCTATTATCCTATGTGTAAAATACAGATGCAATAAGTCACAACACAAGCCTCGTGTATCATCGTTTTAATCAGAGATCATTCAGAGCAAGCTGAGAATACAAGCACAATATCACAACATGTCTGCAGCGGCATGACGTTGTCATATCATCATTTCACTCTGGTCTGACAACACACACACAGTCCAAACTAGACAGCATATACGATGAGAGATATAGCACCAGGGTGTAGGAGTGCATAGCAGCACGTCTCATGGTTGGGTTTAGACTTGATGCTAGCAGGCAGCAGGCTGTAGAGGTCAGACACGAAATAACTCGCTCACTCTCTCTCACACACACACAGAAGCTAAAACTGGAAGCAGACTCACGGTGGGTGGGTAGTGCTCGACTTGGCCGTCACACACTGCAGCCATGTTGGCCACTAAGGGTATCACGGTTTAGGTGACTGTGTTAAACAACCAGAGAGAGAAGGCTGTGATGACATTTTAGTAAAAACATGTCAGGCTCACAATGAACAGATGTGATTCGCGTATTTTTTTCAGACAGCAGCATATTAATTATTTTTTTTTACATTTTTTTTAAGAGCTGAACTACAAGTCCTGGCCCCATTCCTTGTCCTTCAACACCTGGAGAGATCAGCCCATTCAAGAGAGAGGGAATTAAGTAAATATAGGATCGGGCCTATATGCATCTTTTGTTTTCTTATTTAGCACAATTACAGCGTCACAGCTCAAAGGAGAGGAGAGGATGTACAATGTCACAATATACCGAGTCATCGTAAAAACTGCAGTATTCCCATCAAATCAAAAGGAGTGGATCTCCGTTTAGATTGCAAGAAATATGTTTGTGGGTGAAACCATATTGCTGGTGTATAGCTTTTCCAGCCACTAGACTATGATTTGACTTACTGTATGTACTTTAGTTTTTTTTTGGTGTGTGACCAGAATCTATTACTACACATGCATTATATTTGGAAAGGCCTTGCCTTTATACATTTATCTTAAATGGCTCAATTTACAAGCTAAAATGTGACTGTGACTGAGTATAGTCTGCTAAAAATGTTGCTACTCAACCGAAAATGGGGTCCTGCATGCAAGCTGTAGCAATTATATTACAGTTCATTTGGTTTCTTAGCAACCAAACTGATGAAACCAGATATCATCCAGAACAATGAAATGAAAACCAGGACCATACAGCGGAGGCACTGTAACTAGGAAACGCGACCGTAAAACAGATTTTGTACTTTCATAAAAACCTCTCATGTGATACAGTCTCAGAGAAAAAGCATCCTCTTGACATTTTCTACAATCATTTTAATATTTATCTGAAGTGTCATCCATTCAGACAAAGGTAAAAATGCCCTTTCAAACACATACATGTGTACTGATGGCTCTGTTTTTTTTCTTTTTTAAATATAGTTTGATGCCAAACTGAACTCATATAAATAATGTGCAAATCATGTGCTCAATAAATATAAAGCGTTTCTGTGCACCGAAATACAAGGAGTCACACACTTTCACACATTTACTTACACACACACTCACTCACACACACATACACAGACACACACACACAGTTTACAGTGAAAGTGTTTGCATTAGTCTAAAAGCTCAACATCGGTGCCCATTCGGAGGTGAACAATATATGACAGGACAGCAAAGAGAACAGGTGAGGAAAGAAACCGAAGGGAAGAAATTCGCCTAATTTGTCAAGTAGCCTTTGATCGCGCACATAGAAGTGTAAGAGATGAACTACTTTTAATGCTTTGCCTCAGCCAGTCTGTTGCTGATCTCTTTGCTCTTCTTTGTGACGACTCCCTCTGGTTTGGGTTCTGCGGCGCTCAAAGATGGCTTCTTCTTGGCTGACAGGGAACTAGCCATCTGCTTCTCTTTTGATTTTTTCACCATCTTCCCTGTTGTTGTCGTCGGTGTCTTTTTTGGTTTGGTGCGAGACACTGGTTTATCCACCTGGAAGAGAAGAGAGGTGACGATGCTGACATTAAAATAAACCAAAAAAAACAGATGTTCAAGCAATAGTTTTAATTTTTGGGAGATGTTTTTATTTGCTTTCTTGCCTGAGAGTAAGTCGTGCGAAAAATTGATATCTTCTCGTGCCTGTCCATTAAATGTGACGCCAGAGTCAGCAGTTAATGAGCTTAGCTTAGCATAAAGACTAGGAACAGTAGGAAACAGCTAGCCTGCTTCTGTCCAAATGCAAAGATTTGGGGATTTGAGTATTTGGTGGTGACTTCCTAAATTGTTCCCATGACAATTAAGATCTAAGACAATGATTTGCCGGCTGTAGCTTCATATTTAACAACATATATGAGAGTAGTATCAGTCTTTTTCACCAAACTCTCTGGTAGAGAGCAAATAAAAGCATATCAAAAAAATGTCAAACGATTCCTTTAAACGATTACTTAATTCATTAAGACTCTAAACAATGTCAAAGTCCTATTTTAGCATGCAATACGTACCTTCTTTGTCCTGTTACTTAATGACAGGCAAATGACACCATGTGATACAGGTGATATTTGCTTTATGTGGTTAGTGCAATGAAGATAAAAGAAAGAAAGAAACCACAGCACAAAAGGTGTGTTTGTGCCTTTCCTTTGATCGAACAGTGGTTCGTGCAGTTTTCCATTGAAATCTATTTTTAACGTGAGCATACAAAGTACATGGTTTATATTAGTATATGATGTTAGTCTGACACTTTGAAGAATTCAGTATTTTGGTAGCATTCAACCATTAATATAGTGGCAAAGCCTAGATGCTTAAGAAGCAGGGTCGCTGGTTTAAATTCCCAATACCAGCTGAGGAAAATGTTGGTGCAGGGTTGACTGTGCCCACTTAGCTTCTTTCTGCTCTTGTGGAGTTGCCACAACAAATAATAATATTTCTGGATACGTTTTTTAAGTTGCATAATTGAGTTGGTGCACAGCAGAAAAGTTGCAAACATGCTCAACTTTTGCTGAGTAAATAAACCTTAAAAACTTGTCTATTGGACGAGATGGCAAATGTTTGTAAAAGGCTGTTTCTGACCGTTAAAAAAAAGGGCTCTATTTCTGTGAATTATAGGATTGTGGTGCAAAGTAAACACTGCACATTTGCAAATGTTGTTGCCACAGACTATGACCCATGAACTATGATCCTTAAAAGCACCATAATGTTCAGCCATTAGATTAAACGCAGCCATTTTCAGCACACAGTATTGATGCTGTGGATCTTGAAGAATGAAATTAGATTTTCATGGCTGCATCGTACTGAGCTACTCAAATCAGACAAAAAGGATAACATCATCTGCAAACAAGTGTTACCAAAAATGCACTGCAGCATTGCCGCTGCCGTTGGCACACACACATACCCGACTGCCCCACCCTACTCCCTACATGGTGAGCCAATTGTCTGCAGAGAGAGTAGAAATTTGCTTAATAATATATGTTGCACCGCACCTCATCACCAAAATAGAGCCCCAAACAGTGCAGATCTGTTTAAATGTAAACTAATAAAATGTGAAAAGGTTTTTGTCTTGTTGGCCTCCAGTGATGCAACAAATCCTTTTCTTTTGTTTTGCTTCTTGGTGATATTATGTCAGCTTCTTTGTTTCTTCCATTTATTAATGATTCAACCCACTTACAAACCCACAGAATGTGCATGATCAGTTTTTGTATCTACTCAGCTGCATAAGGTGTGGTGGGTGGTGCAGGCTGAGAGTTGGGCAAACAGTGAAGATGCCGCTGATACTATTTCTTTTTTGTTTTTTTTGGCAGGATTGCATCTGGCAGCTGGGTGATGCATGTGACTGTGGTTCATACTGGCCAAGGCGCATACTGTGTTTGTGTGTGTACGATGTGCAAGTTTGCATCTGATCAATTTGAGGTCAGCCTCCATGCCTTCTAGAAGAAACAGAGAACACACCTGACTACAGCAGATTTAGAACAGAGCTGCTCTCAGTCTCTGAGAAGTCCTACAAGAATGAGAGAGGGAGTGGCCATATGAACACACTGCTATAGACACATATTCACCAGTTTCTGTCTTAGCTGTCGATAACATGCACACAAACACACACACACCAATCTATAGTAAGAACATCTTCACATAAAGGCCTGCTTTAATATGAGATTAGGTCACTTCATCATCCAAAGTTGGCCAAATTATGCTGAAATTACTGAGTCATTGTTTGTTTATAAGCTGATTTATCTTGGAATAATATAAACATTCCTTTGGGACAAGTACTTCTTTTGTAATCTAAAATTTCACAAAATTAAAACAGAAGTTGTTTTAGTTGTTGTTTAATAAGCCTGAGAACCAATCACCTGCCGTTAGGTCACAGCGATGGATGTCACGTGACATAAAATAACATTTATGCAGCAGAGCTCGCAGTGAGTAACTCAAGTTTAAAACAAACTGTTAATCACAAAGCACTAAAGCTAAGCTACAGTAAGGCTCAGTAAGTTTTAGACATGACTATAATCAATGCACATAAAGGAAACTCCAGTATTTCACAGACCTGCAGTCACACCTGTGGATTTGCATGTCTCACCTTGGCAGGTTCCTTGCCAGGCTCGCTGTACAGGCTGCGTATCCTCCTGCGCTCCACCACCTTGTTGTCGGTGGGTTGAGCCTTCACCTGCTCCCCCTTATATGTGGCGCTGTAGCTGGTCTCCAGACTGGTCTCCTCCACTGGGGGTTTGTACTGAGTTTGAGCTTTAATGGCCTTCACTGGTTTCACATCCTTGTAGGCCTTGAACTCAGTCCTAATCAAAATGGAGAGAGGCAAACAGAGGGGATTTTACAGCTGCAACTTATTATTTCATTATCGATTAATCAAAGATCTTTGGGTTTCGTCCTGTTGTTTTGTTGTGCTCGTTTTTCCTGAAATGATTAATCAATTATCAGTCAATCAAAAAGTTGCTGATTCATTTTTGGTCAGACTAATTGATTGATTGAAAATGAACGTTGCATGTTTTCCATAATGACGTGTAGCAACTTTGTTTAAACTTAATGACCAGCCAACATGTTTTTTTTGTTGATATCTTGTCTGGCATGTTGGTCATGTTTAATGACAGCAGCCATCTAATGCGGTTTAACTGTTGTCCGCTTAGAAACATGGCAGCACTAAACTGAAAGAGACGTTTATATTGTGTTTATAGTAACTCATGTCGACTGTAACTCAGCACCAGGCTGTGCGGCTCTACTACCACTTTATGTCTGACTACTTGGTTTATATCACAGGATTGTATTTGCATATTGAATGTTATTTTTAGTATTGAAAGTTGATCTTTAGATTTAATCGCTTAGTTCTGTAAGAGCTCAAATGGCAGCATGAGTTATTATTTGTTTTACAGGTGGATTGAAGCTATGATGGAGCCTTGTGGATGTTTAAACACACCTAATATGGAAAATATATTTCTCATATAGGATTTCGTTTGGTTTTACTGCTTATAAATCACATGTGTAACTTGTGGCAGTTCATTTGGGATGAATCTCTCTTTAACAAACTGAACAGGATGTCATTGAGGTCACAGCTACATCGAATGTCAGCTTTAATGTTTCAGTGTGGCAGACAGGAGCCATCAAGTCTTGTTAACTTGCACAGATTTCCAATTCAATTCAGAGGAAGGCCTGTGCACAGAAACCATGATAGGACACACGATTACACCGAAACCCTTTTACCGGCTGCACTCATTCATGGGCTTCTGCATTGATTGGGTAGTACTCTTAGGGAGGATGAAGGAGAAAATCAATAATCCAACCTTTATCTGTGGCGATATCAGTTTGCCTTGGAGCTCACTGGAGATTGTAACTAGAGACCAGACTAGACCAAATATTCCCTGATGTTCTTTAAATGTTATCACAGGACACAGCAGTGTGCAGTGTGGCTCTGCTCTAAGTCAATGTACAGCCAAATAAAATACATCAAAAACACACCTGAGTCTGTCCTGATACCCTCCCACAGTGCACACTTACCTGTAGCTGCTGGAAGTCGACATAACCTCCTTTATCTGTCTGTTGAGCGCGTCTGCGGCTGCTCTGCCTTTCCTCTGCTCGGCACTCACATCTGCAGGTTGCATCTGTGTCTCCGTCTTTTCGACCTTTAGCCCCTCTGCTGACTTTTCCCTCTTCACGCTTTTCTTCATCACCTCCTTTGACTCCTTCTCCTGTGTCTTCTCCTCGATCTCGCTCTTCTCCACGCCGGTCTCGGCCTCGGCTGCAGCGTGCTCCAGCTTACTCCCGCTCCCTGCGCTCCGCTCCGGGCCTCCTGAGGTGGCCGTGGGGCTCGGTTTAGGGATCCAAGGGTGGTCGTTCTTCTTCGGTATAGGCCACGGCTTGTAATCCTTCTGATACTGAGTTTCGTTGTTGAACGGCGTGGCCGAGCGTTGGTACTCATTTCTGGGTTTGCAGCTGGGCTCGGGGCGCACTCTCCACGCCTTGAAGTCTTGGCGCATGACGGACGCAGAAGAGCCATCTTTGCCCGCTGCGGCACCCGTCGCGGGCGGTGCCTTCCCTGCCTCCTGCTCGCCGGGATAGGGCTGGGTTTCTATGGCAATGGCACCGGCCTTCTTCTGTTTCGGCTGCGGGTGATGGGCGAGATGCTGCACATCGGCAACATCCGAGTATTTGGTGAAAACCAAAGGCACCGCGATGTCCCCTTTGTCCAGCTCGGTCCAAAAGCGGTTGATGCAGCAAGCACGCGTAATGCACGGCCATGCCATGGTGATAAATACAAGAGAAAAACAGATGCACAGAAAAACAGTGGGAATAAACGTCCTACTCACGACTCGAAGACTTGCAAGTGCTCGCTCCCTCACCCTGCACCCTCTCAGTTTCTGTCCAGTCAGGGTTATTCCTCCTTCTGGCTTTTATGTAATTCTCACCAATCTTTGCCTGACACTAAGGAAGTAGAGCCCCCCACGCCTCCCTCTCTCTCTCTCCCTCTTTCAGTCTCCTCCTGCAGCCTATTTGCTCTTATTGGAAGTTTAAATGGACTTTAAAGGGTTTGCTGTGGAGTGCACATTGCTGGTCTGGTTGCGCATCAAAGCGACCCCACCCACATTTGTGTGATGCCTCGAGATGATGCCCGGGGGTCTGCACTGTGAGTTTGCACGGTGAACTATCACCTGAGCTCGTCACCAGCACAAAAAAAAGGGAGGAGACGAAACATGTTTAACCCATACACTGCCATGTGAGGGGAAATACCAACTTCAAACTACAGTGGGGATGCAACAGCAGTGCATTGTTGTTGGTGCGCTTGGAGGAGATGGCCGACAGTCCAACAATTAAAGAACATGTTAAGCTGACTCAGAGAGCCTCCATTTGAAGGATTTATTAAGACAAACTGTGAAGAGATGCATGTAAAAAAAATCTAACATGTGATAGGACACTAGAACACAAATAACAGCCGCAATAACATACAACAGCACGAGACATTTTTAATTATTCCAAAAAAAAGCAGTATAAGCTTTTTTTATTTATACATAATTAAATAAAAGGCTTCCCACTGTGAGTGTGATGTTGATGTAAGTGCTCCCTCTTGTGCTCCTCCTGCCTCATAGTCAGTGGAAAGAGTGCACGAGCTGTTTATGAGCGGACATAAAATTCATCTACCAAACGTAAGAAACAAAACAAATGAAGGAAAAAAGCTACAAAACACAAACTGACAAAGACTCAGAACTTTTAATATTTACAGATCAAACCAGCTGCCTTACATTTCTAGACACTTTCTCCATGAGGTTCAGAGTCTTAATGTTTCAGACCTGCCGCGTTTACTTATTTACAATGCAATGTTAACCTGCGACGCGTCGCTACAACATTTTTATGGCATACAGTAAGAACAAGTCCTTTTTTTGGAATCTCGGGGGCTGAACACAAATGTATCCATCACTTCTTTAGATTTGTATTAAAATGAACACACAAACATAAATGGGCGATAACAGAGGACGTTAGAGCAGCTAACTCAGTCTCATTTCATCACGTCTTCCTCGGCCACTTCCTCAGCCTCAGCCTCAGCTTCAGGCTCAGCCTCGGCTTCAGCTTCAGCCTCGGTTTCAGTGTCATCCTCTGGATACAGTCTGCAATATTTGTCCACCATGACGTCCAGGTCGTGTTTGACGTGAGTGTTAATGTTGAGCATTGCGAGACTTTTGTTCCACTGCTTAGCCGGCATGCTGTCGAGATAAACCCGCAGCCGTTCGCTCGCCGTGTCACTCGTGTTGTCCTCTAGTTTCAGCACGGGCAAGGTCGAGAGCACCTTGAGGAACGAGTTGACGTTGGGAAAAAACTTGACGTCTGGCAGCTGGAGGGTTTCGTGGATGGTGGTGGGCAGGCGGACCTCTTTGCCTCGGTGCTTCCACTTGATTCTCCAGCAGTGAAGCTCTGCGGGAAGTGTGTCCGGGTTGGGGAGGTCATTGCGGTAAACGTCTGCATAGTTCTCCTCGGTGGTGTTGAATTTCATTTGGCCCATGACAGCTGGGACCAGTGACAGGCACTTGAGAGCTTTGAGGTTGGTTTCAGAGAACATGTCCTCCACCTCCTGCATGATGCCGTGGATAACAGGGATGGTTACATACTCCTTGAAATACGCCTCCTCTTGGATTTCACCCATATCGGCTGCACGCTGTTTGCGGAGAAACAGCCTTGGGACCTTCACGGGAATGTCCATGACGTCTGCCACATTCACAGCCTCCTCATACCAGAACTCGTGGTAGACGTCAATGTTATCATTGACCTCGTTGAGTGAATGCAGAACAGCAGTTAGACTGTTGGCAGCAAAAAACACATCGAGAGTCTCTCCTTGGAGATTCCTCCCGAAGGCTCTGGTGAATGTGAGAACGTTCTTTAAGATGACGATGGTGACGATGATCTCAAAGTCAGCAAGAGTTTCCGCGATCGAATACGCATCCGCTGTGGCAGCTTCAGGGAACTTTCCATCATTGTTGTCACGGATGCTGTCCAGGCACAGCAGCAGCGACGGCAATATATCTAGCAGCACGTCAAAGACATTGTGCTGCTCTGTCCATCGGGAGCTACAGGCCTGTTTCAGCGCGGTTGCTTTCTCTTCATTTTTCTGGTAGTGAGTAGAGACAGCGTTCTCCAGCTCATCTTGAGTAAACGGGGTCCTAAAGAAAGCACCGACTCTTCTCAGAGTCTCCATGACGACCTGAACATTGGGAAAAGGCAGATTGTTGGCCAGGTGGATATTCAGTGCCAAATGTGAGCAGGGCATGTGCAACGCCAGGGGATACTTCTCCAACAGTAATAATGCCACAGCTTTCATCTTGGTGGTGGAGGTGCCGGTGGCCTTGTGAGCCTGACCCCGGCAGTCCTCCATGCTAAGCCCGCAACGGTCAGTCAGCTGGGCCTCCAGCCTTTCTACCAGTTCCGACTCATCACCGTCAAACAACATGAAGTCCAGAAACTCCTCTCGAAGGACGTTCTGCTGATTCACAAAGCGTAAAAATAGAGGCAGTTGTTTCTCATTGCCGAATTCAACAAGGTCGCCCGTCACTAGGGAGAAGAAGCGACTCTCTCTCACCTCCATTAGCATCTCCTCCCTCACTGTGTTCTCACAGATGTCCAGGAGCTGGCTCTGCTGGGTTGCAGAGAGGTATTCTGTGTTCACAGCTGTCGCCTCAAACCGCTTCTTCAGTGCTTCATCTCCGGCATTCATGCGGTAATCTAGAAAGGCCTGGAAGTTGTTGGTCATGTGTTCAGCCTCAGATACTTTGTCGGCCACTAATGGGATACTCTGTTTTCCTAACATGACCAAAACTTCGAACAAGGATCTCAGGTATTCACGATACGCCTTCTCCTCTGTGGACAGTTGAGGTTCATCCTCATTGGTGTTTGTGCTATCCTCAACTGCTGCATCTTTCTTGGTATTAAGCTGTTCAATAGAAGACGCCACTGCGAAGAGAGAGAGAGAGAATGAAAACGGTTTACATACATGAACACTGAAGACAATTAACATGCAGTTATTTTACATTTATGAACACAAATAAATATAATTACGTACATCGTCTTTCTTTAATCTTCTTTAGGTCTTCTTCAGTCTGAAATTACAGATAAAGTTAGTTTACAAAAATCAGACAACCCTGAGAGGTGACTAAACAATATTTTTCTTACAAGTTCTTTAATCCGCTTGCGATGTCTCGTATGAGGATTCCTTAGATGGCTCGTCAGGTCAAATATAGTTGGAATGGCTGTATCCTTCAACACCGTCCTGTAGGGGCTCTGAAAAAAAAACATCAGCGATTTTTTTAGGAGACTCACATTGTGGTGAAATAAAAAGAAACGTGTAATGGCCTGAGGGTCAGAATAATGTGAGATACTCACTGTTTTGCACACCATAGCTGGGTCAAAGTGTTTGGCACACAATCTGTAGTGCTTGTTCAACTGGTCCGATGTTTTCGCCTCTAGATCTGCCCTGCGGCAGTTCTCTACCCAGATACGGCATCTAAAAAATAAAGACACAAACCAGCGTTATGTGAGATGTGAAAAACAGTAATGCACTGCACTGTGTCTGCACAAACCTCTAGAAATATAGTATACAGGGCAAGTATACTTTAAAAATAAAACATGCTTGATGTTACTGGACTGTTTGAGTGTGGTGTCCACCAGTAACAACACGACAGATAACACAGAGTTAAAGTACTATGGAAAAATGTCAAAAACAACAACAACTAAATGTTAAATCAGGTGTTTTTCATGCTAAAATATGAAGGTGGTATCAGTGTGATTATTGAGACATTAGCTGAGACTACATATAGCTTACATAGTAATAAGCGTCCACAACCTATATCTAGTTTGAATGCTGAACCCTATTCAAGGGAGTTAACCAGTTATGATTAAATTATATTATATTATACTTTATTTATACCACAACGGGGAAATTCACTTGTAACAGCAGGAGAAATAAAATAAAAAGGGCAAACACGACGAACAGCCAGAAGTATCCTTCAGCCTATGCAATAAACAAAACGTGTACAGATGTGCAAAACGAGTACCTGAAAGTAAAGTGGCCATGATTTGAAATAATAATGCACAGTTTAAAAGATAAACCTCAGATTAAGCAGAGCTTCCTAAAAAAGGTAATATAAAGACAGATTATTTTCTTTGAAATATGTTTACACAGGGTTTGGAAAGTGAAGTCTTAGAATAAACGTGAAAACAATGTGTTCTCTATCAGATAATGTTTCGGTTAGTAGCTAATGTTTTGTTATTTCAGTCATTCTAGTAACATGATGTGTACATGAATGCTGATGTCTGTAAACATTATATATATATATATATGATTTTTTACTTTTTTTAAACAAACAATATTACATGAATAATGACAAACTTTGTACCAAATCAACACTGCCAATGTGCTGTAAATACTCATGTACAATATATATTTTTTACTATTGCTATTTTGATATTGTATCATGTATAGTTTGTTCTTTATTATACTTTATTTATCCCAAGCTGGGAAGTTACAGTGCAGCAGCAGCATTACACACAGTGACGATAGACAACATAAGAATACAATATATGATGATGTGATATTGTATCATGTATAGTTTGTTCTTTATAATTGTATTCTTATGTTGTCTATCGTCACTGTGTGTAATGCTGCTGCTGCACTGTAACTTCCCAGCTTGGGATAAATAAAGTATATCTATCTATCTATCTATCTATCTATCTATCTATCTATCTATCTATCTATCTATCCTCAAACAAAAACAAAATAAGTCAGACATTTTAAAGTAAAGTCACACCTACATGAGAAACCAAACAACAGATTATTTCTGTGGTGTATATCACTATCAAACATACATAACAGATATAAATAGGAATGAGAGGAACATGCAATAGTTTAAATCAATAGAAGTGAAATCATATACACAAGTAAATCCACACTAATTAAATACAAGGGGTTTAGGGTAGGTTATGCTCTTCTATAAGCGTGTACAGTTTTTTTTGCATGGGGATTATTTATTCGTTTCAGACATTTTTGTAACAAAAGGATTTCATACATTATATATATATAGGCTGTCTTACCTCTCTGGGTCCCGTGGAAACCTAAAAAACGCCAGATCTGACTGTGTACTTTTCCGTGTACAGTTTGGGGCCGCGCAAAAATTCGGCATGCTTCAGGCTAAGTAGTTAGCTCTTTAGTTAGAGGACTAATATCATCTGCTAAGTTTGTCTCTTTTGGTTTGTGAGCTCGGCGTGGGTGTAGGTGCCGTTTAACCGTGAACTTACGAGCTCAAACACCGTCTCAAATGAGTGTTTTCATTAACAAAAATAAGAAGCCAGCGCTCGCGACGCGTTCACAACGGTTGAATTTAGAGTCGCTCGTTCTGCGGGACAATCTCCCGCCTCGCGCGGCAGCTGATTGGACGGACACAAACGTAAGAGGCACGTCTATTGGACGCTCTTCGCTTACACCGAGCCGACCAATTAAAATAAGCCACCGCCTACACGGGCACCTGATTGGACGAACATAAACGTCGAGGCACATCTATTGGACGCATTTCTTACCGACCAATTAAAATAAGCCAAACAAATGCTTTTTTCTTCTCTTGATGCGCTGACAACAGCTCACCACACGCAGTGCTGCCACCCACAGGCGTACTCGCGACAAGAAAGGGTAGGGCGACCAGTTTGACCATTGATATTTATTAAACTGGGTTGATTTACGCCAGCTATTGTCCGATGATGGGTGGATATAGGTCATTAACTGACCGTACGCAATGAAAAAACGTAGCTAACTATTCCAGATTCTTTAATAATCGGCACTGCTGGCTAGCTGTTTATTCCTGATACAGTCCTACCGATTCCTCCTGGTCAGTAGCTCCTGTGTCAACGCTGTCGGTATAATGTCTCCGTCTTTATACATATTTGACAAAACGCAAGTAATCAAATATGATACAATGTCGTAAGTAGTAGTATTTAAGGTGGTAGTTAAGGTAGCACCGTCACTTGGCTCGTTGGTCTAGGGGTATGATTCTCGCTTAGGGTGCGAGAGGTCCCGGGTTCAAATCCCGGACGAGCCCTTGTCTTTTTTTGTTCAGTACCGTGTTTAAATGTGTACTAAGGAGGATCAGAACACTAGTCTTTATCTGTGGCTGCAGCAGTCGACACCATTACAGAAGCATAAAATGAAGCGACACCTTGCACCATATTTTTTTTTTCAAACTGCGACGTAACATTACGTATACACGTAAGCAATTTATCGGTCACAGTGAGTCGGCTTTTTTTCATATATATATATATTTATATAAATACGGCGTTTGTCCCGGGGTATAAAAGGAACAGGGCTCGTCCGGGATTTGAACCCGGGACCTCTCGCACCCGAAGCGAGAATCATACCCCTAGACCAACGAGCCAGAACGTTTACAGTATGTCCCTCTTTTGTTATAAAAGTCTGCTATAAGACTATACATCTATATGTTTGATATCGTTTTATACAGTGTAATCTATAGTCATAGCAAAAGAACTGTGTGATAATAGCTTTCTGGTGATAATGTATGGATAATGTTACCAAGGGTGATGAGTTAACACTTCTTGGAAAGTAACTAATGCAGATGGAGTTGTCGGAGATCAATAAAGACACACAGAGCAATTCAATTAACTTCTTTTTATATATCATACATAAGACTGTCTTAATATAATACAAAGGGCATTGTCATAAACACAGCAAAGTCTTGACTAGATCTTACAATCTGTGGATACATGGACTTATCCTTTCCCCCATGCTGTTCAATTCTATAGTGCATGTTGCATGTACAAAAAAAGTGAAAAAATGTGAAATCAAAAATGAAAAGGATAAATCCAAATTAAATAAGAGGATTTCAACTTCTGTTGGGTGTTCAGATATGTCGACAAGTATACGTGTTTGTGTATAACCCACAAACTCAACAGGCTTTATGAAAGATGGAACCTTTTTTTTTTTTTTTTTTCCAACCATGTGCTTCTCATATAACCAAAAAGTAAGGTTTGTGATGTACATGCACTTACAATATACCCTGTGAAAATTATTAAGGTTTGAAGATCTAGCTTTCCCTGTTTGATTCAAACCCTACCTCATAGTGTTGTCCTGATGTAGTCAAGTACCTTTGCCAAAAGGCAAGGTTTTGCCACTAAGAAAACAGGAGTTCCTGCCCACTGAATGGTCACCAAATTGACAAACATAATCAACATACCAGCAGGAGCAAGGTAGTGAGTTCTATACTTCCTTTATTAAAAAAATATAAATATATACATAAATTCTATTTCAACTATTAAAAAGGGGCTGCATTTCATGACAACTGCTCTAAATAAGAGGTCAATCAGCATGATCTGAAATAGGCGCACACTTACGAGTCACTGCAGTCAATTTTTTTTCTTTTTCAGTCTTTATTTTTGGAATGTTTAGTACCAGTATGAGAGCCAGTCAGAAAACCACTGGCAATTTCTAAATGTCTCAAATTCTGCGGGGTATGAAAAATGATTGCAAATTTGCAATTAACCTTGACATCCAGATAAAACCCCAATCTCAATATAGGTAGCTTTACATTTGTGTTTGTGGAAATACCAAGCATGATCTCTTTATGATGGTTTCTCCTTTTTAAAATGGCAAAAGCATGACCTGTGGCCTGCCCTTAATTTGAAAGGTGGCTGTGGGCAGGTTTGTTGTTTTGTTTTTTTCCTTGTCTAATTTTTCAAAGCTGGTAAAATGAGCAACAGAAGAAAGAAAGCACTTCAAAATCCCTGATATAAAAAAAAGAAAAAAAAAGAAATCTGGTTATTGACTGTAAATGTTTTGAGGACATGCATGTCTGCTTAGGCAAAGCATGTGATTGTGGGCTGACGGACACCCTTTCCCTTTGAATAGGACAACAATCATGGGGGGATCTGCCCTACCAAATCAGAAAAATATCATTCAACACAAACTGATTTGCCACAATTATCCTTACCCTGCCAAGACAATGACATTAAGTCTTGTTTAATGGCAGAAACTAGCCAAGTTGACCAAATGATGTATGAAAGGCAGCAAAACCCTTTGAAATAGTATGATGGGGGCAAAAGAAAAACGACGACACAGAAATAGAACGCATTAGTCTCCTTTTTTTTTGTCCTTTTTTTTTTTTTAAACCATCAGCTTCTAACTTGCTACTCCGGAGCCTGCAGAGTAACTACCAAATTCTCTAACATACCAAAGTTTTAAAAGACTCCCAAAATAATCTACCAATTAGTATGGAAACAGTTTTGGTAAAACGTTGCAAACAAATCTGGCCAGAATACACAATAGCCAACGGTCTCAACAACGGTCTCCAGTTTTGCTAAAGTAATATATTGCAGCTGTTTGTATTGACGTTAAAATAAGATCTTGATAAACTTTGCGTCAAAGTGGTGAACTGCTACATTATTGGTTACAGACACCTATATGCTATAAAACAACTGCTTTGGTATAAAAACATATCCAAAGGGAAAATAAATTCTTGTAAAATTCACAGCATAATTTGAGGAGAAAAAAGGCAGTCACTTAACTTATTTTTTTCTTCAGTTTCCATGTTTTGGATGGAGAGACTTGTGCAGGTGGTTCTGATGAGGAACTACATGCAAATTGGGAAAAATAACAAAACATAAAAGGGTAGACTCTGGAATAGATAGTTCTTTCCACTGCAAAATCCTTAACCAGTGAATAAGATTTTCAAGGAAGTAATGTTTAGGAGGTTGTTGTGTACAATAAGACCCTGTTATGTGGGGCCCTGCTGAAGAAGAAATCTTTGTCGAGAAAGGCCTCAAATTACCATTCTTATTTACCTTTTCTAAGTTGTTTTAATTTCCTTAAAGAATTAAGGGCTGTCTAGAGAGAAAAATAGAGAAAAGCCATCTTAATTCAAATGATAATGTCCAGCTCCATCCCATTCCAAGTCCATGAGTCATAAGGCCAAAGGGTTATCTAGAACCAGCCGCTGACTGTCTTCCTTTCACTGGGCTGGATCCTTTCGTCTCCCGTGCCCATCGCTGCTCTCATCTGTGCTGGGCCCGGTTGCAGCTTGCAGGACTACGGGGGCCTCTAGGCCTGAGGGGTGGTGCTTCCCTCTTCTCCTTTGACCCGGTTGGTGTCAGTATTCACCTGCAGGGTCTCCTCTCCACCCGGCCAGCACACGCTATAGGGACTCCACTGCTATGTGCTCCCCTTTAACAGAGTTACACAATACCGACCAACAACAAGAAATATCACCGCAAACACTTCCCCTCATTGTCAAGCTACAGGATTTACAAGCAGCTTTTTACGAGAAATTTCACTTAAAAAGGGCAAAATAATTAAGAACCAGTGGAACAGTAATGTCAGGCAGTCCACGGTTTGAACTGAAAGAGGACGCCAAGCATTTCATCACCAACAGCTACCTGCAAAACAGCTTCATACTTCGCTCTGAAATGCTCCTTAGAAGATTTTGCCACATAATACCATATGGTGATTACTTGGTGGTTACATGAAACTGGTGAAATGGTAAGATGGATGTCTCAATCTCACTATGGTTATTCCGCAGTATTATTTTGTGCCTAATGATTGCAAAAGAAAAACTGATGAAAATTACATATATACTTTTTAACAAAGGTTTTTCTCTGTAGTAGCGGTTCAGTGATATCTCCCTTCTGACGTGAGCAGCTTTTGTTCTCAACACACCTTGTAGTAAAAAACACCACCTTAAAAATGACGCACAGGGGGAACACACAGCCAAATGTCAGTGCAGTCACGAGCTGGCCATAGAACTCTGCTGCACACACACTCCAGTCATTGGAGACTCCTCCCGGTCCATGCCCTGCCTCATGCCCAGGTGGCCTTCCGCTAGGTAGTGGGCAGGCCCTGTGTTCGTGCCCATGGAGAATGCAGGGTGCGCTGCCATGCCAGTCTCCTGCCGTGGGTTCGAGAAGGCACCTAGCCCCATGCTCAGCCCACCATTCTGACCAAAGTCAAGGGCTCCGGCAGGCAAATGGCGGAGCTGGTAGGCCTGGTTGCCATGGTTCCCAGTGGAAGAGGACGATGTAGAGGAAGAGGAGGCAGAGGAAGACAGGGAGGTCATGGACAGATGGCCATGAACCACCTCCATGGAGTCCTGTGTCGAGGAGCTGTGTGTCGGGGAGGTGTAGTGGCGTGGGCGTGGCCGTGTAGCCATCATCTGCCCGTGGTGGTGATGAGTATGTGAGTGGGGATGCAGGGCCTTAGGGTGCTGAGGGGGAACATGGAAGGTGGTCTCCTGGACTGGGTGGGTCTCTCCAGTGACTGACTCTGGTCCAACGCCACCTCCCCACACCAGCGGGGGTGGATAAGGCTGTCTTGCCTGTCAAATAAACAACAAGATTCAGTTGTGGAAGATGGCTGCACACTTTCAGGGTCTTGGTTTATAATGCTCAATGTTCTAATAATTCACAATTCCCATCTTCTCTCTCAATTTTCAGCAATGAGACACAATCATGTTAATCCTGTCTTGTATTAGCAACAGTCAATCAAGCAATGTAGAAAAAAGATGCATATTTTTTAAAAAGATTTGTTTATTACACAAAAAAAACTGTTTAAAAACATCACAATAACTCGCTCAGTAATGGATATTATTTAAGAAAGTCGTCAGTTACCTTACTGACCTGTGGGCAGAGGCTGTCACCATCGATGGCAGGCAGGGCTGTGCCGAAGTGTCCTCCACTGTGCAAGTGGTGATGGGTAGGGTCTGATCTTGCTCTGCCACTAGTACTTGTCCCAGATGAACCTCCTAAGGGTTAAACCAAAATGTCAACCTTGACAGCTTCACATAAAATATATTTAAAATGCTTCAAGAGGATTACCTAATGTTTATTAGGGCACAACACAAATGTCTGAAAGTTTAACAATGAAATTAATTTTTATAGTTTTAATGTTGCTGCAATGATGTTCCACAAAAATCAATCCCCTTTACTGGAGATTGTTTAAATTACAGACAGTGGATCGTCTGAGTTTTCCAGTGACGGTTACCTGAACTAGAGGAGGTGCTGGAGGTGGTTCCTGAAGACTGGGACTGCTCTAACGCGGGGCTTGTAGACACGCTGCTGCTTGTATTGGTCCCCTCATCCGCAGTCTTCTTGAAGAAGCTGTGCTGCAGGGCATAGTAGGGCTGGATGCGGCTCTTAGGGTCATAGTCCAACATCCGGAGGATCAGGTCCTTGAACTTCAAGTAGTCAGCAACAGCATGGCCAGACTCCCCCGCCCGCCGGCCACCTGGACCCCCTGTCTCCACACCCAGGATGGAGTGAAGCTTCCTCGAGGCCGGAGGCTTATACTGTTTAAGGCAGAGCGCAAAGAGATTTGCTCAGCCATGACTTGTATACATCATCTCACAATGTAGCTTGATGCATTGAACAAGGCAAACGAAGAGTCTAAATGCGGCATAACACTGAGCTCACCCTTTTGCCATCTTTGGTCTTCTTAACACTCCATGTACCATCCGAAAGCTTCTCAAAGAACTTCCTGGCTTTTGGGGCTAGGTCCATTATGTGATTAGGCGGGATACCAAGAACCTCGACTATTTTGTTCATCTGGTCCACCTAAGGGGGGAGTGATTAAATAAGGGGTTAACACTGCAAATCTAAAACATATCCAAGAGCAGCACACTGGACATGTCTGTATGCCAAATGTCATCAAATGTAACCTATGAAGACATTTAAGCTCAGACAAATGACATCATTTGAAAGTTTCAGGTAAACTTGTTAACTATTAATATCAATATCAGTTGCATAGTAGTATTTCAGTTCCTTATACCTCATTGGCTCCGCTGAAGAGAGGTTCTCCAGTGTGCATCTCTACCAAGATGCAACCCAGGGACCACATGTCAATGGCCAGGTCATAGGGCATTCCCAGCAGCACCTCTGGGGAACGGTAGAAGCGACTCTGGATATATTGGTATATCTACAAAAAGAAAGCACGGCCGGTCAGACTCCACATTCGGCTGAAAACTTTGATTTACCTATTCACTACACCACAGTAACAACTATCACATTATTTCTCTGTGATATTCTTGCATTCATTCATTTTACTGCTGATAAGAAAAAACTGCAGCTAGATACCCTTTGTCCCAGTTGGCAGGAGCTGCCAAAGTCCACTATTTTGATGGCACTCCTCTTAGGGTTACAGAGGAGGATGTTCTCAGGCTTCAGGTCACAGTGGATGATGCTGAGCTCAGGCGTGGCCAGGAAGAGCAGCGCCGTGCATAGCTGCTGGGCAAACTTCCGGGTGAGGTTGAGTGAGACGCCGCGGAAGTTGGTATTTCGGAGTAGGTCGTACAGGTTATATGAAAGCATCTCAAACACGAGGCAGAGGTGGTTCCGGAACATGAAGTGACGCTTTAGGTGAACTGCGGAAAACCAAATTGTAACCGTGTTAGCGAATTGTACGGAAAACCTTTCCATTTATTTGACATCTCATCAGATCTGAGGCAAATATCAAGAGTGCATTACCGATGTAGTATTTCATCTCGGTATCATGTTTGTTCATGAGCTCTAGGAGGCGCACTTCAATCTGGGCTTGATTGAGGAAAGCTTTCTTGTTCTTGATGATCTTAATGGCAACCCATTCCTGCTCAGCACGGTCATATGCTTTCACAACCTACAGACGCCAACAAAAGCAAATTTTAATGGCCCCCCAAGTTAAATCAGGCTAGCTTGTTTGAAAATAAACATGTCAAATGTTAACTGTGCATGAAAAATCTTCAGTACGTGGCAGCAAACATGTTGAGGGTATTTATACAAAGCAGAAAGAAAAACATTAGTTTCTCCAAATACAGCACATGTATTTATAATTAAGCACCTGTCCAAATGATCCTTTTCCTATCAAGGAATCAATCTCATAGCGGTCCATCCACTTCTCCCCATTCTTGACGATGTAGTCATAGTTATCATCGTCATAGCCATCATTAAAGACCTTCCTCTCTTTTTTGTGACTGGAGTCTTCACCCTGACCCTGTTGGTGCCGTCGCTTCTTTTTTGCATAATACACCTGGAAATGAACAATGAAACAATTCACGTCATCACGCTTGAAGAAAATAATACATGTAATATTCCTCTTAAGTAATATGAATCTTTGCAGATGGTAGCAGAAAGCAGATGGTATAGATAGCTGCGTTTAATGAGAAACAAAACTAACCTCATTGATGTGTTTGTATGTTTTGATAAGGTCAATGGAGAGCTTCCTCAGGGGAGCTGAAGTTGGGTCACGAAAGCACTGGGGCATGTGCCTCTGAAGTATCAAAAGGAAACAAAATTACAACGTTTAATAAACAAACAATATGCATAGCACTTTTCTAAAGTAACAGGGGCTGATCTAAACTGCTAATGATAAAATCTTAGAGGCCATTCATTAAATGTAACACAATAAATGCTGCACAATATTAAAAGGCTAGACTGAAAGAACATTTGACAAGCAGCTACTCTGCCTGGTGACAGCAGCAAAAAAGGGAAAGAGACTTTCATTTCATAGGAAGTATTTCAGTTTTTGTACCATTACACATTCAGACTAAAAGGAATCCAAAAGCAGGGGTAGGGTTAGGTTAGTGTACCTGATTGGCAGTGAGCTGTGGTGTCTGGTCGCTGTACGGTAAGACCGTAACAGATTGGTCAGTGCTTGGCTGGTGGCGGTCACTGTACTGCTGGTGCGTATGGGGCATTGGAGCAGCCATCTGAAGACCAGCAGTGTGTAAAGAAAAAGAGGGCGCAAGCCGGACGGACGAAGGTTTGCATGCTGAAGTCTCTCCTCCTGAAAGAAATGAACGCTGCTATGAGTTGCACATTACCTTAATTCAACAGTACATGTAACAAAACACACAAAGGAGGAAAAAGGGTAATACTCCTAACGTAAAACAGCTGTGTGTCCTCTTTAACATGTGACATTTATGGCCCAAAAATTAAAAAAGGTAAAGATATCTGCTACTTATTGTACAGATCTAATATAAAAAGGCATTATTTGTTGCTTAATCTAACAAGTGAGAATTTCCTTAATACAAAAACTACGTGTCTATGTTCACCTTTAAGACAGCAAAAATATATGCAAAATGTAAATTATGCATCTGTAATATTTACAAGTATGCTGAAATGATCAATCTCATGCTTTAAAACACAGACAAAAATGATCACAAAATGTTGAGAACAATAAAAAGGATTCAGTCTTTGTTCAAATAAATGTCAGGTTAATACATAATGTCTTTTGTTAAACATGTAAAGTCAGAAAAATGCATCAAAGGATAAGCACAAAATAAAATATAACAGCAACATATCAACCTTTGTGAAGAAAAAGGAGCAAAACAGCAGGAAGAACAGTGAAAAGGGGTGGAAATAAAGCATCTCTACACTGTACAGTGAATCATCCTTCATTTTAAGCCAGAAGGAATCAAAAAATTATCAAATAGCATGTTCAGCTATCAGCATCTCTCACCAGACAACACAATTCACCAGTGCTACACAGTAACCACTATTCAGAATCCCAGCAACAGCACCTAATTAGCATAGCCTATCACCACAGAGATACAGCGTGATTTGGCAAGCCCATCAATGCACAGACCAATCACAACGCAGTATGCAAATAGCCTACTTTTGTTGCCAGGGCAGAGCTGCTCCCATTTTCCAATGAGAAAACAAGAAATAAACAAGAAATAAAATTGAACTTTGGCACACTTAGACGCTGCTTTCAACACAAGAGCCTGACAGCAAAATAGCTGCACAGCCCAAAACCTGCACTCCATCTGAGAGCATTAGAAAGCTGACCCAGCTTTGGAAAAGGAAAAAATACACATCCACTAACAGAAATAAGAGGAACTGTAAGATGATAGAGCACACGTAAAGCCTGTATTTTAAGAAAACTAAGATATTTTATTTATCCCTTTGCAATATAAATATAGTATTATCTTTATAATATATATATTATCTTTATAATATATATTTTTATTTTTTTATTTATATTTTTTATCTGTTGTATTATATGTATTATTATTTTTAATGTAACAAGGAAGTACACAAATGTACTGTTAAGGTTAAACTATTTTTTACTAAATTAAACAAGCCTTAATATACATTTATTTGTATTTATTTCACATTAAATTTAAGGCCCTAAAATTATCAGAATGATTTGTCATGATGACTACTGTGTCCATTTCCCTGCTTGTTCAAGCTGAGGCCTGAAAACAGTTAAATCAAACACATTTTTTATTACTTTGAGCTGCTAAAGTAAAAGTTAAACTGCAATAAATGGAAGTTTCAATCCTACATTAACCGATCTTAATTGTGATTTAACATTGTTTGACTTTCCCCCTCCCATGTCAGAAAAAAAAAATCAGAAGTCTGGATGTCAGATTAAAAAAATAATAATAAAAAGAGTAAAAGAATTGAAAGAGAAGAAGATCATAGGTGCACCACCTCCCACCAAAGGGTTAAGGGTTAATATATAGCAGCTAACCTGGATGCATCATCTCCTGTAAAAATTTCATATCATCCTGGGAGGAGAGTCCAGCAGCAAACCACAACCAACTACAAAGAATAAAAACAGATCATTATCATTGTGAATCTTTGGTGGGGATTTAACTTCATTGTAGTTTCACTTTTGTTGAGAGGACCCCTAAAGAACAGAGGAGACCCCCAAAACTTTAAGAAGTCTGCTTGGGAGGAGGTGTAAATGTGTTAACTTTTATGGGGTATTTAAAAATTAGGTTGATATTAAAGGAGGCAACAGGCAAATTAATTAATGCCATGTCAATGACATTACACAAAAGATGTGAAGCTGTTGTGAAACTGTTGAAAGATAAATAGTTCACTCAAAGAGGCCTAGACTACAACACACTACATAAAAGAAAATCAGGATTATTACTGGACTTGATCTTTCCTATCATAATCAATATACCTTTACAATAAGATGTGTCATTTACTTTTTAAAACTAAAATTACTGTTCAGGATTATGCAAATGGCCAAAGAAGTGAGAAAGTTTGGTTTGAGACCATTTCACAAACACAATACCTGACATAACATAAGTATGGGATGAATTTGACATTTTTAAATATCTCTGAGCCTTTCTAATTTAGGGGAGGTGGGAAATCAAGCTGTATTTGAGCACAAAGCCATTTTTCCCAAGCGCACTTGTAGCTCTTTTACTCTCTCCTTAAAAACGTTTGATTATTCTTCATTTTCAGTACTGACATATGAACAGTTCCCTTTGCTGGCTCGACTTCATCACGGCATCGACGGGGCCTATTTTAGGTGTAAATATAACGACAGCTAGCTTGCTATTAGTAGCCGTATCATATCATAAGTGATAGCTAAAAGACCTCTGTAACGAGCCTGTGTGTCATCTTCTCACGCCCAACTGATTAGATCCATCCCTTAAGCTGAATCAAATGCAAAACAAATAAAGAAAAAAGCCTTACACACGTCCGTGGATATATTTATATATATATATAAAAAAGACGGTGCCCGAGTAGCTCTCGTACTTACAGATGATGGGGTAGATCTCGTCATGGTTGGGATTTAGAAAGCATATTCAGTGTTAATCTGCGTCCTCCCTTTTGCTACATATCGTCCGTGTATGTGTATGTGTGTGTGTGTGTGCCTCCGTATAAATGGCAAAAAAAAACGTATTCACGGCTCACGTTACCCCCCGTTAGCAGTCTAAACTAGCTAAAACGTTGGCGTCGTTAACGTTACCTCCCGGAGGAAAAAAAACTGCGGGACCAAGCAAAGCAAAGCAAAGCAAGCGAGCATATCTCTCACCAATCCAACGTTAACGTTAGCTGGTGACGCTGTGCTCCAGCGGGTTGTGTGTGGGGCCCATTCAGCTGGTTCGTCAACAAGTCAACGTTAACCATTAGCCAGGTTAGCCCAATTAAAGCTACCAGGCGTTAGCCAGGTTAGCTCTCGTGCCGTATAACTCTAAAAACATAAAACTGCACCGCTGATATACATATTTATAAAACACAGCTAGATGTAGCATTGGCAAAGTAAAATCATGTTGTACGGTAACGTACCTTTAAAAAAAATTCATACAATGACAGTGTCTTAATATCGGCAGGGTTAGCACAGTGCCAGCATGACTCTCCCACACACACACATACATACATACATACACACACAAACCCGCTGCCTCCACCACAACAACCTGGAGAAAAAAATAAAGAAAAAAAAAACAGCCCCCCCTCGGTCTATATAACGTTAAAATTAGTCCGCTGACCTACTGACTGCAAAAGCTAAAATAAAAATAAATAAATGAAAAACGTTAAACAGCAGGCCGAGCTAGCCGACCGACCGACCGACCGCCATACCATTAAAGCTACCAACTTCACTGTCGCGTCCATCATTGTTGTAACCGTTCATACAAGATACAAAAAAATGTGTAATGTTTTAAGCCAGCACATATAACAACATATCACTCACCTCTGATGGCACGATCTTCATTTAAAGTCCAATAACCTGTATGATGAGGAAACTTATCCAGCTTGAGATTCTCCCCTCCCTTTGCACGGTTAGCGAGTAATGTTAACGTTAAAATCCAAACCCACCCCCCCACTAATACACACCACTCTCTCTCTCTTCACGTCCTCTGGATCCGGCAAAGCAAAAAAAGAAGAAAAAAAAAAAGAAAAACTCTTTTTAAAATAATTCACCACCACCAGCAGTAGTCAGCCAGCTGATTTTTTAAAACACGTTCTTCTTCATCTCCCGAGCAGCAGCCAACAGCAGCAGCAAGCAACAACATCGGCGATCCGAAAGCAACTTTTGTCAACTAACGTTACTCTATCAGCTGATGACGACTAGCAACATGCTAACTAGCGACGAGCTAGTTGACAAAATGAACGCAGCTAGCATTAGCCACCTAGCTTGGCTAGCCCGAAGCTAACGATATCCTAGCTACCCGCTAAATATAAACGTTAACGGCCAAAAAAAACTGATTCTACGTCGTCTTTGGTCGGATTAAGCGGTCGACCGCTTCGACAAACGCGACAATATCAGTTGAGTCCAAGGGTGTTTTTGAACGTGAAACAGAAACCGTGTCCTCTGATAATTTTTTGGTTAGGAATTTTGAGTCAATTTTCACAAAATGGCGCGCGGTCCAAACCTGCGCAGTGAACCGGCCCGGTGGACCAGGAGACGCGGACAACTGAGTGAGTTAGTGCGGCGCCGCCTAATTTATTTTTTTTCTTCCCCTCCTCCCAACTAATACGGGTTTTTTTTAAAACGTCGGCCTCTTGAGCTTCTTGATCCGATCCACTGGACGCGTTTCGACATCCAAAAACGTCAAATATATATCCACTGACAGCATTATTCCGGCGGGAAGGGAGAACATTTGAAAAAGAGACTGGGGCAGGAGAGCGGAGAGGAGGAGGAGGAGGAGGAGGAGGAGGGAGGGAGGGAGGGAGGGAGGGGTGGTGGGGGGAGAGAGAGAAAAAAAACCCTCCTGACAAAATGGCGATGCTCTAGCTTGTTGCCATGGCAACTGTCAATCAAAAAAAGGAAAAAAAAGAAAGTGTAGTTTCCCGGATGTACCAATGACGAATAAAATATAACTGGCCCAGAGTTAATACAGGAACAAATATATATATATAAAGATTATGAATTTAAAATTAATAGTTTTGTGTGAGTCATCTTTGATTATCAGCTCGACTTGACCAGTAAACCTGATTGGAATTAAGCTGTGAGCTAATTATGATTAGACTAAAAATATGTCGCTGCATCTTCAGCTCCTTGTACAACTCTTCACTTAAAAAACAAAAAAAACTGCTGTGCTTACTATTTTATTTGGTATTGGACTGAATTAACAAGCTGAGAATAAAGTTTAATACACTAAAAGAAGAAGAAAAAAAAGAAGTGTAGTTACCCGGATGTACCAATGACGAATAAAATCTAACTGGCCCAGAGTTACAGGACACATTTAACTCGAGTGGTGTGTCCTCTCCTGTCTTTTTTAATCGTGTTTGTCCCTGTTGCTACCATCCGGCAAAGAAAGTATAAACCACTCGGGTTTATTTTTACAATATGAAACTACGACGGCCTGTTAAGAGTGCAAGTCAATTAGATTATAAATAAAGTATATTAGATATACTTTAATAATCCCACCACGGGAAAATTTACTTGAAAAAGAATAGAAAAGGCAAAAAAACAACAACAAAAAAACAATAAACAGACAGAAATATGTATAACCTACACAATAAACACAAAAAACAACCTTCAAAACTTAGTACTGAGGATAAAAATGGCATGATATATAAAAAGAGTATAATAAAAAAAAGTATTGTAAGTGACCATAGTGTAAGTAATATTGCAAAGAAAATGACCATAATACAATTAATAATAATTTAATTGCAAGAGTACTTTGATACAAATAATAATAATAATATTGCAAGAGTATGGTGTGTCCCCTCCTCTGTGCCTTTTT
The DNA here is from genome assembly GCA_004119915.2 of Collichthys lucidus. Classification (NCBI taxonomy): domain Eukaryota; kingdom Metazoa; phylum Chordata; class Actinopteri; family Sciaenidae; genus Collichthys; species Collichthys lucidus. The sequence continues at coordinate 9,227,330 of CM014090.1, forward strand.
TTAACTGTGTTTGTCCCTGTTGCTACCATCCAGCAGAGAACATATAAATCACTCTGGTTTATTTTTACAATATGAAACTATGACTGCCTGTTAAGAGTGTAAGGCAAGTCAACTTTATTATCACTGCTGCCATATGTACAGGACATACAGAGAATTGAAATTGCGTTTCCCTCTTATCCTGGTGCAAACAACAACAAACATGAAATATAAAATATAAGTATAAAAACTAAAAAATATATACAAGCTAAAAGACATCCAAGAAAAGACAGTGGCAAGTCTGGAAGATATACATAGTATACTATAAACAGAATGAACAATATAAACAAAAACAACAGTCTAACAGTATACGAATTGTCAGTATAAATATAAATATGGCAGTATAGACACTGTGTCATACATTACTTTTTTCCCCCACAGTAAGGTTAGTGTGTCTGTGTGTCTGAATGTTATCTTTAATATAACTATACTTATTTACAGACATATTTTTTTAGAGGTGGAACCATATGCTTCTCCTCCTTAGAGTTTATTCTATTTATGCCGTTGTCACCGATTTTTACCTCGTGCCTGTAAATAGTGTGGGTCTGTTCTGTGTTGTTACTTGCAATACTTGTAATCTATCTATTTTTTAAGTGAGAGAGCATTTACTCTTATACTTTACAGTCTTTTTAGCATAAAATTCTAACCTGCAGCTTAAACAAAAACAGAGACTTTTGTATCCCACTTGACAACACTAACTTGTCTAACTTGAAGAGATTAATTTTCATTTAATGAATATTTTTGGACAGAGAGATGACTGTGTATTTTGCCCTTCATCACTTACTTGGAAATCACTTTAGGAAAGAATTTTCTAATGGACAGTAAGAACAAGACAAATCATTACAAACCTGTTTCATTCGGGCACCTGACTGACCCGACTGTTTTAAGACAGACTTGAAAAAGTACTAAAAGTATAAACTTTGAATCACTAACTATCCCAGTTTAATTTGTCAGCTGTCCAAAACTTACTGTATTTTGTTAGAATAAAAAAGGAAATGCACTTTTGTCTGAAAGCTCTATCAAACCATTCAGACTTCAGGCGACATATGTAGAGTTAGATCAGTGCTTAGAAATAGGAATAACTGTTGGTAGTTATTAAAAGGAGGAAACTTAGGTCAGAGGTTAAATATTAAACCAGTTGGCCTGGCAATACCTACAGCTACCATAAACAATATGTCAATGAAGTATAGGAAATTAGTACAGTTTAAGTTTGGTTAGTAAATTGATCTCCTCTGCTGTACAACTCTGAAGTAAAGTGTATAGATCACAAACGTTCTTTACATGAACTTGTTGTTGCTGTTATTATAGTTAACCACTGCAAATAGGAATGGATGTAATTTACCTGAGTCTTCCTGTTCTAAGATGTTTAGATGACACACTTGCATGGTATCAGTGATCTGAGTGAAGTTGTCAGTGTAGGATGTCGTTATATTTAAACACTGTTTAAATGTTCTTTATATTCTAATGTGCATTATTCAGATATTTTGTAGATATATTGCATTGCGCACATTCCCCTCTCTTGTTGTATATTCATTTTAATATTTTTCTTTTTTATATTTGGTTATTTACACCGAACACAGTACAGTACTGGAGAGAGCAGAAGCATGTTGAGTATATAAAATATAACAGCTTGAATGACATTTACAAAAACAAAACAAAAAGACTGTAATAGTGTCATCTCAGCAACAGGTTCTGTATGTATTTTATTACAAAAATATATATCTAAAATATGTTTGTTTGTTGCACTTTAATGCTAACGCTACTTCAATCTAATACATCTGGGGGCCAATTGCATTTATGGAGGGATGCCACCCCGCCACAGCCATGCTTAGAGGGTTATTCAATTCAATTTTATTCATATGGTGCCAATTCAAACCAAAAGTTATCTCTATAATATTATCTACAGATACCTAACGAGTCCATGTCCTATATCCTGTCTAGATCTGCTACTCAGTTTGTAACTCAAACAAGAAGTTTTGGGGGAATTTCCTGAAATACTTTCATTGTCTTCAGTCAAACTAAAGACTTCTCTCATCACTTCTATTTTTTTTTGTCTTTCTGTTAATACAGTCTGTACCAGTCTATTATTAGGTTACTCTGTAATACAAAACCTGACGTTCAGCAATAACCTAGAATACTCCAGGAACCACACTCTTTTAGCTCGTGGATGGAGCTAGTCGGTGAGGTGTTAATGAGTTGGTGTTGGTTTCTGTTCTGTAAAACAAAATGTTTCACACACTGCAAAATTTGTACATTGTATAAACAAAATGTTTGTGTTTACGCTTAAAATCCAATAAAATATTTGAAGGAGAAATTGTATTTATTTACACAAGAAATTTAGTCCTGTAGGCTGGTGCAAGACCATGACGTTCTTTAAAGACAAGCCAAACATTTTCAAAATCAATATGAAAACTAATAAGCAACCAATATAAGGTTGGTTAAAATAGGTGTAATGTGTTCTCCCCCTTGTGGTCCTAGTCAGCAATCAGGCAGCAAAAGTTCTGAATCACTTGTAACTGTTTTATGATTTTTTTGGATAGACCGGATAGGAGAGTGTATAGTTAGTTTGGCCAGCTGGATATATATCTATATTCATATATATGTATATATATAAAAAGACAAAGACGACACAAAGGTTTCTTCCCTGTCGGCTTGCATTCCTTCCTAGAGAAGATGATTTTGAGGCTAGATTCTTGCTCTTATAAAAAATAAAGCTAGCTTGGTAGCCTCCATCGGTTGTATCCATTGATGATCCACTGATCTTTTCTCCAAACCAGTAGTTCATTCCACTGGAGTCATGGTGTAAAGCCTAGCAGCACACTTTGGGCAAGAGGTTGGGTACACCTTGGATAGCTTGCCAGTGTGTAGAACAGAGAAACATACTTACATATGGACAATTCATTGTTACCTATGTGTCCTAAGACTATGCAGGAAACTTTTGCAGATACAGTGAGACACGAAACACCACACAGAGAAGCCAAAACCAATGAATTGATGGAATTGAACCTAAGAATCTGTTTGGCAGCAGTGTTAACCACTGCCATGCCTAAATAATGACTGTCCAGTCCTGGAGTTCACCACAGACTAAGCTCAAAACAGATGTGGATGCTTCTGACCATGTGGCACAAGTATTGATGCCTTACTTCAGTAAAAGTAGCAAAATCTTCATGTACAAATACTTTGTTACAAGTAAAAGTCCTGCATTCAAAGTTTTACTGAAGTAAAAGTATTAGCATCAAAATATACTTATGTATGTATGTATGTATGTATGTATTCAGATTCTGCAGAGTAACTAGTTCTCTTTAACTAACTAGTCTACCACATTTCATTTAGTTGTATTTAGTTAGTATAAGAAAGAAAATGGAAAGACTTGGGTAAAGTACAAGTGCTACAAAATGACACCTAAGTTCAGTCCTTGAAGTGCATAGTACATAGTACCAGTAAAAAGTCTGGACATAACTTCTCATTCAGTAATTTTTTGTTTTGTTATTACACCGTTGTAAATTAAGACTAAAGCCATGAAAACACTAAAAAAACACATATGAAATCATTTTGTAAAGGAATACAATGTAGATCAAGGCAGAAATATGCATCAGCTTCATGAGGTAGCTACCTGAAATGGTTTACCAACACTTGAAGCTGTTGCCATATATGTGGAGCACTTCCATTTCTTCCCAAACCATCTCAGTTGGTTGTAGGTTGGGTGGTTGTGGAGGCCAGGTCATTAGGTCACTTACATAACCTGGAGGTGTTCAAACCAGGTGGGATGGCATGTCGCTGCAGAATGCTGTGGTAGCCATGCTGGTTACCTGTGCCTTGTATTTTGAATAAATTGTCAACAGTATCGTCATCAAATCACCTCCACGATATCACACACTCTCCTCTATGCTTCACAGAGGGAACCACACATGTAGATACATCCATTCACATTCTCTATGTCTCACAAAGACACAGCGGTTGGACCAAGTCGTTCTCTTGTCTCCCTCAGAACTGGTTTCTTTGCAGCAATTTGATCACAATGGGCCTGATTCACACAGTCTCCTTCAAACAGTTGATGTTGAGATGAACTCTCTAACGATTTATTTGGACTTTGGACTCTGAGGTGCCATTAACTGGCAATTTATAGTACACATCTATTTACGCATGAAGGCATGATGATCCTGTTCATATTTAAAAGCAGAATAAGTCAGCATTAGCAATGTCACAATAGATTTCTAAGTTATATTCATTATTTGTGGACATTTTGTAAAAATATGTTGTTTTCTTATAATTTTATGATATTTTTAATGCTAATGTGCTTGGTTAGTTTATAGTAAACCCATATCTGTATTAGAGAAATATCACCATGCTTATGGTCAAATGAACGCAAACTGCCCTTCATAGTAAAAAAAAAAGTAACACTTTTCTTGCCTCCCCTCTGTTCATTTCTTTTTTATTATATACCTCCTGTGCTGTTCTATCCTTTCTTTAATTTTGTCTTCTTTTTTATCCGTTCTTTCTGTTTTCCCACAACTACTGGACCAGCCAACAAACAGCACATCCCACTGAGCTAGGTTTTTGTGATTTGCAGGTGAAAAGGCTTTTAACCATTGGTTTGAGAAGTTTTAGATGTCTATCTTACACGTAAGAAGCATTATTTAGATGAGAAGATACTTTTGCGTTTCAGCATATATCGGGTTCAACTGGGACAAGTTGTGCAAAAGTTCATTTATTTCCTCCACCGTGTTTACACAGGTGAGGTACCACTGCAGTAATGCTGTTTACTTTAGAACAGGGGTTATCAAGTTAATCGCTGCTTCTGAGTCAAGGCATTGACTGAAAGAAATACTTCACAACAGAATGATGATTTATCTTTTAATTCTTCAAAACTTTTTTATCCTGGATTTTTTTACAGAAAAGTTTGTATTCTGAATAATCAGAAAAACAACAACTTTAAAAGTACCTGCCATATAACAACAGATACAATAGCAAAAGCTCATCAGACTGCAGTACTCTGAGTGACTTCTATCAGAGAGTGATTGACCACAAATTGTTGCAGCCCACAACATCACGGACCATGGAGATGTACTAATGTGCATGAAGCGACAGAAAACAATGTTTTGCAAGATGTGACAAACCATACCTAATGTTCAAAACCCACAGAAAAACAGAGCGCATACAGGTGACAAGGCGTTTCTATACATCTGTGTAAAACAGGGTGATTGGGATGTTAAAGAATCAATGATGAATGTGATTATGTAATTAAAATTTAGATAAAAGAAGTCTAAGTGATTCATTCAATATTCAGTATGTAAAGTAAACTGGGTGTAGGTTTCAGTCTAGAACATTTAATAGTTATATATTTTTTATTTGTATCATTTATTTTTGATAATGAAATTGATGATGAAGTTTAAATAATTAAATGAATGTTAGTCCTCATTAGTGTTGGGTTTGTGTGCGCAGCTGTTGCCTAGAAGAGATCACATACAGATCATAATAAATTGTACAACTGTATAGCACACAGAACATCATGTTCAAAGAAAACAGTTGTAAACACCTTAAATCTGATCATTACATGTGAAAACTGCATGAAAATTATTTTAATCTTTGACTGATTTCATGAAAACTATTGAGTCAGTTGTTTATGTCAAGAAGTATTATACATGACTATCTGATGGTGCCTGTTGGGCTTCACCAAATTAGCCTAATTGTGTCTCCCCTGGCAGACATTACTCTGAAGTTAAACCAGCTTGGCCACATTGGATTGGTTGATTTAAGGCTTCATTTAATCCATAAGGAACTTGGTTTAGTTAAATCAAGACCGATAAATCTTAAACATGTCTAAGAAAGTTAAAGTTTTTTTGGTTGGTCCAGAACTTCATCTTCCTTAATCATTAGTTTAGCCCAGAACATACAGTACTAATTAAAGGCCACAGAGGGCATGGAAGTAATCAGTGTTATAGTTTGATCACATAATAATTATTTAGTGATTATTGTTTTTCAAAAGACTATAAAATTACAAAGGCAAACATCCATTATGTTAGTTACCAGATGGTATGCGGGGATTTAGCAATTACATCATTTTTATTCACATGTTTGCATTTTTTTTTCATGTTTTTTTAACCTTACTGAAGGAGCGCGTCATGACTCATAACGCTGCTAAACAAACACCACAGACGTATGTGGCTATTTTTCTTAAAGTTTGATGTTTTTCATTAGAAATAAAGCTCTGACCCTTGATCAGATTCGTTCTCATATTCTCAAAGATAAAATTAAAGTTCATTGTGTAGCTCATGTGCTCAGATTACAGTCTGTTCCCAGAAGAGCGCATCTAACAGATTTCTCCTTGATTCCAAATCAGAGAATATGGTTTGACCACAGGATGGCAGCAGAAGCCCATTTTAGTTTGTACTCCACAGACAATCTGGTGATGATGTTCATGATGCCTCAATATTTGGGTGGCGACTTCATTTGTAGAGTGATCAGTTGTTTAAAGGTAATGATGACTAATGATATGCTGGGGCTATCAGTACCACAGGGTCAACACAATAAATCTGTTTGTGACTTTGACCTGTGAAAGATCTTACATTTCACGCGATTAGCAAATAATAATGTTTTCATATTGTGTGAAGAAGTGCACTTTTGTGTCCGGTTGAAGCAGAAAATATTTATTTCTTATTTATTCGAACAGGTCATGCTTTGTAAGGCAGTTATTACTCAAACATGCAGAATCAATCAGATCAGATGACTCAGTTTGTGTCAGTCTGCTTTAATGGTGTTTCCATGATGAAGTCCACTACGACATAATATCCCTGCAGAGACACCGGTGCTGAGTCAGAACAGTTTCAAAAGATATTGTTGTGCCATTGTATAATATATTCTAAGTTAATGACAGAGGTGGAAACAGTATTCAGATCCTTTACTTACGCAACAGTAGCAACACTACAGGGTAAAAATAAAGCATTTAAAATCCGACTTACTTATGTAAAAGTACAAAAGAATTATCAGTATATATACTTTCAAAAGTAAAAGCACTGATTATGCAGAATCACCTAGTCATATTTGTTGCATCATTATTATAGATTCGTTAACATGTTGCACTTTTGCAATGGAGATAATTTGATCTACTTTATGTCCTGTTTACTTTATAATACTTTATATACTATATTATATTCAATATGTTGATTATATATTTTGCATATAAAATCTGAACTGGAGTTATACATAACAAGTAACTATAGCTGTGAAATGAATGAAGTGATTTAAAAAGAACAATATTTCTTTCTGGTGTAGTGGAGTAAAGAGATATAGTAGCAGAAAATGGAAAAGTGAAGTACCTACAAATTGTACTTATATACAGTGCTGCATAATAATATGATTACATGCATTTTTCTGCACACATCATCCATCCCTTTGTTTTCCAGACTCTTTTAAGTTACCGCATCCTGACACACCTCGTCCTTTAAATGTGACGTCTTGCAGGATTCTTGTTAAGGAAACTATTTCTGATATTTTATACTAGAACATGAGCTGTTGCAGTAATAATCAAACATCCCAGATGAGTTTTGATATGAACTTTTGATCAAATTCAATATTCTGATCAGTTTTGTGCACATAGATTATAATTTTAGTCTTCCATTTGCAACTCATTTTCCTGTTCTGTTAGGATCTATTTTCTACAATATTATACGTTTTGGAAAATGACTGTACAACTACTGTCATCATAGTCATTTTACGCCATCATCTCTGCATGTATACGAGCGAAAAACATTTCTGAACCGCGTTGTTTTTATCGCAAATCATGATCAGATGAAAAATGTGAAATCTGTGACAACATAATTAATATTCCGTGGACATAACTTTTCCAAATGTACACTTTATTTTAAACAAAAGTACAAAAACAAACATCAGGTATTTACAATACTTGCATGGCAATGTTCACTTTCTTTGGTCATTCTTCCAATTTTGTGTCGTGTTTTTTTTTTTTACAAGGTAGGCAACAAACAGCAGCTTGAAGGTCTGAGATGATCGCATGCTGAATCTATATTCAACCAGACATGAGCAGCCTACTGATTACTCAGAACTTAATCACGTTTTTTTTTTCTTTTGTAAATTCTGCAAGCAATTTATCGACAATTTAAATCCAAGTTATGAATTATGAGACATTTATTCATTTTGCCTACCTGGTTAATTTTTTTATCTTGAACAATATAAATAGCAAAAAGAAAAAGAAAACCACATACTTCACAATTACACCCTGGTTTTTGATACATTTTCAGATTTAGTAAATGCTTTCGAAGGACCAAAATTGTGACATGTACAGCTGCGGCATCGTATTCTACACAAATCCGACATGAAAACATGAACTCTGGTGCACGTCACGAACTGAAGCAATCACAGGTAGATTTTCAAAAGAAGGTAAACATATCATAACGGCTACTTTGACACGGACGTCGTGTCCTTTCTGTGCACTCGGTTACAAAATTATGCCATAGCTGCACAATAAACAATCATACCTCAACACTGATGGAGGGCACAAATTTGAAAACTCATTTACAGACTTGACAGATTAAGAAAAAGAAATCCAGGCTCAAGGATGTTTTCTCAAGGAAAGCAAGAAAACAATCAACGGTCTTATGTATTTGTGTGGCCAAGCTAACGAGAGTAAAATGAGTTAAGTTATGCTATACATTCTCTCAATAATCTACCTGCTCGTGTTATACAGTGGTTATGTTGAATGTACAGTCCATTTGAAAAAAGATACAAGCAATATGAGTTTCTGTCACTTTCTCTCCTTGTTGACTTTGCAAAGAGGTACAGACGATCAAAGAACAAAACAAAATCATGTAACACCAAAGAACTCTGTGGCACATCACCTACTTCCTGCAATGTAACATGTAAATCATATTACCATCTATAACTAATGCCGAGTATAACAATATACCCATAGCCCTTTCAGGACGTTCATCTCATCATTTTACCCCTGAATGAACAAACTGAAATGAATGCACAAATAAACAGATTTCGTACGCTGATGTCGAAGGCAGAGGTTTTGACTGTGGTGAAATGAAACTAAGAAGGAGCGACGGCGGTGACGTCCCTCGGTTCCTGCTACATCCCCGAGGGGCGGTCAAACAAGTCTAATGCAGGCCTACACATCCTTACAGCAAAGGCAACTGGTCTAGTAGTAATTTTACTTGCATCAACAAAAAAAACAAAAACAAAAAAAAAAGATCTGCATTTTCTCAGCTTCCCAAATTCCATTCTAACAAACATGAATCCTAATAGTACACAGGTTTACACATGTATCAGTAGTGCAGACAAGTTATGTATATCACATACAGTAGCCATTCTTTTTTTTTTTTAAGGAATGGAGGGGGGTGAAGGTTCGAGGGGCTCGGAGGGGGTTGTTTGGATATGCTTTTTAGTAAAATTCTCCCTGAAACCAAATCCTGACAAAACCAAAACTGTCTTCGTTCCAAATTTACACTCGTTTTCTTTTTTTTCTTTTCTTCCAAAGACAGAGGTGAAGGAGAAATGTGCAAAAGTTCCATGTTCTCACTGGAAAGAGAAGTAACAACAAAAACGGTGTTATTTAAAAGACAACGACTTGTTCGTCTTTATTTAGGCATGAAGACGCTCGTGTGTTTTTCTACCTTTCACATTCCCAAAGGATGGTTGCAGTTTCTTTACACCTCAGCTTTTGGCTGTTCTCCTCCACTTTCTCCTCCAGTTTCTTCTCCTCTCAGAAGACCCGTTCTCCTTTCACCAGTCTTCCAGCTTCCTTGCCTATTTAGAATAAAAAAAGGTGTTACCTATCATGCTGATAATAATAATAATAATAAATCTACTCTTTACAGTTGTTTGGTATGATAGTACGTTGCTGACTGCTCGTGCAGAATAATATCTAATCTACAGTGTCCTTTGACCTCTACCGCCTGTGGAAGTACGTGCCCTGGCTGTTCGGAGAGGCGGTTTGCCGCTTCTATCACTATCTTCGAGGGATGCACCTCGGCCACCATCCTTCACATCACGGCTTTGAGCATCGAGCGCTACATGGCCATCAGCTTCCCCCTCAAGAGCAAGGTGGTGGTGACCAGACGCAGGGTCCAGTACATCATCTTCGCCCTGTGGGTGTTCGCCCTGGTTTCTGCAGCTCCCACACTCTTCCTGGTCGGGGTGGAGTATGACAACGTCACACACCCTGACTACAACACCGGGCAGTGCAAGCACACCGACTACGCCATCATCTCCGGGCAGCTGCACATCATGCTCTGGGTGTCCACCACCTACTTTTTCTGCCCCATGCTCTGTCTCATCTTCCTCTACGGCTCCATCGGGTGCAAGCTGTGGAAGAGCAAAAATGACCTGCAAGGCCCCTGTGCTTTGGCACGTGAGCGGTCACACAGGCAAACAGTGAAGATCCTGGGTGAGTGGGTTTATTCATTTATTCATCTCTGATGTTGTTCCTTTTATATGAAGCAGCAATCATCTCTGTGTTTGTGAAAGACTGTGTCAGCCTTTTTTATTTATCCGCTTTCGTTCGGTATAAAAGTGTGATATCCTGTTTAAAGATTTATATCAGGAAGCCTGCACAGTTAAACATGCAGATGTTACAGTGCTGGAAACTTGTGCACACTGATCACAGGGTTCGGGTTAGAGCTTTCGATTGATCATCCACTGATTATGCACAAAAAAAGCAGAAAACCCAAGAGTGGTAACAGATAAAACTCTCTTTGTGTTTGCCTGCCTTTCATTGTTGAAGCAAAAAAAGGAAGAAACACGCTGACAGATTCACGTGGAATCCAGGATTTCTGGTTTTCTGTTGTGTGTCTTTGTTGATTTGTTCTGTGTTCTGACAGGACGCCGTGTTTCTTTTATCCCGGCAAGTTTGAAGCAGATAAAGCTGGTACCGCTTGTTGTTGTTGTTGTTGTGTTTGTAGCTCTTGTCACTGCACGTGACTTTGTTTGCAGCTCTGGCATCTTGTGCGGGAACCCCTGTTTTACAGTACAAGACCATTAGCCACTTCCAATCTGTATCAATCAAATATTTAATCATGATCCATCCAGTAGGATATTAATGCCGTTCATTAGCCCGAGCACACACTGCACAGAGCTCATGCTGTCAGTCTCGCTGCCGCTTGTATCCACGTTTGTTGAATCCCAAATTGGATTGTCATCAGAGGCCTCCATAAATCAACCTTAATGAAAGTTTACATGCTCCCGTGTCCTGTTTAATCTGCCCGTGTGTCACAGGAGTCACTGTGGCATCTGTGAATCCACACTGTAGGTATTTCATTTACAGATGACAGCTCACTCATACATCTCTTTTTATTAATGAACAACATTTATTATCCTATAATAGAAACGACTGGTAATTTTATCTGTAGGTTGCTTCTTGATCAATACCAGTAATTCAGTGATTACCTCACCAAAAGGTCAATGAAGCTTGGATCTTTTTAATTTGTGACATGTTTTTCTCCTCAGTGACGTCGTTCTGCTGTATACACACTCTAATTAGCTCACTTTACTTGTGTGACATCATTGTTGGAGCCAATTACAGGCCGCCGCCTCCGCCTAACGAGAGAGGTTCAGTGAGGAGGAGTTCTTTGGATATTAATTGCTGCTGGTCATAAATAAATGTCGAAAGCTGACCACACACCATAGATCATGGGTTACTTAAAGATCCTGGAAACCAATTTTCTTAATTCGCTTCTTATAATAAATGAGCCCAACGCAAATACATCTGTGAAATGATCTGGTTACGTCAAATCACGAGATCTTAAATTCACTGGCTCTGTAGGAAAGAAGAAATGTTCTGGCACACCAACAACATGATAGAAAACAGAACTCTGTCAATCAAACATGTTCAAATCATTCCCACAAACTGTTTGTCAAACTATTATTATATATATATCTTAAAACTCAAACCTAACCCTAACTTTTCCTTTTTAACCTTCTTAACTTGTTGCTTAACTAACTATTAGTCACAGATACTCGAATCATTTGACTCAAATGGTCTTTTTACCATACAAAAAAACATTTTATAGCACCTACTTCTACGCATATTTAGCTATCCTGTTCAGTGTAGCCCCCTTAGATGTAGACAAATATCTGAAAATATGGGTAAGCACCAAATGTTTCTACCTAGCTACAGTTTATTTTGTTTTATGTGTGTATACTCATTATTATTGAACGCACCTTTCAAAATAATAGTTTAAATAGTCTGGGATTTTGGTGGTACACTTGTTTGATGGGAATATTGGAGCTTTTTGTTTAATCTACACAAATCCTGAAGTCTAAAATCATCAGTTCGTGTTTTTTTCAGGCGGGTTTCAGGTGCAATGACCTCCTGGAGTCTGCGCTTGTTGCCTGGCAACCTCATGGCGATGACAGGAAAGGAAGTGACTGTGTGTCGTTTCACTGTACAGACACGAGAGTGGTGTAAATCTCATTTAACTCTCACCAAGAAAGGGAATCATCTTCCTTAAATCTCCTTTTAAATCAAACTAATCCTCCTGGTTTTATTTTGCCCTCAGTGGTGGTGGTGCTGGCCTTCATCATCTGCTGGCTGCCATACCACATCGGCAGGAACCTCTTCGCTCAGGTGGACGACTACGAAACGGCCATGCTGAGCCAGAACTTCAACATGGCCTCCATGGTGCTCTGCTACCTCAGCGCCTCCATCAACCCCGTCGTCTACAACCTTATGTCACGGAAGTACAGGGCCGCAGCCAAGCGCCTCTTCCTGCTGCACCAGAGGCCGAGACAAGCCCACCGCAGCCAGAGACAGCTCTGCGTGATCGACCACATCTCCACCCTGAACGAAAGCCTGACAGGTGTCTGAGCGGAGGCTTGTTTGGCTTCATCACCGAAAGGAGAGAGAGTTAAAGTTCATGACGAGGAAAGTTGCTGAATGTGTGTAGAGGAGGAATATTTCTTCCGGTTTATTTTCGAAGTGGAAAAGAGGGCTTGCACTAAAATGCAAAATCAGATTTACTTCTACTCTGAGGCACTTCGTTCACAGATGCTCTGTGAAAGTTTCCAACCATGTCAGATTTAAACTCCAAGAGAAAAAAAAAAGTCATTTACATGTTCCCGTTTTAGTGTCATGACTCATGTTTACCTCCACATCGTGTGCTGCTGCTGTTTGGATGTTTTTCTCTGCTGCTTATTGAACACACGCATGATTACACTGATTAATAAATGATCTCTCTTTGGTAATGACAGATGATGTTTGCCACATTTGAAATGACCGCTCGTTTACAATGTTTAATCGTAGTCTCAGTTACATTCTCCTGTAAGATTGAATTTGTTTAATGTACGCTGGATTATCATACTGTTTGTTGGCTGCTCTCATAAATCAAGAAAAAAAACAACAACCTATTAGCTGTGGGCCATTAGTTGTTCAAAATTGAAATGTGTATTGGTGTGTGTGTGTGTGTGTGTTTACCATCTCTCCGGTGAATAGATGGAACATAAACTTGATAAAAGCAAATTACTATGAAAATAGGGTAGTTGTTGCCTGTGTGTGTGACACATAGGCCACCTGAGCCTTGAGGTTTGGGGTCTGCGTACGTGCCGGACATCACATGTAATCTGACACAGCTATTATATTACCTGGGCTCTGAGTTAGATTTACGCTGGCAGCCAATGTCCCCGCATCACCATATTTAAAGTAATGGCTGCTCTAAGTGCATTTCAAAGAGGAAAAAAAAGATATTAGGTTGTCAGCTTATTGCTTTTATTGCTTCCACTTGCATAATCTTGACACCACTGTCCGATTCATCTTTGATGTTGGGTTTTGGATTAGAAACTGTACACTTTTGTACCTCATGCACTCTGGCAGAAGAAAGGGTAACGTCAAAGTTCTGTATTTTTAACCCGAGCGATGTCTAATCCCCAAAATAAAACCAGACTTTTCCAGGTTCTGTCCAGCATACATCTTGTTCTTTAAAAAAGGAAGTGTCGTGATTTCGCCCATGAATCATCAGACCTTGGTTTGCGCAAATACAAAGAGACAAAGTCGCTTTTGGGGCTGACTCATCCTCATGACACTCTTCTTTTCACAGAGCCATTCATCTCTGAAACAGCGGGGTAAAAAAGCTCATATCCCGCAGACCATCCTGCCATCACCTGGGGAAAGATCAGCAAGCAGCACGGCTCCTCTGTTGGTTATTTTCTTTACTGATAATGAAGAGAGTGTCTGCGAGACGCTCGCAGAGAGCTGTCAACGCCTCCCTCAGGCCTTTTTCACACCGCCTCGAATCATTCGGCTTTAGAAATAAACAGTTTGTTTGTGTTGACTCTGCTTTTCAGGCCATCACCTCGAGTCCATCAGCAAAGCTCTCACACGTTGTGCACACAACACTTTTGGATCTGTAAAATACGGCCGGTCTTTTATTTATTATGTAATTTTATTTGATTTATAATGAGAGATAGGGTGAGTTTGTGAGGTTGAGCAAATATACTCTATATTACTGCTGCTGTTTGCAGAATAATCAATGTTTTTCTCATCTTAAAACTCAAAATGTATCAGTCCTGAGGCCACTGAGATGAATTTATTATGAATATTTGCAATGAAACTCCTCGGATGGCTGCCTCATTGAAACATTTGCAGTGTGTGTTTTTTTATTGTTTCAGTGTTGTTAGAGAAATAACTTCATGTAATGCCGATCCTCAAGGAACGGGACGAATGTAGGCGACCTACTGACAGAAGGTTCATGGGTTTACACATATATTCCCTTATAATGACGTGAAACTTGCTGCAATTTACGCACATCTCCTCTGACACACAGTTGCACAGGCTGACATCATTTCAGTGTAACTGTGTTTTCCACCACAGGGAGGAGCCAGAGCATAGATACAATACATGTGCAAAAAAAAAAAAAAAAAAACATAATTACAGCTATAAACATTTCCTGGGATTTAGGTCGGTCAAACATGGACTTACATAAACATTCCTCTTTCACTTAAAAGCTTCTCCCCGTAAGAAATCTTTATCAGCTTTCAGCCCATTTCCACAAATTATCAGCAACACATATTCACTTCCTGTTTGGCTCCCTGTGCCTGCTGGTGCATGCATGTGGCCGCAGGAAGCTGCACTAAAATGAAGGTTATTTAAGAGAACAAGTCTTTCTAGACACTGTGCAGGGGGGCCGCTATCTTTCCTGCTGCTTTCTGATGAGTCTGCTCTCCTCATTGTGTTCCCTGATCCTCTTTAAACCCAAAGCTGACTGTGAGGTGAAGTGTTCTCTGTGAAATCTCCCATAATGGAGACCTGAGGAAATTTAGCCAGCATCATTTTTAGAACTCCCAGTGATGTACTTTAAGCTTGTGCGAAACATAAAAGCCTGCAAATGGTCAGTCAAGTTCACCCGTTGGCAATCACGTGGAGTCAGGCCACCTCGGTATCACTCTGCGTTGTTGTTGTCACAGCTGGGTGACAGCTGTAAAACAACAAACACAAATGTCTCTTTGCCTTTTTTACAAACCACCGTGCACTCCCACAGCACCTTCGAATGCATTCACTGGAAGCTTAATTCATTTAAGAGCTAATCACCTCGTCTTCCAAAGCTTTTACAGCAAACAGTTCGCATTGTTTAATGAAGCGTGCTTCATGCAGAAGAGAGTCCCCATCTCCACTTCCCTGCTAATTCATATCCACTTGGTATCCGTGAAATGTTTGCTCATGAACAATGTTTGACACGAAGCCTGCCGTGAGAGGGAATGTAAACTTGTACTCGTACAAAACCTGTTCAACCAGATGATTCTTTTGGCACTTTCACAAGTAAACACAAAGATGTAAGTGATATGAAATAATATTTAGCCTCCACGTGAACAGATTAGGCAGAAGGAACATTAACAGTGCTGTTATTTTTCTCCACCGTGACTGTGGACGGAGATCATCTAAGGAATATTGTGTGGTCGACGTAGCAGCAGGAGAAACAGCCTTTCCTGCAGTCGTGCGTGTAGTTGGCCAGTTAGAAACCAATCCATTAGATGAAGCTCTCTGCATTCCAACACCACAAACCACTTGAGTGACTGACTCTCCCTCCGCCTCCTCCTTTAGCTCCAAGCAGCAGCAGCAGTTACTTCCAGATATTTCATCCTGGTACTCGAAGGAGTAAAGAAAAAAACCTTGAAAACTCAACAACAGCTAATAGTTACATTTACAGGCTTACCATGTTGTGAGTGTCCTGGACTTGCATCATAGAAAAAACAGAGAGAACATGCAAAATGCAATACGTTCAGGGGAGAACAGACAGCATTAGAAATAGAGCAATGTAGTAGCTGAAGGAGGAGGTGAGACTTCAAAAGCATGCAGGTATTTCAAACATCCACGCTTAGACCTGGATCTAATGAAAAACCTGCAGCCATATGGTCCGTGCATGAAGTGCAATTCATTATCCAACCTCTCTATATATAAATATCCAGCCTCTTTCACTCTCAGCTGTTTTCTACTTTTGCATCTGCATGTTGCCGTGCAGAATATGTTTTTAAGTTTTAAGTCTATTCTTTCTAATTAAGTCAAGTTGGGTTTTAGAGACGCTGCAGGAGTTGTAGGATGGTTATAATGATACCACACAGTATGAAAAATGGAGTGCTAAATTATATAAAGTACCTATTAGGTGCCACAGGCACACAAGAGCCTGTAAGAGTATTAAAGTTATTTTTTATCAGGGGGGATATACTGTGGGTGGAGGAAATAGCTAAAGCCCAATAGGCTCCTTATGCACTGCACATTAATACACACAGTTGTAGGTGGTGGTGCCCCACCTCACACAGCTGAGTCAAGACAGAGAGAGCCAGATGTGAGAAAATACTGCCTTCAAAATAAAAGTATGCACATTTCTAAGCATGGAAAAGAACCAAATCTATAAAATATATATAATATATATGTCATACTTTAAGGTGAAAGTATATCTGAGCTTTGTTTGTTTGATATCCACACGTCGCTCTGAGCAGAAGTGTTGTTAGATGTTCAAAATGTTGCTCATCTGGCCACATTCCAGCCCCTGATGTCACAGCAGGTGTTTTCCATCAGCTGGCGAAGGCAAAAGACGTGGTGACTTCACTCATTGGGTTGTGGCAAAGAGAGGAACATGCTTAAAAGTTGTGAGTTAAAAGAAAACAGGCCTGCGGGGTTTATTGATTTGTAAATTGAGTGGTACATTTTGGATTTCTGCACACAACTGATAAGAAAGTGAGAGTAACGAATTTGTGGTTTTCTGTTGTGCGCCGAGCATCAAAGCTCCACATGGAGCAATAAAACAAGGATATATATAGACAATTTAAATGTATGTTGTTTTCTTATTATTTATTCATGGGAGCTTGCCATCACCTCCTGATTAAACGGGCCCTGAAGTCATTATTTGACTCGTTCAAATGATTAGCTAATGCTTCCACGTGCCCCACATGCAAACACTAAATTTTGGAAAACTACGTTTAGTTTGTGCTGCACATGTTTTTACAACACTCATTAAAGTTTAGTGCACTTGCACCTATAGGTCAATTTAAAACTCATGAACGCAACTATTGTAAAGTGTGTTTATCATTATCATTATTCTTGCTGTGTATTTTTTCTGTTGTACTTCCCACATCATGATAAAATAGTGTTACCCTGAAGGATTTTTCAAGGTTTAAACAAAGGTTGAACTAATAACTTAAAGTCTCTGTTAAAGCAAATTCGAGATTTCTTTCAAAATACATTAAATATGTTGGAAGATAGATGCTAAAAACATGTGAAAAGACTTTGAATGATATATCACAGAAATGTGGAGTTAAAGGTCAAAACAGTTTTCAGTTCAGGGTTTTGTGGGCGGTCCTTAAAGGGTGTCTCGATGACACGCTGAGGCCACCCCGAGCAGAGAGACGGAAATTAATTCATCTCTCTCAGAGTGTTTCCAAGTTAGTCCTTTCATTTTATGAACTCATCCGACACGTTTCAGTCGCTTTTAATCATTCAAATTTGGCTGGGTGGTTAATAACACTTCTTAGTTTTTTTTGAAAAGTTTAAGTAGTAATGCTGGTAAAGTTTCCTAAATCCTTTGATGTTGGTACTGTTCTCATTCCATTGCTGTGGTCCAAAATGCCAGGGCCGATTTTTTGTCCCAGTCCGCCCCTGGCTGTCACTATGTCTATCTAACAGCTAACAACTGATCATTAACACCATAAGTAGCTGATCTACACTTCTCACCTATGTTGTTAAATTCCAGTGTGCCAGATCTACCAACCCACAGTTTGTTCATAGACTAAAATGTTTGGTCACTTCCTGCTGCATCTTTATTATTTATTTACCTTTGGAGCGTTTTATTTTGAAAGTCTTAAGCAGAAGTAGTGTTTTTTTTTTCCATACTGACTGACTTGACAGCGCTGACGGAGCCAAATGCGCGTAAAAAGTTGTGCGCTCCTCCTCCTCCTCGTCCATGAGGCTGATTTGGCTCCAGATATAAACACACATAGCTGCTCTCTGTCCGCGCTGCGCTCCCCAGTCTCCTCACAACAAGCAGGCAACAGCAACAGAAGAAAGAAAGAAAAAAGAAAAAGCAGCAGGATCTGTGGCACAGTACCCAGGATGGAGGTAACAACTATGGATGAGATCTGTTTGTCGCATGTACTTTTAGGCCAGTGGGGCAGATGTTTTTAACATTTAATGTGGTTTCTGTGCAGGCATGTGTGGTAGAAATTAAAACATTACATCACAGAAGCTCAGTGAGAGAGTTTATGGTTATTTTTTTTAATGCTCTGTGTTATTGTCTGTGCAAACATTTTACAAATAATAAGACTGCACTGGTGTCTGTACACCTTTTGAAATACTTTATCCATGTGCAGTATTTACTTCTTCACTTTGATATATGTGATGAATACTAATATAAAACCAATATTTTTACTCATGACAAATCATGTGTAATATATTGGACTTTACACACACCACACACTATTTGGCTCACTTATGTTTGAGCTTCAGGCAGGTTTAAAAGTAGATTTGTGGCAACGGCTTCATAACAAGTAACCACAACGCGAGAGGAAGGAAACAGAGCTGACAGAACATCTGTCGTGGGCCTTAGTCTGTGCGCCGTGATGAAACTGAGAAGTAAATACAATTAGTCTTTTCGCTGTAGGTCTGCGTTTCTGATTTCAGGTCATGCTTTCTCTCCTCAAAGGGCAACTGTCCTTTAAAAACAGAGACAAACATCAGCTTCTTCATCCCATAGGAGGCCTTGTCCAAGTGCTTCCACACATTTTGTTTTTCCTGCAGCCTTCGCTCGCAGGTTTGTGGCCTCCTCCCTGCAAAACAAGCTGTTCCCTCAGACTTTTGACATCATTCTCAAGTATTTAATGTCATGTGGGTCGAATAGGAAGAGAAACACCCATTTTTTCCCCCCCACAGCATGTGAGGGAGCACATTAGTAATCTACCACAGGACGACTCTCTCTCTATATATATACTTGCACCACTCAACCTTAGGACTTGGATCTGCTTTAGGGAAGTTAAGCTCAGATTTAAAACCTTATTCTTTGTTCACTGTTGCCAAAATGTGAGAGAAAAGAATTTGGACTGCCCCCAGATCTGTGAAAAGATGAAAGAATGGTAAAATAAGATAGAGGGGACTTTGTTAAGTAAACAATATTTTTTTTTCCGATACAGAATACAGTTCTGTGAGATAAGGCTGTTTTTGAGGGAAAGAAAATCTTGAACCTGCACGTAGACTCTGAGCACTAAGATGGTGAAAGCAGGTTCAGCTTTTATTTGAGAATCCAGCTTTTTTTCTGGATGAAGCCTCATTAAATAAAATAAAAACAAATCTCACAAGCTCAGTTTTCACAAGATGTGAGTCAAGCAACTGTTTTAGAGGTTCATTCAAACAAAATGCTGACGTGCTGCGTCAGAAATGTCTGATCTTTGGATTCCTAACCTCACATCTCATTCAGAAACAAATTTCTGTTGACGGTTTGGATGCAGTGACGTTTTCACCTTCAAGTAAAACCTTTTGAACAGCCCACCAAGTCCAGTCAGCATCAGGTTAGATCAGTCTATAGTTTCCTGCTATTCGCTTTGGTCTAACACTCAAACTAACGCATCTTGCCACATCGTCACCACAAACAAGTGAAATTTGTTAGCCGGTTGTGCAAGACGTGTGGCCGCTGTAAGCGATCTGATTAATGTTTTGCTACTTCTCGTTTACTGAGAATTCCTCCCAGCAAACAACAATTTTTTAAACACCTGAATTGAATTTGGGCAAAATGGATCAGGTCTCCCAGCTGTTCGCTGTTGGGAGTGGTGACGTGTTCGTCTCGAGTTTTGGCCTGCGTGAAGTCGGCCTTTCACACTCGCTGTCATTTTAAACCTCTTCGGTGACATCACGTATTAGTTTAAAAATTCTGCAGCGTGTTTGTAGCTTCAGGAAAGAGCTGTTCGTGTTCGCAAACATTGATTTACTGACTCAAACAAGCCTCGGGGGGAGATGAACGCATGGAAATTCTTAAGTTTAGTGTTTCCCACGTTGGAATGACAAACCATTTAAGTGCACAAACTAAAAGTTTGGTGTGTGTTTGTGCACCTGAGGATTTGTACTGTGTGTGTGTGTGTGTGTGTGTGTGTTGGGTGGGGGTGGTGCTTTTCCTTTGATGGAAAAACAACAGCGCAGCTAGAGGAGTGAGTATTTGGGATTGCCTTGCCAACCATATGGTGTGCACATTTATTATGTAATCCATAGTAAAGTTAAGAGACCAATAACACAAGAACTCGTCTGTACCAGCCAGACGTCTGCTAATGAGTTTTCCCCCCCTTGTTTGCTTTACAGCAGTATGTCATTTAAATATTTTCACACTTCAGTGATTAGCATCTTTTATTATCATTATTACAAACCAATACTCCTTCCCCCTCCCACTCGTACTACTCCTGTGTGTTTATGACGCAGGCTGAAAGCATCCATAGTGAGCTCGTCGGAGCCGGACGTTATCAGTGACAGATGCAGTCTGGGGTGTTTGCTGAGGCTGTATGTTAGGGTGTATGTGTTTTTAGTGCAGGATGAATGGTTCGCTCTGTGCTGAACATACAGACACCTAACTGACTGTGAAGCTCGGTGGAATGGAAAGCATCGGCATCAAGGACCAAACTTTAGCCGAGTTCTACAGGACACGGTGCACGTTGTCGTGATTCATACCGGACAGCTGAAAGCATTTCAAACATATGAATGTTTTCTGATTATACGTTGATATTCTGTGACTAAAGGGCTTCTGAGTCACGATAAGATGAGCCAGACGATGACAGGACAAAGCACCAGCATCTCATGTGACTTTAAAAAGTTCAGCTTCCTGTTCTGTGGTTATTTTTTCATCTCCCTCTCTCTCTCTGATTGAGATCCAGGCCGTCCAACATATTTTATCGCTGCTGCCCTTTGAAACCAGCATTTTTACAGTGACAAACATGCTGCAATTGCAAAATCAGTTGGAAAACAGAAGCAAACAACAGGAAGTGGAAAGTTTTTTTTTTGTTTTGTTTTTTTGCAGAATCTTCATTTTCATTGCAGTTTGTCTTTCTCAAGTTTCTGCGGTAACGACAGTAACAGTGTGAAAACTATAGCTGGTTTTGGGAAAAATGAACTTTTGTTGTTGATGTTTAGCCAGTTCATTATAGTTATACATCAGCAGCCAGATGAGGGAGCAAAGAAGGAGTCATTTTTGTTGCCTATTGACAATTAGCAGCAGTATTTTGTCTTCAAATATGCAGCACACTAATAAAAGATCATTTAAGAAGACCTTACACAACAAAAATGTTCCTTTGCAGATGTTTCATAATGTAGGAAATGTGTTTGACATGCTTGTCAGGCCTGAAGAAGACACCCAAGCTGTTTATTTGTCTTAATTAAAACTCAAGCTGGTAACTTTAATCCGGTTCTGCAGCACCGTGTGCCCTGAAGGCATCGACAGTATCAGATTCAGCTGTTTTCTTACAAACAGAAGATATATTTACTTCTGTGTAGATATATTTAGTGTGCACACACTTGCCAATTGAATCATTTAAACTGTGTGCAGACGATGTGCGATCGCCTGAAGTTAAATTAAAATAACATCAGATTTGTGAAGTTTTCACGTGGGAATCTTTCACTCTCGTTTGTTGCCTTTGTTTACATCTCCACCATTACTTCTCTTTTAAAGTAATTGTGTGGAAGCTTGGCTCGTTGGAGAATACCTGCACCTTTTACGACCAATGAAATGCTTCATGAAGCCTCGTAATTCCAATTTTCTGCTTTAGCTTCTCTTCATTTTTTAAACTGGTTGTTGTTGTTGTTCTCTCGTAACTCTTTGCTGCCATCACCATCTCCGAGTTCTGCTATCTAGGATGAGGTTGTGTCTGGAGCAGTGCATGGGACAGAGAGATAACCAGGGTGGGAACTACAGAGAAGAGAGCGAGTGTAATCTGTGAAAGAAAAACACACATTGTTGACTTTACATTATGACATGAATGGATGTGTATAGATTAAGGGGAATTTTCATCTGTCCGACCTCTGTTCCAGCTGATCCGCTTCAAGTTTTTTAACTCTGAGATATGTCAGAACCAACTTGAGGCAGTGCAGTGTTGCTGCCATTAAAGCCGGCTAGTTTGAACAGGCCAGACAGGCAGCCGGAGTCCGGGTTCAAGTTCTCTCAGGCGTCTGCAGACTGTCAAACGTGTTGAATTCAGTCGGCGTAAAACACGAGATACGTGCAGACAGGTTTTGAGAACAAACAGAGGAAGTGGAAACTCAAAAAAACAATATCATCATGGCTTCATAACTTATGTCCAAGTCAGAAAAGTGAACCCACACCGCATTGCACCCCCTCAACCACCCTCTTCTGAATCTGGCGTCGCGCCATGCTCCTTATTTCCTTTTTTGGCAGAAAGGAGTGCAAACACAATAAGTGCTGCAAGCTGCTTGTGCTTTAAGACGTTAAGTGCCATTTTTTTTGTGTTTTCACTGAAACTGTCACAGCTTAATCTAGATTCCCTAATGCTTCATCGCTGAAAACATGCACTATTACATTGGCAATGCAAGGGAAAAAATGGGAGACGTATTGAGGTTTTTTAAGATTTTTGTAGCTTGAATGGCAGGTGCAGGCTGCAGCGTGTAAGACACATTAATCTTTTGGAACAGCCAGGTGGATGATGGATGGATGAGAAAAAATGTAATTAATATAAAGTGCTGGAAACCAAGACAACAGAGTATCAGGATAGAGACAAGTCTACGATGTTAGTAGAGTAAAAGTAAAAGAACAGACATTTTATCAGCTAAACATGTGTGTATCAAAAGTAAGAGGACTTTAAGATTGTTTTATTACTATAAATATATTAAATAAGAGATTTTGAGTCGTGTTGATGCTCCACTGACGTGCATGTGCATGTTTTCCCGTGTCCCCCCTTAACAGAGTTTATTGAGGGACAGTAAAGTAAACTGCTGCCAACTATAGCTGCTGTTAGCTCAGTTTGTTAGCCAGGCTGTGGACACAGAGCACCAGCAAGTAGGAAGTTATCAGGCCAATGCTGATTGCAAATGCTGACCAGGGGAGGGGAGCCAGTGTCATGCCAGAACTGGAGCTGGACAAGCTGGCAATGTAACTGTGCTGAGAAACCAAAAAGACTGAAGAGAATGTTGCTGTCTTGCAAAAAGTTGCAGAACAAGAGTACATCTGTGACTACATATACTTTTATTATGCCTGTTAAATAAATTCCCACCGCTGAATCTACTCACAGGCACTCCATCACCCCTCAGTGTGAAGTCCGTGACCTTCCACATATGTCACTCCCATTCCCATAGTTTAGCAAAAAAAAAAACCTAAAGTATGCAGTATGCTGCTGGTGGAGAAGTGGATGCCAAACCCAGTGGCCCTCTGGATCTCTGCAGGCACTTCACAGTTGTGAGGAATGTGCAGAGCTTCACTGAATGAAGTCATCCCATGTCCCATGTCAGCTATCTGATCCGCTGTCCAGATGTTTTGTGTCATCATGACAGCCGGGATCAGAGTGGGAATACCAGAACACCATGGTGAATCCCCAACAGATGCTCGTATCAAAGTTTTCTCGCTCCAGTTCAAATATTTAGGGGGATCAGTGCCTGCAGTGAGATGTTTACATTTTTATTTATAGATATGATTTATTACTCTCCATTAACCAGCCGTTTCTTTGCAGTTCAGATTATCTTAAGCGAGCCACTGCAGTTATCATATTGAAATATCACGGCGCATTCCTCGAACAGGCCTGGCTCTGCGATTTGGTCTTCATAATTTGCCCGTCAAATTGCAGTTTAAAAGCGTACCATAAACGCCTTGTGAGGTCTCGACTCATTGGTCGTTGCATTTATCACATTTAAGTAAAAGACATTTATCAGGCATGTGTTTTGTTTCTTGGGAATAAATCGTTATCTGCAGCTTTCTGTTCTCAGGTCATCTTGATTCATTTTCCTCTTCTCTGGATGCTTATTGTTTTATTTATTTATTTATTTATTTATTTATTCCACACCCTACAGTACTGGTCTGTGTCTGCAGCACCTCCCATTTCCCTTGAGACAGGGGGAAGCAATGGCTCTTTACCTCATTCCTCCTTTCTAGCGTACTACTGTCAGTGAGGGCAGTGGAAAAGTGAGATATTCGGATGAGGTTCGGTCCAAAAACACATCATGTTTTCCTGGAAAGGCATCGAGCGAGAAGGTGCCTGTCTGCGCTCTCTTACCACTTAACAAGTGTAGGCAGAAGGGAGCCGCTCGCTGTGGTGGTTTTTCCCCGTGGCAGAACATGCTGACTTGTAAAAACAAAGTCTGCAGACTCAAAACTAAAGCCATTACGCTCGGCGTGCTTATTGAACAAGGTCTTGCAGAACAGCTGTGCGCTTTATTTATCTTCACTTTCAGAGATTTGCGCCGTGTGAGGCTCACCAGCGAGAGCTTATGAGGATTGAGAGTGAAAGCAGAGTCATTCCTGAGCCATCTTTATCAGCTCCATGGTAAATTACATGGCCTGAGCGCCGCTGTTTTATCAAAGCAGCATACAGTATGTCAGGATTTACTTAGACTAATATCATGTGCTTCTTCTCCCCGGCTTCTGTAAATAGGAATCACAGGAACAGACAATGGCGTGCTTTGTGTGATCTGTCTGTCTGTGTTCTCTTTCCACGTCTGCCGGTCATACAGTAAACCTCGTGTCTCCATCCGCAGCCTGGAAATTAACACGCCGGGTTGGGATTAACCTTTACTTATCCAAACACGGCTCACCAAAGGATGAACACACTTTTCCTGCCACACAGTGCTTCACATTCACGCTAAAAAACCACAGAGGGTTTTCAGGTGTAACCATGTGCACTGTGTCAGCTACAGTAGAGGTCATCCGTTTTTTTTTAGTAACATTGGTTCAAGCTGCATTTTTAAACAGTAGAGCTGGGCGATAAGACTCCAAACTTCTATTCCTTCAATATTTCTTGTTGTATCAGGTCACGTCTAACGTGATTATAGGTGCATTGTTCTAGTGGCACCGGCTTCCCAACAAATCTAAAAATCAGCAATGACGTAGATCGTCAGAGGAGCTAAGGTGGGATGGATGAAGCCTGGGTGCTCAAACTAGTCACCGACCTGTCAATCAAAGCAGCCACACTCTTAATTATGTATAACTTTAAGTCTTAATATAATACAAACAGGTGAGTTGCCATGTATTTACCTCCGAGTTAGTCTGTGTGTACTTTTCCACGCCATGCCGCCATGTTGAAGCGCCATGTTTCTCCTCTCTCTCCTCTCCTCTCATATTTTATAAATGTTTCACAGCCTCTGTGGTTTACACTTCATGCTAGGAAGCAGAGAGTGATTCAAGGGTGCGTCCTACATAGATTATATTTGACCTGTTGATGGTGTATTGCCTTTGCGAGATCACCATCGGAAAAAAAAGAGATTTAATCTCAAGGGATTTCTTTGTTAAATAAAGATTAAATAAAATATAATAAATCTATATGCTGCTGTAACCTTCGCATATGGTCAGCTGTCATCTTCCATGTTCAGATACCTGGTTTACCTACGAGCTGACATCATGTATCACGTGGTGTACTTGTGGTAACCCCATTGAAAAGGCTGCAGCCTCCATTGGACCTTCTCTACAGAGGCTCTGTGAGTTTTTGGGAGTGAAAACAACCTAAGAATAGATTTGTTATGTAGGCATTAGTGTCCCCGTCCTGCACTTTAAATGAAGTATAATCTGTGTGTTAAACAAAATAATATTTTCCCAAAATAGCTTCGGGGATTCGAACAAGCAAAATCTTAATTATCCTCCAACTACTACTGTTCCCCTGCAGGCCAGTTTTCCTACAAGCATAAATTTGACTTTTCATGCTTAATAATTGAAAATCTTTTAAAGTTAAAGTAAGAAATATCTTTTGAAAACATGCCGTTACATCTATACACATACAGCATGTGTGACAGTAGAGCAAGAGTTTCCGGGGGAGTCCAGAAATAGATTTGTTTCTTTTTAGCGCAGACCCAGGCCCGTTTTTGGAAAAACCTTAATCACACGGCTAAGGCAGCGCTTTAAGTAGCTATGTTTTCCGTTTCCTTGTTTAGACATGTTCAATTGCTCTGTAAGCTAGATCACAGTATGTTTCAGATGTGGTCTAGCATATCCAGGGACACTCTCTCTTAGGAGCTGAGGGGTTACAGAGCAGAGCTGTAATCCAGACTGCCTACACAGCTCTGGGGCTTTTTCCCAGGCCTGAGAGCCCCAGAAATAGAGTTTGCCTTGCTCTCTCCTGCAGTGAACCAAAGTTTCCCACTCTTCCACAGAGCTCGGGGTCCCAGCTGAGTTAACCATACTGATAACCGACTGAATGCCTCAAGTGTCACAGAGACGAAAATAACTTTGCACTGACATTTTCAATTAAAAGACAAACAAGCAAATTATAAAAGATTAGTATACTTCAGAAATTATATAATTTGCTTAACGTCTCAGTAAAAATCTTACAGGAAAATATGTATTATTAAGTAACAGTGGTTTTTTTTGGTGCTTGTGATACATTCATACAACAAATTTACTTAAAACATGAATATTACAGCGTCTGTCGCGTTATTTGCTGCATGCAAGGTAACTGTGAAAAGAAACATGAAGAATAAAGACTGATCATTTAAAACAAATAATGAAAATATGGAAAATACAATGACCAAAATCCTTCCCCAACACTAAATGTAAATATGATGTGACTAGTGTCAACATGTATGTAGAAAGTAGATGTTTCTACTTAAAAAAAAAAAAAACATGTATCAGGAACTCAGTGGAAAGAACAAAGACGTGACTGTGTGTTTTAGTAGGCTGGTAGACATTCCTCCTGTGTCATTTAAATAAAGTCAGACAATAGAAATTCTCGATTTTCTTCACCCAAAAACATGCGAGCAGAGATTTAAAAACAAACAAAGCCCCCGCTTCCTCTGCCTGCGCTGTTGTGTCTAGAGTTTGCGCTGCGCAAAAGGAGTCATTTGTTTTTATTGAAGGACAGGAAAGAGTTAAACAATCAGAGGTTACAAAATAATGGTGTGGAGGGTGGGTGGTCCCCTGATGATTACTATTTATCACGGATGAGAAGAAGAGAACTCAGGAAAAGGGTTGGGGATGTGGATTAGGACAGAGAGGCGGCGTCAACAGAGGCGAGCTGATGCTGTAATACATTTGGGTGGAGGGAGCAAGGTGGTGAGGTCATGGTGAGAACGAAGGGGGGGGGGGAAGGAAAATAAAGCGTGTGATTAAAATGTGGAATGTGAATATCTGAAGCTTGGGAATCCGTGTTTCCATCGGATACTCCCCAAACTGTGCAGCGAGGGCGGGAACAGAGAGTGCACACCCAGGAAATATGACTTGGCACTCTGTAAAGAGAGGCACAAGATTTTTAGTGGTAAATAAAAGTAAATGAGATGTAGTATGAACGCCGGAAACAGAAAGGGAGGTGTGACTGTACAATGCAAATGGTTAAATAGCGACATGATGCTTGAGAATCCAAAACTGGTGGCTTGTTTTCGAGGCGTACGTTCGTGAGCATTCCAGCCTGCAGCCATCAGCCAACTTATCACTTTAGGCCACAGATACGTGGAGTGAGTTAATGGTCATCAAAGAGCAAGCAGCGGAGGAGGGAAGTTCAGCAATCAGCTCGGGAATAGTGGGAGAGACTGAAAAGTAAAGAGGCCGGGACGTGATAACAGTGTGAGGCTGCGGGGACAGGTCCCTCCTGTCACAGGCTGCGGCGTGATGTTGAACAGCTGTGAGAGAGAGAGGCTCACTTCCTGTATCCCAACCCACAAAAATACACTCTCGAGCAGAAGAGATAAACTCCTCCAAAAAAAAAAAAAAAACAGCCTTGTACCCGACACACTGATGGAGACGTTTTGAGTTTGCATATTCACGCCGCCCGCTGTGTTTCTCAACCCGTCTGCAGGGAAGTGAAACATGTTCTTCTTCTCCGACCGCCGCATCTGCGAAATGGCTTTCTGCAGACGCAAAGCTTAATGAGAATGCATTCTTCCTTTAGTTTGCTTCGTTCAGCAAGTCAGCTATTTTCATCTAACAGGGCAAAGGCAGGCCAGGCGTATATATATATCTTAAGATTCATCTATGCTGTTGGTGTGAGACTTGTGGAGCTTTATTTCTATTTTTGTGTGAGATTTCAGCTTAAAGAAGAACAAGAGGTTTAACTTTATTGATGAAGGAGAAGGCCCAAAATACAACCACACACACTTATAGATATGTAAATGTGGAGAGAGATGGTGGAGTGATTGCCAGCATTGTAGCTGGGAGCAGTTAGGGGTTCGGTGCCTTGCTCGAGGACGCCTGGCCAGTGCCGGACGTGAACTTGCACCTCTGCAGCTACCAGTCGATACTCCATAGTTGAACTTCGGCTCCCGAGCCAAGTCCCAGCTATGGACTGGATTTAAAATGTGACAAACAATATATCCAGACTGTTAGATTATTCATCAGTTGTGATTGTTTGACTTTCTTCTTTTCCAGAAGGATTCTCCATCCAAGCCGTCCGTGGCTGAGCTGGCTGGAAGATTCAGAGGTCATATTCTACCAATGCCCACCTCAAATGACGAGGTACTTCATTTATACCATATATAGCAGCCATACAGAAATATACTAAATCAAGTGTCTTGTTATTGTGTATTTATAATTGCTGCTTCCTTTTTTCTTTGTAGTTTCGCCGAAGACCGCCATGTTCCCTCAAGTTGCAAAATCAAAAAGATGATAATGACGAATCAGATGTAAGTAATTATATTTCTTTACTAACCGACGTGCTATAAATCTGTCTCCTTCTTGTTTACTGTGTTTGTAATGACAACACAGTAAACAGTGTACTGTTGCCAGACAACTTATCTGTTTTTTCTTCTGCCTAAAACTTTTAGCAAAGTCGTGTTTCTGTTTTGTTTTTTTAATTAACTACCAAACAAACCATATAGACCTACTTTTGCACAAAGTACAACAACTATGTGAACATCACAAGCATGTGGGACAAGTTATTTTATTTATTTAATACTATTCAAATCTTAATATTTACTGGGACATATGCTTGTATGTCAAGGTTTCCATATTTTAAAGGAATATTTATATATATATATATACATATATACATATATATACATATATACATACACACACACACACACACACACACACACACACACACACACACACACACACACACACACACACACACACATATATATATATATATATATATATATATATATATATATATATATATATATATACACATACATATATATATATATATTTTTTTCTTTTTCATTAACTCTGTGTTTTCTTGCAGAAAACTACTGTCCCCGCCAAACCCTTTAAAGTGAAGGTGAAGAACTCCCCCATCATCGAGAAACTCCAGGTAGAAACACCTCGCAACATTTAAATAACATGTTACTGTAGGATGCAGTATACAGGCAGAAGGTTGTGTAGGCAGGACAATCGCGATATTTAAAGCATGACTGCCACCCACTGTTCAGTCGGCATCGGTGCCTGAGCTGCTCGCACGCTGAGAAAAAAAAGAGGAAGAGCTTGTCCCTGATGCCGCAATCGGCTCAGATTAATGAGGTAATGGGATCACGGTCACCCAGCCTCCTCCGCTGAGGCTCCCACTCACCACCATCGATCCTTTTTAGTTAGCAGTTCACAAGGTGGGCAGCCATGGGACAAAAGGGCTGCCGCTTCTCCCTCTTCCTCTTCTCCCCCGTGCAGGTAGGACACAGTTCTTAAAGTTGAAACAGTGGGACTAACTCGATTAGATCTCAGAGTGGATGTAGCTGTTGTTGTTTTTTTGAGACTTAAAAGGTAATGTCAGGACGTAGAGGTGAGTTTTCAAAGCAGGAATGTCTCTTTTCTTTCTGTGACATTGTTCATACAGTTACAGAATTCAAGGAATAGAAATAAGGAACAATAGTTCGAGACTAGACGGTTTTTAATTGTTTAATTCGTCACTTATTTATTATATTTCTAAGACAATCTCAGTTTTTTACTCTCACTTTAGGTTCATAGTAGAGTTTTAAAAGTGCTGTTAAAATAAATCTAGCTCATTGTTTGAATAAGTTTTATTAGAACACAATCTACTAAAGAAGATTACAGTTTCTGGAAACTTCCCCCCTGCAGGCCAATCTTGCTCTGTCACCCACTGCCCTGCTGCCTTCACCCAAGAGTCCCGAGGCCAAGATCCCATCTGCGCCGCTGTCCCCCACCACACCCTGCAGCCCGGCGAGCCCCAACCTGCGGCCCTCACATCTGTCCAGCGAAGACGAGGATCCTGTCAGCTTCAGCGACCCTCCTGAAGGCACCACGTTGCCGAGCATCAACAAGGTAAACGTTGGACTAGTTTTGTGGTGTTGACAAAATGCACCTTAGATCACCCTTTCTGGTCTTTTGGATGAGTTCAGACAAACACAAGCTGCTGTAACATTGAGAAAGAAATATTTCTTAATGAACCGTGACGCAACAGCCGGACACATGGCCCCCCCCCTCCCTCCACGTTGACGTGTTTCTCAGTGGGTGTCCTGCATCTTCTCTTTAAGCAGGCCATGAATAAGCTGGATGCCCCTGTAGTGCATGAGTGCTGTTGCAAGGGGGATTGAAGATGTAATCCCATTAGCCTAGTTAGAGTCTCTTGGTACTATTTTGTCCAGTGCTCTCACGCATATGCTAATCAAACTGTTACCGAAGCTCATTTGATGATTCACTGATGTTGAATATAGATTCTTGTTTGTCCAAGTCGCCTTGAATTTTCTTGCTTTTTTCCCACACAGACTCGTGCACGGCTATCATTCAAGAGGCGCCCACCCACAAGACAGCACAGGAGGTCAGCTGGAGACGAGTCAGGGGCCTTTGGGAGTGCTATGTCCCCATGTGAACTGTACAGCCCAAACGAAAATGGGGACGAGGACCAGGCTTTCAACAGCCCGGCTGAGGAGGCTGGAAACGGACTGCCTGCCAGTCTGAAAGAAGCCGAAGAAAAGGACAAGGACTGTGAAAAAACAGAGGATGAGGTAGCAGCAGACGACAAGAGGAGAGATCCGGAGGAGGATCAGGAAGCAGAGACTTTGGAGGAGAAGCCTTCAGAGCCGATAGAGGGCGATGTTACGGCAGGAGAGGGGCAGGCAGAGGCGGCAATGGAGGAAGGAGAAAGTGACCGAGTGTGAGCTGTGAAAAACAAATATATGAATAAGTTATTCAGCGCTTTGAATCAGAAAACAACTGTTTTTAAAATGTCTTGGGTACCTGCTCTGTTTTAAGTCCCTCTATCGCCCTCTGCTGGTCTTCTAGAGAACAGGTCTATAAACACTGGAGGGTTGTGAGAACAGCTGTTCTCTGCACATGGACATAAGCTTCACAGTTATACCGAGTCTGCGTGATCAGACTCTTGTTTTTATGATCTGCATCGAGTCAAAGACATTTTGCTAAGAGTGCACTTCCATGTCAGACGTCTCTGTCATGTACAGAAAATACTGAATGCTGGGTCGACCAAAGGCTAGAAATATATTATTAGAGTCACATATATATTAGTAGATATATATAACATGTGCTGACATATCAAATCACTTTAGGTTGAAATTATATATTTTGCTTATTTAGTTTTCTTCCGATGTGCGATGTTGGTGTACTTGTCTCGCTTGTCTTTTATTTTGTATAATATAAAATATCTAAATCACAGAGTTACTGTGAAGTGACTGGGATCCTCGAAATAAAAAGCCTCCTTCTTATATAAGTTAAAAAAAAAGAAGTCGACATTACGTGTGTTTGGTCAAATATTTGTGTTGAAACAATCGATATGAGTCAGTATGTATATCTTGTTTATCTTTTGCTTAATTTAGTGAACAGTCTTGAGTCAGGTGAGGCCAAAGAAAGCATGAATTTGTAGTAACAAAGGTGTGACTGGTGATACAGGATAGCAGTGTGAAAATGCAGATTTAAAGGCTTCTACACACAGACGAAAGACTGAGGTGATTTAAATCATCAGGGAGAGTTTCCTGTGACCTTTTAAAGAAGCTAGTGAAGTAAAACAGGAGCATTGTTATGTTAGAATTAGTATTTTTGGTCTATTTGGCGCCCCCTAGTTGCAGACTGGAGTATCACTGTTGTACATGTGGATAACTGTACACGTATATCTGTTATGATTGTGACAGTCGACAGCCTTGCTGACACCAAACGTCGAGAACAACAAAAGACGTAACAGCCAGCTGATATTACTCTCTAGTGCAACAACAAGAAGTCCAGCTCGGCCTTTGTCTTTCTGTCTCGCCAACGAGTCAGTCCCAGATTTACTCTCGTCTCGGTCTGTCGCTCTGTCTTCTTCTTCCTCTGTCGTCCTCTTCAGTCTCTTCACCTCTGCCTCAGCTGGGCCCAGTTATGTTGCCTGCTCTCCTGGCTCTGGTTCTGGTGTCCATGCCGGCGTCACTCCCTGTCTGCAACGTTTTAATCTAGTAGGTTAAATTAAAACAAGGCTGACAACTATTTGATGTATCAACAACAATATTAATAATAACTGTTTATTTATATAGCATGTCTGATCAAAGCATGGCACCAGACTCATTCAAACCTTTTCTCCAATGACTCGGGAAACGCTCCTGAAAACGATGGATAAACAGCTTTTATTGCACCTGCTTCTGTCGGACAAATTACACCTCAGTGATTCAACATACGTAATCACGTCATTTTCCACTGCAGGTCTGCCCATTATCAACCAGAGCAGAGGTCTAATATCTGAACACATCTGTGTGCATGCAGAGCATTAAAATCAAAAGCCAGGTGTCTTTAAACATATCACACAGTGCTCCTGTTCCTGCCTGTATTTTGTATGAAAATCAAATTAAAAAAAAAAAAAGTTTTCCACCTTGACCTCTGTCAACCTCTACTGGTGATATTTAGCAGTAAATGCAATAACTGTAAAAATGTAGAATATGTGTGTCCTCTATAACTGGTAGGCTACTTTACCTTAAAAAATGTCAACTTAAAGGACCAGCAGGATTGAGTGCAACTTCCTCACAACCTCCTTCCAAGCATGAAGGAAAAACGTGAAAAAACTTGATAGGCCAGTTCTGGGCTTCTGAAGAAACATCAGGGCAGACTGTGTGGCAGTAGTTTCAACATGCTGAGAACGAGAGGGTGACGGCAAGGTAGATGCAATCTGCAACTACCTTGCTAAATCTTACACACTAGTCCTTAAAGGTGTGGGGGAAGTGATTGTGAAGGAAACCATGACTAATAGCAAGATGCAGTGCCAACGACAACAACTAGGGATGGGAATTGATAAGATTTTTACGATTCCGATTCCGTTATCGATTCTGCTTAACGATTCGATTCTTTATCGATTCTCTCATCGATTCTGCTTAACGATTCGATTCTTTATCGATTCTCATTTGGGGAAAAAAAGGAGAACAACAGTTTGATCAATATCAACTTTCTTTAGTTAGAAGTATCACGAACTTACAAAACTAACCGCGAGGTCAAAAGAGGCCCACAGCCTAGATAATAGTAACTACCTTCCGTAGTAACCGCAGAGGTGCTCATAGCCTGGCTGCTGCTGCTGCTGCTGCTAGGTTGAGATTCATCTCCAGTCCGAAGCGCGTCAAAAACACAACATGTATTTAAAAATATTGCATGTTGTGTGCGCAAATGTTTCTGCATGTTTGTTGTGTTCCCTCCTGACGCTGTTATCTCCACTTTGCAATGATTGCAAGTCGCCCTGTTGCCGTCTTTATTGGTAAAATGCAGCCGAACTTTGGAGCGATTGAACCGAGTGGGGGCCATTGTTTACTACTGATTGTACTGTACGTGCCAAACTTGCGTAAGTTACGTGGAGTAATTTGTTGTGCTTTCTGGAACCGATAAGAGAATCATTAGGTAAACTGCCAAACGATTTCATGGAATTAAAACAAACGGAACTGGTTCTCAACAAGAACCGGTTCTTGATTCCCATCCCTAACAACAACACAGCAACTACTTAGTTAAAAAGTTATTGCTGCACACTCACAGTTCTCCAGATACAGCTAACATCGCAACAACAGCATGTGTTGGCAAACTAGGAGGTAAGATAAATATCCGTGGGCAAGTAATTTAACACCTGACGTAAAAATCATGGCTGGACTAACAAGTTCTTATCAGAGCAGATTGTTTTAAGGAGTAATCTGATTTGACTTTCAATGGCCACACCTTAAAACAACACTGCGTAGAAACCGGCATATAGTAGTTCCCACAGATTCTCAGTGCAATGCCACTGTCTCAAAAAAGAACAGCTATACACATTGTTTAGTTATGATTATATTTGATTTGATTATGATTAAAGTTCAGCGTCTTTCAGCCTTTTATTTCACAAAGCTGTCGCCAACGACTTAAAGTCAGTTTACTCTTGTCCAGAGGCTCTGCCTCCACTTGCCCACACTCGCCCAGCTCCAGTTCTGGCACGACCTTGGCTCCACTTCCCCTCCAGCATTTGTCTGCGGCCTCGGTGTAAAAACCATCCAAAACACCTGTGGTACAAACACGTTGCTCTGAGCTCAGAGGCCAAGCAGCCTGGTGAACAAACTCCATAAATTTCTCTATAAAATATGATTTCAGTTTCACCAAAAACAAGTGAAATAGTTGGTGGGGTGTAGCGTTAGGTATGATGATCGCACCCAGAAGCAAAGTTGGTATGACATCACCTGACTATAAATCAGTGTAGCGTCAACATGATTTTAAATCTCTTATTTTGTAATTTTAAAAAAATTGCACAGTGTTGATTAAACTTAAATTGTTTTCTATCTATATTTTAATTGTAATGTAATATTTAAAAGGTTTAAAGCAGGTGCAGATAATAATTATTTATGTAGAAAGTTGGCTAGGATGTTTAATTTATCTCTTACAATTATGACTTGTGGTTAAAATCAATATAACAGAGAAGCATCGAAGACATGTGAGGAATTCCTTTAATTTGAATAAAGCTGAGAGCAGGTAAACAAGTCTCCAGCTGGATATCCTGTGGTTAAGTCAATATTTACGCATCATAAAGTCCTCGAGGATTGAGTGTTTATACGCGGATCCCGTTAAATTCACATCATGTTGTTGCTGTAAAGTCGCGTCCACGGTGTCGTGTTCAGTCGGTGTTCGTGTATCCACCCCCCACTTTGCTTGACAACGCCTTCCGACGTCAGGCGCACCGAAACTTGAAGGAAACTCACCTGGCAGGCTGGGAGAGGGACGCACGGACAGTGAAGGAGGATTCAAATAAATAAAAAAAAACACTTTCCCAGGAGCTGTCAGGTGTTACAATGTGAACTCACTGACAGACCTGCTGATTTTGAAGAACCGGTGCCTTTTTGAAGACGATCATAACTCCGCAGAGCGCACTTTCATTATTTAAGTCCCTGAAGAGGCTTCCGGGTTGGAAGTTCAGACAGGCGGCTGATAGTGAGTGTAATTCAGGACTGGGAAGAAACATGGACATGGAGGACATCGAGCTGCGGGAGATCAAGACGAATGGAGACCATGCAGCGACATATGTGAGTGTATAATTAAGATTAATTATATATAAGACAAATAAAACATGTGTGATTAGAAACATAATTACATTTAATTCATTTTTCTCTATGTGAACATCAGGACTGAAGACATGTGTGTGTCTCAAACATCAACCCTACCTTTATTGTGTTTATTTATTATTAATTTAAATGTGTAAATATCATCACTCATACAAAATCTACAAATTCATACTCTCACACCCACCTGCTACAACTGGCTACATAATTAGTTCAGCATCCTTTGCACTTTTGTCTAATTCTTCCATCCACAGTTGTTTTTGTTATATTCATATTTGTATCTGTGCATAGTAGTTTAACGTTGTAGTTTAATGTGATTTTGTGGTGTTTCATAGTAATATTTCCTCCTCCTCC
Source organism: Collichthys lucidus (assembly GCA_004119915.2). Lineage (NCBI taxonomy): Eukaryota > Metazoa > Chordata > Actinopteri > Sciaenidae > Collichthys > Collichthys lucidus. Next base: position 9,263,763 of record CM014090.1, read on the forward strand.
TAGATGACAGCAGGTAATGGAGGCGGTGCAGCAGAGCGTGAAGAGTTACTCAATCCTCGGGTGAGTTTATATCAAAGTTGTGCTCTTGCTCTTGTTGTATGTTGCTTTTGGTTTTGTTCAGGCTGTTGATAGAAACGTGTCATCCCCTGTATGAGAGGGAGTTTTCCTCTGCGTGGAAGTGGATGAATCAACATCCTCGCTGACTTATTTCATTTCTAGTAAAAAGAGTGAAGTGACATAATGTCTGCTGTGTCTTTGCGTCAGACTGCAGATCATAATGGGGAGACGGTGTCCTGTAGCAACGCCGCAGAAAATGGAATGAATCTAGGAAATGCAAAGGTATGAAGACTTTTAGTAAAACTTGTTTCATTTCCTCCCACGCTCGAAATAAATGAAGTGCAACTTTCCTGAAGTTATCTTCCCATCCATCCTCTAAACACTAGAGAGAACAGAAAGCAGCTATAAATAACTTTGTATACACTGTATTTGAATTTTATTTCCTGTTTCCCGATGCCTGTGAAGTTATGCCTTGAGTTATATCTCATTAAAGCGACTCTCCATTTATCCTGTAGCTGTGTCCTGATAAAGATATTTCATTGTGCTTTCAGAGGAGCCCAGTGTGCCGGATGAAGAAAGAGCTCAACAAGGTCGTCTTCTGGAAAATCAGACTATGGATGGTCATCGTCTTCATCTTTCTCCTCATCGCTGCTGTGATCCTGATTTCGCTGCTCCTGTGCTCATGTAAGGTTTTTATAAAGATAAGTGTGTTTGCATGAGGCGTATCAAACAAACAGAGGCCAACGTGAACATAAGACAAACACTGTAAATGCTGTTTCCAGAAAAAAGTTGGCACGCCTCGTGAAATGTAAATAGAAACCAAATTTCTCAACACTTTAGATGTTTAAACTGAGTCACTGAGCTCTTGTTTATGAAAAACCATATGCTCATGTTGAATCTAACGACGACAACATGTTAAGACGGTGTCATATTTATCACTCAGCTCATCGCTTCTTCTTCTCTAAGCGTCTGGGAACTGAAAGTTGATTAGTTTCCCATTCTTGCAACAGTCCAAGGTTACCTTTGTTGTATTTGACATTTCATGATGTCCCAACATTTGCAATATGCGACATGTTGGGACCGGCCACCTTAACACACAAGCTCTTTCACCGCGGAGCCCTGCTGTTGTGACATGTGCAGAATGTGGTTTGGCCTGGTGTCGCCTTTAATAAGTAAGGCCGTCCTTGAATGACTTCTGCTTGGCAGCAAATGTTGCTTTCAAACCTGTATATGTCAACATTTGGTCACCACAAGTTGGCATTGTGCTATGTTTACTTAAATATTTTATTTCAGTGTTTTGCATGTCACATTTAGTTTTTTATTAACATTTTACACGGCGTACCAAATGTTCTTAAAATCTGGTACAGTACAAACAATAGAAATCTAATGCTAAAATAATATTGCTTAATTAAATACAGCAGGTAGACTTTAATTTTTGACTCATTTTCTCTTTGAACAGTTATCTATGATGACCCGGACGAGAAGTTTGATCCTTCATTGTTCAAAGTTCCTCTGTATTTTAATGGGAGCTTCCAGCTGCCTAATCTGGCCTTTACAGAGGAGCTGTACTCCAGTGAAAACCAAACTCTGGCTGCTGACATTGAAAATAAGGTTTGGACAATTATATTATCAATTAATTGTATGTATAACTTGGAATATATATGTTTGGTTTGCATACAGCAGGGGTCGGCAATTAGCGGCCCGCGGGCCAGAACTGGCCCGCCGTCAATTTATATCTGGCCCGCTAGATGACGTTGATTTATTTTAATATATACATATATATTTTTAAATATATCTTTTAAACCTCATGTTTCCCTTCAAAACACAAAAATTCCACAGATTTCACAACATTTATTAAAAAGTAGCTGATAAGTAACGTGACAGCAGCCAGAACATCCTCGCAGCCTCTTTACTTGACGCACAGGTCGGAACGCTAATTGGCACGTGCGTGCGCTGTAACCTGTGGAAAATAAAAGTGTCCTGTGTCCCTCTTGCAACGGACAACGTGAACAAATATGTTTTATTAAATGAAAAAAACAAAACCAAACAAGGTCGGCAGATCTGCGCTGCTGTATACTGTAGCGACCCTGCAGTTATGTGTTTTATGTTGTAATGTGAGTTCGGTGGTTTCCCATGGTCCGTGAATGCACCTGTATGAGAGCAAGGGGGCGGGGGAGCAGGTGAGAGGGTGTGTGCGTGTGTGTGAGCGTGTGTGGAGAGAGACGACATGAGTGAGGCTGGAGAGTGGGACATGTTCTGTGAGTTTGGCGTGGTTATTGCCTACAATAACCGTGTTCTGCAATAAGTCTGTTTGGCAATAAAGGCCGGTTTTGCAACATAACGTCTCTTCATTCCTGACGCGTCCGGCTGGACGTTACAATACATTAATTACGGCAGGTTGCTAGGGCAGGTTGAGTGTTTCATGACAGACGCAGTGGGCGTTTAAGGCCGTAACCACACACTTTTATACACATTGTTACACGCATTTTGTACAGTGCTCCCTTAATAAATCAGGACGTAGAACATACGTGCGGTTCTCACTCAGCCAATCAGGACGCCGCCCCCCCCCCCCCCCCCCCCCCCCCCCCCATGGTCATGGCCCGCGATGGAATTGTCAGAAAAAAATTGGCCCGCGCCCAAACTTAATTGCCGACCCCTGGCATACAGGTTTCATTCCTGTCTGTTGTCCACACCTACATTAATTAATCCTTAATAGAGCATGCATCAACATGCAGGATAATAGCTTTTGCAGAAGTGGTATGCACAGTAGGGCATATAGCACCTGTGTTGCAAGTATTGTCAATATGTTTCACATTTAAAACATAAAGTACATTCATTAAAACCTGTATTAGCAAACTGCACTTCACACTATAGTGTGACAGCTGTTAAGTGTCAGGTGAAAAACATTTTCTCAGCTGAGACAGAAATGCTGCAAGCTATGAACTTTGTTTATACTCACTGCTTCCGGGAGCTGAAAGTGCACTGCAGATGTTTTTTTTTTCAGACAGATCAAATGCAGCAGAGTGGATCTTACCGTGAAGTGAAAGTATGTTAGCACAGGAAAAAACACACATTAACTCACATTGTTTGCTTCTGCCTGTTTCAACCCGCCCCACCCAGCTCTCTGACCTGTATAGAGCCTCCCCTGCTCTGGGAAGATATTTCAACAACACTGAGATACAAGGTTTCAGGTATGCACACTTATCACACTCCCTGTGCGCTACTTTTTTCTATCTTTACTCCTTTCCTACTCATTTTCTTTTCTTCCCACAGAAACGGTTCAGTCATTGTTGACTACCAGCTGACATTCCTCATGCCTGAAGAAAACCAGGATCAGCTGAGAAACTTTACTCTGAGCAGGGAAATGGTCTACAACGTGTTCAGACAGTTTCTATATGACCAGGAAGCAGATGAGTCAGCGCCCACGTACATTGATCCAGTTTCCCTGATCATGTTTTTAGGACACTGACGACAACATGTTCCCAAACAGACACTCATATGTGCAGCGTATGACTTCTCAGTCTCATGTGTGAACTTCCCACATGTGTGTAGAAATGCTTCATATGATGCACAGGAAGCTACGTGACCACAGTTACGGCGACGTCGGTCACGACTGCAGCTCGTGCATGCATGAGCTCATTGTGGGTTCTGTATTAACAGACTGCTCTTAATTCAAACCAATCAACAAACGGTGCAGGACCCGTCCAGTAAAATGGACTCTTACAAGAGTATACTGACAAAAAAAGCAGGACTTTGCTGAGCATATGCTGAGATTATATTGTGTATTTCTGTGCCTTGCATAACTGCAAGTTTATCAAGTGTTGATTGAAGTGTCACTCCTGTAATTATTTATATTCGTCCTTGACCTGTCACTGTGATTAATGCATGGCCATTTGTGCAAAACCTGTGGCTGAATATGTTTTTTTTAAAGTAAATACATGTTTTTTATATGTGCACACACGTGCCACGTATCTTCTGTCACCAAATTTGCAAAACCAGAACTGGACTGTGGACTTTGCTTAGAGAGTGACAAACATTTAGGAAAATAAGCTTTGACTCCATGTACATTTTATCAGTAAATGCATTACATTTGCATTTCTCTGAAGCTTTGACCTCATTAACCTGCTGTATTTCTAACCATCTTCATGGTTGAACAGTAGAGGGTGTGCATGTCCCACATGAAGTGACCAAATACTGTTGACTTCATTTTTTTAAATCCTACACTGACATATTGTCTCGCCTGAGTTGTGTTTGTAGCAGGCTGTTGTGGTATATGTTTAACATGTTTATCAACTGTGTCAGATTACAGTTTGTGTCCTCACAGTGATCCATCCTCTAATAACATTACATCTGTGCATAATGTTTATGCCAAATTAGCCGTTTATAAACTATCTATTAGTTAGTAGCTATAAGCCATCCATCCACCACATGGTTATTAACAGGTTGTCACTCAGTACAAGACTTCATAACGTTTGAGCCAACTTCTAATTGCCATGAGAAGAACTTCTTATTTTTGTGGTGCAAACACGTCTGATTAATGCTGATGGTTTTATTAAAATAAACTTGTAAGATAAAAAAAGAAAGATTTTACAGATGTTGTATTTGTCAGTATTTGTCTGCTGAGAGTTAATGTGAAGCTCTGATGTATTTTCAGTTGCAGAGTCTGTTAATCCCTTATTTTATTTGCAATGGATTTTGGGTTAATAAAAAGCCAAAGATTTTTAAATTAAATTGCATTAAATAATCATTATGTTTTTTGTTTTTTTGTTCTCTTCTCTCTTTTGTTTTTTCTTCCTGCAGGTAAATATATTTCCACGTGCAGTTCTCAAACTTCTTTGCTGCATGACAAAGTCACATGCTGGTCAAAAGGTCAAAAGTTTATCCACGAGATTTCAACTGTACATAAAACCAAACCACACCACCTGCTCTTTGAAACCCTCAAATGTTGCAAATGTTGGGATGAGTCCCAGAATGAACTTGCACATTTCTGTTCAGACTGGATCTATTGACTCAGGCTGGACACGTTTAGTCACGATTGTACTGTACCTTTGTTCTGTTAAAGCAAACACTTTTTTGATCTGTTGGCAGCTGTGACTCATCATGGCACCAGGCTGCAGCGTGGATCAGCACACTCGCTGCCTGTGCTGCCTTGTAGTCACCGGTGGTTCATTTTCTGAGTCCTACATTAAGAATGGTCAATCGTCTAAAGCCAGATTTACTATAATAAGGACCTGAGCAACTCTCAGTTGTACCCATAATCCTCTGAGGACTGCCATGATTTGACAGTGCACATGTATTTATACATTCTGGGTTATTGTACCCACGGCAGATTCCCCGGTGATTCCCCGCCTTACCTGTGTTTCCGGTGTTTCCCGCTCTTTCCTTTCGTTCCTACGAGAGTAGTTTCCCCTCCCACCTGCAGTACATCTACCCGGCTTTTTTAACCATTCTTCCACCATATCGATGTTAAATGAAGTTATCATTTGTGCATTATGGAGGGCCGTTACCATTTTTTTAAGGAAAATAGTAAAAAATAAATGTAAAAAAATATATAATCTAAAAATATAATCCAATTATTACTACGATGCATTACTATAAAATATCATTTAAAATCATATAACTCTTGCAAGTTACGCTGATCTTTCTAATCAAAACATCACTTTAACTGTCAGTGTTGCTCTGGTAATTTAGCTTGCCTCTAACTTTGAAAATGAGACCTAATGATGGTTGGAATGACTTGAAATACAAATGCAATTACTATTAAATTAATTAAATCAAGCAAATGTTGTTGCCATATTATTGTGAAATATTGTCGTTTGAGCAGCCTTGGCTTCGATAAGTTTGGGTCAATCTCATGTCCTTCTACCTCTCACCCTGCATGCCCCCCAGCTTCAGAGCTAAACCCCGTCAGCGAGGCTTCCCTCGCTCCACATTCACACCCTGCCACCCTGCTGCAGATGGATCCCATTACATTACATCAGCTCACAGACTAGCAATCCTCCCACAACGAACCTTTTTCTTAACCAGCACTACTCACTCCTCGTCCTGCATTTGGGTTACTCACAAAGTTTTCAAAGTCATTGTCATTAGATTGATGATTATGTAATGTGTCTTAACAGGTTTTTTAATGTGCTTAATGGTTAAGGTTCAGTTTTTTTTGGCATTTACAGGAAAACATCTTCATGTCGAGAACAATCACAACATTCTGTGCAAATGAGAGGTCTGACTGGATTACAGTCGGTAATGTAATAAACAGACTGTAGGAGAAGAACATTAACATTTGACATGTTTGTTCCTGTTTTAATGTAATACAATATATCAAAATCAGTATATCTGATCTATTTCTATGTATCTGCTGTTTCTCTTTTTTTCTTTCAAATTTGTTTTTGTGGTTTTTATCTTCTGTAATCTCTCGTGTTCAAACATATTGTTAAAACATTTTGGTTGATTTGGCACTTTCATAAGCACAAATGTTCAAAATTTAAATTGTAATTAATTCACTGCAAAATTAAATGCAATGCAACTTTGTCCCCAAGTCAAGAGTTCATCCTGAGGTAGCGTCCCTTGTTGCTCTGTGGTATTAGCAGCCAAACCGACTGCAGTCATAGAGCATACAATGTCCTCAGGTTCTTAGAAGACTTATCCCATTAAAGGGTTATGTCTCTTTTTGGCTGTACCAAGACTTAAAGATTAACGTGGCTCGTTGCATGAGGTTTCAGTCGGATCTCACTGCTGCCAATGCTCTGTACGCACACTTACTGTACCTCTCTAGCCTCAACACCTCACCACTGGCTCTCTGCAGGTTTCTGGATAAAATCATCCCTCTGGAGGAATAATGGGCACCAACTTCTCCAGCCTGGATGATATCCTGGAGGAGGACATGCACTACTGGTACACCAAATTCATGAAGGAGTCTCCTTCGGGCGTCATAACACTCTTTGAGCTCAAGACTATGCTCGACATGACCGGTATGACAGAGGAGGCCAGCAGCTATGTAGACCAGGTCTTCCTCACGTTTGACATGGATGGGGTAAGATTTTTTTTTCTTGATTGTGCGAAAATTTGCCAACCGGTGAATTCTTGATGCTTGCATCATGTCGAATGAATCAGTTGTCTAGCATCATAGTGCCAAACTTTGCATGAAAAAATAAGATGCTTGTTGCATAATTTCAAAAGGTTTTACATGAAGCAGAGATCTCTGATGTTTTAAGAGGGATCAGCAGAGTAGAGGTCAGCTCTTCTCTGCTCTGCGTGCCCTGAACTCTTTCACAAAGCTGAGGACAAAAGGTCATGAACATTAGAAGTGCCGTGTGCGTGCTTTGCAGTATCTTTAAATATCTGCTAGATTTTATGATTAAGCTCTTGCATGCAATGATAAAATGTTAAATCATACCATAAATGATTACATAGACTTATTATGAAGTCATAATTTAAATAATAAGCTGTGGTGTAAACACATGAATTCATAGTTATTCTCCTGACTGTCTTTCGTGTGTCTTTTTGCAGGATGGCTATATAGACTTTGTGGAATACATCGCCGCAATAAGTTTATTACTCAAAGGAGAAATTAACCAGAAGTTAAAGTGGTACTTCAAGCTCTTTGATCAAGATGGAAATGGGAAAATCGACAAGGAGGAACTGGAGACTATATTTAAGGTACACAATATTTCCTTTGAATGTTGCATAAATGGAGTTTCCCAGAACTAAGGAAGTGAGCGTCTCACAGCTTCCTGAGTCGCACAGCTTACGTGATCTCCTCAGAAAGAGACGAAATAGGTTTAACTGGCCGTGATCTAGACATAACACCTAATCCAGGGGGATTGTTTATCCATCCTCGAGTCTAAATACGGCCTTGCATGCAACCTATTCACCCACTAATGAAGTCATGCGGTAATCACCCTGCAAATACTTTTTCACCTTGACGTTGTTAAATGACTGTGATTGTATAACTGGTGTTAGTCATTGTAGATTTAGTAGCAGTCTAGTATAGTTCTTGCATTCAGCGGCGTAATGAGGAAAGGCAAAGTGTTTCCTTATTACGCTGCTTCTGTTAACTGTGTAATCTCTTCTATCAGGCTATTCAAGATATCACCAGGAGTTATGAAATTCCTCCAGACGAGATCGTGACGCTTATATACGAGAAGATCGATGTTCGCGGAGAGGGTAAAGAACATCTTATCATCAATATATATATATAAATAAATAGATTTAATAGATAGGTTGAGATCTTTGTTTCTCGTGTCCCCAGGTGAACTGACGCTGGAGGAGTTCATCAGTGGAGCCAGGGAGCATCCCGACATCATGGACATGCTCACCAAGATGATGGATCTCACCAACGTTCTTGAAATCATCGTCAAAGGTCAACAGAAGAAAAGCATAAACTGAATCAGTAACGCGAACCGAGAGCATCTTTGGTGGATTATCAGAACGCAGCAGTGTCGAGGAAAAAGAGCGTGTGTGCTTGCACACTACACAGAATGAACTGAATGAACAGACTGAGCGGTCCCATGCACATATGATCTCTCTGCATATCGCCTGAGGGGGACGCAGAGAATTTGTCCTCTCCTTCTGCTTGTGCTCTCGCTTTTCTTGGTTACTTCAGTCTTGTTGAGGTTTACAACACTTAAACGGGTGACGTGTTTGCAGAGCGTCAGTGAAGAGAGACTATTCAGCAGATGGTGCAAAGCAAAGTGGCGACAAATCACTTTGATTTAACTCATCGAGCTGGAAATATCGTACGAGACTCGTGATTTGCAGAACTGCCAGACACAAAACAGAGATTTATAATTCATAAATCGTCATTAATAATTTAGAATTGAACAGATTTGACAAACAAACTGCCAAACAAAACTGCATTTCAGTAGACACCATGGTCACTTCCGATGCCATAATTACAGTATCTGGGTGTGTTACCATGTCAACACTGTACGGTTAACGTCTTGTGCTTTGTTTTGTGTTGTTGCTATTGTAAAATCTTCATGAATCGTATAAAAACTGATCTGTAACTGAATATCCATGTAGCGACTGAATGTACAAAAGATTTGACATGAAATGTAACGCTTTACTATAATTAAGGTTAAAAATGTTGCCTTAAAAATCAATACAATGTTTTTAAAAAAAAGGTTTCTCACCGATTGTTTTCATTTTTATTCATTCTCACACTTTTTTTTTGCCAGATTCTTTACAAACTGGTTTATGCACAGTACAGTAGCAAATAGTGGAGTCTATATTAAAAAGCAGCAGTCAGAAGAGTTATAAATATAGGATCATGCAGAGCATGCAGAAACATTATTTGCTTGTTTAGACACCACTGAAAGAAGCTCAACATGTGAGCTCGATTGATCCAACCAAGTGCTCATATACAGGTCACAGATATGGAATGCAACTTCAACTCTCATCTTTCAAGGTCGAGGCTTTATAGCTACATTTTATGACTTTATTGACTTGTAGTCCAAAGAGATGTTGGAGTTTCTAAATTCTGGTCAAGCGTATCTTGAATCTTGTTATATTTTTAATGTAAAAACTGATTTTAAAATGGAAGCCGATGCACGGTGTCCAAAACAATCAGACTGTTTCAAACTGCAAACATACTGTAAGTCACTGCAAATATAGTTTAAATCCTTCCTGACCCGGGGAACTATTGTCATATTCTAAGCAATATTTGTTTTTTATTCCGTGACACAAACCGGTATTCTATGTTCAGGGTGGTGCTTGGCTCTTGTTCTGAGCTAATCTGTCAAGAGACAGGCCATCGGCAGAGCTTTCATTTCTATTTCTATAGTAAAATAAGAGCTTTGTCAAACACATGAAAGACTGTCTTTTAGCTCCAGGTGAATCAGCCCTAGAAATAAATGTTTGCACACCTGGATCATCTGGACGCTGTCAATCCAGTGTTAGGTTCTTTAAATTGGATGATTATATCCGAACTGTGTTAAAGCCTGCAAAGCAATCTCTTTGCCTTTGCAGGAGCCTGCTCTTTGCAAACAGGCAACAGAAGAACTGGGAGTTAAATCTATAATCTGCTCATCGAAACACACATAACCTTGGCTCAACACAACGGATTCTCTTCTTTGGTTCAACATTTACCCTTTGTTAGCTTATTTTTGAACTTGAACCAATAACAGACCATGTTACCCCTTCAGCTGCAGGTCATTCAAACATTGCTCTGCCTGGTTAATGATTTGAAAGGGGCTCGTCCTTTGGTTTTCACTGCTCAGACATTATTACAACCTCCAGGAACTTGCAGGTTGGGTAAATCAAATAAAGATAAGACTTTGACTCTACATAGCACTCAAAGTGTCCCTAAACATATCGGATGATGCAGTCACGCACTGATCAACCCACCTGTGCTCATCGTATAAATGTACCAGTATCTGCTCACGAGGCTTTGCACTGCATTCTGCTTCCTACTGTCAGCCACCACAGAACAGGAACAGTCGACTACATCCACCTGGAAACATGCAGTATGCCGAGGCCAAATACAACAGAAACAGCCTGCTCTTGGCTCTGAGACGATACAGCTCAGTCGTCAGCAACATGGAGCAGACCGTTCTCGTGCCGAGCCTGCTGCGAGACGTGCCCTCTGAGGACGAGTGGGACGGCGATGCAGCAGAGGAGTCCTGCGGCGATCTGTATGGCAACTACCTGACGCTCAAGGCCATAAGAAACACAGTGGAGAGCGGCCTGGTTCCCCTGGACGATCGCAAGGTCAAGAGCAACACTGCGCTCAGCAAGACCCTGGAGCCTCTCTTGGACACAGACCCTGAAGCTCTCTTTCGCTTCCACCTGAAAGGACTGTTTTCTGTGATGACGGACCTCACCAAGAAGACTCAGAGTCTGACTGAGAAATATAAGGACATCATCGGAGTGTCACATTAATCAGTAAGACTGATGTTGTAAAAAAAATGCTGTGACAAAGTCATGCAAACATTTCAAATGCCTGAAATGTGACCCCAAGCTTCTAACTTAAAATGGAATAAATAAAGTATTGCCAAAACTAATGAATTCTTTCTCTTCATTTGCTAATTATAACAACTGATGCTAAAAATATTGATTAAATACTTGTAATGAAGCAGCAAAGCATCTTCCGGTCTTAGTTTACATCCAAACACACAACCTTACAGAGAATCATGCACGTTGCTCTGACCAATCATGAAAGTTTGAGTCAGAAAGTGTTAGATTTGGGTATTTATTTTATTTACATAAGCTTTATTTCACACAGTAAATGACAGAAAGATTTCACTTGAGACCACTTGAGATTTAAGGTTCTCTCTCGCGCTCCTTCTTCACCAGCCAGCCACAGACACTTAGCGCACAGGATGGAAAGGCTCGACGATCTCTGCAAAGGTCCTTTTTTCTGGTGAGACAAAAGAAACAGATGTTTGGAGTGCACAAATATATTATCAGCCACTTCAAACACACCAGAAATAATGGCATAAACTACTCAGCATCCTCATATTGAGCATGTTTCTGATCTGTTACCAGTACACGATTACTGTGGGTGATATAAATATGCCAAATATTAACATATATTAATACAGAGCATGCTGTGGAGTTTCTTCTTTGAACAACAGTTTAAAGAAAATCAACTTTTTTCCATCAAAAATCTTCAATAAAATTTGCTCTAGCTGCACACACAAATGGATGAACTGGGGCTGATCACTGTCCTTCACACACTTTGTATATCAGTACCCGAATATGAAGCTGTCAATCATACGTGAGCACAGCTGTGTTGTTGGCTCCTTGCACTGAACATTCACTCACCCTTTGGTGCAAATTCGTCTGGGTGGAGTCTGATGTACTCGTTCATGTCTCGATCGAGCCTGGCGTAAGTGTAATCTGCATATTTTGTGAGGTGGTAGCCGATGAACCAGCCGATCGACGCCGCCAGGACTTGTCGATGAACACCTTTTTAAAAAAGAAACAACAACAACATGACAAAACTGTAACATGAACTTCACACTGAAAGCATGAATAAAATCTTATATTGTGCTCATGTGGAGCTCAAATTAGGTATTTTTAACTGATGCTAGCTGGTATTGAAATAAAGCTAAAATAAAGACATAAACAGGGAATAAGTGGACTGTATCAGAGTGAGTAAAACACAGCAGGCATGTCTATAGTACGGGTCAGATTTCATGCTTAATTTTTATAATATATTATTTCTGGCCTGATACTGAACCTTTAAGGACATAACTTCCTGTAGATGTGACACAAAATATTCTGAATGAAAGACAAAAGCAAGAGTGACACGGTCACAGACTTTGCATTACTCATAATAATTAAAATGAACACAAGGTTCATATTTGTGTAAACTTCATACTTCAAGTTTAATCAGGGTTCCCACACCTTTTTCATGAACAAATTCAAGCACTTTTCAAGCACCTTCAAGCACCAGTTTTTCCATTTTTCCAGCACCTTTAAATAGGTAGCCTACTAGTTGTGTTTTCCATGATGGTCATGGGAAGTGCAGCGGTGCCACTGTATGGCATAATAATATGGGTCTAATTAGCATTATTTCATATGGTGGTAGATTGACTGTTTTGATTTGTAACTAATTGTGAAATTTCAAGCATTTTCAAGCACTTCACAAAAAATTCAAGCATTTTCACAACCTTGAAAACACTGAATTGAAATTCAAGCATTTTCAAGGAATTCAAGCACCCGTGGGAACCCTATTTAATCTTCAGATGTGAAATAAAGGATTTTTTTAGATTTGTTGACGCCTGATTGGCTTAAAAATTATAATTTGCATGTATTTTTAATTGTTTTTTCATGTTTAACATGTCAGTATTCTTCACATGGTCAAAGCTCTTTAAGAAGAAGAAGTTTGCACAACAATGAGCTGCAGACAGACTCAGTGTGTTTATCCTCCATTTCGTGCTGTTACAATGACACTAACACGTTTCTCGTGGCTGTGCTGCTTCATATGAACCATGCAAACAGTTTGAAGTCATTCATCAGCTGGTTTATTGTGTGTTTGGAGGCAGAGACGAGCAGAGACGAGCTGACCTGACTTCAGCGGCGGCCTGTGCTTCATGGCGTTGTGCAGCATCGCGGTGCACCAGCCGACCCCGGCCAGCCACACCGAGTTCCTGTTCACGATCCCGGGAGGAGGGAGAGACTTCCCCTCGTCTGGTACCAGCATAATGCCGACTCAATGTTCCCCTTTTCAAACCCGTCAAAGTGTTTCGACCTCCCGGTTACCGATCACCTCTCGTAGGAAGTCAAGGGCATGGCGTGCAACCGAGAAAAACGTCCGGACACAGCGAACGAGAGCCGCTTTGGTTCCGGCTGTTCTGTTTCCTAGCAACCAACGTCAAGCGATAAAACTTTATTTAACATTATTTAGCGAAAGACGATTAAATATGTAAATATAAGTAATTATATTATAGTTTAACACGCAGACACAGTCTTCGCAGAGGTTACTTACCAATATTTAGCCGTACCAGTGAAGTATCACTTAAAGTAAAGTACAACATGGCATAAAAACATGAAACATGAAACATAAACATAAAAAATAAATATTTTATTAAATGGTTGTCTCATGACACTCACAAAATACAATTTTTGTACTGTATTGTACACATAAAATCTAGTGGCCTCTAGAAATGAACTATAATATGCATATAATATATGAATATAATGGAATATTGACGGTAACTATGGTTTCATTAGTGTGCAATCACCTGAAAACAAGATTCAATATGTTTTTTTGTTACTTTATAATTAATGTTTTATATCTCTCCAGTGTTTTGAAGTTGCACTGCAGCACCTATTGTTAACCACTAGACGTCACCGTTACAAGCAAGGTTACATATTATTCCTTTAACTGTAACTTTGTTTTTGTCTCTATTATAGGTCAGTTACTATTGTTACTTTATATATGGCTTACATTGCAGTTATTTTGTCTTTACTGATACTGACGTTTTATTATTATTATTCTTGTCGTTTGGACTCTAGATAGATGAGCGACCTAGACCTAGATCTAAATAGAGAATAATGTTTCTACAGTAGTAAACACTGGCTCTTCATGCTATAGGAAGAAGAGGGGTGATGTGAAGGGTTGCAATCAGCAATCACATCACTAGATGACACTACATCCTACACACTGGCCCTTTAAGTTTCATAATAAGCTATCAGCTGATCAACAGATACATACAAACATACACAGTCACAGTGTGTATATATTTGCAGTTTGATGAAAGCACAGAAGCACATCACCTCCTCAGAATAAAGAGCTGTTGTTTGAGTAGATATACTGTTTTTCCCCCAAACTTTATTGAAAGAACAAATAAACAAACAAATAAGGAATTCAGTCATACTAGTTCTCATTGTACAGCAGCAACATAGCATTGGCAGTATAATGAAAATTAAAAAAAAGCATGAAACCAAAAAATAAAAAATAAAACTTAGATGTGACAGACTTTGTAATATTACATGTAAATAAAGTTCTAGTTATAACTGTTATATCTGCATGAATATTCATTATAGATAGACATTTATTTTATTAGGAATTAGCTTAAGAGACTTAATAATAATATAGTATAATAATCAACTTCAATCAAAAATAGCTTAAATGATGGTGATGAATCTTGAAATTAACATTTATGGTTGTGAAATTTCCCAAATAAAATAAAGAGGTTGACACATAGTTTCTTTTGTTTGTATCAAAATAAGTCATAATGTTTTTTTCCCCCCTCAATGCTGGTTTTGTTTTACACAGTATACAGTCCTCAAGTTCTTTCCAAAATGTGTTACTATATGAGCAACAATGAAATAAATGAGTTACATTTTCAGTGGAGTACTGAGTTACTGTGCATGTGAACTGATGACATCATTGAGTGCAGTCCTCCTCCTCCTCCTCCTCCTCCTCCTCCTCCTCTCTCAGCCTGGCTGCTGCTGAGCTTGCTGAGGATACACAGCCCAGAGGAAATATGCCCTGCCCAGCAGTGGCTCTGCCTGTTTGATGAGGTGACCTATGCATACCAAGTGGTTGTAAAGTCCGGGGATATCCCGGTGTTTTTGGTAAGTGCGAACTCTTTCCAAGTGTCGATGCGTAAAAGCTGTTTTTTTGGGGGGGGGGATCTCTTTCTCCTGCATCTGCAGATTGTGCCAAAATGGCCAGAGAGTCGCACGGTAGCTGCTAGTTGCTACTGTTGCTAACATCGCCCTTAATGGCAATCAACTCCAGACTGAGGCTGAAACATTATCAGGGAGGAAATGTGACCTTAACTCACATCCAGTCCGTGCACAATGGCGCATGGCTGCAAAACCAAAAAAAAAAAAAAACAGGATACATGATGAAGGAAATGCGACACGGGGTAAATTTTCATTTATATCCAGGCGATTCATGCTGAATTTAACCCTCATATGTCTCATTGTATCGTGGTTGACATTCAAGTGATTCGCCGTCGTCTTGCAAATCAGCAAGTTTGTTGTTTATTAGAATAAAACATGTCGTTTTTACGCACGCACAGGCCTGATCCACAGAGCTGCTATCGGAGCAGATGTAACGGTGCTGCAGGGAATACTAACACTGATGTTGCCCTGCCTGTTTACATGCATCTCTGTGCTGTGTGTGTGTGGACGCTGACAAAAGAAACAGACCCACTGAGGTGCACATGTGGTCTTAATTTAGCGGATTACATTTACTCCTGCGGTGTTTTTTGGAGCTTAGGCAAAGCACTCCCTCCTGAAACTTCACCTCACTTTGTGCACATATGATGGAAAATAAAAAAATAGGGGAAATCCGGTGGAGAAGTGATTTCCTCTGAGTTGATCAAACTGTCTCTTTAATGTTGGAACATGGAGGAGAAAATATAAATTCATAAAATCTGTAAAATATGTATATTAGGAGCAATTTCCAGTGTTTTTTAAACTCAAATTTACACACAGAACATCCAAACCGGGTCCATTTATCTTATAACGCCTCTGATTTGTGTTAGTGAAGATTATCCGGGTCAAATCTCAGCTGTGGTCTCCCCTCAGTCTCTTTCGATGTCTCTCAGGACATGTACAGGAAACAAATGCAATGATTTAATGCATTTACCTATTTCCCTTTGTTCCTTTTTTTTATTTCCCACAGTTTAGCATGAGCATGGAAGATTATGACTACCTGTTCAAAATAGTTCTGATAGGAAATGCTGGAGTTGGGAAGACATGTCTCGTCCGGCGCTTTACTCAGGTTTGTACCAGTCTAAACTTGTGAGTTTTGAAATTATTATTATTAAATTACTGAGTATTAATGAAATGTTTCTGTCTTTATTTTAGGGCCTTTTCCCACCTGGACAAGGGGCTACTATCGGAGTAGATTTCATGATTAAAACAGTGGAAATCAAAGGGGAGAAGGTCAAGGTAAACAAAGATTTTCATATCAAATCATATGTTTTGTAATCAATGGACAGTCGCTCATTTCAAATATTCCGTTTCACAGCTGCAGATATGGGACACGGCTGGACAGGAGAGATTTCGCTCCATTACTCAGAGTTATTACCGTAGTGCCAACGCCCTCATTCTTACGTATGACATTACCTGTGAGGACTCCTTCAGGTGCCTTCCAGAGTGGCTGAGGGAGATTGAGCAGTATGCCAACAACCAAGTGGTGACTATATTAGTCGGTAAGAAGCTTTTTCTTTAATAACGGATGAACCTCTTTTTATCATCAGGCTCATTATTCATTGGGAGAAATCTGTGAATAATAGCGTGCACTATATTTTCCCCGGAGCTGGCCTGGTTTTTCTGAGCCCACTTTCAATATGTGATTTCCAGAGATGGCATGAGAAGCAGTCACTGAATAGATCTGCAAAAGACAAAGCCGGTTTTGTCTCCGTTAACATGCTATTGTGTCGTTTCTGTGAAACTCTTGTCACTCCCTTCTGAGTGAAGAAATCATTTTTGTCTGGATGAAATAGCCCCCACGCTGTCTTTGCTTCCATCCATCCCACACATGCACACACACACACACACACCTCCACATCCATCTGCCTCATCTACACCCACCCACTGTTCAGATTTCGATGTAAGAAGCCGCATTCTTACTTTCGTTACGTTCGTTGACGGATGCGTTGTCTTTTACAGGTAATAAAATAGATCTGGCGGAGAAGAGAGAGGTCCTCAGACAGAGGGCTGAAGACTTCGCCGAGGCTCAGAGCATGCTGTATCTCGAGACCTCGGCCAAAGAGTCCGACAATGTTGAGAAACTTTTCCTCGACCTGGCCTGCGAACTCATTCGAGAGGCCAAGCAGAACAAGCTGGATAACAATGACACTGCCCCGATGCCCGGCGAGGGTAAAACCATCAGTTACTTGAGCTGCTGCAGCCTCAATTAGAGAGAGCTCAGCCTTCTGGCCATGATTACTCAGTAACCATTGACTGTAGAGGGCAGATGGCTGAGCCCCAATGCCTCCGTCCCTCTTAAGATGGCATAAAGCCACATCTTAGCCCCGTCACTTCTAATCCCATGCCTTTTTTAAGGCTGTATAAAGGGAGTTAGTCAACTTTAGTTTGGCCTTTCCAGGATCAAGCATTTTAAGATGCTGCCATATAATGGAGAACGTTGTCCTCAGTGCATTAGGACATAAAGTATGTCTGCCTGATGCATCCAGGAATCTGAGTAGGGCTCCATTTTGTCCTCTTCATGGTGAAATGGCAGATTTTGTTCCTGTTTTTTTGGGTTTTAGGATCCATTTTCATTCAACGTCAATATTCACCAGCAGTAACGTGAGTAAAAAAAAAAAAGAAAAAATCTACCAGGTATTTTGTTACAGATTCCACATAGCAGACAACAAATGTCGCGATCATTGAAGGTTATCAGTAAATGGTAACAATATATGTTTACATATACAGTGTGTTTTTCTGAGATTACCTGATCGAGTTGCAAAAAAAAAACAAAGTTTTGCAGACCTAACCCTAAAAATCTGTCGCACAATCGTTCATTTCCCACTGATTTCGAGAATTGCATACAACTTTGTTAACTGTCATGATCTCATTTCTGAGTAGTAATTTGCACCTGTCATTACAAACTGTGAATTATTTGTTTCCCGATAGAAGATTTTTACTTGCTGCTAAAATATGTTTTTAATGTCAGATAACAAACTGAAACACAAGTATAAGTACTACATCGAAACAGTATTCTGTGACGCCATTATTTTTTTAGCATACTTGCAGTGCTTGCGATTAGTCGGTTGATATATAGTATGACGCAGTTGGAAAAAGCCTCAGACGTCGTCATCGGTAGAAATTATAGGATAATCAATTTTGTTTTTTGACTGTCGGATGTTTCTTTTATTCATAGACGTGAATATTTTTGCCTTTGTTGTTGCTGCCTAGCCATGGAGTTGTATCACTTTTTATTCCATTGAGGAATTATGTTCATGTAGTTTCGTATATGACTTGTTGTAATTCATGCTTTTATTGTGAAAGTTCTTAATTGTCCAGCATGTTTTGCCATAATTTGTAGTGTCTAACTTTATCTTTCATATATTTGCCATAACTGTAATGTCCCTGTATTGCACAATGCCATATACTGCACACTTATTTTTATTGTAACATTGTCTTTTGTTGTACAGACTCGTAGTACATCTTGGCACTTTGCTTTTTATACTTTTGATTTTCAGTAATCCCTTTGTACAACCGGCGAGCATTTTGTTTTGCCTTTTACCTTTTTAGATTTAACAGCAGTTACTTATTGTTAATCCTTTGCATCAAAATGGGGAATACAAAGGAAAACACCGCTGGGGTGTTGTGCTTCTTTTCCTTTTATGTGTACAAGAATAATCCTGAAAAAAAAAACTCTGTATAACATTAAATAATTACACTAAACATCTGATATTTGTCATGTTGTCATTGCTTGTGGCTGATTGTTGCACTGGTAAATAGTTAAGTGAGAACTCACGGTACAAAATATTTTTGAATGTTCTCGAAGGAAGAGTAATAATGCTATAACGTCGACAAAGTTTAGTTTTTTTTGTTGGGTCGACCTTCAGCGCCACTTTGCTTATGATCGGCTTGTGCGCCATCGGTTATGTTGATGTTAAGTCTGATCTCAATAATTAGAAAGATCAGTGACATTCAAGCACACCAAACATTGTCCCACTATGTGAACCTCCTGGTTGTACTAAATAGAAATGCATATAGTTTGAAAACTAGACCAAACAGATTTAACTGTGAGCATCACATGAAGCGTCAAATACTGTGCAGGAAATAATTCTGAGACATCTTCTGCAGAGTCAAGCTCTTGCTGGGCTGCTGTGATCATGTGGAGACATTTGATAAAAACACAGTTAATGTAGTTCTGTAGCCTGGTTAGAGATAACCACCTGATATGCACTAGATAAAATAGTGTCCACAACCAAGAAATTTAGTTGACTATCATACAAAATTTTGTGGAAAAAATCAATATCTTTTCTTCAGCTATGATCTTAACACTCTCAGAGAATATGTTGCTACTGTTTAACAGGCAGAATGATTTCTAGAAAACGGTGCAGGTTGGTTTATAAATGAAGTGTTCTTACATTGTTGACATTAGATACTGGCAATGATTTCATAAAACAATAAACCTGACAAAGTCTGAACTTTGCAGCCTTCATATTCAAGAATAAAGCTGTCATTCAATGTAGATTCACATGGGGTCGCTATTCTGTCTGTTCATTGCCCAGTAAAACCAAGACAGCCTGTCAATGTCTTTGTTATTAAAAACTTGCATGAACCAAAACAGCATAACCTCATAAACATGTTAAACTTCAGGAAAGAAAGAAATTTAACCTAATGTGCAAATATTACATGAAACTGGCATGAGATATATATAATTATATAATGAATAATTCCATCAACCTCAAGTAAAGTTATACATATTGGACTTGTCATGAAGATGACATTAAATATTATAAGGCTACAGTTAAAAGGGCACGACTGCATGGCCAACCTACTCCTTATAAAGAGAGTGGTTGCTCAGTATTCAGATGTCAGCGATATCAACAGCAATTAGAGGTCGTTTAAGCCTGGAGGAAACACATCCATCCAACCTGGGGACACCTTGGACACCCCCCAAGAACTGGAAGTTAACGAGGAGGAAATCTGAACTACTTTGCACTTTGCTGCAGCCACTTTACTTTGTATCCAGGTTGACATGATACTATGAGATGCAATAGGCACTAACCACTAGAGGTCATAATTTGCCGACTATCAAGTCTTGCCTGTCTAAGAAATACAATATTTCCGTGAGGGTGCATGCAAGTCATGCAATGTTGTACCCTGATATCATCAATGCAGGTGTTAAAAATAGCCGTTTATGTCGTGACAATAACGTTACTGCTTCAATAAGACAAAAGCGGACACCCAAATTATTTAGTTTTATATTTCATGCAGAGTCAGAGAGTATTCTACGCTTTCAGCTCAATACATTCAGCTCTGTCGATGAGGCTGTAGCCAGCCAGACAAGTCTTTAAAGAGGGGACAGTGCTTAGGCAGCTCCAGTGCCATCGCTGATCTGTTATTCAATATTTCATGCTGCTCTGCAAACATAAGGGACCATAACAACTGAATTATTCATGCAGTTTTATGTCAGGATGACTGATTCACAGGAAAATGACCACCAGCATCCGGAAGCATAAGCGAGCAAATTAACTGAAAAATGATCAAATAATGTTTTCATTGTTCATTTGACCTTTGCTTAATTGTTTAAGGCCATCTTGCATCTTTGAGAAGTGTAAGAACCATGGAGACAACAAGGCACTGATGACATCTATCATTAAGAAAAAACACCCTTTAAATGTTAGCTGTGCTTTCAGGACTGAAACATCTGCAGGACACAGCATGCCTTCGTGTTTTCTGTGCTTAGTTTGGCCTTTAGGAGTACTTTGGGAAAATAGAGACAAATAAAACTCTAAATAGTAAGTAATCCAGTATCCTTCATTACTGTATTTAGTCACAACAAGCTTTAGCAGACACCTCTGAACGTAATTTTTTATCGCAGCTATCTATTTTTCAAAAGAGTTGATGACAACACGACATGACGAGCATGACATTGCATTATCTAATTCAGTTTGTCTCTGTATATAATTTCCTGAACGCTTGTAAGTAGGAAAAAATCCTCAGAGGCATAAAGATCAATATTAACATAATGAACGCTGTAAGAAAGAGCTTGATAACAGAATATAGTTGCAGGTATCACTTAAGCAACAGTATCTTCTTTAAACTACATTATTATTAGAAGTATCAGCTTACATTGTGGTATGTTACTGGTGCAAAATTTAGATTATATAACTATATAAAGGTTGAGATTTATAAGCAACATTGTTGGGATATATCTACAAAAAACAGCAAATATCCTGTTAGAGCATGTATATATTACATTGTGTTCTTTGCAATATAGTCAGCTACCAACTCATGCAATTTTAATGTGCTATTCATTTCATGCCTGCATGAATTTTAATTATTTAGAAAATATAGTTAATTGATCTACTGTTAAATCACTATTTATTTCTGTAGCATTCAAGTGCCGTTGCATCAAATACAATCTCTATTTTTTTAGCAACTGTGAATCAAAATTAATATTTTGACAGATTATCAAAGTGCTATTATCCTATGTGTAAAATACAGATGCAATAAGTCACAACACAAGCCTCGTGTATCATCGTTTTAATCAGAGATCATTCAGAGCAAGCTGAGAATACAAGCACAATATCACAACATGTCTGCAGCGGCATGACGTTGTCATATCATCATTTCACTCTGGTCTGACAACACACACACAGTCCAAACTAGACAGCATATACGATGAGAGATATAGCACCAGGGTGTAGGAGTGCATAGCAGCACGTCTCATGGTTGGGTTTAGACTTGATGCTAGCAGGCAGCAGGCTGTAGAGGTCAGACACGAAATAACTCGCTCACTCTCTCTCACACACACACAGAAGCTAAAACTGGAAGCAGACTCACGGTGGGTGGGTAGTGCTCGACTTGGCCGTCACACACTGCAGCCATGTTGGCCACTAAGGGTATCACGGTTTAGGTGACTGTGTTAAACAACCAGAGAGAGAAGGCTGTGATGACATTTTAGTAAAAACATGTCAGGCTCACAATGAACAGATGTGATTTGCGTATTTTTTTCAGACAGCAGCATATTAATTATTTTTTTTTACATTTTTTTTAAGAGCTGAACTACAAGTCCTGGCCCCATTCCTTGTCCTTCAACACCTGGAGAGATCAGCCCATTCAAGAGAGAGGGAATTAAGTAAAT
This sequence comes from Collichthys lucidus, assembly GCA_004119915.2. NCBI lineage: Eukaryota > Metazoa > Chordata > Actinopteri > Sciaenidae > Collichthys > Collichthys lucidus. Next base: position 9,286,060 of record CM014090.1, read on the forward strand.
ATAGGATCGGGCCTATATGCATCTTTTGTTTTCTTATTTAGCACAATTACAGCGTCACAGCTCAAAGGAGAGGAGAGGATGTACAATGTCACAATATACCGAGTCATCGTAAAAACTGCAGTATTCCCATCAAATCAAAAGGAGTGGATCTCCGTTTAGATTGCAAGAAATATGTTTGTGGGTAAAACCATATTGCTGGTGTATAGCTTTTCCAGCCACTAGACTATGATTTGACTTACTGTATGTACTTTAGTTTTTTTTTGGTGTGTGACCAGAATCTATTACTACACATGCATTATATTTGGAAAGGTCTTGCCTTTATACATTTATCTTAAATGGCTCAATTTACAAGCTAAAATGTGACTGTGACTGAGTATAGTCTGCTAAAAATGTTGCTACTCAACCGAAAATGGGGTCCTGCATGCAAGCTGTAGCAATTATATTACAGTTCATTTGGTTTCTTAGCAACCAAACTGATGAAACCAGATATCATCCAGAACAATGAAATGAAAACCAGGACCATACAGCGGAGGCACTGTAACTAGGAAACGCGACCGTAAAACAGATTTTGTACTTTCATAAAAACCTCTCATGTGTACAGTCTCAGAGAAAAAGCATCCTCTTGACATTTTCTACAATCATTTTAATATTTATCTGAAGTGTCATCCATTCAGACAAAGGTAAAAATGCCCTTTCGAACACATACATGTGTACTGATGGCTCTGTTTTTTTTCTTTTTTAAATATAGTTTGATGCCAAACTGAACTCATATAAATAATGTGCAAATCATGTGCTCAATAAATATAAAGCGTTTCTGTGCACCGAAATACAAGGAGTCACACACTTTCACACATTTACTTACACACACACTCACTCACACACACATACACAGACACACACACACAGTTTACAGTGAAAGTGTTTGCATTAGTCTAAAAGCTCAACATCGGTGCCCATTCGGAGGTGAACAATATATGACAGGACAGCAAAGAGAACAGGTGAGGAAAGAAACCGAAGGGAAGAAATTCGCCTAATTTGTCAAGTAGCCTTTGATCGCGCACATAGAAGTGTAAGAGATGAACTACTTTTAATGCTTTGCCTCAGCCAGTCTGTTGCTGATCTCTTTGCTCTTCTTTGTGACGACTCCCTCTGGTTTGGGTTCTGCGGCGCTCAAAGATGGCTTCTTCTTGGCTGACAGGGAACTAGCCATCTGCTTCTCTTTTGATTTTTTCACCATCTTCCCTGTTGTTGTCGTCGGTGTCTTTTTTGGTTTGGTGCGAGACACTGGTTTATCCACCTGGAAGAGAAGAGAGGTGACGATGCTGACATTAAAATAAACCAAAAAAACAGATGTTCAAGCAATAGTTTTAATTTTTGGGAGATGCTTTTATTTGCTTTCTTGCCTGAGAGTAAGTCGCGAAAAATTGATATCTTCTCGTGCCTGTCCATTAAATGTGACGCCAGAGTCAGCAGTTAATGAGCTTAGCTTAGCATAAAGACTAGGAACAGTAGGAAACAGCTAGCCTGCTTCTGTCCAAATGCAAAGATTTGGGGATTTGAGTATTTGGTGGTGACTTCCTAAATTGTTCCCATGACAATTAAGATCTAAGACAATGATTTGCCGGCTGTAGCTTTATATTTAACAACATATATGAGAGTAGTATCAGTCTTTTTCACCAAACTCTCTGGTAGAGAGCAAATAAAAGCATATCAAAAAAATGTCAAACGATTCCTTTAAACGATTACTTAATTCATTAAGACTCTAAACAATGTCAAAGTCCTATTTTAGCATGCAATACGTACCTTCTTTGTCCTGTTACTTAATGACAGGCAAATGACACCATGTGATACAGGTGATATTTGCTTTATGTGGTTAGTGCAATGAAGATAAAAGAAAGAAAGAAACCACAGCACAAAAGGTGTGTTTGTGCCTTTCCTTTGATCGAACAGTGGTTCGTGCAGTTTTCCATTGAAATCTATTTTTAACGTGAGCATACAAAGTACATGGTTTATATTAGTATATGATGTTAGTCTGACACTTTGAAGAATTCAGTATTTTGGTAGCATTCAACCATTAATATAGTGGCAAAGCCTAGATGCTTAAGAAGCAGGGTCGCTGGTTTAAATTCCCAATACCAGTTGAGGAAAATGTTGGTGCAGGGTTGACTGTGCCCACTTAGCTTCTTTCTGCTCTTGTGGAGTTGCCACAACAAATAATAATATTTCTGGATACGTTTTTTAAGTTGCATAATTGAGTTGGTGCACAGCAGAAAAGTTGCAAACATGCTCAACTTTTGCTGAGTAAATAAACCTTAAAAACTTGTCTATTGGACGAGATGGCAAATGTTTGTAAAAGGCTGTTTCTGACCGTTAAAAAAAAGGGCTCTATTTCTGTGAATTATAGGATTGTGGTGCAAAGTAAACACTGCACATTTGCAAATGTTGTTGCCACAGACTATGACCCATGAACTATGATCCTTAAAAGCACCATAATGTTCAGCCATTAGATTAAACGCAGCCATTTTCAGCACACAGTATTGATGCTGTGTACCTTGAAGAATGAAATTAGATTTTCATGGCTGCATCGTACTGAGCTACTCAAATCAGACAAAAAGGATAACATCATCTGCAAACAAGTGTTACCAAAAATGCACTGCAGCATTGCCGCTGCCGTTGGCACACACACATACCCGACTGCCCCACCCTACTCCCTACATGGTGAGCCAATTGTCTGCAGAGAGAGTAGAAATTTGCTTAATAATATATGTTGCACCGCACCTCATCACCAAAATAGAGCCCCAAACAGTGCAGATCTGTTTAAATGTAAACTAATAAAATGTGAAAAGGTTTTTGTCTTGTTGGCCTCCAGTGATGCAACAAATCCTTTTCTTTTGTTTTGATTCTTGGTGATATTATGTCAGCTTCTTTGTTTCTTCCATTTATTAATGATTCAACCCACTTGCAAACCCACAGAATGTGCATGATCAGTTTTTGTATCTACTCAGCTGCATAAGGTGTGGTGGGTGGTGCAGGCTGAGAGTTGGGCAAACAGTGAAGATGCCGCTGATACTATTTCTTTTTTGTTTTTTTTGGCAGGATTGCATCTGGCAGCTGGGTGATGCATGTGACTGTGGTTCATACTGGCCAAGGCGCATACTGTGTTTGTGTGTGTACAATGTGCAAGTTTGCGTCTGATCAATTTGAGGTCAGCCTCCATGCCTTCTAGAAGAAACAGAGAACACACCTGACTACAGCAGATTTAGAACAGAGCTGCTCTCAGTCTCTGAGAAGTCCTACAAGAATGAGAGAGGGAGTGGCCATATGAACACACTGCTATAGACACATATTCACCAGTTTCTGTCTGAGCTGTCGATAACATGCACACAAACACACACACACCAATCTATAGTAAGAACATCTTCACATAAAGGCCTGCTTTAATATGAGATTAGGTCACTTCATCATCCAAAGTTGGCCAAATTATGCTGAAATTACTGAGTCATTGTTTGTTTATAAGCTGATTTATCTTGGAATAATATAAACATTCCTTTGGGACAAGTACTTCTTTTGTAATCTAAAATTTCACAAAATTAAAACAGAAGTTGTTTTGTTGTTGTTTAATAAGCCTGAGAACCAATCACCTGCCGTTAGGCCACAGCGATGGATGTCACGTGACATAAAATAACATTTATGCAGCAGAGCTCGCAGTGAGTAACTCAAGTTCAAAACAAACTGTTAATCACAAAGCACTAAAGCTAAGCTACAGTAAGGCTCATTAACTTTTAGACATGACTATAATCAATGCACATAAAGGAAACTCCAGTATTTCACAGACCTGCAGTCACACCTGTGGATCTGCATGTCTCACCTTGGCAGGTTCCTTGCCAGGCTCGCTGTACAGGCTGCGTATCCTCCTGCGCTCCACCACCTTGTTGTCGGTGGGTTGAGCCTTCACCTGCTCCCCCTTATATGTGGCGCTGTAGCTGGTCTCCAGACTGGTCTCCTCCACTGGGGGTTTGTACTGAGTTTGAGCTTTAATGGCCTTCACTGGTTTCACATCCTTGTAGGCCTTGAACTCAGTCCTAATCGAAATGGAGAGAGGCAAACAGAGGGGATTTTACAGCTGCAACTTATTATTTCATTATCGATTAATCAAAGATCTTTGGGTTTCGTCCTGTTGTTTTGTTGTGCTCGTTTTTCCTGAAATGATTAATCAATTATCAGTCAATCAAAAAGTTGCTGATTCATTTTTGGTCAGACTAATTGATTGATTGAAAATGAACGTTGCATGTTTTCCATAATGACGTGTAGCAACTTTGTTTAAACTTAATGACCAGCCAACATGTTTTTTTTGTTGATATCTTGTCTGGCATGTTGGTCATGTTTAATGACAGCAGCCATCTAATGCGGTTTAACTGTTGTCCGCTTAGAAACATGGCAGCACTAAACTGAAAGAGACGTTTATATTGTGTTTATAGTAACTCATGTCGACTGTAACTCAGCACCAGGCTGTGCGGCTCTACTACCACTTTGTCTGACTACTTGGTTTATATCACAGGATTGTATTTGCATATTGAATGTTATTTTTAGTATTGAAAGTTGATCTTTAGATTTAATCGCTTAGTTCTGTAAGAGCTCAAATGGCAGCATGAGTTATTATTTGTTTTACAGGTGGATTGAAGCTATGATGGAGCCTTGTGGATGTTTAAACACACCTAATATGGAAAATATATTTCTCATATAGGATTTCGTTTGGTTTTACTGCTTATAAGTCACATGTGTAACTTGTGGCAGTTCATTTGGGATGAATCTCTCTTTAACAAACTGAACAGGATGTCACTGAGGTCACAGCTACATCGAATGTCAGCTTTAATGTTTCAGTGTGGCAGACAGGAGCCATCAAGTCTTGTTAACTTGCACAGATTTCCAATTCAATTCAGAGGAAGGCCTGTGCACAGAAACCATGATAGGACACACGATTACACCGAAACCCTTTTACCGGCTGCACTCATTCATGGGCTTCTGCATTGATTGGGTAGTACTCTTAGGGAGGATGAAGGAGAAAATCAATAATCCAACCTTTATCTGTGGCGATATCAGTTTGCCTTGGAGCTCACTGGAGATTGTAACTAGAGACCAGACTTGACCAAATATTCCCTGATGTTCTTTAAATGTTATCACAGGACACAGCATTGTGCAGTGTGGCTCTGCTCTAAGTCAATGTACAGCCAAATAAAATAAATCAAAAACACACCTGAGTCTGTCCTGATACTCTTCCACAGTGCACACTTACCTGTAGCTGCTAGAAGTCGACATAACCTCCTTTATCTGTCTGTTGAGCGCGTCTGCGGCTGCTCTGCCTTTCCTCTGCTCGGCACTCACATCTGCAGGTTGCATCTGTGTCTCCGTCTTTTCGACCTTTAGCCCCTCTGCTGACTTTTCCCTCTTCACGCTTTTCTTGATCACCTCCTTTGACTCCTTCTCCTGTGTCTTCTCCTCGATCTCGCTCTTCTCCACGCCGGTCTCGGCCTCGGCTGCAGCGTGCTCCAGCTTACTCCCGCTCCCTGCGCTCCGCTCCGGGCCTCCTGAGGTGGCCGTGGGGCTCGGTTTAGGGATCCAAGGGTGGTCGTTCTTCTTCGGTATAGGCCACGGCTTGTAATCCTTCTGATACTGAGTTTCGTTGTTGAACGGCGTGGCCGAGCGTTGGTACTCATTTCTGGGTTTGCAGCTGGGCTCGGGGCGCACTCTCCACGCCTTGAAGTCTTGGCGCATGACGGACGCAGAAGAGCCATCTTTGCCCGCTGCGGCACCCGTCGCGGGCGGTGCCTTCCCTGCCTCCTGCTCGCCGGGATAGGGCTGGGTTTCTATGGCAATGGCACCGGCCTTCTTCTGTTTCGGCTGCGGGTGATGGGCGAGATGCTGCACATCGGCAACATCCGAGTATTTGGTGAAAACCAAAGGCACCGCGATGTCCCCTTTGTCCAGCTCGGTCCAAAAGCGGTTGATGCAGCAAGCACGCGTAATGCACGGCCATGCCATGGTGATAAATACAAGAGAAAAACAGATGCACAGAAAAACAGTGGTAATAAACGTCCTACTCACGACTCGAAGACTTGCAAGTGCTCGCTCCCTCACCCTGCACCCTCTCAGTTTCTGTCCAGTCAGGGTTATTCCTCCTTCTGGCTTTTATGTAATTCTCACCAATCTTTGCCTGACACTAAGGAAGTAGAGCCCCCCACGCCTCCCTCTCTCTCTCTCCCTCTTTCAGTCTCCTCCTGCAGCCTATTTGCTCTTATTGGAAGTTTAAATGGACTTTAAAGGGTTTGCTGTGGAGTGCACATTGCTGGTCTGGTTGCGCATCAAAGCGACCCCACCCACATTTGTGTGATGCCTCGAGATGATGCCCGGGGGTCTGCACTGTGAGTTTGCACGGTGAACTATCACCTGAGCTCGTCACCAGCACAAAAAAAAGGGAGGAGACGAAACATGTTTAACCCATACACTGCCATGTGAGGGGAAATACCAACTTCAAACTACAGTGGGGATGCAACAGCAGTGCATTGTTGTTGGTGCGTTTGGAGGAGATGGCCGACAGTCCAACAATTAAAGAACATGTTAAGCTGACTCAGAGAGCCTCCATTTGAAGGATTTATTAAGACAAACTGTGAAGAGATGCATGTAAAAAAATCTAACATATAGGACACTAGAACACAAATAACAGCCGCAATAACATACAACAGCACGAGACATTTTTAATTATTCAAAAAAAAAAGCAGTATAAGCTTTTTTTATTTATACATAATTAAATAAAAGGCTTCCCACTGTGAGTGTGATGTTGATGTAAGTGCTCCCTCTTGTGCTCCTCCTGCCTCATAGTCAGTGGAAAGAGTGCACGAGCTGTTTATGAGCGGACATAAAATTCATCTACCAAACGTAAGAAACAAAACAAATAAAGGAAAAAAGCTACAAAACACAAACTGACAAAGACTCAGAACTTTTAATATTTACAGATCAAACCTGCTGCCTTACATTTCTAGACACTTTCTCCATGAGGTTCAGAGTCTTAATGTTTAATGTTGCCGCGTTTACTTATTTACAATGCAATGTTAACCTGCGACACGTCGCTACAACATTTCTATGGCATACAGTAAGAACAAGTCCTTTTTTTTGGAATCTCGGGGGCTGAACACAAATGTATCCATCACTTCTTTAGATTTGTATTAACACACAAACATAAATGGGCGATAACAGAGGACGTTAGAGCAGCTAACTCAGTCTCATTTCATCACGTCTTCCTCGGCCACTTCCTCAGCCTCAGCCTCAGCTTCAGGCTCAGCCTCGGCTTCAGCTTCAGCCTCGGTTTCAGTGTCATCCTCTGGATACAGTCTGCAATATTTGTCCACCATGACGTCCAGGTCGTGTTTGACGTGAGTGTTAATGTTGAGCATTGCGAGACTTTTGTTCCACTGCTTAGCCGGCATGCTGTCGAGATAAACCCGCAGCCGTTCGCTCGCCGTGTCACTCGTGTTGTCCTCTAGTTTCAGCACGGGCAAGGTCGAGAGCACCTTGAGGAACGAGTTGACGTTGGGAAAGAACTTGACGTCTGGCAGCTGGAGGGTTTCGTGGATGGTGGTGGGCAGGCG